>JAIOJX010000028.1:198553466-199844716 GCA_022376925.1 Tragulus kanchil | reverse complement strand
TCCTTGCTTCTCTCCCCAATACGGTCCTCAGTTATCCCCGCTGAAGAGCTGTAGCGTTCGGTCACAGGGAGCGCTGCTAAAAATAAACGCTGGACCGGATTTTCCTTTGCCAACTAGCAAATGGATTGGATTGTGTATCAAATCCAATGCGATTTTCCAGGATGGATTACGGAAACCTTAGAGGAAGCTGGGGTCTCCAAGCTGGGTATGGTTTTATTCAGAAGCAGGAGGGAAAACAGAAGAGTGTATTTATGTATTCCATGTAATGGTCGCAGTGTGAGGTTCTCTTCCTAGTGGCTGCAGTAACTTTCCAGGTGTATGCTTCCTCCTCTTCTTCCCACTTCCCACACTGACTTTATGTTTCTGTTTGTATTTCCATTTTTGTTTTGTTTGTTTTTTTTCTTCCATGATAGAATGGGAGTAGCCCTGGACCTACCAAAGATTAATATTTGCCAGCCTGTTTTGCTACTCAGACTGTGGGGGTTTTTTTGTTTTGTTTTTGCCCCCCCCGCCCCCGACCCTGTATCCCTTTGGCCTCCAACTGAAAATGGTTCCATAAGTAGGCTCCAGGTCTTCTCTGAACAAAACCATTGAGGATATTCTGGGGTGCTTTTCAGCTTCTTTCCAACAGGCTCCAGAGCAGAGTCCACAAACGTAGGGAGGCCCTTTATTGATAAGAAGTACTTTAAAGCTATATTCATGATCATTTTTATAAACACGCAGAAGAGTATTATTCTTGTATAAGATACTAGGGTCTCAAAGCCAAAAATCCCTTACAAGACTCTTTTCCTAAAAGAATATTTTTAAAAGCCCACACTATACATAGTTTACCTGCAACATGTGTAATAAGCGAGGACTATTTACTACCTTTTTTCAATAGTCCAGATTCTCCTGAAAAATAGTTTTTCTAGAGAATAGTAGTTTTATTCTCAGACGTGAAAATAAACCTAGAATCCAAAATGGCTAAGGGAAGAGCTGTGCAGTTTAATCTTACACCTCATGTTACACAAAGATCCCTCCAGAGTAAACCTCTAATTTCAATTTTCAAAACATTGAAATACAATCAAATAGACTGCCAACAAAAACTAGAGACAGACTATGATTCTGTCTCCCTCTGGTGACTCCAGAGGGCATCCGGGATTTCTCCAATGCCTTAGGGCCATGATTACAATTATAAATCATGATGGATCAGCATCATCCTGTTGAACCCGTGAGAGCCATTGTGTTAAATCCAATGCGATTTTCCAGGATGGATTACGGAAACCTTAGAGGAAGCTGGGGTCTCCAAGCTGGGTATGGTTTTATTCAGAAGCAGGAGGGAAAACAGAAGAGTGTATTTATGTATTCCATGTAATGGTCGCAGTGTGAGGTTCTCTTCCTAGTGGCTGCAGTAACTTTCCAGGTGTATGCTTCCTCCTCTTCTTCCCACTTCCCACACTGACTTTATGTTTCTGTTTGTATTTCCATTTTTGTTTTGTTTGTTTTTTTTCTTCCATGATAGAATGGGAGTAGCCCTGGACCTACCAAAGATTAATATTTGCCAGCCTGTTTTGCTACTCAGACTGTGGGGGTTTTTTTGTTTTGTTTTTGCCCCCCCCGCCCCCGACCCTGTATCCCTTTGGCCTCCAACTGAAAATGGTTCCATAAGTAGGCTCCAGGTCTTCTCTGAACAAAACCATTGAGGATATTCTGGGTGCTTTGCAGCTTCTTTCCAACAGGCGCCAGAGCAGAGTCCACAAACGTAGGGAGGCCCTTTATTGATAAGAAGTACTTTAAAGCTATATTCATGATCATTTTTATAAACACGCAGAAGAGTATTATTCTTGTATAAGATACTAGGGTCTCAAAGCCAAAAATCCCTTACAAGACTCTTTTCCTAAAAGAATATTTTTAAAAGCCCACACTATACATAGTTTACCTGCAACATGTGTAATAAGCGAGGACTATTTACTACCTTTTTTCAATAGTCCAGATTCTCCTGAAAAATAGTTTTTCTAGAGAATAGTAGTTTTATTCTCAGACGTGAAAATAAACCTAGAATCCAAAATGGCTAAGGGAAGAGCTGTGCAGTTTAATCTTACACCTCATGTTACACAAAGATCCCTCCAGAGTAAACCTCTAATTTCAATTTTCAAAACATTGAAATACAATCAAATAGACTGCCAACAAAAAACTAGAGACAGACTATGATTCTGTCTCCCTCTGGTGACTCCAGAGGGCATCCGGGGATTTCTCCAATGCCTTAGGGCCATGATTACAATTATAAATCATGATGGATCAGCTAGACGTGAAGATCGTCATAGAAGCATCCTGTTGATAACCGTCCTGGCTCAGCAGAGCCTGCCTCCATTCAGCAATGGGGAAATCAAAACACGGTAGTATGGAATTAGAGAGAGCACAACCTAGGGTCTACCAAGCTTTCAGTTCCTCTATTGTATGCCCAAGTAAATATTTGGGGGGAAAATCACAAAACCCAGTGTGTCTTTACATTTTGATAGATTTTGAAGTAGGTTCATAATGAGAGTAGATTCTTAATAATAATAGTATCATTGGGATAAATAATTTCTGCTCCTAACACCACACCCATTACATGTTCTTTTCCCAAAACCTTTATAAAAGGGAATACATTTAGAGTTCATCTATGTGCACCCTTAATATTTATTATTTTACAAGTGGAGAGGCAAGGAGGGCACTTGACCTGATAAGAGTCACGTGGTAGAGCAGAACCAGGCTCAAAACCTAAGGGTCCTTGCATCAACTCCAAGATGATATCTAACATAAACCCCTTCCCATTATTTACAGTGAACTGAAAGGGGGATAACCCCCAAACTCAGAACCTTTACTATTTTTACTCATAGTTTTTAAAACTCCAAAATGCAAAGTCTATAGTGTGACATTCTAGACCTTTCTATTATCTAGATCTAAACTACCTCTCAGGTTTCTCCAAGATTAACTCCTTAGGCAATACTTGCCATTATCCCTAAGCAAACCTCAAGATTCTCCTTTTCCATAGTCATTTTTGGACAGTCTTCACCTCCTTAAACCACTAACACAAAAGTCTACATGTCGAGCTTCCCTGGTAGCTCATTGGTAAAGAGTTCACCTGCCAATGCAGAAGACATGAGTTCGATCCCTGATCAAGGAAGACCCCACATGCTGTGGAGCAACTAGGCCTGTGAGCTACAACTATGGAGCCTGTGGTCTAGAGCCTCAGAGCCACAACTGTTGAGCCCATGTGCCGCAACTACTGAAATCCATGTGCCCTAGAGCCCGAGTTCCACAACAGGAAAAGTCACCACAACAAGAAGCCTGCTCACCTCAACTAGAGACTAGCCCCCACTCCCTGCAACTAGAGAAGAGCCTGTGGCAGCAGTGAAAACCCAGAATAGCCAAAAATAAATTAATTAATAAATTCACAACAACATAAAGTACAAATACATGCCATCGGTTTTAAGATGCACAACAATTTCAGATATATTAAAACATGAAAAAAAGTCTATGTTCAAAGCTTACATTTTTTTCTCAAGATTCAGCTAAAATTGTGTCTCACTCCTACAGTCCCTGATCCTTTCAATCTGAAAATATTCTCTAATAGGAAGAGCAATGCTGCTATACATTTACCTCTATTACATCACTTGTTACTTTCTATTTTGTATTGTAATTACATGTGCATCTCATTCTTGCTCCCCATCCTTACTTAAAGAATAGCCTCTTGACTCATTTTCATTTAGAGTGACTTGAATATAGGAACACTAGTAAATGTTTGATGAATAATACTTAGTACGCATGTTTTATGTATATGACATTGACTACTTGCACTACTGTACCAACAAGTAGTGATGATAATAATATGGAGCTGACACTACTAAGAACTTGCTACGTACCAGGCACTTTCACAAGGATTCCAAATATTTTAATTAATTTTATCTTCATAAAACCCTGCAATTTAGTCCTATTATCTGCATTTTAAAGATGAACAATCAGAGGTACAGAGAAATTAAAATGTGAATACAAGACAATCTTTGCCATAGAGAAACATACAGCTTATTAAAGGCAAAACATAAATGATTTAAAATACATGGCAAGATAGAAATTGTCACAGAGTGGGAAGACAAAAGCTGGGCAGTAAGCCAGCCTGTAGGTTTTAGAAATTAAGAGAGTGGAAACCTTCAAGGTCTTACTCAATAAAAAGAGACAAAAGAAAGAAAGGCGTCTGCCCACCACCACTCTAAACAGGAGAGAATCTAAGGGAGAATTTCTTCATGAAAGTGTTAATAAGAAATCATTTCACTGGTTTTGATAAACTTGCTAGATGATAAATTTAGAAAAGGGAAAATAGGCTAAAGGTCTGGTAATTTGCTATTCAAGATGCCAGGAATTAGATGGGTCTAGATCCCTTGTATTTGGGGTACCCTCTTTCACCATCAAAACTGTCCTAGTTTGAACAATAAATCATACGTGCATAGAACATATATTACAAAATTGAATGAGAGTAGGCTACCAACACTGTCACTTCAGCGTAATTAACTGATTGGTTATATAGGCTTTATACTGCACTAAAAAATGAAAAAGTCTATGTTCAAAGCTTACATTTTTCTCAAGATTCAGCTAAAATTGTGTCTCACTCCTACAGTCCCTGATCCTTTCAATCTGAAAATATTCTCTAATAGGAAGAGCAATGCTGCTATACATTTACCTCTATTACATCACTTGTTACTTTCTATTTTGTATTGTAATTACATGTGCATCTCATTCTTGCTCCCCATCCTTACTTAAAGAATAGCCTCTTGACTCATTTTCATTTAGAGTGACTTGAATATAGGAACACTAGTAAATGTTTGATGAATAATACTTAGTACGCATGTTTTATGTATATGACATTGACTACTTGCACTACTGTACCAACAAGTAGTGATGATAATAATATGGAGCTGACACTACTAAGAACTTGCTACGTACCAGGCACTTTCACAAGGATTCCAAATATTTTAATTAATTTTATCTTCATAAAACCCTGCAATTTAGTCCTATTATCTGCATTTTAAAGATGAACAATCAGAGGTACAGAGAAATTAAAATGTGAATACAAGACAATCTTTGCCATAGAGAAACATACAGCTTATTAAAGGCAAAACATAAATGATTTAAAATACATGGCAAGATAGAAATTGTCACAGAGTGGGAAGACAAAAGCTGGGCAGTAAGCCAGCCTGTAGGTTTTAGAAATTAAGAGAGTGGAAACCTTCAAGGTCTTACTCAATAAAAAGAGACAAAAAAGAAAGAAAGGCGTCTGCCCACCACCACTCTAAACAGGAGAGAATCTAAGGGAGAATTTCTTCATGAAAGTGTTAATAAGAAATCATTTCACTGGTTTTGATAAACTTGCTAGATGATAAATTTAGAAAAGGGAAAATAGGCTAAAGGTCTGGTAATTTGCTATTCAAGATGCCAGGAATTAGATGGGTCTAGATCCCTTGTATTTGGGGTACCCTCTTTCACCATCAAAAACTGTCCTAGTTTGAACAATAAATCATACGTGCATAGAACATATATTACAAAATTGAATGAGAGTAGGCTACCAACACTGTCACTTCAGCTAATTCTGGTTAACCCATGTAACTGATTGGTTATATAGGCATATTCATATTCTCTAGCTTTTCTATTCTCTACTAGAATGTGGAGAATATACAATATATATGGATTGACTGACATAGTATACTAAGTTATAGTCTTGCTAATTTGTCAAATAAATTACTAGTCTACTGAGATTTTTTTTTTCCTACACATTTACTATGTCCTTCCAGAAGTGGTGAACATAAACTAGGAGGAATTTGTGACATTTTCGCCTAATTATTTCCTTACTATTCATCCTTTATAACAGATGTTCTGTCTTAAAAATTAAAAAATTATAATTGACCACTTAAAACTCCTTTTGTTTATGGTACTAAGATCAACTCATGATTGTAAGTGAATATTCATTGTAAGATGGAGAAGCTCACAGTCGCTACTGAGGCTATCACTCCAAACTGTCACCAGAGTGTGTGTCCATGTGTTCACTCACTTATCTTCAGCATCCAGAACAGCATGTGGAACTTAGAAAGTTTCTTTAATACCTGATGAGGAAATTATCACATGAACCAGCAGCCCCACTCCTGAGACCCAGACAGAACCAAAATTCAGAAAAGATACATACATCCCTATTCTCATAGCAGCAGCACTGTTCACAAAAATCAAAACGCGGAAACAACCTAATTGTCCATCCACAGATGAATGGATAAAGAAGTGGTACATGTATACAATGGAATACTACTCAGCCATAAAAAAGAGTGAAATAATGTCATTTGCAGTAACACGGATATAATTACACATTATCGCACTAAGTCAGAAAGAGAAATGCCATATGGTATCACATATATGTAGAATCTAAACTATGAGACAGGGCTTCCCCTGGTGGTCCAGTGGGTAAGGACACCGCCTTGCAGTGCAAGGGGTGCCGGTTGGATCCCTGGCCTGGGAAGATCCCACGTGCCGCAGAGCGGCTGGACCCATGTGTCCAATCACCAAGCTGGAGCTCTAGAGCGCATGCGCCCAGAGCCGGCGCTCTGCAACAACAGAGGCCACCGCGATGGGAGGCCCACAGGAGCCAAAGAACAAAGACGGATGGAAACAGAGAAATGAAAGACCAACAGAAGTGGCCCGCCCGCTCCCCTCCCTCCCCAACCCGACCCCCGCCCAAAATAAATAAATAAATAAATCTTTAAAAAAAAAAAAAATAAACTATGAGACAAATAAGTCTATCTATAAAACAGAACCAGAGGGGCTTCCCTTGTGGTCCAGTGGGTAAGAACTCCACCTTGCAGTGCAAGGGGCTCCAGTTCGATCCCTGGCCTGGGAGGATCCCGTGTGCTGCAGAGCAGCTGGACCGATGTGTCCAACTACTGAGCTGGAGCTCTGGGGCGCATGCGCCCAGAACCAGTGCTATGAAAGGAGAGAGGACACTGCAATGGTAGGCCCATGCAGGCCAAATAACAAAGATCAATGAAAATAAATTAATGAAAGATCAATAAAAGTGGCCAAAAACAAAATCAGAACCAGACTCATAGACATAGAGTGGGGGGAGTGGGGAGGGAGAAGGATAGACTAGGAGTCTGGGGTAGGTAGATGTCAACAATTACAGTTAGAATTGATCAAGAAGGTCCTAACATATAGCACAGGGAACTGTATTCAATATCCTGTGATAAACCATAAAGGAAAAGAATATTAAGAGTATATATGTGTCTGATGCTGGGAAAGACGGAAGGCAAAAGGAGAAGAGGGCGGCAGAGGATGAGATGGTTAGATAGCATCACGGACGCAATGGACATGAATTTGGACAAACTCCAGGAGATAGTGAAGGACAGGGAAGCCTGGCGTGCTGCAGTCCAGAGTTGGACACAATTTAGCAACTGCACAACAACATATATGTGTGCACCTGAGTCACTTAGTTATATAGCAGAAACTGGTACAACACTGTAAATCAACAATACTTTAATTCTAAAATATTTTAAAATTACAGTCTCCCTAAGAAGACAATGGCAAGTGATAAAAGTTTCTGTAGAAATGATGCAGGTTTCAAGTATGCAGTGGAGGTACGTAAGGAACAGTTTGAAAGACAGGAAGGGGCAGAAAAGGATGCAGGTCATTTGGGTGAATTTTGTCAAGGAATCACCTGTCCATACGGTTTACCAGTGACCTCTCTAAGGACAACTAAAAGTCTAGAGAGAATTGTAGAGCAGGGAGGCAGTTATAATGCATGGGTAAGACATCTGGAGGCCAAATGACAAATATTTTTGACATCTTGTTAAGGGCTCTGTCCACTTGACAATATTCGAGGTTAAAATACAAGCCACTGGGCTTCCCCGGTGGTCCAGTGGGTAAGGACTCCGCCTTGCAGTGCAAGGGGCGCCGGTTCGATCCCTGGCCTGGGAAGATCCCAAGTGCTGCAGAACGGCTGGACCAATGTGTCCAACTACCGAGCCGGAGCTCTGGAGCGCATGCGCCCACAGCCGGCGCTCTGCAGCGACAGAGGCCACTGCGATGGGAGGCCCACACAGGCCAAAGAACAAAGATGGATGAAAACAAAGAAATCAAAGAGCAATAAAAGTGGCCAAAAAAAAAAAAAATACAAGCCATCCACTGACCATTTGTCATACTGGCATTGTCATTGTTGTTGTTTTACTTGCTAAGTTGTGTCTGATTCTTTTGTGACCCCATGGACTACAGCCCATCAGGCATGTCTGTCCATGGGATTTCCCAGGCAAGCATACTGGAGTGGATTGCCACTTTCTTATCCAGGGAATCTTCCAGACCCAGAGATTGAACCTGTGTCTGCTGCTAGGCAGGTGGATTCTTTACCAATGAGCCACCTGGGAAGTCTGTTATACTGACAGAAGGCCCACTTAAAATGGGGTGTGTCAATCTCATTAATATTTAGCTCCCAAGTAGATGCAGGTTGAAACTAGTTAAAACAAAATATAGTCAGAAACAACACTTTGTAACTGATAGCCCCCTTTTCACTTTGGGGATAAGAAATAACATTGCAAAATGACATAAAACTTACATCTTGAATCTGGTTGTGATCATATTGAAGATCAGTCCAATTCTTGAATTCTGGTGATGAGACCAAATGTCTATCAAGCCTTTGAATTCTGGTGATGTACCAAATGTCTATCAAACTCTGGTCTAAAGATGCATCATAAAAATACTGCTTCAAAGAAATGTAGACACTTTAAATAAAGCTATTTCCTCACCCTCTATACCCTTCCTCAAAATTCCAAATACATGGATGGGCAATCAGATACCTGAAAAATTCCTTGAATAAAACAAATTACTGGATGATGCAGACCTCTACTAAGGCCCAACTAAAAGTCTAGAGAGAATTGTAGAGCAGGGAGGCAGTTATAATGCATGGGTAAGACATCTGGAGGCCAAATGACAAATATTTTTGACATCTTGTTAAGGGCTCTGTCCACTTGACAATATTCGAGGTTAAAATACAAGCCACTGGGCTTCCCCGGTGGTCCAGTGGGTAAGGACTCCGCCTTGCAGTGCAAGGGGCGCCGGTTCGATCCCTGGCCTGGGAAGATCCCAAGTGCTGCAGAACGGCTGGACCAATGTGTCCAACTACCGAGCCGGAGCTCTGGAGCGCATGCGCCCACAGCCGGCGCTCTGCAGCGACAGAGGCCACTGCGATGGGAGGCCCACACAGGCCAAAGAACAAAGATGGATGAAAACAAAGAAATCAAAGAGCAATAAAAGTGGCCAAAAAAAAAAAAAATACAAGCCATCCACTGACCATTTGTCATACTGGCATTGTCATTGTTGTTGTTTTACTTGCTAAGTTGTGTCTGATTCTTTTGTGACCCCATGGACTACAGCCCATCAGGCATGTCTGTCCATGGGATTTCCCAGGCAAGCATACTGGAGTGGATTGCCACTTTCTTATCCAGGGAATCTTCCAGACCCAGAGATTGAACCTGTGTCTGCTGCTAGGCAGGTGGATTCTTTACCAATGAGCCACCTGGGAAGTCTGTTATACTGACAGAAGGCCCACTTAAAATGGGGTGTGTCAATCTCATTAATATTTAGCTCCCAAGTAGATGCAGGTTGAAACTAGTTAAAACAAAATATAGTCAGAAACAACACTTTGTAACTGATAGCCCCCTTTTCACTTTGGGGATAAGAAATAACATTGCAAAATGACATAAAACTTACATCTTGAATCTGGTTGTGATCATATTGAAGATCAGTCCAATTCTTGAATTCTGGTGATGAGACCAAATGTCTATCAAGCCTTTGAATTCTGGTGATGTACCAAATGTCTATCAAACTCTGGTCTAAAGATGCATCATAAAAATACTGCTTCAAAGAAATGTAGACACTTTAAATAAAGCTATTTCCTCACCCTCTATACCCTTCCTCAAAATTCCAAATACATGGATGGGCAATCATTTTTTCTGGTAAAAAAAAAAAAAATAGCACATTGATAAATATTCCTAAAAAGTCAATGAATATAAACAAAGTCTGTGACTGATTCATTGAATAAACATTTATGGAAAGCTTTCTATATGCCAGATACTCATCTAGGTTTTGGGTAGGTTGTCTGTGGACTCAAAGTATTCACATCATAGTTTCGCAAATATAAGAAACTTCATAAATCCTGTAGTTCAAACATGTATTACACAAAAGTTAAAAGTGAGTTGAGGACAAGGACCTACTATATAGCACAGGAACTCTGCTCAATGTTATGTGGCAGCCTGGATGGGAAGGGTATTGAGGGGAGAAGGGATACATGCATATGTATGGCTGACTCCCTTGGCTTTTTTCCCCATCATGCCTCTTTTATTTTTATATTTATTTTCATCCATCTTTTATTCTTTGGCATGTGTGGGTATCCCATTGCAGTGGCCTCTCTCATTGCAGAGCCAGTGCTCCAGAGCACTGGTTCATAATTGGACACATCGGTCCACACCGGTCCAGCCACTCTGTGGCTCATGGAATCTTTCCGGGTCAGAGATTGAACCGATACACTGCAAGGCAGACTCTCTACCCACTGAACCACCAGGGAAGCCCTCCCTTTGCTTTTCACCTGAAGGTATCAGAATATTGTTTGTTATTTGGCTATATCCCTATATCTTATATGAAATAAAAAGGTTTTAAAAACAAAAAATACCAGTGGGAATATTAATAGACAACTTTATGTCTCAATGCTCAAAATAAAAATTGAAGAATGCAAATAAAAAGTATTAGAAATATTTTTAAAGATATATCTAAAGGCAAAGGGAGCTATAAATACTGTAGAAAATATTGTGAATAATTAATGGTAATACATTGAAAAAGCTGAATGAATACATATTCTAGAAAACTAATACTTAAAGTTATTCAAATATGACTAGAGCCCCAAACATATCAATAGTCATTACAATTATTGATAAAAAAATCCATAAAAACAAAAAATAGATGAACAAATGATGGTTCACCATTTGGAAAAAAAATGAGCTGAGGCTAGGAGTAGGGGAAAAAAACAGCCAACTGTTCCCAAGTCAAGTGCTGAGTTACAAACAAGATTAGAAGTGAAGTCTGCTGATGCCTGGTTTCATCACAGTCTCCTCCAAATGACATGCATTCCCTGCATTAGAGAACTGCCCTTTTGTATTATATTGCAAACTTTATTCAGAACTCTATTCATTTCATTTGAGAAGTTCCTGTTGAAGGGCTGGAAAATGCAATAAACAACCTCCATAATGTACTCTGCATAATGCCTAATCACTGTGGCACAAGTGGATCATTTGAGTGATGAACAACAAAGATTTCTTTAAGTACCAGTGCTTTTACTTGGTGAACACCTTTCTAGTTTATGTTTATATTCAAATCCCAATTCACTCAGTGGCTACAGCAACCCAGGCAAACTAAAAGGCAGAAATGAAGCAATTAGCCATGTTACTATTTCCAAAACCCCTCTATGAGAAAGGGAAGAAAAGATTAATGAATAATTTCAGCTAACTGAAATTAAATAAGAGGCAAAGAATACAATAGCATACAGAATAGTTGCCTCAGGTGTATTCACACAAGGGCATCATTTACAGGGACTTGAAGGTTCATGACCAATTACTGATAATATTGACACCCTACAGTTTACCACACATAAAAGAGATGAATGGATTTTCATATTTGCTATCTTTTAGAAAAGCATTTTCCAGATTTTATTTCACATTGACTTTTTTTCCTCTTTAATCATTTTATCCCACTGAGATGACTCTTTTGGACCAGATGTTAAGGAAGCACTGACAAGGGTTGTAGACAGAGATGGAACCAAGCCTAGCAACCACTCTGCACAGGGAAGTCTCCTGTGATTTAAAGGCCTTGCTGCTCTAAGACTAGGATGCTGCTGAGGCCCCCTGGCCCTTTATCAGTCATTTAGTGTCTGTCTCAATTTAAAATATCTATTGCTTTTTTGCCTATTTCATTTTCATTTATGCCTGCATATTATGAGTAGCAAAACACATTCAGCCTATCCAAGTCCTTCCAAATTCATCCAATAAACATTATTTCCCTCTCTCTGGAGAATTGCAAGCTGTGAATAATTAATACCTGTTATAAAGAGGGTATTGGGAAGGGTTGAGACTTAATTCTTAAAGCTTCCTTTGTGAAAGAAAGGACTTGGACAGAACAGTCTGTAAGGCCCCTTACCCTGGAGTTTTCTGTTTGTGGACCACAGGATCACCCCTCATCAGAGAGAAGGCTGGCCCTTGGTTATCACACAAGATGTCAGTCTTTTTTTTTTTTCCGGGGGAGAGCGGTTTGGGGAGGGAGAGGTGGCAGGCGGGCCACTTCTATTGGGTTTTTTTTTTTTTTCATTTATCTATTTTTCATCCATCTATTTGATCTTTGGCCGTGTGGGCCTCCCATCGCGGTGGCCTCTGTTGTCGCAGAGCACCGGCTCTGGGCACATGTGCTCTAGAGCTCTGGCTCGGTCATTGGACACATCAGTCCAGCTGCCCCGCGGCACGTGGGATCTTCCCAGGCCAGGGATCGAACCGGTGCCCTTTGCACTGCAAGGCGGTGTCCTTACCCACTGGACCACCAGGGAAGCCCGACGTCAGTCCTTTTGGCATCGGTGTCAGAGCTCAGAGGGCCACTAGGGCTCCTCTAGCCTGTCCTTTAAGTCATATGTGAACATCCCAGGCCCACAGAAAGGAAGACTCTTGGATCTGAACTTGAAATTCTTGGAATCTGAAGTCAGTCCTTTAACTGTTGACTTACAGTCTCTTTACCACTTGAAAAAAACCAAAAATTTCACAAAAGTGAATGAAAAAACAAAGTACCTTTTTCATTGACTTTTCCTCTTTAATCATTTTATCCCACTGAGACCAGATGTTAAGGAAGCACTGACAAGGGTTGTAGACAGAGATGGAACCAAGCCTAGCAACCACTCTGCACAGGGAAGTCTCCTGTGATTTAAAGGCCTTGCTGCTCTAAGACTAGGATGCTGCTGAGGCCCCCTGGCCCTTTATCAGTCATTTAGTGTCTGTCTCAATTTAAAATATCTATTGCTTTTTTGCCTATTTCATTTTCATTTATGCCTGCATATTATGAGTAGCAAAACACATTCAGCCTATCCAAGTCCTTCCAAATTCATCCAATAAACATTATTTCCCTCTCTCTGGAGAATTGCAAGCTGTGAATAATTAATACCTGTTATAAAGAGGGTATTGGGAAGGGTTGAGACTTAATTCTTAAAGCTTCCTTTGTGAAAGAAAGGACTTGGACAGAACAGTCTGTAAGGCCCCTTACCCTGGAGTTTTCTGTTTGTGGACCACAGGATCACCCTCATCAGAGAGAAGGCTGGCCCTTGGTTATCACACAAGATGTCAGTCTTTTTTTTTTTTCCGGGGGAGAGCGGTTTGGGGAGGGAGAGGTGGCAGGCGGGCCACTTCTATTGGGTTTTTTTTTCATTTATCTATTTTTCATCCATCTATTTGATCTTTGGCCGTGTGGGCCTCCCATCGCGGTGGCCTCTGTTGTCGCAGAGCACCGGCTCTGGGCACATGTGCTCTAGAGCTCTGGCTCGGTCATTGGACACATCAGTCCAGCTGCCCCGCGGCACGTGGGATCTTCCCAGGCCAGGGATCGAACCGGTGCCCTTTGCACTGCAAGGCGGTGTCCTTACCCACTGGACCACCAGGGAAGCCCGACGTCAGTCCTTTTGGCATCGGTGTCAGAGCTCAGAGGGCCACTAGGGCTCCTCTAGCCTGTCCTTTAAGTCATATGTGAACATCCCAGGCCCACAGAAAGGAAGACTCTTGGATCTGAACTTGAAATTCTTGGAATCTGAAGTCAGTCCTTTAACTGTTGACTTACAGTCTCTTTACCACTTGACCATTTCACATGTGAATGAAAAACAAAGTACTTGACTACAAAAATAGCTGGAAGTGAATAAAGAGTGCTCTCCTCTGCCCCACTCACGAATGCCATGTAACTACTGAACGAAGTGTTACCAACCCCATCAAAATTGTCTCCTCTTACACCCGCCTTACTGTCCCTGTCTCCTCTTTTTACTTCTTTCTTTTTTAACCCCTTTCATCATGATAACCACCCAGCTGGCAGATGACTCAAAGCTATAATAAATGAAGGAGAATAAAACTCAGTTTCATAGAACTTTGGGACGGGATAGAGACTTTGTGCTCGCTCTTTCTCAGCCTGGGAAACATACTTAACCTCCAAAATCCAGTTAAAACCTTTCCTGAGAAAACTTCTCTGACTCTCCATAGTATTTCCCATATTTTTATTCATACCTATCATTGATGTATATATCTGTCCCAATAAGGGTGCAGGCTTCCTATCACAGAGCAGTATCCAGCACATAGCAGACAGAGTAATCATATCCTGGACTCATTAGTGAGTCCATCAGTGAGCTATGAAGTGAATGATGGTCCACACTGTTCCTGGAACTTTCAGTTAATTTGTTCACACATTACAGCTCAGCAGCAATAGAAATGAACCCTGAATATCAATGCTTATTCTACATGGGACCTACTGTAGGGTCCTGAAGTTACTCATCAACCTGCTTTATTCTTGTTCTCTCTGAGTCTACAGAAACAAAGGCCTTCATTTTTGTCTTCTTAGACTTAAGCTTTCCCTACTCTTTATTTTATATTCTTCTGGTCTTAGTGTGTCACACCTCCCCAACTGCCCACATTTCCCCTATACTACACACACATGGTCCTCATTAACAGTCTTTCAGCCTGGCTCCACAGACCTCCATGAGCTGAACCAGCATCCTAACTCAGTCACAAGCAGGAGGAATAATTTGGGAAAAGTAACTCATGAATGACAAATATCCCATAGACTTTGATTTTCTAGTTTCAAGTACTTATGACAAATATCCTGCTTTGTTTTGTTCAAGTCAGTCCTTTAACTGTTGACTTACAGTCTCTTTACCACTTGACCATTTCACATGTGAATGAAAAACAAAGTACTTGACTACAAAAATAGCTGGAAGTGAATAAAGAGTGCTCTCCTCTGCCCCACTCACGAATGCCATGTAACTACTGAACGAAGTGTTACCAACCCCATCAAAATTGTCTCCTCTTACACCCGCCTTACTGTCCCTGTCTCCTCTTTTTACTTCTTTCTTTTTTAACCCCTTTCATCATGATAACCACCCAGCTGGCAGATGACTCAAAGCTATAATAAATGAAGGAGAATAAAACTCAGTTTCATAGAACTTTGGGACGGGATAGAGACTTTGTGCTCGCTCTTTCTCAGCCTGGGAAACATACTTAACCTCCAAAATCCAGTTAAAACCTTTCCTGAGAAAACTTCTCTGACTCTCCATAGTATTTCCCATATTTTTATTCATACCTATCATTGATGTATATATCTGTCCCAATAAGGGTGCAGGCTTCCTATCACAGAGCAGTATCCAGCACATAGCAGACAGAGTAATCATATCCTGGACTCATTAGTGAGTCCATCAGTGAGCTATGAAGTGAATGATGGTCCACACTGTTCCTGGAACTTTCAGTTAATTTGTTCACACATTACAGCTCAGCAGCAATAGAAATGAACCCTGAATATCAATGCTTATTCTACATGGGACCTACTGTAGGGTCCTGAAGTTACTCATCAACCTGCTTTATTCTTGTTCTCTCTGAGTCTACAGAAACAAAGGCCTTCATTTTTGTCTTCTTAGACTTAAGCTTTCCCTACTCTTTATTTTATATTCTTCTGGTCTTAGTGTGTCACACCTCCCCAACTGCCCACATTTCCCCTATACTACACACACATGGTCCTCATTAACAGTCTTTCAGCCTGGCTCCACAGACCTCCATGAGCTGAACCAGCATCCTAACTCAGTCACAAGCAGGAGGAATAATTTGGGAAAAGTAACTCATGAATGACAAATATCCCATAGACTTTGATTTTCTAGTTTCAAGTCCTGAATGTTACTGTAAATGTTACTTTAGTTTTGTTATCCTTCCTTTAGTTTTGTCTCAGGTATTATTTCTTCTTTTAAGTAGGGAGCTTAAAGTACCATGATTCTTGTTTTCCCCATGCATAGAGGGTTTTTCTTTCCCTTAAGTGAGATGTTAGCTTCCATGGCTAAATATAGCAGCATGTATCAAGAATCCTCCCAGAATACAAAAAGCCACTTTACCTTTCTAATAATGGATGTGGTGTTTTCTCAACTGAATGTACATATATTTGAAAAACACATTTAGAAAGATGATGTATTCTTGCAAGATACATTACTGTGCACTTGTAAACACTATTTCCACACTGATGCACATTCCAAATCGTTTGCTATTATTATATTCAGCATTATTTGCTCTGGATAATAGTGCCAAAAGATTTATGCCTTCTAAGTACAGAAAGCAGACATGTAAGGGCAACACAGATGGAGATGAGAGAATTGCTAATGGAATGGTGTCTTGCTACACTTGAGGTTTTTCTTTTTAAATTAAAGGATGAAGATCATGCAACTGGTGTCATTAAGGCCTTAAATGGAAGACCATGGGAATCTGGATATAAGCAAGCTGAAAGGAAATGAAGAATAGGAAATGGAGAAGTTGCCTGGCAGTCTAGTGAGAGGACTCTATGCTTTCACCGCCCAGGTTCAATACCATCCCATGAGATTCTCTGAGCAGCCGAAAATAAGGAATATTTCATCCATCTTATTGATACACTGAAGATCATAATTCAGAAGAGAAATCAACAAAAAAATCTAAGTTTATGAAACTTAGCAGCAATTTTTCATTATACATTCAATAAGAATAAATGTCACCATTTTATCACAGCCAAAATTGTTAAGAAAATGATTTGTTCTTATATAGCATCAGAGAACTTTTTAACAAGGTGATAATGTAGGAAATCAAACTTTCATAGACCCTTAAAACCTGTTCCCTATACTAGTGTGTCACACCTCCCCAACTGCCCACATTTCCCCTATACTACACACACATGGTCCTCATTAACAGTCTTTCAGCCTGGCTCCACAGACCTCCATGAGCTGAACCAGCATCCTAACTCAGTCACAAGCAGGAGGAATAATTTGGGAAAAGTAACTCATGAATGACAAATATCCCATAGACTTTGATTTTCTAGTTTCAAGTCCTGAATGTTACTGTAAATGTTACTTTAGTTTTGTTATCCTTCCTTTAGTTTTGTCTCAGGTATTATTTCTTCTTTTAAGTAGGGAGCTTAAAGTACCATGATTCTTGTTTTCCCCATGCATAGAGGGTTTTTCTTTCCCTTAAGTGAGATGTTAGCTTCCATGGCTAAATATAGCAGCATGTATCAAGAATCCTCCCAGAATACAAAAAGCCACTTTACCTTTCTAATAATGGATGTGGTGTTTTCTCAACTGAATGTACATATATTTGAAAAACACATTTAGAAAGATGATGTATTCTTGCAAGATACATTACTGTGCACTTGTAAACACTATTTCCACACTGATGCACATTCCAAATCGTTTGCTATTATTATATTCAGCATTATTTGCTCTGGATAATAGTGCCAAAAGATTTATGCCTTCTAAGTACAGAAAGCAGACATGTAAGGGCAACACAGATGGAGATGAGAGAATTGCTAATGGAATGGTGTCTTGCTACACTTGAGGTTTTTCTTTTTAAATTAAAGGATGAAGATCATGCAACTGGTGTCATTAAGGCCTTAAATGGAAGACCATGGGAATCTGGATATAAGCAAGCTGAAAGGAAATGAAGAATAGGAAATGGAGAAGTTGCCTGGCAGTCTAGTGAGAGGACTCTATGCTTTCACCGCCCAGGTTCAATACCATCCCATGAGATTCTCTGAGCAGCCGAAAATAAGGAATATTTCATCCATCTTATTGATACACTGAAGATCATAATTCAGAAGAGAAATCAACAAAAAAATCTAAGTTTATGAAACTTAGCAGCAATTTTTCATTATACATTCAATAAGAATAAATGTCACCATTTTATCACAGCCAAAATTGTTAAGAAAATGATTTGTTCTTATATAGCATCAGAGAACTTTTTAACAAGGTGATAATGTAGGAAATCAAACTTTCATAGACCCCTAAAAACCTAGTATAAGGTATTTGACTAGCTTATATTTATATTCATGTATGTTATGACTGTCATACATTGAATTCAACATCTTAATCTTTGCCTTAATCCATGCTAAGTGCTTCGTATTCATTATCTTATTAAATCTCCATAAGAAAGCCAAGAAACTTGAGACTCCAAGCAGGTATATTAGTTGCTCAAAATACTCAACAAGGAGGCTCTAGACTTAGAAATCCAACCAGTTACATCCTGAATTTCAATCTTTGGCCTTTACACATGCCTCAAGGACATGTACTTGGTAGATAAGACATGTTCCACCAGTGTTTGGATAAATGCATGCTGCAGGAACTTAAGAGAGACAGGGTATTTCTTTACCAGTCAGAGAAGGGGCAAGCAACCTTGAGAGATAAGAAAGCCTTTGCAGTGAAAAAGGGAAAACCATTTCTAACAGAAAATTCAACCTTACACTCTAAGTGAAGAGAGAGAGGAGGGTGGGTTGGAGGTCCAGCAAATAGTCTGACGCTCATGAAGAGGTGAGGGGACAAAGAGGAAAAGGGAGCTGAGCTGACAAAAGGGCCTTAACACTCCCAAGATTTCCACTAGAAATCCCATATGCAAGGGGCCGGGTTTAATTTCTAGACCAATGGCTTTGGGCATTTCAGGTAGTTGTTACAATATTAGAAGAGAGAAGTTGCCTTCATGCACGTGTCTTGTGGTGTAACGATTTACCTCTGCTGAAGCCATGGGCATGCTCCATTGGCTGTGCTCATCCTTGTCCTACCAAGTCAGCTCTCTGTTTGCAAACACTGAGACTTGCACATGTACATTCCTCCAGATCTATTCTCTGAGCAGCCGAAAATAAGGAATATTTCATCCATCTTATTGATACACTGAAGATCATAATTCAGAAGAGAAATCAACAAAAAAATCTAAGTTTATGAAACTTAGCAGCAATTTTTCATTATACATTCAATAAGAATAAATGTCACCATTTTATCACAGCCAAAATTGTTAAGAAAATGATTTGTTCTTATATAGCATCAGAGAACTTTTTAACAAGGTGATAATGTAGGAAATCAAACTTTCATAGACCCCTAAAAACCTAGTATAAGGTATTTGACTAGCTTATATTTATATTCATGTATGTTATGACTGTCATACATTGAATTCAACATCTTAATCTTTGCCTTAATCCATGCTAAGTGCTTCGTATTCATTATCTTATTAAATCTCCATAAGAAAGCCAAGAAACTTGAGACTCCAAGCAGGTATATTAGTTGCTCAAAATACTCAACAAGGAGGCTCTAGACTTAGAAATCCAACCAGTTACATCCTGAATTTCAATCTTTGGCCTTTACACATGCCTCAAGGACATGTACTTGGTAGATAAGACATGTTCCACCAGTGTTTGGATAAATGCATGCTGCAGGAACTTAAGAGAGACAGGGTATTTCTTTACCAGTCAGAGAAGGGGCAAGCAACCTTGAGAGATAAGAAAGCCTTTGCAGTGAAAAAGGGAAAACCATTTCTAACAGAAAATTCAACCTTACACTCTAAGTGAAGAGAGAGAGGAGGGTGGGTTGGAGGTCCAGCAAATAGTCTGACGCTCATGAAGAGGTGAGGGGACAAAGAGGAAAAGGGAGCTGAGCTGACAAAAGGGCCTTAACACTCCCAAGATTTCCACTAGAAATCCCATATGCAAGGGGCCGGGTTTAATTTCTAGACCAATGGCTTTGGGCATTTCAGGTAGTTGTTACAATATTAGAAGAGAGAAGTTGCCTTCATGCACGTGTCTTGTGGTGTAACGTATTTACCTCTGCTGAAGCCATGGGCATGCTCCATTGGCTGTGCTCATCCTTGTCCTACCAAGTCAGCTCTCTGTTTGCAAACACTGAGACTTGCACATGTACATTCCTCCAGATCTATTCTTTCTGACATGGCTCCTCGGAGGGTCCCCACCTTGACCTTCCAAGTTGTGGAGACTGCACAAAACAAATATAGGCCACATGCAAATTTAGATCTTGGCCCTATGACCTCACCCACTCAGCAATTTGATCTGGGAGTCTCTCTCTCCTTGCCCATCTCTGGAGCTGACTTGCCTTTACCTCACCTCACTAATCAGCATGATGCCAAAATCCAACTTCTGACTTTCCAGCTGTGGTTTTCTCTCTCTACCTTAACTCTGAGCTCTGGAACAACCTTCAGGATAGCAGTCCTTCTATCATGATGTCTCCCAGGGTGTCAGCTCCCACAGAAGTCTCATTGGCTCACCTCTCCCATCTGCCCTTCCCTGGATGGGAAGGATGAAGACAGTGCTTGGCCCAGAGCCTGAATAGTGACCATACAACTTATTAGCCACTGACTCCCATGTACTGTGCGTTTCATATATATTATTTCCAGTGCTTACAACGTTCAAGTTTGTGAATGATTATTCCTAAGATTCACACATTTATAAGTCAGTAAAGCTAGTTAAAGAAGTTAAACCTCACATGACTGAAATTGGTAACCACTGGTAAAATGGATTTCAACCGTTCTCTCCCATTGTTCTTTCTCACTTTAACATTTGCTCCTTTCTAAGATGTTACTGCTACAATAAACATGAGAAATTGTTTTAATTTGAGTGGTTATAAAATTGTGCCAAGAAATATATCCTGAATGTCTGTGCTCAAAATTGAGTAGAAATATACTCTTTTTTCTCAAGAAGTCTGACGCTCATGAAGAGGTGAGGGGACAAAGAGGAAAAGGGAGCTGAGCTGACAAAAGGGCCTTAACACTCCCAAGATTTCCACTAGAAATCCCATATGCAAGGGGCCGGGTTTAATTTCTAGACCAATGGCTTTGGGCATTTCAGGTAGTTGTTACAATATTAGAAGAGAGAAGTTGCCTTCATGCACGTGTCTTGTGGTGTAACGTATTTACCTCTGCTGAAGCCATGGGCATGCTCCATTGGCTGTGCTCATCCTTGTCCTACCAAGTCAGCTCTCTGTTTGCAAACACTGAGACTTGCACATGTACATTCCTCCAGATCTATTCTTTCTGACATGGCTCCTCGGAGGGTCCCCACCTTGACCTTCCAAGTTGTGGAGACTGCACAAAACAAATATAGGCCACATGCAAATTTAGATCTTGGCCCTATGACCTCACCCACTCAGCAATTTGATCTGGGAGTCTCTCTCTCCTTGCCCATCTCTGGAGCTGACTTGCCTTTACCTCACCTCACTAATCAGCATGATGCCAAAATCCAACTTCTGACTTTCCAGCTGTGGTTTTCTCTCTCTACCTTAACTCTGAGCTCTGGAACAACCTTCAGGATAGCAGTCCTTCTATCATGATGTCTCCCAGGGTGTCAGCTCCCACAGAAGTCTCATTGGCTCACCTCTCCCATCTGCCCTTCCCTGGATGGGAAGGATGAAGACAGTGCTTGGCCCAGAGCCTGAATAGTGACCATACAACTTATTAGCCACTGACTCCCATGTACTGTGCGTTTCATATATATTATTTCCAGTGCTTACAACGTTCAAGTTTGTGAATGATTATTCCTAAGATTCACACATTTATAAGTCAGTAAAGCTAGTTAAAGAAGTTAAACCTCACATGACTGAAATTGGTAACCACTGGTAAAATGGATTTCAACCGTTCTCTCCCATTGTTCTTTCTCACTTTAACATTTGCTCCTTTCTAAGATGTTACTGCTACAATAAACATGAGAAATTGTTTTAATTTGAGTGGTTATAAAATTGTGCCAAGAAATATATCCTGAATGTCTGTGCTCAGGAGAACTTGAGTAGAATAAATACTACCAAGTTGCTGAGCTCTTATTATTCTCAAGAATATGGTAATATTTGAACTAGTTTATCAAACTGCTCTGATGGATATTTAAATGAACAGTTGTAAAATTTTACATTGTGGAAGAACACATCATTTCCCTATTTCCTCAGCTCTTGATATTATTAATAGGTCTCAGTTAAGCTGGCAGATCTTTTTAATCCTTGTTTACATTCATGAAATGGTGTGACATGTATTAGAAATGATTGTTTGGTATAAAGTGAGGCACTCTGCAATACTAATTTTGCCTATCTTTAAAATCTAAACAGTATGGAGGGGTGGGATGGGGGATATACATATGACTAATCTGGGAACATACATATCTGTAAACAATAAAACTCTGTAAAAGTTAAAAGTAAAATAAAATTTTAAAAATCTAAAGATATGTTTAACTTCTGTTTTCAATTCTGTCAACAAATATGTATGCTATACACTCAGTTATGTCCATCTCTTTGCAATCCCATGGACTGCAACCAACCAGGTTCCTCTGTCCATGGGGATTTTCCAGCCATAAATTCTGGAGTGGGTTGCCATTCCCACCTCCAGGGAATCCTCCTAACTCAGGTACTGAACTCATATCTCTTGCTTGTAAGCATATTTTTTTTATCATCTGAGCCACCAAGGAAACCCAGGAATACTAGAAGTACGTAGCCTATCCATTCTCCAGGGATCTTCCCAACCTGTGGAAAAAATGCTTGGCCCAGAGCCTGAATAGTGACCATACAACTTATTAGCCACTGACTCCCATGTACTGTGCGTTTCATATATATTATTTCCAGTGCTTACAACGTTCAAGTTTGTGAATGATTATTCCTAAGATTCACACATTTATAAGTCAGTAAAGCTAGTTAAAGAAGTTAAACCTCACATGACTGAAATTGGTAACCACTGGTAAAATGGATTTCAACCGTTCTCTCCCATTGTTCTTTCTCACTTTAACATTTGCTCCTTTCTAAGATGTTACTGCTACAATAAACATGAGAAATTGTTTTAATTTGAGTGGTTATAAAATTGTGCCAAGAAATATATCCTGAATGTCTGTGCTCAGGAGAACTTGAGTAGAATAAATACTACCAAGTTGCTGAGCTCTTATTATTCTCAAGAATATGGTAATATTTGAACTAGTTTATCAAACTGCTCTGATGGATATTTAAATGAACAGTTGTAAAATTTTACATTGTGGAAGAACACATCATTTCCCTATTTCCTCAGCTCTTGATATTATTAATAGGTCTCAGTTAAGCTGGCAGATCTTTTTAATCCTTGTTTACATTCATGAAATGGTGTGACATGTATTAGAAATGATTGTTTGGTATAAAGTGAGGCACTCTGCAATACTAATTTTGCCTATCTTTAAAATCTAAACAGTATGGAGGGGTGGGATGGGGGGGGATATACATATGACTAATCTGGGAACATACATATCTGTAAACAATAAAACTCTGTAAAAGTTAAAAGTAAAATAAAAGTTTAAAAGAAAAAAAATCTAAAGATATGTTTAACTTCTGTTTTCAATTCTGTCAACAAATATGTATGCTATACACTCAGTTATGTCCATCTCTTTGCAATCCCATGGACTGCAACCAACCAGGTTCCTCTGTCCATGGGGATTTTCCAGCCATAAATTCTGGAGTGGGTTGCCATTCCCACCTCCAGGGAATCCTCCTAACTCAGGTACTGAACTCATATCTCTTGCTTGTAAGCATATTTTTTTTATCATCTGAGCCACCAAGGAAACCCAGGAATACTAGAAGTACGTAGCCTATCCATTCTCCAGGGGATCTTCCCAACCCAGGAATCAAACCAGGGTCTCCTGCATTGCAGGTGTATTCTTTATCAACTGAGTGACAAGGGGAGTCAACAAAAGTAGTTGTTATTAGCAACAGTTTATTTTATTATAATTATTTTATTATATATTATATTACTATTATTATGATTTATTCTTAGCTTAGCCTAAAAGCACCTTCACCACTACATTTCCAGCTCACATTCCAACACACCCCATGCTTATCCTTCTCTTCAACCATGTGCTTCCTGTTATTCCCTTAAGTCCACTCTACTGAGTTCTGCCTCTGTGCATTCACCTGTGCTGCCCTTTTTACCTGTGAAGACTCCAGCCTCCCTTTTCTTTCTGGCTCACTCAAAATTTAACACATCAGCCCCTCCAGAAAACTTCCTCTTATCCTCCAGGGTAATTTGATGCTTGTCACTCTGGACTCTCATATAACCCCGTACTTTGTCTTCCATGACTTTTACTGCAGGGTGACCTTAGGCATCCCCTTTCAGCGCTTAAGCTTTTCAGAAGGAAAGCACCACAGAATCACATGTACAATATCTAACACAGTACATCCCACCTAACAGACACAAATAAACATTAGTTGAAGGTAAAAAAGGGGATTTTCCTGAAGGAAAATCAAGGCCCGCAGCAGGCATGTGATTTACCCAACATCACAAAACTGGTAAGTAGCAGAGTCCCTGTAGAATTCATTTCACCTGCATCCTGGGGGCAGGTCCAATCCACTATTCTACACTACTCTATCACTACTCTGGTGTTCTGAGTATTTCAGAAAGAATAGAGCTATATAAACATTCTCTTATAAGTTTTTTTTTTTTTTTTTTTATAAGCTTAAAGCATGTGAAATAGAAATACTTGAACTGAATACATTACTTTGACAAAAACTAGAAAACCAGGCAAGCATACCTATGGCTAAATCACTGACAACATTGTGCCTATTGTAATCTTTCCAATTAAGTGAAGAAAAAGAAGAAGCTATTTCCAAAAATGTATACCTACATGTTTACCTATGTTTGAACTGAGGAGAAAGGTGATTCTATAATTCAAATGAATAGTCAAAATAAAGATGAGGATTTTCTTTTTGTATCTGTGTGCTTAGTCACTCAGTCGTGTCCAACTCTTTGTGAACTGTAGCCCACCAGGATCCTCTGTGCATGGGGATTCTCCAGGCAAGAATATAGGAATGGGTTGCCATGTCTTCCTCCAGGGGATCTTCCCAACAAAGGGATCGAACCCAGGCCTCCATCATTGCAGGTGGATTCTTTACTGTCTGAACCACCAGGGTCTCACCCAAGCCAAAATATTATTTATTAGTAAAACTAATAATCTATTATGGTTGTTGAATTTCTAGGGCCATTTTGCCAAAAGCAAGCAAAGTATTTGTGGTATTCACACCAAATCCAATCAAAGCAGTGATAGGAAGAGTCATTGTGGATAGATCTTTCTGAGCCCTTATTCATCAAGAATTTCAATATCATTCATTAATTGAGAAGAAGTCAGATTTCCAGTTATGCAGAGCAATCTGTGTCATAGAAGACACTGGATGAATTGTGAAATTGTAACTATACACCAAGGATCTAGGTCGTTCATGGGCAATCATTAAATGCTTCCAAGTAGCACTTTTACAGTATTGTGCATCCAGTTAGGCAGAAAGTAAGGTGTCTGTCAAGGGGACACCAAAGAACCTGTTCCCACAGCACTTGCCTACTGTCTCCTCTACTCTGTGCTAAAGGATCACTGCCACTCAGGAGCAGCTCCTGCTTTCCCGGCCCTAGGACATTTTTCACTTCTGGAATGCACCCTTTCCATTCAATCTTTTTTGTAAACAATTGTATTGAAGTATAATTGATACACACATCAAAAAACTTCACATAATTCATGTACATTATTTGATGAGTTTGGACATAGGCATATTCCCTTGAAATCACCACGCACAATCAAGGTCATAAATAGATCCATTATCTCCAAAAGTGTCTTTGTGCCCCTTCATTTTATTGTTGTTAGTTGTGGTTGTGTGTTTTTTCATTGTGTGTGGGTATGGAAAGAATGGGCTTTCCTGGTGGCTCAGATGGTAAAGAATTCACCCACAATGCTAGAGACCTGGGCTCGATCCTGGCTGGGAAAGATTGCCAACAGCCAGACAAAGGTGATTCTCAAATGAATAGTCAAAATAAAGATGAGGATTTTCTTTTTGTATCTGTGTGCTTAGTCACTCAGTCGTGTCCAACTCTTTGTGAACTGTAGCCCACCAGGATCCTCTGTGCATGGGGATTCTCCAGGCAAGAATATAGGAATGGGTTGCCATGTCTTCCTCCAGGGGATCTTCCCAACAAAGGGATCGAACCCAGGCCTCCATCATTGCAGGTGGATTCTTTACTGTCTGAACCACCAGGGTCTCACCCAAGCCAAAATATTATTTATTAGTAAAACTAATAATCTATTATGGTTGTTGAATTTCTAGGGCCATTTTGCCAAAAGCAAGCAAAGTATTTGTGGTATTCACACCAAATCCAATCAAAGCAGTGATAGGAAGAGTCATTGTGGATAGATCTTTCTGAGCCCTTATTCATCAAGAATTTCAATATCATTCATTAATTGAGAAGAAGTCAGATTTCCAGTTATGCAGAGCAATCTGTGTCATAGAAGACACTGGATGAATTGTGAAATTGTAACTATACACCAAGGATCTAGGTCGTTCATGGGCAATCATTAAATGCTTCCAAGTAGCACTTTTACAGTATTGTGCATCCAGTTAGGCAGAAAGTAAGGTGTCTGTCAAGGGGACACCAAAGAACCTGTTCCCACAGCACTTGCCTACTGTCTCCTCTACTCTGTGCTAAAGGATCACTGCCACTCAGGAGCAGCTCCTGCTTTCCCGGCCCTAGGACATTTTTCACTTCTGGAATGCACCCTTTCCATTCAATCTTTTTTGTAAACAATTGTATTGAAGTATAATTGATACACACATCAAAAAACTTCACATAATTCATGTACATTATTTGATGAGTTTGGACATAGGCATATTCCCTTGAAATCACCACGCACAATCAAGGTCATAAATAGATCCATTATCTCCAAAAGTGTCTTTGTGCCCCTTCATTTTTATTGTTGTTAGTTGTGGTTGTGTGTTTTTTCATTGTGTGTGGGTATGGAAAGAATGGGCTTTCCTGGTGGCTCAGATGGTAAAGAATTCACCCACAATGCTAGAGACCTGGGCTCGATCCCTGGCTGGGAAAGATTGCCAACAGCCAGACACGACTGAGTCACTTTCACTTTTTCATGGAAAGAATACTTAACATGAGATCTACCCTCTTAAATGCTTAGTGCATGGCATAAGATTATGATAATACATAGTATATAATGTAGGCACTATGTTATACAATAGATCTCTAGAATTTATTCAACTTTCATAACTGAAAGCTTGTATCAAGTTTAAAAAAGTTTTTTGCCCAAATTCTTCTATTACCTACAAAACTATCTGAAATACCACAACTCAGAAATAAAACAAAAGAGAAAAATGCTCCTGGTTCCACCAAATTCCCTTTACTCTCTTTGAAGTGTTAGGATTCAGGTAAACAAATCCTGTCAAGAGCTATTTGTTAAAGGAGTGGCCCCTTCTGACTATTTTTGTATATTCTTCATCACCCTATAGTGAACTTTTGGAAGGACAGGGTCTTGTCATCTGTCTTTTTCTAGTGCCATAATCCCTCAGCAAATGTGTCAAGTTCACCGCAACAATCCTATCATTGAAAATGGTACAAATGGTCTATATCATTTCCCTACACTGGCTGAAGCTGTGGAAGCTTGCTGGAGCCCTTAGTAGGAAATGTCTCTGAGCTGAAAATTTCAGCCTAGAAAGCTGAAAAGGGAAAACACGCTTCATACTCCTTTTAGTACCTTGGGCTGGATGACCACATCCTTGCTGACTCCCTGCTCTGAGTCACCTGCGCATGAAAGGGGAGATTTTATCCCAGCATTCTAAAAATCCTCCACGTGGAAGGAAGAGCCCATTCTTTCTGAAGGATCAAAGTGAAATTGCAACATTGTAGAAATATGTCTCAGCCAGGTGCTGGGCTCCATAGGAGTCAGCTCTGAGAGAGATTCACAGGTCTCTCAATCAATAGCCTACTTGGAAAGTTTTCTCTGGAAAGTGTCTGAAACTGAGCAGACCAAAGCAAATCAGAAACCGAGACCATGTAACTCCAGCCACAGGATGTACCTTTCAGCCACTGACATCATTTCACATGATGGGCAAATAAGGCAAAGGCACAGTTTGCAGTGGATGAAGACACAGTGACTCAAACCAAAGTCACCCGGCTTCAGTTCCTGAAATGATTATTCTTTGTACAGTGCTAGCCACTACCTACCCTAAGCTCTGAACTACACACTCTCTGTGCTTGTAGCTTGTACAAGTCCTTCTTTTATGGATCTGCAGTTTCCCCTAAGGTAACAGGACCTTAACAATATCAGCAACCTACTCATCACCAGAAATACCACCGGACACATAGTAGGCATGCAGCAAATATTTGCTTGAATGAATGATGAAGTAGAAATTGATTGAGCTTTGATGGAGCTAGCTTTTAACTGCTCTTGAGCTCAGAGGAAAGGTACTCTGTAAATTAGGACCCAGGGCTATTAACATGAGTTGGCTGCTGTTCAGCCCCATATTGGGTATGGTATAAATTTCTAAATACAGTCTGTACACTTACAGGTTCAAAAGAGCTCTAGAGACTGCATTTACATTCCATGGAAATGACTTCTAAAATAATAATAATGATAATGATAACCTCTTTTAAATGGAATTCTTTTCAGGTTGCAAAGCACTCTCACATCCATTATCACATTAACCCCTCCCAACAGCCCCGAGGAACTGATCTCCTCATCTTCGGGTTGAAGAAAGTGGGCTGAGAAGAGACGTGACTTGTCACACCAGCTAGTAAGAAACAAAACAGGATCTCAGCATTGACCTTCCCCAGGCCTCCCTTCCTCTACCACATGGTACCTGCCACTGAATAGATTTCCTTTTTAAGAAACAGGACTAATTCAGCCAGAACAGTTTACTTTTTGATTGGACAAGTCACAGTAGCAACTTGGTCAAAGTATTCTACTTCGAAAATAATTTTTATGCACATAGCATTTACATTGCATTAGTTATCATAAGTAACTTAGAGATGATTTAAAGTACATGAAAGGATGTTTGTAGATTATATTTAAATACGGCAACGTTGTATTAATGAGACTTGAGCATAAACAGACTTTACTGTCACAGGGAGTCCTAGAATTGATCCTCTGCATATTACCAAAGGACACCTATATACAGCAGGTATGGGTGGCATGGTACTCTAGAAGGCTGGAGCCAGATGGGCAGAGGGCCTTGAATGGCCAGCCACAGGATGTACCTTTCAGCCACTGACATCATTTCACATGATGGGCAAATAAGGCAAAGGCACAGTTTGCAGTGGATGAAGACACAGTGACTCAAACCAAAGTCACCCGGCTTCAGTTCCTGAAATGATTATTCTTTGTACAGTGCTAGCCACTACCTACCCTAAGCTCTGAACTACACACTCTCTGTGCTTGTAGCTTGTACAAGTCCTTCTTTTATGGATCTGCAGTTTCCCCTAAGGTAACAGGACCTTAACAATATCAGCAACCTACTCATCACCAGAAATACCACCGGACACATAGTAGGCATGCAGCAAATATTTGCTTGAATGAATGATGAAGTAGAAATTGATTGAGCTTTGATGGAGCTAGCTTTTAACTGCTCTTGAGCTCAGAGGAAAGGTACTCTGTAAATTAGGACCCAGGGCTATTAACATGAGTTGGCTGCTGTTCAGCCCCATATTGGGTATGGTATAAATTTCTAAATACAGTCTGTACACTTACAGGTTCAAAAGAGCTCTAGAGACTGCATTTACATTCCATGGAAATGACTTCTAAAATAATAATAATGATAATGATAACCTCTTTTAAATGGAATTCTTTTCAGGTTGCAAAGCACTCTCACATCCATTATCACATTAACCCCTCCCAACAGCCCCGAGGAACTGATCTCCTCATCTTCGGGTTGAAGAAAGTGGGCTGAGAAGAGACGTGACTTGTCACACCAGCTAGTAAGAAACAAAACAGGATCTCAGCATTGACCTTCCCAGGCCTCCCTTCCTCTACCACATGGTACCTGCCACTGAATAGATTTCCTTTTTAAGAAACAGGACTAATTCAGCCAGAACAGTTTACTTTTTGATTGGACAAGTCACAGTAGCAACTTGGTCAAAGTATTCTACTTCGAAAATAATTTTTATGCACATAGCATTTACATTGCATTAGTTATCATAAGTAACTTAGAGATGATTTAAAGTACATGAAAGGATGTTTGTAGATTATATTTAAATACGGCAACGTTGTATTAATGAGACTTGAGCATAAACAGACTTTACTGTCACAGGGAGTCCTAGAATTGATCCTCTGCATATTACCAAAGGACACCTATATACAGCAGGTATGGGTGGCATGGTACTCTAGAAGGCTGGAGCCAGATGGGCAGAGGGCCTTGAATGCCAGGTTCATTTACAGATGAGGAAACCAAGGCCCAGAGAAATCTAACTCTCCTCTTTTTCTGCTTTTCTCTCCTATATTTCTGAAACTCCATCTGCCAGTATCTTCTCAGCTATTAATACCAAGGAAAACCCATGTCTTCACTAACAAAAGCTAAAACACTTCCTGGCTATTTTCTCCCCAAAGACCACACTGTCAAATGGTAGGAAACACTATTCAACCTAGGCCCACACACTAGGCTTCAGAAAATGTTTGGATGTGATGCGGGTCATAAGTATGTTTTCTCTGGGAACACTCCAGCTATCTCCACTTGACTGTGGTGCCTCGTCCCACACTGAGCTTTCTCACCTCCATCTGCTCCTCCCAGTGTGCTTGGCTTGAGCATTCCGTTGACCCTGTCACACACATAGGTGACTTTATATCTCCCATTACTGCCCAAGCCCCTTCTCCAAACCTGGCATCAACAACTGTTGCATTCTGACACAAAGTATAAGTAATCTGTCTGCCTATAACTGGTCATAATTAATGTTCTTTTCCTGTGAGCACACAAGTGTGTGTGAGCACTTTCATGATACTATTGAGAACAAGGTAACTCTGAAACCAGTCAAGGACTGAGACTGAGTGCAAAGAGTACAGATGAGGTGGTTAGAGAGTCAGAACACCTGGTCTGGTCCTTTCTTTTATAGGCTCTAATTTATTCTGTGACCTTGGTCAAGCAATTTCTCTCTGGATGATAATAACAATATCTAGCTGACCAGCATATATTACAAATTTGTCTTACATGTCCAATGGTTGAATGCATGTGAAAGCTGTCTATAAGCTATACATTGCTAAACACACAAGGGTCCTGTTATAATTATGATTCACCTTGTCATTTACAGGTTCTGTATTAACCATCAAAAGAGATCTCAAAGATCATCAGTTTCAACTAAACGTTTTGTTTTCTAAATAGGGAAACACGTCTGGAGAAAAGGGAAATGACATGCTCAAAGTCATGCTGAAAATTAATATCAAGGATGAAATTAGGGTCATGATTCCCAGCCCCCCAAACCCCGAGGTCACTGTACAATAAAAGGTCATGCTATCTAGTAACCTTCCAAACAAGGCTTGTATGAGACTTAAAGTCTTTCTACAGTGATATTTTATGTGTTGATGCAGAACTGGTAAGCGAAGCTATCCACAGCATCTACACTTAAATGAAAAAAGGAAGTACACAGATCAAGTGATTGGTAAAGTTCCAACAAGAAAGAATGAACAAGAAGGAAATAGCAGAGCGTCAACTTCTCCCTGCAGATCAACTTGCCACGGTGAGAAAATTTTGCATCCCCCCCCAGTAGGAAACACTATTCAACCTAGGCCCACACACTAGGTTTGTTTGGATGTGATGCGGGTCATAAGTATGTTTTCTGGGAACACTCCAGCTATCTCCACTTGACTGTGGTGCCTCGTCCCACACTGAGCTTTCTCACCTCCATCTGCTCCTCCCAGTGTGCTTGGCTTGAGCATTCCGTTGACCCTGTCACACACATAGGTGACTTTATATCTCCCATTACTGCCCAAGCCCCTTCTCCAAACCTGGCATCAACAACTGTTGCATTCTGACACAAAGTATAAGTAATCTGTCTGCCTATAACTGGTCATAATTAATGTTCTTTTCCTGTGAGCACACAAGTGTGTGTGAGCACTTTCATGATACTATTGAGAACAAGGTAACTCTGAAACCAGTCAAGGACTGAGACTGAGTGCAAAGAGTACAGATGAGGTGGTTAGAGAGTCAGAACACCTGGTCTGGTCCTTTCTTTTATAGGCTCTAATTTATTCTGTGACCTTGGTCAAGCAATTTCTCTCTGGATGATAATAACAATATCTAGCTGACCAGCATATATTACAAATTTGTCTTACATGTCCAATGGTTGAATGCATGTGAAAGCTGTCTATAAGCTATACATTGCTAAACACACAAGGGTCCTGTTATAATTATGATTCACCTTGTCATTTACAGGTTCTGTATTAACCATCAAAAGAGATCTCAAAGATCATCAGTTTCAACTAAACGTTTTGTTTTCTAAATAGGGAAACACGTCTGGAGAAAAGGGAAATGACATGCTCAAAGTCATGCTGAAAATTAATATCAAGGATGAAATTAGGGTCATGATTCCCAGCCCCCAACCCAGAGGTCACTGTACAATAAAAAGGTCATGCTATCTAGTAACCTTCCAAACAAGGCTTGTATGAGACTTAAAGTCTTTCTACAGTGATATTTTATGTGTTGATGCAGAACTGGTAAGCGAAGCTATCCACAGCATCTACACTTAAATGAAAAAAGGAAGTACACAGATCAAGTGATTGGTAAAGTTCCAACAAGAAAGAATGAACAAGAAGGAAATAGCAGAGCGTCAACTTCTCCCTGCAGATCAACTTGCCACGTGAGATAGCATCACCAGATTCCTGAAACAACTACATTCTACTGCTGCTTCAAATCACCATGGCTCTCCTCCTCAGCAGTCAACATAATACAGGTCCATATATTTTGGCCTAAACATTTCATTTGAAGACTATCATGACCCGACTCACAGTAATTAGAATCAGGTAGACAGAGGATTGCCAATGCTGCTCAACTCAGCCATCTGGTCACCCACACCCGTTCTGATGACTTTGGCAAAAGCTCCTTTCCTGGGGACTCTGGGCAATCACCTCTGCTTAACCTTACTCCTCCCACCCCTCCACTCATTTATGATATCATGTGTAATTTCAGTACATAAAACAGACCATTCACTTTCGCACAAACTCTAATAACCTTGTCCCAAAGCCTTTGGGGTCACATACTTATTTGGATTTTAGAAAGATAGTTCAGGACCTTTCTTTATATATTACTCCAACTTCAGCAGGATCTGGTACAGGTTCCCATAATCAAATGCTTTACTATTTCTTCAACAAAATATTTAAATATTCTACAGACTTATGGACATCGGGGAGAAGGAAAAGTGGGTGAGAGATACGGAAAGAGCAACACAGAACCGTATACTATCTTACGTAAAAGAAAGAACTATTGTCAATGTGACGTGGGTCTAAGGGATAGTACATGGAGGCTATGCAACAGCCTGGAGGGGCAGGATGGGGGGAATGGGATATACATATGACTAATCTGGAATTATACATATCTGTAAACAGCAAAACTTTGTAAAATCAAAAAAGCAAAATAAAAAACTTGTGATTGTGGAAAAAATAATTAAATGTTCTTACAAAGTGGGCAAAAGAAGGACTATGAACAGCCTTGCTTTAGTGTAGGTTAGGTGTTGCCACTAAATGAGTTTGCTGCACATTTATGGAAAACAGTCAGATGTCCGAGCTTTCTGAATTTTGGAATTGCAGATAAGGGATGTGGATCTGTGTAGTTTTGACTGTAAAGGAAATAGCAGAGTCAAGCTATCTCCACTGCAGATCAAGTGATTGGTAAAGTTCCAACAAGAAAGAATGAACAAGAAGGAAATAGCAGAGCGTCAACTTCTCCCTGCAGATCAACTTGCCACGTGAGATAGCATCACCAGATTCCTGAAACAACTACATTCTACTGCTGCTTCAAATCACCATGGCTCTCCTCCTCAGCAGTCAACATAATACAGGTCCATATATTTTGGCCTAAACATTTCATTTGAAGACTATCATGACCCGACTCACAGTAATTAGAATCAGGTAGACAGAGGATTGCCAATGCTGCTCAACTCAGCCATCTGGTCACCCACACCCGTTCTGATGACTTTGGCAAAAGCTCCTTTCCTGGGGACTCTGGGCAATCACCTCTGCTTAACCTTACTCCTCCCACCCCTCCACTCATTTATGATATCATGTGTAATTTCAGTACATAAAACAGACCATTCACTTTCGCACAAACTCTAATAACCTTGTCCCAAAGCCTTTGGGGTCACATACTTATTTGGATTTTAGAAAGATAGTTCAGGACCTTTCTTTATATATTACTCCAACTTCAGCAGGATCTGGTACAGGTTCCCATAATCAAATGCTTTACTATTTCTTCAACAAAATATTTAAATATTCTACAGACTTATGGACATCGGGGAGAAGGAAAAGTGGGTGAGAGATACGGAAAGAGCAACACAGAACCGTATACTATCTTACGTAAAAGAAAGAACTATTGTCAATGTGACGTGGGTCTAAGGGATAGTACATGGAGGCTATGCAACAGCCTGGAGGGGCAGGATGGGGGGAATGGGATATACATATGACTAATCTGGAATTATACATATCTGTAAACAGCAAAACTTTGTAAAATCAAAAAAGCAAAATAAAAAACTTGTGATTGTGGAAAAAATAATTAAATGTTCTTACAAAGTGGGCAAAAGAAGGACTATGAACAGCCTTGCTTTAGTGTAGGTTAGGTGTTGCCACTAAATGAGTTTGCTGCACATTTATGGAAAACAGTCAGATGTCCGAGCTTTCTGAATTTTGGAATTGCAGATAAGGGATGTGGATCTGTGTAGTTTTTGAGTTTGCACAACTGCTCAGTTTAAGTCAACTAACACTGATGCTTCCATTTGTCTAAGAGAGTTACCACTGGTAGTGGTCTTGTATTGGATTGATTTTTTCTGTGGACGTTTACTCTCTTCATAAGAAACACCACAGAAAATGAAGATGTGAGCTAAGGTGTACTTTTGCCTCCATTTTCAAGAGCTGCATCTTTGGTGTTAGCAGTGACAATAAGGGCCTGCCTTCAGGTAAATTACCTGTGTGATCACAGGATAGACAGAAAGACAGAGACTGGGGTCTAGTCCAAAAATGATTCTGCTACAGACTGAGTTATGTCCCTCCAACATTCGTATGTTGAAGCTCTAATCTTCAATGCAGCTATATGGAGATAATAACTTATAATCAGGTAATTAGGTAAGGTGAGTTTATAAGAGATGGAGCCCTAATCCAATGGGATCAATGCCCTTCTTAGAACAGACACCAGAGCTCACTCACTTGTGTGTGCTGCCTCTCTGTCCCACCGACCCCTCTCTCCACCATGCCCCCACCTCCTGGCCTTGTTAGGACTCAACAAGAGGGCGGCTGTCTGTCCACAAGCCAGGAAGAAAGTCCTCATAAGGAAGCAGTTTCACTGGCACCTCGATCTTAAGAGTTCCCAATCTCCAGAACTGTGAGGAATAAATTTCTATGGTTTAACCCACCCAGACTGTGGTATTTTGTTATGACAGCCTGAAGTGACCAATGCAATCATTCTTATAATTCTGCTTTTCTTGATGACTATTCTCTTATGCCTTATACAAAGGACATCGGGAGAAGGAAAAGTGGGTGAAAAAAAAATACTTTATGAAAGAACTATTGTCAATGTGACGTGGGTCTAAGGGATAGTACATGGAGGCTATGCAACAGCCTGGAGGGGCAGGATGGGGGGAATGGGATATACATATGACTAATCTGGAATTATACATATCTGTAAACAGCAAAACTTTGTAAAATCAAAAAAGCAAAATAAAAAACTTGTGATTGTGGAAAAAATAATTAAATGTTCTTACAAAGTGGGCAAAAGAAGGACTATGAACAGCCTTGCTTTAGTGTAGGTTAGGTGTTGCCACTAAATGAGTTTGCTGCACATTTATGGAAAACAGTCAGATGTCCGAGCTTTCTGAATTTTGGAATTGCAGATAAGGGATGTGGATCTGTGTAGTTTTTGAGTTTGCACAACTGCTCAGTTTAAGTCAACTAACACTGATGCTTCCATTTGTCTAAGAGAGTTACCACTGGTAGTGGTCTTGTATTGGATTGATTTTTTCTGTGGACGTTTACTCTCTTCATAAGAAACACCACAGAAAATGAAGATGTGAGCTAAGGTGTACTTTTGCCTCCATTTTCAAGAGCTGCATCTTTGGTGTTAGCAGTGACAATAAGGGCCTGCCTTCAGGTAAATTACCTGTGTGATCACAGGATAGACAGAAAGACAGAGACTGGGGTCTAGCCCAAAAAATGATTCTGCTACAGACTGAGTTATGTCCCTCCAACATTCGTATGTTGAAGCTCTAATCTTCAATGCAGCTATATGGAGATAATAACTTATAATCAGGTAATTAGGTAAGGTGAGTTTATAAGAGATGGAGCCCTAATCCAATGGGATCAATGCCCTTCTTAGAACAGACACCAGAGCTCACTCACTTGTGTGTGCTGCCTCTCTGTCCCACCGACCCCTCTCTCTCCACCATGCCCCCACCTCCTGGCCTTGTTAGGACTCAACAAGAGGGCGGCTGTCTGTCCACAAGCCAGGAAGAAAGTCCTCATAAGGAAGCAGTTTCACTGGCACCTCGATCTTAAGAGTTCCCAATCTCCAGAACTGTGAGGAATAAATTTCTATGGTTTAACCCACCCAGACTGTGGTATTTTGTTATGACAGCCTGAAGTGACCAATGCAATCATTCTTATAATTCTGCTTTTCTTGATGACTATTCTCTTATGCCTTATACACAGTCATGAGGTTTACTCATAGTAATTCTGTTTCGGGTATGCCATACAAAGCCTTACTATTTGCAGAGCATTTATTGAACACCAAGATCTAAATTCTAGATCTGGCTCTGCCACCAGCCAGATATATAAATCTAGACAGGTCACGTCCTTTCTCTGGGACTTAGAGAGTTACAGACTGGATAATCTCTAATTTTCCTCCTACAATGCTATTCTAAGACATCGAGAATTTAACCATACCTAGTTTCCATTTCCCAGCAATGCTTTCTGGCAGTCAGGAAACAACACGAGAATCATGATGCCATCCCTTCTCCTCACTCCAACCCCAAGACCATTTTGATTGTTCTCACACTTCCCTCTAGGGTGTTTGCAGGATCGATGGAGCTGTTTGTATTGCTCAAATGGAAAAGCATCTCAGGAGTGTCCTTGTAAGCTTGGCTGCGGTTACAGCTGCCCCATGAATTGCTGATGACCTGCACTTCTGAAAGATGCTGAGATAACTGTAAATTATGGAAGGGTCAATTTGGGGGCAGGAAGTAATTCTTCTCAAATTCTCATCTGGCAAAAGCCCATGAGGTGAGGAGGCAAAGATCAGGGAAATACCCTCAACATCTATGAAGTACTCAGCAGAGCCAAGGGGATACAAAGACATGGGAATGACGTCTTCCACCAAGAGTTTCTGTTCTGACTTTTCTCCTTGCTTCTGGCCAGAGATGCCTAATGCTGTGATCATTGCCCTTAAGAGTCAGGCAGACAACTGACCACTGCCTCTGCTCAGCTGTCACTTCCTCCTTTCCTGAGTAAGCTCTTCTATTCTGGTGTTCCATTCCTCCCTTTACCCAAGTGGCTGCCTCTCTGTCCCACCGACCCTCTCTCCCCCATGCCCCCACCTCCTGGCCTTGTTAGGACTCAACAAGAGGGCGGCTGTCTGTCCACAAGCCAGGAAGAAAGTCCTCATAAGGAAGCAGTTTCACTGGCACCTCGATCTTAAGAGTTCCCAATCTCCAGAACTGTGAGGAATAAATTTCTATGGTTTAACCCACCCAGACTGTGGTATTTTGTTATGACAGCCTGAAGTGACCAATGCAATCATTCTTATAATTCTGCTTTTCTTGATGACTATTCTCTTATGCCTTATACACAGTCATGAGGTTTACTCATAGTAATTCTGTTTCGGGTATGCCATACAAAGCCTTACTATTTGCAGAGCATTTATTGAACACCAAGATCTAAATTCTAGATCTGGCTCTGCCACCAGCCAGATATATAAATCTAGACAGGTCACGTCCTTTCTCTGGGACTTAGAGAGTTACAGACTGGATAATCTCTAATTTTCCTCCTACAATGCTATTCTAAGACATCGAGAATTTAACCATACCTAGTTTCCATTTCCCAGCAATGCTTTCTGGCAGTCAGGAAACAACACGAGAATCATGATGCCATCCCTTCTCCTCACTCCAACCCCAAGACCATTTTGATTGTTCTCACACTTCCCTCTAGGGTGTTTGCAGGATCGATGGAGCTGTTTGTATTGCTCAAATGGAAAAGCATCTCAGGAGTGTCCTTGTAAGCTTGGCTGCGGTTACAGCTGCCCCATGAATTGCTGATGACCTGCACTTCTGAAAGATGCTGAGATAACTGTAAATTATGGAAGGGTCAATTTGGGGCAGGAAGTAATTCTTCTCAAATTCTCATCTGGCAAAAGCCCATGAGGTGAGGAGGCAAAGATCAGGGAAATACCCTCAACATCTATGAAGTACTCAGCAGAGCCAAGGGGATACAAAGACATGGGAATGACGTCTTCCACCAAGAGTTTCTGTTCTGACTTTTCTCCTTGCTTCTGGCCAGAGATGCCTAATGCTGTGATCATTGCCCTTAAGAGTCAGGCAGACAACTGACCACTGCCTCTGCTCAGCTGTCACTTCCTCCTTTCCTGAGTAAGCTCTTCTATTCTGGTGTTCCATTCCTCCCCCTTTTACCCAACCCATTTATCCCGGGTCTGACTGCATTGCCTTTTCTCTTTTACCCATCCTAACACATGAAAGTGACAGCAACCCTATGAGAGGAAAAGCTTAATTTCACCCTTAATCAGCATTTCAACTGCAATATCGCTGATGTGGTATCATTGACATGACCTGCGCCATCTTTGAGTTATATTGCTACGTCCCTCAAACATTTACAAAAGTGTTTCTCCCAGAGGTTTCTTATTCTGGTTGCGAATCAGAATCACTTGAAAATCTTGTTAAAAATACATATTTTTAGGCCAAAATTGCAGACATCCTGAACCAGCACTTGTATAGTGTGCCTTAGGACCCAGCATTTTAATAAGCTCCCTAGTACCTCCTAAGCAATGAGCCTAATATAATTCATGAGGGAAACACTAATGTTGGTTTCTTGGTCACAGAAGCAGAGAGCTTGTACCTTTAATTCTAATATTGGCGTTAATTGTCAGTCTTAGCTGCCTATAACAACAATTCTAACTAGTTTAACAACAAAGGGAGGATTTATGATAAGGACACTGAGTGGATCATGAAGCACCATGGAAGAATGCAGCTGGGCTTGAGAACCACTAGCAAGTGAGAACTCTCACAGCTTGACCGACTTCTGAGCGCCTACTTGGTTTTTCTGTCTCACCGCACATAGACCTCTTCCTCTCCTCAGTGGAAGAATGTTAACTGCCCTCATTTCCAAAGTGCTGCCTTTTTTTAGTCAATACACCCAGATAACTCTCCCTCCCTCCCCTATTCAACGGTTTCTGAGTCTCGTGTTTTTCTCAGGTGGTTTCGTTGCCTGCTTATTATGACTGGAGTGAGGCTGGGATGGAAGTTCTGTCACACCATGGTTAGAGCCTGATGGGTGGCCACAGTTCAATTTTGAAACCTTAAAAGTGAAATACCCTCAACATCTATGAAGTACTCAGCAGAGCCAAGGGGATACAAAGACATGGGAATGACGTCTTCCACCAAGAGTTTCTGTTCTGACTTTTCTCCTTGCTTCTGGCCAGAGATGCCTAATGCTGTGATCATTGCCCTTAAGAGTCAGGCAGACAACTGACCACTGCCTCTGCTCAGCTGTCACTTCCTCCTTTCCTGAGTAAGCTCTTCTATTCTGGTGTTCCATTCCTCCCCCTTTTACCCAACCCATTTATCCCCGGGTCTGACTGCATTGCCTTTTCTCTTTTACCCATCCTAACACATGAAAGTGACAGCAACCCTATGAGAGGAAAAGCTTAATTTCACCCTTAATCAGCATTTCAACTGCAATATCGCTGATGTGGTATCATTGACATGACCTGCGCCATCTTTGAGTTATATTGCTACGTCCCTCAAACATTTACAAAAGTGTTTCTCCCAGAGGTTTCTTATTCTGGTTGCGAATCAGAATCACTTGAAAATCTTGTTAAAAATACATATTTTTAGGCCAAAATTGCAGACATCCTGAACCAGCACTTGTATAGTGTGCCTTAGGACCCAGCATTTTAATAAGCTCCCTAGTACCTCCTAAGCAATGAGCCTAATATAATTCATGAGGGAAACACTAATGTTGGTTTCTTGGTCACAGAAGCAGAGAGCTTGTACCTTTAATTCTAATATTGGCGTTAATTGTCAGTCTTAGCTGCCTATAACAACAATTCTAACTAGTTTAACAACAAAGGGAGGATTTATGATAAGGACACTGAGTGGATCATGAAGCACCATGGAAGAATGCAGCTGGGCTTGAGAACCACTAGCAAGTGAGAACTCTCACAGCTTGACCGACTTCTGAGCGCCTACTTGGTTTTTCTGTCTCACCGCACATAGACCTCTTCCTCTCCTCAGTGGAAGAATGTTAACTGCCCTCATTTCCAAAGTGCTGCCTTTTTTTAGTCAATACACCCAGATAACTCTCCCTCCCTCTCCTATTAAAGGGTTTCTGAGTCTCGTGTTTTTCTCAGGTGGTTTCCTTGCCTGCTTATTATGACTGGAGTGAGGCTGGCATGGAAGTTCTGTCACACCATGGTTAGAGCCTGATGGGTGGCCACAAGTCTTGGATATAATGGGGAAGTCCCTACGAAGGGCAGTTGGAGGGAGTGGTCCTAGACAAACAAAACAGTAGCTGCACCTCCAATACACTCCTCTCAGTGCTCATCATGGTGCTTTGCTCTTGATAAATGCTTACAAAACATTCATTAGTCAAAGTGCTGCACCAGTAGTCAGAAGATCTGATTCCAGGTGCCAATACCAACACCGACTAGCTATGTAAATAAACATCAGATGTCTAAATCAGTTCCTTTATCAAAAGCGTGCAAATGACTGTATGGTTATTGGGTGGGCAGGAAAAATTCAAAATTATACACACACACTTTTATAATCATGGTAAACCACAACTCTATTAAGTACAAGTATTAACAATCATTAAAAATATATGTTTGGATTGATACCTTCCAATTAAGTGTTAAAGACTTAGGTCCCTTATTTCATAAGGGGTTTTTATTTATGGGAATGCAAACAGAAACACAGAATCTACCTTGTTTGAAATTCTTCCCTTTTATCAAAGTTATCTACGGTTTAAATGCCATACTTCGTTAGAGCCTACTTCTGGGAAAATCCACCTGCCAAGCAACACCTGCTAAGCTCTCGACACATGGGATCTCATTTAACATTAACAATGATCCTTTGAATTAGGTATAAGCAGTATCTCCAGTTTACACAAAAGGAATCTGAGTCTTAGAAAGGTGTTGGGTAACTTGCCCAAGGACATCCAGATAATAAGTGGTAAAACCTAGATTCAAACCAAAGTCTCAATAAAATGAGTGTGTTTGAATTTGTCTTTCTTAAAATGTCATGGAAGCTTCTACACTACTCAGAAACACATTACTGCTAATAGTTTCCCTATAAGTTGCTTTAAGATATGACTAATTCGATAGTATCATTGTAGCTAATATATAGCACATTTCATCCTCAAGACTAAAACTGTAAACTTTCTACAACCCACCTCAGAAAATCATCTGTTTATAAGCTTGCCTTTTTAGTCAATACACCCAGATAACTCTCCCTCCCTCTCCTATTAAAGGGTTTCTGAGTCTCGTGTTTTTCTCAGGTGGTTTCCTTGCCTGCTTATTATGACTGGAGTGAGGCTGGCATGGAAGTTCTGTCACACCATGGTTAGAGCCTGATGGGTGGCCACAAGTCTTGGATATAATGGGGAAGTCCCTACGAAGGGCAGTTGGAGGGAGTGGTCCTAGACAAACAAAACAGTAGCTGCACCTCCAATACACTCCTCTCAGTGCTCATCATGGTGCTTTGCTCTTGATAAATGCTTACAAAACATTCATTAGTCAAAGTGCTGCACCAGTAGTCAGAAGATCTGATTCCAGGTGCCAATACCAACACCGACTAGCTATGTAAATAAACATCAGATGTCTAAATCAGTTCCTTTATCAAAAGCGTGCAAATGACTGTATGGTTATTGGGTGGGCAGGAAAAATTCAAAATTATACACACACACTTTTATAATCATGGTAAACCACAACTCTATTAAGTACAAGTATTAACAATCATTAAAAATATATGTTTGGATTGATACCTTCCAATTAAGTGTTAAAGACTTAGGTCCCTTATTTCATAAGGGGTTTTTATTTATGGGAATGCAAACAGAAACACAGAATCTACCTTGTTTGAAATTCTTCCCTTTTATCAAAGTTATCTACGGTTTAAATGCCATACTTCGTTAGAGCCTACTTCTGGGAAAATCCACCTGCCAAGCAACACCTGCTAAGCTCTCGACACATGGGATCTCATTTAACATTAACAATGATCCTTTGAATTAGGTATAAGCAGTATCTCCAGTTTACACAAAAGGAATCTGAGTCTTAGAAAGGTGTTGGGTAACTTGCCCAAGGACATCCAGATAATAAGTGGTAAAACCTAGATTCAAACCAAAGTCTCAATAAAATGAGTGTGTTTGAATTTGTCTTTCTTAAAATGTCATGGAAGCTTCTACACTACTCAGAAACACATTACTGCTAATAGTTTCCCTATAAGTTGCTTTAAGATATGACTAATTCGATAGTATCATTGTAGCTAATATATAGCACATTTCATCCTCAAGACTAAAACTGTAAACTTTCTCTACTGAATTATTCCCTAATCCTAATTCTGATGTATTTTTAATTGAAAAACATTGTTCAAAGATGAAATTTAAAAAATGGCAAAATCTGTTTATAAGCCAAATATAAAATGCAAGATGACTCCTAAAAGCCAATAAAGATTCAACTTGTAAATTGCCAACAAATAAATCAATTTTGATCTTAATTTATGTCACTTTTTTTTGGTCCTCTAGCCTATCTCTTCTCCTCTCTGTCCTTTTTTCTTTTAGAAGTAGCATTTTAATGCAGATTCTCAAACAAAATCAAAGTCCTCTGACATGATATAAACATGGTATAATGATTTTATGTATCACAAAATCATTGAACTGTAGAATATTAGAATCAGAGTGAATCTTAGTGATTATCTGGTATAAACCACTCAGTTTATAAAATAGCAAACTGAGATCAAGTTAGAAAACTCATATAGCAAGTCTGTTTTCTTCTATCCACAGATGATTTCAGAACATTGATCCAGAAATTTTTTAAAAAGTTACATTGCTGGGCTTCCCTGGTGGTCCAGTGGGTAAGGACACCATTTTGCAGTGCAAGGGGTGCCAGTTCAATCTCTGGCCTGGGAAGATCCCATGTGCCACGGAACGGCTGGACCGATGTGTCCAACTACCGAGCTAGAGCTCTGGAGTGTATGCGCCCAGAGCCGGTGCTCTGCAGTGAGAGAGGCCACTGCGATGGGAGGCCCACACAGGCCAAAGAACAAAAAAGATAAGTGAATGACAGATCAATAGAAGTGGCCCCCCCCCCCCAAAAAGTTACATTGCTAAGTATTATAAATCAATTTCCCATTCTTACCTCAGTTTATCCATCTGAAAAAGAAAAAGACGAGTGCCTTCAATGATCTCTAATAGAACTTCCACCTCTATAGTATTTTTTTCTTAATTTTTCCCACCAATAAAGGAATATGTAACTAAATGACACATAGACTCACTTCTAGATTTATCTATACCACAGGTTGGTATTTCAAATCAAAGGGTAAATTATTTTCTGATGTATCTAGAATAACTGAAAAATAACAGGAAGCTTGAGATTCACTGCAGTGGGAAAAGCAATGGCTTGGTTGGAATTTCAGCACCAAGCATTGTGTGCATGTGTGCTAAGTCAAGCCTGACTCTTCGTGACCCTATGGACTGCAATCTGTCAGGCTTTTCTGTCCATGGGATTCTCCAGGCAAGAATACTAGAGTGGGTTTCCATGTCCTTTTCCAGGGTATCTTCTCAAGTCAGGTATCAAACCCAAATCTCTTATGTCTCCTGTATTGCAAGGTAACTTCTTTACCACTAGCGCCACCTGGGAATCCCAAGCATGTTTCTACTCATATCGTACATGACAATATGCTATGAAGATTGTAGTCTAACCTTTTCTGAAAAAAAAGGTTAAGTCAGTCTATTAAACGCTCTACTTTAGATATCAATACATTTTTAATTTATAGTGATTGACAATGGTGGGAAAATAGAATTTTTTAGATTAATTCATCTTGAACACCTTTAGTTCAAGTGAAGTAGCAAATAATTATGTTTATTCTCAAAAAATGTCATTACTAGCTATGTATTTCATATACTGCCTCACAGTTTACCTAAGATTTCTACTTCTTCTTCAGCCTCTTACCCCCCACCCAGCTGAAGTTAAAATAAAAGCCCATGACAACAGGAGGGAATGTTCTGTTCCTAGAACCACAGCACGTAAAGCTGTCCAATAATACTTAACCATTTCCCTGAGTTTCAGGGGTTCGAGTAGCTACCAACCAGCACCCAGGACTGCATAAAGAGGAGACAAGGAAACCAATAGTAATTCCCTTGTGCAGAGGGCTACCTCAATATTGTTTTCCTAGGAGTTGAGCACAGAAGAAGAAAGTTTGTATGAACGGTTGTTTTGAATGGTCATAAGTCAAACATAAGATTTATTCTACTTTTCTGAAAATGTAATAAGTTTGTTAAAGATATTCTGGGTGTGAGAGTTTTTTCTAAACATTTTCAGAACAGTTTTTGGTTCACAGCAAAATTAAGACTAAAATACAGAAATATCCTGCCCTCTCTCCGCACCCTTCCACATAGGCTCCCCCATTTTCAACTTCCCACATCGAAGTGGTGCATCTGTTACAATCATTGAAGCTACACAGAGATGCTATTTTCACCCAAAGTCCACAGTTAACAATAGGGTTCACTCTCAGTACTCTACATTCTATAGGTTTGGACAACATATAACATGCATCCACCACTATAGTATCCACACTGCTATGAAAATCCCCTGTTCTCTACTTACACATTACTCCCTCCCCACTAACTGCTGGCAACCACTGTCTCTATAGTTATTATGGTCTCCATAGTTTTGCCTTTTCAAGAACGTCTTACAGGTAGGATCATACAGTATATTGCATTTTCAGATTGGTTTCTTTCACTTAGTAAATGTATTTAAGTCTCCTCCATGTCTGTTTGTGGCTTGATAGTTAATTTCGTTTTAACACTGAATATTATTCCATTATCTGGATGCACCACGATTTGTTTATCCGTGCACCTACTGAAAGTCATCGTGGTTACTTCCACACTTTGGCAATTGTGAATAAAGCTACTACAAACATCCACGAGCAGGTTTTCTGTGAATAGAAGTTTTCAGCTCTTTTGAGTAAATACACTAACGCCATTTCTGGACCATATGATATGTTTAGTTTTGCAGGAAGCCACCAGCCATCTTCCAAGATAGATGCACCATTTTGCATTCCCACCAGCAGTGATTGGGAATTTCTGTTGCTCCACATTTCTATTTCTATTTACCAGCATTTGGTGCTGTCCATGGTTTGGATTTGAGGTTTTTTAATGGGTATATTGTGATATTTCATTCTTGTTTTAATTTGCAACAAAAGGAGGGAATGTTCTGTTCCTAGAACCACAGCACGTAAAGCTGTCCAATAATACTTAACCATTTCCCTGAGTTTCAGGGGTTCGAGTAGCTACCAACCAGCACCCAGGACTGCATAAAGAGGAGACAAGGAAACCAATAGTAATTCCCTTGTGCAGAGGGCTACCTCAATATTGTTTTCCTAGGAGTTGAGCACAGAAGAAGAAAGTTTGTATGAACGGTTGTTTTGAATGGTCATAAGTCAAACATAAGATTTATTCTACTTTTCTGAAAATGTAATAAGTTTGTTAAAGATATTCTGGGTGTGAGAGTTTTTTCTAAACATTTTCAGAACAGTTTTTGGTTCACAGCAAAATTAAGACTAAAATACAGAAATATCCTGCCCTCTCTCCGCACCCTTCCACATAGGCTCCCCCATTTTCAACTTCCCACATCGAAGTGGTGCATCTGTTACAATCATTGAAGCTACACAGAGATGCTATTTTCACCCAAAGTCCACAGTTAACAATAGGGTTCACTCTCAGTACTCTACATTCTATAGGTTTGGACAACATATAACATGCATCCACCACTATAGTATCCACACTGCTATGAAAATCCCCTGTTCTCTACTTACACATTACTCCCTCCCCACTAACTGCTGGCAACCACTGTCTCTATAGTTATTATGGTCTCCATAGTTTTGCCTTTTCAAGAACGTCTTACAGGTAGGATCATACAGTATATTGCATTTTCAGATTGGTTTCTTTCACTTAGTAAATGTATTTAAGTCTCCTCCATGTCTGTTTGTGGCTTGATAGTTAATTTCGTTTTAACACTGAATATTATTCCATTATCTGGATGCACCACGATTTGTTTATCCGTGCACCTACTGAAAGTCATCGTGGTTACTTCCACACTTTGGCAATTGTGAATAAAGCTACTACAAACATCCACGAGCAGGTTTTCTGTGAATAGAAGTTTTCAGCTCTTTTGAGTAAATACACTAACGCCATTTCTGGACCATATGATATGTTTAGTTTTGCAGGAAGCCACCAGCCATCTTCCAAGATAGATGCACCATTTTGCATTCCCACCAGCAGTGATTGGGAATTTCTGTTGCTCCACATTTCTATTTCTATTTACCAGCATTTGGTGCTGTCCATGGTTTGGATTTGAGGTTTTTTAATGGGTATATTGTGATATTTCATTCTTGTTTTAATTTGCACTGGACAGGAAGTTCAATGGCACAGAATAGAGTGCCCAGGAACAGACCCAAAAAAGAAATGGTCAACTGATCTTTGACAAGAGCAAAGGCAATAAAATGGAGAAAGCCTTTCAACAAATAGTATTAAAACAACTGGACATCCACATGCAAAAAAAAAAAAAAAAAGAATCTAAACACAGACATTATATCCTTTACAAAAAGTAACTCAAAATGGATCACAGACCTAAATGTTAAAGGCAAAAACTACAACAATCCCAGATTATAACACAAGAAAAAATCTAGATAACTCTGAAGTTATGATGATTTTTTTTAAGTATGACACCAAAAGTACTGTCCATGAAAAAAGGAACTGATGAGCTGGATTTCATTAAAATCAAAACTTTCTGCTCTGTGAAAAACACTGTCAAGAGTATGAAGAGAAAAGCCACAAGCTGGGAGAGCATATTTGCAAAGGTCATATCTGATAAAGGACTATTATCCAAAATACACAAAGAACTTTAAAACTCAGGAAAACAAGCATACCAATTAAAATGGGCCAAAAACCTTTACAGACACAAATGAGATATATAAATGACAAATAAGCATGTGAAAAGATGTTCCACATCAGATGAGATCAAATGTGATCAAATGTGAGACGGTTTATTAAAAAAAAAAGGAAAAAAAGAGTATTAGCTTCCTCCATTTTCAACAGTGGACTGAGATGACTATCAGATTTCTTAGTAAAAAGTGTAACAATATTCTATCTTGTGTTTTAAAGTTGATCTGTTAAAGACATTTATTTTATGTGTAAGATGACTATTGGGAATAGCATCTCTGTTGTGTTCTCATTGTAAGAATATGCTTTTTGTACTGGTTAACTAAAGAAAGTTAGTGAGGTCTTAAGTTTTGCAAACGCCATTTCTGAACCATATGATATGTTTAGTTTTGCAGGAAGCCACCAGCCATCTTCCAAGATAGATGCACCATTTTGCATTCCCACCAGCAGTGATTGGGAATTTCTGTTGCTCCACATTTCTATTTCTATTTACCAGCATTTGGTGCTGTCCATGGTTTGGATTTGAGGTTTTTTAATGGGTATATTGTGATATTTCATTCTTGTTTTAATTTGCACTGGACAGGAAGTTCAATGGCACAGAATAGAGTGCCCAGGAACAGACCCAAAAAAGAAATGGTCAACTGATCTTTGACAAGAGCAAAGGCAATAAAATGGAGAAAGCCTTTCAACAAATAGTATTAAAACAACTGGACATCCACATGCAAAAAAAAAAAAAAAAAGAATCTAAACACAGACATTATATCCTTTACAAAAAGTAACTCAAAATGGATCACAGACCTAAATGTTAAAGGCAAAACTACAACAATCCCAGATTATAACACAAGAAAAAATCTAGATAACTCTGAAGTTATGATGATTTTTTTTAAGTATGACACCAAAAGTACTGTCCATGAAAAAAGGAACTGATGAGCTGGATTTCATTAAAATCAAAACTTTCTGCTCTGTGAAAAACACTGTCAAGAGTATGAAGAGAAAAGCCACAAGCTGGGAGAGCATATTTGCAAAGGTCATATCTGATAAAGGACTATTATCCAAAATACACAAAGAACTTTAAAACTCAGGAAAACAAGCATACCAATTAAAATGGGCCAAAAACCTTTACAGACACAAATGAGATATATAAATGACAAATAAGCATGTGAAAAGATGTTCCACATCAGATGAGATCAAATGTGATCAAATGTGAGACGGTTTATTAAAAAAAAAAGGAAAAAAAGAGTATTAGCTTCCTCCATTTTCAACAGTGGACTGAGATGACTATCAGATTTCTTAGTAAAAAGTGTAACAATATTCTATCTTGTGTTTTAAAGTTGATCTGTTAAAGACATTTATTTTATGTGTAAGATGACTATTGGGAATAGCATCTCTGTTGTGTTCTCATTGTAAGAATATGCTTTTTGTACTGGTTAACTAAAGAAAGTTAGTGAGGTCATATCAGGTTAATTATTTAGCATGCATAACCTCCCTTGATAGCCATTATTTTAAATAAATACAGTTTTCTACAATAAATATTTTTATCAAATAAACTTAATTATCACAGATGAAATCTCAAATATATAAGCCAACTGCATTTGGGGTGATTAAAAATTGTAATGTTGTTGAGAAAGTTTCTCTTACCCTTTTAGTAAACTAGTTGAGACATAGACTCCATTGTTTGTTTTTAAATGACTAGACACAGGTACACACAGGTTTACTTTAATTTTATGATAAATTAGGATATGCAAACTACCGACCTTTTCCTTTGTCTATTTAAGCATAAGCCAGTAATTACTCCATCTTCTCTTCTCAAAAGCACTTGTGTCATCAGCTAATCAGGCCCTCAAGTTTCTTGCTTCAGAAAAAGCTTATAGTCTCAGGCTTCCATGTTCATCTTAATCAAGGAAACTAAAATGCATTTTAAGATCTATAATAATGTATTTCCACAAAACTATATAACTTAGTCAGCATTATAGAATGATACAAATTTTAGAGACTATCTAGCCCAAATCACTTAGTTTTACAGATAAAAGAATACTGGGGGAAAAAAAATGTCAAAAATCTGAGCAAATTAGCCCAGTGTTAGACTTGGGAATTCAGAGCTCTTCTGATTCCCAGAACAGTGAGTTCTGACCTGTCCATACTTCTTTAAAATAATATTTCCTTAGTCAAAATAGAGCTGAATAGGGTAGGAAACTATTGTCTTCATCAGAATTTACTAGATTCATTGGTTCCTAGATGTTTAAGAGATATAAGCTTTGTACTCAAAGAGAATGTGATCCAACAGAAGAACTCAGAGAGATACATGTAAAAAATAACATGTAGCTTATTTCTAATAATTTAGAGAAGCAGAAAGAAATGTGTACTTATCAAAAACAAATATAATGCTAAGAAATATGCCTCTTAAAATATCACACACAGAAAAAGGACAGGAATATTGCACACAGTCTAGAAAGGGAAAGGCATGAGGACCCAGTGGTCCTGAGAACCTCCTAGAAAAGACAAAGCTGGGTCACAGGTACTAGAAAATATTGTGATGGTCCCATAATAAAGGACACTGTTGAAGAGACAATGTGACAGTGTGATGCCTTTAGTACATCTCAGATAAGTAACTGACTCATATCTATAAAACTCATTTTAAAATGCTTTCCTATGTGCAACAAGAGACACATTTGGTGTCTTTACATTCCAGGGCTTGAATAACGTGAAAGGGGACCACAGTATTTCAGATCATTTCAACCTTCATAAATCATAATCAGCAGTTTAGTTGGACAGATCCTAAGTTGCCTGACTTTTATTTGCATTGAGGGCAGAGGGTGGTATATATTCCTATCAAGAATTATTATCAGGCAAAAATGATGCATAAGCATCACCAAAGATATTATTTAAAATGATGGAAAAAAGAAACAGATGAAAGAAAATCTGTTATGTGGATCAATTTTGGTGATTAATACTATAGCAAAAAAAACCAGTAAAAGTTGAAGTTTTTTAAAACTTTTAAGCTGTTTATCTTCAGTCTCATTATGCATCAATAAATAATGCATTTTAAAAAAAGTATTTCCACAAAACTATATAACTTAGTCAGCATTATAGAATGATACAAATTTTAGAGACTATCTAGCCCAAATCACTTAGTTTTACAGATAAAAGAATACTGGGGAAAAAATGTCAAAAATCTGAGCAAATTAGCCCAGTGTTAGACTTGGGAATTCAGAGCTCTTCTGATTCCCAGAACAGTGAGTTCTGACCTGTCCATACTTCTTTAAAATAATATTTCCTTAGTCAAAATAGAGCTGAATAGGGTAGGAAACTATTGTCTTCATCAGAATTTACTAGATTCATTGGTTCCTAGATGTTTAAGAGATATAAGCTTTGTACTCAAAGAGAATGTGATCCAACAGAAGAACTCAGAGAGATACATGTAAAAAATAACATGTAGCTTATTTCTAATAATTTAGAGAAGCAGAAAGAAATGTGTACTTATCAAAAACAAATATAATGCTAAGAAATATGCCTCTTAAAATATCACACACAGAAAAAGGACAGGAATATTGCACACAGTCTAGAAAGGGAAAGGCATGAGGACCCAGTGGTCCTGAGAACCTCCTAGAAAAGACAAAGCTGGGTCACAGGTACTAGAAAATATTGTGATGGTCCCATAATAAAGGACACTGTTGAAGAGACAATGTGACAGTGTGATGCCTTTAGTACATCTCAGATAAGTAACTGACTCATATCTATAAAACTCATTTTAAAATGCTTTCCTATGTGCAACAAGAGACACATTTGGTGTCTTTACATTCCAGGGCTTGAATAACGTGAAAGGGGACCACAGTATTTCAGATCATTTCAACCTTCATAAATCATAATCAGCAGTTTAGTTGGACAGATCCTAAGTTGCCTGACTTTTATTTGCATTGAGGGCAGAGGGGTGGTATATATTCCTATCAAGAATTATTATCAGGCAAAAATGATGCATAAGCATCACCAAAGATATTATTTAAAATGATGGAAAAAAGAAACAGATGAAAGAAAATCTGTTATGTGGATCAATTTTGGTGATTAATACTATAGCAAAAAAAACCAGTAAAAGTTGAGTGACTAAGCTGTTTATCTTCAGATAACATCAAGTTCTTTGCAATGAAAGGGGATTGTAAGTCTTGCCTGTTTGCTAATGTATCCTAAGATCAAACTGCAATACTTCTATTATGTCTTAACAATAATTGTGGCTGCGGTTGAGAATTACTGTCCTGGAAACCATGCATTGAGCCAGTGCTCTAGAGCCTGGGAGCCGCAACTAGAGAGCTGATGTGCTGCAACTAGGAAGCCCGTGCACCTAGAGCCTGTGTTCCACAACAAGAGAAGCCATCACAGTGAGAAGCCTGCTCACCACAGCCTAGAGAGTAGGCCTGCTTGCCACAAACAGAGAAAAGCCAGTGTAGCAATGAATACCCAGCAGAGACAAAAAAAATGACTAAATAATAAGTAAAAATTATTTTTAAAAAGACCTAAAGGCTGCTCTCAAGGGGACCAAAAAAAAAAAAAAAATCAAGATAATTATCCTCATTAGCTTCAGAGACTTAGATGGTGTTTCTGTTCTTTTGTGTGTGTGTGGAGGGGCAGTGAGCACATCTCATTACTCAGAGTAAGGGATGATATTTGTGTGGCACACTAAAGAAAACTGAGTTATTTTGGAGATTCTTTAGAGGATTTGGTTAAAAAAACTGTTAGATTTTTAAAATATATAAGATAAATAAAATCACATTATTATAGAAAATATTAATCATTACATTTGATAAAATTTATGAATAAAATAGTTCAAAATTTTGAAAAGAAAGTTAAAATTCTGTTAATGGCAAAAATTTGTCAAAGTTTTAATTCCGGTCCTGTCCTTAAAAAGGCTGATTCCTCACAAGACTTCTTAATGATGAGCTCTTCAAATTCTCTATAGACATCAGTGATGAGAAACTATTCACAAAAATAGATGATACAAAATTTACAGCTACTTTTTCTATACAACTATCTAAATATTTAAAACCATTGAAACTACATTTTAAAGAATCTAACAACTTTTCCTTGACTTCCGATAAGATATGCAATGGTGAATTTTTATGTAACTTGTATATGGGGTTTGAATGCAATAAAATTTTTTCATATCAAATATTTCAAAACAGTGATAATGCTTTTACTTGCAGATGGTACATGCATTGTTAGAACAGTCTCCCTGGAGCTAGTTTGGACTTCCTCCACTCAAAGCATACATTGGCCACAATATTGACAAAAGCATCCCCTATTAATAAAGACAGATTTGGAAAGTGTTATCACCAGGAACCCATAGTGAGCCCTCTGCCAGCTCTTATCAGCTGCACCTTGAGCTACATCAGCAATGCCTCTGGTCAACTGGAATAGGAACTCCTGAGCCAGTGGGAGCCGCAACTAGAGAGCTGATGTGCTGCAACTAGGAAGCCCGTGCACCTAGAGCCTGTGTTCCACAACAAGAGAAGCCATCACAGTGAGAAGCCTGCTCACCACAGCCTAGAGAGTAGGCCTGCTTGCCACAAACAGAGAAAAGCCAGTGTAGCAATGAATACCCAGCAGAGACAAAAAAAATGACTAAATAATAAGTAAAAATTATTTTTAAAAAGACCTAAAGGCTGCTCTCAAGGGGACCAAAAAAAAAAAAAAAATCAAGATAATTATCCTCATTAGCTTCAGAGACTTAGATGGTGTTTCTGTTCTTTTGTGTGTGTGTGGAGGGGCAGTGAGCACATCTCATTACTCAGAGTAAGGGATGATATTTGTGTGGCACACTAAAGAAAACTGAGTTATTTTGGAGATTCTTTAGAGGATTTGGTTAAAAAAACTGTTAGATTTTTAAAATATATAAGATAAATAAAATCACATTATTATAGAAAATATTAATCATTACATTTGATAAAATTTATGAATAAAATAGTTCAAAATTTTGAAAAGAAAGTTAAAATTCTGTTAATGGCAAAAATTTGTCAAAGTTTTAATTCCGGTCCTGTCCTTAAAAAGGCTGATTCCTCACAAGACTTCTTAATGATGAGCTCTTCAAATTCTCTATAGACATCAGTGATGAGAAACTATTCACAAAAATAGATGATACAAAATTTACAGCTACTTTTTCTATACAACTATCTAAATATTTAAAACCATTGAAACTACATTTTAAAGAATCTAACAACTTTTCCTTGACTTCCGATAAGATATGCAATGGTGAATTTTTATGTAACTTGTATATGGGGTTTGAATGCAATAAAATTTTTTCATATCAAATATTTCAAAACAGTGATAATGCTTTTACTTGCAGATGGTACATGCATTGTTAGAACAGTCTCCCTGGAGCTAGTTTGGACTTCCTCCACTCAAAGCATACATTGGCCACAATATTGACAAAAGCATCCCCTATTAATAAAGACAGATTTGGAAAGTGTTATCACCAGGAACCCATAGTGAGCCCTCTGCCAGCTCTTATCAGCTGCACCTTGAGCTACATCAGCAATGCCTCTGGTCAACTGGAATAGGAACTCCTGCACCATTACATGTCTCTCTTCCAAAATGGTCAGCCACACTCTATACTTGGCAGCTGAGATAAAAATCCAGGTGTGAAGAGCAGCTCCTGAACATTCAGGGTCTCTTGTCAGAGCAGAGAATGCCAACTTTCATTCTTTGACTTTATGAGAGCCATGGGGCACACCCCCAAATTCTTCTCCAATTATGCTACCCTCTGAGAAGCCTCAGATGAGGCTGTTTTTGTCCTGAGCCACTGGTTTCAGGGTCTTAGCTGTGGCAGAGCCTCTTCAACTGTAAGCTGACCTGTTTCTCACTGCTCACCCATGAAACTGTTCCAGGTACACTGGTTGGGAATTTCTGCTTTAGGGGACAATGAACTGTCTCCATGACTTTCTTTCACAGGTTTCAATATTTTCCAGTTTTCTTAGGCAAGATCTACAGAGCAGTAAATTCAGGACTAGGAACTCTCACAAATGTCTATTTTCATGTAGCTCAGCTGATTGATGACTTCCTCTGTTTTATTTGACAAAGACTGACCAAGTGCTTGTTCTGCCCAGACACTAAATTAATCTAAATATGCGCAAAGTAGGCGTGAGTAGAGGTTCTAGGAGCTGTCACATAGGCTCTTGGAGTCTGGAATCATAACTCTACACTATATCAATGGTACCATCCCCACCCCACAGCACATCAAACAAGCTAACAACTCACTCGTTTTTCACAGGGTGTTGAAACTACATTTTAAGATCTAACAACTTTTCCTTGACTTCCGATAAGATATGCAATGGTGAATTTTTATGTAACTTGTATATGGGGTTTGAATGCAATAAAATTTTTTCATATCAAATATTTCAAAACAGTGATAATGCTTTTACTTGCAGATGGTACATGCATTGTTAGAACAGTCTCCCTGGAGCTAGTTTGGACTTCCTCCACTCAAAGCATACATTGGCCACAATATTGACAAAAGCATCCCCTATTAATAAAGACAGATTTGGAAAGTGTTATCACCAGGAACCCATAGTGAGCCCTCTGCCAGCTCTTATCAGCTGCACCTTGAGCTACATCAGCAATGCCTCTGGTCAACTGGAATAGGAACTCCTGCACCATTACATGTCTCTCTTCCAAAATGGTCAGCCACACTCTATACTTGGCAGCTGAGATAAAAATCCAGGTGTGAAGAGCAGCTCCTGAACATTCAGGGTCTCTTGTCAGAGCAGAGAATGCCAACTTTCATTCTTTGACTTTATGAGAGCCATGGGGCACACCCCCAAATTCTTCTCCAATTATGCTACCCTCTGAGAAGCCTCAGATGAGGCTGTTTTTGTCCTGAGCCACTGGTTTCAGGGTCTTAGCTGTGGCAGAGCCTCTTCAACTGTAAGCTGACCTGTTTCTCACTGCTCACCCATGAAACTGTTCCAGGTACACTGGTTGGGAATTTCTGCTTTAGGGGACAATGAACTGTCTCCATGACTTTCTTTCACAGGTTTCAATATTTTCCAGTTTTCTTAGGCAAGATCTACAGAGCAGTAAATTCAGGACTAGGAACTCTCACAAATGTCTATTTTCATGTAGCTCAGCTGATTGATGACTTCCTCTGTTTTATTTGACAAAGACTGACCAAGTGCTTGTTCTGCCCAGACACTAAATTAATCTAAATATGCGCAAAGTAGGCGTGAGTAGAGGTTCTAGGAGCTGTCACATAGGCTCTTGGAGTCTGGAATCATAACTCTACACTATATCAATGGTACCATCCCCACCCCACAGCACATCAAACAAGCTAACAACTCACTCGTTTTTCACAGGGTGTGTGTTACCTCTTCATTAGTTGATATTTAAGACCTCTATTTTTCTGGACACGACTTACATATTGATACTAAGTTAGGGTAAGCACCCAACTGTCGAGGTATCTTAAAAACCTGGATCCTTTGATACTTTAAGCCCTAAAATTTCATGATATCTAGATCTCACAAAGAGAAGCTACAAGGGGGGAATAATGAACAGAAGCTGAATGATGAGTTAACCTAGTTTATCTTTCCTGGTGAAGTCCTTCCTCACTAACCCTGGGTCCTACACTTGAATTACTGTAGCCAAGAGAGGGCTCATGTGGATTACTTTCCTTGAGGCTTTTGGGCTTCTACTGAATAATAAAGCCTACCAATATTCCACAAACCAAGTTGGTGTTCAGTCTCTTAAGAATCCCAAAGATCCATGAAATAGTGTTTCTGGATCTTATCTTCAGTGTATCAACAGAGACAATATCTTCTCAAAGGCAGATGCACAGACGGCAAAGTTGAGCATTGTGTCTTCCCTATTTCCTCATATGGGCATTAGGTTACAGCTCAACCTAATAGCTCACCACTGCCCAGACGTACAATATATACTCTAATAGCTCCCTGTTCTTTTCTTACTATTTATTTTTCAAGACTCTGAAACAAAGTCACCCACACGTGAAGCCCTCCTCACCACCACCCTGCCACCCCTGTATTCACTATTTTTGAAATCCTACAGCACTTCGTGCATTTCTCCAAGCCATCCAACATATTGTACTTTAATCACTTGTTTGTGTGTCTTAGCAGCACATGGAGCAGAGAATTTAGTACACCCCTCAAGGGCTGAAAATGTACATATTACCATCTCTATTTAACTGCCAGAAACCTAGCTCTCATTTCTAGCTCAGTTATAGTTCTGCCTCCAGAGCATACTTGTATATATTTTCTTGATCTTGACCTCCTGACACTTTTCTACTCTTGGTTTCTGGTCTTTCTCCTAGGCTGGGGCTTCCCTACCGTCCCAGGACTCCCCCAGACTTCTCCAGTGACTGCCAAGGAGATGGCAACTGCTACAGCACTGCCCCCTAGGGGACCCTGACCATCACAGACAGTGCTTGTCCTGCTGGTGATGAACTTCATCAGGGCAGCATCCAAGTTATTGATGGACATACGAGAAAAAAAATCTTTATCTCTGTGAACAAACACAAGCAGTAAATACAATACTAATTAAGTCTCAGTATTGAAACTTTTTTCAATAATATAGAACTATTCTCTTAGCCTCTCAGATTCTGAAGATAGTATTGAGATAAATTAGTGTCAGTTGGGCTTCTTTACTATCTGGACATTTTCCTTCTGGTTAATCTTCAACACTTTTAAATAATTTCTCCAAAACGTTTGACCCCAGAAGAAGCATAAAACACTAGGATTACCTTTTCAGCCTTCCCCTTAGTTTCTTCTTCTATACCTATTAGCCAAAAGAAAAGCACAATAAAATTATGTGGAAAGAATCTTAATTGTTGGGTATTCTTTCTAATTAAAGTATCTTTCATACAATGCCTATAACGTGTAGTGGAGGTATCACTGTACAGAAATGCAAAATATTTTCTATATTACTTAGAGGATCCTAGGAGCTTTAAGCAAATGCGTTCCAGCAACTGTCACAGAAAACAGAAACAAAGGAATTGAATAGAGATACAGCTCAACCTAATAGCTCACCACTGCCCAGACGTACAATATATACTCTAATAGCTCCCTGTTCTTTTCTTACTATTTATTTTTCAAGACTCTGAAACAAAGTCACCCACACGTGAAGCCCTCCTCACCACCACCCTGCCACCCCTGTATTCACTATTTTTGAAATCCTACAGCACTTCGTGCATTTCTCCAAGCCATCCAACATATTGTACTTTAATCACTTGTTTGTGTGTCTTAGCAGCACATGGAGCAGAGAATTTAGTACACCCCTCAAGGGCTGAAAATGTACATATTACCATCTCTATTTAACTGCCAGAAACCTAGCTCTCATTTCTAGCTCAGTTATAGTTCTGCCTCCAGAGCATACTTGTATATATTTTCTTGATCTTGACCTCCTGACACTTTTCTACTCTTGGTTTCTGGTCTTTCTCCTAGGCTGGGGCTTCCCTACCGTCCCAGGACTCCCCCAGACTTCTCCAGTGACTGCCAAGGAGATGGCAACTGCTACAGCACTGCCCCCTAGGGGACCCTGACCATCACAGACAGTGCTTGTCCTGCTGGTGATGAACTTCATCAGGGCAGCATCCAAGTTATTGATGGACATACGAGAAAAAAAATCTTTATCTCTGTGAACAAACACAAGCAGTAAATACAATACTAATTAAGTCTCAGTATTGAAACTTTTTTCAATAATATAGAACTATTCTCTTAGCCTCTCAGATTCTGAAGATAGTATTGAGATAAATTAGTGTCAGTTGGGCTTCTTTACTATCTGGACATTTTCCTTCTGGTTAATCTTCAACACTTTTAAATAATTTCTCCAAAACGTTTGACCCCAGAAGAAGCATAAAACACTAGGATTACCTTTTCAGCCTTCCCCTTAGTTTCTTCTTCTATACCTATTAGCCAAAAGAAAAGCACAATAAAATTATGTGGAAAGAATCTTAATTGTTGGGTATTCTTTCTAATTAAAGTATCTTTCATACAATGCCTATAACGTGTAGTGGAGGTATCACTGTACAGAAATGCAAAATATTTTCTATATTACTTAGAGGATCCTAGGAGCTTTAAGCAAATGCGTTCCAGCAACTGTCACAGAAAACAGAAACAAAGGAATTGAATAGAGATACAGTGGAGACAGTTACACATCACTAGAGATTCAAAATAGAGCCTGCAAAGTGGAATAGATTGTGATTTTTTAAGTACTAAACCAGAGAAAATGTGTATTCCTAAATTTGACATTATCTACATTATCTAAATTTTGAATTAGTGTATGTAGCAGTCAGTGAATAAACATCAATGTATAGGAAAAACATTCTGAAATCACTTGTCAAATCCAAGATTATGTATTTCCTCTACTAAAATGAGAATACACAAAATCATAAGTCATAATAAACATGTCTTTTGCACCCCCCAAAGAATATCATGAATAAAACTATAAGTCATGGAATGAACAGAAGGGTAAATTTGAAAGAAACATACATAAATAACACAGCAAGAACCACAACACCTCATCATGCACTTCCTTCACAGAAACACTTGCCATACCTGAGCAAGGGAAATCTAAGATATTTAACAATGAACAGAATTTGGCAGGCCACATCAAAGCGAATGAAAGAATAAAAAAAGATTTAAGAATGAAAACATTTAGCTAATGAAAACTACCCATGAAACAATAAAACTACTCAAATGCATCAATGAGTTTCAATTAAACAAAATTTTGCACACATGAAACAGCATTTCAACTCAGATCTAAAAATTCAGAATAGAAATAAAGAAACAGGGAGACTATGAGACAAAAGTCAACCGAAGCCAGGAAAGCTTAGAAAAGACAAAATCTTCTCAAAATAACATCATATTACAAGATGCCCAAAGAATTAGATTTAATTAAAAACATAAGAAAATAACTAGACAGTTACATTTAAAAACCAGTATCTTTTATAATAGCATCAAAAAGTTCAATATGTAGGCATAAATCTAATTCAACTATGTGCAAGCTCTTATAATTAAAACTATCAAATATGACTGAGAGAAATTAAAGACGACCTTATAAATGCAAAGCTAAGCCATATTTACAGATTGAAAGATACACTATTTCAAATTTCATCTTCTTCCTAAATTATTAAACGGCCTGCTCCACAAACAGATTTGTAGATTTTACTCCAACCCAATCAAGCCCAGAAAGTTTCATGTGTGTGTGAAAATTGACAAAGGAGTCTCAACTTTATATGGAAATGCATAAAACCTAGAATAGGTTTGGAAAAGAACAAATTTAAAGGTCTTACATGTTCAGGGTTCAGGACTTAAAAAAAAAAAAAAGTTTGCTTTTTAAAAAATTTTTGGCCACTTCTATTGGTCTTTCATCCATCTTTGTTCTTTGGCCTGTGTGGGCCTCCCTTTGCAGTGGCCTCTCCTATAGCAGAGCACCGGCTCTGGGAGCATGCACTCCAGAGCGCAGGCTCGGTAATTGGACACACCAGTCCAGCCTTTCAGCCGCATGTTGGATCTTCCCGTGCCAGGGATCGAACCGGCACCCCTTGCAGTGCAAGGTGGACTCTTTACCCACTGGACCACCAAGGAAGCCCAGGACTTACTTTCAAGCCACAATAATTCACAAAGTGTACTACTGTTACCCAGGGGAGCAAGCCCAGGGTCTTACTCTGTACCTAAACTCTCTGCTTAGTACATTGCACCTGTCTTCAGAGCAAGCACGCAAGAAACCCCACCCCCAATTCTAATAATAACAACAAACCCTCCCTCTGGGCAAAACTGCAGAAAACCAAAGCTGACTGTATTTTCTAGCTGTGTTTACATGATAGGAACAAGAGGCTTTCACCACAAGAAACTGGCACAAGCTGGATGAACTTTAAAACTGGAACAAGAGTTGATCTACAGCTTATTACTATCTCATTGTAATAAGATCTTCACTGCCTGCACCACTGGTGTTGAACCCACTACTGACCCAGACACCAAAGGACCAAATAAGGGCAGAAAACAGGCATAAACTGCACTTTGGGAAACTGTCACCCATTTCAACAAATCAGGATGACAACACACCCTTGCTCCCTGTAACCTCCTAAACCGTTGCCTATACAAAGCTTGTCCCCACCTGTAATCAGGGAGAAGGTGCTTTCAGAGGATAAGCCCCCTTTATCCAGTCCTTGGTCAATGAATAAGGTTTCAGTTTGTTGCTACAAAAAGTAATTTTTTTCTTATTGATGGGAACAATAAAGTAACAGCATTGGACATAATCAACCATTAAACAGAATAAAGTATCTAGAAATATGTGTATCTATACAATCACTTAGTTTTCAATGAAGTTACTTCTGCAATTCACCAGAGATAGGATGAGCTTTTAATAAAATGTGGGTCAACTGGATAGTCATATGGAAAAAAAAATAAACCTTCATTCACTACCTCACATGCAAATTGTTATGTAAGATACATTATAAATCTAAACGGTAAAGATGAAAGAATAAAACTTTTAAAAGAAATGAAGAATATCTTTATGACATTTGAGGCAGGTAAAGATTTTTTTTAACAGAACACAAGTAACTAATCATAAAAGAAAATAAACTAGAGAAATTGGACTTTGTTACAATTAAATTTCTGTATATCAAAGCCGTTATTAGAAGAGTGAAAAGACAAGACGCATACTGAGGAAAATGCTGACATTTATATGAGAAAGGACTTGTTTCTGAAATACATAGGGAATTCATATATTCATTATTAATATAAGGAAAAATCAAAAGACGAAGTTATTTCAAAAATGACCAGATAACTTAAGCAGTTTACCAAAGATGATGCATAAATATCCAATGAGCATAAGAAAAATTATTCAACATTATTAATAGAAAATATAAAGTTAAATGGTAGTAAGATACCAGTATACACCCATCAAAATGACCACAAATAAAATAGCTTAGCAATTATTATGTGCTGGCAAATGTGAAAAATTTGGAAATTTCACACGTTGTGGAAGTATAAATTGGCCATCACATAATTGTTTGGAAATACCCATTATCATCTGAATCAGAGATTCTACTCCTGGCTCTTGACCCAAGAGGTCTTGAGTCTTGCTCCCTTGTTCTCATCCTTTCTTTCTGTCCATGTGTGTATGTTTTTTTTCTATTTTACTTTTATAGAGTTCTGTTGTTTACAGATATGTATACCAGGTTAGTCATAAGTATATCCCCCACATCCCACCCTTCCAGGCCGTCGCAATAAAGTCTCCTTTCTGTAAATCTTTATGTATGCATGTATTTCTTTTTTTTTTTTTTTTGCATGTATTTCTTAACGTCTCCTCACACCAGCTATTCTCTATGCACCCAGTTGTGGCAAATGGCGCCCAACTTGGGGCTCGAGCCCTGGGGCCAGGCTTGGGGAAAGCGAAACTTGTACATGTGTGAGCAGACAACAGAGAGGAGCCTCAAGTGATTGAGGCCTATGGCAGATTCCTCCTGGTAGGTGACCCTCTTGGGAAATAACAGAGTAATGTATGGGAATTCCAAAACTTTGGAACAATACTGCCCATATATATGTCTTCTAAGACAGCTCTGGGAAACAGGAGGAGCAGAGCAGAAACTAGTGAAGGGCAGCTATTGCAAATCTTGCAAACTATGAAAAAACAAAGAAAGAAATTCTACTCCTGTGTATTGTGTGTGCGTGTATACACACACACATATATATGCTCAGTTGCTCAATTATGATAGACTGTGACCCTGTGGGCTGTAGCCCACCAGTCTCCTCTCTCCATGGGATTTTCCAGGCAAAAGTACTGGAGTGGGCGTACACACACACACCCAAGAGGAACATGTACATATGCAAAATAAAAAACATGTACAAAATATACACAGGAGCTTTATTTCTAACCATTGAAAACTATGAAAATCAGGGCTTCCCTCTGGTCCAACAGGTAAAAAGTCTGCCTTGCAGTGCAAGGGTCACCAGTTCGATTTCTGGCCCAGGAAGATCCCACGTGCCATGGTATGGCTGGACTGGTGTGTTCAATTACGAGCGCATGCACCAGAGCCAGTGCTCTGCAATGAGAGAAGCCGGTGTGTCCAATTACGAGCCAGCGCTCTGGAGCGCATGCGCCCAGAGCCAAGGCTCTGCAAAGAGAGAGGCCACTGCAATGGGAGGCCCACACAGGCCAAAGAATAAAGATGGACGAAAAATAAATACATAAAAAATCAATAAGAGAGTCCAAAATTAAAAAAAAAAAAAAAAGACCCTGTGAAAAACAGGCAAAAATTGGAAATTCTAATGTTACCAGATGCACTGCAAACATATATTTGATAAGAAAGACTATAAACCCTCTAGAAGACAACTTAGGAAAATGGCTTCAACCATCAGCTGAAAGAAATTTCTAAACAGGATGAAAAGATTGACAAGTTTTATATCACAATAAAATTAAGAACTACTTATCAAAAGATATTAAGAAGATGAAAATACAAGTCACATAGAGGGAGGAGACCTTTGAAATACTTAAAACAATGCTACTCCAGGATTTATGTGCGAAAACAAAGTGTGCATATGAGTATGAGGAGGCATAGATTAGCATGTTTGTAACAGTATTATTTATAATCACTGAAAAACTAGAAAGAAGTCAAATATTGGAACAAGTTCATCTTACCTGGCACGCAGCAAGCCAAAACGCTAAGACGCCAAGCGAGGCAACAAGTCTCTGATCCAGCTCCCTGAAGGGCCGGCAAGGAGCTCGGGTATTTATGTGATAAAGAAGCAGGGTGTCCAGCTGCGTGGGAAGTGAAGCTTGCGCAGTGGGGAACTTGTGGAAGGTGATTGGGAAAAGGTGTGGTTATAGTCGTTCTGCACAGGCGTAACTAAGCTATAGTCTTAACAAGCCCACGAGGGCCCTTATGGGCATGCCCAGTTGGAGGGTAGTGGTTCTATCCAGTTTTAACCAGCTCAGCTCCAAACTAGACTCAGCTGACTCCAAGTTCCTGAGAAACAGCTTGGGCAAGCATCTTACTGTTCAGAGTATGGGAGGCTCAGAGGATACACAAGTTTTGGGTTTTTTTTTTTTTTGTAGCAACCATAAAAACAACCTTGATTGTGATGGCACCACGTTATAGGTGTAAGAATTTAACTAAGGATTACTTACAGTTTCATATTCACCAGGGCTTCCCACGTAGTTTAGTGGTTTGCAATCTCATGGACTGTAGCCCGCCAGGCTCCTTGTCCATGGGATTTTTCAAGCAAGAAAACTGGAGTGGGTTGCCACGCCTCCTGCAGGGGATCTTCCCAACCCAGGGATCAAACGGCAGTCTCCTGTACTTCAGGCAGAGTCTTTATCACTGAGCCTCCTGGGAAGTCAAATTTCTAGCTCCGGGTGATGGGTAAATGGGTGTTCAGTTTTCTGAAAATTTGTTAAAGTTGTATATTTTAAGCATTTTTCTGACTGGTATTACATTTCATTTAAAAAGCTAAAAACTATTTTCATTTTTTTCTAAGTCACATGAAGGATGGAGACAAGTTTTATATCACAATAAAATTAAGAACTACTTATCAAAAGATATTAAGAAGATGAAAATACAAGTCACATAGAGGGAGGAGACCTTTGAAATACTTAAAACAATGCTACTCCAGGATTTATGTGCGAAAACAAAGTGTGCATATGAGTATGAGGAGGCATAGATTAGCATGTTTGTAACAGTATTATTTATAATCACTGAAAAACTAGAAAGAAGTCAAATATTGGAACAAGTTCATCTTACCTGGCACGCAGCAAGCCAAAACGCTAAGACGCCAAGCGAGGCAACAAGTCTCTGATCCAGCTCCCTGAAGGGCCGGCAAGGAGCTCGGGTATTTATGTGATAAAGAAGCAGGGTGTCCAGCTGCGTGGGAAGTGAAGCTTGCGCAGTGGGGAACTTGTGGAAGGTGATTGGGAAAAGGTGTGGTTATAGTCGTTCTGCACAGGCGTAACTAAGCTATAGTCTTAACAAGCCCACGAGGGCCCTTATGGGCATGCCCAGTTGGAGGGTAGTGGTTCTATCCAGTTTTAACCAGCTCAGCTCCAAACTAGACTCAGCTGACTCCAAGTTCCTGAGAAACAGCTTGGGCAAGCATCTTACTGTTCAGAGTATGGGAGGCTCAGAGGATACACAAGTTTTGGGTTTTTTTTTTTTTTGTAGCAACCATAAAAACAACCTTGATTGTGATGGCACCACGTTATAGGTGTAAGAATTTAACTAAGGATTACTTACAGTTTCATATTCACCAGGGCTTCCCACGTAGTTTAGTGGTTTGCAATCTCATGGACTGTAGCCCGCCAGGCTCCTTGTCCATGGGATTTTTCAAGCAAGAAAACTGGAGTGGGTTGCCACGCCCTCCTGCAGGGGATCTTCCCAACCCAGGGATCAAACGGCAGTCTCCTGTACTTCAGGCAGAGTCTTTATCACTGAGCCTCCTGGGAAGTCAAATTTCTAGCTCCGGGTGATGGGTAAATGGGTGTTCAGTTTTCTGAAAATTTGTTAAAGTTGTATATTTTAAGCATTTTTCTGACTGGTATTACATTTCATTTAAAAAGCTGACAAAAAAGCTATTTTCATTATCTGTCTATAATTACATGCTTACTCTTGGAAATATTATCTCACTCTAATCCCAAAGGTAGAAAATGATTTTAAAGTTCTCCTTTCACTATAAAATACAAAATAGGACAGAACATTATATCTCAATTATAATTATATCTCAATGATGTAAAACTATTATCTCCCTATTATTCTCATTACATGGCCTATTTTTCTCTTCCCCAGGAAAAAAAATTGCAAATACATTGGGATAAAATTGGACAGAGCTGGGAGGCTAGCAAGATAAAACAAGATGTCTTCATGAAGAAGCAACTCCTATAATTTTGTCACACATGCTGAGTTGGAAATGGACACAATGGCCCTTTCCAGCTCCTCATTAAAAAAGAAGATTGGGAGCCTTTGTCAGGCATAGAGGAAGAGCTTTCCAGTGACAGGATAATTCAAAAGGAAATTTAGTCTCGAATTTAGACCCAAACAATCAGATCACCACACTCTGCGGTTAAAAAAAAAAAAAAAAAAAAAAACCGTGTAAATTAAAAACTACTTTCTTCACAGATGTGTGGAGCAAGGAGACAGGATCTAAGTCTGTGCGTTCACTGAGTGTTGCCCATACACACAAGGCAGGGAGAAACAGGAGGAAGAGGCAGACTGGGTGGCAGTTTTAACTTAGAAGGCTTGTCAAGATGCATCCATCTCCACACCTGCCTGCCAGAACCTTAGAAGTTTGTAGAGAGGCCTTAACAGGGTTGTCGTGTAATCAGTCCGGATGATCCCAATACCACATTGCTCTCTCAAGGCTGTTTCCTTGTAGATGACTGCCCACCATCAGAGTGGAGGGCAGAATGTATATTCAAGGGCAGGAGAGGGAGTGAGGAGCCTCCAAATGCCTGGGTCAAGCTCACTGGCCAACGAGTGGTTACTTCCTTTTGAGGACCTCCTCCAACCATGCCTTTTAGCACCTCTTACTAGCTGTGTGGCTAAGAAAAATCATTTGGTTTAAGCCTCGGTTTTGTCCATTGTAAAATGAAGGAAATAATCTTTACCTAACTACCCCTAGGAGTTGGTTGTGAAAATTTTCTGGTAAAGTTGTATATTTTAAGCATTTTTCTGACTGGTATTACATTTCATTTAAAAAGCTGACAAAAAAGCTATTTTCATTATCTGTCTATAATTACATGCTTACTCTTGGAAATATTATCTCACTCTAATCCCAAAGGTAGAAAATGATTTTAAAGTTCTCCTTTCACTATAAAATACAAAATAGGACAGAACATTATATCTCAATTATAATTATATCTCAATGATGTAAAACTATTATCTCCCTATTATTCTCATTACATGGCCTATTTTCTCTTCCCCAGGAAAAAAAATTGCAAATACATTGGGATAAAATTGGACAGAGCTGGGAGGCTAGCAAGATAAAACAAGATGTCTTCATGAAGAAGCAACTCCTATAATTTTGTCACACATGCTGAGTTGGAAATGGACACAATGGCCCTTTCCAGCTCCTCATTAAAAAAGAAGATTGGGAGCCTTTGTCAGGCATAGAGGAAGAGCTTTCCAGTGACAGGATAATTCAAAAGGAAATTTAGTCTCGAATTTAGACCCAAACAATCAGATCACCACACTCTGCGGTTAAAAAAAAAAAAAAAAAAAAAAAACCGTGTAAATTAAAAACTACTTTCTTCACAGATGTGTGGAGCAAGGAGACAGGATCTAAGTCTGTGCGTTCACTGAGTGTTGCCCATACACACAAGGCAGGGAGAAACAGGAGGAAGAGGCAGACTGGGTGGCAGTTTTAACTTAGAAGGCTTGTCAAGATGCATCCATCTCCACACCTGCCTGCCAGAACCTTAGAAGTTTGTAGAGAGGCCTTAACAGGGTTGTCGTGTAATCAGTCCGGATGATCCCAATACCACATTGCTCTCTCAAGGCTGTTTCCTTGTAGATGACTGCCCACCATCAGAGTGGAGGGCAGAATGTATATTCAAGGGCAGGAGAGGGAGTGAGGAGCCTCCAAATGCCTGGGTCAAGCTCACTGGCCAACGAGTGGTTACTTCCTTTTGAGGACCTCCTCCAACCATGCCTTTTAGCACCTCTTACTAGCTGTGTGGCTAAGAAAAATCATTTGGTTTAAGCCTCGGTTTTGTCCATTGTAAAATGAAGGAAATAATCTTTACCTAACTACCCCCTAGGATGTTCCAAGAGACAAGTGAAAAAATAACTGTGAATTCATTTTATTAGTAACAAAAAGATAAACACATGAGTTTTACAACTCTAAGAAGGTGATTTTGCATGTGTGGAGTGGGTGGTGGGGAAATCAACATGGGGTTTCTTCAAACAATTCAAGCTAAAACTATGAATCACTGGCATCAATAGTATTGTGCAAAACCCCTTGGGTGTGCTGGGTTGGGACAGATACAACACTGGCAAATGCTGCTCTAGAAGTTACATGAGGGCTCAGGTAGAAAGCCAACCAATGACTCATCTGAAGAGTACAGCAGTCAACCTTCCAGAATTAGTCTAAGTAGTGATAACATCAAAAGGACTTGTCAAAAACTCTGGTTATTTTGCAAATTTAATCATTAATACCTGAATATTTGCCAGTTTATTCCATTAAAATAAATTCTTGAAAAACTTAGAAGCAAAAGACATATCTTACTTGTCTTACTTCAACATCCCCAACACCAATGTCTGGCATATGATGTTTATTAAATGACTGAATTAAATGGATGTTTTTGTCTCTCTTATGCCCATTAAATCTATTAAAAACTTAAAAAATGCAAATGTAGCCCTCCCACAACATGGCATCAGTCCTAGCTGATTTTAGTGGAATTTCTTTAAATATTCAAGGAATAGATCATTGTTAATTATTTAAACCCTCTAAATGGACTTTGAATGGCAATCTTTCCAATGAATTTCATAGGGCCAGTCTTAACTTGATATTAGATTTTTTTCTACCACTGTATTCACTATTAAGAAAGTACATAATGGAGTAAGAATGGAAATCACATTTGCAGGAATGGGATCTCTGAAGAAAATCAGAAAACTTTCTGATGTACTGACATATGAAATGAATTCCATATCTCTGAAATAATCTAAAAGGCTGTTTCCTTTAGATGACTGCCCACCATCAGAGTGGAGGGCAGAATGTATATTCAAGGGCAGGAGAGGGAGTGAGGAGCCTCCAAATGCCTGGGTCAAGCTCACTGGCCAACGAGTGGTTACTTCCTTTTGAGGACCTCCTCCAACCATGCCTTTTAGCACCTCTTACTAGCTGTGTGGCTAAGAAAAATCATTTGGTTTAAGCCTCGGTTTTGTCCATTGTAAAATGAAGGAAATAATCTTTACCTAACTACCCCCTAGGATGTTCCAAGAGACAAGTGAAAAAATAACTGTGAATTCATTTTATTAGTAACAAAAAGATAAACACATGAGTTTTACAACTCTAAGAAGGTGATTTTGCATGTGTGGAGTGGGTGGTGGGGAAATCAACATGGGGTTTCTTCAAACAATTCAAGCTAAAACTATGAATCACTGGCATCAATAGTATTGTGCAAAACCCCTTGGGTGTGCTGGGTTGGGACAGATACAACACTGGCAAATGCTGCTCTAGAAGTTACATGAGGGCTCAGGTAGAAAGCCAACCAATGACTCATCTGAAGAGTACAGCAGTCAACCTTCCAGAATTAGTCTAAGTAGTGATAACATCAAAAGGACTTGTCAAAAACTCTGGTTATTTTGCAAATTTAATCATTAATACCTGAATATTTGCCAGTTTATTCCATTAAAATAAATTCTTGAAAAACTTAGAAGCAAAAGACATATCTTACTTGTCTTACTTCAACATCCCCAACACCAATGTCTGGCATATGATGTTTATTAAATGACTGAATTAAATGGATGTTTTTGTCTCTCTTATGCCCATTAAATCTATTAAAAACTTAAAAAATGCAAATGTAGCCCTCCCACAACATGGCATCAGTCCTAGCTGATTTTAGTGGAATTTCTTTAAATATTCAAGGAATAGATCATTGTTAATTATTTAAACCCTCTAAATGGACTTTGAATGGCAATCTTTCCAATGAATTTCATAGGGCCAGTCTTAACTTGATATTAGATTTTTTTCTACCACTGTATTCACTATTAAGAAAGTACATAATGGAGTAAGAATGGAAATCACATTTGCAGGAATGGGATCTCTGAAGAAAATCAGAAAACTTTCTGATGTACTGACATATGAAATGAATTCCATATCTCTGAAATAATCTAAAATATCAATCAATTTAACAAAAGTCCTCAAAAATCACTGAAATAGCTGGGAGAAATTGGGGGGGGGGGAGAAACTTTCTCTTTAATAAAATAAAACATATACTCAAGATATAATAATTAAGACATTGTGGCTCTGAAACAGAAACAGAATGACAGATGATTGGAATAGAATAGTACACTGAGCTCCAGAAAGTCTACATCAGAATTTAATACATTTTGTGACATTACATAACAGTGGGAAAAGAACAGATATAAACAATGCTTAGGAGGTAAACAGACTAACCTTTCATGAAAATAAGTAAATTAAACATTTAAGATAGATATATACAAAAACTCCAATATTATTAGGGAATTAAAGTCTTTTAAAAACGTACAAAGCAAAACATGGAAAGAAAATAAATGTGGGCATTCTTATAATTAAATGCTTTTCAAGTAAAGAAAAATTTAATACTTCTTTATATGAAAAAGCAATACACAACAGCTAAAGAGCTGTAAAACAGTGAAGTAAAGATATCTTTGCTAACTTTCTTAGGCAAACAATTGAAAGCAACAATTGAAGTGAGAAAAAAACTCTTTTTGAGAAGGAGCTAGGAAACATCCATGCCCCAAGTCATACATATTTGAAGAATTTCTGCCAGGAATGCTGAAGATTGGACCAGGGAAAGGAGGAAGTAGAGGGAACATGCTCACTACATGCGGGGAGCTGCCCTGTTTCAAGGGGTTTCTTTTAAGGAAACATAGCTCTGGGAGCTGCCCTGGAAACAGGGGCTGATAACAGCATAGCTCTCTGTCCCGCCACCCCAGGTGTTGTGAAGACGTTCCTGAGCTATCATAAAGATCACCTGGAGCCTCTTTACAGATGTAAAGGGCTTGAGGGGCATTATGACCCAGAACCATTGTAATCTAAAGAGCTTTGAAAATGTTAATAACACACCAGGAGGTAACACCTAGTTTATGATCCACACCTGGCCTAAAGCACGTGTACACAATTGCTTGTTGTGTGAAGTATAAAAGGTATGAGCGAATTCAATAAACTTGTCAGCAACTTGTCAGCAACCTGTAGAGTTGTCTGCCTTCTTGCTGTCCCTCTCAACCCCATCTTTTCTGTCCTTCTTTCTTTTCTTACCTATCTGCCACCCTCTTCAGGATCTGTTCGACTGCCGGCTGGCCCGGCAACTACAGAGGTCAAATGGAAGCAGCTGATTCTAAACAATTAGGGTCATGAAAGGAGAAAATAATCAATGACCTTGAGTTTGGAGATGAGGAAGCAGCTTCTGAGAGCCTCATTAGGAAAGGAAAGGTCATGTGTTCAGTCATGTCCAACTCTTTGCAGCCCCATTGACGGTAGCCCAACATGCTCCTCTGCCCATGAAAATTTCCAGGCAAGAATAGTGAAGTGGATTGCCATTTCCTACTCTGGGGGATCTTCCCACCCCTGGGATCGAACTCCTGTCTCTTGCATCTCCTGCACTGACAGGAGGATTCTTTAACACTAGTACCACCTGGGAAGTCCTGAGAGCCTCAGTGAATCTCCTTTAATATCACAGAGAGGCAAAGGAAGTAAGGACAAATGAGGAAAGAAGGAAAGAAACTTCCAGGTATATCTGCTACCATGTACAGGGTTGGAAAGAATCCATGATAAACAAGAAACTCTGCAGTTGCTAATTTTTCTCAGCCAAAATGAACAGGACTCAACCCCGTACAACCACACACCCTGTTTCACACGGATTTCATTCTGTGCCAGAGAAAATTCCTGGGTTTTCCACATTCGTCTATTGCAAACAACTTGCCAAAGAATTCACCTCATTCAAAAACTAAGGCACTTGTTATGGGATGACACCATATGGTGTAACTCTTAATTTTACCAAAACTTCCTGGCAGGGGTGGAGGGGCGGAGAGAAAAAGACTATTATAGGAGGGAAAGAAAAGGACATGGACAACATTTTTAGTGAGATTCTTCCAAAAGCATTTGTGACCAAACCATCAACAGAAGTAGGGCCTGCAATGAAGTAACCATTGTGTGGTAGAAGTTCACTACTGTACCCTAAAACATATCAAAACTAAAAAATTACCAACAAATGCTCATCCATAAGAAGAGAAACACCATCTGGATGGAAAACCAGTAGTTCTACAGAAATAGCAAAAAGGAGAGATTGTCATAAGGTCAGAATTCTGGTAACAACAACAACGGCAGCAAAAGTCATACGGATGAAAAAGTGCTAAGGGCGGCCTAGGCCCTTGAGATTTCATCAGCAATAACAACCAAGAATTATTTGCCAGAAGGATAAAACCCTATATTGAGAGAAAAATATTATAAACATGCCAGGTTGAGCATACCAAGGACAATGAAAAAATTTAAACCTCTCTGAGGAAGCAATTCCAGAAAGAAGTAGAATAAAAAAACAAAAGTCTAAAGTCTGACTTAGGAAATAGCCTATGACTACAAATTCGGGAATATTTCTTAATAAGTTCAACCAAAAATAACAGGGCAAAACAGCAGTAATACATGAAACTTAATACTAAAGTCATTTTCAGTGACAACTGATGTTTGAGTCTCAAGTATTTTCAAACTGCTTTATACACTTCCTACATTGGCCAGAGATAAAACATAAAATGATATTCCATTTCCATACAAATCTGCTGTAGATATACTTCCCAAGTTCAAACTGCAGTTCCAGAAGCATTTTCCAGACCTGAATGTATGAAAAACTGGAACGGTGTTTCTTATCTTTTATTCCCATACACGTTCCCTCCAATACCTGCCTCTTGAAGATTCTTCCTCATTCTACCACACTTCCCTGGTCATCCTTATAATTTTATAAATCCTTTTAATCTTCAAAGTCTTCCCTAAACATTCCAGCCCAAAATTTCTCCCTAAGCTCAACTCCTGTGACAAATATTATCTGGTCTTTCCTTTGACCCTTTCTGTATACATTTTTTCCTGCTTATTCTATTTCCACCTATACAACTTCTCCCCAAAGATGTAAATTTCTCAAGGGGAAAAATTACATCTTAGAGTGCAATCCGCAGCCCCTGTTGGCAATACATGACACACCGGAAAATGTTGACTGATAAACTATTTGAGGTGTTTTTAGTTACAAACATAAGAAGAAAAAATGAAGGATTAGGGAAAGACTCATCTGTACTTTGCTCTTAGAAATTTAATTCAACTGTTTCCTAGGTATTTACTTACTTTTGGCTAGTCATAGAAATAAGCATGAAATGGTCTCTATTCCCAGAAAATAAAAGGTAAGGTAGAATTATTTCCTGCAATGGTTTTCAACTAGAGGCAGTTTTCTCCCCCAGGGGACTCTCAGCACTATCTGAAGATGTTTTTGTTTCTGGCAACCCGAAGGTTCAGGATGCTATTGACATAGAGTGAATAAGAGTGAAAGGAGGCTGTTTAGACACCCTACAATGCACAGGGCAGCTGTCCGCAACAAAGGATTATCTGACTCAAAATGTCAATAGTACCATGGCTGGAAAACTGTAAGTTACTGTGCCAATGTGGGCTGAGATAGGTGAAAGTCATTTTCAGTATTTTTCACCTACTAAATTATGACATTTTCATCTGACTGGCATTTTATATTTGCAAATATAATGTTGATGTTCTCCCCTCCCATTCACTGCCATTTCACTAGACTACAAAGTTCATTAAGCTAGAAACTGGTCCTCCTCTTTCTGTGAGGTCCTCAATAAATGTTTGTTGAATGGATAATAAGTCCTGAAATATTATCAACTCTTCCAGGACTCCCCCAATACTAATGGTTTAACACTTGCTCTCTGTAACAGCTGAGCCTTCAATAATCAAGAAGGACCTTTAGAGATCATCACATCACAAGCTTTTAATAGTTAAGACAGTGGTACGTTTCCTTCAAATAACTTTCTATGGGAAATTCTAACATGTAAGGCAGATGAAAATAAAAGATGCTTCACTGAGTCAAGGTAAGGGATCCAGACGCTGATGTCAGTTCATCCCCAAGGTGGATGCTGAAAACCCAAACCACTCAAATTACAGTCAAGTAACAATCAGGAAAACTGAAGTCAAAAGTGAAAGTCACTAATGTTGAAAGGCTAGATAGTGGTAGGTTACTAACTGAAGTTGTGCTCATTAAGTGCCTGACAGACAAGGGCTTCCCTGGTGCCTCAGTGGTAAAGAATCCGCCTGCCAATGCAGGAGACACAGCTTTGATTCCTGGATTGGGACGATCCCCTGGAGAAAGAAATGGCAACCCACTCCAGTATTCTTACCTGAGCAATTCCATGGACAGAGGAGCTTGACGGGCAACAGTCCTAGGGGTTGCAAGCATCGTACTGTGTAAATATATGTGTATGTGCTTATATATGGGTATCTAGGGCTGATGTCCCACCACCACCACATTCACCTTCTAAAAACCCTCTCCATCATGGGAATTCAAAACTTGGGACAAAAATCATGGATCATAGAGACATTTCTTTATGAATTCTTTCTAGTGAGATAGCTATTTCTGCGAGATCAATTTAGACAAGAAAAAAAAAAAAATTAGGGCTTTCCTGGTAGCTCAGAGGTAAAGAATTTGTCGGCTAATGAAGGAGACATACATTCGATCCCTGATTTGGAAAGATCTCACATGCTGCAGAGCAACTAAACCTGTGCACCACAATTATTGAACCTGTGCTCTAGAGCCCAGGACCCCCCAACTACTGAGCCCAAGGGCCACAGCTACGGAAGCCTGAGCATCCTAGGACCATGGTCCATAACAAGAGAAGCCTGCACACCACAAGGAGTAGCCCACTGTGCTCCACAGCTGTAGAACAGCCCCCGCAACAACGAAGACCCAGCACAGCCAAAACTAAACATACAAAATGAAAAAAAATTTTAAATCTTTCACTTGCACTTCTGTGTAAATAAATGATTCTTAATTGGGAGAGTGTTTTGCATGATAGTATTTTGGAATTAGGAGAATGTGTAGTCTGAAAAAAGAAGAGCCTGTAAACTTCTTTTAACCCCCCCTTAATACCTGTAATTTTCATAATACATAGTTCAGCAAGCTTGTCAAAATATTTTTGGCTGGCTAGGGGAAATACTTAGAAGATAGTGATTCTCTAACAATAGGAAAGTACAAAAGGGATGTCTAAGGGAATCTCACCAGGAGAGGTTGAAGCCTGAGGTTTTGTGCTTATCGGAAGATTACATGATACTTAAAAGTGAGAGGTAAAGCATGGGAAATTTCATATAATGACCTGGAACCATTCAACGTTCCATGTTGCTCGTGTTAAAAATAATCTAAAACTTTGCTGGTGATCCAGTGGTAAAGAAGCTGCCTGCCAACGCAGGGGAGACGGTTCGATCCCTGGTCCAGGAAGATCCCACATGCCCCGAGACAGCTAAGCCTGAACGCCACAAGGACTGACAGCTGAGCGCTCTAGAGCCTGTGATCCACAAGGAGAGAAGCCACTGCAATGAGAACCCTGTGTACTGCAACTAGAGAAAGCCCACACACAGCAATGACGATCCAACACAGACAAAAATAAACAGGTGAATATTAATAAATGACATTTTAAAATAAATACAATTAAAAAACAATCTAAAGAGGACTGAGCCTGGGCACAGAATGTATGGAAAATGAAGCAGTCAAGGCCAAAGGTCAGAGATGGAGGCCAGGCCCTTCATTGTGAGAATAAGGAAACCATTCCTGGGTTCTCTGTCAGTCGTTTGCCGTGGTTCTTTCCCACATCAACACAGGAAACCACAAAATGACTGGACATTCAGTGGGAGGCTGGGGTCATGCTGTGATCTTGTGAGTCACAGGATTATAAAGGAAGAAACTGCCCCCAAAAGTTTCCACCCCAAGGTGAACACATAGTACTCAAGAGATCAAGTTTAAGCGGATTATATACCCACTCTACCTTCACGTCTCGCAAACGTCCAAATGGCTTTTTTTCCTGTTAGAAAGCCGAACAAAACTGATGTGTGAGTTAGCCAAGGTCAATGCTATGTTTAGCAACTTGAGAGCAAAAGAGGTTTCAATTTTCCAGTAAAATCCTTTTGTAAGCAATAGCTTTATAAAATGCCGCAAACACAGCTGTGTGGAGAGCACAGAGAGATTGCACCTATGACCACAAGACTGGCCTCGGGGAACTTTCAGATCAATGCCACCAGCCCTGGAGTAAAAATTTTAAGAGAAGACTGGGGAGGGGAAGAAGAATGAGGCAAACAAAAGTAACGTCTTCTCACTAATCTAGCCAGTTGGAGCAATACCCTAAATTTCCACGCACCTCAGTTCATCTACAGCCCTTGCTAGGGTCTACACTTCCCACTTACCAGTCATAAATTGCCATCAATTAATCTTCCCTCCTGTCTGACTCCTATCTTGGTGCTTATTCTCCCTCTCCGGTCAGCAACTCTTCAGAGGGGTCCTGAGAGGTCACAAATCTCACTCTTCAATTTATGATAAGAGCAGACAAAACCCAGAAAACGGAAGAGGACAGTCATTTGGTGAATTTCAATGAGCATTCGAGAAAACACCTGCCAATCACCATAGAAGATCTAAATGTGTTTGTTGGAGGGGATTATCAAGAGGGTGTACCCTCCAGTTGACCTTGAGCTGGATCCTGGCAGTCAGAGACTCCTCATCCTTCCTCTTGTACTTGAAATTTATGGCTTGCCCACTGTCCCCACACTAGGAGCCATTTCAAGGATGTAGCCTTGAGTCTAATGTTGCTGAGACCAAATTGGACTGAATACTGACTCAACCCTGTGATGGCCTTTATGGAAATGTAAATTCTTTTTTTTTTTTTTAATTTATCTTTTGGGGGGTGGGGGGGGGAGGGAGGGGACGGGCTGGCCACTTATATTGGTCTTTCATTTCTCTATTTTTATCTGTCTTTGTTCTTTGGCTCCTGCGGGCCTCCCATCGCAATGGCATCTGTCGTCGCAGAGCACCGGCTCTGGTTGCATGCGCTCCAGAGCACCGGCTCGGTAATTGGACACATCAGTCCAGCCGCTCCGCGGCACGTGGGATCTTCCCAGGCCAGGGCTCGAACTGGCGCCCCTTGCACTGCAAGGCAGTGTCCTTACCCGCTGGACCACCAGGGAAGCCCAGAAATGTAAATTCTATGGGGACAGGTATGAGGCCTTCTCCTGTCTCTGCCAAGACAAACCTAGCCTCATTTCCTTGCTTGTTAAACCTGCCACCTACCAATCTGGAGTTGTCTGGCTCTTTGTCTCCTTGCCCTCAGTGCACAGGGGTCAAGTTCAGATTTCACCTGTGAAATCCCCATAGTAGCAAACCATGTGTTTGATTTTATTTTTAATACTTAATATCATGAAGAATGGAATGGTTCTTTCCATTTATTCATTCCCATAAATAAGAAAGAGCTTCACTCATGATGACAGATACTTGCTTCAGTCCTCCAAGCACAGCCTGGGTTGAGGCTTGAAGAAAGCAAGGGTCACCAATGAACTGACTCCTATCTTGGTGCTTATTCTCCCTCCGGTCAGCAACTCTTCAGAGGGGTCCTGAGAGGTCACAAATCTCACTCTTCAATTTATGATAAGAGCAGACAAAACCCAGAAAACGGAAGAGGACAGTCATTTGGTGAATTTCAATGAGCATTCGAGAAAACACCTGCCAATCACCATAGAAGATCTAAATGTGTTTGTTGGAGGGGATTATCAAGAGGGTGTACCCTCCAGTTGACCTTGAGCTGGATCCTGGCAGTCAGAGACTCCTCATCCTTCCTCTTGTACTTGAAATTTATGGCTTGCCCACTGTCCCCACACTAGGAGCCATTTCAAGGATGTAGCCTTGAGTCTAATGTTGCTGAGACCAAATTGGACTGAATACTGACTCAACCCTGTGATGGCCTTTATGGAAATGTAAATTCTTTTTTTTTTAATTTATCTTTTGGGGGTGGGGTGGGAGGGAGGGGTTGGGTTGGCCACTTATATTGGTCTTTCATTTCTCTATTTTTATCTGTCTTTGTTCTTTGGCTCCTGCGGGCCTCCCATCGCAATGGCATCTGTCGTCGCAGAGCACCGGCTCTGGTTGCATGCGCTCCAGAGCACCGGCTCGGTAATTGGACACATCAGTCCAGCCGCTCCGCGGCACGTGGGATCTTCCCAGGCCAGGGCTCGAACTGGCGCCCCTTGCACTGCAAGGCAGTGTCCTTACCCGCTGGACCACCAGGGAAGCCCAGAAATGTAAATTCTATGGGGACAGGTATGAGGCCTTCTCCTGTCTCTGCCAAGACAAACCTAGCCTCATTTCCTTGCTTGTTAAACCTGCCACCTACCAATCTGGAGTTGTCTGGCTCTTTGTCTCCTTGCCCTCAGTGCACAGGGGTCAAGTTCAGATTTCACCTGTGAAATCCCCATAGTAGCAAACCATGTGTTTGATTTTATTTTTAATACTTAATATCATGAAGAATGGAATGGTTCTTTCCATTTATTCATTCCCATAAATAAGAAAGAGCTTCACTCATGATGACAGATACTTGCTTCAGTCCTCCAAGCACAGCCTGGGTTGAGGCTTGAAGAAAGCAAGGGTCACCAATGAACCTGTTTATTTCAAATTAGCTTTGACAGTCATAACCAAGAAATGCCATCCTGTCCCTGGGGCCCATCCCTTAAGTCTTCACTAAAATTCTCAGTCTTTAAGTTATTGACAGCCTATGAACGTTGGTATAAGAGTGTGATTTCTATGAAAAGATTTATAAATGCAAATCATAAATGTATAGGCTTACACAATATCAGTAGTAAGATTTTGTAGAGATTTAGTCAGAGTTTCAACAAATGCATAGAAAATTTTAAGAATACCATCACATTACAAAAATAATGATCAAAACACTGTTCTGTTCACATGTACTTCATTTTTTTACATCAATACTTCTGAGAGAGCCATTAAAGTTGTTGGTTGCCTATCATAGTAACTAATTTAAAAATGTAACTAAAGTTTCGAATTACACATTTTTTTTTCTTTTCTTTTTAGTATTTTGCCAGGTTTGTTTCCATGTTTGTTGAACTATTTTAACACAAACTATAGGCATAATATTTCAGTCCCTAATACTTTAGCATACATCTTAAAATAAGAATATTTTATTATATAATCACAATACCATTATCTGACAAAACTTATTAGTAACTCCTTAATTCTATATTCATAATTTCCCCCCAGTATTTTTTCACGGTTGGATTTTTCAAATCAGTATCCTTAGAAGGGCTATAGATATAACATTTGTTCATTATATAACTTAAAACACTTCTTCCCCACTCTTTGTGCCATGACACTGCTGAAAAGTCCAGACTAGTTGTCTACAAAATGACCTGCCTTCTACATTTGACTGTTTCTTTGTGATGCTAGTTGTTCGTCTAGTTTTTGAATTCCCTATGAAGTTATAATGAAAATCTGAATAAATTCGCTATCAGCATGACTACGTCACAGGTGATATTGCTACTTCACATGTGGTCCCTTCGCCATCTCAACCAGAGGTTTTCCCACAGTGGTCCTCTCTTTTTGCTCACAGTCTTTCTAGTGACAGAAAATTAACTTTCTCTAAAAATAAATAAATTTAAAAAGAATTCATTCATCCTAAAAAAAGAGAGAATGTGGTCTAGAAATTCAAGTATTTTCATCTCAGCTGCCATGCCAAATTAAGGCTAAATGTCTTTAAAGATCTTTGACTAGCAATGTTTTTATATGGGAGACTACTATTTGAGTTTTCCCAAACCATACAGACACTATAGAGGCATATAGTGTTTTTGAAGTCTGATGAAGATCAGGACCCAACTGTGGATTGAAAACTGCCAACTCAAACTTAGAAAGCCAGGGTCACTCTATATTAGTATAAAAATTCAGTGCTATATAGCAAAGCTGCAGTTTATTAAACATTCTGCTTTTGAACTTATTGCTAATAGGATATCATTATAAAAATGGGCATAGAGAATCAAATTTTAAAATTTTATAGCTTGATTTCTATCATGCATAATGTATGTTTTCTTTAAAAAGTAAAAAAAGATCTTTCCAGTTAATAGAAGGTAGAATTTAAGACATGTTGCAAATTGTTCTCCATTAGCAAATATTTATTCCAAATAACACTTAGATTATACATTATTTTACCTATTGAGGACATTATAGCATAAGAGCCAAATTCAAAACTGGCTATTTTTCTCAGAGAAGAGCATTAACCACATCAATTTAGAGCACTTAGAACTATTAATATGTATTTACCTGATATTAATAAAATAACAGGAACAGGAAACAATGTCCACACCCTTCCTTTAGTGGAAATAGTAGTCAGTGCTTACACTAAAGCACTAACTACCCTAGTAGTAGTTCGTGCTCCATTTAGTGGTAAAAAGGTTTTAAATCTAATCTGCAGTTTAAAACATGGGGAGTCTTTCCTTAACCCTCAATAATGACTAGATAGGAAGCAGAATAGCCACACAAATAGTTCCTTGGGTGACTCAAAGGAAGAGATTCTGGAGACAGATTACCAGCATAGAGTTTAGTGCCTTCCCTGAAGTCGACCGCCAAGCTCTGGAGCAGCAGCGCCGAAGCCCCCTGACCCAGCAGCTGCTGCTGAGCACGGCCTCCCTTTTCCATCCTGGCCATCCTGTCCAAAGCTGAACTCCAAGTGGAGAAATTTTTCTCAGCAAAGTAGTGATCCAATCCCAACTGTGATAGCCAATGGATTTAATCATCTTAAGGAAACCTCCAATTCTGTGATATCAACTGTGTGCATGTATATAAGGGGTTGATAATGTAAGTTATTAGGGACTCTTAACCAAGTCCTAGAAGCCCCCTCCCAGTTTCCTCACATCTTCACCTGAAAGCAAAATTAGCCACATATACCTGCCTCTCATCTTCTCTGAAATAACTGTACAATATTTCAGGGATACTCTTATTTTTAAAATGTCTGGCCCTGATTGACCCATCCACTCCGAAACCAACATTTCCTTGCATCTTTGCGTCTTCCACTTCAGCCAAGAAAGTCAGAGTCCAGACTAACTTACTCCTGAAATATGTAAAACCAGGTCCCATCAGAGAATTGAAGTCTTGTTGAGTTACAGCTCATAAATTCCCACAATCTAAAGAAGTAGATGTAAATATTATTAAAATGATATTTTCTGCCTTAAGGCATTTAAGATTATACTTGAAACAGAGACTATTTGAATCACTCTTCCGGGCTTTGGAAAGGCAGAAGTCAGTCAGTGATTTACTTAGGTTTCAGACAAGAATAGGTATCTAACTACATCATATTTCCACTCACCTTTAGGAATGTCTGACCACGTGGCTCCCCTGATGGTCCAGCGGGTAAAGAGTCCACTTTGCAGTGCAAGGGGCACTGCTTCAATCCCTGGCACAGGAAGATCCCACATGCCACGGAGAGGCTGGACTAGTGCGTCCACACAGGCCAAAGAATAAAGATGGATGAAACATAAATCAATAAAAAGAGGCCAAAATTCAAAATAATAATAAGAATTAATTATTAATTAATTTGTATTCATTACCAACATGGGGAGTCTTTCCTTAACCCTCAATAATGACTAGATAGGAAGCAGAATAGCCACACAAATAGTTCCTTGGGTGACTCAAAGGAAGAGATTCTGGAGACAGATTACCAGCATAGAGTTTAGTGCCTTCCCTGAAGTCGACCGCCAAGCTCTGGAGCAGCAGCGCCGAAGCCCCCTGACCCAGCAGCTGCTGCTGAGCACGGCCTCCCTTTTCCATCCTGGCCATCCTGTCCAAAGCTGAACTCCAAGTGGAGAAATTTTTCTCAGCAAAGTAGTGATCCAATCCCAACTGTGATAGCCAATGGATTTAATCATCTTAAGGAAACCTCCAATTCTGTGATATCAACTGTGTGCATGTATATAAGGGGTTGATAATGTAAGTTATTAGGGACTCTTAACCAAGTCCTAGAAGCCCCCTCCCAGTTTCCTCACATCTTCACCTGAAAGCAAAATTAGCCACATATACCTGCCTCTCATCTTCTCTGAAATAACTGTACAATATTTCAGGGATACTCTTATTTTAAAATGTCTGGCCCTGATTGACCCATCCACTCCGAAACCAACATTTCCTTGCATCTTTGCGTCTTCCACTTCAGCCAAGAAAGTCAGAGTCCAGACTAACTTACTCCTGAAATATGTAAAACCAGGTCCCATCAGAGAATTGAAGTCTTGTTGAGTTACAGCTCATAAATTCCCACAATCTAAAGAAGTAGATGTAAATATTATTAAAATGATATTTTCTGCCTTAAGGCATTTAAGATTATACTTGAAACAGAGACTATTTGAATCACTCTTCCGGGCTTTGGAAAGGCAGAAGTCAGTCAGTGATTTACTTAGGTTTCAGACAAGAATAGGTATCTAACTACATCATATTTCCACTCACCTTTAGGAATGTCTGACCACGTGGCTCCCCTGATGGTCCAGCGGGTAAAGAGTCCACTTTGCAGTGCAAGGGGCACTGCTTCAATCCCTGGCACAGGAAGATCCCACATGCCACGGAGAGGCTGGACTAGTGCGTCCACACAGGCCAAAGAATAAAGATGGATGAAACATAAATCAATAAAAAGAGGCCAAAATTCAAAATAATAATAAGAATTAATTATTAATTAATTTGTATTCATTACCAAGAAAATAGTTTTCAGATGACAAACTAAGAAAAAACACCAAAATTCCAAGGCCAGTATGTTTCTTTTATTATTATTTTTGTTTGACTTAAGATGGTTGAATGGTTTCATTTTCATTCATAAGCATTACAATAATTCCCATGCAAAAAACCAAGACCGCATATGCCTGATTTCAATTGGTCAAAATCCACTCCGAGAGACTGGACCTTCAAGATCAAAATGTTACTTGACCGTTCCAATAGGAGACATCACGGTCATCCTTTGAGAGACTGGCAGGTCCCTGACCTCGGAGGCACGACAGCCCGCCATGAGTCCACACCAAAACAGGGAGCCGCTGCCTTGCAGCACCTAAACCTGGCAAGTCATTTCATTCATGAAGACTGGACACTGCTACAGCAAGGCTTCCACCGCAGTTATTTCCTGGCTCCTGCTCTAGAGCTCAGTCTGCTTTGAACAGGCCTGGTATCTTCTATCTGGGGATTAATATTAATTTATCCTTCCAGTTTTTCCCAAAACTCTCAGAAGAAGCAAAGAGGCCTTACAAAAAAACTGACCTCTACAATGTCAAAAGAAATACAGTTGACCCTTGAATAACATGGGGTTCCAGCACCGACTTGGTGAGGTTGAATATCCATAACTTTACAACGGATCCTCTCATCACGTTTCCAAACCCATACATTCAACTAGCATGTAGTGAAAAAAAAAAAAAACAAAAAAAACTGCATATAAGCAAACCCATGCAATTTGAACCTGCATTGTTCAAGGATCAACGGTACATACAAAGACACCTACTTAATCAATCGTATATTTTCCCCAGCTTCATATTATAAGTCACTCAGCAGGTATAAAGCTTGAAGAACTTCTCTCAGTAAGACAGGAACCAGGAAAATCAAGGAGGGCAAAACGGGACCCTACAGAAAGAAGAACTAAACAAACACAAAGAATTGATCTATTGATTAAGAGAAATGAGCTACGTGGAGAAATGATAGCATTTCAACAGTAGATGTCAATTTATATTGAAACACATACATTGGAACTCTGACAATGGCAAAGATTTCATTAGTGCAAATAACAATTATAATGGTATGTTCTTTAATACGATTTAAATAAGGCTTCAAATAATTACACACACTAAAACTACCATTTGGAAACCTTAACTCTACTTAGAAAGCTGTCAAAGACACCCTTCCAAACCTTTCCAAGTTCAGACTGGAGGACAGTTACATTCAATGAAGTTGCTCCAAACTTAATTTGTAGCATTATCACTTTCAAAGTCTACATTGTTTGGCAGAGAGGGAGAAATTACCCTGGCCACTGGCTGAAGGAAACAGTGATAAATCCAGCTAACGTACCAGGTAGTTCCCAGATTCAGATGATTTTCAAATTATCTGTAGTGACAAACACTCATTAAATAAAAAGACAAAGAAAAGCAAAAGAAAAAATAGAATCCTGAAGCATCAAAAAGATACTTGTTTCCCCACTCCCTTTAACAATTTTGCATAAATTATGAAACAGAAAAACAGGAGAGAATTCATGGGCATTTCCTCTATGGCTCAAGTTCTCCTTAAAAAAACAAAACAAACAACATGACAATAACTACAAAAAGTAAACAACAAAACCAGAGGCAGTATATGAAATAGCAATATATTGTTTCAGAGTCTGCACCATCCTGCAGAACCAGGAAACTTAAGGTGTGTTCAGTGTTCATTAACAGATCCAATCGAGGCTGGATATGTAAAAAAAAACAGACAGCATCACAAACCACACTATATACTGTGAGAGTTTTAGAACCGGAGCAAAAAGAAAGAAAAACAAGGCAGCAAAAATGCTCAGAAAAATTTGTCATCAATTCTGAAATGAGGCCTTGTGACGTCATCAGGGTTAATGAAGACGGAGATGGACTTCCCCGGGTTCTCAGTCACGAGCTGCTGCAGTTTTTTGGCCAGACGGTCATCGGGCTGGCTGGGGTCCCCTCCGTCCCGGGCTGCGGGAGGGATGCTGGTGGTGCTCCCTCGCCTCTGGAGCTCCAACGTCAGCCGGTTGGCGGCCTTGACGTGTTCGATGGCGGTGCGCAAGTGCTCCGCTGGGTCTGAGCGGACCGAGGAGAGCTTCCGCGCGTGGAGCATGACCGTCTCCTCGGACAGGTGCTCCAGCATGTTGCACTGAGGGATGAAGTAATTGGGACACATCTTGTTGACCAGACAGTGCTGCAGGTCATCGATGAGGCCCAGCAAAAGTGGGCTGCATAGTCTTCTTGGGCCAAGTAGTTGGCAGGAAGTCTGTCACAGGCCCAGAGCATCATGCTCCGCAGGTGATAGGGGCTGATAGCCTTGGGCCGGGACAGAAGTTTAATGATGACTTGCAGGCCTGGTAAGTAGGCTGTTCAGATGATTCATTCATGAGCAAACACTCATTAAATAAAAAGACCCACTGGCTGAAGGAAACAGTGATAAATCCAGCTAACGTACCAGGTAGTTCCCAGATTCAGATGATTTTCAAATTATCTGTAGTGACAAACACTCATTAAATAAAAAGACAAAGAAAAGCAAAAGAAAAAATAGAATCCTGAAGCATCAAAAAGATACTTGTTTCCCCACTCCCTTTAACAATTTTGCATAAATTATGAAACAGAAAAACAGGAGAGAATTCATGGGCATTTCCTCTATGGCTCAAGTTCTCCTTAAAAAAACAAAACAAACAACATGACAATAACTACAAAAAGTAAACAACAAAACCAGAGGCAGTATATGAAATAGCAATATATTGTTTCAGAGTCTGCACCATCCTGCAGAACCAGGAAACTTAAGGTGTGTTCAGTGTTCATTAACAGATCCAATCGAGGCTGGATATGTAAAAAAAAACAGACAGCATCACAAACCACACTATATACTGTGAGAGTTTTAGAACCGGAGCAAAAAGAAAGAAAAACAAGGCAGCAAAAATGCTCAGAAAAATTTGTCATCAATTCTGAAATGAGGCCTTGTGACGTCATCAGGGTTAATGAAGACGGAGATGGACTTCCCCGGGTTCTCAGTCACGAGCTGCTGCAGTTTTTTGGCCAGACGGTCATCGGGCTGGCTGGGGTCCCCTCCGTCGGACTGCGGGGAGGGGATGCTGGTGGTGCTCCCTCGCCTCTGGAGCTCCAACGTCAGCCGGTTGGCGGCCTTGACGTGTTCGATGGCGGTGCGCAAGTGCTCCGCTGGGTCTGAGCGGACCGAGGAGAGCTTCCGCGCGTGGAGCATGACCGTCTCCTCGGACAGGTGCTCCAGCATGTTGCACTGAGGGATGAAGTAATTGGGACACATCTTGTTGACCAGACAGTGCTGCAGGTCATCGATGAGGCCCAGCAAAAAGTGGGCTGCATAGTCTTCTTGGGCCAAGTAGTTGGCAGGAAGTCTGTCACAGGCCCAGAGCATCATGCTCCGCAGGTGATAGGGGCTGATAGCCTTGGGCCGGGACAGAAGTTTAATGATGATGGCTTTGCAGGCCTGGTAAGCCTGCATGAGGCTGCTGGAGATGCACTTCTTCAACTGTACCTCGCTCCTGGCGAAGGACAGCCGCCACTCATTGTCCTTCTTTCCCTTGTAGGAGCAAGCAGGCACCAGGTAAAACCCACTGATGACTTCTTCCTCCGTGATCTTCCCATCCCAAAAATGGTTCTCCATGAGCCAGCTCTGGGCCACAGCCGGCCAACCTTTGAAAGAGACCACCGGCACAATATCGTACAACATGCGACTGCTCCCCACACCCAGAATGATGGAGATGATGGTCCCATTCTTCTCCACTTTTTCCACCTTTGGCATTCCTCGCTGGGGTTTCTTCTGTATCTCTGATAGGACAATGCTGATAGAGTCATAAAACCAATCGGCTACTTTGGTGGGGGAGAAGAAATAGTTGGTGGCGCCATTGATGTGATCTACGATGGTACAGCAGTCTTTCCACTTACTGATCGTCCCCTCATCGAAGAGCCGAAGGCTCAGCCAAGAGTGGCACAAGGCTGAGTGGCGCATATCCAAGGTCACAGGCTGATTGCGGTCGTGCAGCTTAAGGGCTGGCACCAGGAGAGTGAAGTCCATATCATAGTCAGTCCCTCGGGCATAGACGTTAAGCTCATCCAAGTCCAGGTCTACCACGCCTTCCCGGACTCCTCCAGAAAGCAGCAGGTACTCATTGGCTACTGGCAGTTTTTGGTCCAGCTTTTGCACCATTCCTAGAAACAGAAAAACAAAACACAGTTAGAGGGAGCACAGACCCAAGAGTTTTTACACATCAGTCCAGAATGTGCTGGGCTTCCCAGAGCCACTATGTGTTACCCAAAGAAGATCAGACCTTAGGCTGTTGCCTGGAGCCAGCCAAGAATGTTCATTTTTATCGGGGCTAGAATCCATCCTTTACCAAAGGGTGGGAGAATTACACAGATTCTTCTCTCAGTAAAAGCAGTATGATTTTCCATCACAGCCAGGGCTCCTCTTTCCTCGTCCTCACCTTGGCTATTGGCACTGCCATCCATACAGTGCCCCAGGCTCAACACCTTCATAAATTTCAACTCTGACTTACCTTTCTGTTGCCAAATCTTATCTATCCAGCCCCTGTGACAGTTCTCATTCCACCTCTGCTGTCATCGTGTAAAGCTGGCTCTTTCATTTCTTGCCAAAGCAGTCTCCCTTCCCCAGACCTTCCTGTCAAAAGGTTCCTCTATACCGGAGGGACTGTGAACACTAAAAGTGGGATACTTTCAGGGGGCTATGAGGTTGGGACTCTTTCCATAATAATACTAATACATTATTTGCATTTTTCCCTGTGTTGACACTTGAGCTGGCACTTAATGGTACAAAAGTAAAGGAGGAAAAAATTGCTGGTGCCTGAGCATGAGTTGAGACACTGGCACCAACTCTATTTACAGTCATTGGATTCTTCACTGCTGGCGTGCACTAGCATTAAAAAATTAATAATGATCCGGTTTCATTTGACGTCCTTAATGGAAAAGAAAACTGGATTAATTTTCTCGAATCCCACCTTTCAAAGCAACCTGTCTGTGTGAGGAAATTGGAACCAGTTCTGCCCCATACTAAATACTAATACAAAAGTGCTTGAAGAAAATCCCTCATGTTTGAATTGGAGCTTAAGGGCTGGCACCAGAGAGTGAAGTCCATATCATAGTCAGTCCCTCGGGCATAGACGTTAAGCTCATCCAAGTCCAGGTCTACCACGCCTTCCCGGACTCCTCCAGAAAGCAGCAGGTACTCATTGGCTACTGGCAGTTTTTGGTCCAGCTTTTGCACCATTCCTAGAAACAGAAAAACAAAACACAGTTAGAGGGAGCACAGACCCAAGAGTTTTTACACATCAGTCCAGAATGTGCTGGGCTTCCCAGAGCCACTATGTGTTACCCAAAGAAGATCAGACCTTAGGCTGTTGCCTGGAGCCAGCCAAGAATGTTCATTTTTATCGGGGCTAGAATCCATCCTTTACCAAAGGGTGGGAGAATTACACAGATTCTTCTCTCAGTAAAAGCAGTATGATTTTCCATCACAGCCAGGGCTCCTCTTTCCTCGTCCTCACCTTGGCTATTGGCACTGCCATCCATACAGTGCCCCAGGCTCAACACCTTCATAAATTTCAACTCTGACTTACCTTTCTGTTGCCAAATCTTATCTATCCAGCCCCTGTGACAGTTCTCATTCCACCTCTGCTGTCATCGTGTAAAGCTGGCTCTTTCATTTCTTGCCAAAGCAGTCTCCCTTCCCCAGACCTTCCTGTCAAAAGGTTCCTCTATACCGGAGGGACTGTGAACACTAAAAGTGGGATACTTTCAGGGGGCTATGAGGTTGGGACTCTTTCCATAATAATACTAATACATTATTTGCATTTTTCCCTGTGTTGACACTTGAGCTGGCACTTAATGGTACAAAAGTAAAGGAGGAAAAAATTGCTGGTGCCTGAGCATGAGTTGAGACACTGGCACCAACTCTATTTACAGTCATTGGATTCTTCACTGCTGGCGTGCACTAGCATTAAAAAATTAATAATGATCCGGTTTCATTTGACGTCCTTAATGGAAAAGAAAACTGGATTAATTTTCTCGAATCCCACCTTTCAAAGCAACCTGTCTGTGTGAGGAAATTGGAACCAGTTCTGCCCCATACTAAATACTAATACAAAAGTGCTTGAAGAAAATCCCTCATGTTTGAATTGGAGGTTAAATTAGCTGCTTTTTTCATGGAACACCATTTTTAATTTAAAGAACTGTAGCTAAACATGAGTATTTTGACTTTAGTATATGACAGATATTTTCTCAAGAATCAAACACATTGAGCCTGTCATCACAAAAACAACTTAAATATCTATTGCCAATGAAAAACATCAGGGCTTTTAAGAAGAAAAGCAGTTTAAAAACTCATCTCCCGGGGCTTCCCTGGTAGCTCACCTGCCAATGCAGGAGACATGAGTTTGAGACCTGATCTGGGAAGATCCCACCTGCTGTGGAGCAGCTAAGCCTGTGAGCCACAACTGTGGAGCCTGTGCTCTAGAGCCTTGGAGCCGCAACTATGGAGCCCATGTGCTGCAACTACTGAAGCCCGTGTGCCCTAGAGCCTGAGTTCTACCACAAGAGAAGTCACTGCAATGAGAAGCCTGCTCACCTCAATGAGAGAGTAGCTGCCACTCCCTGCAACTAGAGGAGAGCCTGTGGCTGCAGTGAAAACCCAGAATAGCCATAAATAAGTTAAAAAAAAAAACAACAAAACACCTCATCTCCTGTACCATGAACTTAGTATCTTCCCAAACTGTAAACATTTCTAATAAGACTGGTGGTGAGACAACAAATGTGACTTGAGGGGATGAGAGTGTGAAGTCTTTGAGAGTGAGAACCATGTCTCAACCATGTCTTATGGAGTAAGTAGGAATAGAGGTTTACACCGAGTAGGCACAATGAATGACAAAGGAAAAAACCCGCAGAAATTAATAGGCTTAGATATGAAGTGCTTACACAAAGGCGAGACAGAAATCACTGTCTCACAAACAATATAATACAAATTGACTTTCCCTGCCTCCTGTCTTTCTATTATGTATTTACCTGTGCCTCATTATTTGACAAACTACCAGCACCACTCTGTGACTTATTTAACATCTTTTTCTGGAAGATCAAAAAGAATGGCTATCAACTATCATCCCATTAGGCACTGCAGCTACTTTTAATCAGCTGGGTTTTATTCATAAGGCAATCCCAATGCAAATAAATAAACCATGTCTAGGTGTCTATGTTACCCGTGTATTTCAGAATTTGACATTCATTTATAAACATGTGCCTTTTTTCATTCTTTAAAATCCTATTTTCTATACAACAAACAGCAAATGATCACTTTTTTTAAAAGGCAATCAATAAGTTATCCAACATTAAACAGTCAACAGTTCATCAGAAAGAGAACTCAAGTGTACCTGACTTTTCAAAACTGTGCATCCTCTCTGTGGGGGGTTTGTAGCAACCAGATACCTTGTCAATAAAAGGTTTCTTGTCTCCCCTGCCAAGGTTATTTGTGCGATCCCTTAAAGATGGTCTTACTGCAAAGAGCCACCTCAACCAAGGTCAAGTCCTGTGGCTGGGGTTAGAGGAAGGTACACACCCCGTAACCCATCCATGCAGAAGCACCCCAGTACAGGTTACTCTGACGAGTCACTGGAATCCAGAGATAACAGCAGCATCCCTTGAGGCTGACGCTGTCCCTGCAAGGACACTTGACTTCTCCCTCCACCTGAGCCTGCTTCTTCCCCTTCCCTTCTGCAGGAGCAGGTCCCAAGGGTGCTCCTTTACAAGGACCCTAACACCCTCCCAGTGGCTGCTCTGTGATAAGCCCTATCTAAAACACCACATACCAAACCCAAGCAGCCTTCGCTACAAATCAGCACGGAACAATTCATTTTCCTGTTAAAAGTGCTTTATAAAAGCCAGACAGCAACCAGAGTTGCAAGTTATCATAAACACCAAGATATAGATTCCTATCTCCAGTATGAATCTCACCTTTAACAAAGCAATAACTATGACCACCCCAAGTTTTAACCATAGGTCTAAAAGTGTAGCAGGAGGGAAAGGGGCAGGGATAACTTTTGCAAGAATGACGTGGCCCAAAGGTCTAAATACTTATGCTTAACAGAAATTGACTTTCCCTGCCTCCTGTCTTTCTATTATGTATTTACCTGTGCCTCATTATTTGACAAACTACCAGCACCACTCTGTGACTTATTTAACATCTTTTTCTGGAAGATCAAAAAGAATGGCTATCAACTATCATCCCATTAGGCACTGCAGCTACTTTTAATCAGCTGGGTTTTATTCATAAGGCAATCCCAATGCAAATAAATAAACCATGTCTAGGTGTCTATGTTACCCGTGTATTTCAGAATTTGACATTCATTTATAAACATGTGCCTTTTTTCATTCTTTAAAATCCTATTTTCTATACAACAAACAGCAAATGATCACTTTTTTTAAAAGGCAATCAATAAGTTATCCAACATTAAACAGTCAACAGTTCATCAGAAAGAGAACTCAAGTGTACCTGACTTTTCAAAACTGTGCATCCTCTCTGTGGGGGGTTTGTAGCAACCAGATACCTTGTCAATAAAAGGTTTCTTGTCTCCCCTGCCAAGGTTATTTGTGCGATCCCTTAAAGATGGTCTTACTGCAAAGAGCCACCTCAACCAAGGTCAAGTCCTGTGGCTGGGGTTAGAGGGGAAGGTACACACCCCGTAACCCATCCATGCAGAAGCACCCCAGTACAGGTTACTCTGACGAGTCACTGGAATCCAGAGATAACAGCAGCATCCCTTGAGGCTGACGCTGTCCCTGCAAGGACACTTGACTTCTCCCTCCACCTGAGCCTGCTTCTTCCCCTTCCCTTCTGCAGGAGCAGGTCCCAAGGGTGCTCCTTTACAAGGACCCTAACACCCTCCCAGTGGCTGCTCTGTGATAAGCCCTATCTAAAACACCACATACCAAACCCAAGCAGCCTTCGCTACAAATCAGCACGGAACAATTCATTTTCCTGTTAAAAGTGCTTTATAAAAGCCAGACAGCAACCAGAGTTGCAAGTTATCATAAACACCAAGATATAGATTCCTATCTCCAGTATGAATCTCACCTTTAACAAAGCAATAACTATGACCACCCCAAGTTTTAACCATAGGTCTAAAAGTGTAGCAGGAGGGAAAGGGGCAGGGATAACTTTTGCAAGAATGACGTGGCCCAAGGATACAACATAAACTGATCAGAATCAAATAGGTCCAAGCTGGCAGACTAGACTTTGATCCTCCATCAGCAGGCTAAATGACACACCCAGAGGTGCCATAACAGTTCCGTCCCTTCCCCAAAAAGGTTAGGATAATTCTCCCACTCACTAGCATATGAAATTACCCAGTCCATAAAGGCTAAGCAGACCAGACTTTTGAAGCCATTGCACTTGCCCTCTGCCATGACCCACACTCTGTGGAGTGTGCTTGTCTCTGAATCTGAATAAATCCACTTCTTACCTATCACTTCGTTTCTCACTGAATTTTTTTTGGCGGTGGGACATCAAGAACCTGAGCTCCATTAGGTCCTGAAACCAGGTATCAAGGGTTTTGATTGGGTTTGCGTCCCAGACTCATGGGTTTCAGTCCCGAGCAGGGTTTTGGCCGTGTTCAAATCCTGGCCATGTGAGTTCAAGTTCCAAACTGGCTTTTCAGTTCAAGTCCCAAATCTGAGGTAAACAGTTTCAAAAGGATAGGACTGAACTTTCAGAATTTCAGATAGGTAGTGAAAATCATTTTTATATTTACAGACTCACACTGAGGTACAGTTACTTTCAAAAGGAAACATGTCAATGCTGTAAAGCAATTATCCCCCAACTAAAAAAACACTGAAAGAAACATTTGATCTTGAAATAATTTACTCATTATTTCATGTCCTGTTTTACTCTAGCTTTTGGAGTGCCACACATACACAGGGAAAACCGTGACATGCTGGCTTGAACTGTTAATGCAAGGTCATGTGCCTGAAGCACAGTTAAGCCAAAGAAACTGAAGCGTGGGAGTTACAAGCAGAGAAAGGTCTACTACAGAGCCCTGCAAGGAGACGAGGTGGCTTGCACCCTAAGAAGCCTGAACACCCATGAAAAGTCAGCAAAGCAATTTTTTTTTTTTTTTTTTTTTGCGGAGGGGGCGTGGGTTGGGTTGGGAAGGGTGGGGGGAGGACGGGTCACTTCTATTGGTCTTTCATTTATCTATTTTCATCCGTCTTTGTTCTTTGGCCTGTGTGGGCCTCCCATCGCGGTGGCCTCTGTCATCACAGAGCACCGGCTCTGGGCGCATGTGCTCCAGAGCTCCGGCTCGGTAATTGGACACATTGGTCCAGCCGCTCCACGGCACGTGGGATCTTCCCAGGCCAGGGATCAAACCGGTGCCCCTTGTACTGCAAGGTGGTGCACACCCAGAGGCGCCATAACAGTTCCGTCCCTTCCCCAAAAAGGTTAGGATAATTCTCCCACTCACTAGCATATGAAATTACCCAGTCCATAAAGGCTAAGCAGACCAGACTTTTGAAGCCATTGCACTTGCCCTCTGCCATGACCCACACTCTGTGGAGTGTGCTTGTCTCTGAATCTGAATAAATCCACTTCTTACCTATCACTTCGTTTCTCACTGAATTTTTTTTGGCGGTGGGACATCAAGAACCTGAGCTCCATTAGGTCCTGAAACCAGGTATCAAGGGTTTTGATTGGGTTTGCGTCCCAGACTCATGGGTTTCAGTCCCGAGCAGGGTTTTGGCCGTGTTCAAATCCTGGCCATGTGAGTTCAAGTTCCAAACTGGCTTTTCAGTTCAAGTCCCAAATCTGAGGTAAACAGTTTCAAAAGGATAGGACTGAACTTTCAGAATTTCAGATAGGTAGTGAAAATCATTTTTATATTTACAGACTCACACTGAGGTACAGTTACTTTCAAAAGGAAACATGTCAATGCTGTAAAGCAATTATCCCCCAACTAAAAAAACACTGAAAGAAACATTTGATCTTGAAATAATTTACTCATTATTTCATGTCCTGTTTTACTCTAGTTTTTGGGAGTGCCACACATACACAGGGAAAACCGTGACATGCTGGCTTGAACTGTTAATGCAAGGTCATGTGCCTGAAGCACAGTTAAGCCAAAGAAACTGAAGCGTGGGAGTTACAAGCAGAGAAAGGTCTACTACAGAGCCCTGCAAGGAGACGAGGTGGCTTGCACCCTAAGAAGCCTGAACACCCATGAAAAGTCAGCAAAGCAATTTTTTTTTTTTTTTTTTTTGGGGGGGGGGGGGGGTTGGGGTGGGAGGGGTGGGGGGAGGACGGGTCACTTCTATTGGTCTTTCATTTATCTATTTTCATCCGTCTTTGTTCTTTGGCCTGTGTGGGCCTCCCATCGCGGTGGCCTCTGTCATCACAGAGCACCGGCTCTGGGCGCATGTGCTCCAGAGCTCCGGCTCGGTAATTGGACACATTGGTCCAGCCGCTCCACGGCACGTGGGATCTTCCCAGGCCAGGGATCAAACCGGTGCCCCTTGTACTGCAAGGTGGTGTCCTTACCCACTGGACCACTAGGGAAGCCCCAGCAAAGCATTTTTAAAGCTGGGTAAAGGACGGGGAGGCTGGGCAGGGCAGTGTCGAAGAATACGTGATCAGCTTGTGCACAGTTCTGATTGGAGGATGGTGAAGGGGCGAGGTGGTGTCACAGGGGTTAACTTAATCAGACCTTCGGTTCAAGGAAGCCTGGGGCTATGTGTGTTCCAGGCTGTTAAGCGGTCAACACCTTCCATTTGTTGGAATGGGGGAGGTTCTTTACATTTGCAAATGTGAATCCCAGTACTATTATCTAGGTACTTCAGAGTGGGGACTAAAGTTGACCATAAGGGAGAAGGCCTGTACCTGGGAAGGCCCTATGAGATCCTGCTTGGTTAGAGCAATGAGCAGGAAGATCTGAATTGATTAGCTGTTGTTCAATGGCTCAGTCATATCTGACTCTGCGACCCGCCGACTGGAGCATGCCAGGCTTCCCTGTCCTTCACCATCCTCTGGAGTTTGCTCAGACACATGTACATTGGGTCAGTGATGCCGTCCAACCATCTTAACCTCTGTTGGCCCCTTCTCCTTCTCAATCTTCCCCAGCATCAGGGTCTTTCCCAGTGAGTCAGCTCTTTGCATCAGGTGGCCAGACTACTGGAGCTTCAGCTTCAGTATCAGTTCTTCCAATTCAGGGTTGATTTCCTTTAGGACTGACTGGTTTGATCTCCTTGCTGTCCAAGGGACTCTCAAGAGTCTTTTCCAGCACCACAGTATGAAAGCATCAAATTTGGGGCATTCAGCCTTCTTTATGGTCCAGAATTGATTAGCAGTATTGTCATATGCACACTGCATAAAAATTCTCTACAGCCTTTGTTCCGAGACAGAATCCAGCCGGCTCTGAGCACATTGGCCAGGACCCGTCTACCCAACCACAACAATATGGACAGTAATGGGCTAGGGATAATTTGTTTACAGACGCATCACCTTGGATGGACACAATTTTGTTCCAATAATTAAAGGTGAGGAAAAAAGCTCAAATTCCCTTCTGCCCTCTGCTGGATTAAAGACGTTTTAACATATTTTCACAGGTTCATATATATACTAGAATACTCTCCTTTCCTCCTGATTGTTGCTTGTGTGCCTAAAATGTCGACCCTTCTTTCACAATAGCCATAAATGTATTTACCTAAGTTTCACTGTTCAGGAGTTAGGATAATGTTGACATTTCTTATTTCTTTAAAAAGGGCAGAGAGAATTTGAGCAGTAGCCAAGAATACAGCTGCAGCTCATTTGCTACGCTCCTAGGAGTTAGAAACAAAGTCCCTAAGGCCACACTGTTCCGGAAGTGGATCCCCTGAGACCTTCACATTTACATTTCGCTTGCCTGAGCCCATTAGTCTGCAGTGGTACAAATTATTTGGGAGTACAAATTGAAGCCTTCCCCAGCACTATACCAACTCAAACGCCCTCCTTGAAAACTTTCCTGGGCTAAGTTTAAGTGAAAATCAGCTGAAATCAGCTATCATCCCAGATGGGTTGCCAGGCAACTAAAACACAGCCAGGGGCTGAGAAGGAAAAAAAAAAAAATTCTACTGTACACTTTGGCTGCAGGCATTAGTTCCAACAAATGCCATCTCTGAACCGATCCAAGGATTTTTGTATATTTTTGTGATATACAGGCCATTTTTGTGATATCGAGTGTCTCTGGCTGTATAGCTATTAGTAAATTACCCCAAACCGTGAGTGAGAACAAAAGACAGACTGAACGCACACCGCTGAGCTTGTTAGCAACAGAGAAAAGGAGGGATGGAGAAAGAGCTTATTCCCGGGTGGGTCTCTTTCTTTTCAGAGAAGCAGTGGCAACGTTTGCTCTTGAAAACACAAAGTAAAACTGCCTCCCAGCCTCTTTTCCGCATAAAATTCTCTACAGCCTTTGTTCCGAGACAGAATCCAGCCGGCTCTGAGCACATTGGCCAGGACCCGTCTACCCAACCACAACAATATGGACAGTAATGGGCTAGGGATAATTTGTTTACAGACGCATCACCTTGGATGGACACAATTTTGTTCCAATAATTAAAGGTGAGGAAAAAAGCTCAAATTCCCTTCTGCCCTCTGCTGGATTAAAGACGTTTTAACATATTTTCACAGGTTCATATATATACTAGAATACTCTCCTTTCCTCCTGATTGTTGCTTGTGTGCCTAAAATGTCGACCCTTCTTTCACAATAGCCATAAATGTATTTACCTAAGTTTCACTGTTCAGGAGTTAGGATAATGTTGACATTTCTTATTTCTTTAAAAAGGGCAGAGAGAATTTGAGCAGTAGCCAAGAATACAGCTGCAGCTCATTTGCTACGCTCCTAGGAGTTAGAAACAAAGTCCCTAAGGCCACACTGTTCCGGAAGTGGATCCCCTGAGACCTTCACATTTACATTTCGCTTGCCTGAGCCCATTAGTCTGCAGTGGTACAAATTATTTGGGAGTACAAATTGAAGCCTTCCCCAGCACTATACCAACTCAAACGCCCTCCTTGAAAACTTTCCTGGGCTAAGTTTAAGTGAAAATCAGCTGAAATCAGCTATCATCCCAGATGGGTTGCCAGGCAACTAAAACACAGCCAGGGGCTGAGAAGGAAAAAAAAAAAAATTCTACTGTACACTTTGGCTGCAGGCATTAGTTCCAACAAATGCCATCTCTGAACCGATCCAAGGATTTTTGTATATTTTTGTGATATACAGGCCATTTTTGTGATATCGAGTGTCTCTGGCTGTATAGCTATTAGTAAATTACCCCAAACCGTGAGTGAGAACAAAAGACAGACTGAACGCACACCGCTGAGCTTGTTAGCAACAGAGAAAAGGAGGGATGGAGAAAGAGCTTATTCCCCCGGGTGGGTCTCTTTCTTTTCAGAGAAGCAGTGGCATACGTTTGCTCTTGAAAACACAAAGTAAAACTGCCTCCCAGCCTCCTTTCCTATAGCTGATTCCAATCTCTTTCATAGTTTCTACTTAAGAGGACCTTAATGCTACTGGTCCAGGTGCTGGGTCCCCCCGACATTTAAGGACTAAGTTCCTGTCATCCACTGAGTTCTTTGCTATTTGCGTTTAGAACAGCAAGTGCAAAACGGAACTCTGCCCCAAATTCCCTTATATTTTAAGTGAATAGAACTTTATCACATTCTGTTGTATTCAGATTATTAAATTCTATCACTCAAAACATATAATGCCAGATATCAGAGTACATGAACTAAGTATTACTTGTTTTCTTCCTTCTTCACAGTTCCACTTGAGTACATATATGAGAATCCAACTAATAAGCAGTAAGTGAAATTAGTACTTGTACAGATTTCTTTAAAAAAAAAAAAAAGAATTCTTAACTATGGTGAAGGGATAAAGATCAAAGAGGTATAACTTTTATGTCTTGTAATTAAAGCTCCAGAATACATTTTATCTCTCTCGATATCTTTGACTATGTAAGTAAAAGAGATTTCTATGTAGATATAAAAGACCTGAAATCTCAATAATATTCATTGTTTCATAAAAGAGTATCACCTTTTCACTTTGACTCATGTGAAACATCAATAAAGTCCTTTATGGCACTGACCCTTAATAGCAGGAAGGGTACACAGTGGGATTAATATGGCAAAGTCCTTCTAGGATTCTGATACGTCTTCTAGGGAAGCAGTTTCCTTAGCTGTTCATAAACAATACAAAACCTTCCTGTAAAAACATTGTAACTTATGCTTGAAATATTTTTGTCAAGCTGAAGCAGGCATGGCCACCTGCCTAAAATCTCTCCAGTCTATGGGATTTGTAATGACTTCAATCTGAAGAAAGTTTTTGCATTTTCCTTATTCACAGACAGAAATGATCTCTATGATGCTCCTCGCTTTAGACATGAAGCACTGAAGTTCAGAGTGGAGAAATAACTCACTCCAGGTAACAAACAGCGCCCAAGGCACAGATGTCTTACTCCCTGTGAAGGCCAGGTGGTGCCTGCCCACTGCACTCCCCACAACTGGGACCTGACTTGACAGGCATCAACGTGGCCGGGAAGGGCAGTGGTAGGGGTCTCAAGACAAAATGCCAGCTCTGCACGTTTGCTGGTCCAAGCTTTAGCATGACCTTGACAGTCAGTGGAACACGCCCCATCACCCACATTTATCAGAAAGAAGAATGCACCTCAACTGTCTTACCAGAGCCTTCTCATTTTCCCAAATAAACAGACTATGAAATACAGGAAATACACATCCGAGACGCCGGTGGAGCTTCCTAGCTTGTCGATGATCATGAATATAAGTCAGAGAGTCTGCTTTATTTGACATAACTTTTGAGACAACTGCATACGATTTTTTTTAAAATTTACTTTTGGCCATACCATGTGGCACATGGGATCTTCATGCCTGGACCAGGGTCAAACCTGTGCCCCTAAATTGGCAGTACAGAGGCTTCACCAATGGAACGCCAGGAAGTTTTTCCCCGGCGAAATTCAAAGAGGTATAACTTTTATGTCTTGTAATTAAAGCTCCAAAATACATTTTATCTCTCTCGATATCTTTGACTATGTAAGTAAAAGAGATTTCTATGTAGATATAAAAGACCTGAAATCTCAATAATATTCATTGTTTCATAAAAGAGTATCACCTTTTCACTTTGACTCATGTGAAACATCAATAAAGTCCTTTATGGCACTGACCCTTAATAGCAGGAAGGGTACACAGTGGGATTAATATGGCAAAGTCCTTCTAGGATTCTGATACGTCTTCTAGGGAAGCAGTTTCCTTAGCTGTTCATAAACAATACAAAACCTTCCTGTAAAAACATTGTAACTTATGCTTGAAATATTTTTGTCAAGCTGAAGCAGGCATGGCCACCTGCCTAAAATCTCTCCAGTCTATGGGATTTGTAATGACTTCAATCTGAAGAAAGTTTTTGCATTTTCCTTATTCACAGACAGAAATGATCTCTATGATGCTCCTCGCTTTAGACATGAAGCACTGAAGTTCAGAGTGGAGAAATAACTCACTCCAGGTAACAAACAGCGCCCAAGGCACAGATGTCTTACTCCCTGTGAAGGCCAGGTGGTGCCTGCCCACTGCACTCCCCACAACTGGGACCTGACTTGACAGGCATCAACGTGGCCGGGAAGGGCAGTGGTAGGGGTCTCAAGACAAAATGCCAGCTCTGCACGTTTGCTGGTCCAAGCTTTAGCATGACCTTGACAGTCAGTGGAACACGCCCCATCACCCACATTTATCAGAAAGAAGAATGCACCTCAACTGTCTTACCAGAGCCTTCTCATTTTCCCAAATAAACAGACTATGAAATACAGGAAATACACATCCGAGACGCCGGTGGAGCTTCCTAGCTTGTCGATGATCATGAATATAAGTCAGAGAGTCTGCTTTATTTGACATAACTTTTGAGACAACTGCATACGATTTTTTTTAAAATTTACTTTTGGCCATACCATGTGGCACATGGGATCTTCATGCCTGGACCAGGGGTCAAACCTGTGCCCCCTAAATTGGCAGTACAGAGGCTTCACCAATGGAACGCCAGGAAGTTCCCAACTGCATGTGATTTTATTTAAACCTTTTAGAGAACTGATTAATTCAAGGATGGTAATAACCGCCTGATTAAATATACATACTAAAACGACTGATTTGAAAGGCCTCCTCAAAAAAGTCTTCCTTGATTTTTTTTCCCATCTTAACAGTAATAATGTCTGTGAGAACACTGGAATCAGAACAAGATAGCTTTGAGTTTGAATCCTGGGTTTGTCATTTACTACGTAAGGCTGACAAGTTATTAAATTCACTGAGCTTCCAAATCCTCATCTATTCCAAATGAGGAAAGAAAACTGCACTTCTAGGACCGATACAAAACGTCTAAGCACATAGTGGGCTTCTCAGGTGGCGCTAGTGGTGAAGAGCCTGCCTGCGTGAGACGTAACAGATGCAGGTTCAATCCCCAGGTGGGGAAGATCTCCTGGAGGAGGACATGGCAACCCACGTCAGTATTATTTTTTTTTGTAAGATTTTTAAAAATTTTGCCCTCGTTTATTGGTTTTTATTTATTTATTTTCATCCATCTATATTCTTTGGCCTGTGTGGGCCTCCCATTGCAGTGGCCTCTTGTTGCACAGCACTGGCTCTGGGCGCATGCGCTCCAGAGTGCTAGCTCATAATTGGACACGCTGGCCTAGCCACTCCGTGGCACATGGGATCTTCCAGAGCCAGGGATCGAACCGGTGCCCCTTGCACTGCAAGGCAGCCTCTTCACCCACTGAACCACCATTCTAAGCTTTAGCATGACCTTGACAGTCAGTGGAACACGCCATCACCCACATTTATGAAAGAAGAATGCACCTCAACTGTCTTACCAGAGCCTTCTCATTTTCCCAAATAAACAGACTATGAAATACAGGAAATACACATCCGAGACGCCGGTGGAGCTTCCTAGCTTGTCGATGATCATGAATATAAGTCAGAGAGTCTGCTTTATTTGACATAACTTTTGAGACAACTGCATACGATTTTTTTTAAAATTTACTTTTGGCCATACCATGTGGCACATGGGATCTTCATGCCTGGACCAGGGGTCAAACCTGTGCCCCCTAAATTGGCAGTACAGAGGCTTCACCAATGGAACGCCAGGAAGTTCCCAACTGCATGTGATTTTATTTAAACCTTTTAGAGAACTGATTAATTCAAGGATGGTAATAACCGCCTGATTAAATATACATACTAAAACGACTGATTTGAAAGGCCTCCTCAAAAAAGTCTTCCTTGATTTTTTTTCCCATCTTAACAGTAATAATGTCTGTGAGAACACTGGAATCAGAACAAGATAGCTTTGAGTTTGAATCCTGGGTTTGTCATTTACTACGTAAGGCTGACAAGTTATTAAATTCACTGAGCTTCCAAATCCTCATCTATTCCAAATGAGGAAAGAAAACTGCACTTCTAGGACCGATACAAAACGTCTAAGCACATAGTGGGCTTCTCAGGTGGCGCTAGTGGTGAAGAGCCTGCCTGCGTGAGACGTAACAGATGCAGGTTCAATCCCCAGGTGGGGAAGATCTCCTGGAGGAGGACATGGCAACCCACGTCAGTATTATTTTTTTTTGTAAGATTTTTAAAAATTTTGCCCTCGTTTATTGGTTTTTATTTATTTATTTTCATCCATCTATATTCTTTGGCCTGTGTGGGCCTCCCATTGCAGTGGCCTCTTGTTGCACAGCACTGGCTCTGGGCGCATGCGCTCCAGAGTGCTAGCTCATAATTGGACACGCTGGCCTAGCCACTCCGTGGCACATGGGATCTTCCAGAGCCAGGGATCGAACCGGTGCCCCTTGCACTGCAAGGCAGCCTCTTCACCCACTGAACCACCAGGAAAGCCCACACTCCAGAACTCTTGCCTGGAGAATCCCATGGACAGAGGAGCCTGGCTGGCTACGGTCTGTAAGGCTGCAAAGAGTCAGACACAACTGAAGCATGCACAAGAGCACACAGTAGACACTTAATTCATTCTCCCTATAGTCTCCCCTTTCTCCACCACCTATACAACCGGATTAGCCAAACACCTCCTATCCCACGGAGCTGTAATCTGTCCCAAGGCTCTGAGCATGTGAAAGGCCTTTAAAGCAAGTTAGATGAAGGGAAGTAAGTGGAGCATCCTCTCCCTCAGCTGTGCTCGCACTGAAGCTGGTCCAGGGGTGCCTCCTCTGGTGGCTGCCATAGGGAGGCACAGCGTACAGCCTGGCAAACTTAGGGTGAGCTGGATTCCAGCCCTTTCTTGTTCCATCAGAAAAAACGCCCCGTAAAACAAACAACCTGCACACCCCTATGAAAGACCTTGACGTGAATTCTTGCCTTAGTGCTTTCTATATCTGCAATCACAGTGGCTGTATTGATGGCTTACTCAACTCCTTAATAACAACATAAAATATTTGGCACAGTAATCGGCAAAGAGGGTCAGTAAATGAAAGATATTCTCGTAGTCACTTGTCTGTGAGCTCCTTCAGTCAAGGGTTTATTATTGCCGGGACTAATACTTTGGGATGGGAGGGCAACTCCATACTGGGTGTATTGTTTGGCTCAGTCAACTTGACTACCTCATCAACCACAACTTGGGAATCACGGTATTTGCCATATAATGTAATAGGAGATATTATCAGCCCATGTCTATAAAATCAAGTCAGGTCGCAGGAAAAAAAAAAAAAAAGCCTCTCTAGTCTTCCTTAAAAATGAAACTCAAGTTCTAAAAGTTAGCAAAAAAGTTTTATTTATTTATTTTCATCCATCTATATTCTTTGGCCTGTGTGGGCCTCCCATTGCAGTGGCCTCTTGTTGCACAGCACTGGCTCTGGGCGCATGCGCCCAGAGTGCTAGCTCATAATTGGACACGCTGGCCTAGCCACTCCGTGGCACATGGGATCTTCCAGAGCCAGGGATCGAACCGGTGCCCCTTGCACTGCAAGGCAGCCTCTTCACCCACTGAACCACCAGGAAAGCCCACACTCCAGAACTCTTGCCTGGAGAATCCCATGGACAGAGGAGCCTGGCTGGCTACGGTCTGTAAGGCTGCAAAGAGTCAGACACAACTGAAGCATGCACAAGAGCACACAGTAGACACTTAATTCATTCTCCCTATAGTCTCCCCTTTCTCCACCACCTATACAACCGGATTAGCCAAACACCTCCTATCCCACGGAGCTGTAATCTGTCCCAAGGCTCTGAGCATGTGAAAGGCCTTTAAAGCAAGTTAGATGAAGGGAAGTAAGTGGAGCATCCTCTCCCTCAGCTGTGCTCGCACTGAAGCTGGTCCAGGGGTGCCTCCTCTGGTGGCTGCCATAGGGAGGCACAGCGTACAGCCTGGCAAACTTAGGGTGAGCTGGATTCCAGCCCTTTCTTGTTCCATCAGAAAAAACGCCCCGTAAAACAAACAACCTGCACACCCCTATGAAAGACCTTGACGTGAATTCTTGCCTTAGTGCTTTCTATATCTGCAATCACAGTGGCTGTATTGATGGCTTACTCAACTCCTTAATAACAACATAAAATATTTGGCACAGTAATCGGCAAAGAGGGTCAGTAAATGAAAGATATTCTCGTAGTCACTTGTCTGTGAGCTCCTTCAGTCAAGGGTTTATTATTGCCGGGACTAATACTTTGGGATGGGAGGGCAACTCCATACTGGGTGTATTGTTTGGCTCAGTCAACTTGACTACCTCATCAACCACAACTTGGGAATCACGGTATTTGCCATATAATGTAATAGGAGATATTATCAGCCCATGTCTATAAAATCAAGTCAGGTCGCAGGAAAAAAAAAAAAAAAGCCTCTCTAGTCTTCCTTAAAAATGAAACTCAAGTTCTAAAAGTTAGCAGGTTTTGGCAACGTCATACTAAGCTATTCTGAATAGAAGGGATGTTTAGACCTGGTTCAAGTCCTATTCCTCCAGGACCAACCTAATTAAACTCTCTGGGCCTTAGTTTCCTTAAAAGAAATTGGGCAGGGGGGGATGGGGACGGGGGAGGGGGCCAGGGAGATGCATATGACTGATCTGGGAATACACATGTCTGTGAACAACAAAACTCTGTAAAAATCTTAACAATAATAAAATTAAATAAAAAAAAAGAAAAGAAAAGAAATTGGGGAATAGTAACTAAAAGCTTGTTGGAAGGCAGGGGGATAAAATGTGAAAATGCACACCAAATTACTTAGTGTGTGGTCTGGTACTTATGGGGCAGTCAGTCAACAGAGGATTCTGGACATGTGCCCGCAGTATAAGTACACGTTTCTTATCTAATAAGTCTTGCCCTTTTCCTGCTTTTAGTTCTTAGGATAGTTAAAAACTCATAGTTTCTATCAAGCCAGACTTACTAGCAAGATTCAAAGGCGAGTGACTCACTAGCGCCACCTAGCAGCCGCCCACAGCTACAACAGGGCATTGAAAGCTAGGTTTGGTTTTTTTTAAATATGTTTATTCATCGGAAGGAATGATGCTGAAGCTTAAGATCCAATTCTTTGGCTACCTGATGCGAAGAGACGACTGATTGTAAAAGACCCTGATGTTGGGAAAAATATAAGGCAAGAGGAGAAGGGGACGGCAGAGGGCGAGATGGTTGGAATGGGCATGAGTTTGAAAAAGCTCCTGAAGATGGTAAAGGACAGGGAAGTCTGGCGTGTTGCAGTAATCGGCAAAGAAGGGTCAGTAAATGAAAGATATTCTCGTAGTCACTTGTCTGTGAGCTCCTTCAGTCAAGGGTTTATTATTGCCGGGACTAATACTTTGGGATGGGAGGGCAACTCCATACTGGGTGTATTGTTTGGCTCAGTCAACTTGACTACCTCATCAACCACAACTTGGGAATCACGGTATTTGCCATATAATGTAATAGGAGATATTATCAGCCCATGTCTATAAAATCAAGTCAGGTCGCAGGAAAAAAAAAAAAAAAGCCTCTCTAGTCTTCCTTAAAATGAAACTCAAGTTCTAAAAGTTAGCAGGTTTTGGCAACGTCATACTAAGCTATTCTGAATAGAAGGGATGTTTAGACCTGGTTCAAGTCCTATTCCTCCAGGACCAACCTAATTAAACTCTCTGGGCCTTAGTTTCCTTAAAAGAAATTGGGCAGGGGGGGATGGGGACGGGGGAGGGGGCCAGGGAGATGCATATGACTGATCTGGGAATACACATGTCTGTGAACAACAAAACTCTGTAAAAATCTTAACAATAATAAAATTAAATAAAAAAAAAGAAAAGAAAAGAAATTGGGGAATAGTAACTAAAAGCTTGTTGGAAGGCAGGGGGATAAAATGTGAAAATGCACACCAAATTACTTAGTGTGTGGTCTGGTACTTATGGGGCAGTCAGTCAACAGAGGATTCTGGACATGTGCCCGCAGTATAAGTACACGTTTCTTATCTAATAAGTCTTGCCCTTTTCCTGCTTTTAGTTCTTAGGATAGTTAAAAACTCATAGTTTCTATCAAGCCAGACTTACTAGCAAGATTCAAAGGCGAGTGACTCACTAGCGCCACCTAGCAGCCGCCCACAGCTACAACAGGGCATTGAAAGCTAGGTTTGGTTTTTTTTAAATATGTTTATTCATCGGAAGGAATGATGCTGAAGCTTAAGATCCAATTCTTTGGCTACCTGATGCGAAGAGACGACTGATTGTAAAAGACCCTGATGTTGGGAAAAATATAAGGCAAGAGGAGAAGGGGACGGCAGAGGGCGAGATGGTTGGAATGGGCATGAGTTTGAAAAAGCTCCTGAAGATGGTAAAGGACAGGGAAGTCTGGCGTGTTGCAGTCCATGGGAATCACAAAGAGTTGGACACAACTGAGTGACTGAACTAAACTGCTTTACTTTTAATTGATGGATGACTGCTTTATAAGAAAGCTAGGTTTTAATTTACAAAAGGAGTGATCACTTTAGAAGGCTCACTCTTGAAAGATAAAAACAGTAGCAAGTGAAAACCAAGAACGATCCCAATATGGTATCACAAGGCTACACAGGATACAGAAATATAGCAGTGATGACCAGGTTGTCCCTCTCCTGATCCTCAGAAGAAGCAAAAAGCTTCTAATGGAGATGTTCAGCATTAAGTCAAGTGACTTAATGCTTGGCCTGTGACCCAGTCAAGTCTGGTTTGTATTTCTCTCTCATTTGGTAATGTATATGCAAACTACTTAAATGGAAGGCTAGGTTTGAAGGGCAGGGGTAGGGTCTTAGACGAGAAATAATGAAGGAAGCCAAGTCTGGGAGGTTGCAAGAATGTAGGTGAGGTTCAAAACAGATTTGATTTATTCATGCCTATGACCCATAGGTATTGGGGCCTCCTCTGAGCCAGGACTCTGCCAGGTACTAAAGATACAGCAGTAAAGAGAAACACACAGTCCCCACTGCATGATCCTTGCCATGGAGTGAGAAAGCCAGATACAACTGCATCAATCAGGGGAGATGCATTTACGCTGAAACTAAAACCCAGTGACATCAAACAACATTCAAGCCACGTGACCAGCAGGGGTTGCTGGCTGGGGCTCTTCTTTCCTTTGTCCAGCACCCAGGCGGACAGAGTAACCCTCAGCTAGATGGCATCACTGAGTCAATGGTCATGAGTCTGAGCAGGCTCCAGCAGATGCGGAAAGACAGGGAAGCCTGGCGTGCTGCAGTCCATGAGGTTGCAAAGAGTCGGACACAAGTGAACTGAACTGAGAACCTCACAGACTCTCAACTGGAGGAAAAGGAAGCCCTGGAAGATCTCCTTCCGGCAGTGAAAGGCTTTGGCCTGGGAATGACATACAACATTTTCATTCACACTGACCAAAACTAGTCCTACCTAACGCCAGGGAAGAAACTGCAATTCTACCTCATGGGAGGAAAGCAGAGAGAAAGAAATATCTGAAAAGCAGCACGAACAACTCCCACGCTAATCAAATAATCACACACTAATGAACATATAATTATAAGCTGAGATAACAACTGAAAGAAAATGAATAAAGGTCCTAGCCAAAACACAGTGGAGGAGGAGGAGGAGTGCAAAGCGTTTAGCCTGCAGAGTGGAAAATTCAACAAGGCCATGAGATATACCTTTAAATAGACCAGGATGAGTTGTCCTGGTAAAGGAGAAATAGACTTTAAATTCCACTAAGTAGAAGATGTATATATAGAAAAAAAAACCAGTCTAATCTATAAATGGAAAATAAAACTCATCTTATCTTGTAGAGTTTTCTAACCGCTCTGCCTATGGTGGGAGTGAACTTCCTGTCCCAAGAAATGACCAATCAGCATCTTCAGCAGGGGTGAAGCCTAAAAATACTACCAAGGGATACAGCCTAAGTATGGAGGTCTGCTAAGGGGGTGGCCCATCACCCACCTCTACTGCTGAAGACAGAACAGACTCCTATAGCTGGACATGGTGCAGGAAGAAATCCAGGGAAGCCTTGATTAATGCTCCAACACAAGAGGCTCTTCTCTCTCATCTGCTTCACTCTGTCATTTCTAATCTGCAGCCCAGCTGTTGTCCCATCCTCCAACCAACTCGGCTGATTTTAAACGGGAATGTCGGTACCAGTTAGAACACATCCCGGCTAAAGAAGGACTGACTCTAGGAGCACATTTTCAGAGTATCTCCTATACAGAGCTCTCTGAGAAGGGCACAGACACTGGCTCGCGGGTGCATGAAGGCACGGCCTGAAGGGCTCACCTCTGCCTGAATGGCTGAAGGGCTCACCTCCGCATGTCCTTCTCTACTTTCAAATCGGTCATCTTGTCCCCATTTTACAGATGAGGACATCAAGATAAACAATCATCAGATAAACTGTTCACTACCATGAAAACTGAGCTGGGATGAAAGTTCGGGTCGATGCCATCCTCTTTTTCCCTATCCCATGATACTTCCCAGGAATAAGTGGGCTCTCTTGAGAGGGTCCATGATTTAATAGCTATGGACCTTGAGAACACTACAAGAACCCGTTAGTGGAAACTTATTTCTCTATCTAGAAATAAATTCTATTTTTGAGAAAATGATTTTTAAAGCAGATTAAAAGCTCCTTTTAGCCAGCCCTGGGGAATGAAGTATTATGAGCAAAATGGGTCAAGGATTATAGGAAAGACATGATTACAAATGACTTCTTTTTTTTTTTTTAAAGTGAGTCTCCAGTGTTGTGACACACAGCCATGTGTGCTGCGTAACTCACTCACAGACATTTCTGAAACAGCATGCCGCAAGTGTTTTCACGCCAAGTGCATCCTTGGAACTCTTTCAGGCCCTCAAGACAAATTCTGAAAATGCTCCTGTATATTCAGACACATACAGAGGAACAGATACATACATAGTTCGCTTTCATTCAGATACATATATAGCTTGCTTACTTTAATCCAAGATTTAAACATAAGTTCTCAGCTAAAGAAACAGAGAGATCAAGAGCATCATTACGAAGGAAATGGTAACCACAAAGCCAGAAGTTCGATACACCAAACTGCTAAGGGGTGGCCCATCACCCACCTCTACTGCTGAAGACAGAACAGACTCCTATAGCTGGACATGGTGCAGGAAGAAATCCAGGGAAGCCTTGATTAATGCTCCAACACAAGAGGCTCTTCTCTCTCATCTGCTTCACTCTGTCATTTCTAATCTGCAGCCCAGCTGTTGTCCCATCCTCCAACCAACTCGGCTGATTTTAAACGGGAATGTCGGTACCAGTTAGAACACATCCCGGCTAAAGAAGGACTGACTCTAGGAGCACATTTTCAGAGTATCTCCTATACAGAGCTCTCTGAGAAGGGCACAGACACTGGCTCGCGGGTGCATGAAGGCACGGCCTGAAGGGCTCACCTCTGCCTGAATGGCTGAAGGGCTCACCTCCGCATGTCCTTCTCTACTTTCAAATCGGTCATCTTGTCCCCATTTTACAGATGAGGACATCAAGATAAACAATCATCAGATAAACTGTTCACTACCATGAAAACTGAGCTGGGATGAAAGTTCGGGTCGATGCCATCCTCTTTTTCCCTATCCCATGATACTTCCCAGGAATAAGTGGGCTCTCTTGAGAGGGTCCATGATTTAATAGCTATGGACCTTGAGAACACTACAAGAACCCGTTAGTGGAAACTTATTTCTCTATCTAGAAATAAATTCTATTTTTGAGAAAATGATTTTTAAAGCAGATTAAAAGCTCCTTTTAGCCAGCCCTGGGGAATGAAGTATTATGAGCAAAATGGGTCAAGGATTATAGGAAAGACATGATTACAAATGACTTCTTTTTTTTTTTTTTAAAGTGAGTCTCCAGTGTTGTGACACACAGCCATGTGTGCTGCGTAACTCACTCACAGACATTTCTGAAACAGCATGCCGCAAGTGTTTTCACGCCAAGTGCATCCTTGGAACTCTTTCAGGCCCTCAAGACAAATTCTGAAAATGCTCCTGTATATTCAGACACATACAGAGGAACAGATACATACATAGTTCGCTTTCATTCAGATACATATATAGCTTGCTTACTTTAATCCAAGAGCAAAGCCTGAATTTTAAAGTCATATCCCCTAAGTTTTCTCAGCTAAAGAAACAGAGAGATCAAGAGCATCATTACGAAAGGAAATGGTAACCACAAAGCCAGAAGTTCTTACTGAGTTCTAAAGCAAGGAAGTTTTTTTTCCTCCTTGTGGACACAATAGTATCTACCACCATCACTTGTCTCTTCTGTGCAAAACCCAGCTCAGATATACTGAGTCACGGGCGAAGAAACATGAAGTAGTCAGTGTTTTCTCTTAGGGAAAAAAAAAAAAGAGTCAAACTCAAACCAACCAACCCAACCCAACTGCTAGCCTTCAGTCTTTAGTAAGAGATATTCCCCTTGTGACCCAGTAGTCTGAGGAAGTAAGTCACTGTTGATTAAAGAGAGAATCTACTAGTGGTTTAGACAGTAAAGAGTCCACCTGCAATGTAGGAGACCCAGGTTCGATCCCTGATTGGGAAGATCCCCCGGTACGAAATGGCAACCCACCCCAGTATTCTTGCCTGGAGAATACCATGGACAGAGGAGACTGGCGGGCTATAATCCATGGGGTTGCAAAGGGTCAGACACCACTGACCAATAAACACCTTCCCCATCTCCTAGCTGTGGTCTGCACTACACACTCAAGTTACTACATTAGCTCAAAAATGACTTCAATTATAAGGCCCAGCGAACAGATTTTAAAATTGTCATTGGCTAGCCTAAATCTTGTCTTAAAATTAATTTACTTTAGAAATTTTCACACATACAGAACTGTAGAGATAACACGTACACAATACTCAGCTTCAATAATTACATCTGCGGTTCTTTGTTTCATTTATCCCTGTATATTTTGGCCGTCATACTTTCAATAAAGCTCAGATATATTCATTTCACTTATGGACACTTCCGAGATATTTGTCTGACAAAATCTTTTTAGAATTGTAACCACTATTTTCATATCTAAAGATTTAATTACTTCTTATTAGTATTGCCAACTTCACTGAGTTTAGCTTTTTCCTAACATGTGTGACTATATGAATGGGGGGCGGGGAGCTGTTAACATCCTCCCTGCATCTGCAACCACAGTAGGTGGTTTCCTGAAACATGGCAGTTCCTCTCCTTGGGGTCAGTAATTCTGCTCCTGGGCCTAAGCGTCATCTCTGATCTGCCCCACAGGGAGGTGCGGGGGAGTTCCTGCAGGAGCAGAGGGCAGGAATCAGCGGACAAATGCCCCCACTTCCCCAGGCTCTGGGGGGCCAATTCTGACAGGAGCTTTACACAACTTTCTAGAGGGACCCCAACATGAATCTGCCCATGAACAGCGCCTTCATTCGCTCCTTTCCCTTCTCGCTCTCAACTGCCGGACTCGCTTCCTCGGCTTCTTACTATCTCCCTGCAAGTGAGTCCCCACATCGAGGGCTTACTGGAATCCCAGGGGGTGAACATTTTCAGAGCAGTATACTTGGACTGACAGTGTCAACCTGCCACTTGTTTCCTGACATGGTGAGAGATTCCAAAGCCGCTGTATCTGCCACCAAAGGACTTTTATTACATACTCAGAGGAAAAGGGAGGGAGAAACTAGGAGCCTGTAAATAAGCTGACCACAAAATGTACAGTAACTACCTAAAGGCATCTCCTCTATTCTCTGAGAATAATTTAACTCTAAGACATTCTCCAAAGCACCAATTTTCAACCAACTATCTTAGCCAGAGACTTAAAGAGAAGCTACTGTATAATTTCAGTGTGATCTAAGATCATAGCTTAATACCTAATTTAAAAAAAAAAAAAAGATTATTACAGTGCATCCGTTCCTTTGCTGACCAAGATCAGATGAAGTACATGAATGGATTCCATCTTATAAAGCAATTTCCAACAATTGCCAAGAGATGGCACTAACACTCCACTTACCAAGAGTTTTTGGACTTAAAGTCATAAAATCCTCCAAAAAAAGCTCTAGGGAGACAGAAACTTAGCAAGGGGCTCAAACTTGATAAGGGTTTCCCTGCTGGCTCAGCAGTAAAGAAATCTGCCTGCCAATACATGAGACGCAGGTTCGATCCCTGGGTCAGGAAGATCTCCTGGAAAAGGAATGGCAACCTGCCCCAGTATTCCCTGCTTGGGCAATCCCGTGAACAGAGGAGCCAAGGGGGTGACAGTTCACCGAGTTGTGGAGTCGGACACGCCTTAATAATTAAACAAACCTTGATAAGACTAATAAGCACCACTGTGAGGTCTATTTGGCTTCATGCATACGTGCATACAAAGTCGCTTCAGTTGTGTCTGACTCTGCAACCCCATGAACCAGAGCCTGCCAGGCTTTCCTTAGAGTCCATGGGATTTTTCTACAGGCAAGAGTGTGTGTATGAAAGTCGCTCAGTCATGTCCGATTCTTTGCAACCCCATAGACTGTAGCCTGCCAGGCTCCTCTGTCCATGGGATTCTCCAGGCAAGAATACTGCAGTGGGTAGCCATTCCCTCCTCCAGAGGATCTGCCCAACCCAGGGATGGAATGCAGGTCTCCCACATTGCAGGCAGTCTTTACTGTCTGGGCCACAAGGGAGGCCCCAGGCAAGAACACTGGAGTGGATTGCCATGCCCTTCTTCAGGCGGTCTTCCTGACCCAGGCTTGAACCTGAGTCTCTTACATCTCCCTGCACTGGCAGGCAGGTTCTTTACCCCTAGCGCCACCTAGGAAATCTGGTTATTCAAGGCTCCATCTAGGAGTAACTCAGATTGAAAGATGCTTTGTCTGAGCAGGCAATATGGTTGACAATAGATTCTTAAGAGTATGCAGAAGACCTTGTTGCAAAGTACAGTTTCACTAGCTAAAGCTGAGATTAAAAAATAAAAAAGAAAGAAAGAAACCACATATAAAGCTTCAGGTGCCAGGAATAAGGGAGAGAAAGCAGAGGAAAGTTTTTGATGAAGTACATGAATGGATTCCATCTTATAAAGCAATTTCCAACAATTGCCAAGAGATGGCACTAACACTCCACTTACCAAGAGTTTTTGGACTTAAAGTCATAAAATCCTCCAAAAAAAGCTCTAGGGAGACAGAAACTTAGCAAGGGGCTCAAACTTGATAAGGGTTTCCCTGCTGGCTCAGCAGTAAAGAAATCTGCCTGCCAATACATGAGACGCAGGTTCGATCCCTGGGTCAGGAAGATCTCCTGGAAAAGGAATGGCAACCTGCCCCAGTATTCCCTGCTTGGGCAATCCCGTGAACAGAGGAGCCAAGGGGGTGACAGTTCACCGAGTTGTGGAGTCGGACACGCCTTAATAATTAAACAAACCTTGATAAGACTAATAAGCACCACTGTGAGGTCTATTTGGCTTCATGCATACGTGCATACAAAGTCGCTTCAGTTGTGTCTGACTCTGCAACCCCATGAACCAGAGCCTGCCAGGCTTTCCTTAGAGTCCATGGGATTTTTCTACAGGCAAGAGTGTGTGTATGAAAGTCACTCAATCATGTTCGACTCTTTGCCATCCCATGAACTAGCCTGCCAGGCTCCTCTGTTTATGGAATTCTCCAGGCAAGAACACTGGAGTGGGTAGCCATTCCCTCCTCCAGAGGATCTGCCCAACCCAGGGATGGAATGCAGGTCTCCCACATTGCAGGCAGTCTTTACTGTCTGGGCCACAAGGGAGGCCCCAGGCAAGAACACTGGAGTGGATTGCCATGCCCTTCTTCAGGCGGTCTTCCTGACCCAGGCTTGAACCTGAGTCTCTTACATCTCCCTGCACTGGCAGGCAGGTTCTTTACCCCTAGCGCCACCTAGGAAATCTGGTTATTCAAGGCTCCATCTAGGAGTAACTCAGATTGAAAGATGCTTTGTCTGAGCAGGCAATATGGTTGACAATAGATTCTTAAGAGTATGCAGAAGACCTTGTTGCAAAGTACAGTTTCACTAGCTAAAGCTGAGATTAAAAAATAAAAAAGAAAGAAAGAAACCACATATAAAGCTTCAGGTGCCAGGAATAAGGGGGAGAGAAAGCAGAGGAAAGTTTTTGAGAGTATGAAGCTTAAGGCACAGCTTTTTATGCAGAAGTGTTTCATTCTGGTTACAAATAAAGAATTACACTCAAAGATTTCAGCAGCCCAAGGCGGAATTGATTTTCTAAACCTAGGTTCAATCAGTGCGTGTGCTCAGTCGCTCAGATATGTCCAACTCATTGGAGCTCCATGAACTGTAGTCGGTCAGGCTCCTCTGTTTATGGGATTTTCCAGGCAAGGTTACTGGAGTGAGCTGCCATTGCCTTCTCCGCGGGATCTTTCTGACCCGGGGATCAAGCCCATGCCTCTTGTGTCTCCTGCAATAGCAGGAGGATTCTTTACTACTGTGCCACCTGGGAAGCCCAATCAACAAAACAATCCAAATAAACACTGTCATACACTGTATGATGCTTTGCAGTTCCTAGAGAACAGTCACAATCCTTGTCGCATTTGTCCCCAGCAATACTTCTCTGAAGAACACTTGGGCTCTTTTTTTTTTAATTTTTTATTTTTAACACTTGGGTTCTCCTTGTACAGGTATGGAAGTAGATTGTCGGGTGGGTAAGTGACTAGACAAAATCCCCACAGAGCTCTTTGGCCTGAAGAAGATTAAGAGTTAGTCTTATCACATACATTACTTGAAAGACAGAAGGATACGTTATTTGGGTTCTTTACCAAGTTATCAATTTGTTGCAGAAGGAGCAGAAAGGGCTGGAAATGAAAACTTGGCTCTGCTGAAGGCCATCTATGGGTGGTAAATCCAGAGGTCTGAGCTACACCTAGACTGCTAGGTCACTGGCAACATGTCCATCTTTCCAGCTAAACAACAATATATCATTCCAAGAAAATAACTTGTCTATAATTTTCAAATAATGAGAAACCCAAAATAACTACTTAATTTTTCTGTAGTCTTATAAGATCTATTATTAGCAATGACCCCCTTTGTCTATATTGCCTTTACCTTCATTTAACTTGGAAAAAAAATGTTATCTCATTGTACTAACACTCTCCATCAAGCTGCTAAACAGGAAAGCAGGGATATTTTAAAAACCTGCCATTCTGGGCTTCCCTGGTGGTCCAGTGGGTAAACAGTCTGCTTTGCAGTGCAAGGGGCACCGGTTCGATCCCTGGCACGGGAAGATCCCATATGCTGTGGAGCAGCTGGACTGATGTGTCCAATTACAAGCCAGCGCTCTGGAGCGCATGCGCCGGGAGCCGGTGCTCTCCAACGAGAGAAGCCACAGCAATGGGAGGCCCACACCGGCCAGAGAATAAAGATGGATGAAAATGGATAAACAAAAAAAAAAAACCCTGCCGTTTCAAAATATAACATCTCAATTAACAAGTCCAAGTTTTTCCACTGTACAAAGCTGAAACATGCCCTACAAAAGTTTTGGTGATTACAACTACACCCGTACCTATAGTTTAAGGAAGGACTGTGTGCTTAGTCACTCAGTCGTGTGAGACTCTCTGCGACCCCAGTGACGATGGCCCACCAGGCTCCTTTGTCCCTAGGGTTCTCCAGGCAAGAATACTGGAGTGGGTTGCCATTTCCTTCTCCACTAAGGAAGGACAAGGGAATCAAATAAATGTTTCCAAGGAAAACAAATGTGGAAAAAGTACTGACAGCCTAATAAAGAGGAGAATCTGAGCCACTATGGTCTCCCTAATAATTACTTTCAATGTCTAGATAAAACACACTTTACTGTTTGAGCCTGAACATGTTCACATCAAGAGAAGTCAGACTTAAAAACAACTAGCCCCAAATCCTGTGCAGAGGTTGAAATTTGCAGTTAAAAGCATGTAGCTCATTTAAAAGAGGGTCAAATTGTGGCGTTGTTTAAAAGGGAGTCTCTTCATGCTGACAAGTCAAAGTGATATTTTGAAAGATGTCTTCTTTCTCCCACTTATCTTCTAACCATCAAAAAATAGAGCCAGAGTCAGTGGCATGAGAAAGAAAAAGGGAAATTCAACATTCCAGCCTCAGAGAATATAAACTGAAATGGTGGCTAAGAGACATACAAAAGGGCTGCTTTTTCTCTTTCACTTCCCACTGTTCAAGGATGTTCTTTGAACTAATTGCCAACTTGGTAACTCTTGGACTCCAGGGGACGAAGTTGAAACTGTACGCCTGTGGCCCGCCTAGCGAATGGGAATGAGTAACAGATTATCGGGGTCAGGATTTATCTCAGGTTCTGCACTGCAGTGGTCACGGGATGCATCATGTTGCTGAGGCCACAGGTCAAGGGTGACAGAGCACAGCACCTGGCACGGGTACTGGAAAGCGAACCCAAAGTCCTGACTCTCAGTCTAGGGCTCTCTCCACTCTGTTCCGGGGTCACTAACCCAACAGGAGGAGAACCCTGGTCCCCAGGTCCCACCCTAGAAGGACTGGAGCATAATCTCTAAGGAGACGTATGTGTCTCAAACTAGCATTTTTTAAAAAAAAATTTTTACAGAGTTTTGTTGTTCATAGACATGTATGTTCCCAGATCAGCCATATGCATATCCCTGGTCCCCTCCCCCCTGCCAGCCCTGCCCCCCATCCCACCCCTCCAGGCTGTCTCACTGAGCCCTTAGAGGATCTCCTATTCCTACAGCGCAATGACAATAGCTATCTTTTTCACATATGATAGTATAGGTTTCCATGTTACTCCTTCTATGCCTCCCACCCACTGTTCATTCCCCACAATGTCCATATGTCTGTCTATTTTTCCATAGGTTCACTGCGTGTGTTATCATTACCCTTTTACTAGATTCCATATATGTGTGTTAGTATACTATACTTGTCTTTCTCGTTTTGACTTACTTCACTTTTTATCCTAGGTTCTAGATCCAACCACTTCATTAGGACTGATTCTTCTGCATCTCTTTTTACAGCTGAGTAGTATTCCATCATATACATGTACCAGAGCTTCTTTATCCATTCATTCGTCGATAGACATCTAGGCTGCTTCCATGTTCTAGCTATTGCATAGAGAGCTGCAATGAACATTGGGGTACAGGTGCCTCTTTCAGTTTTGATTTCACCTGGGTATAAGCCTAAGAGTGGGATTGCTGGGTGGTATGGTGCTTCTATTTTTAGTTTTTTAAGGAATCTCCATACTGTCTTCCATAGTGGCTATATCAATTTACATTCCCACCAGCAATGCAAGAGTGTTCCCTTTTCTCCACACCCTCTCCAGCATTTACTGTCTGTCGATTTGTTGATACGGCCATTCTGACGGGTGTGAGGTGATAGCTCATTGTAGTTCTGATTTGCATTTCTCCAGTAATAAGTGACATTGAGCATCGTTTCATGTGCTTTTTGGCCATCTGTATGTCCTCTTTGGTAAGATGCCTATTTAGATCTTTTTCCATTTTCAAGCCAGCAATTTCTTAGCTGCTTTTAAAAGATGCTGTCTGCCTCCCTAACTTTCACAGCCAACCCAAGACACGAAGACCTATCGAGGTGGGGGAAGGGGTTCACCAGACCTGTGATTCTCTCAAATCCTGAAGAGCTGACATTAGCTGTCTTTCAAATCAGGAAAGACCCAGCTACAGTGGGACTTTTAGAAATGTAACAGTCACAGAGATTCAGGAAAACCAGGACATCTCTCACACTTCACAACTGGGGGGCTCCCTGACATCTCTAGCTTCCAAGTCATTCAATTTGCGTGGAGTGAGAAAGATACTTTTGCTAGATTCCTGCCAATTATTTTTTTTTCCTGCCAATTATTTTTAACGACATCTGTCTCCCTCTACCCATCTGACAGTGGCTGACTTCTGTCTTCTATTAAGTCTTCAACTTGAAGAACGCAATAGTGTAACCAACAGAAGTCCTCAAATGGGCTTGGCACCCACCCACCCTCGCTGGGGAGCCCAATTAGGATCTGCTGTGGGGATGCCTCGGCAGTCGAGCAACACATCGGTGGTGATGGGTGCAGTTACAGCTCAGCCGGTAGGATCAAAGATCACAGCGTTCAGACAGAAGAGTACAGGTTCCAAAGCCATCAACTGCCCAGGAGGTGAATTCAGACACAATGGATTTAATACAGGCACCCACATTCATCCTCTGTCCCTTCCAAAAATCCAGTGAGATTAGGTTTTAGTGAAGCCTGCGAAAGACTAAATGACAAACATCCTTTTAAAAGAGAATGCCACTTTGAGATAGGTCCTTAAAGAGGTCATTAAAACCCAAGTGCCCTGTGGCTATGAGATGGAGAAATCCCATGTTAAGGTCATTACAAAATGACATGTATGCACAGACTTAAGACTTGTCCCAAGACTCATCTTTCAGACGATTAACTTGATAATTTCATTTTAAAAGAGGGAAGAGGTGGTTTCCAGGGAAACCTTCCAGTAAAACCATAAGCCATTCTCCATGTCGCCACTAGAGGGCATGACGCCCCAATCTTTCCTTAAGGTTGTTGGACAGGCTTCAAGCCAAAGGATTGGGAGACAGGCCTGAAGGTTGGATATAAATCTTTAAAATCCATACCTGGATTTCACTGACAGGCTTTCAAAGTGAGTCTGAGATGGGTCTTGGTTTCAGAAATAGTGTTTCTTACCGCTGAGTCCCCAATGTCCACGTGTTGCTTGAGGCAATTCTTTTGAAACGTCAGCGTATGTCCACTGACAACTTCCTATAGTTTTAAGATAAACAAGGCATTTGGAAAAGAAAGCTATCCGAAGAGACAGTGGGGATGACGTGATGGAGAGGAGATGATTTTAGGATACAGAAGAACTTGAATGTGAACCCTCGCTTTATGATTTATTAGCTTCGTGACATTTAGGTAAACGTACTTTTTGAGACTTTAGTTTCCTCATTAAAAAAAATGAAGATAATAACACCTCTTTCTCGAGGCTAGTGTAAGACTTGCCTGCAACAGCCAAATAAAGCTTCCAATACAGTTTCTGGAACTTTGCAGATACTGAGAAATAGCAATTTTCTTTTTAAAATAGCATTTTGTTCACACTTCTCTGGGTCAAGTTAATATTACTGACTTCTGTCTTGCTGTTTGGGCATGTGATTTTATTTTATTTTTAAATTTTTGGCCACTTCTATTGGTCTTTCATTTATTTATTTTTCATCCATCTTTGTTCCCCGGCCTGTGTGCGCCTCCCATTGCAGCGGCCTCCCATGTAGCAGAGCGCTGGCTCGTAATTGGCGCACCAGTCCAGCCGCTCCGCCGCTCGCGGGATCTTCCCGTGCCAGGGAGTGAACCGGCGCCCCTTACAGTGCAAGGCGGGCCCTCGACCCACTGGAACACCAGGGAACTCCACGATTTTATGTTTTAAGGAAATGTCCCGGTATTTGCCTATCTGTGCAACCACCTGGCTCCCTTCCTCCCTCCCTTGTTCTTTCGATTTGAGGTTCCCTGTGTTTGTCACGTAATATGAGTTGGATGAGTCAACACTCAGGACAACTCTGCTGGCTTGTAAGGGACAGAAAAGCACGTTTAATGAAAAGTCAGCACCAAGTGTCTGGTTGGTAGACGTGATGGGGAAGGAAGCGAGAGGAACGGAAAAGACAGATGTACCAATGGCTCAGTGGGTGAAGAATCTGCCCGCCTGCCAGACACAAGAAAGACAGGTTCAACCCCTGGGTGGGAAGATCCCTGGAGGGGGAAATGGCAGCCCACTCCCGTGTCCTTGCCTGGAGAATCCCATGGACAGCGAGCGGAGCCTGGTGAGCTACAGTCCAAAGGGTTGCAGAGTCAGACATGACTGAGCAACTAGGTAAGCGTGCACTGATTTTTATGGTCAGCTTTTGCTTAATACCATCTTTTTGTTCTCTATGAATTTGGTGTATGAACAAACACCAGGTGGTGAAATCCTTGATTCTGAATAGATTCTGTCTTATAACCACAGTAATGCTGCATGCGGCTGGGCCTCAGCCACCATGGTGTCTGATCTGGCGGTACTGCTGGGGCTCCCGGAAGGTGCATTTCTAACCAGTTCCCAGGTGACTCTGCTCCTGCTGGTCCAGGATCACACTCTTAGAATCCTCAATATTCATTGGAAGGAATGGTTTAAGAACAGTCACAAAACTTAAAGAGTCCAACTGCAAGAAGGAACGGGGAATCAGTTTAAGATAGCTAGGCTCTGCTTCTGGTCTTCCCTTAATTCACTATGCGGTGAGGAAAGCTCATTACCTGTCACTCCTAATTTGCTTAGCTGAAAAGAGGAACAATGTCTCCCTACCAATGAGATCGAATTTGCGTTATTTATTTTTCATCCATCTTTGTTCCCCGGCCTGTGTGCGCCTCCCATTGCAGCGGCCTCCCATGTAGCAGAGCGCTGGCTCGTAATTGGCGCACCAGTCCAGCCGCTCCGCCGCTCGCGGGATCTTCCCGTGCCAGGGAGTGAACCGGCGCCCCTTACAGTGCAAGGCGGGCCCTCGACCCACTGGAACACCAGGGAACTCCACGATTTTATGTTTTAAGGAAATGTCCCGGTATTTGCCTATCTGTGCAACCACCTGGCTCCCTTCCTCCCTCCCTTGTTCTTTCGATTTGAGGTTCCCTGTGTTTGTCACGTAATATGAGTTGGATGAGTCAACACTCAGGACAACTCTGCTGGCTTGTAAGGGACAGAAAAGCACGTTTAATGAAAAGTCAGCACCAAGTGTCTGGTTGGTAGACGTGATGGGGGAAGGGAAACGAGAGGAACGGAAAAGACAGATGTACCAATGGCTCAGTGGGTGAAGAATCTGCCCGCCTGCCAGACACAAGAAAGACAGGTTCAACCCCTGGGTGGGGAAGATCCCCTGGAGGGGGAAATGGCAGCCCACTCCCGTGTCCTTGCCTGGAGAATCCCATGGACAGCGAGCGGAGCCTGGTGAGCTACAGTCCAAAGGGTTGCAGAGTCAGACATGACTGAGCAACTAGGTAAGCGTGCACTGATTTTTATGGTCAGCTTTTGCTTAATACCATCTTTTTGTTCTCTATGAATTTGGTGTATGAACAAACACCAGGTGGTGAAATCCTTGATTCTGAATAGATTCTGTCTTATAACCACAGTAATGCTGCATGCGGCTGGGCCTCAGCCACCATGGTGTCTGATCTGGCGGTACTGCTGGGGCTCCCGGAAGGTGCATTTCTAACCAGTTCCCAGGTGACTCTGCTCCTGCTGGTCCAGGATCACACTCTTAGAATCCTCAATATTCATTGGAAGGAATGGTTTAAGAACAGTCACAAAACTTAAAGAGTCCAACTGCAAGAAGGAACGGGGAATCAGTTTAAGATAGCTAGGCTCTGCTTCTGGTCTTCCCTTAATTCACTATGCGGTGAGGAAAGCTCATTACCTGTCACTCCTAATTTGCTTAGCTGAAAAGAGGAACAATGTCTCCCTACCAATGAGATCGAATGAGGGTCAAAAGAAGAAATGAGTGAATTCAAACTTGTGAAAATTAGAAAACACCCTCAAAGAGGGTGGATCAACTTCATGGATCAACAATTCAAACAGCCTCTGAGAGTTCAATAATCTCAGATGACACCATCCTTGTGGCAGAAAGCGAAGAGGAACTAAAAAGCCTTTTGACGAAGGTGAAAGAGGAGAGGGAACAAGCTGGCTTAAAACTCAACATTCAAAAAACAAAAAGCATGGCATCCAGTCCCATCACTTCATGGAAACAGATGGACAAACAATGGAAACAGTGACAGACTTTGTTTTCTTGGGCTCCAAAATCACTGCAGATGCTGACTGCAGCCATGAAATTAAAAGATGCTTGCTCCTTGGAAGAACATTATGACAAACTTAGACAGTGTATTCAAAAGCAGAGATATCACTTTGTCAACAAAAAGTCTGTATAAAGTTATGGCTTTCTCAGTAGTCACATATGGATGTGAGAGTTGGACCATAAAAAAGGCTGAGTACTAAAGAAGTGATGCCTCTGAACTGTGGTGTTGGAGAAGGCTTTTGAGAGTCCCTTGGACAGTAACAAGACCAACCCAGTCAATCCTGAAGGAAATCAACCCTGAATATTCATTGGAAGGACTGATGCTAAAGCTGAAGCTCCAATACTTTGGCCACCTGATGCGAAGAGATGACTCCTTTGAAAAGACCCTGACGTTGGGAAGAACAGAGGGCAAAAGGAGAAGGGGACGACGGAGGATGCGATGGTGGGCTGGCATCACCGAGTCAATGGGCATGAGTTTGAGTAGGCTCCGGGAGATTGTGAAGGACAAAAGCCTGGCGTGCTGCAGTCCATGGGGTTGCAAAGAGTCAGACACGACTGAGCAAATGAACTGAACTAATGAGAGTTCACCTGAGATGTCAACCTGACTTCCCAGGTGACACTAGAGGTGAAGAATCTACCCACTAACACAGGAGATATTAGAGGTGGTTCAACCCACGGGAAGATCCCCTGGAGGAGGAAATGGCAACTCACTCCAGTATTCTTGCCTGAACCCCAGGGACAACCAGACACGGCAGGGGTTCTGTCGGAGCAGTTCCACTTTATTAATGTAAACTAACAGTTTTTATAGGCAAACGAAGGCGGGTTTGCAAGGGACATCCTGTAGTTAGACCAATCCAGCTAAAGGTCAAGCAGCTCTGTATCTACATTGCAATAGGAACTCACGGTGAGCCTGCATTGCCCAGAGCACGGAAACCAGGGGGATCAATCAGAAGTTTTGACAATGGACCTTAGATCATGCCCTGTCTCTTCCTGTAGGCATCCTTTTAGCACCAAACTGCAAGTATGTGCTTAAGCTTCCCTATGCTTGCAAATGCCCTCTTTCCTTCAGGGCCCCACAATGCGCTACAGTCCAGAGGGTTGCCCAGACTCAGATACAACTGAGGCAACTTATAAATGCCAAACTGAGTACATCAGGGAATGCCCAGATTTGGGGGGAAGGGGTGTCTGCAAGGTGTTTCCGGAAGAGATCAGCATTTGATTTGGTAGCCTCAGTACAGTAGATGGCCTTCCTCAACATGGGTGGGGACTATCCAACCTGTTCAGGGCAAAAAAGTGAAGGCAGGAAGAAGTCAGCCCTTTCTCCTGCCTCACAGCTTAAGTAGGGCCATCCTGTCTCGGCTTCTCCCATCCTCATTGCTGGGATTTATTCCATTGGCTCCCTTGATTCCAGGCTTTCAGACTCAGACTGAATTACAGCTCCAGCTTTCCTGGTCTCCAGCTTGTAACTGGCAGATACTGAGAATTCTCAGCCTCCACAATGGCAGGCACCGATCCCCCATAATAAATCTCTTTTTATATCCTGCTGGTTCTGTTACTTTGGAGAACTCTAATACACAGCCATTAGTTAAAAGATTTCCTTACAAGATTAGAAAGTGACAGCCCTCAGTTCCAGTCTGGCTCTACCTCTAACCCTGAACACACACTTGACCTTTCTAGGTCATAGGTTTCCATCCAACAAAAGGTAAAGAGAGGGATTCCCCTGGTGGTCCAGTGGCTAAAACTCTGTGCTCCCAATGCCAGGGACCTGGGTTCAATCCCTGGTCAGGGAACTAGATCCCACATACCATAACTAAGACCCAGTGCAACCAAATAAATACATTAAAAAAAAAATTTAAAAAGAAAGGTAAAGAGATAAGATGATTTCTAAGATCTTTTCTGAACATAAAAATGGCATGGTCAGAACTTAAGCAGAGACTGGCACTGGAAGCAGGTCTCAATCTAGGGAACAACATCTCCCCTCCCAGAGCTGGGGCCAAGTTCTTTTCTTCTGCCTGCATGGATCACCCAGAAGTAATCTGAGGGTCACATGCATTGCCCATACTTCAGTACAGACCAGTTCCAGAATGCAGGTGGCCACAGCCCCGCCAGCTCTCAGCATGAGCTCTCAAACATTCCAAAATCAAGCTCTGTGTTGGGTCTCATTACTGAAACACTTGTACACTTGTCATCACAGTACACTTGTCATCATTAGACCGCCAGAGCCCTATGTCATCCATTCAGGTGACAAACGCCGGAGATTCTGGCTCTAACATGTCTGCTGTGTCATGTTCTCCCCCTACATCCCATGAGCATAGGCTCCCATGTCTCTCACAAGGACAATGGCAACATCTCTCAACTGAACTCCACTCCCCTCCGTCATCTCTCAGCATACTGCCAAAAGGAGCTCCTTCTAGGCAGCTCTGAGAACTCACCTGCCTAAAACCCTACAAGGTGTGCACCATGTCTGCAGCCCAGGCCGCCCACATTCAGAGGCCAACCTCCATTTCAACCTGTGTCCTGCTGTTTCCTCATTTGCCTCAGTGGCTCAGCCCCAAAGCGGATCCCCCAAATTTTACTGGTCCCGCTAATTATGTCCTTGCTCTCCAACTCCCAAACCTCTGCTCATTCTCTCTTTTGGGCCCTCCATGCTTGCCTTTGGTTTGTATAGCCAAAACTATGGCTTTTCCAGTAGTCATGTACAGATCTGAGAGTTTAACCGTCAAGAAGGCTGAGTACCAAAGAGTTGATGCTTTCAAATTGTGGTGCCGGAGAAGACTCTTGAGAGTCTCTTAGACAGCAGGGAGATCAATCCACTCAACCCTAAAGGAAGTCAACCCTGAATATTCATTGGAGGGACTGAGGCCACCTGATGTGAAGAGCCGACTCACGAGAAAAGACCCTGATGGTGGGAAGGATTGAGGACAGGAGGAGAAGGTGGTGTCGGAGGATGAAATGGTTAGATAGCACCACTGACTCAATTGGACATGAGTTTGAACAAACTCCAGGAGATATGGAAGGAAAGGGAAGCCTGGCATGGTGCAGTCTACGGGATGGCAAAGAGTCGGACACAACTGAGCAATTGCACAACATCCTTGCCTGCTGAAATCTTGTCAACTCCATCTAACAGCTTTTGCTTCCTAGCTGATCACAGTCACACATATTATTTCTTTTCTTTCTTTGTACGGTCTTTTGATGAATCTGGCACTTTATGAGAATTACATGGGGCTTGTACCACAGTCATGATTCCCAAGGTTCACGCAAGACTGAGTTTCGGAGGACTCCCTCACTCCATCTGAGTCCTGTGTTTAGGCTCCTGAGATTGAGAAACAGTCCAGCCTGATACAGAATGTGTCATTATGATATAAATCAGCTCCTACAGGACTGGCAAACAGTGCAACCATGTTAGCACGGTAAAGTTAGTGTTAGTCCATACGCAATTTTCCAAGAACATTAATATTTTGCACAACTGAGGAACAGCCAAACAAAACATGCTCAAACACAGCAGAATGCATCAACCCACAGAGAAAATGGTGCTCAAATTCTTCTGGACTCAAACTGACATGTGATCTCTCATGGAACTGCATTCCTTTTTATTGTTTTCTATGACTTTAGCGCATTTACTCATAGTCTCCAAAATGCAACAACTCTGTCCTTTTTTTTATTTTTCTAAAATCTTTTTCATGAAGCCACTTTCAACTTTCTTTCAAAGGTAAACTCCTCTACTAGAGCGATCTTTTTCCTTTGGGCAGTATTCCTATAGCTTTTGTCAACTTCCCGGTTACAAGGTGAAATAGGACTGGGGTGATCTGCTTCTAACTTTGTTTTCCCTACAAGCCTTGTTGTTTTCAGAATGCAACTTCACAGAACATGAGGATTTCGTGGAATGTGTGTGCTGAATGGTTACATACATGCCTAGAGTATTACTCAACCAGGGGGAGAAGTTCAGTTCACCAGCTGGAAGACAGGAATGTTTTACAAATTCCCTCAATACAAGTCCCTCTAAAGTCAATGGTGAAGGCTAGATCCAGACTACCTGCTCATCAGAGAGGTGGGGATGGCCCTCTTCTACTAGAACCTGGGGATGGAGATGCCCATTAGGTGGACAGAGCTGACCTGCGCTGACACTCTAACACATGGGACCCCTGCTTTCCCTGGGGAGCTGAGCATGTCTGAAGAAGGCTGGTGCCAGAGGCCCCTGTGTTTCTAAACAGAAAGAAGACGCCTAAGGGGGAAAAGGCATAGAAAATGGAAAGAGGAAAAAGAGATGAAAAAGAGAGGTGGAGGGTTTCCCTGGTGGTCCGGTGGGTAAAGAGTTCACCTTGCAGTGCAAAGGGTGCCAGTTTGATTCCTGGCCAGGGAAGATCCCATGTGCCGTGGAGCGGCTGGACTGGTGTGTCTAATTACAAGCCAGCACTCTAGAGCACATGTGCCTAGAGCCGGTGCTCTGCGATAAGAGAGGCCACTGCAGTAGGAGGCCCATACAGGCCAAAGAATAAAAATGGATGAAAATAAATAAATAAAAAAATAATAAAAAGAGGCCAAAATTTAAAAAAAAATAGAGAGGTGGGAATCAAGGCGTGTCTGCTATGAACCAGGCATGCGCTATCTCCCTATTTAAATGCAAATCTTTCAGTTTGACATTCTATCCTCCAATCACAAAAAGGGAGTCAGACTCAGGGGTTTGCTGTAGTGACTAATATAAGCCTGCCTGAGCCCCATACACGGGCTTTTCACGGCAACTGTGGCTTCCACGCTGCGCACCTCCCGCTTCTCTCAGGTCCTCTCGTGAGTGGCCGGTGCAGGTGGGAGAGGCATAAGGAGACACTGCACCTGTGCCAGATGGGCAGGCCCTGGGCTTCTCACCCCCACATGAACCACTTTTGTCTGTTTTACATATTGGGCTTCCTCTGATGCTTCTATTTGAAATAAGAGTCCTACAGTTTTAAAAGGGAGGATAAAAAGTGTTGAACATCACTGCATCCTATCAGGCTGGCTATTTCCCAATTCTGCCTGAGGCTGGCCTTCAGCTGAGAAGTAAATCTGTGGCTGACAAGTTTATACATTATTGGGTCCCTAAGTTCACCAGCGGGCTCCTTCATCAGAAGAGGTGAAGGCCAGATCCAGACTACCTGCTCATCAGAGAGGTGGGATGGCCTCTTCTACTAGAACCTGGGGATGGAGATGCCCATTAGGTGGACAGAGCTGACCTGCGCTGACACTCTAACACATGGGACCCCTGCTTTCCCTGGGGAGCTGAGCATGTCTGAAGAAGGCTGGTGCCAGAGGCCCCTGTGTTTCTAAACAGAAAGAAGACGCCTAAGGGGGAAAAGGCATAGAAAATGGAAAGAGGAAAAAGAGATGAAAAAGAGAGGTGGAGGGTTTCCCTGGTGGTCCGGTGGGTAAAGAGTTCACCTTGCAGTGCAAAGGGTGCCAGTTTGATTCCTGGCCAGGGAAGATCCCATGTGCCGTGGAGCGGCTGGACTGGTGTGTCTAATTACAAGCCAGCACTCTAGAGCACATGTGCCTAGAGCCGGTGCTCTGCGATAAGAGAGGCCACTGCAGTAGGAGGCCCATACAGGCCAAAGAATAAAAATGGATGAAAATAAATAAATAAAAAAATAATAAAAAGAGGCCAAAATTTAAAAAAAAATAGAGAGGTGGGAATCAAGGCGTGTCTGCTATGAACCAGGCATGCGCTATCTCCCTATTTAAATGCAAATCTTTCAGTTTGACATTCTATCCTCCAATCACAAAAAGGGAGTCAGACTCAGGGGTTTGCTGTAGTGACTAATATAAGCCTGCCTGAGCCCCATACACGGGCTTTTCACGGCAACTGTGGCTTCCACGCTGCGCACCTCCCGCTTCTCTCAGGTCCTCTCGTGAGTGGCCGGTGCAGGTGGGAGAGGCATAAGGAGACACTGCACCTGTGCCAGATGGGCAGGCCCTGGGCTTCTCACCCCCACATGAACCACTTTTGTCTGTTTTACATATTGGGCTTCCTCTGATGCTTCTATTTGAAATAAGAGTCCTACAGTTTTAAAAGGGAGGATAAAAAAAGTGTTGAACATCACTGCATCCTATCAGGCTGGTTATTTCCCAATTCTGCCTGAGGCTGGCCTTCAGCTGAGAAGTAAATCTGTGGCTGACAAAAGATCTAGTCTATACAGAGTATAAGATGTTGCAGGATGGGGGTGGAGGAGTCCCTCAAGCTCCCCGCTCTCATCAGTCCAAAGCTTTAGGAAGACGGTGCTTTACACCAACTTTACTCATTCATTTGGCTCTCGCTTCCCCTCCCCAGGTGCTCCGAGGCAGGCTGGTGGTGGGTGGTGGCGCAGCAGCCTGGGGCACAGACCCTCTGGCCAGCACCTGGGGGAGAAGCTGGGATCTGAACGGTGATCCCGTAAGCCCCGGTCCAACAGAGCCTGAGCAGGACCCCGGGACCAGTCCTGGGAGGCTGGTTCCTCACCCTCAAGGGAGCTGGTTGGACAAGGGAACCGTGTAGTGTTCTTTCTGACTAAAAGGAGTGTGTCTGAGCTGAGGGAAAGGAGAAGAAGAGATTTTAAGTGTAAGCTTGTAGCAAGCAAATGGGCATAATAGAGGTAAGGCTAATGGGTGCCGATGGGATCGGCTGACCTTTGGGATGAGCTATTTCTCTAAAATTTATGAGTACAAAGGAACAGATGGGAAAAAAGAAAGCGAAGTCTCAATGAATGCTGCTCTAACTGAAGCAGAATGGAACAGAATGCATCAATTTTTATTTTCCCCCAAGATAACAATGCCTAAAGACACATAAGTTTATTTCAGGTCTTTCCAAGGACCTCTCCAAGTCCAGTGGGCTTCCCCGGCGGCTCAGTGGTAAAGAATCCACTTGCCAGTATAGGAGATGCAGGTTTAACCTCGGGCGCGGGAAGATCCGCTGGCGAAGGAAACGGCAGCCCACTGCCGTATTCTGCCTGGGAGCTCCCACGGTCAGAGGAGCCTGGTGGGCTCCTGTCCACGAGGCTGCAAAAACTAAGCAACCAAACAACAACGCAACTCTGAGTCCAGGGGTGGAGCTCTGAGTTTCAGGGAAAGGACGCGCGGGGAAGTTTCTTTCAAGTGGTTAGAAAGAAAAGAACAGGTGCTGGATTTATAGCCGGCCCAATGACTGATCTGTCACCTTCTCCTGCTGGTATTGATTCTCTCTTCAGACAGATGACAAGTTGAACATCACTGCATCCTATCAGGCTGGTTATTTCCCAATTCTGCCTGAGGCTGGCCTTCAGCTGAGAAGTAAATCTGTGGCTGACAAAAGATCTAGTCTATACAGAGTATAAGATGTTGCAGGATGGGGGTGGAGGAGTCCCTCAAGCTCCCCGCTCTCATCAGTCCAAAGCTTTAGGAAGACGGTGCTTTACACCAACTTTACTCATTCATTTGGCTCTCGCTTCCCCTCCCCAGGTGCTCCGAGGCAGGCTGGTGGTGGGTGGTGGCGCAGCAGCCTGGGGCACAGACCCTCTGGCCAGCACCTGGGAGAAGCTGGGATCTGAAGCGGTGATCCCGTAAGCCCCGGTCCAACAGAGCCTGAGCAGGCCCCCGGGACCAGTCCTGGGAGGCTGGTTCCTCACCCTCAAGGGAGCTGGTTGGACAAGGGAACCGTGTAGTGTTCTTTCTGACTAAAAGGAGTGTGTCTGAGCTGAGGGAAAGGAGAAGAAGAGATTTTAAGTGTAAGCTTGTAGCAAGCAAATGGGCATAATAGAGGTAAGGCTAATGGGTGCCGATGGGATCGGCTGACCTTTGGGATGAGCTATTTCTCTAAAATTTATGAGTACAAAGGAACAGATGGGAAAAAAGAAAGCGAAGTCTCAATGAATGCTGCTCTAACTGAAGCAGAATGGAACAGAATGCATCAATTTTTATTTTCCCCCAAGATAACAATGCCTAAAGACACATAAGTTTATTTCAGGTCTTTCCAAGGACCTCTCCAAGTCCAGTGGGCTTCCCCGGCGGCTCAGTGGTAAAGAATCCACTTGCCAGTATAGGAGATGCAGGTTTAACCTCGGGCGCGGGAAGATCCCCTGGAGAAGGAAATGGCAGCCCACTCCAGTATTCTGCCTGGGAAATCCCACGGTCAGAGGAGCCTGGTGGGCTCCTGTCCACAGAGGCTGCAAAAAAACTAAGCAACCAAACAACAACGCAACTCTGAGTCCAGGGGTGGAGCTCTGAGTTTCAGGGAAAGGACGCGCGGGGAAGTTTCTTTCAAGTGGTTAGAAAGAAAAGAACAGGTGCTGGATTTATAGCCGGCCCAATGACTGATCTGTCACCTTCTCCTGCTGGTATTGATTCTCTCCTCAGACAGATGACAAGTGACTGCAGATGGAAGCATGCAGGCCTCGGGCGCTGCTCAGGCGGGGTCCGAGAGCTGCCCCAGCATCCTGCCCTCCTCGCTGCAGAGGCCCATCCTCTGCTCAGCAGGGGCAGATCAGCTGGCCTCCTCTGCACAGACATCTGCAGGTGCCACCCCTGGGGTCCCGACGCTGCAGGCTCACCACCTGTTTTCTATTCCCAGAAATCTACTTAACACACACACACACACACCCCACAAAGAGCGAGTCCTTGTGCCCCCTTCAAATAACAATGTCCCTGTCCCTGATGTGAAAATTCTCCTTGAAGCTGCTGTCCTCCAGAAATGGCTAATGCCAGCCTCCCATCCCTCCTGGCCTCTTAATAACAGAGCTCACGGAGCGAGCATCCACTTTGAGCCAACGGTTTTTAATGTATTACCACTCATTTTTATGCTGCCCCGGAGTGGTTATGAAGAACTGGAGACTCTGAGGTTAAGTAACTGCCCAAGGGTACAGAGTCTGCGGATCTGAACTTGGAACCCACGTGTCTGCCTCAGAAGACACTTGACTTGGAAAGTCTCTGGCAGTCCAGTGGCAGCGGGGAGGGGCTCTGTGCTTTGACTACAGACAGCGGGCATGGGCTCGACCCCTGGTGAGGGAGCTGGGACCCCTATTTGCTGAGTAGCACCACAAAATACATTTATATGTGTGTGTGTGAGTGTGTGTGTGTGTGTGTGTGTGTATACTTAAAGAAAAAAAGAGGACCACAGCTGACTTTTAAACATCTCACACAGGCCAGTGGGAAGCACCAGCCATATCGCCTTTCGCCCTTAAGCTCCTTCTCACAGCTCCAGGGACAAAGGAACTAAATCGTTCAACCACAAGGAAGGTGCGGAAATGAAAGCAGCAGCCTGGAAAATCTAGGGGCAGCCTGGGAGAACTGAACCTGGAAACAGATCTTCAGGCCCGGATTTTCTCTCTTCTCTCTCCTCTTGCCTACAATGCCACCCGTTAGCTTCATGGTCACACTTAAAAGAAAGAACATGTAAACGGCTTCTTGGACACTAGGTCCTAATGACCATTTCCTCCTTAGTATAGGAAAGTGTTCAATTGAACTGAGACCTTCTGACCTCAGCAGAGACGCCTGGCAGGCTGGAATGGGAGCTCTGAAGCAGGGTGGACCCTGGGTCTTGCTGGAAGGCCTTGAGGACAGATGCCAGAGACAAGGAGGCCTCCAGAGGCCACGCTGAGGAAATGACCCGCCGTTACAAAACTGCTCCTCTCCCTTCCTCCTGCAGGGCTTCCAACCCCAGCCCAGGGCAAGAAGACAAGTGTTAAGGCCCAGCTGATGACTGAGTTAAAACGGCACCAGTGGACCAAGGCCATATTTGGGCTGCTTTTACAAGGAAATATGTGATGTGATTCCAAACAAACAATACACATATTCATCATATTCCTAAATGTGAGGCTACTAAGAGACATTATTCCCAGCAACTCATACAGAAGCTAATCACACAAGCACAAACAAGCTTAAGACAATCAACCCAAAGAAAAATGGGGAGTGGGGGGATCTGCTTAAATCCTTCATTCCTACAGGAAGTTGTTGCTATGTGGTTGAAGAGGAGAGTGAACTCGTATGATTTCATTTTTAAAGATTTATTTATTTATTATTTATTTTGGGTGGGGGATGGGTTGGGGAGGGGATGGGCGGGCCACTTCTATTGGTCTTTCATTTATCTATTTTCATCCGTCTTTGTTCTTTGGCCCGTGTGGGCCTCCCATCGCGGCGGCCTCTGTCGTCGCAGAGCACCGGCTCTGGGCGCATGCGCTCCAGAGCTCCGGCTCAGTAATTGGACACATCAGTCCAGCCGCTCTGCGGCACGCGGGATCTTCCCAGGCCAGGGATCGAACCAGCGTCCCCTGCACTGCAAGGCGGTGTCCTTACCCACTGGACCACCAGGGGGAGCCCTTACGGTTTCATTTTAATTATCTCTTTCTCCTCAAAATAAGATGCAATTTTAAAAAAGTAGTATGTGTTCATTTCAGATACAAATTTTGATAGGCATGGTGGGATAGGATTCATTATTTAAATGAGATCTTGCCAATCAACTTTATTACTCTCGTGCCTTTTAAACATTCACCTAGAAGTTATCCAAGAGTAAATGCACATCACTGGCTCTGTGAAGCATAAAGTCCAATATTAAGTAACTAGGAGCGGGTATGAAATCCAAAAGGAGGACGAGAACCAGCAAAGATGAGAGCCTGACCTAGTCGTCCTGGGCTGAGGATGCTCCCTGCCGCCCCGGCAGACCCTGTTATCTTTTGCGGTGTTGCTTGCTGATGTGCAGACGAGAAGGAAGCATTCATCCCTCACATTCATCCAGCTCCAAAGTGTGTGGGTTCTAAGAGCATCAAGTCTCTCACCATGTCATTTTCCAGATGAGAACATTTAGAGATGAGAAAGCTAAAGCTATGCCGCCTATGGTTAAAACCACAATGCCAGCGAGTGTCAATGCCTCAACAAGATCAAGGCCTCCTAATTCTCGCACCAGCACTGACACCCTGGTGTAAAAAACAAGTGTGGGCACACCGAGGTGCTGAGACAGACCATAAATGTACAATCCTAAATCCTCTACCGGACAGCCTGACCATTCCACTAATGCCAATAATCAGCATGCAGTTTTTCTAGTGTCTACTAAACAGGTAAGGACAGAAGTTGATAATACGATAGAAGTCATTTTTGACACACTTAGAAGCCACTATAGTATTCAAAAGTTACACTGGAAGTTTTTAAACATATTATGTTCACACTGAACATCCTGAGTTCTTTATTTATAGAATAAATAAAGATACATTCAATTAAAAAAAAAATTACCTGCAAAGATACTCGGTTTAGAAAAGATTTAACTAATTGCATACAAAAATGAATCCAATCTGCTTTGAAAACATTGAGTCTGATAATAAATGTCTGGTAATCTCTAAGGCGACTTGTAGTTGGAGGATTCAATCCTAAATGGATGTAATCAGAGCTTAACAAAATACATCTCTCCCAGATAAGTGTACTTTTTTGCCTGAGAGATGAAGGGACAGAAAAACATTATCCATGGCTGGTTTGGACTTCAAGATTCACATCCGTATACATAGCATACGTATACATAATTTAAAAAGTTCAACACTTTTGCAAACCTATTTTACTCAAATCCATTCCTGCTTTTGAATAAAATTACGATTTAAAGGTGTTCAGTCGAGATATGGAAAGAGTAACATGGAGCCCTATACTAGCATATGCAAAAGAGATTACTATCGTCAATGCGCTGTGGGTTAAGGGATCTTACACAGGGGCTATGCGATGGCCTGGAGGCAGGGGATGGGGGGATGGGATATATATATGACTAATCTGGGATTATACGTATCTGTAAACAATAAAACTCAAAAAAGGGCTTCCCTGGTGGTCCAGTGGGTAAGGACACCGCCTTGCAGTGCAAGGGGCGCCAGTTCGATCCCTGGCCTGGGAAGATCCCACGTGCCGCGGAGCGGCTGGACCCATGTGTCCATTACTGAGCCGGAGCTCTGGCGCACATGTGCTCAGAGCCGGTGCTCTGCGACAGCAGAGGCCACCGTGATGGGAGGCCCACACAGGCCAAAGAACAAAGATTGATGAAACTAGACAAATGAAGACCAGCGAGTGTAATCCAAAAGACCCTCCTAGAAGCCCCCCTTATAAGGTGCTGAGACAGACCATAAATGTACAATCCTAAATCCTCTACCGGACAGCCTGACCATTCCACTAATGCCAATAATCAGCATGCAGTTTTTCTAGTGTCTACTAAACAGGTAAGGACAGAAGTTGATAATACGATAGAAGTCATTTTTGACACACTTAGAAGCCACTATAGTATTCAAAAGTTACACTGGAAGTTTTAAACATATTATGTTCACACTGAACATCCTGAGTTCTTTATTTATAGAATAAATAAAGATACATTCAATTAAAAAAAAATTACCTGCAAAGATATTCGGTTTAGAAAAGATTTAACTAATTGCATACAAAATGAATCCAATCTGCTTTGAAAACATTGAGTCTGATAATAAATGTCTGGTAATCTCTAAGGCGACTTGTAGTTGGAGGATTCAATCCTAAATGGATGTAATCAGAGCTTAACAAAATACATCTCTCCCAGATAAGTGTACTTTTTTGCCTGAGAGATGAAGGGACAGAAAAACATTATCCATGGCTGGTTTGGACTTCAAGATTCACATCCGTATACATAGCATACGTATACATAATTTAAAAAGTTCAACACTTTTGCAAACCTATTTTACTCAAATCCATTCCTGCTTTTGAATAAAATTACGATTTAAAGGTGTTCAGTCGAGATATGGAAAGAGTAACATGGAGCCCTATACTAGCATATGCAAAAGAGATTACTATCGTCAATGCGCTGTGGGTTAAGGGATCTTACACAGGGGCTATGCGATGGCCTGGAGGCAGGGGATGGGGGGATGGGATATATATATGACTAATCTGGGATTATACGTATCTGTAAACAATAAAACTCAAAAAAGGGCTTCCCTGGTGGTCCAGTGGGTAAGGACACCGCCTTGCAGTGCAAGGGGCGCCAGTTCGATCCCTGGCCTGGGAAGATCCCACGTGCCGCGGAGCGGCTGGACCCATGTGTCCATTACTGAGCCGGAGCTCTGGCGCACATGTGCTCAGAGCCGGTGCTCTGCGACAGCAGAGGCCACCGTGATGGGAGGCCCACACAGGCCAAAGAACAAAGATTGATGAAACTAGATAAATGAAAGACCAGTGGAAGTGGCCCGCCCATCCCCCTTCCTCCCCACTCCTGCCAAAGATAAATAAATAAATGTTTAAAAAAAAAAAAAAAGGTGCTCTAACTCTTTGCAACCCCATGGACTGTAGCCCACCAGGCCCCTCTGTCCAGGCGAGATTCTCCAGGCGAGAATACTGGAATGGGTTGCCATGCCCTTCTCCAGGGGATCTTCTCGAGCCAGAGCTCAAGCCGGTGTCTCCTGCATTGGTAGGTGGGTTCTTTACCACTGAGCAACCTGGGAAGTCAAAATTAAAAGGTTGAGAAAGCATAAAAGTCATGGAAGTCATCACTGACTCCTATGCTAAAGTATAACAAAAATATTTCTGCTAGAAGGACATCTCGCAGATAGCCTAACAACTTTTAGGGCAAAGAGCCCTGGGAGGTACATGCAGGGAAGTCCATCCGAATACTTTTCTTCCTCCCAACCTTCAGCTTGTTTCAAGGAGCAATTTAAAACAGTACATCCTCTGAGCAGCCTTCCTTGATTCTGTCTAGTCCTTACCATGTGCTGCCCCACGCTCACCCCTGAAAACACTCCATTTCCTTATCCAGCTCCCAATTACAATGTCAGCTCCTGAGCGGAGGGGGATGGTGGTGTTCTGGCCTATTCTCTTCTTTATTTCTAGTGCTCAGCACAGTAACTGGCCAGAGAAAGCATCCAACTGCCTACTGAATGAATGGAAACAATGAATGAGGAGAACAGAGGCTTGGATGAATGCGGGGAGGTGCGGGGGTGGGGGGTGGGGTGGTAATGCAATTCATTTCAAACAAATTCTCTTGCCAAGCAAGCAAACACAGGAGTGTAAAAGAAACCTCAGAGATCATTTGGCCCAACCCCCTCATTTTCCAGAAGCCAAGTAATCCTGGCGTAGTGCCGCCTGAAATATACTCAGAATATTTCAGAAAACATGTGAAAGAATACTAGGCAAAGCAAACATTCTAGCTAATAAACCAAGATACCAGCCCACATAATCTACAAGCAGAATTTAAACAGCTACAATGTTCACAGTAATAATTGTATTTAGCTTTTACTAGTGTCTTACTAGATGGCTACTAGCTGGTAGGGTCAAGTCTCCATCATCCTGGCTCACTTACTTAGTATGTAGATCAGGCAAGACCCTCCCTTCCTCTCCTGTCTGTGCTTCTCCAACTTTTCAATGCTCATTAGCACCTCCAACAGAAGGCCCAGGAAATGAAACCCCAATTTATCAATGTCAACTGTTGAACCAGCAAATTGCTGGTTCCCGCCCCCACGTGGAAGTGTTTGGACAATTCTGAATCAACAAGATGTTGGCAGCTGTGTTTCTATGGTTCAGTAATCGCATTGTTTCCTACTATGCTCTACGGGCTGTGAAATGAATTTATTAAATAATCTACACAAAGGGAACATGGTGTGGGCTAGTGGAAAAAGCTCTGAGCTGGTGTTAGGAGACTGTCCCACGTTGACCACTAGCCTTGACGTCAGTTTTTCTAGTCCTCGGGCTCCTAGCTACCTGAGAGAATAATTCTGGCCTGAGCTGCATAGAAATCTCTGGCACCTAAGCCACTGTTATATGGTGCTTGAGAGATGCACTAGAATCTGTAATTGCTCCCTTCATACTGGAAGACAATGTTTATGAAAGGAAAAAGTCAGCCCACACACATGAAGTACATGTGGAGAATTTAAACATTCCTAGTATAGAAACCAACGCTACTGTCTTAGGTAAGTTTGCCGGTTGATATTTTGCCAGTTGTCCTGGGCTATTAAAATCAGTTGGTGTTTTGTAAATCTGGCTGTGTGACAGAATGAGATTTTCAAGGGATGATGAAGAACACTTGATATATTATTACAACTGTAAAAGAGGAAAAACAAGTGAGTTTAGTAAAAGTCATCCCTAAGCCTCGTTGACCCAATTTCCATTCGTGTTAAATAAGACTCTCAAATCTCAAAAGGCAAAAGGATTTGGGATTACGGATTACAGAGAACATGCCAGAGAGCTGCCCTGCTGAGGGGTGGGGAGGAAGAATCTGTTCGCCCAGTTACATCCCACTGGGCAGCCCCATGGACTGGAGCCCACCAGGCTCCCTGTCCATGGAATTTCCCAGACATGAATACTGGGGTGGGGTGCCACTTTCTATTCCAGGGGATCTTCCTGACCCAGGGATCGAACCCACCTCTCTTGCATCTCCTGCACTGACAGGTGGATTCTTCACCACTGTGCCACCTGGGTCCTAAACAGCTCAAGGTCTCTTTGGTCATTGGGGTATTTTTTTCTGGATAAAGCGGAAGGTGAGTGACTAATAATGGGATAAAATACCTTCCCTCCAACCAACTGGGAGTTTGGCACTCACTGTGTTCAACTGTTTCCCATTCTTTCTTAAAAAGCCAAACAATTCAAGCAATGCTTCCTCTCAAATTAAGAAGCAAAATTCCACTCCCTTCCACATGCTGTAATCAATTATTTTATAAATAAGACTTGATTCAGGTTCATAATGGTTTCCTAAAGTCTCCACACAGCCCAGTGGTTCTGGACAGGCGTTATAGTGGCTGACAGGTCCCGGGCTTGATCATTTCTACAATGGGTGTCACGACTGTTAATGTGTGCCACACACAAACCCAGGGCCACCGTGCTGAAGTCGGTCACAGCTGGGCTACGTACTTTATTTTCCAATCTCCTACCTACACTTTGCAGAAACCATGAGAGGTAGGTATTAGGATGACGATTTTGCAGACAGAGAAATGGCTACTCAAGGGCCTGAAGTTATGAAAAGATTTAGGAACTCAAACAAGTGTGGCCCACTCCACATCTCACCAGCTTTCTGCAACAAGATATTGGTGACTCTCTGGGATCATTTGTTCTGAGATCATTTGTTCTTTCTAGACTGGATGACAAAGCCCCGAAAGACACTCTTCCAAATAAATTCATGGTACCACACTGAGGCTTTTCTTCCCAACAGAGTCAATGGAATATGAGCATATTCGCTCGGCACTGGAGCTTTCTGTGCTTTGGTTCTGGCTGAATCCTAATTTACTTTCCTCTCTGAGGAGTCCTCTAGCCAAACTGCAGGTCCACAGACTGATGAGCAGCACAATAGAGTGTGAGTTTTAACGTGCCTTTTTTTTTTTTTTAATTGGCCATTTCTATTGGTCTTTCATCTATTTATCTTTTGTTCTTTGGCCCGTGTGGGCCTGCCATCGCAGTGGCCTCTCTCGTTGCAGAGCACTGGCTCTGGGCGCATGCGCTCCAGAGCTCCAGCTCGGTAATTGGACACATCCGTCCAGCCGCTCCGCAGCGTATGGGATCTTCCCAGGCCAGGGATCGAACTGGCGCCCCTTGCACTGCAAGGCGGTGTCCTTACCCACTGGACCACCAGGGAAGCCCTAGAGTGAGTTTTAAAACGCCACCCACAGAGCTGCCTTCAGAGTTGAAGACAGGATCAGCACTCCAGTTCTCCCTGGAATATGCCATGGACCAAGACAGGAGGCCAGCCTTCCAAGCTTACTTCTTCCTCGGGACTGGGTCCGAGAAACCTGTATTGCCAGCTCATAACTATTGTAGCAAGTCATTCCCTCATTTGGGGCCTGTTTCCCTATCTGGAAAATGGGGAGTTTGGACCAGTTGACATATTTTTTAAAGTCATGTCTACTGAGGTATAACTTACATACAATAAAACCCACCTCTTTGAAAGATACAGTTTCATAAGCATCACAGAGGTGCACAGCTTTATAACCAGAGCCTGGAGGTTCAGATAGTAAAGAATCTGCTTGCAATGCAGGAGACCTGGAATTCAATCCCTGCATTGGGAAGATCCCCTGGAGAAGTGAAAGACTACCCACTCCAGTATTCTTGCTTGGAGAATTCCATGGATTGTCCGTGGGTCACAAAGAGTTGGACACAACTGACAAACTTTCACTTTTCACAATTAAGACACAGATTTCCATCACCCCTCAAAATGTCCTCATGTACTTTTGCAGTCATTTCCCTTCCCGAGTCCCAGGTCATCTCTCATCTGATTTCTATCCCTGTAGTTTTATCATTTCCTGAAGAGCACAGGTGGAAAACTATGTAGCCTTCCAAGACTGCTTTCTTTCACTTATTAAAAGCATGGAATTAATATTCATTCCCATTGTTGAATTCATCAAACCAACAGCTGGCTTCTTATTGTTGAGCAGTATTCCCCTGTTCGGATGTGATACACTTTGTTCATCTACTTGCCAGCTGATTGATGCACAGCTGGGCTGTGTCTAGTTTATCACTAATATGAATAAAACTGTAGGCCTTTGTGTGAACAGCAATTCCATTTCTCTTAGGTAAATCCTTAATAGTAGTACGACAGCTGTGTCATTTGTTAAGTGGGGGGTGTGGGCTCAACTTTCTAATAATGTGTCTCACTGTTTTCCCAGTGGCTGTGCCTCTTTGCATTGGCACCAGTCACGTATGGACTGGTCGCTAGTTAATGGGTAGCCTCAGATAGTGACTAATTCCTATCAATGGCCCATGAATGCATCGCCTCTTCTGGAGCAGAGGTCCCATGAAATGCATCTCAGGAGCCTTCACAGCACCAGGACAGATATGAAAGAAGGTCATGGACCCAATATCAGGAGCCTTTCCAGCTCTGACAGTGCTAGCAGTCTCTTCTCCCTCTCTGGACACCTTGTTCTGTGACGGTGGATACTAGACACCAGCTTCAGGCCAAAATCCGTCTGGGACAGCCTGCAAAAGTCCCACTTCCTAGGGGTGTAAGATCAGTAATTTCACCTCCCACAGGCTTGACTTTCTCTTCTGCAAATTGATGACCTTCCGTGCAGGTTGCTGGACGATGAAATGATGTCATGATATGTGCTCAACACACAGGAAGTGGTTTACCTTCAAAAGTTATAAACTAGCATAGTTGATGAAGAAACAGGAGGTGATAAACTTGACCTCCTTCCAAAGGTCCCCAACAACAACTAGAAATGTGGAAATGGGGTGTCCTGTGCTTCACTGTGCAAGTAGATGAACAAAGCATGTTTTCCTGATAGATGTAAAAGCGTCAGGGGTTCCCTCTCCATGTATTATGTTGCTGTATTCATTCCTGTCCTTATTCATAAAGTCTACATATGTGTGTATACGTGTGTGTCACACAAATACATGGACAGCCACATAAATACGCAGACAGTGAGAAATGAACAGATGAAACACAACTCCTCTCCTATTGAGCGTATACTCTAATACATTCCTCTTAACTGATGGGTAAGGAGATACAGGGCAAAAGTTTTGCCATGGACAAAAAGGCAGCGGTTTCTAGACCTCAGCCAAGCAGCTTCAAGTGTGGCAGCATTTAAGGGATTGCTTTAGCTCTAATTCTTATTTTATTCGAGGGAATATACTGTAGGTCTACAGTTTTCCTGCATGCTTGCGTGTGTGTGTGTGTATGTGTGTGTGTTAAAGAGGGAGAGAGGCGAGAGGCAAGCAAGGCGAATGGGGAATCCATTGTTGGGCATCTGAGCTGTGAATAATGCATCGACACGTCCCATTTTAAGCACTGTTTGTGTTCCATCCCACCCCTCATGCCCTGCAAGCTAATTGCCTAGATGCTTTGAGCACCCAGCTGTTGCTGTCTGCAACCTGACCTTCGCTGTAAGGATGCTCACAGCTGCAGCAAGCTGCCTATCTAATGATGCCTGGGCTCTAAGCAGCCTCATGCCTCTCTTTCCTTTAACCAATGTAGTGAAGTGGGCTGCTTCCCCTACCTTCTTCAGACAAACTAAGAGGAGGGGCCCGTCCGTCTGAGGGGAGAGGAGCTGGGCTGCAGGGCGGCATGCCTGGCTCAGCCCACTTTCGTACTGAGTGTCATTCATGGATGAGGAGCGAAGGCACCATGGGAGCTCATTAGCATGCCAACTCTCCGGCTGGACTCAAGACCCACTGAATTAGGGGACCCTAGAAATGTGCAGGCATATTAAAATTTTGGTAGTGCTACAGTGGGATGTAAATTTCAAAGAGTTTTCATTCCATTTTAAGAATCTGACCATAGCATATGAGACGGTCAAGCGGATAGGGACAAAACTACACTGGGAAGGCAGTGCGGTGTGAGTGAAACAGCCAGCCCTGATGGCCTCTGCCTTCCGATACCCATGTCCCGTGCAGTTCCTGCCCACACTGAGGCAGGGGTAGTCTGTGTGGCAAATCGAATGTGTAGAAGTGACAGCGTGAGGCTTCCAGGGTGAGGTCACGGTAGGTACTGCAGCATTTTCCTGGCCTGACCCTTTGCATCCCTTGCTTGGGGCAGGGGCGGGGGGATCACTATGCTGAGGGTTCTTTCAAGAGCTTGTGGAGAGGCCCGCATGGGGATACACTGGGGCCTCCCAGCACCGCCTGCCAGTCAGCGTAAGCAAGTCAGCTCGTAGGTGGAGCCTCCAAGCCCAGGCAACCTGTCAAGTGACTCCAGATTCAGTCAACACCTTATCTGCTGCTGCATGAGAGACCAAAGGCCAGAACCACCTAGCTAAGCCACTCCCAAACACCTGGCCCCAAGAAACTGTGTAAGCAAATCAACGCTTAATGCTGTTCTAACCCACTGAGGGCTTTCCAGGTAGCCCAGTGGTAAAGAATCTGCTGGCCAATACAAACTAGACCCCTGGGTCAGGAAACCAGTATTCTTGATTGGACAGTCCCATGGACAGAGGAGCCTGGCATGCTACAGTCAATGCATGTGGACTGAGCAGGCACATGACATGAACCTACTGAATTTTGGGGTATTGGTTATTCAAAAACAAATAGCTAGTATGAACAGGCAGCTAGGTCTGAGACTGGGCTCCCCCAACTAGGAGTGGCTTTCCATGCTCACATCACCTTCTTTGTGCCTCAGATGCCTCATCTACAAAAGGAAAAACCACCATTCATCCAATTGTCAACCCCTTTGAACATACAGATGCACCATTACCATAATATATCACTAAGACAGAAAAACTACGTCAATGGACATGAGTTTGCACAAACTCCAAGAGACGGTGAAGGACAGGGAAGCCTGGTGTGCTGCAGTCCACGGTGTCGCAAAGAGTTGGATATGACTGAGCAACTGAACTGAACTGAAGACAGAAAAAAGGCATCCTCAAATTCATACATCCTTAGTTCCCAGATGCATATAACTTTTAGCGACATAACAAATTGTGGGAAGATGTGCATCTTAAAATTGATGGGACACAGGATGATGTTTGTTCTGCCCACCACATGGAGAGGGTAAGAGGATCAATGATACAACAGAGGAGGGGGACCTGATGGACAGCCTTCGGAAGAATCCCTGCTTGAGAAAGGGAAACTACGCCATGGTTCCAGACCAGCTAATTAAATGAGCCCTGCTGGGCTTCATCATTTCATTTTTAATGCTCTTGCCTCAGGCTCCTATCACCATTGATGCTCAAAATGACTTCTACAAAGTCCAAATGAGAGGGAAAAACAGTCAAGGAAAACCATCTATGGCAGTGCTCCCGAAACTTGCTGGAGCGTAAGAAAAGTCTCACTATACTTGTTAAAGATATACCCAGGCCCTCTGCTAGAGACTTTGATTCAGTAAATCTGCAGTGGGTGTTGGAATCTATATTTTAACAAGGGCCCCAGGCAGTTATTATGAACACACAAAATTTAAAACACTGATCAAAATGAGATAATATTCATCCACTTACTAATATTTTTCCTTGCATCAAAGGCATAATAGTTTGAATGGCCTTAGCTATGCCATCCTCCTCCCGCCAAAAAAAAAAAAAAATGCTTTCGACTCAGTATAAGGTTTTACTGAAGGTTAAGGTAAAAAGAAAGAAAGAAAGAAACTGTCTTACCAAAGAGTTTGCCACTGCTGGAAAACTTACTGAAGTCATAGAAAATTATACTATTCAATGCTTATAGTGTAAAAAGTTGCATAATATTAGAGGACTATCCCTGGAAGAGGAAATGAAAACCCACTCCAGTATGCCTGCCTGGAAATTGCCACAGACAGAGGAGCCTGATGGGCTATAGTCCACGGGGTCGCAAAGAGTAGCAGCGCACGACTGAGCAACTGAGCAGAGGAGCCATATTAAAGAATGTATCTCCTGAGAGGCTGCCCCATTTATTTATTTTTTTTTAAATTGAGGTGTAGTTGATGTACAATAAAATGTAAGTTTCAGGTGTGTAACACAGTGATTCACAATTTTTAAGTTAAACTTCATTTATGAAAAAAAAAAAAAAAACTTCATTTATGTGCATGTGGTGCGAAGTTGCTTCAATTGTTTCCAACTCTTTGCAACCCTATGGAGTGCAGCCCACCAGGCTCCTCAGTCCCCATATGGGATTCTCCAGGCAAGAATACTAGAGTGGGTTGCTATGTCCTCCTCTAGGGGATCTTCCTGACCCAGGGATCGAACCTGCAGCTCCTGCACTGCAAATAGATTCCTCACTGCTGAACCACCAGGGAAGCTCTATACTCCATTTATACTTATTATAAGACATTATCTATATTTCCTACACTGTATAATATATCCCTGTAGCTTATCTTATACATAGTAGTTTCTGACCTGTTTCCTTTTTTTTTTCAGTCAGTAAAAGTTGCTAAGCAACCATATTTTTCTTTTTTGCCTAGATTACCAGGAATTTTTCACCTAAAATTCATGCCTCCAAATGATACTAATATTAACAATAGCTAATACTTTTGATAGTTGCTGCTGTACAAAGCTCATGAGGTTTTGGCTTTGTTTTGTACTTTAATGGTCATGTTATAATCATGTGTATTTTCTTAAGACTCAAGTCCTTTTAGAACAAGGCAAGAAACAGATTTTAAAATCAATACTCTTTGTTTTTGTTTTGTTCTGTTTCTAATCACGTTTAGACTAAACTACCACACACCAAGTTCTAGCAACTCTTTGCCAAGTTACGTGGGTTGTCTCCTCTCATGCCAATCCCCTGGCCAGCTTTTAAAATATTACAGGAATGCTAACCCCATCTTGGCAAGGAAAGTCGATTTCCTATTCAAGCCAAACGCTTATGCGAATAAACAAAAAATAATTCTGCAGCTCCTCAAAAGCCTCTTGTTGTGTCTCTCTGGTGCATAACACCATTTTCTGACAGTCTAACCCAACCATGGCAGCTGAGTCAGGCCATTAAAATCTTTCCCTGTAAGAACTAAATAAAATCCCTTCCATTTCATTTTTCAACATCTTACTCATGTGTTTTCAGTTTTGCAACAGAATTTCATCCTTGACCTGAACTTCTGAATATCTCACAAACAATAATTAAGTCCCTAGAACCCTGCTGTGAAAAGGTCATTTTCTGACAGATGGATACCAAGATAAAACATGGAAATTGCTTCTCCTCTACCCCAGCCTTATGAAGCAAGGAGATTCTGGGCAAGGATTTTTATTATCAATCTTGGACTCTGAGGTGCACTAGGGTCTTCAAAGGACATGACTAATTTGTCAGTATCGTAGAGTATGGGGTGGTGTACTTATTGATGTCTCAATGAATATTTCCAATTTTCATGAATTTTCTTATAACATTCTGACTAACCAGGCTAACTTCACTCTGTTTTTTTTTTTTTTTTTTTTATTTCCGGTCAAAGATCCTTTACTCTGTGAAGTCTTCCCAACCACCTCCTCCTTCAGGGCTGCTCCTCCCATTGTGGCCTGTCGTCCAACTCAGTAAAAGTTGCTAAGCAACCATATTTTTCTTTTTGCCCTAGAATTACCAGGAATTTTTCACCTAAAATTCATGCCTCCAAATGATACTAATATTAACAATAGCTAATACTTTTGATAGTTGCTGCTGTACAAAGCTCATGAGGTTTTGGCTTTGTTTTGTACTTTAATGGTCATGTTATAATCATGTGTATTTTCTTAAGACTCAAGTCCTTTTAGAACAAGGCAAGAAACAGATTTTAAAATCAATACTCTTTGTTTTTGTTTTGTTCTGTTTCTAATCACGTTTAGACTAAACTACCACACACCAAGTTCTAGCAACTCTTTGCCAAGTTACGTGGGTTGTCTCCTCTCATGCCAATCCCCTGGCCAGCTTTTAAAATATTACAGGAATGCTAACCCCATCTTGGCAAGGAAAGTCGATTTCCTATTCAAGCCAAACGCTTATGCGAATAAACAAAAAATAATTCTGCAGCTCCTCAAAAGCCTCTTGTTGTGTCTCTCTGGTGCATAACACCATTTTCTGACAGTCTAACCCAACCATGGCAGCTGAGTCAGGCCATTAAAATCTTTCCCTGTAAGAACTAAAAAAAAAAATCCCTTCCATTTCATTTTTCAACATCTTACTCATGTGTTTTCAGTTTTGCAACAGAATTTCATCCTTGACCTGAACTTCTGAATATCTCACAAACAATAATTAAGTCCCTAGAACCCTGCTGTGAAAAGGTCATTTTCTGACAGATGGATACCAAGATAAAACATGGAAATTGCTTCTCCTCTACCCCAGCCTTATGAAGCAAGGAGATTCTGGGCAAGGATTTTTATTATCAATCTTGGACTCTGAGGTGCACTAGGGTCTTCAAAGGACATGACTAATTTGTCAGTATCGTAGAGTATGGGGTGGTGTACTTATTGATGTCTCAATGAATATTTCCAATTTTCATGAATTTTCTTATAACATTCTGACTAACCAGGCTAACTTCACTCTGTTTTTTTTTTTTTTTTTTTTATTTCCGGTCAAAGATCCTTTACTCTGTGAAGTCTTCCCAACCACCCCCTCCTCCCTTCAGGGCTGCTCCTCCCATTGTGGCCTGTCGTCCAATGACACTCACAATTTGCCACCATAAAGGATTCCCTCGTCTGTCTCCGCTACTGGACCAAGCTGTTTAGGGTCCATGATCCCAGGTAATTCACCTTTGGATTGTCAGGACCAATCAAATTACCTGGTACACAGCAAGTGTTTAAATGAAATCTGTATGAATTAAAATGTCCAGTTCAGGGACTCTGATTCTCTGATTCAAACTCAGTCAATTATGCAAGTAAAAACATCAGGCCCAAAGAACTGATCTTTCCCGAAGTTACATCAAAAAGGGAAGAAAGGGGCTTCCCTGGTGGTCCAGTGGATAAGGACACCGCCTTGCAGTGCAAGGGGCACTGGTTCAATCCCTAGCCTGGGAAGATCCCACATGCCGCGGAGAGACTGGACCCATGTGTCCAACTACCGCATGGGAGCTCTGGAGCCCATGCGCCCAGAGCCGGTGCTCTGCAATGAGAGCGGCCACTGAGATGGGAGCACCACACAGGCCAAAGAACAAAGATGGATGAAAATGGATAAATGAAAGACGAATAGAAGTGGTCAAAAAAAAAAAAATCCTTTAAAAAAAAAAAAGGAAAGACAAAAAATCCAAATTCTCTCAATCTCCACCCACTAATTCTCCTTGACTTGACCTCTTACACTCTTACACAACCTCTGACCTCTGTGTCAGACCCTTGTCTTCTGCCACCAATTCTTGGACCTCCCAATTTAGTTATTTCTCTCATCTCTCAACCCAGACCCGGGTTCTCATGGAGAAACCTTTCGACCTGGGGCAGCCTCCTTCATTACCTGCTCCCCCATTTCTCTGAATTATGCTCCATTCTTGTGAAGAATGTATCTCAGCTCGCAATTACATTTTCAAACTGTTTTACGAAGGTACAGTTTTCTCACTAACCTCCCTGAGAGAAGTATAACCGTGTTGCTGTGGTTCACTGCGATACCCTAGTGAAGGAAGCCTCACTCAACCAATTATTTGTTGAATGACTACATCATTTATAAACTCTCCAAAAATAAGGAGTGGGTCAATCATACAAATATTCTGTTTCATGAGCAGCAGAGATACAGTAAAAGCAAATCATTCCTATATAATATTTAAAGATATCTCTATTTTTGCATTGAGATCATTCATTTTATACACAGCACATAATCGATGCTTAGACTCAGATGGCTCTGTTTCAGACTCTGGGAAGATTCTGGGCAGCAATCCTCTTTCAATGAGTTCAACAAGGAAATGCTAATTACTTTAGCATGAGATTAAGATAAGCTGGGACCACTAGTGTGATGCTCACAGAATTTCACACGATAGACTGAAATATCTGGATTCGGTAGACAACTGTTTTCTCCAATAGGCCTGCGTACTTAAGAAGAGTGTTTGCCTCTGCATCTTTAAACAGTTTCATAAAAGCATGCAGCAATATTTGCAGATGTGGGGCTTCCCCTGGTGGTCCAGTGGGTAAGGACACCGCCTTGCAGTGCAAGGGGCGCTGGTTCGATCCCTGGCCTGGGAAGATCCCACGTGCCGTGGAGCGGCTGGACTGATGTGTCCAATTACAGAGCCAGAGCTCTGGGGTGCATGCACCCAGAGCCGGTGCTCTGCGACGACAGAGGCCGCTGCGATGGGAGGCCCACAGGAGCCAAAGAACAAAGACGGATGAAAATGGAGAAATGAAAGATCAAATAGAAGTGGCCGGCCTGTCCCCCTCCTTCCCCACCCCACCCCTCAAAAAAAGATAAATAAATAAAAAATAATTTTAAAAAAAGCATAGGAGAAATTTAAAAAAAAAAAAATTGCAAATGTTATTCCACTTAATCCAGAGAGAGGCCCAGGTCACATTCCTGATCCACAATTCACTTACAGATTTCAGAAAGAAATGATGACAATTTGATGTCATTGCTTAGAACATTTTAGCAATCTGCTGGGTCTAAAATTATTTAATTTGATATCAAAAATCATTTCCAATTCTAACTCTGGAATTAAACTAAAAAAGTAAATGGTTCATTTCTGCTTCTCTCTTTTCCACCTGTTTAAAGGTAACAACACTCTCGTCAGTTTGAAGGTTTACCAGCCTTGATCTTACAACTCATGGTGAGAAACCTGGCCTCCTTTGGAAGGCCAAGAACAAAGTGTTAAGAAAAACGTTCCCTTGGACAAAAAGCTTTTGATTATAGGATGTCACTATTTGGGGAATGTTCTTAGCACATTCCCTGTGAAGCACAGTTATATCATACCCCTCTTGGAGTTCGAAAAAATGTCCTACCACTGCTAAGTCAGAGTATCTCAGAGGTGTTGGAGTGAGGCAACAGGGACGTCAGAGAGTATGGCTAGAGTCTCTGATTTGGCTTCAGGTCGATGGAACTGGGCTGTAAATCAAGAGGACCAGTTATAAACATAGCACCATCCTTCCACGGACCTCACCCTTCTCTACTATTAAAGAAGGAGCATTTCTCAAAAGTCTCATCTAGCATCCTGTGGCTCTTAACTCTGACCCTACAAAGACCTAGAGAAAAATCTCAGAGCTTATTTCTGGGAAAGCAGAGAAAGGACCAGATATCCTGAGGGAGTTTACTGTTTGTTCTGCCTCTGCTATTGATGCCCACAGATGCCCTGCACCGCCCCCTGACTACTGCTTCACAGTGGGCCTCCAACACCCGATGCTTGTTATGGGCTGAACTGTGTGCCCCCCAAATTCTGATGCTCTAATTCCCAGTATCTCCAATGTGGCTGTATTTTCTGAAAACAGGGTCTTTAAACCAGTGATTAGGGTGGGCTCTAATCCCATCAGACTGGTGTCCTTATAAGAACAGGAAATTGAACACAAAGAGACTCAGAGAAAAGGCCATGTGAGGACACATGAGAAGGTCTCTGGAGAAATCAAAGCTACTGACATCTTGGCCTCCCAGTCTCCAGAGCTGTGAGAAAATAAATGTCTGTAGTTGAAGCCACTGAGTCTGTGGTGTTTTGTTGCAGCAGCCCGAGTCAGCTAACAACAGTGCTGTACTGACTCACCTGTTTTATTAGATAAGAGTCCGAATCTTCTTGTGCCTATCTCTTTCGCCAATGAAAAGCTTTAGTTCTAAAGCAGAAAAGTAACTTTCCCAAGGTCACACAAGTACTTAGGGCCAGAAGAGACACCTGAACAGAGCTAATGGAGGGCAACGGCTCAACCAGCTGGACTTCTTTCCTTAAACACAATACACAGCCTAACAATAAAATACAGAAACTTGGCACAGGCATTCAAGCAGTATGCAAAGAACTCACACTCGGTGTACACTTGTAACATGCTTGAGCTACCAATTTTATATTAAGATTACGGCATTCCACTGAATGAAACTCCATGTTTAAAACGTGCCCTGTTTGTATCCTCTGTCGGAATTCAGAGGAGATATTTAGTTCAGTTCAGTCCAGTCGAGATACTAAGCTCAGTTCAGTTCAGTTGATCAGTCACGTCCGACTCCCTGCAATTCAATGGACTGCGGCATGCCAGGCTTCCCTGTCCTTTACCATCTCCCAGAGCTTGCTCAACCTCAGGTCTATTGAGTGGGTGGTGCCATCCCACCATCTCGTCCTCTGTCATCCCCTTCTCCTTCTGCCATCTAAGGACTCCTTCTTCCACTCTAAAAAGCCAAGAGCTTTCCTCCAGGGAGTGCTCACCATGGCTACTGGCTCTCTTCTGTGCTATATTCTTTCCCAAAGGGGCCTCCTGAGGTCTGTGTACAGGGAGAGACATTCAAACATAAGCCACCCTGTTTTTGAGATTAAAACCAGGCATGGTATGAACACCTTCTTGGAACCTACCTTCATTTTCCTCTCTTGGTCACACATAAGACCTGAACAGGCAATCCCCTGACCCCTCTGTTCCCCGACAAGCCCGCGATGGGGCTCAAGGAGGGATCTTGCTGCATTTTCCCCTACCACAGAAGATGTGAGGCCCTGAAAGAGATCTCCAATAAAATTATCCATACCGTGCTTTGATGATCAAGACCGGCTTAAGGAAAAAGGGAATGATTCAATTAATAGTTCACTGGTTCCTAAAAGGACATATTCAGTCAGTCTGCACTAGAACTATCTCAAAAGGGTTTGGGTTTTTTAAAAAAAACAACCTTCCAAACCTCATCTTTAGGATGTTCTTTTTCATGGGTGGAACCTTTGACTGTGAGTTTTTAGGTGACCTCGAGTTAAGTATGAGTTTCCCAGGTGGCTCAGTGGTAAAGAATTTGCTTACAATGCAGGAGCCCACAGGAGACTCACGTTCGATCCCTGGGTCAGGAAGATTCCCTGGAGAATGAAATGGCAACACATTCTGGTGTTCTCACCTGGGAAAGCCCATGGACAGAAGAGCCTGGTAGGCTAGTCCATGGAGGTCACCAAAGAATCATACTTAGTGACTCCAACTTAGTGACTTAGTCACAACGTAGTGACTAAATAATGACATAATTTGGGAAACACTCAAAACTGCTATACTTTTTTTCAGAGATTGAAACAAAACAACTGAGAAGTAACCGGTGTCTACAAATCATTGTTGCTATCACTGAATCAGTATCATGAACTATCAGAAATATTCATTAGCCTGTTGCTCTTTGAGGTACCATTTATCCAGTTCTCTATTAGTTCAAATGTTGTTAGACAATAGAGTATCTCCAAACTCAGTGACATTTACCTCCCAGTTTTCACAGGCTGGGAATTCAGGTGTGGTGAGGCTGAGTATTTCTGGTTCAAGGTTTTTTCCCAGGTTGTAGTTAAGTCATTTGCTGGGGCTACAGTCACCTAAGCTTGATGGGGGCTGAATAAGCCACTTTCAAGTTGTTTACCAGAGGCTTCTCTTTCTCAGTAACTGCTGGCAAAGGCCTTAGTTCCTTCCCATCTAGGCTTCTACACAGGACACGCTATGTGTCCTCAAGACATCGCAGGTTGTACCTCTCCCCATGGAGCAAGTAACGGAGAGACAGAGAGAAGCCACAGTGCCTTTCATGATGCAGCCCCTGAAGCTGTACTTTCACTTCTTACTGTTCACTAGAAATAAGTCACTAAATCAAAGCCACATTCAAGGAAAATAGGTCTTATTTTCCAAAGGAAGTGTCAAAGAATTTTAAGCTACTACAATTTACAATTACCTGTCATACTCTGAGAATGGAATAGAAACTGGAAACAAAAGCATCTCTGGTCATGACCCTGCCCTCCAGGAACCTGGGAGCAAGGGGAGACAAAAGGATCAGGGTATCCAATTATTATTCCCTTTTTAGGAAGTCAAGCTAGGGAACAGTCAGTTTTCTTGGGGGTAGGGGCACATAAAAATACTAAATGCTAGTGCTAAGTCGCTTCAGTCATGTGTGACTCTTTGCGACCTTATGGACCACAGCCTGCCAGGCTCCTCTGTCCAAGGGATTCTCCAGGCAAGAATACTGGAGTGGGTTGCCATGGAGGTCACCAAAGAATCATACTTAGTGACTCCAACTTAGTGACTTAGTCACAACGTAGTGACTAAATAATGACATAATTTGGGAAACACTCAAAACTGCTATACTTTTTTTCAGAGATTGAAACAAAACAACTGAGAAGTAACCGGTGTCTACAAATCATTGTTGCTATCACTGAATCAGTATCATGAACTATCAGAAATATTCATTAGCCTGTTGCTCTTTGAGGTACCATTTATCCAGTTCTCTATTAGTTCAAATGTTGTTAGACAATAGAGTATCTCCAAACTCAGTGACATTTACCTCCCAGTTTTCACAGGCTGGGAATTCAGGTGTGGTGAGGCTGAGTATTTCTGGTTCAAGGTTTTTTCCCAGGTTGTAGTTAAGTCATTTGCTGGGGCTACAGTCACCTAAGCTTGATGGGGGCTGAATAAGCCACTTTCAAGTTGTTTACCAGAGGCTTCTCTTTCTCAGTAACTGCTGGCAAAGGCCTTAGTTCCTTCCCATCTAGGCTTCTACACAGGACACGCTATGTGTCCTCAAGACATCGCAGGTTGTACCTCTCCCCATGGAGCAAGTAACGGAGAGACAGAGAGAAGCCACAGTGCCTTTCATGATGCAGCCCCTGAAGCTGTACTTTCACTTCTTACTGTTCACTAGAAATAAGTCACTAAATCAAAGCCACATTCAAGGAAAATAGGTCTTATTTTCCAAAGGAAGTGTCAAAGAATTTTAAGCTACTACAATTTACAATTACCTGTCATACTCTGAGAATGGAATAGAAACTGGAAACAAAAGCATCTCTGGTCATGACCCTGCCCTCCAGGAACCTGGGAGCAAGGGGAGACAAAAGGATCAGGGTATCCAATTATTATTCCCTTTTTAGGAAGTCAAGCTAGGGAACAGTCAGTTTTCTTGGGGGTAGGGGCACATAAAAATACTAAATGCTAGTGCTAAGTCGCTTCAGTCATGTGTGACTCTTTGCGACCTTATGGACCACAGCCTGCCAGGCTCCTCTGTCCAAGGGATTCTCCAGGCAAGAATACTGGAGTGGGTTGCCATGCCGTCATCCAGGACAACTTCCCAAACCAGAGATCAAACCTGTATCTCTTAGGTCTCCTGCATTGGCAGGTGGGTTCTTTACCACTAGCGGCACCTGGGAAACCCTGGACTGAATTAGAAATCAAAAAGAACTGGACATGATATCTGAATTCCCCAGTTTTAGCTGTGGCCCTCACTTAGCCACTGAGTTACTACCCTCTTTTTTGTTTTTTTACAAAATGAAATGGTTTATTACTCGCTGGTGGTAAGGGGGTGAATTTGGAGGCAAAGATTCTACAAAGACAAAGAAGATAAAATCCATGACAGTGCTGGACAAACAACCAAGTGGCAGACGTATAAATCAGTTAGGATTACTAACATGTTTATTATAAGCAAAAAATTGCAGATCAGAAGGTGATGAGGCCAGTATATTGAGGTCACCTTAATTCCTTTGTCATATGCCCTTTTTGGATTCACATACCTTCCTTCTAGAAGAAAAGTAGCCCTTTAGTACTCTGTGAGGAAATCCCACCCACAGGGACATTCCTGTCCCTGCTCTAAACTCTGTCTTCTTTCTAGGGGACGTATTGTGTCTGTGCACTTCCCATCAACTACGTCTACACAGGCCCTGCAAAACATATCTAAACGGCTCAGTGTTACCTGACCAGATAACTCGTCTTGAGGACTTACAATTATGTCTCTGAATTTGTAAATGCCCATTCACACCGAAGGCAGGAATGGGAAGAACTCCAAATACGTATTTGAAGAACTCCAAATAAATATTTCTAAAAATATGTTGTGCCTGTGGGTATGTCTACAGACACATACTTAAGTATTATTTATCTAGACCTGATCTATGCAAAAATAAAAACAATACAGTGAGATGGAATTCCACTGAGATCAGAATGGGAACTTCCTTGGAGCTCTGAAGAATCGGATTCAGAGCACAGCTGCCAAAGGAAATGTCAATCTACACAGAAAACCACCTTATAACCACCAAGGAGTATGCAGGGCATCTAAGAAAAGCTCATTCCCAATTCTTTTTCAAATTCCTTTCTCCTCCTCCCCAGGGTTTTCATACTCTTTAAAGAGATCCAAGAAATTCCTCAGTTTGGGGGAAACTCATTGTGGTGAGACATGTAATATTAAACAACCCCATGGCCATGACAGGAAAAAAAAAAATCAAAAATGAAATGCATGTCCATGAAGAGATAAGAAAAGAACCTGAAAAACAACACTGAAAACTGTTCCAAGCATTGAGGCGTGGAGGGCATACCCAAATCAAAAGTATTTGTTTTTTCAATGGACCTTTTGTTAATAAGTCAAAAACTCAAGGAGCATTACAAGAATAGGTGTCAAGGTCCCTGGAGACATAAAAGACATTCATAAGAAGGAACACAAAATGTGGAGGTGTTCACGTCTTAGAAAGTCCCCTGCTGTGCTCCCTTTTTCTGCAGTGAATAAAGAGAGAAGGACTGAAATTAGAAACATTTATACCCATCCTACAGTTTCAAAGTCAACTGTTAGCCCTTTGGGTACTTTCCTTAATTCCTTTGTCATATGCCCTTTTGGATTCACATACCTTCCTTCTAGAAGAAAAGTAGCCCTTTAGTACTCTGTGAAATCCCACCCACAGGGACATTCCTGTCCCTGCTCTAAACTCTGTCTTCTTTCTAGGGACGTTGTGTCTGTGCACTTCCCATCAACTACGTCTACACAGGCCCTGCAAAACATATCTAAACGGCTCAGTGTTACCTGACCAGATAACTCGTCTTGAGGACTTACAATTATGTCTCTGAATTTGTAAATGCCCATTCACACCGAAGGCAGGAATGGGAAGAACTCCAAATACGTATTTGAAGAACTCCAAATAAATATTTCTAAAAATATGTTGTGCCTGTGGGTATGTCTACAGACACATACTTAAGTATTATTTATCTAGACCTGATCTATGCAAAAATAAAAACAATACAGTGAGATGGAATTCCACTGAGATCAGAATGGGAACTTCCTTGGAGCTCTGAAGAATCGGATTCAGAGCACAGCTGCCAAAGGAAATGTCAATCTACACAGAAAACCACCTTATAACCACCAAGGAGTATGCAGGGCATCTAAGAAAAGCTCATTCCCAATTCTTTTTCAAATTCCTTTCTCCTCCTCCCCAGGGTTTTCATACTCTTTAAAGAGATCCAAGAAATTCCTCAGTTTGGGGGAAACTCATTGTGGTGAGACATGTAATATTAAACAACCCCATGGCCATGACAGGAAAAAAAAAAAATCAAAAATGAAATGCATGTCCATGAAGAGATAAGAAAAGAACCTGAAAAACAACACTGAAAACTGTTCCAAGCATTGAGGCGTGGAGGGCATACCCAAATCAAAAGTATTTGTTTTTTCAATGGACCTTTTGTTAATAAGTCAAAAACTCAAGGAGCATTACAAGAATAGGTGTCAAGGTCCCTGGAGACATAAAAGACATTCATAAGAAGGAACACAAAATGTGGAGGTGTTCACGTCTTAGAAAGTCCCCTGCTGTGCTCCCCTTTTTTCTGCAGTGAATAAAGAGAGAAGGACTGAAATTAGAAACATTTATACCCATCCTACAGTTTCAAAGTCAACTGAGGGGGACAAAGTTTGTTCAAAATGAAAAAGAAAATCAAAGTCCTTTGAATTCAACCACTGTAACTTTGTGCTTGAGGGTGCAACAAGGACTGTTCCTTCTTTTGTTCTTTTCTTTCCTCTCCATAAACTTCAGACCCTTCCTGTAAGGCTAAGTCACAGTATCTGGGGCAACTGACCAGAGTTTATTCTCGTTTAATATATTACAGCCCAATTCTACCAAACCTAGACTATCCAGAGTCTACTCTCAAGAATCATCCCTGTTTGAAACAGATGAGCAAGGTTTTGTGATGGAAAGTTTCTTAGGGTGGGAGGTGACAGGCTGGACCCCCTCGATGACCAACTAAGAAAAACCTGGTTGAAAGATGGCGCTGGTTTGGATCTCGTAAATGGCCTTGTCCAGTACAACAGCCAGATATTAGAGGTTTTGATGAAGCAACTTCTGGATAAAAGAAAGCCTAGTAGATGAGGTTTCAGTGGATAAGCCAACCTCTTAGAAACTTTCATATACAATTTGGGATTGTTAGACACAGATATTTTCTGCAGTAACTGGGAGCTACCAAGTTGCTCCTCTTCATTTCCACCAAAGCTAAGCAGGTTGTAGAAAATACAGAAGTCAAAAATCAGCAAACCATGTATATACTGGAAAGAAAAAACCTAAGAAGTCTCCAAAGCTGATTATTTAAGTAACTCAGTTTGGGGGAAACTCATTGTGGTGAGACATGTAATATTAAACAACCCCATGGCCATGACAGGAAAAAAAAAAAATCAAAAATGAAATGCATGTCCATGAAGAGATAAGAAAAGAACCTGAAAAACAACACTGAAAACTGTTCCAAGCATTGAGGCGTGGAGGGCATACCCAAATCAAAAGTATTTGTTTTTTCAATGGACCTTTTGTTAATAAGTCAAAAACTCAAGGAGCATTACAAGAATAGGTGTCAAGGTCCCTGGAGACATAAAAGACATTCATAAGAAGGAACACAAAATGTGGAGGTGTTCACGTCTTAGAAAGTCCCCTGCTGTGCTCCCCTTTTTTCTGCAGTGAATAAAGAGAGAAGGACTGAAATTAGAAACATTTATACCCATCCTACAGTTTCAAAGTCAACTGAGGGGGACAAAGTTTGTTCAAAATGAAAAAGAAAATCAAAGTCCTTTGAATTCAACCACTGTAACTTTGTGCTTGAGGGTGCAACAAGGACTGTTCCTTCTTTTGTTCTTTTCTTTCCTCTCCATAAACTTCAGACCCTTCCTGTAAGGCTAAGTCACAGTATCTGGGGCAACTGACCAGAGTTTATTCTCGTTTAATATATTACAGCCCAATTCTACCAAACCTAGACTATCCAGAGTCTACTCTCAAGAATCATCCCTGTTTGAAACAGATGAGCAAGGTTTTGTGATGGAAAGTTTCTTAGGGTGGGAGGTGACAGGCTGGACCCCCTCGATGACCAACTAAGAAAAACCTGGTTGAAAGATGGCGCTGGTTTGGATCTCGTAAATGGCCTTGTCCAGTACAACAGCCAGATATTAGAGGTTTTGATGAAGCAACTTCTGGATAAAAGAAAGCCTAGTAGATGAGGTTTCAGTGGATAAGCCAACCTCTTAGAAACTTTCATATACAATTTGGGATTGTTAGACACAGATATTTTCTGCAGTAACTGGGAGCTACCAAGTTGCTCCTCTTCATTTCCACCAAAGCTAAGCAGGTTGTAGAAAATACAGAAGTCAAAAATCAGCAAACCATGTATATACTGGAAAGAACATAGGGGGAAAGACCTAGGGCTGAATTTGCAAGCTCTGTCCTATAGTAGCTGATTGATTTAAGTAACTAAATTCCCTGAGCCTTAGTTTTCAGTCCAACAAGTTGTGGTGAAGATAAAATAAGCAGTCTTCATGAAAAGTACTTTGAATGAAGTAATGGAGCCACAACAATGAGTAAGACCTGCTTCTGATCCATTGAATGAAATAGAAAAAGACTCCAGGTGGCCCCTGACCCCCTCACCTTCTGGCAGTCACATTTCTTAGTGGTCATCACTCACACTGTACCAGGCTCGGCCAATGTAACCAACAGAAGTGATCACTTCCAAGATTAGGTAACAGAATTTGGTGTTTCTCTCTCTTTCTCCTTCTTTCCCTCACTCTGATCTTTCATTTTGGGAAAGCCAGCTGTCAGTCACATCATCTCACAACTCTCTGGAAAGGACAAAGTGGAGAAGAATTCAGGGATCTGGCCAAAAGCATAAATAAGCTTAGAAACGCATCCTTCAACCTCAGTCAAACCTTCAGATGACTGCAGCCCTGGTTGAGAACCTCTGAGCCAGGACCACCTACCAAAGCCACTCCCAGATGCATGACCCTCAGAAATTGTGGGCAATATTAGATGTTTGTTGTTTTACACTGTGAAAGAATCTGTTACACTGCAATAAGTAACTAATACATTAGGTTACACATAGAGTTGAAGGTTTGGAAGAGGAAGAAATCCTTGTAGGCTGGAGACTGTTTGTCCAAGGATTAAGTTTGGATGGAGGGCTTCCCTGGTGGTCCAGTGGGTAAGGACACCGCCTTGCAGTGCAGGGGGCGCCGGTTCGATCCCTGGCCTGGGAGGATCCCACGTGCCGTGGAGCAGCTGGACTGATGTGTCCAATTACTGAGCCGGAGCTCTGGAGCGCGTGCGCCCAGAGCCAGTGCTCTGCAACAGCAGAGGCCACTGCGATGGGAGGCCCACAGGAGCCAAAGAACAAAGACGGATGAAAATAGAGAAATGAAAGACCAATAGTAGTGGCCTGCCCATCCCCCTCCCTCCCCACCCTACCCCCCGAAAATATAAATAAAATAAATGTTTAAAAAAAAAAAAATGTTTGGATGGAAGGACGAGTCTGACAGATAAGGGACTGCAGATATGAGTAGACCAGGCAGAGGGGCAGGAAAGCATCAGACAGGTTCAATCGGCAGTGACGAGAGACAGGATGCCAGCCAGCACATCTGCAACTTACAATCCAGGCCATGGAAGGTGAGTTAGACCCTAAAGAAGGCTGAGCACTGAAGAACTGATTCTTTCAAATTGTGCTGGAAAAGACTCTTGGAAGTCTCTTGGACTGCAAAAAAATCAAACCAGTCAATCCTACAGAAAATCCATGCTGAATATTCACTGGAAGGACTGCTGCTGAAGCTAAACCTCTAATACTTTGGTCACTTGATATGAAAAACCAACTCACTGGGAAAGACCTTTATGCTGGGAAAGATTGAGGGCAAAAGAAGAGAGGGTGGCAGAGAAAGAGATGGTTAGATAGCATTATCGACTCCATGACTCTGTATTTGGGAAACAGTCAAATCTGCCAAAGGGAGTGTGTTCAGTACATACATAAAAACAACTGGAGCTGGGTCAGGGAAGAAAGAGTTCTCTGGCCACTGGAAGGGAACACCTGCCTTCCTATCCTGGCTCTGCCATTTACCTGCCGTCCAGCCTGCAGGTGATTTCCCTTCCCTTGGTTTTCTCATTTGTTACACAGAAATAAACACCCTCAACTCTACTCACTTGTCAAGAAGCCTGGGGCAGAGAGGGTCTCACACAGCACCCAGCCCAGGGTGTGGGCAGCCAGGGCCACCCTCCAAGCAGAATCAGACAAGAAGCCTCCTGGACCCAAATGCCCACCTGCAGATGGAGCTCTGGACGGCCAGATCTGGCCAGGGCTCCTGTCCCCCCAGCTCTGGAGTCACTGCTCTCCTTGATGCTCGCTTCCTACGCTGACGATGAAATCTGTTCTTACATCATCTGGGTTTTGATTTCTACTTAGTTTTGTTCCTTCTAATTCTAGCTCCCTTTGGCCAGAAACCTACACTGAAACCACCTAAATGGGGTGCTCCTTGGGAAAAAATGAAAAAAAAAGGCCAATAGTAGTGGCCTGCCCATCCCCTCCCTCCCCACCCTACCCCCCGAAAATATAAATAAAATAAATGTTTAAAAAAAAAAAAATGTTTGGATGGAAGGACGAGTCTGACAGATAAGGGACTGCAGATATGAGTAGACCAGGCAGAGGGGCAGGAAAGCATCAGACAGGTTCAATCGGCAGTGACGAGAGACAGGATGCCAGCCAGCACATCTGCAACTTACAATCCAGGCCATGGAAGGTGAGTTAGACCCTAAAGAAGGCTGAGCACTGAAGAACTGATTCTTTCAAATTGTGCTGGAAAAGACTCTTGGAAGTCTCTTGGACTGCAAAAAAATCAAACCAGTCAATCCTACAGAAAATCCATGCTGAATATTCACTGGAAGGACTGCTGCTGAAGCTAAACCTCTAATACTTTGGTCACTTGATATGAAAAACCAACTCACTGGGAAAGACCTTTATGCTGGGAAAGATTGAGGGCAAAAGAAGAGAGGGTGGCAGAGAAAGAGATGGTTAGATAGCATTATCGACTCCATGACTCTGTATTTGGGAAACAGTCAAATCTGCCAAAGGGAGTGTGTTCAGTACATACATAAAAACAACTGGAGCTGGGTCAGGGAAGAAAGAGTTCTCTGGCCACTGGAAGGGAACACCTGCCTTCCTATCCTGGCTCTGCCATTTACCTGCCGTCCAGCCTGCAGGTGATTTCCCTTCCCTTGGTTTTCTCATTTGTTACACAGAAATAAACACCCTCAACTCTACTCACTTGTCAAGAAGCCTGGGGCAGAGAGGGTCTCACACAGCACCCAGCCCAGGGTGTGGGCAGCCAGGGCCACCCTCCAAGCAGAATCAGACAAGAAGCCTCCTGGACCCAAATGCCCACCTGCAGATGGAGCTCTGGACGGCCAGATCTGGCCAGGGCTCCTGTCCCCCCAGCTCTGGAGTCACTGCTCTCCTTGATGCTCGCTTCCTACGCTGACGATGAAATCTGTTCTTACATCATCTGGGTTTTGATTTCTACTTAGTTTTGTTCCTTCTAATTCTAGCTCCCTTTGGCCAGAAACCTACACTGAAACCACCTAAATGGGGTGCTCCTTGGGATGGCAGGGGGCGGGGAGCAGACCCTCTCACTTACCTCTTCCCAGCCTCCATGATGAAGGGGTTTGGATGCCCATCAATATTCAAGTTTGTTTTTCTTTCACCTAGCAGGGGATGAGTTTAGACAATTTTTGTCACCTCTGAAGGGTAGTGAGTGCTCAGGTAATGAACTCTCCCTATGTGGCTCAAGCCGGATACCCCTACTCATGTGGTGACCTCAGAGGCACCTGCTCCCTTTCCTTAAAACCTCTGGCAAGCTCCATGCACCCCCTCCTTAACCCTGGTACAAGCTTGACCTCTCCTGACCTTTCAAAGACTGACAGTAAATTAGCAAATACATCACCTGCTAGCATGATGCCTAGGTATCCATGCAATCCTGAAACACAGATGAGGGAGGCAGACCCACCTCTGTTCCCCAGTAGACCTCACCGCTGCCATCTCTCTGCTCTGGCAGGTGGATCCAGCAAGAGCCCCCCCAAGGGAGGTTTCTTTCAGTGCCTCTGAGACAAAGCTTCCACGTTCAGAGAGGCTGGGGACCTCAGAGGAAGACGTAATGCTTCAAGACCCTTTCCTGACCCCCTCCCAGCATGAACCCCCAAGGCCCCATTCCAGCCTCTTCCTTCACAAGGACACCATTCACACAGGGCCACAAAGCCTGAATAACCAAAGAACCCTACTTCTTCCATCCCTCAGCCAGGTGGCTGGCAGCCTCCTTCCTCATTTCCTCCAAAGAGGAGGCCAACAAGATTAAAGCTCTGGCCCTTTCATTCCCACTTGGAACTTTCACAATGAGTGATTAACAGCCTCTTAAACAAGAGTGATCCTCTCCTCACCGACGATTTGGCTGCTGAGTAAATCAGATTCTAAGCTAAAAGAAACGCATGTATTCATGGTCCCACTTTCTTGGGAAGCTCAAAAGTTGCAGACTAAGTAATGAGAAACCTATAGAGCTGTAAGAGAAGGATTACAGGGTGACGGGCACATATTCTTCAGGTGACATAATTGACTGAGTAAGGTTTTTTTCCCCTCATGTAATGAAAAGTCAGGGGAGAAGCAACTCCACCCACTTCATCGGTTACTGCTCTCAGCAATAACATTACACCATCCGTAACGCAGGCAAGGGGCCTTGGCTTCTAAAAGCCCTCAAGTCCCAGGACAGAGCTGGTGGCGATCTTTGTGGTGGAGACCACCTTACCTCTATAACCACAACGGCCAACAGAGAGGTGACCTCTCTGTCTCCTGACTTTCGAGCATCCTCATCTACACTCCCCACACTTGACAGAAGGGCTGCAGAGGTTTTATTGGTCTCCTTAGGCCGTACTTCCCATCTCAGCAGTTAATGTCTGCCCTCTTGCAGGCTGATGACCTCTGCCCCATCCCCGCCAAAGCCCTCTGAAGGGAAGGACAGCTCAGAGACCCCTACATCAAATTCCACTCCAGGCCACTGCCCTCCCCTGCCCCAGAGCCAAGGAACAAGCAGCATACCATCGTCCACGCTCACTTCCTTGTCTAAAATAATGCCTTTACCCAAACTGCTGTAAAATGCTGACTGGATACCCAGCTTTCTCACCTGTCTGGTTGAGACTCCAATCAGAGTCACCCCTAACTCTATTACAACTATTATAAAACTCACATGGCATACCTTCATAAGGCTACCTAAGCCTTTCTCCTGTGTGCATTTGATACACACATGACAGTTCATAGAAACAAAAGCAATGACATAAAAAACAATATTTATTGAGTACTAGATGCTAGCCTCAGAGTATGTCATACATATTATTTCAATAAATCTTTATAATGATCCTGTGATGTCAGCTGTTTTAGTACCTTGTGTATTTTTATATCTAATTACCTGGTCTACCGTTCCTTTCTCCTCCCACCATGCCACAAACGACACACTTGGATCAATGTGCTCATGTGTACAGACACATCGACACCAAGGGTTCACTGACAATACTGGTCTTATTGCTAATGCTACTTATCCCATTCATTGCATCCCTTCTTATGGAAGAAGATCTGAGATCTCAGATAAGCCTCCTTCTGTTGGAGACATACCCCAAATACCCTGAACAAGAAAGCTGTGCAGTTTCTCTTAAAATCAGCCAGACAGCCATCCTTTGCCTCAGTTGCATTCAGAACACAGCGGGGGCCCGGGGAGGGAGGAGCTCCCTAGAATACTAAAGCCAGGGACCACTTATCACTCCTGCTCTACTTGACCCGCTTCATTTTTCTGTCATATCTGTATCAAGATGCAAGAACGAGTGTGACACAGGCAGCTGTGGGCGTGGGGCCTTGATTCCTACAAACATTTTTGTTACATGCCAATTAAGTTAAGCTCTCCCAGGTGACCTGATTTCAGGATTTCCTGAATTCCTTTGTTTGGAGGTAGCATCCAGAGCCCAGATGTGAGGAAAACTTCCCACGTGAAGGCAGAGGCTCTGGGAATCCCCTGGAAGGAGTCATTCCTGAGTCTTCATGGTCTGAGGGTCACAGAGCTGGAAGGAACCTAAGGCTTGATTAATCTCCAAGACAAAACACACAGTTACCTGTCAAAGCAAGATCCAGATGAGACCCAATATATTACTTTGCTGATTAAGGGTTGAAAGTAAACTCATCAAGTAAAGGCACAGGTTCTCCATTTAATAATTATCCGGAGATTAAGAAACGTTAGATCTGTCAGACCCAACTTCGGGGACATGCTTGACATTCCTCAGATTGCTCCCTCCCTAAAGTCAACCAAAGACAGTAAAAAGAACAGGGGCTTTTGAGTTGATGAGAACTGGTTCCAGGAGGACTTCTCTTGTGGTCCAGTGGTAGAGAACCCCCCTGCCAATGGAGGGGACATGGGTCCCACCCCTGCTCAGAGAAGACTGCATACACATGGGGCAGCTAAGTTCATGTGCCACACTACGAGCCCGTGAGCTCTAGAGTCCATGGTCCACAACAAGAGAAGCCCCTGTGCACAACTAGAGAAAGTCCATGTGCAGCAACAAAGATCCAATGCACACACAAAAAAAAGAAAAAGAACTCATTCCAATCCTGTCTCTGCCACTAACTAGTAGCTAGGCATCACGGGAATGGTATTTCTCAAAGGTTATTTTACTTGTTATGAAACAGAAATAATATCAACTTGCATGAACAGCTGGAATTGAATGAGATATAGCACATGACAAGATGTCTCTTGTTACATAGTAGGTACTCCATCTTCCTTCACTCCCAGATTATACAACAATGGAACACCATAACACCCCAGTAAGAGTTCTTGCTGGACATACAATTCCCAATTCAATACAGCACTGAGTCAGTTGCTCAGACTTGTTACAAACTCAATAACTACATCAACCTAGACAACAACTGACTTTTCACTGAACCACAACATTCTAAAGCCGTTTGCAGAGCACATTTCTCTGGGGAACTAGGGATGGAAATGATTTGGAAACTATCTGAGAGATGTGAACAGTTCTGTCCATTTTACACAGGGTGAAAAGACTCTAACTGAGTAAGAGCAGACAAAATTGACAAACAAATGAAAATTCCATCAACCAGACACAAATAGAAATTCCATTTGGGCTTAGCTTCAAAGTACTGTACACTCTCAAAAATAAAATATAAGCAACCAAAATATATTTACGTCTACAGCTGTGACATTAACATTAGTGGCAGCTTGTTTACACGTCTCAGCCAAGACATGCTCGTCCATCTGGTCACATACCCAGCATTACACACAAATTTTAACGTTATTCAAACATTTCCTATGTGAAAGCACAGGGGTTGCTTCATGTAGACAGATTTGGAAAAAGTCAAGTGCAGATATGCTGCAAAGAACGTGCTGAACCCATGGAAACTGACATTTTCCTTTCTATCTGCCTGTGAAAGGCCTGTTGGGCTTTGTCATTCATTCACCTACTTCTAAAAACCTTTGCACTGACATTTTACCAGTTATCCTACAAATCCCTAACGGGAGGGGAAAAGGGAATATAATTATACATGAATTTCTAACACTGGTGGTGCCTTCAAAAAAATTCTGGCCCAGAGAAGGCTCACCATCAACCCAAAGTGACATCTCTACCTTAATGTAGTATTACCTGTGTCAACTACAAATTGGCTCTTACCAATTTGACCGCCAGTGAATGGACAACAAGGGCATTTGCCATCTGCCTCTGCGGAGAGTGAACAGCATGCATTGAGAGCTGCTGACTTTCAACACCCCCTGAAGGAAATCAGGGTGGGCAAGGCACTCTGTGCTCCGGGGAATCCGGTGGAGCAGGTCTTTAGACGGGCAAATCACTTTCAGGAACAGATTTTACCATCTCAATCCTTGTATCTCCTCACACCTAGAAAAGCACCAGACAGACCCAAACCATTTGTAAAACAAAATACCTGAAAACATCTTCCTGCCAGACCCAAACCATCTGTAAAATAAAACTCTTTAGAAACCCTTTGTTTAACGACATTTGAACCTCCCCTGACACCAAAATCCTTATACTGGCTTTCCTCTCCTGCCTCTTCGGAGCAGTCTCTCAGAGCTATCCGAAGTGCTGCCTTCCGGGCTGCACCTAATTATGCCCCAGATAAAACTTAACCCACAACTCTTAAGCTGTTTGATCTTTTTTAGTTGACACATGTATGCCACAAGAGACTGTCCATTCATATAGGAGATAATGTGACAACTGTTTAACCACTTCCTACTCCAGACAGAGTAAGCTGAGGTTGTCCCTCAGACCCACTATTTTTCAGACAACAAGCAGACTTCTGAATTCATGTTTCTAAGCTGAAGAAAACCCTGTGACATGGGATTTGCCAGTCACTCAGTCATGTCTGACTCTTTGTGACTCCATGGATTGTAGGCCACCAGGTTCCTGTCCGTGGGATTTCTCTAGCCAAGAATAGCAGAGTGGTTGCCATTTCCTACTCTAGGGGATCTTCCCCACCCAGGGATCGGACTCGTGTCTCCTGGCTTAGCAGGCAGAGTCTTCACTGCTGAGCCATCCAGGAAGCCCTGTAAAATGGGATTAACCAATTTATAACAGCTTAAAATACTAGCATCCAGGAGCTTCATAATACATACACACACACACATATTTCTTAAAGTACATACTTGAGGTACACAAAATGATCCTATATAATTGCTAAATGGTCACATATAGCCAGCAGCAGGAAAACCCACATCCATAGCATTGGATAAGCTTCTGTTACAGAAAGTGGTATTTCCCCTCGAGGCTCTGACTGACCACAGACAAGGAAAAAGCAAATGTGTTCAGAGGGCCCCTGGGAGCCTAACAGAGAACTCCAGAAAGCATACTTCACCTATTACAGATGCACTATCACCACAGGATTCTCAATGTGCCGGCCAGAGAGACCACTTCATTTATGTATTTATTTCAGAGAGATCAGTTTAAAGCCCGAGTGCAAATGTATCTCCCTTGTTCAGACCTGAAAGGCCATCCCACTTAGAGGGCACACCCTCTCACCAGCCAGAGGGGCGACCAACCTCGCTTTCCCACCACTTTGCTCTGTTGTGTTCACATCAGCTACACTTGCCTGCTTGCTGGTCCCTGAATGCCTTGAGAGGTCTGCCCTGACTGGAAGCCCCTTCCCTGGAGGTCTCACAGCTCATCTGCAAGTTTGCGCTTTAACTTCACAGCCTTACACTATTTGAAAATCTCAACCTTTTCCCATTGCCTTTTATCCTGCTTTACTCTTTTTTTCATGACATTTGCCACACTGAATAAAAAGATCATTTATTATGGTGTCAGGCATTTTATCGTGTCTGTTTCTGTTTTCCCCTGCTGGAATGTTTTTGTTCCAAGAGAGTGGAAGAACTTCCCCATTTTGTTCATAATGCGTGTCTCACACGCCTAGAACACTTCTTGACGCCTAGGAGGGTGCCTCGCCTATTTATTGAGTGAGTAACTGAATAGCCAGAGACCAAAGTGCTTTATCACAGAACAACTAAGTGGGGCTCTGCTAAGGTGGGGATTCCTTAGGGCGAGAGATTCCATCTGCAAGGGCAGTCACTCTACAAAACCAAAGGAAAGGACCTGAACAGGGCCCTTGGGAAGGATCCCAGGCAGATGCTGGACCAAAGCTCAAGCAGAGAACAGAAATATGGACAGACTTGGGTAAGGTATACACTGCTCCAAAACCAAGCATCTCTTCACTACAGGGTTCAACGTCTTCCAAGGCACCTCCTGAATGGATCCTTCAATATGAAGTGCAAGGCTTTCCCATCTGGCACCCTGCCTTGGTATCTCATTCATTCCATCACTCATCACAGGGACGGTGAGCCGGGCGCCACCCCTCACCCTTCAGGTCCGCCTTTACATGTCAGCGGAAAAGAGCCGCCTGCCACCAGGTCCTGGCCTGCCCCGGGCCCTCCTGGGTACACAGACTGTGCGCAACCCTCAGGCTCAGCCTCGCGCACTGCCTGAGTCAGTCAAGACCAAACCTGGCAGTGAACTGGAGCCCCACCCCATCTCCACGCAGCCTGGATTACTTCTGCTGACCTAAATCCCTTGTGCACCATGATCCAAAGGGCTCGTGAGAAGGATTCAGAGTACAACACGCATCAAAACAGCCACCCTCAAACCACAAGCCACTCCCGACTCTGAGCTACTGATCCACACAGCAGTTTATGTAAGACCTTACTAACCTTCTTCCATGTTCATAATCATTTTTAAATGTTTTATGTCCTTGACTTGTAATGGCGGGGCGGCGGGGAGGTGAAAAGCACAGACTGTAGCTAAACCAAGTCTTCTCTGCCAATCACTAGGTTTCCAATGGTGATTATAAATGTGCCTACCACAGTTTTGGTGAAGTGTGAGGACAAAGGAAGAAGGGAAAGCCTATGGAATAACAAACATAGAAACAGCCCAAGCCAACTATTCAAGGTATGACTCCCATAAACAAAATGGAGTATATCTACACAAAGGAATATTATTTAGCTATAAAAAGGAATAAAGTTTTGATCCATATTACAAAATGAACAAACCTTGAAAACCCACTGAATGAAAGAAGCCAGACACAAAAGGCCACATATTTTAGGACTGCACTTACATGGGATGTCTAGAATAGGCAAGCCTATAGTCAGAAAGTAGATTAGTGGTTGCCAGGGGTTGTTGGAAGTAGGAAAATGACTGCCCGGGTGTATGGGCTTTCCTTTTGAGGCAATAGACAGTGGTGATTACTGCACAACTCTGTAAGCAAACTAAAATCACTCAACTGCACACTTAGGAAAGGGGATATTATCCTTCCTCTTCCTCCTCTGTGAGCTTCCAGAACTAGGCCCAACCCTTATCACTGTATCCTTCAAAGGGCCCAGCAAAAAGCAGGACACACTAAACGCCAAAAAAACTAAGTGACCAATGACAGACATGGAGCCAACATTTTCTAGGAAATATCAACAAAGACTAGAACAGCAGCTGCAAGGAATGACTGGCCACCTTGGGCCAAGTTTGGTCCCCCCAGGCTTTGGAGGGGGGCCAGCACACACTCATTCACTGTGGCGGAGGGTCAGAGGCAGGCTCTGCCAACAGGGGAAAGGATCAAACAGCAGAACTTGGCCGCACCCATTCAGGTTTAGAAAAAAGAAAGAGCTGGGGAAGGGGTGTCCACCACGTCCTTTCAGCTGGGTTCACACTCCGAGTTCTCCATCAGCATGCCCAGCATCCATTTCCACCGTGCAGACCTATTTATACTGCCTCCTTTTAATCGATGTAATGGCTGCAAAAATAAATGAACTGGAAAGCAGGGTTGTAAGGACAGAGAATGCCACAGGAAACAAACAGGCACATATTTCAAAGTAACAGTTTCTTTCCTGGAATTGGCAGGCATTCTTGAATAGACTCTAGGGCTCAGCCTCAACCATCTTTGCCACCTGCTCCATATATGAATACATATCCTAGAGCTCATTTTCCCTGCAGAAATTCTTTAAGGAGGGGAAAAAACAGAGGAAGGGAAAATGAACTGTAGTCTTAAGAAAAGGAAATCTGTGTTTTTTCATTTCATGATAGAGTGAAAAAAATAAATGTTCTTTCTTGTATTTCCCAGAATCCAAAGGCTCTACATATAGAACACTGAACACAATCAGCACAATCAGAACAAAGAAAAACATGTCAGTGTGGCTGACATAATTGGAAGATGGATAAAGAAACAGGTGAAGCCCAGTCATCCAGTGAATCCTCAAACTATGCCTTAGAATTCTCAGAATTAACTCCAGTCTTTCCAGGTCACTTTAATCAAGATGCCCATTTTCTCTGTCTGCAGCAATCTTTGCTCATTTCCAAATTACTCTGGGTTTGCCTGTTTCTATTTTCAAGAGCACTCAGAAATCCAGATTCTTAAAAGTGCTTTTAAACCATCTCATCATCTCTGATTTCTCTCAGCTACTTTTCTTTCCCATTATCACCCTGAACCCAGTTCTCTCTCCCTCCCTCCCCACCCTCTTCCCTTTTAGTGGCTAGAAAGTGGAGCTTAGAAGTTGGAAAGCAAGACAAAGACCCAGAGGTTAGGCTCAGAAGAGAACAAATCAGGAGAGCCTCTGATTGCCCTCCGGAGGTGCTGCCCCCGCCCTATCTTATCGGAGGGCAGGTTCCAGGGGGTCAGACAGGGGAGACCTTCCTTCCGCACAAGCCCTGGAGCCCCTGCCCTTGGCTTTCACACTCAGCTCCCATACTTCTTGTACTTCCCCAGTGGCTCTGCAATAAAGAATCTGCCTGCAATGCAGGAGACAGGAGTTCGATTCCTGGGCGGAGAAGATTCTCTGGAGGAAGACATGGCAACCCAGTCCAATATTCTTGTTGGGGAAATCCCGTGGGCAGAGAGACCTGAGGGGCTACAGTCCACAGGGTCTCACAAAGTCAGAGGTGATGGAGCACCCATACTTTTTACCTGTGTGAGCTGGTGTATGTAGATCACCTCATCACTCTGTGTCTCGTTCAACGAGAATCCCAATGCCTATCTCACAGGAGAAACGACGAAACACAGGGGAATCCAGACTCTAAGCACCATTAGGAAAGAGACCCAGGTTCCCTTTTCCACGGCTCCCTGTTTTATATCTAAACGGGGAACTCACTAAAGAAGAAAAAGATAATGATGATTTTATCCTCATTTTTATTACCACCACCCTAACACATAAGGAAAAATCATCAAGCAAAAATAAATCAAAAAACAATATCCTACAGCGGGCCAACAGGAAAAAGAATATGTGCATGTTATGACAGCTACGGTGACTGCACGTTTTTCACAATGAGAGAGAGACAAAGGAAGAAAGGGGAAAGGCAAAAAGAAATATGAATAAATAAAGAAATCTAACTGATATCTTAAATGTGTAATCAAAAAGAACAGGCCCTGGAATATATTATAAATACAGAGATCTGTTCAGAGGGAAGCAACTGAAAGCCAAACTGAACGGCCTCAGCAATGGGTGGAAGAAATATTCTGAAATGGCATAATGTAGGAACAAAGAACAAAGCGTTTTTATCTGGCTTCCAAACAATGAAACCAACCTGCCAATTCCATGTGGAAGACGGGCTTTAAAGAACTGCAGCCGAGCGGAGGGAGCTTTCAAAGGGAGCTGGAATCCATGATATGCCAGGCGAGCAGGCACAGACCCTGAACAGGCAGGCGTCCCCAAACCGAATGAACCACGGAGAGCCTCTGATTGCCCTCCGGAGGTGCTGCCCCCGCCCTATCTTATCGGAGGGCAGGTTCCAGGGGGTCAGACAGGGGAGACCTTCCTTCCGCACAAGCCCTGGAGCCCCTGCCCTTGGCTTTCACACTCAGCTCCCATACTTCTTGTACTTCCCCAGTGGCTCTGCAATAAAGAATCTGCCTGCAATGCAGGAGACAGGAGTTCGATTCCTGGGCGGAGAAGATTCTCTGGAGGAAGACATGGCAACCCAGTCCAATATTCTTGTTGGGGAAATCCCGTGGGCAGAGAGACCTGAGGGGCTACAGTCCACAGGGTCTCACAAAGTCAGAGGTGATGGAGCACCCATACTTTTTACCTGTGTGAGCTGGTGTATGTAGATCACCTCATCACTCTGTGTCTCGTTCAACGAGAATCCCAATGCCTATCTCACAGGAGAAACGACGAAACACAGGGGAATCCAGACTCTAAGCACCATTAGGAAAGAGACCCAGGTTCCCTTTTCCACGGCTCCCTGTTTTATATCTAAACGGGGAACTCACTAAAGAAGAAAAAGATAATGATGATTTTATCCTCATTTTTATTACCACCACCCTAACACATAAGGAAAAATCATCAAGCAAAAATAAATCAAAAAACAATATCCTACAGCGGGCCAACAGGAAAAAGAATATGTGCATGTTATGACAGCTACGGTGACTGCACGTTTTTCACAATGAGAGAGAGACAAAGGAAGAAAGGGGAAAGGCAAAAAGAAATATGAATAAATAAAGAAATCTAACTGATATCTTAAATGTGTAATCAAAAAGAACAGGCCCTGGAATATATTATAAATACAGAGATCTGTTCAGAGGGAAGCAACTGAAAGCCAAACTGAACGGCCTCAGCAATGGGTGGAAGAAATATTCTGAAATGGCATAATGTAGGAACAAAGAACAAAGCGTTTTTATCTGGCTTCCAAACAATGAAACCAACCTGCCAATTCCATGTGGAAGACGGGCTTTAAAGAACTGCAGCCGAGCGGAGGGAGCTTTCAAAGGGAGCTGGAATCCATGATATGCCAGGCGAGCAGCCGCCACAGACCCCTGAACAGGCAGGCGTCTCCAGCCCAGGCCAGGAGGAGCCGGAGGCAGCCCAGAACAGGCTGAAGACTCCACGGAAAACCACTCCTGGACTCGCCCATCCAGCCTGCGCATCTGGACCAGCTCCTGGGCTCCTTTCCTCCCATAGGCGCTGCTGGCCCACAGGCCGATGATCTCTGAGGAATTACAGAAACGAGACCCAGGAGGAAAAATAGCCCTGGCTGCGCTCTGGAGGGCACAACATCAATTCTGACTCTGCTCCTCACACAGGGAGGAAGGAAATTCCTCCCTCTGAGACGGTTTCCTCACCACCAAGAAAAGGCAGGAATGCACCACATCCAGCTATCCGTTCTGAAGTCCGTGGGCAAAACTCAAATCTATTCAAAGCAGCCTTGCACAGGGGCCGAGCTCAGACGGTCCTCACCACCCTGGGAGAGAGGACGACTGGAGAGGAGGTGGCGTCCATTCTGGCAGGACACGAGGCCAGCAATGGCTGCATCGACTACGAAGCCTTCCTGAAGCACAGCCTAAGCGACTGAGCTCAGCAGGTGCAGTGGGGTCGGACTCTGGGCCCTCCGCCGGCAAAAGCACGTTCCTGCCACTAGGAGGCTGTTGTTTCAAAGTAAAGAGACGGCTCCTCCCTTGCAAATAAATAAAGAAAAAAAGATACAAATCTCTCTATGTTCATTAGCAGCACTGTTCACAACAGCCACAATAGGGTTAAATGCCCATCAGCAGATGAATGGATAAAGAAGATGTGATATATCTATATCCATATCTACACCTATCTATAGATAGATAATGGAATACTACTCAGCCATAAAAAAAAAGAATGAAGTGCCATTTCCAACCATTGATGCAACCAGAGATGATCATACTAAGTGAAAAAGAGAAAGACCAATACCACATGAAGTAATGCGGAATCTAAAATATGACACAAATCAATCTATGAACCAGAATCACAGACGGAGAGTAGACAGGTGGTTCCCAAGGTGGGGGGTGAGGAGGAGGGATGGAGCGGCAGGCTGGGGTTTACTGACGCCAGCTTTTATACAGAGAATGGATAAACGACAAGGTCCTACTATATATCACAGAGCACTATAGTCAATATTCTATGATAAGTCATAATGCAAAGAATAGTTAAAAAAGAATGTATATATCTGTATAACTGAAGCATTTTGCTGTACAGCAGAAATTAATACAATACTGTAAGTCAACTGTACTACAATTTTAAAAATATATTAAACTGACAAAAAGCAGCTTTGGATATCCCTATGCTCACCTAAATGGCGAAGTCAACAGGTTTTTTTGTTTTTTTTTAAAGATTTATTTATTTATTTATTTTGGGTGGGGGGCGGGTTGGGGAGGGAGGGGAGCGGGTGGGCCACTTCTATTGGTCTTTCATTTCTCTATGTCTTTGTTCTTTGGCTCCTGTGGGCCTCCCATCGCGGTGGCCTCTGTCGTTGCAGAGCGTCGGCTCTGGGCGCATGCGCTCCAGAGCTCTGGCTCGGTAATTGGACACATGGGTCCAGCTGCTCTGCAGCACGTGGGATCTTCCCAGGCCAGGGATCGAACCGGCACCCCTTGCACTGCAAGGCGGTGTCCTTACCCACTGGACCACCAGGGGAAGCCCTCAACAGGTTTTAATGCATGTCCTATGATAGCACCTGGGACCTGAGACCACAAGAGAGAACAGACTTCCGTCTCCATCAGCCATCTCCTGCTTCTAAGGACACTGACTCCTGGTGGGACTCCAGACTCCCAAGTCACCAGCACCACTTCAGTGGTTCGCTCTTTCCCTTTTTTATCCCCTAGTCGTATTATTACACTATTGTCATTTAAAGGGCACAAAGGTAAGTCCTATCTCAATCTTTGTTATTGTTTAGTCACTAAGTCATGTCTCTTTTGTGACCCCATGGATTGCAGCCCACCAGGCTCCACCATCTATGACATTTTCCAGGCAAGAATACTGGAGTGGGTTGCTATTTCCTTCTCCAGGGGATCTTCCGGTCCCAGGGATCAAACCCTCATCTGCATTGGCAGGTAGATACTTTTACCACTAAGCCACCAGGGAAGCTCCACCTCAATCACAGAGATATCTAAAAACCAAGAGGGTAAAGTAGATGTGGAAGCACTGTGAAAACAACCACATGCTTCACAATTCTATTATTCACCTGATATATTGTGAACTTCAGGAGGGTTCATGGAAAAGTACTTCCAAGATCTAACACAGAGACTTAAAGATTTGCCAGGCACTCAATACATAATGGAGACCACTAGATGAAGCTGTGAATCAGCTAACCCTCAATTCAGCATCATCGACTGCAGGTTCTACAGGGCACAAGGTATGTCCCTGATCCTGTCTGTACATACTCACAATCTAGTTGAGGAAGACGCGCTTCCAGGATACACAGTGCCAAAGACAATACACCTGCCGAGGCTTATACAGCACACAGACCTCAGCACGGGCAGGGGAGCCATCCGTGAGCTGGACTCAGCAGCAAAGCATACTGCACAGAAGGACACTTAATTTCACAACACAGAACAGAGGGGCTTTGGAACCGGGAGAGCTCTTGAAGAGTGAGTTACTCAATTCCCTCATTCTAAGGGTGAGAAAACTAAGCCTTTGGAAGGGGTCTTGGGTAATGGGCTCACACAGCAACACCACCACCAAAGACCAGGGATCCAGAGGGGTCCCTGATCCCTCGCTGAACAACACTGCACCGTACAGAATAGTCTTGCTTCATTTCACCGGGAACAACAGTAAAAACAAGCCTGGTCACCAATCTTCACTCCAAAGTTGCTTGTTAAACAACATGAGACAAGCTGCTAAACAGCGTGGCAAGTGTGAGCATCCACAGACACATACACGTGCTCTCTTGTATGTCTTTCCTTCTCCCTTCTCCCCACTGGAATGGATCCTGCCACAATGGAGCAGAGAGGGTGCCTAAAGAAGGTCGGAGAAGAAGGTCGTATTTCCATCTTCAGATCCCCACTCAAGTATCATCTCCCCACACGGGTCTCCCTCCCGGACCATTAGACTAAATGATAACTCCAGCCCTGCTCCACCGTCGGACACCCTATACATACGTCATTTTTCTTTTTCTCCCCTGAGTAGGATGGAAGGACTGTGGGCAAGGATCTCAGCAATCATGTGGCAGGTACTCAATGAAATGTTTATTGAGAAAGTAAAAGTGAAGTCATTCAGTCATGTCAGACTCTGTGGCCCTTCTCCAGGCAAGAATACTGGAGTGGGTAGTCTTCCTCTTCTCCAAGGGATTTTCCCAACTCAGGGATCGAACCCAGGTCTCTCGCATTGTAGGCAGATTCTATATCATCTGAGCCACCAGAGAAGCCCAAGAATACAACAGTGGGTAGCCTGTCCCTTCTCCAGGGGAACTTCCCAACCCAGGGACTGAATCTAGGCCTCCCACAATGCAGGCCACTAGGAAAGCCCATCGTTTATTGAAAACAATGAATACAAACAGAAATCAGAGGCTTCATAAAGAAAACATCATTTGACCACCTCGTCCTTAAATGATGGATAGTACTCAGGAAAAAAAAAAAAAATGGATGCTGACATGAGTCGGGGCCAGAGTAGACATCCTGGATGGAAGAAACAGTGTCCCACCAGCTCCTTCTCCTAAATGCAAGATAAATAAAGAAAACCAAAGCAGAGATAATGCAAAGAAATCCAAAATGTCTGGGACACACAGAGTGTGTACCCGTTGTGTCCGGGGTCTTTGCGAAAACTAACACTGGGCTCACCAGCAACACCACCACCAAAGACCAGGGATCCAGAGGGGTCCCTGATCCCTCGCTGAACAACACTGCACCGTACAGAATAGTCTTGCTTCATTTCACCGGGAACAACAGTAAAAACAAGCCTGGTCACCAATCTTCACTCCAAAGTTGCTTGTTAAACAACATGAGACAAGCTGCTAAACAGCGTGGCAAGTGTGAGCATCCACAGACACATACACGTGCTCTCTTGTATGTCTTTCCTTCTCCCTTCTCCCCACTGGAATGGATCCTGCCACAATGGAGCAGAGAGGGTGCCTAAAGAAGGTCGGAGAAGAAGGTCGTATTTCCATCTTCAGATCCCCACTCAAGTATCATCTCCCCACACGGGTCTCCCTCCCGGACCATTAGACTAAATGATAACTCCAGCCCTGCTCCACCGTCGGACACCCTATACATACGTCATTTTTCTTTTTCTCCCCTGAGTAGGATGGAAGGACTGTGGGCAAGGATCTCAGCAATCATGTGGCAGGTACTCAATGAAATGTTTATTGAGAAAGTAAAAGTGAAGTCATTCAGTCATGTCAGACTCTGTGGCCCTTCTCCAGGCAAGAATACTGGAGTGGGTAGTCTTCCTCTTCTCCAAGGGATTTTCCCAACTCAGGGATCGAACCCAGGTCTCTCGCATTGTAGGCAGATTCTATATCATCTGAGCCACCAGAGAAGCCCAAGAATACAACAGTGGGTAGCCTGTCCCTTCTCCAGGGGAACTTCCCAACCCAGGGACTGAATCTAGGCCTCCCACAATGCAGGCCACTAGGAAAGCCCATCGTTTATTGAAAACAATGAATACAAACAGAAATCAGAGGCTTCATAAAGAAAACATCATTTGACCACCTCGTCCTTAAATGATGGATAGTACTCAGGAAAAAAAAAAAAAATGGATGCTGACATGAGTCGGGGCCAGAGTAGACATCCTGGATGGAAGAAACAGTGTCCCACCAGCTCCTTCTCCTAAATGCAAGATAAATAAAGAAAACCAAAGCAGAGATAATGCGCAAAGAAATCCAAAATGTCTGGGACACACAGAGTGTGTGTCAGTCGCTCAGTTGTGTCCGACTCTTTGCACCCCCATGGACTGTAGCTGACCACGCTCCTCTGTCCATAGAATTCTCCAGGCAGAAATACTAGAGTGGGTTGCCATGCCCTCCTCCAGGGGATCTTCCAGACTCAGGGATTGAACCTGGGTCTCCTGCATTGCAGGCAGATTCTTTACTATCTGAGCCACCAGGGAAGCCTGTGTTTACACAAAATTCTCTGTAAAGAGAGCTGGAAGGCTACCACCCAATCTCAGAAGGTCACATTGTAGCCACAAACTCACACAGGCCCTGTTAGAAAGCAATTCCGCTGGGGAGGCGGGGAGTGCAGAGGGAGAGGATGATGCCTGAAGCCAGGGAACACAGCACAGGCCTTGAAGCTGCTGTTCCCAAGACCAAGTGCTTCCCTGAGCCAAAACCCCGCCTCCCTCTTCACTCTGCCTTGGCCAGCCCACAAAGTTCCAGCCAGGGTCTCTCCTGCCCCATTCAGACTCATGCCACAAACTCCAGGCAGAAACTCACGGGATGTAGAGGACTTTTTTTTTTTTCTCTGAGCTATTTTATCTATATTTTAACGTTGCAGAGACTGATTAGGGAAACAAATACATTTGAAAAGGAGAAAAGTCATTAGTATGCATAAAAAACAAACGCAGTAGAATATTGATTGTGGCAATTTAGGAAAGTTGGCACCATGCACTTCTCCAATTCACAGGAAATTGAGAGAAAATACAGTCCACACCACATCCTAAATGAAACTTCAGGGTGCAGGGTTGCTGAGTGGGCACAGACAGCCTGCCCCTCCGCCCCACAAATGAATCTAGGCCTCCCACAATGCAGGCCACTAGGAAAGCCACCAATGAATACAAACAGAAATCAGAGGCTTCATAAAGAAAACATCATTTGACCACCTCGTCCTTAAATGATGGATAGTACTCAGGAAAAAAAAAAAAAATGGATGCTGACATGAGTCGGGGCCAGAGTAGACATCCTGGATGGAAGAAACAGTGTCCCACCAGCTCCTTCTCCTAAATGCAAGATAAATAAAGAAAACCAAAGCAGAGATAATGCGCAAAGAAATCCAAAATGTCTGGGACACACAGAGTGTGTGTCAGTCGCTCAGTTGTGTCCGACTCTTTGCACCCCCATGGACTGTAGCTGACCACGCTCCTCTGTCCATAGAATTCTCCAGGCAGAAATACTAGAGTGGGTTGCCATGCCCTCCTCCAGGGGATCTTCCAGACTCAGGGATTGAACCTGGGTCTCCTGCATTGCAGGCAGATTCTTTACTATCTGAGCCACCAGGGAAGCCTGTGTTTACACAAAATTCTCTGTAAAGAGAGCTGGAAGGCTACCACCCAATCTCAGAAGGTCACATTGTAGCCACAAACTCACACAGGCCCTGTTAGAAAGCAATTCCGCTGGGGAGGCGGGGAGTGCAGAGGGAGAGGATGATGCCTGAAGCCAGGGAACACAGCACAGGCCTTGAAGCTGCTGTTCCCAAGACCAAGTGCTTCCCTGAGCCAAAACCCCGCCTCCCTCTTCACTCTGCCTTGGCCAGCCCACAAAGTTCCAGCCAGGGTCTCTCCTGCCCCATTCAGACTCATGCCACAAACTCCAGGCAGAAACTCACGGGATGTAGAGGACTTTTTTTTTTTTCTCTGAGCTATTTTATCTATATTTTAACGTTGCAGAGACTGATTAGGGAAACAAATACATTTGAAAAGGAGAAAAGTCATTAGTATGCATAAAAAACAAACGCAGTAGAATATTGATTGTGGCAATTTAGGAAAGTTGGCACCATGCACTTCTCCAATTCACAGGAAATTGAGAGAAAATACAGTCCACACCACATCCTAAATGAATAAGGCTTCAGGGTGCAGGGTTGCTGAGTGGGCACAGACAGCCTCTGCCCTGTCTCCCTGTCCGCCCCAGGGCCAGCACTGCCAGCACCTCCCAGGACACGCCGGCGACACTACTGAGGTCTGGGGTGACGTCTTCATGGATGTCCCTGACTCAGAGGGTAGCCATTTTCACAACAGAGCTGGACTCACCTGGAATAAATCCACAGACCCTACAGAGGGGTACGATCAGTGTTCTGGTAAGGAAGGTTTTAAATACCAGTTTTATTTCTCTTTCTTTATTCTGCACACAGAAGTAGATTGGTAAATAAATAATGAAGCTTGATGATTTCTGAAGTGCTGGAGTGGTATAGAGAGATCCTTAAACTCAAAACTGAAAGGCTATGAACTTCTGTGGGTCTCAACTTCTTTTTCTGATTGTAGCTCAGTGCGAATTAAATGGACACTATAAATAAATTCATGAATAAATTTGCTCACTGAATTGTAACAACCCTCTGAGCTAAAACTATCATTAACCCAACTTAACAACACAATTTTTCCAATTTCACAAGCAAGAAGCGAAACCATGCATTGTCAGGCATTCGGTTGGGTCCAAAACGTCCATAAGACATCAGGTCCACACCAAAAGGTCCTTGAACGTTGGTCCTATCCAAAATGTCCACCGGCATATTTCTTCCACGTCAAATGGTTTGGGGCAAGGTCAAATAAATACCAAGGACTTTTGGGTGTGGATCAACTGAGTCCATTCCCATGGACATTTTGGACAGAACCAAAAATGACCAGATACCAAACCTTCCAGCCTGGACCACGTGCTTAAAGCAGCAAATGCTTTATGCACATTTTGGACAGGAACCAATGTTTGCTAACTGAGTCAGGAGTGTGAAATCTGCCTAGTGTCCATGTTCTTAATCCAAACTCTAATTTACTCAACATTTCCAAGCCCCTCCTGGTTCTAAAACCATCGAAGGCCTCATTTCTTCACCTCTGTAAATTTGTTCAAATAGAAAGCATTGGGGTCACCAGAGCTGACCTGCATCCAAACAGCACCCAAGCCTGGCAGAGTACTTCCCCAGTGGCTTAGTGGTAAAGAATCCACCTAATCAAATGAATAAGGCTTCAGGGTGCAGGGTTGCTGAGTGGGCACAGACAGCCTCTGCCCTGTCTCCCTGTCCGCCCCAGGGCCAGCACTGCCAGCACCTCCCAGGACACGCCGGCGACACTACTGAGGTCTGGGGTGACGTCTTCATGGATGTCCCTGACTCAGAGGGTAGCCATTTTCACAACAGAGCTGGACTCACCTGGAATAAATCCACAGACCCTACAGAGGGGTACGATCAGTGTTCTGGTAAGGAAGGTTTTAAATACCAGTTTTATTTCTCTTTCTTTATTCTGCACACAGAAGTAGATTGGTAAATAAATAATGAAGCTTGATGATTTCTGAAGTGCTGGAGTGGTATAGAGAGATCCTTAAACTCAAAACTGAAAGGCTATGAACTTCTGTGGGTCTCAACTTCTTTTTCTGATTGTAGCTCAGTGCGAATTAAATGGACACTATAAATAAATTCATGAATAAATTTGCTCACTGAATTGTAACAACCCTCTGAGCTAAAACTATCATTAACCCAACTTAACAACACAATTTTTCCAATTTCACAAGCAAGAAGCGAAACCATGCATTGTCAGGCATTCGGTTGGGTCCAAAACGTCCATAAGACATCAGGTCCACACCAAAAGGTCCTTGAACGTTGGTCCTATCCAAAATGTCCACCGGCATATTTCTTCCACGTCAAATGGTTTGGGGCAAGGTCAAATAAATACCAAGGACTTTTGGGTGTGGATCAACTGAGTCCATTCCCATGGACATTTTGGACAGAACCAAAAATGACCAGATACCAAACCTTCCAGCCTGGACCACGTGCTTAAAGCAGCAAATGCTTTATGCACATTTTGGACAGGAACCAATGTTTGCTAACTGAGTCAGGAGTGTGAAATCTGCCTAGTGTCCATGTTCTTAATCCAAACTCTAATTTACTCAACATTTCCAAGCCCCTCCTGGTTCTAAAACCATCGAAGGCCTCATTTCTTCACCTCTGTAAATTTGTTCAAATAGAAAGCATTGGGGTCACCAGAGCTGACCTGCATCCAAACAGCACCCAAGCCTGGCAGAGTACTTCCCCAGTGGCTTAGTGGTAAAGAATCCACCTGCAATGCAGGAAGTGCAAGAAACATGAGTTTGATCAGGGTCAGGAAGATTAAAGAAAAAAAGTTCCTCCAAAAGCTGCCAGTCAAAGACAGAAAATTTGCCTCTGGAGCAGTAACTCCCCAGTGCTAGAGGCACAGAAGCAGGGGCTGGAAAACCATCAGGAGGAGAGGCTGAGGAGTAAAAGGACTTCAAGATTCCATGAATAAGCCACAAAGCAACCAAGACCCCATGCCCACAACTACTGAAGGCCACGTGCCCTAGAGCCCAGGCTCCACAACAAGAGAATCCACCACAACGAGCTGTCCGTGCACCACAATGAAGGTTAGCCCCTGTTCACCAGGACTAGAGAAAGCTTGCACAAAGTAACAAAGACCCAGTGCAGCCAAAAAAACCACAAAGATTCCTTGATTAAAGGGGTCAAAGTACAAATGAATTGTCTCTTGCAGAAAAGATCAAGTCCTCCTACCTTCCCAATCTCCTTCCCTGTCAGTGAATGGGCTCTTATTTGGATTAGGATAGGGTCACTGTGAGGCAGGAGATTAGATGGGCTCCAAACTAGGCATTTACCACTCATCTCAGGTTTACATTTCTTAGGACACTCACACCCAGCCTCCTGTTTGCATTTCCTAAGACAGGAGATAGATAAGATCCAGGTAAGATATTTACAACCAGCTTCCTGTTTGCACTTCAAACAGAGCAGACAACAGAAACAGGGCAAATAGTCAGGCTTTGCCTCCTGAGGACACTTTCCGCTAACAATCATAGGCAAAAACAGAGAGGGGTAAATCCTGTTTGATCAAGTGGTCACAAATAAGGGTAAGGGAGACAATGCACACGTACAGAAAGATTCCCCTGGAGGTCAAGAGGAGAGGACACCATCCCATAATATGTGATGCCAAAGGCCCCCTCAGGCCTCTGGACTAGAATCCATCTCGGAAAAAGGTGCACACTCATGTTGGGGAGGGTCTTTGGGTAGTCAGGTGTGGAAAAAGAAACCAGATAATTGGTATGGGGCTTCCCGGTAGCACTAGTGTAAAGAACCCACCTGCCAATGAAGGGGACATAAGAGAGATGAATGTGGTCCCTGGGTCTGAAAGACCTCCTGGAGAAGGGAACTGACAACCCACTCCAGTATTCCTGCCTGGAGGATCCCATGGACAAAGGAGCCTAGCAGCTTACAGTCCACAGGGTTACAAAGAGTCGGACACGACTGAAGAGACTTAGCTCATACGTGTTCTCGGATATACGACATTTGGGGGCTTCTCTGGTGGCTCGGACAGGAAAGAATCTGCCTTCCATGTGGGAGACATGGGTTGGATCCCTAAGTTGAGAAGATCCCATGAAAAAGGGAATGGCTACCCACTCCAGTATTCTTGCCTCTCTGGAGAATTCCATGGACAGAGGAGGGTGGTGGAAGTGCAAAGAGTTAGACATGACTGAAGCAACTGACAACACACACAAAGACTCAGAAGAAATGCCCTTGTATAAGTGACCTAACAGCCTCTTTATTGCACTCCTCATCAGAGAGGACGCCTGCACTCTTTCTCTTAGGGTGTCCATCTCTGCCTTGCTTCTTTCTGTCTTTTAAACCATTTCTTCCAATTGTGCCTGTCTCTCATAATGCACTTTGCATCTCTTTTTCCAGTTTTTGACTCCTTGAGAAATGTATTTTTCAATGGGGGCAAAGAACCATGGAAAATTTGCTTCTCGCCTTTTAGCCTTTACTGGCCTGGTGGTTAGGATTCCTGGTTTTCATCCAGCTACCCAGGTTCAATTCCAGGGAAGTAAGACCTCCTTTCACGCCGTCGCTCACTGCTGCCTCTCTGAGATCAATGGCAGATGTAATCGCGTGACGATGAGGTCCTCCTGAATCAGAACGGGGCTTTGAAACAAGATGGCAGGCTGGACACAGAGGGCAGGCTGGACACAGAGAGCAGCCAGTCACACCGAGATGGACACAGAAGTTGACGCCATGTAATTGTGACACAGGGCACCTACGACAGCCAGCAACCACCAGAAGCTACTGGGAAGAGGAAAGACAAGACTCTTCCTTATGGCCTCAGAGGAAGAGCCCCTTGTTAACTTCTTGATGTCAGAATTCTAGCTCCCAGAGATGTGAGGAAATACACCTGTGTGAAGACACCCAGCATGCAACAATGCGTTACTACAGGGGAACTGATACACCAAACAATCCTTGCCCTGGAGACCTTCTACCTGTGTCTTAGGAACTCAGAGTTGTTTTCCAAGTGAGAATTTTGATGGTGCAGTAATATTAATTTTTGAATAAACATGAATGGCAGCAAGCCGGTGTAGCTTTTGTTTTCCACCTCAACGGATTCATCGAGTGCTTAATGCATGACAAAAATTCTGCTCAGTCCTGAGGACACAAGGGAGGAGACATGACTCCCACCCTCAGGGAGCTCATCAGCCACCCTCTACCATCACCTGACAGATGCCTTTATATCAGAGATGGATGCTGACGAGACATTTACAAACACAGAGGTAGGGGAAGGAGCAGAACGGTCATCCATGACTGTGGGTAGCAGGGAAGGCTTCTTTTTCCAAAAGTTCCATCTAGACTAGATCTTTAAAGACTAGGTGTTCTCCAGGTGAACCAGATAACGAAGGGCTTCTTAGATACGACAGCCCTGTTCACAGGCCTTGGAATTACTCCTTCAGATATGGGTACAGTAGAGGGTGTGTGTATATGTTAGTCACGCAGGTGTCTGACTCTCTGCGACCCAATGGACTGTAGCCTCTGTCTGTGGAGTTCTCCAGGCAAGAATACTGGAGTGGGTTGCTATTCCCTTCTCCAAGGGATCTTCCCAACACAAGGATCGAACACAGGTCTCCTACACTGCAGGAGTAACAAATGTGTAACTACACATTTGTTACAGTCTGAGTCATCTAAGAAGGGGCAAAAATAAAATTCAAGAGTGATGAAGCAGCATCTTAACCTGTACAGGAAATAGTCCTGGAAACCTCAGGAGTGCTTGGACAACCATGACTCCAATTTTTTTAACAATCCTATTCCATTACTACCCTCACACCCAGAGCACCACATTCTTTTCATTTTAGAGTAACTAGAATGTTGGATTCCTTCCACCTCCCTGGTTATAGACCATCTTGCAGTTCTAATGGGGATATCAACACTAAACATATCCATGGGTGAAAAACTAGACAGAAGACACATCAGATGGTTCCCCCAACCCCAACAGATTTTTAATCCATTCACTTCTCAATGCTCTGGCATATGGAGATGGGAGAGACAGAAATGAAACTCAACTAACAGCTGCTTCCCAAGAGTGGAGGCATCTAAGAGGACATACCTGTGTCACCCAAGACAGCCGTGAGCATTCTCAGAACTAATTCTATAACTGCTGGGGTGGAGAGCTTCCCTCCTTCCCAGAGCACTCTCACGTGTCATTGGGCTTTATTCTGATAACCACCATGGGAGTCCAGTAGCATTTATGAGGTTAGAAGGTGGCCCAGGGGTTAGGTAAATAGCAAGTTAGAGCTGCCCTGAGTTGAGACCTCCGTCTCCTGACCCCAGGGAGCTCCTGTCTTCCTAGCCTTGTGTATCTGTCTCCTGAAGCATGTAGAAGGATGCTGAAGATGGTAGTGGTTCTGTGGCAGTAAACGGAAATCACTCAACTTCCATGAAGAGTCTACTGGGAGGGCAAAAGAGTAAGTCTTGCTTTCCTTCCTCCTATAAGTGAGAGAGATTTCACCCATGTGATCAACATAGCTAACTGTATCTCCATATTCTGAATGTGGGAGTCTTAGGAAATGAGTCGATGAGAGTAGGCACTCTCTGCGACCCAATGGACTGTAGCCTCTGTCTGTGGAGTTCTCCAGGCAAGAATACTGGAGTGGGTTGCTATTCCCTTCTCCAAGGGATCTTCCCAACACAAGGATCTAACACAGGTCTCCTACACTGCAGGAGTAACAAATGTGTAACTACACATTTGTTACAGTCTGAGTCATCTAAGAAGGGGCAAAAATAAAATTCAAGAGTGATGAAGCAGCATCTTAACCTGTACAGGAAATAGTCCTGGAAACCTCAGGAGTGCTTGGACAACCATGACTCCAATTTTTTTAACAATCCTATTCCATTACTACCCTCACACCCAGAGCACCACATTCTTTTCATTTTAGAGTAACTAGAATGTTGGATTCCTTCCACCTCCCTGGTTATAGACCATCTTGCAGTTCTAATGGGGATATCAACACTAAACATATCCATGGGTGAAAAACTAGACAGAAGACACATCAGATGGTTCCCCCAACCCCAACAGATTTTTAATCCATTCACTTCTCAATGCTCTGGCATATGGAGATGGGAGAGACAGAAATGAAACTCAACTAACAGCTGCTTCCCAAGAGTGGAGGCATCTAAGAGGACATACCTGTGTCACCCAAGACAGCCGTGAGCATTCTCAGAACTAATTCTATAACTGCTGGGGTGGAGAGCTTCCCTCCTTCCCAGAGCACTCTCACGTGTCATTGGGCTTTATTCTGATAACCACCATGGGAGTCCAGTAGCATTTATGAGGTTAGAAGGTGGCCCAGGGGTTAGGTAAATAGCAAGTTAGAGCTGCCCTGAGTTGAGACCTCCGTCTCCTGACCCCAGGGAGCTCCTGTCTTCCTAGCCTTGTGTATCTGTCTCCTGAAGCATGTAGAAGGATGCTGAAGATGGTAGTGGTTCTGTGGCAGTAAACGGAAATCACTCAACTTCCATGAAGAGTCTACTGGGAGGGCAAAAGAGTAAGTCTTGCTTTCCTTCCTCCTATAAGTGAGAGAGATTTCACCCATGTGATCAACATAGCTAACTGTATCTCCATATTCTGAATGTGGGAGTCTTAGGAAATGAGTCGAGGGTAAAGTAGGAATTGAAGATGTGGGAGGCATGTAGCTGCAATGCAGCTCAGGGAGCAGATTTGGTCCAGCCGCCACCCACCCCCACCTCCTCCCTTGGCCCCCCTGCCCCGCCATTCTCCTATGTTCAATACATGATTTATGCATCCAATATACACCTATACCTGCCGCCTTTAAAAAGCAAGGAATTGCTGATTCCAGTGGTGATGATGAAATCAACTCATCAGGAACAAAGCAGAGTCACTGACCTTTGTGCCCATGGACTTCTCCTTAAATATTGTTATATTAAACTAATTATTCATCTTCAGGGCTCAGAATGTCTCCCAAATGCTCAAGTAAAGAAAGCAATTCCAGGTTTTAAATACAGACTAAAGTTGCAACATACAGGTATAAACTGGAATCACTTTCTTCCTGAAAGAACTGAAAATGCTACTGGTATTGTCCTTTATGAAGATTAAAAAACAAAAAGAACATCAATTAGATCCCGTCTTCTGGTTATAACTCTCTGCTTAAAAAGGAAATTAATGAGGCTTCCCTGGTGGCCCAGTGGGTAGAGAGTCCTCCTTGCAGTGCAGGGGGCACCAGTTCGATCCCTGGCCTGGGAGGATCCCATGTACCAGAGAGCGGTTGGATTGGTGTGCCCAATCACAAGCCAGCGCGCTAGAGCACATGCGCCCAGAACCAATGGTCTGCATTGAGAGCAGTCACTGCAATGGGAGGCCCACACAGGCCGAAGAATAAAGATGGATGAAAATAAATAAATAAAATCAATAAAAGAGGCTAAAATTCAAAAAAAAAAAGGGCGGGGGGGAGCCATAAACAAAAAATAAAAGGAATTAATGCAAGGAAGCACATGAGGTTTACATTTAATGGATCTCCTCCCCTCATCCTACCCTTAGTTCAGTCTGTGTGTTTCAGGGATTTTTGCCTGATCTAGAAAGTTAAAGATACACATAGGCGTGCACACATACATACACACACACTCATAGGATTCTAAACTGGAATGTCTTCTTTTCCAGGTGCCCCAGGCTGTCAATGAATTCTAACTTAATTGTTTTGCACTTCCATGAAGGCAGCACCTGCTTTGGAGGCACTGGGATGATCGCATGAAGCCATAAAAGACAACCTGTCCTCATGGCAGTGGATAAGACGACTCAGAAGGAGAGAAGAAAAGTTCTCGCCCTTAGAGGAGTCAACTGGTTTCCTGGGAAATTACTCAACTACTGAGCATGCTTGCTGACTATCTTTCTCTTCTGGCCCTACATACCTAGAAATAGACGTCTCGCCCTGTATGCAGAAAGGCCATAAATTTCTTCCTGGAAGAGGAGGAGGAACTAGGAGGGACTGGAGAAAGCCTCTGCTTTCCCTTTCATCTTCTCTCCCGAGCACATGCACACCAGAGGACGTGAAGCCAGGGGCTGGAGGGAGATAATAAACCAGTAAATATTGAAATATTATATTATGAAATGGTTAACTTTCAAATAGCAATGTCAGCGGCTCACCAGTTAGTGGGAGGAACACTGGGCTGAGGGACCCTGGTGGCTCAGGGGTAAAGGATCCGCCCGCCAGTGTAGGAGATGCAGGTTTTACCGGGTTGGGAGGATCCCCTGCAGAAGGAAATGGTGACCACTCCAGTTTTCTTGCCTGGGAAATCCCATGGACAGAGGAGCCTGGTGGACTACAGTCTATGGAATCTCAAAAAAGTCAGTCACGACAGCAACACTCTGGGGTGAAGAGAGGAAAAGGCAGTTCAGAGAAGCCAAGCTGTGGAAGCCCCAGTCCCCTGCACACAACCCTGCTGGGGAGGAAAAATGTGACAAGCAGAGGATTCCTTGGCAGCACAATTTAAGTGGGCTCATGAACTCACGCTTCTGCTCTTGGCTGAGGAACGAATCCCAGCAAAGCCAAGGGGCCTAAGGCTGATGAGCAGTACTTTGTCAGCATATTATTTGCAGAGAGGAAATCCCATGCCCCAGCCTCCCCCTGCTCTGGGTTCATGGATAACAGAGCACAGGGAGAGACAGCAAAAGGTGGTGAAGGCAGGTATTTTGGGTGGAGGGCATGCAGACTCAGGTCTGGCTGTTGTTTCCATGCTATTTCTGAAAAGTGGGCTCTTGAGAAATAGGGTCCGTCACTGCTTCAAGGGGAGCCTCAGGTGTTTTATTGGAATGGAAGAGACCCCCCTCCTTTGGAATCTAGGGGACTCTGTGGCCACTTGATCAACAGAATACCATGGGAGGATGAGCTGCAGGTTTTCAGGCCTAGGTCTTAGAAGTTAGCAGCTTTCACTTCCAATCTCTTGGAGCATTCTCTCTGGGAGTCTTCAACTTTCGCCTAAAAAGCCTGACTTACGTGAAGGCTGTCATGCTATGACACAGGCCAAGCTCGTCACAGAGAAAGGTTGGAGGCGGTGGGAAGAGACTGGAGGAGGGAGGGAAAGACGTGTCTGGTCAGCTCCCAACTGAGGTCCAGAAACCACTGGGCAATTATAAGCCATCCCCTCTATCCACTGAATTCCTGACTCACGGGGTCATCAAATACAATAAACTTATTTTAAGCTAGAACGTGTGGGAGTAGTTTTTAACGCAGTGACCAGTATTAGAAACAGGGACCTGTAAAAGCCCTGCTAGCTCAGACACCTCTGATTCTGTGACCTCCACGCACCTGGGTGGTCCTCCATTTCTTCCTCCATCCTCACCAGGGCAGCCCAATCCAGTAGTCAAAAGGGTTGATGGATGGGTATGTCCACTCTCTTTCCATCCTCCCCATGGCTCAGAAACGAGATTTTCATTTGAGGAATCACCTCTTTCCCATTCTCGATCCACACAAAAAGAAGAGATTCACCTCCTGTTGGTCTAGAGGCAATCCCACCCTCATCTGTGCCCACTGGCCTGATCATCCCTCTGGTCACAGCAATTGCTTCAGGGCACGCAACCTGGTTAGTTAGAGCCAATGAGACAGAAGGAGACTCTCCCCAGGTACGCTGGCGAAGAGGCAGAAACATCACCACTGAACCCAAACCTGGGGAAATAAAGAAGGCAGAAGGAGAAAGGGCACCATTTCCATGCTATCTGCTACCACATATAATCATGAAAGAACTTCCCAGATGGCACCAGTGGTAAAGTATCCATCCAGTGCAGGAGATGCAAGAGGCTCAGGTTTGATGCCTGGGTTAGGAAGATTCCCTGGAGCAGGAAACGGCAACCTGCTCCAGTATTCATACCTGAAAAACTGCATGGACAGTGGAGCCTGGAAGACTACGATCCTTGGGGTTGTGAACAGTCAGACACAACTGAGCACTACGACTACTACATAACCATGAAAACCTGAAGGTAACTCAGCAGAATGGAATTAGGGGCTAGCTAAGCAAACTAAAACAAAAAGAGCCAACGACATAAAAGTTTGGGAATTTCGCCTAAAAAGCCTGACTTACGTGAAGGCTGTCATGCTATGACACAGGCCAAGCTCGTCACAGAGAAAGGTTGGAGGCGGTGGGAAGAGACTGGAGGAGGGAGGGAAAGACGTGTCTGGTCAGCTCCCAACTGAGGTCCAGAAACCACTGGGCAATTATAAGCCATCCCCTCTATCCACTGAATTCCTGACTCACGGGGTCATCAAATACAATAAACTTATTTTAAGCTAGAACGTGTGGGAGTAGTTTTTAACGCAGTGACCAGTATTAGAAACAGGGACCTGTAAAAGCCCTGCTAGCTCAGACACCTCTGATTCTGTGACCTCCACGCACCTGGGTGGTCCTCCATTTCTTCCTCCATCCTCACCAGGGCAGCCCAATCCAGTAGTCAAAAGGGTTGATGGATGGGTATGTCCACTCTCTTTCCATCCTCCCCATGGCTCAGAAACGAGATTTTCATTTGAGGAATCACCTCTTTCCCATTCTCGATCCACACAAAAAGAAGAGATTCACCTCCTGTTGGTCTAGAGGCAATCCCACCCTCATCTGTGCCCACTGGCCTGATCATCCCTCTGGTCACAGCAATTGCTTCAGGGCACGCAACCTGGTTAGTTAGAGCCAATGAGACAGAAGGAGACTCTCCCCAGGTACGCTGGCGAAGAGGCAGAAACATCACCACTGAACCCAAACCTGGGGAAATAAAGAAGGCAGAAGGAGAAAGGGCACCATTTCCATGCTATCTGCTACCACATATAATCATGAAAGAACTTCCCAGATGGCACCAGTGGTAAAGTATCCATCCAGTGCAGGAGATGCAAGAGGCTCAGGTTTGATGCCTGGGTTAGGAAGATTCCCTGGAGCAGGAAACGGCAACCTGCTCCAGTATTCATACCTGAAAAACTGCATGGACAGTGGAGCCTGGAAGACTACGATCCTTGGGGTTGTGAACAGTCAGACACAACTGAGCACTACGACTACTACATAACCATGAAAACCTGAAGGTAACTCAGCAGACTGGTATTAGGGGCTAGCTAAGCAAACTACCATAGAAACCATAGTGGGAAATGACAGAGCCAACGACATAAAAAGTTTGGGAACTATATTAATAACTGAAAATTCATCCATCTAATAAAACACTAACTGATTAAGTAGGCCAGACTAGCTATTAAAATAAATGTACCGTGTTTAGTAATGAAATAAGAGAAGCAAGAATAATGGAGCAGGATTGGGTAGTGAAGGAGACCGATGCAGCACATGAACCGATTCCAGACTCTGAAAGCTGACTCCAGCTGAGGTCTGATGCTCGAATCCTGTTTCCCATACCACGAGAATGCATCTCAAGCACAGCACAGTCTGTGGCTGACACCACCCACTCTAATCACAGGTGGGTTTCCCCGCTGTGCCAAAGGAGAGAAAAGGCTGCCAATTATCCAGATAAGACTTCTTACTCTGAAAACCCCACCCTCAGAGCCCTTGACCTCAGTCTGCACTTGGGCTGACAGCTAGTTCCACAGGCAGGAAGAGGAGCTGCTCCAGCCGCCATCAGTGAGTCTACGCCAGTCGGCACGGGTGAGACCAGTCGACCTGCCGCTAACATCATGAATAATGGAAAAGACCGCTGCTCTCTGGGCCACCACCAGCACGGTCTACAATCTGCCGAACTGAGCAAGGAAAGGGAATAACAGCAGGAAACAGGGCGGCTGCAGCACTCACATTCTATTAGAGGCAGGCGAAGCAATTCCCAGAGGAAAATAAATCCTACAGCAATAGTACGTTATGGATGATGCTTGAGTGGAACAAGGACCTGATATTTGTCAGAATGACTTGCTGAAGGAGGCCAATAACAATCATCATGAAATACATTATACAACCAAATACTGATGATCTTGGCCGAGAACGGCTAAGGCACACAATGATCCCCAAACCACACAATCACTCTCAGAGTGCCCAGAGAGGATATCCCCAACCTGAGTCAGGAAGTCTGGAGCTGCACCTAAACTCCATCCTCTAGCTGAGTCACTCTGGCAAATGACATCCTCTGACTCAGCGTCTTATCTGTGAAACGGGCAAATAAACCAGAACACCTACAGCCCAGCGAGGACAATGAGTGAGTGTGCTAGACCTGCTGGGTGTTCTGACCATAAGACCCTTAACTTAAAAATACAAAACCACATTGCGACAGGCAGATCCCAAGATAGCTTCTTATCACAAGCCTTGTTTAGGTTAAAGTATATTACTTCCAAAGTGAAAATGGTCTCCTTGTGTAACTCCACATTGCTCTTTGTAATCAATGTGGCCTAACTGGTCATCTCCATCCCCAGAGCAAATAGCCAACACAACTCCTGGACCACACACTATCTGGTTACCAAGATTGTCTCTTAGTTGTGAGATGCAGGTAAAGAACTTTCAGAAGTCATTATGAGGCCATCAATGGAGATGACACTAGTAAGAATTTCCAATTATAATGCTTTAATTCACATTCAAGGTGAGCATGCTCATGAAGGCAAGGCTGAGTCACTCACTTCTACACACAATCCACCTTCTGCCCACCCTACCCACACTGACAGCCCCCTGGCATAAAAAGTGATGACTATTTCTAGATTGAAGGTGTCCAGGTTCTTTGGAAAAGGAAGGACAAGTCAAAATCGTGGTTATCGAGGAGCTGATGGGGCTTATTAAATATGGATTAATAATGCAAGAAAAACTTGACAACTGTAAAATACATACTCCTTTTCTCTCAGCACATCTTTCCAGATGCACTTGGTTGGTGATAATCCTGGACTAGCAAAAAAAGTACACTCACATTCTATTAGAGGCAGGCGAAGCAATTCCCAGAGGAAAATAAATCCTACAGCAATAGTACGTTAGGGATGCTTGAGTGGAACAAGGACCTGATATTTGTCAGAATGACTTGCTGAAGGAGGCCAATAACAATCATCATGAAATACATTATACAACCAAATACTGATGATCTTGGCCGAGAACGGCTAAGGCACACAATGATCCCCAAACCACACAATCACTCTCAGAGTGCCCAGAGAGGATATCCCCAACCTGAGTCAGGAAGTCTGGAGCTGCACCTAAACTCCATCCTCTAGCTGAGTCACTCTGGCAAATGACATCCTCTGACTCAGCGTCTTATCTGTGAAACGGGCAAATAAACCAGAACACCTACAGCCCAGCGAGGACAATGAGTGAGTGTGCTAGACCTGCTGGGTGTTCTGACCATAAGACCCTTAACTTAAAAATACAAAACCACATTGCGACAGGCAGATCCCAAGATAGCTTCTTATCACAAGCCTTGTTTAGGTTAAAGTATATTACTTCCAAAGTGAAAATGGTCTCCTTGTGTAACTCCACATTGCTCTTTGTAATCAATGTGGCCTAACTGGTCATCTCCATCCCCAGAGCAAATAGCCAACACAACTCCTGGACCACACACTATCTGGTTACCAAGATTGTCTCTTAGTTGTGAGATGCAGGTAAAGAACTTTCAGAAGTCATTATGAGGCCATCAATGGAGATGACACTAGTAAGAATTTCCAATTATAATGCTTTAATTCACATTCAAGGTGAGCATGCTCATGAAGGCAAGGCTGAGTCACTCACTTCTACACACAATCCACCTTCTGCCCACCCTACCCACACTGACAGCCCCCTGGCATAAAAAGTGATGACTATTTCTAGATTGAAGGTGTCCAGGTTCTTTGGAAAAGGAAGGACAGTAACTTGTCAAAAATCGTGGTTATCGAGGAGCTGATGGGGCTTATTAAATATGGATTAATAATGCAAGAAAAACTTGACAACTGTAAAATACATACTCCTTTTCTCTCAGCACATCTTTCCAGAGCATGCACTGTTTGCCAGGCACTGTGCAGGAAGCTAAGGATACAGTGGTGCTAAGACCAACTCAGAACCTGTCCTCATGGGGAGACCCTTCTATGGAGAAGGGCTAACAAGTACAGCCACCAATGTAGGAACAGAACAGAAAATTCCAGCCTCATCTAGGGGGCCAGTGAAAGACCTGAAGAATACAGGAAGCATGAGAATACAGGAATACAGAGAGCATGTTCCAAAGTCAGAAATCAAGAAGAAGTGATTTCAGTTAAAAGACCATGAAGGAACCCAGAGTAGAGCACACGAGGAGGGTGGAGGCATGAGAGGAGGTTGGAAGAGTGGGCATGGGCTGGAGGTACCTAAAGACACATTGACAGGGATACCTCTTCATTTTATGACAGTGGGGGCCATAGAAGGCTTCAAGAAGAGAGTGACCTGATGGGGGGCAAGACCTAATGGGGAGAACAATTAATTAGACTCTACTGGATGGTTCAAACAGCGTTTTATGAACTAGAAATACCTGGATACTCAATAGAGACACACAGTACTGGGTTACAAAGAAAAACAAAGAGCTGACCTAATCTTATGACATATCCTAGACATTCCACCAAAGTTTTTATAATCATGATCCAAGTTTATGACTCATAATACTCAAATGTGGAAGAAATTCTTGCCTTACTATTTGGGTGTTTAGACTTAGATAAACACTCACTCATTTACTGCTCAACCCACCACCTGTTTCCAAAAAGGATTTGAGACAATAATAAAAATGAAGAGATTAAAAAAAAAAAAAATCAAATGGCATCCCAAGGGAAAGAGGGACTCGCTGCTGACCTTCTGTACCACCTTGGAGGCCCCTGGATCAGAAAAGCAAAGCTCTCATTATAGGGTCAAACATTTCAACATAGAGAAAAGAACCATGGGTAAAGGGTTGGATGAAATGAAGGCACAGAATCAGTCTCCAGATTCCTTTCAGGCCCATATCTGGACAAGCACCTTTCTCTCCATCAGAAGAGCTAAACAGAACAAAACAATGGAAAAGTCAGTAATTTGACAGCATTAAAGACTCCACATGATGTCTCTGAAAACAGAAGCCATGGCCAAGGCTTCACTTCTTCATAAACACAAAGACACATGTGTGCACACACAAGTGTGTAGCTATTAACCATGCCACTGGATTCTGACTTCTGCTGCCTTTTCCACATGAGGCTCAGCCAAAGCGATTAGCTGCTAAAGCCCAATAGATTCCCAAATTGGCAATGCTCAGCAATGTATCAAACATGAAATGTACCAGTTTAGAAGACACTAACTCCAAGGAAGCACCCACCAGCCCTGCCCAGTCAATGGGGGGAGTGCTTATGTGCTTCGCTACCCCATTTCTGCAAAATGAAGCCCTTCCCCCTGGCGCCATCTGCCTCCCCCTACCCTGACAGTGGAAAGGCCACTGTACAGGAACTTACTATTGATATGACTGCATTAGAGTTCAGTAGTTGTTTCCAGCACTCATGGGCATAGTTTTATACCCACTGGGAGAAGGACAATACTTGATACCTGGAAGAGTCCATGGACAGTTTCTAACCTCACTATGTCACAGCACATGAAAGACAGTGTATATGACACTGGGGTAAGGGAGAAGAGGCTTCCAGAGCCAGAAGTCACCAGTCCCTGGAGGCCTCCCTGCCAATGCCCCCTCCTCAACTATAACATAACCAATCCATTGTGCCCAGGTAAAAAGCTTTGGCCGAAGGAGCCACTGAGTTCAGCCCAGTCTTCCCTCCCTTCTCTTCCCAAACTCCTACGCCCCCCATTCGGCCAATTTCACAGCTAAAGAAACAAAGCAACCTCTTGGTGTCTCTCTCCTGTTTTTCCTCTTACCACTCTCTAGTCTGCTTTTCTATTTTGTAAGCTTCACTCCCTGGAGGCAGAAGACTCCCCTAGAACATTCCCTCCCTTCTCTTCAGCACTGGACACGAAACTGGAAGATGCTTTTTAAATGTTTATTTTGAAAATGTCTCTTCCTATGGCCTCTCGAGGCAAACATGTGCCTTACGGTCCCCAGCCCAGGAGAACTGCACTGTCCTGGTGGTTTCCTACCCACTGACCACACCTTTGTAAATTTCCCTCTAGGAAATGCTCCTCCTTTTTCCAAAATTTGGGTGTGCCACCTGTTTCCTCCTAAGACCTGGATGGATATCATGCAAGACAGCAATAAAGTAGCTATGTTACATCTACAACATGAAAAACAACAGGCTGCACCATATTTGGTAATGCAATTGCAGTGGTCACAGCACTGGAAAAGGTCAGTTTTCATTCAAATCCCAAAGAAAGGCAATGCCAAAGAATGTTCAAATTATTGCACAATTGTACTGACTTCACATGCTACCAAGATTATGCTCAATATCCTTCAAGCTAGGCTTCAACAGGATGGGAACTGAACTTCCAGATGTACAAGCTAGATTTAGAAAAGTTAGAGGAACCAGAGATTAAATTGCCTACATACACTGGATCATAGAAAAAAGTACTGGAATTCCAAAAATAAACATCCACTTCTGACACTCATGAGAGACATCAGAGAAGACTTAAACAGATGGAGAGAGATTCCGTGTTCCTGGATCGGAAGAATCAACATGGTGAAAATGACCATACTACCAAATGTCATCTATAGATTCAATGCGATCCCTATCAAACAGCCAATGACATTCTTCACAGACCTAGACCAAAGAATAACACAGTTCATATGGAAACACAAAAGACCTCGAATAGCCAAAGCAATCCTGAGATAGAAAAATGGAGCTGGAGGGATCAGCCTCCCCAACTTCAGACTCTACTACAAAGCAACAGTCATCAAGACAGTATGGTACTGGCACAAAAACAGAACTATAGACCAATGGAACAAGATAGAGAATCCAGAGATAAACCCACACACCTATGGGTACCTTATTTTGACAAAGATGGCAAAACTATAAAATGGGACAAAGACAGCCTCTTCAACAAATGGTGCTGGGAAAATTGGACAGCTCGATGAAAAAAAATGAAGTTGGAACATTCCCTGACACCATACACAAAGATCAACGCAAAATGGATTAAAGACCTAAATGTAAGACCAAAAGCCAGGAAGATGCTTTTTAAATGTTTATTTTGAAAATGTCTCTTCCTATGGCCTCTCGAGGCAAACATGTGCCTTACGGTCCCCAGCCCAGGAGAACTGCACTGTCCTGGTGGTTTCCTACCCACTGACCACACCTTTGTAAATTTCCCTCTAGGAAATGCTCCTCCTTTTTCCAAAATTTGGGTGTGCCACCTGTTTCCTCCTAAGACCTGGATGGATATCATGCAAGACAGCAATAAAGTAGCTATGTTACATCTACAACATGAAAAACAACAGGCTGCACCATATTTGGTAATGCAATTGCAGTGGTCACAGCACTGGAAAAGGTCAGTTTTCATTCAAATCCCAAAGAAAGGCAATGCCAAAGAATGTTCAAATTATTGCACAATTGTACTGACTTCACATGCTACCAAGATTATGCTCAATATCCTTCAAGCTAGGCTTCAACAGGATGGGAACTGAACTTCCAGATGTACAAGCTAGATTTAGAAAAGTTAGAGGAACCAGAGATTAAATTGCCTACATACACTGGATCATAGAAAAAAGTACTGGAATTCCAAAAATAAACATCCACTTCTGACACTCATGAGAGACATCAGAGAAGACTTAAACAGATGGAGAGAGATTCCGTGTTCCTGGATGGAAGAATCAACATGGTGAAAATGACCATACTACCAAATGTCATCTATAGATTCAATGCGATCCCTATCAAACAGCCAATGACATTCTTCACAGACCTAGACCAAAGAATAACACAGTTCATATGGAAACACAAAAGACCTCGAATAGCCAAAGCAATCCTGAGATAGAAAAATGGAGCTGGAGGGATCAGCCTCCCCAACTTCAGACTCTACTACAAAGCAACAGTCATCAAGACAGTATGGTACTGGCACAAAAACAGAACTATAGACCAATGGAACAAGATAGAGAATCCAGAGATAAACCCACACACCTATGGGTACCTTATTTTGACAAAGATGGCAAAACTATAAAATGGGACAAAGACAGCCTCTTCAACAAATGGTGCTGGGAAAATTGGACAGCTCGATGAAAAAAAATGAAGTTGGAACATTCCCTGACACCATACACAAAGATCAACGCAAAATGGATTAAAGACCTAAATGTAAGACCAAAAGCCATCAAACTCTTAGAGGAGAATATAAGCAAAACCCTCAAGGACATCAGTCAAAGCAAGATCTTCTCTGACCTACCTACTAGAATAGCGGAACTCAAAAGAAAAATGAACATGTGTGACCTCATGAAACCTAAAAGCTTTTGTACAGCAAAAGAAATCACAAAAAAGCTGAACAGACAGCTCACAGAATGGGAGAAAATCATAGAAAATGAAATAACAGACAAAGAATTAATCTCCAAAATCTACAAGCAACTCAGACAACTCAGCACTGGAAAAACGAACAACTCAATCAAAAAAGGGGAAAAAGATCTAAAGAGACGCCGCTCCAAAGAGGACATACAGATGGCCCAAAAGCACATGAAACAATGCTCAACCTCGCTTATCATTAGAGAAATGCAAATTAAAACCACAATGAGATACCACCTCACACCCGTCAGAATGGCCATCATCAACAAATCGAGAGACAATAAATGCTGGAGAGGGTGCGGAGAAAAGGGAACACTCCTGCATTGCTGGTGGGAATGTAAACTGATACAACCTCTATGGAAGACAGTACGGAGATTCCTTAAAAAACTAAAAATAGAAGCACCCTATGACCCAGCAATCCCACTATTAGGCCTATATCCTGATGGAATCAAAACTGAAAGAGGCACCTGTACCCCAATGTTCATTGCAGCTCTCTATACAATAGCCAGGACATGGAAGCAACCTAGATGCCCATCGACAAATGAATGGATCCAGAAGCTCTGGTACATATATACGATGGAATACTACTCAGCTGTTAAAAGAAATGCAGAAGACTCAGTCCTAATGAGGTGACTAGCTCTAGAACCTATCATAAAAAGTGAAGTAAGTCAAAAAGAGAAAGACAAGTACAGTATACTAACTCATATATATGGGATCTAGTAAGATGGTCATGATAACACGTGCAGTGAACTCATGGAAAAACAGAGAATAGACTAAAATGGGACACAGACAGCCTCTTCAACCACTGGTGCTGCGAAAATTGGACAGCTCGATGAAAAAAAATGAAGTTGGAACATTCCCTGACACCATACACAAAGATCAACGCAAAATGGATTAAAGACCTAAATGTAAGACCAAAAGCCATCAAACTCTTAGAGGAGAATATAAGCAAAACCCTCAAGGACATCAGTCAAAGCAAGATCTTCTCTGACCTACCTACTAGAATAGCGGAACTCAAAAGAAAAATGAACATGTGTGACCTCATGAAACCTAAAAGCTTTTGTACAGCAAAAGAAATCACAAAAAAGCTGAACAGACAGCTCACAGAATGGGAGAAAATCATAGAAAATGAAATAACAGACAAAGAATTAATCTCCAAAATCTACAAGCAACTCAGACAACTCAGCACTGGAAAAACGAACAACTCAATCAAAAAAGGGGAAAAAGATCTAAAGAGACGCCGCTCCAAAGAGGACATACAGATGGCCCAAAAGCACATGAAACAATGCTCAACCTCGCTTATCATTAGAGAAATGCAAATTAAAACCACAATGAGATACCACCTCACACCCGTCAGAATGGCCATCATCAACAAATCGAGAGACAATAAATGCTGGAGAGGGTGCGGAGAAAAGGGAACACTCCTGCATTGCTGGTGGGAATGTAAACTGATACAACCTCTATGGAAGACAGTACGGAGATTCCTTAAAAAACTAAAAATAGAAGCACCCTATGACCCAGCAATCCCACTATTAGGCCTATATCCTGATGGAATCAAAACTGAAAGAGGCACCTGTACCCCAATGTTCATTGCAGCTCTCTATACAATAGCCAGGACATGGAAGCAACCTAGATGCCCATCGACAAATGAATGGATCCAGAAGCTCTGGTACATATATACGATGGAATACTACTCAGCTGTTAAAAGAAATGCAGAAGACTCAGTCCTAATGAGGTGACTAGCTCTAGAACCTATCATAAAAAGTGAAGTAAGTCAAAAAGAGAAAGACAAGTACAGTATACTAACTCATATATATGGGATCTAGTAAGATGGTCATGATAACACGTGCAGTGAACTCATGGAAAAACAGAGAATAGACATAAGGACATTGTGGAGACCGAACAGTGAGAGGGAGGCATAGAGGAAGTAACATCGAAACCTATACCAGTACGTGTGGAAAAGATAGCTATGGACATTGCGCTAAGGGAATAGAAGTACCTACAACCACTTGGGGCGATGGTCTGGAGGGGTGGGAGGGGGAACTGGGTGGGGGGAGGGTTCAGGAATATGCATGTGAATGATCTGGGAACATACATGTTGGTGAACAACAAAACTCTGTAAAATCTTTAAAATAAAGAATAAAAAAAAAAAAAGCACATGAAATGATGCTCAACTTCACTTATAATTAGAGAAATGCAAATTAAAACTACAACGAGATATCACCTCACACCCATCAGAATGGCCATCATCAACAAATCGAGAGACAATAAATGCTGGAGAGGGTGCGGAGAAAAGGGAACACTCCTGCATTGCTGGTGGGAATGTAGATTGATACAGCCTCTATGGAAGACAGTCTGAAGATTTCTTAAAAAACTAAAAATAGAAGCACCATACGACCCAGCAATCCCATTCTTAGGCTTATACCCTGATGAAATCAAATCTGAAAGAAGCACCTGTACCCCAATGTTCATTGCAGCTCTCTATACAATAGCTAGAACATGGAAGCAACCTAGATGCCCATCGATGAACGAATGGATACAGAAGCTCTGGTACATATATGCAATGGAATACTACACAGCTGTAAAGAGAAATGCAGAAGAATCAGCCCTAATGAGGTGGCTGGATCTAGAACATATCATCAAAAGTGAAGTCAGTCAGAAAGAGAAGGACAAATACAGTATATTAACACATATATATGGAATCTAGCAGGATGGTGATGATGGTGCACGCAGTGAAGCAACAGAAAGACAGACATGGACAGTGGACATATGGACATTGTTGGGAAGGAACAGAGGGTGGGAGGCGTAAAGGAAGTAGCATGAAGGCCTGTACTATCATAAGTGAAGAAAATAGCTATTGTCATTGTGCTAGGGGAATAGGAGTACCTACAACCACTTGGGGCGATGGTCTGGAGGGGTGGGAGGGGGGGAACTGGGTGGGGGGAGGGTTCAGGAATATGCATGTGAATGATCTGGGAACATACATGTTGGTGAACAACAAAACTCTGTAAAATCTTTAAAATAAAGAATAAAAAAAAAAAAAGCACATGAAATGATGCTCAACTTCACTTATAATTAGAGAAATGCAAATTAAAACTACAACGAGATATCACCTCACACCCATCAGAATGGCCATCATCAACAAATCGAGAGACAATAAATGCTGGAGAGGGTGCGGAGAAAAGGGAACACTCCTGCATTGCTGGTGGGAATGTAGATTGATACAGCCTCTATGGAAGACAGTCTGAAGATTTCTTAAAAAACTAAAAATAGAAGCACCATACGACCCAGCAATCCCATTCTTAGGCTTATACCCTGATGAAATCAAATCTGAAAGAAGCACCTGTACCCCAATGTTCATTGCAGCTCTCTATACAATAGCTAGAACATGGAAGCAACCTAGATGCCCATCGATGAACGAATGGATACAGAAGCTCTGGTACATATATGCAATGGAATACTACACAGCTGTAAAGAGAAATGCAGAAGAATCAGCCCTAATGAGGTGGCTGGATCTAGAACATATCATCAAAAGTGAAGTCAGTCAGAAAGAGAAGGACAAATACAGTATATTAACACATATATATGGAATCTAGCAGGATGGTGATGATGGTGCACGCAGTGAAGCAACAGAAAGACAGACATGGACAGTGGACATATGGACATTGTTGGGAAGGAACAGAGGGTGGGAGGCGTAAAGGAAGTAGCATGAAGGCCTGTACTATCATAACTGAATAAAATAGCTCTAGTCATCGCTATGTGAGAAAAGGGGATCCTTCAGGGGTGCTGTGTGATGGTTGGGAGGGGTGGGAAGGGGGGGATATACATGTGACTGATCTGGGAACATGCATGTCTGCAAACAACAAAACTCTGTAAAAATTAAAAGTAAAATAAAGGTTTAAAAAAAAAAAACATCTACTTCTGCTTCACTGACTGTGCTAAAGCCTTTGACTGTGTGGATGCAATAAACTGTGGAAAATTCTGAAAGAGATGGGCATACCAAACCACATTAACTGCCTCCTGGGAAACCTGTAAGCAGCACAAGAAGCAACAGTGAAAACTGGACAGGGAACAAAGGACTGGTTCCAAATTGGAAAGGAGTACATCAAGACTGTATATTGCCACCCTGTTTACTTAACTTATATGCAAAGCACACCATGTGAAATGCTGGGCTGGATGAATCACAGCTGGAATTGACACCTGGCAGAAATATCAACAACCTCGGATATGCAGACGATACCACTCTAGTGGCAGAAAGTGAAGAAGAACCAAAGTGCCTCTTGATGACAGTGAAAGAGAGTGAAAAGCCTGGCCTAAAACACAAAAACATTCAAAAAACATTCACGGCATCAGGTCCTATCACTTCTTGGCAAATAGATGGGGAAAATATGGAAACACTGATAGATTTCATTTTCTTGGGCTCAAAAATCAATGTGCACGGTGACTGCAGCCACAGAATTAAAAGACATCTGCTCCTTGTAAGAACAGCTATGACAAACCTAGATGGTGTATTAAAAAGCAGAGACATCACTTTGCCAACAAAGGTCCATTATATCCAAAGCTATGATTTTTCCAGTAGTCATGTACAGATGTGAGAGATGGACCATAAAGAAGGCTGAGAGCCAAAGAATTGATGCTTTTGAACTGTGGTGCTGAAGAAGATGCTTGAGAGTCCCTTGGACAGCAAGAAGATCAAACCAGTCAATCCTAAAGGAAATCAACCTTAATTGTTCAATGGAAGGACTGTTGCTAAAGCTGAAGCTCCAATTCTTCACATCACTCCACCTGATGCGAATAACTGACTCACAGGAAGAGATCCTGAGGCTGGGAAAGATTGAGGGCAAGAAGAGAAAGGGACAACAGAGGATGAAATAATGGTTGGATGGCACCACTGACTCCATGGACATGAGTCTGAGCAAACTCAGGGAGACAGTTGAAGGCAGCTATGTGAGGGGGGGGATGGTTGGGGGGGGTGGGAAGGGGGGGATATACATGTGACTGATCTGGGAACATGCATGTCTGCAAACAACAAAACTCTGTAAAAATTAAAAGTAAAATAAAGGTTTAAAAAAAAAAAACATCTACTTCTGCTTCACTGACTGTGCTAAAGCCTTTGACTGTGTGGATGCAATAAACTGTGGAAAATTCTGAAAGAGATGGGCATACCAAACCACATTAACTGCCTCCTGGGAAACCTGTAAGCAGCACAAGAAGCAACAGTGAAAACTGGACAGGGAACAAAGGACTGGTTCCAAATTGGAAAGGAGTACATCAAGACTGTATATTGCCACCCTGTTTACTTAACTTATATGCAAAGCACACCATGTGAAATGCTGGGCTGGATGAATCACAGCTGGAATTGACACCTGGCAGAAATATCAACAACCTCGGATATGCAGACGATACCACTCTAGTGGCAGAAAGTGAAGAAGAACCAAAGTGCCTCTTGATGACAGTGAAAGAGAGTGAAAAGCCTGGCCTAAAACACAAAAACATTCAAAAAACATTCACGGCATCAGGTCCTATCACTTCTTGGCAAATAGATGGGGAAAATATGGAAACACTGATAGATTTCATTTTCTTGGGCTCAAAAATCAATGTGCACGGTGACTGCAGCCACAGAATTAAAAGACATCTGCTCCTTGTAAGAACAGCTATGACAAACCTAGATGGTGTATTAAAAAGCAGAGACATCACTTTGCCAACAAAGGTCCATTATATCCAAAGCTATGATTTTTCCAGTAGTCATGTACAGATGTGAGAGATGGACCATAAAGAAGGCTGAGAGCCAAAGAATTGATGCTTTTGAACTGTGGTGCTGAAGAAGATGCTTGAGAGTCCCTTGGACAGCAAGAAGATCAAACCAGTCAATCCTAAAGGAAATCAACCTTAATTGTTCAATGGAAGGACTGTTGCTAAAGCTGAAGCTCCAATTCTTCACATCACTCCACCTGATGCGAATAACTGACTCACAGGAAGAGATCCTGAGGCTGGGAAAGATTGAGGGCAAGAAGAGAAAGGGACAACAGAGGATGAAATAATGGTTGGATGGCACCACTGACTCCATGGACATGAGTCTGAGCAAACTCAGGGAGACAGTGAAGGACAGAGAAGCCTGACATGCTACAGTTCATGGGGTCACAAAGAGTTGGACACGACTTAGTGATTGAACAACAACAACAAATGTTCCTCACCAGCCATTCCCCTATTATCCAAATGACAGTTGTGTGAGAACTGACACTGCTGTATCCCCCAATAACCATGCAGAGGGCCCCGCATTTGCAAGGTCCTCAGATGTATACCAAAGAGATGGATGGATAGATGGATGAATGGATGAATGAAAAATACTTGACGGGATAAAAATTTAGAAAACTAAGTATGAATTAAGATTATCATATGGATGCAGAGAGAAAAGTAGTAAAAGAACATAAAGCTTGATTTTTTGTTGTTATTACAGAAAGACTGTGAGTGGATTTTTAATTTTTCATTAAATTTGCAGTGTTTATACAGCAAAATTACTTTAAAAAGGAAGTATTTTTGTGTCACTGAAATCTGGAATGAAAAGGGAAATGTGAAAACTACACATTTATATATTTTATGGGTACACAAAGAGAATACCAAAATCAACTTTCTCAAGAGACAACCAAATGATTAAACATTAAAGTTGACTTTCCCTCTGCACACAGCTATTAAAGAGTAATTAAGACTTTCCACTTTGTTAAGCAACCACTTGCCTAACAAAGTTGCCATAATCATGTTAAGACAAGGCAGATGGAATCAAATGAGATGCAAATGGGGCACAGTCCCCACATGGATTTATGACCCACATTTTTACTACCAGCAGTTCTCCCCAAGCAAGGGACGACAGGCTACGTACATTTATTCACTTGTATACATTTTTTGGATGCTACGGCTGAAGTAGAGACACTTCTAGACAGATGCTGGAGACTCAGATACTGGGCCCAGATCAATCAGTAAAGCGCTGTGGGACCCTCAGCAATTGTTCTTCTCCTCTGGACTCCACTTCCCTCCTGAGAAAAATCAGAGGATCTGTGCTAAATGTGGGCGTCCCTATAGTTCTGACATTCCGCACTCACCATCAGGCGTGTTAGGACACCAGATGGCAAAGGTGGAATGTCAATACAATTCTTGAACGGTTCCCAGGCACTACCAGACGCAACAGGACTAATGTAGCCCCCCTGGGACATTGGGGCTACAGTTCATGGGGTCACAAAGAGTTGGACACGACTTAGTGATTGAACAACAACAACAAATGTTCCTCACCAGCCATTCCCCTATTATCCAAATGACAGTTGTGTGAGAACTGACACTGCTGTATCCCCCAATAACCATGCAGAGGGCCCCGCATTTGCAAGGTCCTCAGATGTATACCAAAGAGATGGATGGATAGATGGATGAATGGATGAATGAAAAATACTTGACGGGATAAAAATTTAGAAAACTAAGTATGAATTAAGATTATCATATGGATGCAGAGAGAAAAGTAGTAAAAGAACATAAAGCTTGATTTTTTGTTGTTATTACAGAAAGACTGTGAGTGGATTTTTAATTTTTCATTAAATTTGCAGTGTTTATACAGCAAAATTACTTTAAAAAGGAAGTATTTTTGTGTCACTGAAATCTGGAATGAAAAGGGAAATGTGAAAACTACACATTTATATATTTTATGGGTACACAAAGAGAATACCAAAATCAACTTTCTCAAGAGACAACCAAATGATTAAACATTAAAGTTGACTTTCCCTCTGCACACAGCTATTAAAGAGTAATTAAGACTTTCCACTTTGTTAAGCAACCACTTGCCTAACAAAGTTGCCATAATCATGTTAAGACAAGGCAGATGGAATCAAATGAGATGCAAATGGGGCACAGTCCCCACATGGATTTATGACCCACATTTTTACTACCAGCAGTTCTCCCCAAGCAAGGGACGACAGGCTACGTACATTTATTCACTTGTATACATTTTTTGGATGCTACGGCTGAAGTAGAGACACTTCTAGACAGATGCTGGAGACTCAGATACTGGGCCCAGATCAATCAGTAAAGCGCTGTGGGACCCTCAGCAATTGTTCTTCTCCTCTGGACTCCACTTCCCTCCTGAGAAAAATCAGAGGATCTGTGCTAAATGTGGGCGTCCCTATAGTTCTGACATTCCGCACTCACCATCAGGCGTGTTAGGACACCAGATGGCAAAGGTGGAATGTCAATACAATTTCTTGAACGGTTCCCAGGCACTACCAGACGCAACAGGACTAACGCTGAGCTCTCCCTCTCACCCAAAACCTTGCTCCCCTTGGCAGTCTTTCTTTGCTGTGGATGCCTCCACTGTGTCTTGTGCCCAAGAGAGCCACGTGACCATACCTTCGATTTCTGCTCTTCTACCACCCACATCAAGTTCCCTCAGATGATCAGTTTCACCTGCGAGCTGTCTCTTGATCCTTTCCAGGTTTCACTATAATCACTGCTCCTGCTCCAGCTCAGGTTCCTGTCCTTCCTCCTGGTCCATTGCAATACACGCCTAACTGGTCTCCTTCAGTTAGTCTATTCCATCTGTTAGCAACATGGAAGTCACAGTGGTCTTCCTAAAGTACAATTCATGCTCCTGCTTAAAACCCTTCTATTGCCCTATAGGGCAATTACCCTTCAGGGTAATGCCCTATCTTTTGAGGTCAGTTCAGAGGTTCTTCATTACCTACCCCTGTTGATTCTCACCCTCACTGCTGGACACTTCCTCCTTTCCCTCATTTCCCTAAGCTCTTTGGGCTCCCTTAGGGGCCATGTTTTCCTTGGGCTCACAGACTCTGAACATAACACACCCTCTGGTTAGTATGCTTTTCCTTTCCTCATTTTCCTATTTGCTAGTCTGGCTACCTTCTACTCCTGGTCCCTCAGGCTCCAGCTTTCTCCTAAAGCTCCCTTAGGGCTCCAGATCTGGGTGAGTGTTCTTCCTAAGTTGCTCTTATAGCACCTGATGCTTCACTCAGAATCAGAACAGCTTATTTTCTGAGTGAAACTTGAGGGCAGACGCTTGCTCATCCCTTCCAGAATCAAGAACTATGTCTGCCCACAGTAATTAATACATGTTTATGGACGAATGCATGAAAGAGAAAGAGGGAGAAGAAAGAAGTGAGGAGATGAAAAGCAACTGATTTTCAGGCACGTCTGAGACCCTGTATCACATAGGATTTATGTTAACCAAGACCCGCAGACTCCATAAAGGCTAAGACTGCACATTCACATTTTCTTAGAGTTCTAACTCAGGAGATAGAATGAATTTTCAAGAGATGATCACATCTCTTATTTATGTTCAAGCTGCATTAGCCTCAAATCATTCTAGATGATTCCAAGTCCATTGTTAAAGTAACCTCCATAACTATCTAGGTTCTAATTTATCTAAAATCTAAAATTAGGTTTTCAAAGTAAAGAAAGAAGTCTGAAAATTATTCTGAGTGTCCTGAACCATTTTGACTAGTTGCCCTCCACCAAACAGGTCATGTGTATGTGAACCTTTCTTCAATGTTCATCCCCAGTCCTCTGCTCTGAGCTCCGTCCATCTCAAATAGAAACTCATCTGCAAAGGCCTCCTTGGCCATCCATGTCCATGACAAAGGCAGAGTTTACCTTACTGTCCTCCCATAAGACTTCCTACAGAGATCTTCCCATGGTCCACACTGTCCATCTGTAATTACTCAAAAAACATACATTGTTTATTCATAGTTATGTGTTGTACATATGTATTTTACAGCATTTACCTGTAGCCATTCAAAGGTTTGGTCATGCACTCAAGCTAAAACTCCTACTCAAGGCATCTTTATTAACAAGGAGAAGTGGTAACTGAGTGACACCAGGCTACTTCTATGCAAGTAAATACTACAGGCTGCTGCACAGAGGTCACAATCTCTCTCTTCAGAGGTTTCCATATTTAAATTCAGATGAACTTTTTTGTTGCAAAAACTTGGAAGGACCAAAAATCCGACTGTCGAGAATTTGGGATTCCCCTGTAAATCATAACATTCTTTTCATACTTACTATAGACAAAGAAAAAAAGAAAAACTACAGAAAGGCAGCATGATGATGGAGAATTAGGTAGGGACTGTCCCCTAACCAAATGTTCACCATCACCTTTTTGCCCATCTCTCAACATCCAAAATGAAGAATGTGAATGAAAAAACATTAAAAGACTTTCTGACTCTCTGCTGCGTTATCTCCTTATATGTTCTCTTCCTCCAGGCGAATTCAGTGGCAAGACTCGGTGATTAAAAAGGTGGACACGGATGAGTGCCTTTATAGACCTTTCTCCCCCTACAGAGAAAACTGGATGAGAAATAAAAAGCTTACCAACTTCTTTGATACCAGCTCTTTGCCTATTACTCTATAGAATAAAGACTTATTCAGCAGCATCTTCTGGGCTAGTTTGCCCTTTCATGAATAAGGAACTTTTTCATAGCCTTAAAAAACACCCATTAAGTTTGTGAGGCTTTTGAATGTTCGCATTTATATGAACTATGCCTTGCAGACCTTACTGTGAGAATCCCAGTTCCACTCTTCCAAGCTACATGCATGCCGATCACATGGTGAGCATTTTGTGCCGAACAGGATTATTGTGTCAGCAAAATTCTAAAGGGCACCCCTTCACCCTGCTCCAGACAAAAGGAGAATAAAGAAGCAATGACCGAAACTTCAGCAGGCATTCCTTATCTCCCTAAAATTCACAGATTCCAAAATACACACAACTGTTGCTGGTTAAGACTGAAGGTTAAAAGCTCCCAAATAAACTGCATCTTGGGAGTTAGGAGAGTGGAGATTCTGAATGATTCTCTCTGTTGCCAGTAGTACTTAATAAAGAGAAAGGAGAAACTCCAAGGGGCCACAGGGCACACGTGGCTCTTTATAACCCAGACACCACAAGTGCTAGCAGCACTAGCCGCTCTGAAATGAAAATCTCCAAGGGGACCTGGAGAAGAGAGAGGCACGGGGCCCACGGATGCTCCCGGCCTTAACTAAGACGACAAACCATCTGAACAAAGACAGCGACTGGAACACACCTCAAAGGCCTCAATAAAGCATTCCCTGCTTCCTCCATCTCCCATCTTCATGCTCCTTCCTAGTTGATTAGTGAGACTGTAATTTCTGCCGGAAATTAAAAAGTGACAGGCGAGATTATGCAAATAGGAAACCTGATGACAGGAAACCAATCATCATGCAGCAGGTTGGAACAAGGCGGTGCCTGCTAGCAGGAAACAAAAAAGAACAACCAGCACCCTTCTTAATCAACTCTTAGGCAGGAGCTTTCAGCTGTTACTAGAGGAATTTCTCCCAAAGCAGATGAATAATGTCATGAACAATTAAAATAGGTCATTATTGCAGAGAAGAACTCAGAGCAAAAAAGCCTCTAAGGTTGCCCTTGAAACCAGAGCGGGGAGCTTGCCCAAGGCCAACGTCTTCAAACACCAAACCTCTGAGGAAGAAGGGGAGAGGGTGAGCCCACTCTGAGAGAGGCGATGGACGAAGAGATCCTGAGCTCCCTAGGGCTCCTCTGGCTCCAGAGGGGGCTGCAGTGGTCATCCCCGCTGCATGGATGCTGACTATGAAAGTATCCACAGCTGCAAGCTGTTCTCTGTAAACAGGAGCTGAGACAGAGCCTGGGGTTCAGGATGTATATTAGGGCTCAAGCCTTACAAGGTATGGGGGCGCTTCCCAGGTGGCACGAACAGTGAAGAATTGGGAGAAGCAGGATTGATCCCTGGGTCAGGAAGATCCCATGGATACAGAGTGGCAACCCAATCAAAACTCTTGCCTGGGAAGTTCCATGGACAGAGAAGCCTGACGGGTTACAGTCCCTGGGGCTGCAAAGAGTTGGACGTGACTGAGTCCAGCAACTTGGAAAGGAGAACGAAGAAGCGGGACTGGGTGGAAAAAGAGGTGGCAGAGGAACCCAATCCTCAGCCTCTCCGTGGGGTGATCTGGAGTCCCGGGAGCCTTCGTACGCCATGTTGCCTGATGTCAGATGTCACCCCAATGCAGGTGCCCCCGGGAGGGCACGTCCTGAGGTGAGCAGCTCTCTGCCGAGCTCAGCCCAGGGGGACTGTCACGGAGCTGACGGCTGGCACACCAGCTACGCTCCACACAGCTGTCAGCGGCCATCCCCTCAAAGGGACCTGACGGCTCATCTTGGCAGCCAGCACAGCAGCCCCAGCAGACACACGTGCCACCTTGACATTTATCATCAAATTTAAGAATATTAAGAATTAAAGGGACCTGATGGCTCATCTTGGCAGCCAGCACAGCCACCCCAGCAGAGACACTTGCTGTCTTAACATTTATCATCAAATTTAAGAATATTAAGAATTTAAGTTATATTGCCGGGCATATAATAATATCAGTCTAATGCAAACCAACAGGACAGTAGTTCCATTTGTACTCAAATTGATCATCGTTTTTCAGACTAAAGGAAAATGAATTACAAGAAAGTCTTGTTCTTCCCATTTACTGAAAGATATAAGGAGTTATATATATCTGTATCTATATACTAAGATAGATATAAATGTATATAATTATATAAAGGAGTGCCTAGATATTATAATTATCTCTGGGTACTGGGATTTCAAAGGATTTTGCCTTCTTCTTATCAGCTTTCAGGGTGACTGTGACAAGCATCTGGCTCCTGGGTTTGGCTCCAGAGGGGGCTGCAGTGGTCATCCCCGCTGCATGGATGCTGACTATGAAAGTATCCACAGCTGCAAGCTGTTCTCTGTAAACAGGAGCTGAGACAGAGCCTGGGGTTCAGGATGTATATTAGGGCTCAAGCCTTACAAGGTATGGGGGCGCTTCCCAGGTGGCACGAACAGTGAAGAATTGGGAGAAGCAGGATTGATCCCTGGGTCAGGAAGATCCCATGGATACAGAGTGGCAACCCAATCAAAACTCTTGCCTGGGAAGTTCCATGGACAGAGAAGCCTGACGGGTTACAGTCCCTGGGGCTGCAAAGAGTTGGACGTGACTGAGTCCAGCAACTTGGAAAGGAGAACGAAGAAGCGGGACTGGGTGGAAAAAGAGGTGGCAGAGGAACCCAATCCTCAGCCTCTCCGTGGGGTGATCTGGAGTCCCGGGAGCCTTCGTACGCCATGTTGCCTGATGTCAGATGTCACCCCAATGCAGGTGCCCCCGGGAGGGCACGTCCTGAGGTGAGCAGCTCTCTGCCGAGCTCAGCCCAGGGGGACTGTCACGGAGCTGACGGCTGGCACACCAGCTACGCTCCACACAGCTGTCAGCGGCCATCCCCTCAAAGGGACCTGACGGCTCATCTTGGCAGCCAGCACAGCAGCCCCAGCAGACACACGTGCCACCTTGACATTTATCATCAAATTTAAGAATATTAAGAATTAAAGGGACCTGATGGCTCATCTTGGCAGCCAGCACAGCCACCCCAGCAGAGACACTTGCTGTCTTAACATTTATCATCAAATTTAAGAATATTAAGAATTTAAGTTATATTGCCGGGCATATAATAATATCAGTCTAATGCAAACCAACAGGACAGTAGTTCCATTTGTACTCAAATTGATCATCGTTTTTCAGACTAAAGGAAAATGAATTACAAGAAAGTCTTGTTCTTCCCATTTACTGAAAGATATAAGGAGTTATATATATCTGTATCTATATACTAAGATAGATATAAATGTATATAATTATATAAAGGAGTGCCTAGATATTATAATTATCTCTGGGTACTGGGATTTCAAAGGATTTTTGCCTTCTTCTTATCAGCTTTCAGTATGGAATGAATTCTCTGTGACAAGCATCTGCCTTTGTAAACAAAGATGCAAATTGAAAAGTTTCCTTTCTGGACTTCTATATCCCTCTCCATGAATCCAAGTGAGAATGACCATTAACAGAAGGAACCCAAGCAGATCTGGAAGCGACTCATCAGGGGAAGAGAGGCTAATTTCTGGCTACTCTGTACCTCAGTTTCCCCACCTGTTAGCTGGTGGAGGAGGGGGCCAGAAGCTCTCTGTAGGGGTCCTTGTAGTCCAGTGTTTCATGGTTAGAAGACAAGTGTAGGCCACTCCTCCCACCCCACTGTCTTTTTTTGTCTTCAAAATACTCTATTTCTTGAAATAAGAAACTCAATAATTTAACTTAAAATGTAAAGCTCAATTCCCAAATCTTGTGTTGCTTACATACTTGGTGTGCATGCGTGCTAAGTCGCTTCAGTCATGTCTGACTCTGTACAACCCCATGGACTATAGTCCGCCCGGCTCCTCTGTCCATGCAATTCTCCAGGCAAGAATACCGGAGTGGGCTGCCATTTCCTTCCCCACCCACTATTCTCTGACATGAGAAATTAAACTGACAATCCCCCCACCACTACTGAATACCCTAAATAAATGTTTGTCTTTGGTGTAAGAACACTGTACTGATAGTCATGAAGTTTATACTATCCGTTACCAAAACCCTACTGGGAAAAGCAGGCTCTCTAGCAGGTAAGTCCGTGTTACTGAAGTTGCTGAAGTTTATGTCACAAACTGGTGAAGCTAGGAACAAGCAGATGTGTACCTGTGGAACCAGACAGGAAGACCTCTAGAGAAACTGGCCAGCACGGGCCAGGGGGACCCCTTCAAGTCAGATGACAAAACTTTGATCCTGTGAAATTTTATCTTTAGAAAGGAATAAATGCCAAGGTAAACAGAAGTGGCATCGATGTTGGCTGCTCTTGTCCCCAAAAGTACTTGGCTCTGGTAGTCATGCTCTGTGATATTTGCCCTTTCTCCTACCCTTATAAACAGAGATCCAAAGGCTCTAAGAGCCAGAAAAAAAGATCAATCCCACTGCTTCTGATTCACGAAAAGAACTCTCTGCCCTTTTAGGATGTTAGTGCAATAGTCTCTGAGGTCCTGAGAGCAAGGATCATCTGTCTCGCTGAGTTATCAAAACATATCTCTAGGGGGCTTCCCTGGTGGTCCAGTGGGTAAGGACACTGCCTTGCAGTGCAAGGGGCACTGGTTTGATCCCTGGCCTGGGAAGATCCCACGTGCCGCGGAGTGGCTGGACCCATGTGTCCAACTGCCCAGCCAGAGCTCTGGAGTGCATGCGCCCAGAGCTGGTGCTCTGCAACAAGAGAGGCCACTGTGATGGGAGGCCCACACAGGCCAAAGAACAAAGAAAATGAATAAATGAAAAACCAGTAGAAGTGGCCAAAAAAAAAAAATTAAAAAATAAAAAACTCTAAATGCCTACCCTACTACTTGGTAAAAACCTGGTAATCAATAATTACTAAACAAATGAATGAAAGCGTATGCTCCTTGGCTAAGTGCAATGACACTAAGAATATCAGTAAACAGTATGCAATGGTTAGAAGTAAAAGGAGGGCCGTGTATATGGTTTCAACCCCATACTGGAGTGTTAGCTAACAGGCATACCCAAGGATTGTTTGATTTCTCTATGGAGCTATAACTGTGTTTGATTTGCTCTGATTCAGGTTCAGACTTTGTGAAGTTACACGTTAACTTGTAGATTTTTATCCATTATAGATGCCTATGATTTCTGATTGGTAGACATAAGAGTCCCAAATGTTACTGTTTTATTACCCTGTAAGACATAAACCAGTTTTGGATCTAGCCTAGCCAATATTCGTCAGTGTCGAGAACGCACAGCTGCTCTCTGAACCAGCTTTATCTTCCTTCCGGTTCCCTCGTTTATGAGTCAAATACTTCTTTGACGTGCTCATTTTTTATTTGTATGAGATCCCTGCTTATACCTTTAAAAAATATAGACACAGACAAGAGAGATGCAAGCTAGTTTCTAACCTAGCCTGAGAGTAAAACATATTCATCAACGTTTCTACTTTAGGACAGAGAGGGTACAAGGAGAGATAGGCAAGAAGAAATGGCAGGTACAAGGAATTAAAGAGATTGCTTCTAGCTTAGGTCACAGCTAGGTCTAGTATTTATTGTCAAGGATGTAAATCCTTGGCATTCCTAAAAGGGGGAAAAGAAGATACTCTGTTAGAAGATACTTACACCTCAGAGCAGCACGCCTCTGCTGTAGTTTAGAGGGAAGGGTTGGGAGACTGAAATTTTAGTCCCAGCGATACCACTGTAACACTAGGAAAGCCACTTCTCTCTGAACACCAGTTTCCAACTTCAAACCTATATGATTATTAGTAACAGTTTCCCGCCCTGAAAGTTAATTTACCTGTTTCAGCTGCCTTCATTCCCCTTTAGCGGCATCTCACTGTGGAAGACACAGACAGGAGAGTCCTTCGTCAATAATTAAATTTGGATGAAAATCTCATGATCCTCTCAGCCTTGGTCTGTTCGTATGGGTGTCTGTGGGCATCTGAGATTCCTTGTCACAGCAAAGGAGCTGGACAGGAGTCGAAACCAGTGAGATGCACAAGGACATGGGTTCACAGACATGAGAAATCAGGTCCAAAGCTCTTGGCATAGGAACATTATCAGATACATCAGAGACTTTCCCTTGCCTTTCAAAGTTAGGGTCCAATGTCTGCACAATGATGTTAACATGAACTGGTACTGCATCTATGGAGCTATAACTGTGTTTGATTTGCTCTGATTCAGGTTCAGACTTTGTGAAGTTACGTTAACTTGTAGATTTTTATCCATTATAGATGCCTATGATTTCTGATTGGTAGACATAAGAGTCCCAAATGTTACTGTTTTATTACCCTGTAAGACATAAACCAGTTTTGGATCTAGCCTAGCCAATATTCGTCAGTGTCGAGAACGCACAGCTGCTCTCTGAACCAGCTTTATCTTCCTTCCGGTTCCCTCGTTTATGAGTCAAATACTTCTTTGACGTGCTCATTTTTTATTTGTATGAGATCCCTGCTTATACCTTTAAAAAATATAGACACAGACAAGAGAGATGCAAGCTAGTTTCTAACCTAGCCTGAGAGTAAAACATATTCATCAACGTTTCTACTTTAGGACAGAGAGGGTACAAGGAGAGATAGGCAAGAAGAAATGGCAGGTACAAGGAATTAAAGAGATTGCTTCTAGCTTAGGTCACAGCTAGGTCTAGTATTTATTGTCAAGGATGTAAATCCTTGGCATTCCTAAAAGGGGGAAAAGAAGATACTCTGTTAGAAGATACTTACACCTCAGAGCAGCACGCCTCTGCTGTAGTTTAGAGGGAAGGGTTGGGAGACTGAAATTTTAGTCCCAGCGATACCACTGTAACACTAGGAAAGCCACTTCTCTCTGAACACCAGTTTCCAACTTCAAACCTATATGATTATTAGTAACAGTTTCCCGCCCTGAAAGTTAATTTACCTGTTTCAGCTGCCTTCATTCCCCTTTAGCGGCATCTCACTGTGGAAGACACAGACAGGAGAGTCCTTCGTCAATAATTAAATTTGGATGAAAATCTCATGATCCTCTCAGCCTTGGTCTGTTCGTATGGGTGTCTGTGGGCATCTGAGATTCCTTGTCACAGCAAAGGAGCTGGACAGGAGTCGAAACCAGTGAGATGCACAAGGACATGGGTTCACAGACATGAGAAATCAGGTCCAAAGCTCTTGGCATAGGAACATTATCAGATACATCAGAGACTTTCCCTTGCCTTTCAAAGTTAGGGTCCAATGTCTGCACAATGATGTTAACATGAACTGGTACTGCATTTCCTTAGTTGTTATGGGTAGATCCTGAGGCAAATCTTCCTTCACTTCAAACACCGTTCAAATATAGTAGTAAATCATTCCATGATTTTGCAGTAACACTCTCTCTTTTTTAAACTATCTGCAACTGAAAAAGTGAAGTATAGCAGTGCTGGAGGTTGAGGTGAGTAGAGGTACATGAGTTTGTTTCAAAACCAGCCACTGGGACTTCCTTGGTGGTCTAGTGGCTAAGACTCCAAGCTCCCAAGGCAGAGCTCAAGTTCGATCCCTGGTCAGGGAACCAGATCCCATATACCCTCAACTGAGAATTTGCACCTGCAACTAAAAATCCCACCAGCCACAACTAAGACACAGTGCAGTCACATAAATAAACAATATATAAATTAAAAAAAAAAAAAACCAGCCACTGCTCCATATTGATTAAAGTCAAACATTCTGTGGTTACACTGAGAATCTTTGTCTAAGCACATACGTGTATGTGTTCATTTCTTCCCTTCCCATAACTTTCTCACCCCAAAGCATCTACCATGGCACCCTAGACAATAGAGGAGCTCAAAAAAGATCTGATGAATATCTAAATGAGGAGACTCCTCCATGAATCACTGAAGAGATGGAAACGGACAGAGTATCATTCCAACTCCGAAGAAGTTAAAACCTGGTATGGGAAGACTGAATGACATTTGAGAGCCTGGAAGCAATTCCTCTGCTACATCTGGCACGATTCAGACCCTTACAAGACAGTTATATATGTTTCTGGATGATTAGAGATATTTGAGAGTTGAGATAAGAGCAATAAATATGATTAAAAGGATAAAAATCCGTTCTGTGAGGGCAATAAAATCACAGTAGCAGGGGTTATATGAGACCAGAGGCAGGCCTCGTGGCTGTCTTCAGTACCAGTGTGGCCACGGTTGTGAGCTCCCTGTAATGACTAACACTAAAACATCCACAACGCAAGCATCTTGACGCTAGACAACCTGCGGAAATAGCACATTTCCTAAACTCTTGGCTAGACATAGTCTATCATTTTTGTCAATGTGGCTTAATTAACAACATGTCTGTTCCCACCCCTAGCAAACATATTTTGGTTTAACAGCCCACATCCTCCTCCCCGTTGCCAGAAAGAACATCCACAGTGATCAGTTTCAGTTCTCCACTTCGCTCATGAATAAATATCAAGTTTGTGACCTTTATCACGTCCTCGAGGCAAGGATTATTATAATGAGACCACTGATCAACGGTCTCCACTCACCCAGCAGGAAAACCGGACACGAGGAAGGCCATTCCAGAGGGAAAGGTGATTAAACATGAAACAGTCCTCGGAGAAGCCCCACTCTCCGTGATCTTTAAAAGCACCATCTGTCTGGGAGGGCGCTGCAACAGTGCTGTCGAGGGCTGGGGTAGCTACAGATGAAAGTCAGTGCAAGGAGCAGGCTCTGGGAGGGTAAGACGCTTTCAAGGCCTCCAGAGAGCCGGGACTTTGCCACTTCAAAGCTTCCTCGGAAGCAGCAGAGCTATAAATGCCAATAAAGCCAAAAATGGCCCTGGCCCACCCTGATAACTCTTCGGAACATCACTAGAATCTACGTAGATGAGGCTGGCAGGGCACAGAAGACCAGCTGAAATCTGGGACAATCCCACACACGTCACCACTGGTTTCTTTTGATATTTTTTTCTTGAAGTCTTGAACCCCCATCAGTTAAATCATCTGAATAATTTTTGTACCCAGTATCCAAATTTTTGTGGTGAGCTGGGGCATTAATAGGTCACATGGAGTAGTTAAGTTTACAAACTATGTGCACATAAATAGAGCGGTTTTTAAAAGTCTTTCTTTTATAATATTTTCAAACATACGTAATAGAGACACTACCATGAATACTCATGTATTCCTCAGGCAAATCTATGCCTGGCCTCATTTCCTTTGGGATTTTGAACAAACAAATACAGATACAATGAATCCATTGTATTTAAAGTGCTAATTCCTACCCTGAAATGTGCCGGTGTCACTCTCAAGCGTGTGTTCATACTTTGACTCCACATGTAGTCATAAACAATGCACAGTATTGGGTTTCTTGTAACATTAAATAAATGGTGCTGTTGCACAACCCGTTCTGCAATTTTCTTTTCTAAACCTTATGCCTGGGCTTCCCTGGTAGCTCAGTGGTGGGTAGTCCGCCTGCCAGTGCAGGAGACACAGGTTCGATCCCTGATCTGGGAAGATCCCACATGCTGTGGAGCAGCCAGGCCCATGAGCCATAACTATGGAGCCTGTGCTCTAAAGCCTCGGAGCCACAACTATGGAGCCCACGTGCTGCAACTACTGAAGCCCGTGTGCCTAGAGCCTGAGTTCCATAAGAGAAGTCACCGCAACACGAAGCCTGCTCACCTCAACTAGAGAAGACTTAAACTTCCTGCAACTAGAGAAGAGTCTGTGGCAACAGTGAAAACATAGAATGGCCAAAAATAAATAAACAAATTAAAAAAAAAAATTTAAAAACCTTATGCTTTTGGCATTGACTCATGTTGAAAATGGGCTCCCCAGCTGGTGTAGTGGTACAGAATCCACCTGCCAATGCAGGAAATACACGAGACTTGGGTTCAATCCCTGCATCGGAAAGATTTCCTACAGTAGGAAATGGCACCCACTCCAGGATTTTTGCCTGGAAAATACCATGGATAGAGGAGCCTGGCGGGTTACATACAGTTCACAGGGTTGCAGACACGACTGAGTATGCATACAACATGTTGGAACTACGACTCTAGTTCATTCATTCTAGTTGCTATATGGTATTCAATTTAATTCAATTTTCAGAGTAATTTAGTGCCTGAATTGGTGAAAGGGTAAACGTTTCGCCCAATTCTACAAAGCAGTGATAAACTCTGACTTAATTCTTTTTACTCAAAAGTCCCGCACCTTTTTTACCTCAAAATTCTTGATATCTAAAAGTAGAGTAAGATTGGAAATTACAAAGTTTTCACACAAAACCCTGCCTGGCTGCAGTTTGGGAAAGGAGAAACACCTGCATTCTCACTACTGTTTCTAGATTCTTCACTGAACAAACTTGATCACCAGCTTCATGTAGAGAAGATACCACACAGAACGCCTTTGGTTTCTTTAAGTTAAAACTACATTCTGGAAAATGTGAACACTGTTGGAGATTTGGTGCCATTAAGGAATTAATGCATACATCTTTTGAGGCATGATGGGACTATGGTTATGTTAAAAGGAGAAACATGTTGTTTAATGTTTACAGAGTTTCACTTTTGCAAGATGGAAAGTTCTCTGAGATTGGCTGCACAGAAACATGAATATAGTATGTAACACCATTGGTTAGGTTGGTACATTTTCTATATACTTAAATTTTGAAAAAGGAAACAGAACTCTTTAGGAAAGTATTACATGTCTGGGATTTGCTTTAAAATAATATGGGGTGGAGGTGGTTATTGATGAAACAAAATCGGCTAAGCTGATAGCAACTGAAGCAAGGTGATAGATAAATGGGGGTTCATTTTACTAGTCTCCCTGGCTTTGGTTAAGTCTGAAGTCATCCAAAATTTAAAAAAAAATTAAATAGGGATTTAGCCAAATGAGAGCCCCACCTCACAATTTTAACTAGTTGTTTTGTTTTTAAGTATAAATACACAAATCAGTGTATTTTCCAAATGCTAATGGTTCTGAGACGTATTTCACCTGCTGTGGTTCTAGAGCAAACAGTGCTTCTAGAAGTTGAATGCACGTCCATGCAGTTCACCTTGAGAGCTTGTTGAAGTCTGGTTTCGGTTCAGCAAGACTTAGAGTAGGGTCTGGATTTCTACATTTCTAACATGTTCCCAGGTGATGCTGCTGGTCTAAAAGTCACACAGGCAGTAGCAAGGCTTACCAGTCGCAAGCCTCTGCAAGGGGAGAAGTTTGCAAAGCTTCATTTAGACTGCTTCTCTGGGGACTAGAAGAGCACCAACACTGCTGGCCTGATCTGAAGAAAGGCCTCCCCACCGCTCTGCACCCCAGCACCAGGCCCCACTATGCACTCAGGAGTAACCACCAAAAGGGCAAAACCTGAAGAATCCCGGGAATCAAGTTTGTTTTTTTAGGGCTAGTCTTGTATGCTTAAACTGTTTCTAGATTCTTCACTGAACAAACTTGATCACCAGCTTCATGTAGAGAAGATACCACAGAACGCCTTTGGTTTCTTTAAGTTAAAACTACATTCTGGAAAATGTGAACACTGTTGGAGATTTGGTGCCATTAAGGAATTAATGCATACATCTTTTGAGGCATGATGGGACTATGGTTATGTTAAAAGGAGAAACATGTTGTTTAATGTTTACAGAGTTTCACTTTTGCAAGATGGAAAGTTCTCTGAGATTGGCTGCACAGAAACATGAATATAGTATGTAACACCATTGGTTAGGTTGGTACATTTTCTATATACTTAAATTTTGAAAAAGGAAACAGAACTCTTTAGGAAAGTATTACATGTCTGGGATTTGCTTTAAAATAATATGGGGTGGAGGTGGTTATTGATGAAACAAAATCGGCTAAGCTGATAGCAACTGAAGCAAGGTGATAGATAAATGGGGGTTCATTTTACTAGTCTCCCTGGCTTTGGTTAAGTCTGAAGTCATCCAAAATTTAAAAAAAAATTAAATAGGGATTTAGCCAAATGAGAGCCCCACCTCACAATTTTAACTAGTTGTTTTGTTTTTAAGTATAAATACACAAATCAGTGTATTTTCCAAATGCTAATGGTTCTGAGACGTATTTCACCTGCTGTGGTTCTAGAGCAAACAGTGCTTCTAGAAGTTGAATGCACGTCCATGCAGTTCACCTTGAGAGCTTGTTGAAGTCTGGTTTCGGTTCAGCAAGACTTAGAGTAGGGTCTGGATTTCTACATTTCTAACATGTTCCCAGGTGATGCTGCTGGTCTAAAAGTCACACAGGCAGTAGCAAGGCTTACCAGTCGCAAGCCTCTGCAAGGGGAGAAGTTTGCAAAGCTTCATTTAGACTGCTTCTCTGGGGACTAGAAGAGCACCAACACTGCTGGCCTGATCTGAAGAAAGGCCTCCCCACCGCTCTGCACCCCAGCACCAGGCCCCACTATGCACTCAGGAGTAACCACCAAAAGGGCAAAACCTGAAGAATCCCGGGAATCAAGTTTGTTTTTTTAGGGCTAGTCTTGTATGCTTAAACTCATTAAATAGCAATAAAAATTCCCATCCTGATGGACTTAATGCTCTTAAATCTATTAAGTAAAGACTAAACCAAAGAGACGTGTCTAGAAGTCAAAGCTCAGAGGCCAAGGCAAAACTTGGGAATCATTAACAAGCTGTGAGGTTAAAAGAGCAAAGCATCTTGGAAACTAGCAAATTCCATCTGAGGAACGAAGCAAAATCCACTTAACCATGCACACATATTCCTAAACAACCATCAAATCTCTGAAGAACCAAAGGGAAAAAAAAAGCCTATTTCTACCTGTAAAAAATCCTATCACAAAATCCAGTTAGTTGGGCTAACGTTTTACAGTCACCAGGTAGAACTTGCAGACAAAGTCTTCAGTCTTCAGAGACTACTCTATTATCTGTTAGACTAGGCATGCCCAGAGGGCAGGGATTAGAATTTATAATCGAGGATTCCCCCTTTAGCCAGTATGATATGTGATTAAGTCGTTACCATATGAGCTCACAGTTCCCTAAGAGCTTGCTGAGTGCTAGGCAGGCACTAAGCAGTTTATATGAATTATTGTCTTCACGCATTGTCCTTTGCAATCTAATTACAAGCTTTGAAATCCCTCCCCTCATTGCAAATATTCTTCCTAAAAGGCTCATTCCTGCTTCTCTCAGCAGGGAATAATGCTGCACAGAAGGCACTAGTCCTCTGCCCTTTGAACTCCAGATCCATGCTATCCAAAGTCTAGAGGACTGACTCGGAACACGCCCCTCCTTCACTATTCATATAGGCTGGGCAGGGACAACCCTGGGAGGGCCCCTGCCTCAACAAACAGACCAGTGGAAAGTTAGCAGTAGAAAAATTAAAACATATTTATTCATCGCCACCACCCCAACACATACATCCTATAATTCTGTTCAGAGCAGGCAGAGGGAATCCTTCCAACCAAAGAAAGGATTAAGACAGACTCCATTAAGATAGTTTTCAGGCTGGGCCCTGAAAAACAGGTACATATAATATACGAAGAAGGAAAAATGTGAACTTGGGCACTGAGGCATGTGAGCATCAGAGGCAGGGAGCAGTCTGGAAAGGCTGGCATGCAGAGACCCAGACAGATGGAGCTCCCTGGGGAAGAGAATTAACGAACTAGTTATTCCAAGACGTTCCTTGGCCCTGAATCTATACTTCTGCACCTAATCCTTAATTTTCACTTAATATGTGTTATTCTTGGTTAAAAAAAAAAAAAAAGCCTCCCTGTGCCTAGTCCCAGAAACGTTTCCTTCAGACTGCAGGCTGGAGAGGAAGAACAAGACTCCTGCCCAGGCCAGCCACCACCTGTTCTGCCCCAAAAGCATATCATAGGATGATAAAGAAACAGGTCTAAAACCAGATTTCCAGGGCAGCTCACACACAAGCCCAAACTGTCACCCAAAGTAAGTCACAGAGAAGCAAAACACCGGACATCAAGAACACAAAGACTTCAAAAGTGGGACGTCTATAAAATGTGCAAGAGCAAAACATGATGGTAAAGGTTTCCATCCACAACAAGAAATAATTCTACCATTTCTAAGATTAAATCTAGTCCAAAACCTTTCAGGTCCTGAACACCTACATTCAGAGAGTCGACGCTCTGTAAAAATGTTCGTCTTAGTCAAGCAATTCAAAAGAATTCAGCTTGGACTTCAGAAGTCTTCTCTGTAAAGGGTAGGTTTTCAGAAATAAATATCTAAGGTGATTTCTGAAACTACCCCTGGTCATGAAAACAATTCTTTTTATTTTTTTATTATTCCCAGAACACGTGGAAAACCAGAGCAATCTTTTTCTTGGCATCCTTTGGCACTGCTTAAAAAAACACTTCCTTGGAATAAATAACTGAAAATGCCCCTGCCTCCATTACAGGAGAGGTAGGAGGACCAAGTACATCTCCATGTTCTGTTCATGATCAAGCATGTGCAAGCAAAGTCTCCTCATTGTGTAGACAGTCGTCACAAACCACAGCTGCCAGGGGAAACTCCCATTAGAAATGGAAGGTTTACGAAAATTTTTCCTACAGTTTTCAGCTCTACTGGAAAATCGTGATTTGAGTAAATCCTGAAAATTCAAGATACCAGATGAACAAAGTTTGTATTTGTCCCTTAAAGAAAGCCTGGGAGCTTCCCTGGTGGTCCAGTGGGTAGAGTCCACCTTGTATTCCAAGGGGCACCGGTTCAATCCCTGGCCCAGGAAGATCCCATGTGCTGTGGAGTGGCTAGACCAGTGTGTCCAATTGTGAGCCAGTGCTCTGAAGTACATGTGCCCAGAGTTGGTGCTCTACAATGGGAGAGGTCACTATGATGGGAGACCCACACATGCCAAAGAATAAAAAGGATGGATGAAAATAAAGGAATGATGACTTACAGGCAAAAAAAAGAAAAATTAATTAAAAAAAAAAAAAAAAGAAAGCCTGGGATTCAGAGGGTGGCAGGCTTAGCTTTTAAAGGTCTGATGGGGCATTGTGACAAAAGGTAAACCTGAGCTTCCTGCAACATAATTTTCTAGGTACTGAAAAAGTCTGTTGTGTAAGAAATGATTAAAGAAAAAGCCTTTCCTATAAAGTTACCAGTTGGCAACGCATGCCTCTTCCTGACTGCATTCAGAGAGTCGACGCTCGGGTAAAAATGTTTTCCCCGTTCTTTTAAGATTAAATCTAGTCCAAAACCTTTCAGGTCCTGAACACCTACATTCAGAGAGTCGACGCTCTGTAAAATGTTCGTCTTAGTCAAACAATCAAAAGAATTCAGCTTGGACTTCAGAAGTCTTCTCTGTAAAGGGTAGGTTTTCAGAAATAAATATCTAAGGTGATTTCTGAAACTACCCCTGGTCATGAAAACAATTCTTTTTATTTTTTTATTATTCCCAGAACACGTGGAAAACCAGAGCAATCTTTTTCTTGGCATCCTTTGGCACTGCTTAAAAAAACACTTCCTTGGAATAAATAACTGAAAATGCCCCTGCCTCCATTACAGGAGAGGTAGGAGGACCAAGTACATCTCCATGTTCTGTTCATGATCAAGCATGTGCAAGCAAAGTCTCCTCATTGTGTAGACAGTCGTCACAAACCACAGCTGCCAGGGGAAACTCCCATTAGAAATGGAAGGTTTACGAAAATTTTTCCTACAGTTTTCAGCTCTACTGGAAAATCGTGATTTGAGTAAATCCTGAAAATTCAAGATACCAGATGAACAAAGTTTGTATTTGTCCCTTAAAGAAAGCCTGGGAGCTTCCCTGGTGGTCCAGTGGGTAGAGTCCACCTTGTATTCCAAGGGCACCGGTTCAATCCCTGGCCCAGGAAGATCCCATGTGCTGTGGAGTGGCTAGACCAGTGTGTCCAATTGTGAGCCAGTGCTCTGAAGTACATGTGCCCAGAGTTGGTGCTCTACAATGGGAGAGGTCACTATGATGGGAGACCCACACATGCCAAAGAATAAAAAGGATGGATGAAAATAAAGGAATGATGACTTACAGGCAAAAAAAAGAAAAATTAATTAAAAAAAAAAAAAAAAGAAAGCCTGGGATTCAGAGGGTGGCAGGCTTAGCTTTTAAAGGTCTGATGGGGCATTGTGACAAAAGGTAAACCTGAGCTTCCTGCAACATAATTTTCTAGGTACTGAAAAAGTCTGTTGTGTAAGAAATGATTAAAGAAAAAGCCTTTCCTATAAAGTTACCAGTTGGCAACGCATGCCTCTTCCTGACTGCACAGGTACAAACTCATAAATTCCAAAAGCCATGAAGCCAAGTGATGGTGCTATCTTGCAAAAACCTTTGAAACAAGTGAATTTCAGCAAAAACAAAATACGGTATGAGAACATGGCATGGAGTCATAACGGCTGCCCTCACACCCCCATGGCAGGCGGTTGTGTTACAGACTGGGCAGGCCTCTCAGACAGGCCACCTGTTGGATCCAGGCAGACCAATGGGGAAAGGGAGAAAGAATGGGGATTTTAACATATTAATAATAAAAGTCAAAGACTGTCTTCTGTGGGGGAAAAAATGATGGTGACATGCTCAAAGTTGTTACACTTTTAGAGGTTATTTTCTCATCATTTCTTAAGAGCTTATCTCAAAGAAAAAGAATACCACTCAGGAGAAGATGAAATCAAAGATTTATTTAGAATATAAAACACACATCATCTTCTGACTGCTACAAAGTTTCACTAGAAGCTTCCTGCTCAAGTTAACTAACTGAGTCATTTTATTTCAAATAGGTAAGGGCCTACATTTGATGTTTCTAAACTTTCTTTTCAGTTACCTTCCCAAAAGAGGCAACTCAACCTAGGACATAATAAGTCCACATCTCCTCCCTCTCCCCACTTGCTGTCCCCCCCTCCACCACACTGCCACATCAGGAAGTGTAGGCACCAGCTCCACCCTCCCACCCTCAACAGCCGGTACCTCTGGCCAACCATTTCTATCTCTTTGGCTTCTATTTCTTTTCCATAACAAGGATGGTGGCTATTTGTCTTAGGTACCATTGACACATTGCGCTAAGAATGCTTTATACTTATTTCAACCTCACAAACATCCAGTGAGGGTCAAGGAAGTTAAGACTCCTTGCCAATAATTACACAGGAAAAGGCAAAACAGGGATTGAGAGCAAGGACTATCCAACTCCAAAGTTCTTGCTCTTTGTTCTTTCCACATCTCTACACGGCTTTCATAAAAAGAAAGTGTTGAGCCTGATGACTGCTAGTGAAAATCGCTCAGTCGTGTTCGACTCTTTGCAACCCCATCGACTATAGCCTCTCAGGCTTTTCCGTCCATGGAATTCTCCGGGCAAGAATACTGGATTGGGTAGCCTATCCCTTCTCCAGGGGATCTTCCCAACCCAGGGATTGAAACCAGGCCTCCCACATTGCAGGCGGATTCTTTCCCATCTGAGCCACCAGGGAGGGTCCTGTCAGATTGGATATTTGATTTACAATAACTTTCATCTCCAGGTCTAGAATTCCATACCTCTGAACGCATCATGCCCATGCCTAAGTACGCGGCTGCAGCATGCTCTGGAGGGAAGACGACAGGGATCTGAGCATCAGGGCAGCTCTGGCACTGGTACTGAACTAGCTTCTCTCCGCCTCTGTCTCCCACGTGGCTAGGGCTCTGTGGTTCCTGCCACCTGCCTGCCTGCATACCTGTCAGTCCTCAGCTCCCCTCATCCAAGAACTCAGATCACGTTCCAGCCAGTGTGCAGGAGAAAGGCTTAAAAATCAGCCTGAACTAAAAACCCTGATGATAGAAATTTATCTACCCTGATGCTCTGCTTGATGTTTTACATGCATGAGCTCGGAAACACCTCAAAAATAGCCATGTGCATTTATTCATTCACTTGTCCAGCAAAGTATTGAGCACCTTCTCTTTGCCAGGCACTGGCACAGAGGTGGGAAGAGATAACATGAGCCACCTTTATGGAAGTAGCTCAGAGAGGTTAAGTGGCTTATCAAGCCAAGCACAAATGGGCAGCAAGCAAAGATGTCAAAGTCTGCCTTAAGCTTGAAATGGATGAGCTCAACCTCAACAGCCGGTACCTCTGGCCAACCATTTCTATCTCTTTGGCTTCTATTTCTTTTCCATAACAAGGATGGTGGCTATTTGTCTTAGGTACCATTGACACATTGCGCTAAGAATGCTTTATACTTATTTCAACCTCACAAACATCCAGTGAGGGTCAAGGAAGTTAAGACTCCTTGCCAATAATTACACAGGAAAAGGCAAAACAGGGATTGAGAGCAAGGACTATCCAACTCCAAAGTTCTTGCTCTTTGTTCTTTCCACATCTCTACACGGCTTTCATAAAAAGAAAGTGTTGAGCCTGATGACTGCTAGTGAAAATCGCTCAGTCGTGTTCGACTCTTTGCAACCCCATCGACTATAGCCTCTCAGGCTTTTCCGTCCATGGAATTCTCCGGGCAAGAATACTGGATTGGGTAGCCTATCCCTTCTCCAGGGGATCTTCCCAACCCAGGGATTGAAACCAGGCCTCCCACATTGCAGGCGGATTCTTTCCCATCTGAGCCACCAGGGAGGGTCCTGTCAGATTGGATATTTGATTTACAATAACTTTCATCTCCAGGTCTAGAATTCCATACCTCTGAACGCATCATGCCCATGCCTAAGTACGCGGCTGCAGCATGCTCTGGAGGGAAGACGACAGGGATCTGAGCATCAGGGCAGCTCTGGCACTGGTACTGAACTAGCTTCTCTCCGCCTCTGTCTCCCACGTGGCTAGGGCTCTGTGGTTCCTGCCACCTGCCTGCCTGCATACCTGTCAGTCCTCAGCTCCCCTCATCCAAGAACTCAGATCACGTTCCAGCCAGTGTGCAGGAGAAAGGCTTAAAAATCAGCCTGAACTAAAAACCCTGATGATAGAAATTTATCTACCCTGATGCTCTGCTTGATGTTTTACATGCATGAGCTCGGAAACACCTCAAAAATAGCCATGTGCATTTATTCATTCACTTGTCCAGCAAAGTATTGAGCACCTTCTCTTTGCCAGGCACTGGCACAGAGGTGGGAAGAGATAACATGAGCCACCTTTATGGAAGTAGCTCAGAGAGGTTAAGTGGCTTATCAAGCCAAGCACAAATGGGCAGCAAGCAAAGATGTCAAAGTCTGCCTTAAGCTTGAAATGGTAGTAAGATAATGCTCTCAAAACTTCTTCAATAACTTCTTGGCCCCATACCCAACAATATAGGGAGCGCTTTCCCATATGTTATCTCATTTAACTTATCAAATCCACAATTTATTTATTTATTTATTTATTTTTTAAAAGATTTCTTTATTTATTTTGGGCGGGGGTCAGGTTGGGGAGAGAGGGGAGCGGGCGGGCCACTTCTATTGATCTTCCATTTCTCTATTTTCATCCGTCTTTGTTCTTTGGCTCCTGTGGGCCTCCCATCGCGGTGGCGTCCTTGTTGCAGAGCGCCGGCTCTGGGCGCATGCGCTCCAGAGCTCTGGCTCGGTAATTGGACACATCAGTCCAGCCGCTCCGCGGCACGTGGGATCTTCCCAGGCCAGGGATCAAACCGGCACCCCTTGCACTGCCAGGCGGTGTCCTTACCCACTGGACCACCAGGGGAAGCCCCACAATTTATTTTTAAAGAAAATAGGGTCTTCATATTTCCAAAACGCTGGGCAGTACCATCAAGTAATTTTATCAAGAGTACTTTAGAGTGTTCTGGACTTAGTTGCTCAGTCCTATCTGACTCTTTGCAGCCCTCTGTGGCCCATCAGTTTCCTCTGTCCATGAGATTTTTTTAGGCAAGAATACTGAAGTGGGTCACCATTTCCTCCTCCAAGGGATCTTCCCAACCTAGGGCCTGAACCTGCGTCTCCTGTGTCTCCTGCATTGTAGGCAAATTCTTTACCCACTGAGCCATGTCACTTTTTAAAACTTTTGAAGATTCACAGACCTTCAAGGAGAACAGAGTCCTTCTTCCCTTGCATAAGCATATTCAGTCCTATATACAAAAAGTACCAGTCACCTCACAAATAGCAAATGTTCTGTTTCCAAACTGGGCCCATTTCTTAAGCCACCCACTTTAATTCAACATACACTTACTGAATTTCACGTCTATGCCAACATTTGCTTATTTTTTACCTTACATATACTCTTAGGGAGCCACCTTTATGCAAGTAGCTCAGAGAGGTTAAGTGGCTTATCAAGCCAAGCACAAATGGGCAGCAAGCAAAGATGTCAAAGTCTGCCTTAAGCTTGAAATGGTAGTAAGATAATGCTCTCAAAACTTCTTCAATAACTTCTTGGCCCCATACCCAACAATATAGGGAGCGCTTTCCCATATGTTATCTCATTTAACTTATCAAATCCACAATTTATTTATTTATTTATTTATTTATTTTTTAAAAGATTTCTTTATTTATTTTGGGCGGGGGTCAGGTTGGGGAGAGAGGGGAGCGGGCGGGCCACTTCTATTGATCTTCCATTTCTCTATTTTCATCCGTCTTTGTTCTTTGGCTCCTGTGGGCCTCCCATCGCGGTGGCGTCCTTGTTGCAGAGCGCCGGCTCTGGGCGCATGCGCTCCAGAGCTCTGGCTCGGTAATTGGACACATCAGTCCAGCCGCTCCGCGGCACGTGGGATCTTCCCAGGCCAGGGATCAAACCGGCACCCCTTGCACTGCCAGGCGGTGTCCTTACCCACTGGACCACCAGGGGAAGCCCCACAATTTATTTTTAAAGAAAATAGGGTCTTCATATTTCCAAAACGCTGGGCAGTACCATCAAGTAATTTTATCAAGAGTACTTTAGAGTGTTCTGGACTTAGTTGCTCAGTCCTATCTGACTCTTTGCAGCCCTCTGTGGCCCATCAGTTTCCTCTGTCCATGAGATTTTTTTAGGCAAGAATACTGAAGTGGGTCACCATTTCCTCCTCCAAGGGATCTTCCCAACCTAGGGCCTGAACCTGCGTCTCCTGTGTCTCCTGCATTGTAGGCAAATTCTTTACCCACTGAGCCATGTCACTTTTTAAAACTTTTGAAGATTCACAGACCTTCAAGGAGAACAGAGTCCTTCTTCCCTTGCATAAGCATATTCAGTCCTATATACAAAAAGTACCAGTCACCTCACAAATAGCAAATGTTCTGTTTCCAAACTGGGCCCATTTCTTAAGCCACCCACTTTAATTCAACATACACTTACTGAATTTCACGTCTATGCCAACATTTGCTTATTTTTTACCTTACATATACTCCTAGGGATCTCAGTCTGGTCCTTAGGTGGGGGAGAGAGGAGAGAGAAGGGAGATGGGGCAAAAAAAAAAAAAAGAAGATCATTTCCAGGCTATAGAGAGTAGCTTGATGCTGATGTGTGGATAAGCACATCCCATATTGCCAGAGGTTAACATGAGAAATAATAAACCTAGATTTTGTCTAAACAGTCACCTTAGGGCTTCTCTGGTGGCTCAGTCATAGAGAATTTCTACCAATGGAGGAAATCCGAGTTCAATCCTTGGGTCAGGAAGATCCCCTGGAAAAGGAAATGGCAGCTCCAGTATTCTTGCCCAGGAAATCCCATGGACAGAGGAGCTTGGTGGGCTCGCAAAAGAGTCAGACACAACGTAGTGACTAAACAACAGTCATCTTAAGTTTCCGGTGTTGTCATCAAATTCAAACGTATGTTTGTCTCTAACATAATCAGGGCCAAATGCAATAGGTCTCCAAGCAAAATCCAGGCTGCAGACATATACCAGTAAGAGAAAAGGAAAAGAGGAATTTTGAAAAAAAAAATCAACTATGAGAGGGGCAATGACTGGTGCTAACAAGAAAGGTTAATGTTCTCAGTAGTAGTAGTAATAGTACAGAAAAAGCTTGAATTGGTCTTCCACCCAAGCTGTGCAACCTTTGCCAAGCTACTTCATCTCTGTGTGCCTCACTTTCCCCATCTACAAAACGTGCTACCAAAGACCAAGTCTCAAAAAAATGCCAGCTATGCTTACTGTTATAGAAGTAAAAGAAAGCCTCTCCCAAAGTAAAAATGTGCTACATGAGAAAAAAAGCTTCAAAAGCTGAAAGCCCAAGGCAAAAGTTTTAGCACATTACTTTCCAATGGCGTAATCTGATTTGTAGGCAAATTATTTAACCCACTGAGCCATCAGGGAAGCATTAAGTAACCTACCTACACTTTAACTGCTGGGTTGGCAGGATGGGAAAAAAGCAAAAGCACTGGGCTTCCCTGGTGGTCCAGTGGGTAAGGACACCATCTTGCAGTGCAAGGGGCGCTGGTTTGATCCCTGGCCTGGGAAGATCACAAGTGCTGCGGAGTGGCTGGACCGATGTGTCCAATTGCCCAGCCGGAGCTCTGGAGCGCATGCGCCCAGAGCCGGTGCTCTGTGACAACAGAGACCACCGCGATGGGAGTCCCACACGGGCCTAAGAACAAAGATGGATGATAAAGAGATAAATGAAAAACCAAGAGAAGTGGCCTTCCCTCCCCAACCCGCCCCTCCCTCCCCAACCCGCCCCCTCCAATAAAAAAAAAAAAGTAAAAGCACTGATCTCACTGGGTCTGGGGACAGAAGCATTTTGTACACTATTACATGTCAGATACTACATGATGAGCCCAAATGTTAAATACAAAAATTTATATTCCACAAAATACATGCCTAAGACCACCCAGAAACACATGAAAGTGGTGGCTCCTTCTTGTTCAGACAACCCCCTGCTTATTACATGCAGGATCCACCCTGAGCTTCCAAAGGACTTTCACATCCACTGGACAAGCTCGCTGCTCCTTACATCCGCCAGTGACTGGGAGTTCAGAGACATCTGTCCCCATTTTACAGATGAAGTTTTAGAAGCTGCATCTCTGAACTCCTAACCCAAAGCACATCTCCATGGACCACCCTGCCTGCCTATTGTAGCACACGTAATGCTAGCAAGAAAAGCCCAGAAAATTTTAATTTAAGGATCTATCAGATTCTTTTTAATTTTCAGTCACTGCTTCTGTATACAGCCAGTACAGGCAGACCAATTCGGGGCTGTTACAACAACTGAAAAGTAAAAAGTAACTCTATAATTACCCTAATGCTTCTAATAGAGTGACACAATGGGTGCAGAATTATGTACAGAGGGGAGAAAATTGCATTAGACACCTCTGAACTTTTGAAATTATATTACTTAGAACCTTGGCAAATGAGCAGGAAGTATTTAAAGAAGATTAAGATGAATTTCCCATTTGGTATGCTACTTCATTTGCAGGAATATATTTGGCTGTCACCTTCAGTGGAAACAGCCTTTGTGAGGCCTACCACAGTGAAGTCACGGCCTGCTCAGGAGAAAGCCCTGAGCTTTTTTTTTTTGGTACCACTGACAGCAGCAGCGGCCAGGTGACCAAACCCCAACAGAAGTCAAACTCCCCTGGCATCTCTGAGTCACTCTTCTGAGAGCAGCAGGAGGAGATCTGAGCTTCCCCGTATGTCCTGTGACCCAACATCAGGACCACCTCAAATGAGAACAGAAACCACTCTCCAGACACTCCCTTGAAAATTAAACAACTGAACCCAAACCAACCACTGCAGGAAATCTCCATGTCTATCCCAGGAACTTCAAAAGTAGAGCTATTTGACCCCAAGTTTTTGGTGTCGGTTGAGAGATCATTCCACTTCTGGAACCTAGCATCATAGACTAGGCACCCAATCTCTTCATTTGACAGTTGGGGAAAGTCAGGGCTAGAGAGAGGAAGTGACTTGCTGAAGATGAAGACACACAGTAAGTAACGGAATGAGGCATCCAATGCCCAGGATATAAAACAAGACTCCATTTCCTGGAACACCTCAGGAATGTCCTCAACAATTCTGAGCCTTGTTGAGCCAGGCTTCGCTTGCCATTCCTCGGCACCAGCCCAGGCTCTACCCTCCTCTGCTGGTTTTGCAGACCAGCGTAGAGCTGCCCAGCTTTATGACAAGCCCACTAGCTAATCCCCCTGGAAACAAACGGAACCTTTTTCGTCTTGGAGGTCTCGATCGCTCATCTCAACAGACAGGCAATAGGTAAACCATACACTGAACCCAAGAAGCTGCTGGAAGCGTCCCAGATGGTGCAGTGGTAAACAATCCACCTGCCAATGAGGGGATACAAGAGACTTGAGTTTGATCCCTGGGTCGGGAAGATCCCTTGGAGAAGAAAACCGTAACCTGTTCCAGTATTCTTGCCTGGAAAGTCCCATGGACAGAGGAGCCTGGCAGGCTATAGCCCATGGGGTTACAAAGAGTCAGATATGACTGAACACCTGAGCACAGACACACATATACATATGAACTTGATAAACTTGTTGCCCATGATCCATAATAAGAAGTCTAATTTTTTTTCTGAGAAAAGTTCCTCAAAGAGGTGATGAAGCTTTTAAGGAAAGCCTTTGTGAGGCCTACCACAGTGAAGTCACGGCCTGCTCAGGAGAAAGCCCTGAGTTTTTTTTTGGTACCACTGACAGCAGCAGCGGCCAGGTGACCAAACCCCAACAGAAGTCAAACTCCCCTGGCATCTCTGAGTCACTCTTCTGAGAGCAGCAGGAGGAGATCTGAGCTTCCCCGTATGTCCTGTGACCCAACATCAGGACCACCTCAAATGAGAACAGAAACCACTCTCCAGACACTCCCTTGAAAATTAAACAACTGAACCCAAACCAACCACTGCAGGAAATCTCCATGTCTATCCCAGGAACTTCAAAAGTAGAGCTATTTGACCCCAAGTTTTTGGTGTCGGTTGAGAGATCATTCCACTTCTGGAACCTAGCATCATAGACTAGGCACCCAATCTCTTCATTTGACAGTTGGGGAAAGTCAGGGCTAGAGAGAGGAAGTGACTTGCTGAAGATGAAGACACACAGTAAGTAACGGAATGAGGCATCCAATGCCCAGGATATAAAACAAGACTCCATTTCCTGGAACACCTCAGGAATGTCCTCAACAATTCTGAGCCTTGTTGAGCCAGGCTTCGCTTGCCATTCCTCGGCACCAGCCCAGGCTCTACCCTCCTCTGCTGGTTTTGCAGACCAGCGTAGAGCTGCCCAGCTTTATGACAAGCCCACTAGCTAATCCCCCTGGAAACAAACGGAACCTTTTTCGTCTTGGAGGTCTCGATCGCTCATCTCAACAGACAGGCAATAGGTAAACCATACACTGAACCCAAGAAGCTGCTGGAAGCGTCCCAGATGGTGCAGTGGTAAACAATCCACCTGCCAATGAGGGGATACAAGAGACTTGAGTTTGATCCCTGGGTCGGGAAGATCCCCTTGGAGAAGAAAACCGTAACCTGTTCCAGTATTCTTGCCTGGAAAGTCCCATGGACAGAGGAGCCTGGCAGGCTATAGCCCATGGGGTTACAAAGAGTCAGATATGACTGAACACCTGAGCACAGACACACATATACATATGAACTTGATAAACTTGTTGCCCATGATCCATAATAAGAAGTCTAATTTTTTTTTTTCTGAGAAAAGTTCCTCAAAGAGGTGATGAAGCTCCACTCCTCTATGCACACTCCATCCTCCCAGCCCTTGACCCCTCCACCTCCTGCCTAGGCTGCAGGAACAAGCATTCTGACTACAGATGCCTCCAGGTCATGGGGCAGCTACCTCTCAAGGGGAAGACTGCCTTAGGTTTCTTCTCAGTCACGACACAAAAGGTAAAATTGACAAGGAAGATAAGAATTGGTAAGAAATCTCCTTTATATCTGACATCTCAGAGCATAATTTGAAGCCCTTCAAGATTTTTCTTGGCATCCAACTCATCATTGACTCAAGTTTATCAACCCTCTCCATACAACCAGCCAGTCACAGGACTTCCTACAGACACAGGATACAAAGAGAACTGGGAGGAGTGGGGACCTGCTAGGGAATCTCTCCATGGCCCCGACTTCTCAAGGGGACATGCAAGAGCGGAAGTCTTTTCCTAATACTTTTACTTCCGGTTCAGTGCCCACTTTCTTCATTTCATCAGCCGGTCCCCTATCTCCAGCACCGCTCTAAATTCTCAAAGGATTAGTGTAATATTAAACTCCATATGCAGACTTTTGAGTGAGAGTTTCACATGTTCTCTCACTGCTGAATACATAACCCAGCCATCTTCAAATCAAGTCTCCCCAAAACTATTTCCCTCTGTAAGTGAAAACTATTAGTCTAAGCATCAGACTTAAAACCTCAGCTTTATTTCAGTTACATGAATCAAGCCAAGCAAGAGGTTTTCAATCCATGTAGCCCATCACTACTGGGAGAGTTGAGGGGTGGGAGGCAGGAGTTCCTATTCCCTTCAAGGCCACTTGGGCTCGGCGAGGATTAAAGTAAGCACTGAACCCAAGTCGGATGTCATTCTTGCCAATGAGGGATACAAGAGACTTGAGTTTGATCCCTGGGTCGGAAGATCCCTTGGAGAAGAAAACCGTAACCTGTTCCAGTATTCTTGCCTGGAAAGTCCCATGGACAGAGGAGCCTGGCAGGCTATAGCCCATGGGGTTACAAAGAGTCAGATATGACTGAACACCTGAGCACAGACACACATATACATATGAACTTGATAAACTTGTTGCCCATGATCCATAATAAGAAGTCTAATTTTTTTTTTTCTGAGAAAAGTTCCTCAAAGAGGTGATGAAGCTCCACTCCTCTATGCACACTCCATCCTCCCAGCCCTTGACCCCTCCACCTCCTGCCTAGGCTGCAGGAACAAGCATTCTGACTACAGATGCCTCCAGGTCATGGGGCAGCTACCTCTCAAGGGGAAGACTGCCTTAGGTTTCTTCTCAGTCACGACACAAAAGGTAAAATTGACAAGGAAGATAAGAATTGGTAAGAAATCTCCTTTATATCTGACATCTCAGAGCATAATTTGAAGCCCTTCAAGATTTTTCTTGGCATCCAACTCATCATTGACTCAAGTTTATCAACCCTCTCCATACAACCAGCCAGTCACAGGACTTCCTACAGACACAGGATACAAAGAGAACTGGGAGGAGTGGGGACCTGCTAGGGAATCTCTCCATGGCCCCGACTTCTCAAGGGGACATGCAAGAGCGGAAGTCTTTTCCTAATACTTTTACTTCCGGTTCAGTGCCCACTTTCTTCATTTCATCAGCCGGTCCCCTATCTCCAGCACCGCTCTAAATTCTCAAAGGATTAGTGTAATATTAAACTCCATATGCAGACTTTTGAGTGAGAGTTTCACATGTTCTCTCACTGCTGAATACATAACCCAGCCATCTTCAAATCAAGTCTCCCCAAAACTATTTCCCTCTGTAAGTGAAAACTATTAGTCTAAGCATCAGACTTAAAACCTCAGCTTTATTTCAGTTACATGAATCAAGCCAAGCAAGAGGTTTTCAATCCATGTAGCCCATCACTACTGGGAGAGTTGAGGGGTGGGAGGCAGGGAGTTCCCTATTCCCCTTCCGAAGGCCACTTGGGCTCGGTTTACAGAGTGATTAAAGTAAGCATCCTGCTAATCTGTCCAACACTTTCGACAATGTCTGAGAAGCTAATAAAGGTAGAAGAAAGTTCCTTTAGTTTCCTGGAAAATATAGCTTTTTACCTACAAAACATTATTTAAAAAATAAAACTGGGCTTCCCTGGTGGTCCAGTGGGTAAGCACACTGCCTTGCAGTGCAAGGAGCGCCGGTTTGATTCCTGGCCTGTGAGGATCCCACATGCCACAGAATGGCTGGAATGATGTGTTCAACTACCAAGCGGGAGCTCTGGAACACATGCGCTCAGAGCCGGTGCTCTGCAACGAGAGAGGCCACTACGATGGGAGGCCCACACAGGCCAAAGAACAAAGATGAATGAAAATAGATAAATGAAAGACCAGTAGAAGTTGCCCCCCCCAAAAAAGAAAAAAGAAATTAAAAAAGCATATGAGTAGGAATTCCACTCTACCTACTCAAGAAAATGTTTAATCAAAATGTACAAAGAGGGTTTCCCTGGTGGTCCAGTGGGTAAAGAGTCCACCATGCAGTACAAGGGACACTGCTTCGATCCCTGGCCTGGGAAGATCCCAAGTGCCACAGAGCGGCTGAACTGATGTGTCCAATTACGAGCCAGCGCTCTGGAGCACATGTGCCCAAAGCCAGTGCTCTAGAGCGAGAGAGTCCACTGCGATGGCAGGCCCACACAGGCCAAAGAATAAAAGATGGATGAAATGAAAATAAATAAACAATAAAAGAGACCAAAATTGTTTAACAAATTGGAACAAAAAAAAAGAAAAAAAAAACTGTACAAAGAATCACACTAGACCTGCATTCATACAACTTTATATTATACTTCTCTGTTCACTGGCTGAACCATTAATCCTATTTAGACAAGGTATAAAAATATTTTCAGTAAAAAACTGGAGAAGGGCAGTTTCATGAATCATGTTCCTCATTTAACATATTAAACACACACTAATTTTATCCTTAAAAAACCTATAAAGTTGGCATTCTCTTCAAAATCTTTAAAAACTAAAACAGTAACAAAAGATGAAATACATTCTTTTATCTATGCTTTACGGACAAAGGGTCAGAAAGGATAGTTAGCTGAAGGTCACATAAGAGAGCCAAGGTCTCACAACTATCCAGGAACAGATTCAGATCTTTCTGAGTCCAAAGTTAACATTTTTGGTTTTGTTTTTTGTAATCTCACAGACTGACCTCCTGTTTATATTCTCTTATATGGCATTGATGCCTACCTTCCCTTCCAGATCCAGAATGACAAAAATAACTGGTATGATACTCCTCAAACAGTAAAATGAGTTTGATCTACATTTTGCTACAGCATATTACCACTTAAAGCAAGACCCTCCATGCTAGCCTGATATCCTGTTAGCATTTCATAGATGTGAGCAATGCCAGAGCTGGCTAGTTGCTGAGCACCTCCACAGGCAATCAGGTAGCTCCAATCCTTTGATACTCAGAGTTTAACTTCGGGTGTCTCAGGTGTCACTGCAGGAGCTTGCCCAAGACTGTGGGACCCCAGCAGGAGGCATGAGATGAAAGCATGAGAGCTGCCTCCAGATAGGATGTGGGCAAGAAAGGGACCAGGGAGAAATCAATAGCACCCTTCTCATATTCATGAACACATGCAGTACAAGGGACACTGCTTCGATCCCTGGCCTGGGAAGATCCCAAGTGCCACAGAGCGGCTGAACTGATGTGTCCAATTACGAGCCAGCGCTCTGGAGCACATGTGCCCAAAGCCAGTGCTCTAGAGCGAGAGAGTCCACTGCGATGGCAGGCCCACACAGGCCAAAGAATAAAAGATGGATGAAATGAAAATAAATAAACAATAAAAGAGACCAAAATTGTTTAACAAATTGGAACAAAAAAAAAGAAAAAAAAAACTGTACAAAGAATCACACTAGACCTGCATTCATACAACTTTATATTATACTTCTCTGTTCACTGGCTGAACCATTAATCCTATTTAGACAAGGTATAAAAAGATTTTCAGTAAAAAACTGGAGAAGGGCAGTTTCATGAATCATGTTCCTCATTTAACATATTAAACACACACTAATTTTATCCTTAAAAAACCTATAAAGTTGGCATTCTCTTCAAAATCTTTAAAAACTAAAACAGTAACAAAAGATGAAATACATTCTTTTATCTATGCTTTACGGACAAAGGGTCAGAAAGGATAGTTAGCTGAAGGTCACATAAGAGAGCCAAGGTCTCACAACTATCCAGGAACAGATTCAGATCTTTCTGAGTCCAAAGTTAACATTTTTGGTTTTGTTTTTTGTAATCTCACAGACTGACCTCCTGTTTATATTCTCTTATATGGCATTGATGCCTACCTTCCCTTCCAGATCCAGAATGAAAAAAATAACTGGTATGATACTCCTCAAACAGTAAAATGAGTTTGATCTACATTTTGCTACAGCATATTACCACTTAAAGCAAGACCCTCCATGCTAGCCTGATATCCTGTTAGCATTTCATAGATGTGAGCAATGCCAGAGCTGGCTAGTTGCTGAGCACCTCCACAGGCAATCAGGTAGCTCCAATCCTTTGATACTCAGAGTTTAACTTCGGGTGTCTCAGGTGTCACTGCAGGAGCTTGCCCAAGACTGTGGGACCCCCAGCAGGAGGCATGAGATGAAAGCATGAGAGCTGCCTCCAGATAGGATGTGGGCAAGAAAGGGACCAGGGGAGAAATCAATAGCACCCTTCTCATATTTCTACAATGAACATCATGGTGCAACAATAAATGGTAGATCCTTCCATAACAGAGAGAGAGAAGAGACAAAGAAAAAGAAGATGGGGGAGTCAATAACAAACTCATTGCATTAGACGAAGCAATTTTGCTCCTGGAGATCCAACAACTCTAGGACACGTAAGAGGTATTTACTCTGAAATGACAAATGACAAAACTGAAGTTCAGAGAAGTTACACAGCTTGCAAGGTCACCAAGCGAGTCACCAAGCGAGTCCGTCCCAGTGTGGAGACATGGATTCAGAGTTCCTAACTCTGGGCCCAGGACTCCTTCCGCTCACAGCCTCTATAGAGATGGAAGTGGCTTCACTCACATATGGGTAAAATCACTGGGTTTCTAGTTTCCATTCTACCGGGAGCTTGCTATATGGCAACACAGAGTGAGGACTGTGACAAACTGGAGAACCTGGGGCACTTCTAAAGGGCACAGCTGTTCAGTACCAGGTGATTATGGCCATACAGAAAATAAGGTATAGTCTTTTTTCATTTTCCAAGTTGGAAATCTGGTTTTCTGAAAAAACCTCCCAACAAAATGTTTGCTCTTAACAATTTAAAAACACCATATTGGTCAAATCAAACACATATAGGGGAAACCAAGCCCACAGGAAACTAGTTCTAAATCTGATGTAAATTTCCATAGTAAAGTGCCAGACCATGTGGTTGATTCCTGACTAAGGGACCACGAGTGCATGGAATTACTGGTGCTCTAAATCCACATGCTCACAAAGCACTCGCTCCCTCCCAAGCATACAGACTACTATTTTTCAAGTGTATGTAGATGCTATTATGAAAAAACGTAAAGTAATTCACATGGTTAGCTAAATTATAGTAGCTTTCTATAACTACTCATTTTTCTCCAATAAACTGACAGTAAAAATGAAACCACTACCATTTGAATGTTCACTTTTTTAATTAAAAAAAAAAAAGACCCTCATGTTTAGAAAAGGTTGGATACTGAACTAGATAATTTTTTTGAACTACATAATTTCTAAAGCACACATGTTTATAATTCAATAGCTATAGGCTGCAGAGAGGTGGGAGTCTAGGAAGAGAAGTCTCCCGAACACACCGAGGTATATTCTTAAAACTCAGCGCACACATGACCATGTCAGTGCCTATTGTGACCTGTGCTCTGTAACTGCTCACGTTCGAGAACAAAAGCGAAGTAGCAAATCATACTAGCAATGCTTATTGAATAAGCAGAAAATGAAAAATAAGCATAGATCCTAGATAAGCTATTATTGAGCTTTCGTTCAGATACCAATAATATAAACTTATAACACATTAGCGCAATAAAGACACCCATGAAACTAGAATGCAGGTTTAGGAGAAGGTAACCTGTCCTGGGCTAGCCTGGAGGGCTTCCTGGAAAAGTGACATTTGGATTAAACTGAGATTACTTAGGGAAGCAGAAGTTAAAGCGCTGGTTGCCTGGGCTTACAGGATGAGGAATGGGGCATTCCAGCAAGAGCCTCTGTAGCGGGGATGTGGTATTTCTAAAGAACTGAAAGAGACTGGGGGCATCTGAGATTCTGAGAGGGGGCTTAAAAAGACCACAGGAGACAGACCCTGGGGCCTTCCAATCCTGTTCAGAATGTTTAGGTCTTTACTTTGAGGCTGCAGTGTCAATACTTTACATGTCACCCAGCTCAAAGCAGGTGTACAAGAAATACCCAGGGAAACAGAAACAGTGGCAGGAGGGGTAGCTAGAAACGTACACAGGAGTTGGCTCTCCAAATGTCCTGTGAAACACACTAAGGAGTCTGGACTTTACGTGAAGAATGATGTGATGGGCTCTCCCCAAGGGTTTAGGCCTATTTAAAAGGTGACTTAGCGTGGAGAATGGATCTAAGGGATGCAAGACTCGAAGCAGAAAACCCAAGGAGATTATGGCAGTAACCTTGGAAACAGACAGTGTTGGCCTGAACAAAGGTGGTGACCATGGGAATGGAAAGGAGAAAGGAAGAAAACGGACAGGCCTCCGTTCTTTTCAGCTCTGGGGTAGGAGCACAAGCAAGGGGCTTGGGATGACTCCCACGTTCATCTGATGACTCTGTGAAAGGCGGAGTGGGTGATCAAGGAGGAGCCCAGATTCATGTTGGACACTCGATTCATGGCACCTTTGGGTCAACCAAGTGCAACCATCCCAAGAGACACTCTAGCCCAGGCTGCAGCACAGGCTCGGGAGGCAGCAAGAGAGATGGGAAATGACTCCACCAGAGAATGACAAAGTGTGAGCAGAGCAGAGGCAGAAGCATCACCAGGGGCTGAACAAAGAAACACAAGGCCATCTCTCACATGGAGATGTAGGAAAAGGAGCAAACCCGCAAGAGGAGTGAGCCATGGAAGTTAAGAGAGGAACGTTTAGGAGACACCGGCTGACAAGATCCAGCTGGAAAATTAAAGCCAAACCACAGCACCATGTTCCCTTTGGGATGGTATTTCCTTCAGGGCTGCTGGTATTTCCTTTAAGACATGAGTCTACCTTTATTTTTCCATTGTCCTTCTCATTCTAAGACTTGTAATCCCACAACAGGAAGGTTTACTCGCCACTATATTCCTCCTTCCCACAGAGGACATGTTGTACAGAATTCTCTAAGATCTTTGCTGCAGGAATGTATGGAGGATGCATGTGTGCATGTTTAGGAAGGAGTCTGTAATGAAGGAGAAACAGCAGATGAAAGGAGCAGAAATCATCCCCAGGGAAGAGGGCTGGGCTGGCAGAGAGGATGGGACTCAGGAGACAAGAACAGAAGTAGGCTGGTCTTAAATGATACTCAGAAAGATCATTTCCCATCCATCCTCTTTCCTAAGAATCAGAGATGATAAAATCGTCTCCCATGAGTCTACACACTTTCCAGATGGGCTCGCCCATTCCAGGGAAAATCATGAGTCAGTAGGTTGCGGATGATGTTTCTCTGAGGATTCCAGCTCCAATCCTATGCATTGTGAGTACTCGATTTTCAAGAAGTGACCTCATCCCAACAACTTATTTTTATAGCATGATGCCAATGTGCTTTAGTGCTTTAAGTCCAGTCAATGGACAAACATCTGCCCTTACAAAGCAGGGAAACAGGATAGGGTTTTACTTAAAGAATCATTCAGTTTTCAAAAGTAGTCACTGCACTTAAGAGCAGGTCCCTCAGCTCACTTAAAACCCAATTCAATTTATAAATTTTGACTTCATAGGAAATGTCTTATGAGTACTTCTGACAACAGCCTCTCACTGAAAAAAAAAAAAAAAAGATCAGCTTCCCACTTCCCCCTCCCAATGACAGACTACATTAACTATGTCCTAATTAAATGTTCTAAATCGGGAATGACCTGGGGGGAAAGGGGAACAGAGTCTGTGCCCTCCTAAGACTTGCCCTAATTTACTTAGCATCAAGGGCCCAGTTGACCTTTATACAGTCTTAAATCAATCTATTAGCTGAGACACACCTTCTTTCTTCCAAACTGAGAATGTGTGGATAAGATGATATTCCACACAAAGGACTTCCAAGAACCATAAACCACAAGCATCAAAAGGATGTTGGCCCTAAGGCTGCCAAGAAAAACCAAATGATAAAGAATAAAAAGACGGCAGACCAGAAGCTGCAAGAATCATATTGGCAACTAGCTCTCACTAGACAATCACACCAGCCTTGTCTTCACTCTGCCCACCATTTCCTCCCTTCCATCCACGCGATCAACACTGAGCACCCTCTTGTTTTATGCCCAGACTTCCTAGGTGGTACAGAGATAAAGAATCCATCTGCCATTGCAGGAGATGCAGGTTCACTCCCTGGGTCAGGAAGATTCCCTGAAGTAGGAAATGGCAACCCACTCCAGAATTCCTGCCTGTAAAATACCATAGATGGGAGGTGCCTGGCGAGCCACAGTCCACAGGATCACAAAGAGTCAGACACACTGAGCGACTGAGCACAACGACACCACAACATGTTTTAGGCCAGCAACCCACACAGAACTTGTCATGGTGACGGCACTTATGTTATGAAAAGGTATAACGGGTTACCGACTGCTTAGGCTAGTAACTTAACTGCTGTAATTTCTTCATCAGGAAAGCGGGCATGGTAGCAGCACCCCAGTCACAGGGTTGTTGTCAGGATTAACCAGGTTAATGATTACAAAGCACCTGGAGCAATGTCTGATAAGCAGCAGGGAAGAGTTTCCCCAGAGTCACCATCACTACCCCTGCCCATCTGACCCTGGGTAAGTCACTGTCCACCGCAGGGTTGAGTTTCCCCACCAGCTGCATGACGGGGTGGATGAACTAATCTCAGGAAGCTCCCCACTAGCTTAACTCCTCTCTAATTCTCTGAATCCTATTACAACTCTCTAAACCCTCCTAAGGCTCTGAGTTCCCAGACTAGCAGCAGAGAAGGAAGATGCCCAGGAGCCTTCCGGCCCATGGAGCTTCAATTCCACCCAACCTAGGCTGGACCCACTATCCGATGGTCTCCTCAGTCAGTCCCCTTCCTTACTATAGATAACAGATGGCTGAGAGATGAAAATAGTCACTGTGATACTCAAAGCTGTGTAGACAGCAGAGATGTGAGAACAGGACACGTGTCGCAGGGGTAAAAAAATAAGAGGAGCAGTTAAAGACAAAAAGTAAACATGACACACCAGAAATGCACTGTACCGCCAGGTCATTTACTTAGCATCTTTCATCTAACAGCAATTAAAAGAACTTCAAACTATGAGGCAGCTCTGGAGCAGGAAAACATTCCCTACCTAGCAGCACAGTCCTCTCAAAGGAACTCTCCCCTTCTCTTTAATCCCAGGTAGATGCTCCCCAGGGAGCAGACACTACCCAGAGGGAGAGTCTTGGGTGCAGACCCCTTTCTCAGGAAGCAGTCACTTGCTGACATTTTACCTCACCTGCATTCTGCCCCAAAGTAAAATCATCGTTCAGAAAAATCAAGGTCCCTTTTCATGTTGGGTCTCAGTTTCCATTTTCTAGGAGGAACTAAGGCCATCTAATTTCCAAGTTTCCTGACAGCACTGAAATTGTATTCTATCAATGATTTCCACTCTTGAGAGTCCCTTGGACTGCAAGGAGATCAAACCAGTCATTCCTAAGGGAAATCAAATATTCCTTGGAAGGATTGTTGCTGAAGCTGAAGCTCCAATACTTTGTCTACCTGATGTGAAGAGACGACTCATTGGAAAAGATCCTAATGCTGGGAAAAACAGAAGGCAGAGGAGAAGGGGATGGCAGAGGATGAGATGGTTGGATGGCATTACTGAGTCAATGGACATGAGTTTGAGCAGGCTCTGGGAGATGGTGAAGGATGGGGAAACCTGGAGTGCCCCAATCCATAGGGTCTCAAAGAGTAGGACATGACCAAGCATCTGAACTGAACGATTTCCACTCAACAGATGGAAAAGTGTTTTTCTTAATGAGGCTTAAAAAAAAAGGAAAAAGAGGAAGATCCATAGTTATTTGTTATTTTCTACACTGAAGCTATATTTCCTGAGTTCAAATTTCCTGTCTACCACTGGCTCTGTGGCTTTGGGCAAATTACTTAACCTCTCTGTGCTTTGGATAGCTCATCAGTAAATAACACCTCTTCATAGGATTGCTGCGAGCATTCCTTTAGATAACATTATGTATGTTACAGCACTCTGAACTATTCTTAGAACATGATAAACATGATTTCAATGTGCCTATTATTATTTTCAGTTACCAAGACAGTTTTTCCATTCAAAGGGAGAATCTATCTGGAAATGCTCGAAGTAACACCAGCGCGCGCGCACACACGTACACACAGCAGGTGGATCATGATTCTGCCCCCAGACTAGCTGTACAGCAGTGGATGGACTATGGCCCCTCTCTGGACCTCAGATTCCAGGTCACTGGTGATAAACGAGCAGCCACCGTGTTCTGTTTGATCCACAAGGGAGGTGAGACGTGATCGCCTTCCCCCGCGCAGCCCCCTCCTCCCGCGCATCCGTGACGCTGGCGTCAAGACCAGCGGGCACTTATCACACGGCCCACCCAACGCCGTCACTTCCCTTATTGACCGGTCCTGGTGGACCAGTGCTGGTGGGCCTTTGGCTCCCCGGCTGGGATCTGGAGAGACCACCCCTTTTCATAGCTGGGCTATGAGCCCCTGGGCCACCGAAGGCCAGCTGGACTGTATTGTTCCAGATCAGGCAGAAACACAGCCTGCCTGAAGCCGGCTGCATACACCAAGGGCACAGTTGAAAGAACAAACTGTTGATTTTCTTTATTAATCACATCACCATCCGCACCAGCAGCTGCTGTTACGACAGCTGCGGCTGCTAAAAGGGTGATCTTGAAGCCGCCTGGAAAGTGCTTCCTAGCTGCACACTCGTAGTGGACGTGTGCAGACCTTCAGTCAATGATTCCCTGCTTCTTCCTACTGATTCTCAGTGGTCTCTCTGGAGCAAAAATCCTCCTTCTTCCACATCTTAGGGGGTGGTGTGGGGTAAGGGAGGTTGGTGTGGGGTAAGAATTGGCAGTGAATGTCAAAGGACTTCAATATGATTCCACTTCAAATATTTAGTGACCATGAGTGAGTTACTTCTCTTGACCATTGGTTTCTTTCTATGTTAAAACAGAGACAATAATCCCTACTTTATATGGGTGTTGTAAGAAGTCAGTACTAAATGATGCCTATGAAAGTATTTGGTAGATTGTGGAAATCCAGATGAAAAACTAAAGGCTTCTCATCTTCCCGTGAAAACTGTAGTTTGACCCATAAATCATCTAGTACAGAATGCACTATTGCTGGCTTAGGGCTACCAAGGGTGAAACCAGAGAATCACATGGCTATAAAGGGCCTCTTGAGGACCTGTAACTCAACCTTTCTACACCGTCCCCCTCTCTTCTCCAGTCCCTAACTGCGATCAACAAGAGCCTAGACAAAGAGTGGCCCCACCTGGAATCCTTCCACTTAACAGAAGACTTGCTCCATTCCATGCTTGCCCATTTCCGTCTACCTTGGGCCTAATCTGAACATAGACCACTCTTACCTTGTAGAAGCCAAATCAGACTTGCTATAATTTAAGCAGCCTTGAAAGCTATCAAATGTACTCACTCCAGGGCCTTTACACAGGTTGGTCCATCTACCTGAATACTCTTTCATCAGTCTTCAGATGACCTTCTTATTCTTCCAGTTCAAATGTCTCTACTTCAAAAAGACCTTCTCTACCACATTTCACTCCATCCTACCCAGCTACCGTCTATCATAATAGTCTCTGATTTTTCTTTTTATTTTTTTAGCATGTACCCCTATTTGTGTGCTTAGACTTGCTGAATTCCCCAGAGAACCTCATTCCCATGAAGACTTACGAGAGACTTGCTTTGCTTATTCGCCACTTGGCACTCCTATGATACAATAATTGTACCATAGTAATCCCATTAGCTCATGGTAGGCATTCAAGCATATGTTCAACGTATTTATGAATTAATGAATGAACTCTTAATTCTATGTACACTGTAGATATTTAAATACACAGAACAAAAACCTAAATGAGACTTACACCAACTCTCACCACTGACAACTCACAAGTAGTAATCATGTCATCTCGCACTGAGAAAAAATCGGTAAAAAATAAACAAATTGAACAACAGCCCCCACACCAGCTTTATTCATAGCAGCACTGTCCTTCGTAAATCTCTTTTATCTCATGCAAAGGGAATCCATGTAAAGAAAGGCACTTAAGTAGACGAAAAATAGATGGCTGTTTCCTGGCGACAGGGCCTCACATAATGGTGTAATTATGAACTGTCCTTAAAGAGATCACTCAGCTGGCAAGAAGTCACCCAGGTCCATTGTAAATGCTGTCACAGACCCTCAGAACCAGATTGAGTGAGGTTAAAATTCAGACACATGGAGAATGCACACCGACAGGGTATGTACTGACCTGTGGCAGCCTCGGCCAGCCTCCCTCGCCCACTATGTACCCTTGGCGCAGTAGAGAACAGAAAAACCCAGAGAGGTATGAAAGCTGCTACCCCTCGCCTGGTCTGGGAACACAGACTCACCTCAGCAACCACGAAAGATGTCTAAGATGTCTAAGGAAAAAAGCCACAAGCTCTCGGCAGGTTGTGTGCTGGAGCAGAACACACTGGAGGGCTGAGTGGAGTCCTGTTCTACACCCTACTCTATAACCTCCAACTGAGTTATATCACCATCCAGTGCCTCAGTATGCCCATCTGTAAATGGGGGTTACGAGTTTCTACACAATCTTCTCAGAGGCCAGTCCAAAGAATAAAGCCACACCACACGAGATGTGTAATAAGTACTGTAGCCTACAAAGCACTGCACAAAGATAAATCATTGATGGCAAATTATACTAGTTCATAATCATAAACTGCTGCAATTATGACGCCAGAACAGGCATCCAAACGTACCTGTGAGCCTACTAAAGCAGCACAAATTGCTGAATCCAGAGCTAACGAGAGACTTGCTTTGCTTATTCGCCACTTGGCACTCCTATGATACAATAATTGTACCATAGTAATCCCATTAGCTCATGGTAGGCATTCAAGCATATGTTCAACGTATTTATGAATTAATGAATGAACTCTTAATTCTATGTACACTGTAGATATTTAAATACACAGAACAAAAACCTAAATGAGACTTACACCAACTCTCACCACTGACAACTCACAAGTAGTAATCATGTCATCTCGCACTGAGAAAAAATCGGTAAAAAATAAACAAATTGAACAACAGCCCCCACACCAGCTTTATTCATAGCAGCACTGTCCTTCGTAAATCTCTTTTATCTCATGCAAAGGGAATCCATGTAAAGAAAGGCACTTAAGTAGACGAAAAATAGATGGCTGTTTCCTGGCGACAGGGCCTCACATAATGGTGTAATTATGAACTGTCCTTAAAGAGATCACTCAGCTGGCAAGAAGTCACCCAGGTCCATTGTAAATGCTGTCACAGACCCTCAGAACCAGATTGAGTGAGGTTAAAATTCAGACACATGGAGAATGCACACCGACAGGGTATGTACTGACCTGTGGCAGCCTCGGCCAGCCTCCCTCGCCCACTATGTACCCTTGGCGCAGTAGAGAACAGAAAAACCCAGAGAGGTATGAAAGCTGCTACCCCTCGCCTGGTCTGGGAACACAGACTCACCTCAGCAACCACGAAAGATGTCTAAGATGTCTAAGGAAAAAAGCCACAAGCTCTCGGCAGGTTGTGTGCTGGAGCAGAACACACTGGAGGGCTGAGTGGAGTCCTGTTCTACACCCTACTCTATAACCTCCAACTGAGTTATATCACCATCCAGTGCCTCAGTATGCCCATCTGTAAATGGGGGTTACGAGTTTCTACACAATCTTCTCAGAGGCCAGTCCAAAGAATAAAGCCACACCACACGAGATGTGTAATAAGTACTGTAGCCTACAAAGCACTGCACAAAGATAAATCATTGATGGCAAATTATACTAGTTCATAATCATAAACTGCTGCAATTATGACTCCAGAACAGGCATCCAAACACCTGGAGGCTGACTAATAAGCACAAGGAACACCTTCAAGGGAAAGATGAGTTGTGCTTTCTGTGCATCCTTTAAAGCCCAAGTGTGGCCATGCAGGAGGTTTGCAAGTACCCCATATGCCCAAGGAAGAAAAGTCTGGGTCTAGAAGGGGACATTCCCTCAGGTCACTGCTGCTCTTGGTCAACAAGCAACAGCAATTACATGGGACATTTCTTAAACTGCCCTATAATAAATCTTCAGGATGAATTCTTAGAATCTAGGAAAAAACTTCCCTACCATATAAGGGCACCAGATCAAGGTTTTCTTGACTCGAGTGATGTCATAATATGGCTTAATGAGAAGGGCAATTATAAAGAGACAATGTCAAAAAGTTCTGGGTGCCTTAAACTGTTGTTTAGCTGTTAAGTCCTGTCTGACTCTTTTGCAACCCCATCTTTCTCTGTCCATGGAATTTTCCAGGCAAGAATACTGGAGAGCTTCCCTGGAGTGGGTAAAGAGTCCACCTGGTAGTGCAAGGAGCACTGGTTCGATCCATGGACCTGGAAGATCCCACGTGCCTCGGAGAAGCTGGGCTGGTAGGTCCAACTACGTCTAATTAGGAGCCAGCAATCTGGAATGCATGTACCCAGAGCCTGTGCTCTGCAATGAAAGAGGCCACTGCAATGGGAGGCCCACACATTGACAAAGAATAAAGATGGATGAAAATAAATAAATAATAAAATAAACAAAGAATACTGGAGTGGGTTGCCTTAAGGAAGAAGCTTTGCACAGAAGGGCTCTTTTAAAATGCATCAAGTTACTAAATATTGCTAGCACCTACTGTTTACATAACCCCACTGGGTACTGCAAAGATAAGTGAGCAGGTATTATTTGGTCTAGAGCAGTGGGGAATAGTGTGCTAAGGGCTATAAAAGGGGACCAGGTGTCAAAAGAACACAGAGGAAAGGGAAATTTTTTTCTCTTGGGGGAGAAATAGGAAAGCTTCGTGAGTCAAGTGGCATTTGAGACGGGAAAAGAAAACAAAGCAGAGATGTCTTTAGAAGCTGAGATTCTTGACTGCCTCTGTGACATAGATGTCTTGACAAGCTTTTAGGAAGCTCTGCAAAAAAAAATAGTATATTAAATGAACAATACAATTACACAGTACTTCAAAAAATTGGTGTTAAAATACAAAATGCACTTTAACAAAGACAAATATGTGACAGAGTACCATATCTGACTCTTCATTAATGCAGTCAATAAAACCTAGCAGCAAGTTTAACATCTACCATAATTTCAAAGCAGCAAGGAATGTTTTTTTGAGGTGTCTGTAACAGCTATAACATGAAACGGCAATGCCTGTGATTTCTATTGGCAACAAGAGCAAAACACATAGATACTGCTAATCCAACTATGGTTTGTTACCTACTTTTATAATGAAAGAAAATGCAATATTGCAGTTAGTGATCAATACAGATAAAAATAGAATTTTTCCCTATTCAAGCTCACAGATTCCAAGCTATTCTTTCCAAGGACTCAAGTTAACAAATTCTGATAGAGAAAACAAAAGACGACAGCGAGAAACCATGTAGAACATGCAAAGACTCACATAGGAGATGGCAATGAAAGGCAGGTCAAACTATCAGAAGTCACCAAAAGAAGGTTCTTCATCTCCAGTCACTATATTACAAAATGTCCTCTAAGTTCCAGAACAGCATCTTTTTTGAAATAAAAGATGAATGAAACAGGCTAGAAAAGATCTTTCCACAGGTTACAGCTTCTTTCTAAAAGTAGAGTAGATGATAGGATATTGACAAGCTTACTAAAAAAAAAAAAAAAAAGTACAATAGGATTATGCATGTAAAACTGCATGCATGTATGAGTGAGCATAAGCATGCTTTACAAACTTAGACGTCCAAAAACAAGGTACATCAAATAATAATAATTAGAATTCAGAAGTGATTTTACTTTCATTTTTGTGCTTCCTATCATTGGAAAATGGGCCAAAAAAAAAAAAGACCCAAATATTAGGTGACTTACAGTAACACATTCCACACTGTACAAAACAGAGCTAGTTACTAGAATTCAAAAATGTCTCTTTTCGGGGGGCTTCCCTGATGGTCCAGTGGGTAAGGACACCGCCTTGCAGTGCAAGGGGCACTGGTTCAATCCCTGGCCTGGGAAGATCCCACATGCCACGGAGCAGCTGGACTGATGTGTCCAACTACCGAGCCAAAGCTCTGGATCACATGCACCCAGAGCCGATGCTCTGCAGCGACAGAGGCCACTGTGATGGGAGGCCCACACAGTCCAAAGAACAAAGACTGGTGAAAATAGATAAATGAAAGACCAATAGAAGTGGCCAAAAAAAAAAGTGTCTCTTTTTTGCCTTCAGTTTCAGTAAGAAATGCACCTAAACCCAGTGGGTAGGCATCATTATTTGTTCCAAATTACTAATTCAGAAACAGACTCAGAGTCTGTTACGTGACTTGCCCAAAGTCCCATCACAAGTAACTGGAGAAGGTGAGACTAGAATCCATTTCTCCTGCCCCTCAAGAAGGCAGAACAGTGGTTACGCAAAATGACTGTGGATGGTGACTAAAGCCATAAAATTAAAAGACGCTTGCTCCTTGAAAGAAAAGCCACAACAAACTTAGACACCATGTTCAAAGGCAGAGGCATCACTTTGCTGACAAAAGTCCATATAAAGCTATGGTTTTCCCAGTAGTCATGTACAGATGTGAGAGCTGGTACATAAAGAAGGCTGAGCACCTAAGAACTGATGCCTCTGAACTGAGGTATTGGAGAAGGCTCTTGAGAGTCCCTTGGACAGCAAGCAGACCAAACCAGACAATCCTCAAGGACACCAACCCTGAATACTCACTGGAAGGACTGATGCTGAAGCTGAATCTCCAATACTTTGGCCACCTGATGTGAAGAAACAAGTCACTGGAAAAGAGCCTGATGTTGGGAAAAATAGAAGGCAAAAGGGGAAGGGGACAACAGAGGTCAAGATAGTTGGATGGCATCACTGAGTCAATGGGCAGGAGTTTGAGCGAGCTCCAGGAGACAGTGAAGGACGGGGTAGCACGGCGTGCTGCAGTCCATGGGGTCGCAAAGTCTGACACAGCTGAGCAACTAAAGTAACTGACCTTAGTTAAGTCCCAGCTTTTATGATGGCAAACTTGGACAAATTCCCAAATTTTCCCAATCCTGGAGTTCCCCGTGCTTCTTTACTTCAGTGGGTTATGCTGTTGATGAAGTTAGTCAATAACATGAAATCCTATGACAACCACTGACACAGAGGAACCACCATCAGCTCAGTCACTGTGCCTGTCTGTCTCTGTCCAGGGGGAAGGAGTCCAGCATGAGCCTCCAGAAGCCAGTAGACCTATCTGCTCATTCGGCTCAGCAGCCCAGTTCTAGTCTCAAAAGTCAACTGCGATCAGCTCATTGTGTGTATGAGCAGCTCTACTGGATGGAGAATGCACAACATCAGGCTGAACATGGGACAGGATGTGGGAGTGCTGAGTAGCCAGGCTAGGGATCTCCAGGGATTCAGATTTTGATAGGTCTGAACTGGGACTAGAGATTCCAAAGTGTTAAAAAGCTCCAGGAGAATCTAAAGAGCTAACATTCAATGACAAGTTCCTAGTTTGACATGAGAGACTCCATTAGCCCTGTGAGATCACAAAAGGGGCCCACTCTGATGGCACGCAATGTGTCACCCAGTGGGTGGCACAACAAGGCATTGTGGAAAGACCCGGGATCATCAACGGTGCCAGGGCTCTTCTGTCATGAAGGTCTGTGACGGCCGAGAACCAAGGAGGGAGAATTGAAACCAACCCAAAGAAGAAGCAAAAGCAAATGTTCAGAGGGACTTCCCTGCCCCAGATGCACAATGTGTTCAGAGTTGGGACAGACTTCAGAGATAACCTCGTCAGTTACACAGATACCACAGTGCATTAGTGACCAGAACACTAAGGAACTCACCAAGACTTGGAGGCCCACAAAGCAACGATTCACAACAAATTCCCTCCATAAAGATGGCTAGATGAATTCATGAAGGAAAAGTAAAGCTCAAACACTGGAAAGATAAGGCTTCACAACGGCCTACTCTGTACATATAGAAAGTGCCTAAAAAATATGATAGTTCTGACAGCACTCATTAACACTGTGGGCCTGAAAGGACACAAGAGTCAGCAAACTATTGTCTTCTTGGAGCAGATGGGAAAACCAGAATAGAGAGGGGTCTCCCGTATGAATTAAAGTTTTTGGTCATTATTTTATCCTTAGGATCCTGCATACTGCTTAGCAAGCTATGTAATATTCAGTAAGTATTTGTTGAACGCATGAAAGTAAGAAAGATGTGTATGTATATACACTACGTGTATATATATATACGGCTGAGGCCACTTACTGTCCACTGAAAACTACAAAAACATTGTGAATCAGCTATACCCCAATACAAAACAGAAAAGTTTTAAAAACACAGAAAGAGGCCAAGAGACCATCTCTGTTCCTGCAGGCTGAACAGGGTACTGCGTATAGAATTCCCAGGAATGGAGCCTCTTTGTCTGGTCCAGGAGTGATAGAAACAGACAGCCCATACAGTGGAAGGAACATGACACAACTCAGGCTAACAGGGGAAATAGCTCCGGGGATTCGGGATTTTGATAGGTCTGAACTGGGACTAGAGATTCCAAAGTGTTAAAAAGCTCCAGGAGAATCTAAAGAGCTAACATTCAATGACAAGTTCCTAGTTTGACATGAGAGACTCCATTAGCCCTGTGAGATCACAAAAGGGGCCCACTCTGATGGCACGCAATGTGTCACCCAGTGGGTGGCACAACAAGGCATTGTGGAAAGACCCGGGATCATCAACGGTGCCAGGGCTCTTCTGTCATGAAGGTCTGTGACGGCCGAGAACCAAGGAGGGAGAATTGAAACCAACCCAAAGAAGAAGCAAAAGCAAATGTTCAGAGGGACTTCCCTGCCCCAGATGCACAATGTGTTCAGAGTTGGGACAGACTTCAGAGATAACCTCGTCAGTTACACAGATACCACAGTGCATTAGTGACCAGAACACTAAGGAACTCACCAAGACTTGGAGGCCCACAAAGCAACGATTCACAACAAATTCCCTCCATAAAGATGGCTAGATGAATTCATGAAGGAAAAGTAAAGCTCAAACACTGGAAAGATAAGGCTTCACAACGGCCTACTCTGTACATATAGAAAGTGCCTAAAAAATATGATAGTTCTGACAGCACTCATTAACACTGTGGGCCTGAAAGGACACAAGAGTCAGCAAACTATTGTCTTCTTGGAGCAGATGGGAAAACCAGAATAGAGAGGGGTCTCCCGTATGAATTAAAGTTTTTGGTCATTATTTTATCCTTAGGATCCTGCATACTGCTTAGCAAGCTATGTAATATTCAGTAAGTATTTGTTGAACGCATGAAAGTAAGAAAGATGTGTATGTATATACACTACGTGTATATATATATATACGGCTGAGGCCACTTACTGTCCACTGAAAACTACAAAAACATTGTGAATCAGCTATACCCCAATACAAAACAGAAAAGTTTTAAAAAACACAGAAAGAGGCCAAGAGACCATCTCTGTTCCTGCAGGCTGAACAGGGTACTGAGTATAGAATTCCCCAGGGAATGGAGCCTCTTTGTCTGGTCCAGGAGTGATAGAAACAGACAGCCCATACAGTGGAAGGAACATGAGCTTTTGCGTCAGACATCCTTTTATGAGATCAAGCTGCAAACACTGCGTAGTCTTGGCATAAGTACTTGACCTCTTTGAGCCTCCTTGATGCATCTTTAAAAGGGGATAATACCATTTACTTCACCTCTAAAATAGACGTGATGATATTTATCCTTACAAAGTTTGTGGGGAAAAACAATTACAGGTGTAGATTTATGCAAAGTAGCTAGCACAAGGGCTAGCATACAGTATGAACTTAACAAATGTGGGTGGAAATTAATCATGCCCTCTACACCCAGAGTCATTCTTCTCCTAGGTCACCTCTAAACATACCCTGCAGTCTTTCCAATAAGAAGATGCAGAAATAATTCTAGGGTAAGTTCACCAGATTTTCTAAAAATGCCCATTTCTTTAAATAAACAATAAAATCCTGTATACATTTCTTTCCTGTTTACAAAGTAATTTCATATTCACATATAGCAATTCTGAAACCATGCATTACTATTATCTACATTTAATAGATAATATACTATTATCTATATTTAATGATAAAAAACCAAGACCACCTAGCCAGCAAGAGGCAGACTGAGACACGAACTAAAGATTTTAACATTTATTATAAAGGACCATCATTTTCTCAACCTGAAATTCAAACAAATGATCCTTTTATGAAATAAAACACTCAAATTCAGACTGCTCCAAACTCACTTCAGATGCTATCTCCAGAATAGAGAGGGTCTCCGTATGAATTAAAGTTTTTGGTCATTATTTTATCCTTAGGATCCTGCATACTGCTTAGCAAGCTATGTAATATTCAGTAAGTATTTGTTGAACGCATGAAAGTAAGAAAGATGTGTATGTATATACACTACGTGTATATATATATATACGGCTGAGGCCACTTACTGTCCACTGAAAACTACAAAAACATTGTGAATCAGCTATACCCCAATACAAAACAGAAAAGTTTTAAAAAACACAGAAAGAGGCCAAGAGACCATCTCTGTTCCTGCAGGCTGAACAGGGTACTGAGTATAGAATTCCCAGGAATGGAGCCTCTTTGTCTGGTCCAGGAGTGATAGAAACAGACAGCCCATACAGTGGAAGGAACATGAGCTTTTGTCAGACATCCTTTTATGAGATCAAGCTGCAAACACTGCGTAGTCTTGGCATAAGTACTTGACCTCTTTGAGCCTCCTTGATGCATCTTTAAAAGGGGATAATACCATTTACTTCACCTCTAAAATAGACGTGATGATATTTATCCTTACAAAGTTTGTGGGGAAAAACAATTACAGGTGTAGATTTATGCAAAGTAGCTAGCACAAGGGCTAGCATACAGTATGAACTTAACAAATGTGGGTGGAAATTAATCATGCCCTCTACACCCAGAGTCATTCTTCTCCTAGGTCACCTCTAAACATACCCTGCAGTCTTTCCAATAAGAAGATGCAGAAATAATTCTAGGGTAAGTTCACCAGATTTTCTAAAAATGCCCATTTCTTTAAATAAACAATAAAATCCTGTATACATTTCTTTCCTGTTTACAAAGTAATTTCATATTCACATATAGCAATTCTGAAACCATGCATTACTATTATCTACATTTAATAGATAATATACTATTATCTATATTTAATGATAAAAAACCAAGACCACCTAGCCAGCAAGAGGCAGACTGAGACACGAACTAAAGATTTTAACATTTATTATAAAGGACCATCATTTTCTCAACCTGAAATTCAAACAAATGATCCTTTTATGAAATAAAACACTCAAATTCAGACTGCTCCAAACTCACTTCAGATGCTATCTGGACTATTCAGGTACTTACAGCTGAACTCAGAAACAAATTTCTGAAAATAGCAGCAATACTTCCTTTTAAAACAAAGTCCCTCTTGTGGATTTGACACATCAAATCTTTAAAAAAAAAGAAAAGAAAAGAAAGAAAGAAAGACTTCAAACAGGCCAATGTGAGTTTTGGGAACACCTCTTCCATTTATTAGCCATGGGACCTTGGATGAGTCTTAACCCTAGAAAATTTCAACAGCTTAATCTGGGTAATGGGAAAGCAATACCTACTGCTAAAGTTACGGGAGGTTCCTGGCACCAAGAAGGCAGTCCGTAGGTGATGAGAACTCTAACGACCACACCACGGTACCAACCATTTGGACTGAAGGGGAAGCATATGGACTGCTTATTTCTTCCTGGTTCTTCCAGCTCCCGCATAACCCCTGTTCTGCATCTGTTCAATGGGGATATAACCAGTTTTCATCCGACCTCGCCAGGGGAATGAAGATAACAAAAGAGCTGGCAGCAGTATTATGCAAATATCAAATATTATTAAAACATTAATGAACTCTGGCAATTTCCCTGAATTTTGATAAATGGCGCTTATTATGCACTGCCAGCCTCTCCCACAATCTGGGCTCTCCAATATTAACTAGATAATAACAGCAATCATTCTCCGAAAAGACCAAGGTGTAGAGAAATGAAGAGCGAGTCTTCATGACTCCCACAAACACCTGACTCCAGAGGAACCAGAATCTCTGGACAGAGAATGTCAGGACAGACCACGGAGAGAGCCGTGTGACTGGTGGCAGGCTCAGATCCACTTCCCTGCCTAGGTAGGCCCCTGCTTGGACAGGACTGTGGTGTCTCCAAGTGCTGACAGGTCCCTGTGTACAACAATCTGCCACCACTCTGCTCTTCTGCATAAAGTTGCCTCCAATCTAGACAAAACAAAAAGGACCCTGGAAGCTTAGGGGCTTCTTTCAGGCTAACAATCTCATACAGACAGTGACCGCCCCTACCAACTGCCTAGAGGCAGAAATAGTGTTCTCCACAGTTCTATTAAAAAGTCCTCTGCCATTTCGTCCTGTGTGAGGGCATCATGTTTTAAAGTTGCTGTCAGTCCTCAGGTACGGCTCAGACAGAGGCAGAACAGAGCCAGGAGGACCCAAGCCACCCGCCTACAACTTCCAGAAATAAGGGCCTGGCGCCACCCCTATAACACCTTAACAAGCTGAGGGTCATTAAGATATCTTATTTGCATATTCATGAAAGACTCTGGGCTGTGGCAAGTGAAACAAAGTGCACAAAAAAGAGATTTTGGTTTTTTCAGCCCAGCGAAAATCCGCTTTAGAAAGTGCAAATCCACACAGGGATCCTTGCTGTCGCCAAACCTTCCCTTGTCCAGAGCAGCCAGCACCTCATTAAAGGAAAGCAAGCAAGGCACAGATGAATGCAGCACACACACAGGCACGCTCATTCTGCCATCTGCCTGCTAGGGTCCAGAGGGGTAAGAGGCTTACATGACATGCTCCTGAATTTTTCTCTCCTGCAGGTGGAAACATCCAATCCCAGGGGGCGAGAAAGACTGCTCTTGCAAGATCAAGTGGGTAAAGAAGGAATAAAAGGGAATTCCCTTTACCTGTCAACACACACACGGCATCAAAACAATATGAATTAAGCACCCTGCAATTTCCCTGAATTTTGATAAATGGCGCTTATTATGCACTGCCAGCCTCTCCCACAATCTGGGCTCTCCAATATTAACTAGATAATAACAGCAATCATTCTCCGAAAAGACCAAGGTGTAGAGAAATGAAGAGCGAGTCTTCATGACTCCCACAAACACCTGACTCCAGAGGAACCAGAATCTCTGGACAGAGAATGTCAGGACAGACCACGGAGAGAGCCGTGTGACTGGTGGCAGGCTCAGATCCACTTCCCTGCCTAGGTAGGCCCCTGCTTGGACAGGACTGTGGTGTCTCCAAGTGCTGACAGGTCCCTGTGTACAACAATCTGCCACCACTCTGCTCTTCTGCATAAAGTTGCCTCCAATCTAGACAAAACAAAAAGGACCCTGGAAGCTTAGGGGCTTCTTTCAGGCTAACAATCTCATACAGACAGTGACCGCCCCTACCAACTGCCTAGAGGCAGAAATAGTGTTCTCCACAGTTCTATTAAAAAGTCCTCTGCCATTTCGTCCTGTGTGAGGGCATCATGTTTTAAAGTTGCTGTCAGTCCTCAGGTACGGCTCAGACAGAGGCAGAACAGAGCCAGGAGGACCCAAGCCACCCGCCTACAACTTCCAGAAATAAGGGCCTGGCGCCACCCCTATAACACCTTAACAAGCTGAGGGTCATTAAGATATCTTATTTGCATATTCATGAAAGACTCTGGGCTGTGGCAAGTGAAACAAAGTGCACAAAAAAGAGATTTTGGTTTTTTCAGCCCAGCGAAAATCCGCTTTAGAAAGTGCAAATCCACACAGGGATCCTTGCTGTCGCCAAACCTTCCCTTGTCCAGAGCAGCCAGCACCTCATTAAAGGAAAGCAAGCAAGGCACAGATGAATGCAGCACACACACAGGCACGCTCATTCTGCCATCTGCCTGCTAGGGTCCAGAGGGGTAAGAGGCTTACATGACATGCTCCTGAATTTTTCTCTCCTGCAGGTGGAAACATCCAATCCCAGGGGGCGAGAAAGACTGCTCTTGCAAGATCAAGTGGGTAAAGAAGGAATAAAAAGGGAAATTTCCCCTTTTCCTGTCAACACACACATGGCATTAAAACAAAATGAATTAAGCACCCTGCAATAATTCATTCACCCTTCCTATCTGGGTAAAGGCTTGTGAAAAATCAAGTGTATCAGCTATGCAGTTAGCCCATAAGTTCCTAATGAGCTGGACATTTAACCTCACCCATCCCGACAGCCTCCCCTGTTCTGTTTCTTGACTATCCTGACTGATGGGGACCAAGTATTTTTTTCTAGTGAATGACCTAGTAGGGCAGGAGACGTCGGCATCGATTCGGGGGCTGCAAAAACACAAGGGCTGCAAAAACACAAGGGCAACTTCCATTATACACACTGAAGAGAAAGGCTATGATTAAGCAATTTAAATAACTGCCCTGAACCTTCTCTGTGTATCTCCACCCTTCTGCCAATCACCGTGCTGGTTTTCAGATCAGAAAGCTTTGTAAGTTTGTACAGCTTCCCTCTGGAAGCCCGTCCCAACACAAGATTTGGAAGTAATTTAAACACACACGCGCACACATACACATTCCACATTTAATTCATCTACTAGCTGAATCGTCAAATATCTGTGTGATTTCCAACCTCACACACAATCCAGGATACACTTGGGAAGAGTGGAGCAAAAGGTACAATCCAGCCCCAAGTTTCAATATGTTTCATCCAACTTCCCAAAGCATTACTACCCTCTGCGGCCACACGATCAATTTGTGTATCCTCTACTCGGGCTGTGCAAGTGAAACAAAGTGCACAAAAGAGATTTTGGTTTTTTCAGCCCAGCGAAAATCCGCTTTAGAAAGTGCAAATCCACACAGGGATCCTTGCTGTCGCCAAACCTTCCCTTGTCCAGAGCAGCCAGCACCTCATTAAAGGAAAGCAAGCAAGGCACAGATGAATGCAGCACACACACAGGCACGCTCATTCTGCCATCTGCCTGCTAGGGTCCAGAGGGGTAAGAGGCTTACATGACATGCTCCTGAATTTTTCTCTCCTGCAGGTGGAAACATCCAATCCCAGGGGGCGAGAAAGACTGCTCTTGCAAGATCAAGTGGGTAAAGAAGGAATAAAAGGGAATTCCCTTTACCTGTCAACACACACATGGCATTAAAACAAAATGAATTAAGCACCCTGCAATAATTCATTCACCCTTCCTATCTGGGTAAAGGCTTGTGAAAAATCAAGTGTATCAGCTATGCAGTTAGCCCATAAGTTCCTAATGAGCTGGACATTTAACCTCACCCATCCCGACAGCCTCCCCTGTTCTGTTTCTTGACTATCCTGACTGATGGGGACCAAGTATTTTTTTCTAGTGAATGACCTAGTAGGGCAGGAGACGTCGGCATCGATTCGGGGGCTGCAAAAACACAAGGGCTGCAAAAACACAAGGGCAACTTCCATTATACACACTGAAGAGAAAGGCTATGATTAAGCAATTTAAATAACTGCCCTGAACCTTCTCTGTGTATCTCCACCCTTCTGCCAATCACCGTGCTGGTTTTCAGATCAGAAAGCTTTGTAAGTTTGTACAGCTTCCCTCTGGAAGCCCGTCCCAACACAAGATTTGGAAGTAATTTAAACACACACGCGCACACATACACATTCCACATTTAATTCATCTACTAGCTGAATCGTCAAATATCTGTGTGATTTCCAACCTCACACACAATCCAGGATACACTTGGGAAGAGTGGAGCAAAAGGTACAATCCAGCCCCAAGTTTCAATATGTTTCATCCAACTTCCCAAAGCATTACTACCCTCTGCGGCCACACGATCAATTTGTGTATCCTCTACTTGGGCTGTGGGGAGGATGCAAACCGAGAGGTAAGGTACACTCTGATAGACCCAGCAACGACCGGAGACAGCCAGATGAAATCCAAGTAGATGGAAGGAGGAAGACAAAATCTCAGTCTTCCTCTCCGGGCAAAGACCTTTTTCAGTGATATTTTCCGCTACCTGGAAAATTGCCTAAGACTGTATTTGTCGAGCGCACAGACACGCGGTAGGCAGCACTACACTGGAGTCCCAGTTCCGCGGACTGTTAGCCCCCGGGCCACGTACTGCGAGGCAGCCAGCGCTGCCCAGGTGCAGCCTTAGTGAGCTACGTGGGAGGCTCCCCACAGCGGACTCTTACAGCTATACCCCGAACTACAGGATGCCTGGGGCAAGGGATTCGATCTCCCGGCTCGGCTCCGTTATTTTCCTACACATAACATTTAACAATGTCCTAAGCATCTGTAGGTGCAGGCTGGGAGATGGGAGAGGCGGCATTATTCTAACCCAGACGTCGCCGAGGTTCGAAACTCAGGATACCACTCTCGGCCAGCGCACAAACAGCACATAAAGAGGACCGGGCTGGCGCTTCGAGAGGTCATTTTCGCTGGAAATGAGGAATTCCGAGCTCGGCAAGAACTCCGGAGAAGCACCGGAAATGCTTCCGACCGCTTCAGTGGGAAAGCTATTTGCAAATCAAAGTTGCAGGAACTCCGGGCGCCCAGCCTACACGAGCGGGTTACTAGGGAACACCCAACAAGTTTGGCCACCGGGGGCTCGGCGTGACAGCGCCGCGCCGCAAGACTGCTAGCAACTTGTCGCTCGGGCGCCGAGCCAGAGCCCCAAGCTGCCTCCGCTCCCGGAGCTCCGGAGCGGACCTGAGAGACTCGGCACTGGGAAGAAGCACGTCCTTGCCTCCGGGGACAAATCCCTTCACTGAAGGCGCCTCTGGTTCTCACCTGGATCAAGCGGCTTTCGGGGGCTTCCCCTTAACAGCGAGACGTTTTCACCACCAACGGTCCACCTGCCTACGAGCTCCCCGTCGGCGAGAAATTAACAAAAGAGTCAGCGAACGGGGGCGGGAAAAGAACCTGGCACAAAGTATAGCAAGAAAGGAAAAGGGAAGGCAGTTCAGGTTGCCGCGGAGAAAGAAGGGAAGAGGCGGAACAGAGACGGGTGATACCCCAGGCAGCTGGCTCCGGGAAGAAAATCAAAAAGGAAAGAGCGCGCGAGAAGGGGGAATGGGTTCTTTACCCCGCTTCCCATCACACACACACACCTCCCTCTTTTTTCCTCCTTACCCAGCATGGAAAAGATGAAATCCTTGGCTGTGTGAATCTCCAGTGCTCTCTGGTCGTCATATTCCCGCTGGTCGTGCTTCGTAAATTCTTGGATGAGTTTGTTCAATTCCTCCACCCGAGCTCCCGACCTGAAATCCAGCTCCGGGAACGCAGGCTTGTTGTTACAGCCCAGGGAGGCTGCCTTGCTGGCGGTGGGAGCCGCCATCTTCATACAAAACGCGCCGAGTAGCAGCTCAGCGGCGGCGGCGGCACCCACCCCCGCCCCCCACCCAGCCCCCTGGGCCTCCTCCCCTCGCCGGCTCCCTGGCGGCGACCCCGGCCCGCGGGCGGGCTGGCGGGCCGGCGTCTGGGCGGGCGGTCCCGGCTCGGTGCGCTCCGGGCGTCCGGGCTGCGCGAGGATCCGGACTGCAGCGAGAGTGCGTGTGTGGCCCCGACACCCTTTCCTGCGGCCCCGCGCCGGCCCAGATGCTGAAGGTCCCTGCCCTCCCGTGGCCCTCGCTGGCCCCGGCTGCAGCGGTCGTAGAGCCAACCTGAGCCTCCTCCGGGCGAGGAAAGTGAAGTGGAAACAATGTGAAATTCACCAGCTCTGAAATCAACAAGCTGCCGGCTCCGGTGTTACGGAGCCAGCACCAACGTCCCCCATTTAAAGGGACAGCGCACCCAGTGGAAAGAAAAATAAATAAATGACAAGAGGTCTGCGCTCCTTTGCTACTTGCCAATCTCTCCTCGGGCAGACAGGAGAGATGTAGACGTATTGTTTCTCAACCTCGACTCCCTTGGGGAGCAGAGCTTGCCAAGCGCCTTCAAGGAGAAGGAAGTCTTCCTCTGTCTGATTCTAAGGGCGGTGTCCTGAACCAGGACATCCCTGTCACTATGGGAGCCTTTCCGTCCCAAGAACTCCAACGCCTTTAGATGGTGAAGGAATATGCCTTAAGGAATATAAAATCAGCCTTCTGCGTTTTTCTTCACAGATTGCCAAAAATGATAGGATTGAACGTATAAAAAAGAGAGCATGTCCTCCCTGTCCCATACTGGCATTCCCGTTAGCCACTATAGTACCCCTTCCTTTGCACTGGATAATTACTTTTCCTGGATAACAGCTTATTAAATTTAGCATATAATGACTTAATAAAGTTCACCCAGTTCCAATTTTTTTTTTTAATATTTTTTCCCTTGGGGGGTGGGTTGGGGAGGGAGGGGGGGGGGGCTGGTCACCATTATTGGTCTTTCATCCATCTATTTTCATCCATCTTTGTTCTTTGGCCCACGTGGGCCTCCCATCAGTGGCCTCTGTTGTCGCAGAGCACCGCCTCTGGGCTCATGCGCTCCAGAGCTCTGGCTCGGTAGTTGGACACATCGGTCCAGCCGCTCAGCGGCACGTGGGATCTTCCCAGGCCAGGGATGGAACCAGCGCCCCTTGCACTGCCAGGCGGTGTCCTTACCCACTGGACCACCAGGGAAGCCCCAGTTCCAATATTAAGATAGGAAAAACTAAAGCATAGGCCTCGGGAAGGGGAACAGAATGAATTGCCCTAGGTTCCAGTGAACGTTGAATAAGGAGATGAAATTTCTGTCATTCAACAAATAAAATTTGCACATCTACTATTTGCCAGGCAGAGTGCTATACCCTCTGTGGACACTGATTAAGACAAAAGACCCGGTCCCTGAGATGGCATCATACACACTTAACAAAGAAGATTCTATGTCAGTCATGGTCCTTTAGGTGTTCTTAGTGCTTATGGGGTTTAGGGCTCAAACACTTCGGAGGCCTATTGGTTCTTTGTTGTTCAGTCGCTAAGTGGTGTCTGACTCTTTGCCTTCTTAGGAAAGATTTATCTTCCTCCCCAATTCTCCAAAATCCAACTTGTCTCTATCCCACCGTCCTGGATATAAGAGCTTTTTCTTACCTGGGTTCTCATAGCCAAGAATAGAAATTCTTCTGTTAGTCGGGCTCTGCCATGCCTCTCCCTATAAAATGTAGATGATGATTCCTATCTCACTCGTTGTTTCAAGGATTACATGGTATAAAGTGGGCCAAGCACTTAGTGAAATGCATGACATAGTAAGTACTTAATTAGAAGTTAGCTGCTACAATCCCTGGGCCCACAAGATCCCCTGGGAGAAGGAAATTGGCAACCCACTCCAGTATTCCTGCCTGGTAAACCCCATGGACAGAGGAGCCTAGCAGGCTACAGTCCATGGGGTCACAAAAGAATCAGTTACAACTTAGCGACAAAAACGAAACGACAACAACAAACCACGGAGGAGAAGGGTAAAAAAATTTTGTTAAGTGATAATTTGTCTTTTCTCTTTACAAATTAAATGACTGACCAATTCCTTGCATGCCTTTTCATGCAAGCTTTCCCTAAGGCCCTTCCACAAGCTTGTGGTAACAAGCTTCCTCCACTGTACTCTTTCAGAAACTTTCGTATGTCTCTGATGAATTTTGACCTGCTTTTGTCATTGTTAATGCAAGTTTCAAACTATGAACTTCCCTAGCATGACTATGTCTTACTCATCTTCAGTTTTGTCCCTGCAGGAAGGTCCTCAATGTTTACTGCATGAAGTGTTGAATGAAGAGCTTTGGCATGACCAGTTAATTTTTTTGCTTTTGGCTTCCTTCTCTTGAACTGAAATCCTGAGGGAAAATGGCATCAGTGACAAATGTTCATTCAACAAATAAAATTTGCACATCTACTATTTGCCAGGCAGAGTGCTATACCCTCTGTGGACACTGATTAAGACAAAAGACCCGGTCCCTGAGATGGCATCATACACACTTAACAAAGAAGATTCTATGTCAGTCATGGTCCTTTAGGTGTTCTTAGTGCTTATGGGGTTTAGGGCTCAAACACTTCGGAGGCCTATTGGTTCTTTGTTGTTCAGTCGCTAAGTGGTGTCTGACTCTTTGCCTTCTTAGGAAAGATTTATCTTCCTCCCCAATTCTCCAAAATCCAACTTGTCTCTATCCCACCGTCCTGGATATAAGAGCTTTTTCTTACCTGGGTTCTCATAGCCAAGAATAGAAATTCTTCTGTTAGTCGGGCTCTGCCATGCCTCTCCCTATAAAATGTAGATGATGATTCCTATCTCACTCGTTGTTTCAAGGATTACATGGTATAAAGTGGGCCAAGCACTTAGTGAAATGCATGACATAGTAAGTACTTAATTAGAAGTTAGCTGCTACAATCCCTGGGCCCACAAGATCCCCTGGGAGAAGGAAATTGGCAACCCACTCCAGTATTCCTGCCTGGTAAACCCCATGGACAGAGGAGCCTAGCAGGCTACAGTCCATGGGGTCACAAAAGAATCAGTTACAACTTAGCGACAAAAACGAAACGACAACAACAAACCACGGAGGAGAAGGGTAAAAAAATTTTGTTAAGTGATAATTTGTCTTTTCTCTTTACAAATTAAATGACTGACCAATTCCTTGCATGCCTTTTCATGCAAGCTTTCCCTAAGGCCCTTCCACAAGCTTGTGGTAACAAGCTTCCTCCACTGTACTCTTTCAGAAACTTTCGTATGTCTCTGATGAATTTTGACCTGCTTTTGTCATTGTTAATGCAAGTTTCAAACTATGAACTTCCCTAGCATGACTATGTCTTACTCATCTTCAGTTTTGTCCCTGCAGGAAGGTCCTCAATGTTTACTGCATGAAGTGTTGAATGAAGAGCTTTGGCATGACCAGTTAATTTTTTTGCTTTTGGCTTCCTTCTCTTCGAAACAAACTTTGTCATCCACTTAATATGAAAGAGGGACGATACATGCCCAGATGAATGCTGGTACACTGATGAGCTTGTGTGTGCATGCTAAGTTGCTTCAGCTGTGTCTGACTTATCTGCAACCGCATAGACTCCACTGTCAGGCTCCTCTGTCCACGGGATTCTCCAGGCAAGAGTACTGGAGTGGATTTCCATACCCTCCTCCGAGGGATCTTCCGAACCCTGGAATTGAACCAGCATCTCTTAAGGTCTCCTGCATTACAGGCAGACTTTTTTTACCACTAGTGCTACCAGGAAGCCCACACCAATGTGGGAGTTACTGAAAACTCTGGCTTTTGCAGGTCTGCTATGTTGCCCTGAATTCTTACCTGAGAGGGTATAACCATTAACTGGGCAGTGGCATAAGCTATGCCAGTGATTGGAGCTACAACACAAATCGATCCATGCCCATCTGTTAACACTTCTCTCATGTTCAATGGTAGGCATCAGTGAGACAGCTGGTTGAGGCACAGTCATTTCATGGATCAGAATGAGCCTAGTTCATCCATGCAAGCAACAACCTTCAATCTGACTGAGTTTAAAAGAATTCAGACAAAAAAGTGAAAACGTTTTTTCCTTGTTTATTTCCAAAAGTGTGAATGAGCCAATGCTCTTTCCTGTGATACCTATATTCATAGAGATAAAACAAGGGGTTAGTAGGAACTGTACCTTATTGTGCCTCAACTCTGGATCTTGGATGTTTTGAATGAGATTGTCAGCAAATGGCCTCTCTGTTATTTGAACATTATCTGTTCACTTTCCATCAGCCAGATCAGAATTCCATGAATCACTGACCTTCAGTGCGCCTGTGTATTTGGAGAACATCCTGAATAGTAAACTAAACGCCTTTTATATGTTCTTATAAAATTATGATAAGATGATATAAACATCCTTTATCCAACTGGCAAAACAGGGAAAGAGGATCAGATCGTAATATTCTGAAGTGATCTTTTGGGAGACTTTTTAAACTGAGTTCTAGTCGACTGTGAACTCCTCAAGGCTAAGTGCTGTCTCTTCATCTTTGTAAACACGACGTTTAATACCTTTCCTGGCTCACCTTACGACTTTAATTAATGTGTTTGAATGAGCATATGAACAAATTAACGTCCTCTCTCAAAGTTCAGGAAGTCAACATTTAGGTGATTTGCGTCATAATAAAATAGCTCAGTGTAAACTATCTATGGGCTTACCAGGTGGTAAAGAATCAATGGTAAAGAACCAATGAAGGAGATGCAGGAGACACAAGTTTAATCCCTGGAAGATGCCCTGGAGGAGGAAATGGCAATCCCCTCCAGTATGCTTGCTTGGAAAATTTCATGGACCGAGGAGCCTGGTAGGCTCCATAATCCACGGGGTTGCAATGAGTCAGACATAACTGAGCATACACAACAACAACAACAACAACAACAACAACAACAACAAAAGCTATCTATGGTCTCCCAACAATCACTTGAGTGATAAATGTAGATATTTCTGCCTAAGCTTAAAGAAATGCTTCTATTTGTGTGCCTTTTATTTCTCCCTGTTCATGTTATATGGCCTCAGAGACGGAAGGGAAATGGAGAGGAAGATGAAGACGAAGAGAATGATTATTAAAAGATATTAAAGAATGTCTTAGACTTGTATGAAAAGTGCAGGTTTCTAGAGATTTTCAGACGACTCAGGAAAAATCAAGAGAGACTACCATCTAAATAAGCTCTATGTTTGTCATTCCTTTGGGCTTCCCAGAAGACTCAGTGGTAAAGAATCTGCCTGCCACTCAGGAAATGCAAGTTTGATCCCTGGGTCAGGAAGATCTCCTGAAGAAAGAAAGAGCAACCTGCTCCAGTATTTTTGCCTGGGAAATCCCATGGGCAGAGGTACCTGGTTTGCTACAGTCCACGGAGTCACAAAAAGCCAGACATGACTTAGCAACTAAAACAAAACCAAATCATTCCTTTACTTGCTTGTCCAGGATCCAACAAACCGAAGAAACTCACTCTTTCCAAACTGCTGCCCGCTTAGAGGCAGAACCTAGCCTGTTACTTTCCCACTCTTAAAGTGTGTATTTGTGAAAGAAGTCTTGCTTCTCTGGAGCTCATTTGTTTATAAATAGAACTCTGAAGTTCTGTGGCAAACTCTCAGCCATAAATAACTGGACTGTGTTACAAATAGCGAGCTCCGCAATTATGTGATGGATTAACAAAATATAATTTTAAACAAAGAGTCTCTGATCTGTCAGAGTTTAAAGAGCAACTGAAGCCACAAGATCTGATTTGCGTCATAATAAAATAGCTCAGTGTAAACTATCTATGGGCTTACCAGGTGGTAAAGAATCAATGGTAAAGAACCAATGAAGGAGATGCAGGAGACACAAGTTTAATCCCTGGAAGATGCCCTGGAGGAGGAAATGGCAATCCCCTCCAGTATGCTTGCTTGGAAAATTTCATGGACCGAGGAGCCTGGTAGGCTCCATAATCCACGGGGTTGCAATGAGTCAGACATAACTGAGCATACACAACAACAACAACAACAACAACAACAACAACAACAACAAAAGCTATCTATGGTCTCCCAACAATCACTTGAGTGATAAATGTAGATATTTCTGCCTAAGCTTAAAGAAATGCTTCTATTTGTGTGCCTTTTATTTCTCCCTGTTCATGTTATATGGCCTCAGAGACGGAAGGGAAATGGAGAGGAAGATGAAGACGAAGAGAATGATTATTAAAAGATATTAAAGAATGTCTTAGACTTGTATGAAAAGTGCAGGTTTCTAGAGATTTTCAGACGACTCAGGAAAAATCAAGAGAGACTACCATCTAAATAAGCTCTATGTTTGTCATTCCTTTGGGCTTCCCAGAAGACTCAGTGGTAAAGAATCTGCCTGCCACTCAGGAAATGCAAGTTTGATCCCTGGGTCAGGAAGATCTCCTGAAGAAAGAAAGAGCAACCTGCTCCAGTATTTTTGCCTGGGAAATCCCATGGGCAGAGGTACCTGGTTTGCTACAGTCCACGGAGTCACAAAAAGCCAGACATGACTTAGCAACTAAAACAAAACCAAATCATTCCTTTACTTGCTTGTCCAGGATCCAACAAACCGAAGAAACTCACTCTTTCCAAACTGCTGCCCGCTTAGAGGCAGAACCTAGCCTGTTACTTTCCCACTCTTAAAGTGTGTATTTGTGAAAGAAGTCTTGCTTCTCTGGAGCTCATTTGTTTATAAATAGAACTCTGAAGTTCTGTGGCAAACTCTCAGCCATAAATAACTGGACTGTGTTACAAATAGCGAGCTCCGCAATTATGTGATGGATTAACAAAATATAATTTTAAACAAAGAGTCTCTGATCTGTCAGAGTTTAAAGAGCAACTGAAGCCACAAGATCTGGCTTCTTGGACAGTTGAATGTTTAATAAAAGTCTAACCAAGGAACGTAGCCCAAGTTTCTTATGATTTGAAAATGTAGGCAGGAAAACGAGGCAGACACCATAGACATGTGGGATGTTGATGGCAGAAGGGACCTGGGGAATAAATTCCAATCACCACATTCACTTTGGGATAGGAGGACAGGGACACAGTAAAGGAGACTTGCCTACATAGTAGAGACAGTGCAGTTCTAGTTCTCATACTGACTGCAAATTTTAGTAAATATTTCTTGTGTTTCCAGATCACCAGAGGGGATGTGGGAAAGGCTGGAACTGGACAAGAATCATAATATAAATTGGCTTCCCTTGTAGTTCAGCTGGTAAAGAGTCCACCTGTAATACAAGAGACCCTGGTTCAATTCCTGGGTTGGGAAGATCCCCTAGAGGAAGGAATGGCAACCCACTCCAGTATTCTTGCCTGGAGAATCCCCTTGGACAGAGAAGCTTGATGGGCTACAGTCTATGGGGTCACAAAGAGTTGGACACGACTGAGGGACTAAACACAATAAAAACAAGGGAAGAGTGGTTCTTGGGCAAAATGGGCTCATTGATCTTGAATGTTTAAATCTTGATAAACCAGAAATTGCTGACATTCAGAGTTACTTTGCTACAGTTTTTTCGTGCCAATAGTTAGTGATCTGGCCTAGAGCTGAATTTCCAGGTGCACATGGGGCCAGTTGGTAATTTTACCTCTGGCAATATTAGGTCACTCAATTGTTAGTGAAGTCTCTAGAGCAGGGTTGGTAGGTCATAATTCAGTCTATTCAGGATGAAACACATGGTTCACGGGGCTCCTTTCACCCTCTGCTTGAATCCTAGGCCCTAATAAGCCCCCACGGACCTGGGTGGTCAAGCTTTGCAGAAACTGCAGCAATGTAAATCACCCAAATATGTCCTTCTATTCTCTGCTCCTGCTAAGCTCCGGACAGCCAAATCTGTACCTGTGGAAAGGAAAAATTGGACCCCAGGATGGGAAATAATAATATCCAGTAACAATTATTAACCATTGTCTTTCTTACAATAATGGAGCACTTTCTGATTCAAAGAACTTATTTCGTGAATCTATTTTTCAGGTCCTCACAACCTTCTACAGAATAAAGTAGGTTGGTCAGGATCATTATTATTATTCCAATTTTAGAGATAAGAAAGTGAGTCTCAGAGAGATGGCGATGTTGGGGAGATCATCTGACTAATTGTCCTCCATCAGCTCTCTATTCACACATCATCTCCTGCAAAGAGTTTTCCTGAACCTGCTTCCCCCGTTCCACCCAATAAACCCCATACCCATGTAGGTCCTGGAGGCTCCTTAGAGTCTCACGCCTTTGAGCTCTACCCCTGCCATTTCTCACACTCCACTGTAGCTGCCACGTATCTTATCTGTCTCCCTTACAAAAATGTATGTTCTGAGTGGGCAGAGACCTTGTCTTTCTTGATTACCAACATGTGTGACACATAGTAAGTGTTCAATACAAGTCTGATAAATGAAAAAGTAAATGAATGAACCAGGAGGCTGGCTTAGGCCCTAAACTCAGGTCTTTGATTTATGGCCCAGATTCTTTCCATCAAACCTCCTTGATTCTATTGTTAGCAAACACTGGGTCTCCAGAACAACAACAATTTCATACGTTTTCTAGGTAAGAGCTTTACTCCTTACTTAGCGTTTCACATACCCAGTCTGCTCCCAAAGCTTGGGTTGAGTTCCATCATGGCAAACAAAACCTTTTCTTCTCTGTCTTTTAAAACCCCAGTGCAGTTGAACAGATTTTATGACAAAATAACCTACAAAAAATAAGTGTGAATATTCAGTATGTCCTTCTTTTGGGAAAACTAAGTTTACTTCACCTCTATACATCAGGCAAGAAAAAGCCAGTAGAACAGCTACCCTAGAAATCTCTTTATTTACTAGTGCCTTAACCTGATCAACTGTCCTGGGGAAAACATGGGGCCTCTCTGACCAATCCCTGGACGCCGTGCCATCCCCATCTAGCCCTTGACCTTGCCTGAAGGCCAGGCTCTGGGCCCTCTACACCAATCCATATCCTGTCTAGTATGTACCTTGGTGGCTGGGTCAGGTAGTGAGGGGACACGGAGGTGGTGCCCCATACCTTATCAGTGAAGACTGGAGATGTTCGGTTTGGTTTGCTGTGAGCGGTTAAATGAATCGCGTCAGTGTGGAAATGAACTGATATTATTTCTGGGTGGCTACACAGATGGTGCCAGGAGAGACGGGGGACAGTTGCAGAAATGCAGGCTTCAGCTCAGGGTACAGGAGCCTTTTCTGTCCACAGAAGGCTCTCTGCACAGAATATACTGCCTTCTGAGGAAGTACTCTCCCCAGCGCAGTGGGGTTCAGAGCCCTGTTACCCTCTGTCAGAAGAGGTTCCAGAAGAGTTGATAAGGAGCAGAGGCTTTAACCCTGAGGTGCTTCTCAGCTCTGAGAAGCCAAATCTGTGATTCTTTTTCAGTCACTGAGAACTAGTTTCCTGTAAGAATTCACCTCGAAACCAAACTATAGTCTGCACTCTGAACACAAGGTGTTTTAGATCCATTTTCACATAGGTTCCAAGATCAAGGACTGAGTCTTTCCTTTTCTCAACTTCAAAGATGTCTGGATTTTGTTGTTTCTGACTTGCCTACTATCCAATCTAGTAGGCAATTTCATTCCACTGCCTACAAAGAAATTCTGTTGGTATAGACACCTGTCACATACCTCACACACAAATTCCATATCCAAATTCACATTCAGAGAAGCTCTCAAAGGAAAAGAAAGGAATTTCCTGGAACATATTTTCAGCTTCATGTCCTTTTCTTAAACAAAACCTTTTCTTCTCTGTCTTTTAAAACCCCAGTGCAGTTGAACAGATTTTATGACAAAATAACCTACAAAAAATAAGTGTGAATATTCAGTATGTCCTTCTTTTGGGAAAACTAAGTTTACTTCACCTCTATACATCAGGCAAAAAAAAGCCAGTAGAACAGCTACCCTAGAAATCTCTTTATTTACTAGTGCCTTAACCTGATCAACTGTCCTGGGGAAAACATGGGGCCTCTCTGACCAATCCCTGGACGCCGTGCCATCCCCATCTAGCCCTTGACCTTGCCTGAAGGCCAGGCTCTGGGCCCTCTACACCAATCCATATCCTGTCTAGTATGTACCTTGGTGGCTGGGTCAGGTAGTGAGGGGACACGGAGGTGGTGCCCCATACCTTATCAGTGAAGACTGGAGATGTTCGGTTTGGTTTGCTGTGAGCGGTTAAATGAATCGCGTCAGTGTGGAAATGAACTGATATTATTTCTGGGTGGCTACACAGATGGTGCCAGGAGAGACGGGGGACAGTTGCAGAAATGCAGGCTTCAGCTCAGGGTACAGGAGCCTTTTCTGTCCACAGAAGGCTCTCTGCACAGAATATACTGCCTTCTGAGGAAGTACTCTCCCCAGCGCAGTGGGGTTCAGAGCCCTGTTACCCTCTGTCAGAAGAGGTTCCAGAAGAGTTGATAAGGAGCAGAGGCTTTAACCCCTGAGGTGCTTCTCAGCTCTGAGAAGCCAAATCTGTGATTCTTTTTCAGTCACTGAGAACTAGTTTCCTGTAAGAATTCACCTCGAAACCAAACTATAGTCTGCACTCTGAACACAAGGTGTTTTAGATCCATTTTCACATAGGTTCCGAAGATCAAGGACTGAGTCTTTCCTTTTCTCAACTTCAAAGATGTCTGGATTTTGTTGTTTCTGACTTGCCTACTATCCAATCTAGTAGGCAATTTCATTCCACTGCCTACAAAGAAATTCTGTTGGTATAGACACCTGTCACATACCTCACACACAAATTCCATATCCAAATTCACATTCAGAGAAGCTCTCAAAGGAAAAGAAAGGAATTTCCTGGAACATATTTATTTACACTCACATCTTATAATGATAGAAGCTGGCTCTCCATGTAGGCCTATACAACTGAGCAGGGAATGGTAGTGAAGCCTGTTTTGTTTACTAAAGCTCATCAAAAAATGATTCTCTCAGCCCTACACTGTAACAAGTTTATTTGAAAACTTTGACTTCCCCCGACCCCAACTATGCCCAGCACAGTTCATGAATAGAAGGACTTATTTCTCCTGATCTGAGACCTGGTGTGGTAAGTTGTAGTCCAAAACTTATTTTAAATTCCACGTTGCAAAACCTGGAGAAAGGGCATTTGAGGAAAATGCTGACACTCCTTCAGTTCTGACAACATTATCACACACAACCATAAATATACTCCTCCATGTCTTTCCAGTCTACATTCCCTGTTAGTAGTTTCTAAGCAGAAAAAAAATAAAATCCCTCAGACCTCTTAAATAATTCTCCATCCTTCTACATTGTCTAGTGGGAAAAAAACAAAAGAAAAGTAGGAAAAAGGAAAGAAATATAGAAAACAAAGAAAACCTCCACAGACCACTTACTCTAGTTTCTCATGATTCATGTCTATTTAAACTACCTTGGGAATGTGAGTTATGTACATCTTGTTGTTCCACAGAATTTGTGTGTGTGTGTGTGGCAGGGGGAGTGGGGACATATAGATGCATTTATTTATTATGAATACATAAATTCAGTTAAAAGCAAAGAACCAAAGTCAAGAGATGGAGGTGAATCTGGATTTTTCCATTATTTACATCTTTATGTGTGCATGCTCAGTCATGTCGGACTCTTTGCAACGCTATGGACTATAGTCTGCCAGGCTCCTCTGTCCATGGGATTCTCCAGGCAAGAATACTAGAGTGGGTTGCCATTTCCTTCTCCAGGGGATCTTCCCCACCCAGGGATCGAAGTCACGTCTCCTGTGTCTCTCTCAGTGGATTCTTTTACCACTCAGCCACCAGGGAAGCCCAGAGGAAATCTTCCTCTTTTCTTCTCTTCCTCTTCCTTTTCTTCAAGTGTCAATGAACAAAACTGAAGTGTCATCTAGGTGTGGCATTCTGAGACTGTGTGTCAGACAGGGAAAGACAAAGCAATCTTGTGCTGAGTACAGTTTGTAACACATTTTGTTTGTTTTGTTTTCTCCAATCTTTCCCTGCACCGTTGAACACTCCACAGTTGAACATCCTAAGAAATTATTTAGGTCCTTAGCTTTAAAAGAATTAGCCTGAAATCAGGAGAGGAGAATCTATAAGTGCATTAAGATCCACCCCTGCCCCCCAACCTGGACCTTGGCACATCTTGGCTAATAGCTTCTTACTATCTGTTGGTGGAGCTTGGAGCAAAGCCGCTGTGGAAATTCACTTGGCAGCTTGGCCCAGGGAGGGAAGGATGGCCTCTGTGCTCTTAGAGACCAGCTGGGGCTCAGCAGGTATATTCAAACTCTAGAAATCCTCCCCTCAGAAAGAGAGGGGAAAAAGGTACCCAGAAAAAGAACCCCAACAAGTTTTTGTAAGAGGCTGCAAAACAGTTTTAAAATAATTTTCTATCCGAAAATTAGAAGTAATGCTTTGATGTTCTGAAGCCCAGGTGCAGAATGAATGTATATATGGACCTTCAGACCACTTACTCTAGTTTCTCATGATTCATGTCTATTTAAACTACCTTGGGAATGTGAGTTATGTACATCTTGTTGTTCCACAGAATTTGTGTGTGTGTGTGTGGCAGGGGGAGTGGGGACATATAGATGCATTTATTTATTATGAATACATAAATTCAGTTAAAAGCAAAGAACCAAAGTCAAGAGATGGAGGTGAATCTGGATTTTTCCATTATTTACATCTTTATGTGTGCATGCTCAGTCATGTCGGACTCTTTGCAACGCTATGGACTATAGTCTGCCAGGCTCCTCTGTCCATGGGATTCTCCAGGCAAGAATACTAGAGTGGGTTGCCATTTCCTTCTCCAGGGGATCTTCCCCACCCAGGGATCGAAGTCACGTCTCCTGTGTCTCTCTCAGTGGATTCTTTTACCACTCAGCCACCAGGGAAGCCCAGAGGAAATCTTCCTCTTTTCTTCTCTTCCTCTTCCTTTTCTTCAAGTGTCAATGAACAAAACTGAAGTGTCATCTAGGTGTGGCATTCTGAGACTGTGTGTCAGACAGGGAAAGACAAAGCAATCTTGTGCTGAGTACAGTTTGTAACACATTTTGTTTGTTTTGTTTTCTCCAATCTTTCCCTGCACCGTTGAACACTCCACAGTTGAACATCCTAAGAAATTATTTAGGTCCTTAGCTTTAAAAGAATTAGCCTGAAATCAGGAGAGGAGAATCTATAAGTGCATTAAGATCCACCCCTGCCCCCCAACCTGGACCTTGGCACATCTTGGCTAATAGCTTCTTACTATCTGTTGGTGGAGCTTGGAGCAAAGCCGCTGTGGAAATTCACTTGGCAGCTTGGCCCAGGGAGGGAAGGATGGCCTCTGTGCTCTTAGAGACCAGCTGGGGCTCAGCAGGTATATTCAAACTCTAGAAATCCTCCCCTCAGAAAGAGAGGGGAAAAAGGTACCCAGAAAAAGAACCCCAACAAGTTTTTGTAAGAGGCTGCAAAACAGTTTTAAAATAATTTTCTATCCCGAAAATTAGAAGTAATGCTTTGATGTTCTGAAGCCCAGGTGCAGAATGAATGTATATATGGACCTTCAGACCCAGTTTATTAAACACAAGAAATTGTGGTTTTGGCAAAAAAAAAAAACAACCCTAAGAAGTCTTTATTTCTTTACAAGCAAAGTATAAAAGAAGTCTAGTTCTAGAAATCTAGGTGGCAGTTTTATTTAAGTACTTTGGAGAAGAGCAAATTTCTAGATCTCAGGTAGTGATTGATGATAGCATGATAAACCATGAAAGGAATAACAACCACCATGCAATAAATAATATTCGAATGTATAGAATGACACAGACAGATGCAAAATTAAGGATATTATGCCTAGGCATGCACTCACAGGTGTTAAAGAAGGGTAGGGGGAAGTTCAGAATTCTGCTAGATCTAAGTCTAATCATTTGGATAAAAAGGGTGGCATACAAAGAACGCATGTGACTCACCTATGGGAACCTACTGCATGGCAAGTCTGGAACTTTTTCTGTCATATATGTCAGCATAAGAGCCAAAGTATATAAGAGCAAATTCAAACCTACTACCAAGCCAAAAGGGGTATTTTCTCTAAAGCTGTCTTTTGTATTCATTCATTCTTCAGCAAACATTTCTCAGACTTTTATTACATTTTCAGGCACTGTTCTAGGAACTGGGAATGCAGCAGTGAACAAAGCTAAAATCTGTGTCCCCTTGGAGCATACAGTTCATGTAAGTCACTTCCATATTTTCTCCAGGTTGAGCAGAAAATTTTACTAATTTTTTTTTTTTTTTTTTGGGGGAGGCAGAATGGGAAGGGAGGGGAGCAGGCAGGTCACTTCTATTGGTCTTTCATTTGTCTATTTTCATCCAGCTTTGTTCCTTGGCCAGTGTGGGCCTCCCATCGCGGTGGCCTCTGTCGTCACAGAGCACCAGCTCTGGGTGCATGCACTCCAGAGCTCTGGCTCGGTAATTGGACACATCGGTCCAGCCGCTCCATGGCACATGGGATCTTCCCAGGCCAGGGATCGAACCGGCACCCCTTGCACTGCAAGACAGTGTCCTTACCCACTGGACCACCAGGAAAGGCCTGAGTAGAAAATTTTAATTGGAGAATAATGGTTTATACAGATATCGATGACATTTTTTGTAAGTCACTTAATTTAAATGATAAATGGTACATACTCTGCTTCAAGAAACGTCTCCATCTGTATCAGGGTTTTCTAGAGAAACAGAATCAATACCTATACGTACATAAAGAGATTTATTTCGGGGAGCTGGCTTATCTGATTGTGAGTGCTGACAAACTCCAAATCCTATAGAACAGGTAAGTCCTAAAATTTGGAGGGCAGGCTGGAAACTCAAGCAAAAGTTGATGCTGCAGTCTTAAGGCAGAAGTTCTTCTAGAAAACTTCATTTTTGTTCTTTAGACCTTTCAACAAATTAAAGAAGGCCCATCCGCATTATTGAGTCTAATCCCTTTTACTTAAAGTCAATTGATTGTGGGTATTAACCACTTTTACAAAATACTTTCTTTCTGAGCAATAGCTAGATTAGTGTTTGATAGAAGAATTAGATACTATGGCCCAGGCAACTTGACACATAGCAGTAACCATCAAAATCTTCTCTATAAATTTATTAAGTGGTCATCACATGCCAGGTTCTAGGATAAATCATCCACAGCCCCTGCCCTCTGAATGAAAGGCATAAGTCACTTACTTCAGTAAATACATAAAAATATGAAGCTCTATGAATTCATAAGAGAAATGCAAAGAACAACCCCAACGTTGAAAGTTTGGACTAAGAAATAGTATTTAGGTAAAGAAATCAGGAAAAGCTGAAAACACAAAAAGCAGTTGACCTTGTCCTTGGAGAATGGGTAAAATTAAAACAAGGAAAACAAGAGGGCGACTTCCTAGTGTAAGAAATACAAAAAGTGCAGAGTCAGGAAAATGGGTGTTGTGTACAGGGGTACAGAGTGGGTCAGGCAGGCTGTACATATAGAGCATTCATCCAAACCTCTTTTATTTTGCTAGTGATCACTCAGTGCTTTTTCAAGTATGCATTCCAAAGATATTAAAACTTTTTTTTTTTAACTTTTAGTGGATTTTATTTTTATTTTTTAGGAGGGATTATATTTTGGGGCATTTAAAAGTCATATATCATTTTAGAAAAACTCTGTAACACTGGTTTTATAGTCCAGTTTTCTCCTATACAACAGCTGAAATAAAAACAAAGAAAATGAAAAAGCCATATTAAAACTTCTGCAGGTAAAACAGAGAGGTCAAGGGACTTCTCCAAAGTATGCAGAAAATGTTCACATACAAGTCAATGCCATTTTCTTTCAGAAGCTACTGTTGACTCTTTGAAAATGAATTATACCATCACTGAGAAAACAGACTATGCTTCATCTTTGTTACTTCAGTTTAACTATCTTTGAAAAAGTCATGTTATTCTTTGACAAATAAAAAAATGCACTAGGTCCTAGCTTTTAATCAGCAACCTATTCCAGTATTCTTGCCTGGAAAAGTCTGTGGACAGAGGAGCCTGGTGGGCTACAGTCCATGGGGTCCCAAAGAGTTGGACATGGTTGAGTGACTGAGCACATACACATAACTTTCAATGAACATATAGGTATCCATGCCCCAAACAAGATATTCAGGGACTTACATATTATAAAGTTAAAACTTACTACTTTTGCCACTCAATTGCGGACATTTCTTGGTTTTATGCTATAAATAAATTGCCATGGTCAGGGGAATGTTATGCAGAGAGTATATATAAGAGTCACAGTGTCCAAAAGAAAGTCAAGCTCAACAAGGGCTCTTGTTATTTCACAACTGTGTGCTTTGTATATTTCACTTACTAAAATTTTTAAGTGGTCATCACATGCCAGGTTCTAAAAAAGGGGAGAAATGCACTTACTTCAGTAAATACATAAAATATGAAGCTCTATGAATTCATAAGAAATGCAAAGAACAACCCCAAGTTGAAAGNTTGGACTAAGAAATAGTATTTAGGTAAAGAAATCAGGAAAAGCTGAAAACACAAAAAGCAGTTGACCTTGTCCTTGGAGAATGGGTAAAATTAAAACAAGGAAAACAAGAGGGCGACTTCCTAGTGTAAGAAATACAAAAAGTGCAGAGTCAGGAAAATGGGTGTTGTGTACAGGGGTACAGAGTGGGTCAGGCAGGCTGTACATATAGAGCATTCATCCAAACCTCTTTTATTTTGCTAGTGATCACTCAGTGCTTTTTCAAGTATGCATTCCAAAGATATTAAAACTTTTTTTTTTTAACTTTTAGTGGATTTTATTTTTATTTTTTAGGAGGGATTATATTTTGGGGCATTTAAAAGTCATATATCATTTTAGAAAAACTCTGTAACACTGGTTTTATAGTCCAGTTTTCTCCTATACAACAGCTGAAATAAAAACAAAGAAAATGAAAAAGCCATATTAAAACTTCTGCAGGTAAAACAGAGAGGTCAAGGGACTTCTCCAAAGTATGCAGAAAATGTTCACATACAAGTCAATGCCATTTTCTTTCAGAAGCTACTGTTGACTCTTTGAAAATGAATTATACCATCACTGAGAAAACAGACTATGCTTCATCTTTGTTACTTCAGTTTAACTATCTTTGAAAAAGTCATGTTATTCTTTGACAAATAAAAAAATGCACTAGGTCCTAGCTTTTAATCAGCAACCTATTCCAGTATTCTTGCCTGGAAAAGTCTGTGGACAGAGGAGCCTGGTGGGCTACAGTCCATGGGGTCCCAAAGAGTTGGACATGGTTGAGTGACTGAGCACATACACATAACTTTCAATGAACATATAGGTATCCATGCCCCAAACAAGATATTCAGGGACTTACATATTATAAAGTTAAAACTTACTACTTTTGCCACTCAATTGCGGACATTTCTTGGTTTTATGCTATAAATAAATTGCCATGGTCAGGGGAATGTTATGCAGAGAGTATATATAAGAGTCACAGTGTCCAAAAGAAAGTCAAGCTCAACAAGGGCTCTTGTTATTTCACAACTGTGTGCTTTGTATATTTCACTTACTATAGTTCCTCTTATGTTTCCATATCCCAAGTCCCTCCCTCATTTCAAGGGACAGCTGTTGGTCTAGTGAGTCACTATGAAATAGACATGACCTGTGCCTTACCACACCACCAGTCTCCAAAAGCCATTCCCACATTACCCTTTCAATCACCCTTTCGCTTACCTAGGAACTCACATTTTCTACTAGTGACTTAACCAGCCATGGATTGGTTTTCCAAGCTGATGATTTTATGGCTTTCAAAACAATGCACCGGGTTTTGAGGCTAATGTAACATTTTAAAAAATTAAGATAATTATAGGAATTAGAGGGTTCCAGACACTTGCTGAGCAAGTCTTTGCTCAATTCATACCATGGGTAATTGAGCAGAAACAAAGTAGATCTGTCTTCTCCCTGCTCTACCCCTCCTATTTTCCACTTTATGAAAGGGAAGCTGAGGACCCAAACCAGGAAGTGAAATCAAGTGTCTGGTTTCATATCTCCATAAATTACATTACTTTAATTAAATCTATCAAAGAGGCAAGTAAAAGGGAGGGTGGAGGGAAATGAGGATATTGATCAAAGGTGTTAAATAAATGGACATCATCAAGGAATGGATATTCCCAGATGTGTAGGCCATTCAAGGGAGATCAAAGTTCAACGTTCTTAGTGAATAGCTGGACATTTGCCTCATGATGATGTTCTATTATTTCCAAAGGTAGAGAGAATTAGCAAGTGTCTGAAGGTTTAGAATCATATTATTTTAAATTTATATAATACTTTAGATTTATTGTGTACAAACTCATCTTATTGCGAATATCCACAACAATCCTATAGGGCAGGCAAACCATAGACTCACAGACTGTTGGGTTGCATTTTGGAGGACAGAGTTCAACCCTCCACAGCAGATGAATAGCCAGGGTAGATGTGTGTCTAGGAAGGTGCTTGTGTGTATTTCATAAGAGTAGGGGTGGAGAGATAAACATGGAACATCTTGATGAAGATAAGTAGCAACTCCTTCAAGAGTGAGTATTAATCTGCTGTAATAAGGTTTAGCGTATTGCTTTTCACTCTAGCCTCAGTATAAGGTCACATCCCTTCAGATAGAGAGCAGAGTCTTCCCTAAAAAGAGTGATTCCCTGGATTTCTTGGTGGTCCAGTGGTTAAGACTCCATACTTTCATTTCAGGGACATGGACTGTATACTTGGCTGGAGAATGGAGATCCAGCGTGCTGTTGGGCATGGCAAAAAAAAAGAGTGGACATCTTCCAAGATGACCATCAGGGTAGAGATAAAACCTCAGGAAAGTATAAATGGCAGATCTGAAGCAGGTAGAAATAAGAAGACTCATTTGCTTGCAATTGGAACTGAAAGAGTTTGAACAGTCAGAAGTCACTTCCAGTTTGAGCAGGCTCCCATCTTGGAGGTGGGGAGGGTGTGGCAGCAGTGGGCAGGCATCTGTTTCTTCCAGGGCTTGAGTGCAACACAAAGCTGGATGGGAAAATCTACCTATGTAGCTGATCATTAAAGGAGAGAGTGCTATCTCATGGGGTGAGTGCAACAAGTTCTTTAGCAAGACATTCCCTCAGGAGTAGGAAATTTCAGATGGCATGGGATTGGCAGAAATCTAGCCCCTCCACCTTGGGATGTTAATGCTGTCATTGCCCTCCTTGGGAGACTTTACTCTGAGTTTATTCAGGTGGCTTCCCTTGCATATTCATTGAAGGCTAATATTTCAGTGGTTAATTCATGGCAGGGGGAGGTGAATACCAGCCATTTCTTTGTTTGTTTTCCCACTTTCTTTCATTTATTTATCTTTGCTCCTTGGCCTGTGTGGGCCTCCTATCGCAGTGGCCTCTCTTGTCACAGAGCACTGGCTCTGAGCACATGCATTCCAGAGCTTCGGCTCGGTAGTTAGACACATCGGTCCAACCACTCTGTGGCATGAAAGATCTTCCCAGGCCAGGGATCAAACCGGCGCCCCTTGCACTGCAAGGCGGTGTCCTTACCCACTGGACCACCAGGAAGCCCCAGCCATTTCTTCTTGATGTTCTCCAAAGAACAGAGCATTTCCCACAGTAAATGTTCCTTTCAGAGCATTACATAGTTGCAATAACTAGTCTATTTCATCTAGTGTTAGTCCGTTAGTTGTGTCTGACTCTTTGTGATCCCATGGACTGTAGCCCACCAAGGTCCCCTGTCCATGAAATTCTCCTCGCGAGAATGCTGGAGTCAGTTGCCATTCCCTTTTCCAGGGATTCTTCCTGACCCAGGAATTGAACCTGTGTCTCCTTCATTGCAGGCAGATTCTTTACCATCTGGGCCATAACTGGTCCATTTCATCTACATGGAGATTAAATTACAGTTTTCAGGCCAGTGGTAATCATTCTGTATACCTGCCTGACCCTTCTTTGCTCCAACAACTTTGTCCTTAGTATCTAGAGATTTCCAAGGTCACATCAAGTCTCTGACAACATGTCATTCGAGCCTCACAATCTCCATAAGAGATTGTGGGATTATTCCCATTTTGCAAAGTAGAAACTGAGGTTTCAATTGATTGTGTAACTTGTCTACATGGTCATAAGCAGCATACCTGGACTTTCACTAGTATCTAATTTAGTTTAGGTCTGTGGTCTTGATCTCCATGTTGGTCTGCCTTCCTGGTTGCCTCCCCAGACAAGTGATAACACATGGGTAGGACCCTGGGTTGGAAGCGATACAGCTGTCACAGTAGGCCTGATACCTTGGGTCTAGTCATTGCCAGGTGTATGACCATTAGGACTTCTGAGCCTTTTGGTCTTAGCCACATAGTTTTTATGGAAGACATGTAAAAGATGGAGTGTGAATACCAGCCATTTCTTTGTTTGTTTTCCCACTTTCTTTCATTTATTTATCTTTGCTCCTTGGCCTGTGTGGGCCTCCTATCGCAGTGGCCTCTCTTGTCACAGAGCACTGGCTCTGAGCACATGCTTTCCCAGCGCTTCGGCTCGGTAGTTAGACACATCGGTCCAACCACTCTGTGGCATGAAAGATCTTCCCAGGCCAGGGATCAAACCGGCGCCCCTTGCACTGCAAGGCGGTGTCCTTACCCACTGGACCACCAGGAAGCCCCAGCCATTTCTTCTTGATGTTCTCCAAAGAACAGAGCATTTCCCACAGTAAATGTTCCTTTCAGAGCATTACATAGTTGCAATAACTAGTCTATTTCATCTAGTGTTAGTCCGTTAGTTGTGTCTGACTCTTTGTGATCCCATGGACTGTAGCCCACCAAGGTCCCCTGTCCATGAAATTCTCCTCGCGAGAATGCTGGAGTCAGTTGCCATTCCCTTTTCCAGGGATTCTTCCTGACCCAGGAATTGAACCTGTGTCTCCTTCATTGCAGGCAGATTCTTTACCATCTGGGCCATAACTGGTCCATTTCATCTACATGGAGATTAAATTACAGTTTTCAGGCCAGTGGTAATCATTCTGTATACCTGCCTGACCCTTCTTTGCTCCAACAACTTTGTCCTTAGTATCTAGAGATTTCCAAGGTCACATCAAGTCTCTGACAACATGTCATTCGAGCCTCACAATCTCCATAAGAGATTGTGGGATTATTCCCATTTTGCAAAGTAGAAACTGAGGTTTCAATTGATTGTGTAACTTGTCTACATGGTCATAAGCAGCATACCTGGACTTTCACTAGTATCTAATTTAGTTTAGGTCTGTGGTCTTGATCTCCATGTTGGTCTGCCTTCCTGGTTGCCTCCCCAGACAAGTGATAACACATGGGTAGGACCCTGGGTTGGAAGCGATACAGCTGTCACAGTAGGCCTGATACCTTGGGTCTAGTCATTGCCAGGTGTATGACCATTAGGACTTCTGAGCCTCAGTTTCCTCCTCTGCAACATAGCTATTATTCTTCCCTCTTAGCCACATAGTTTTTATGGAAGACATGTAAAAAGATGGAGTGTGAATAAAACAATACAAATACTTAAAGATATGGGGAATTTTTAAGTCATACCTTAAAAGTTGAGTTTATACCTTAACTTTATACTTTTCTAATATTTTTCAAGAATTAGTGAGATTTTGGCTTGGGGGGAAAGAACTCTCAGTGTAAGGAGTAAATCATTTATCCATTCAACAAATATTGTACATCATGTTGTATTAGGCATAATGAAGAAGAGGTATTTAACAGCTTCAGGATAGCTGATCTGTGAAGAACTCGATTTCTTTTTTTCACATTTAAAAGAGAAGACCACTTATATCAGTTACTGGGAAACCCTCTTTGAATTGCTGTCTGAGCTATAACTTCGTTGAAAATGAAACAAAGAAAAAGGTCACCCTACCGCTAACCTCCAAGAAGGTTTTGGTCAATTCAGCACCTTTTTCAAGCTGTAAATTTACTCCCCAAATTGTCTACCTAGATAGTTATTTCCCTTCCCTCTCAGAAGAAAAAGAAAATGTAAACTGTTCAAAAATTTAAATTCTATTTCCCTAATAAATATCACTGGTGAAAAGTAGATCAACAGATAGCTGCTGAGGTGTTTTATGGGTTCTGCACCACACCAAGAATTGAAACTTTGGAAGTGGTAGGGATTGTGACCTTGACGACCATTGACCATTGTCTGTGAGACATGGTCCCTGTTGTCAAAGCAATAATAATTTCTATGGCAGCTGTGCTAACAAGTGGAATTTTAGAGGCTGAGACAGGTTAAGATGTTAAACCAGCTGTCAGTAAGAGAAAGACATGCTTGGGCATTCTAAGATTTATGTTCTTGGATTAGGAAGGTGAACCCTTTTTGTACAAGGTTCTGAAAATGAAGCAGAGGAGACTTAATTTGGCCTTGTGGGCAATTAATGAGCCCATTAAAGGTTTTAGAATAGTAGCAGAATGAAAAGATATGAAAAATCCAAACTAAGTGTCGTAGTTAGGACTCATTTAGTTTCGAAGGTTTTATTGTCAGAAATAAATCAAATTAAGCAAAGTAAAAAACATGTAAGTAGAGAAATATATTGGCTCATATAACTAGAATGTTGAAGTAGTGGACTTTGGTCATGGTTGTCCAGGCATTCAAATAATGTCATCAGCTGTCTTGATTGGCTTTATTCTTAGTTTCTATTTAGTATATATATATATATATATATATATATATATATATAGCCACTTATATTGGTATTTCATTTATTTGTTTTCATCCACCTTTGTCTTTGGCCTGTTTGGGCCTCCCATCACAGTGACCTCTGTTGCTGCAGAGCACCGGCTCTGGGCGCATGTGCTCCAGAGCTCTGGCTCGGTAGTCGGACACATTAGTCCAGCCACGCCTTAGCACGTGGGATCTTCCCAGGCCAGGGATCGAACTGGCGCCCCTTGCATTGGATCACCAGGGAAGCCCAGTCTCCATGTAGTATTAAAATGGCTCTCTGTGATGACCTAGAGAAGGGTGGAGAGGAGGAAGGGAGGCTCACGAGGGAGGGAATATATGTAATACTTATAGCTAATTCACCTTACTGTACAACAGAACTAACACAACATTGTAGAGCAATTGTCCTACAATTAGAAAAACATTCTATGATAAACCACAATGGAAAATAATGTTTAAAAAAGCATACATACATATATATATATATATATATATGTATATATATATACACACATATAAATGGCCGCCAGACTTATGTGGATTTTAGAGATTTATGGTCCCAGAGAAAGGGACTCTGGAGAAAAAGTACCAGAGAGCACTCTGATTAACCCAGCTTAGGTCATGGTCTCATTTTTGAAAAGTCACTGTGACCAGAGGAACGAAGTTGCTTAATTAGCTGTGACTGAGACACACACAACCTCTTGGGTAGGAAGTGACTCTGGCTGGTCCTTCTCCCCACTCCTTTAAGTGCAATGATTGAGTAAGATATTTGCAGAATGAGGATGGAGTCATTTCTCAATGGAAGAGATACTAGGCGTGCGTGCGTACACACACACCCACACTCACACATACACACACACCCCTGCATCACCTAAGCTTGACTTTAACACATCTGCAATCTGAGGTAGAGTACTTCTCTTTTCTTTGAACTGCAGTTTGGTTCTTTAAAAATGACTTTTATTCCATTTTATAAGCACTCACTGCTCACAGATCCTTTTTTTGAGTACCTACCACAGAAGTTTCCTATTTCTCTATACAGAGATAGGTTGAGTTCTGAAAGTTAGTTGTAAGTCCTTTTGCCCAGAACTGACAAAGCTGGATAGTTGACCCCCAAAGACTCCTTTGTAGTGTAGGGTTGTTGTTAGGAAGAGATACCCAGCCTGGGGTTGTATTTCGTGCTCTTTCTCCTGTTTATCCGGAGTGGGAGGCATCTGGTTAGTTTGACAAAGACTCCTTGAGTCGGACACATTAGTCCAGCCACGCCTTAGCACGTGGGATCTTCCCAGGCCAGGGATCGAACTGGCGCCCCTTGCATTGGATCACCAGGGAAGCCCAGTCTCCATGTAGTATTAAAATGGCTCTCTGTGATGACCTAGAGAAGGGTGGAGAGGAGGAAGGGAGGCTCACGAGGGAGGGAATATATGTAATACTTATAGCTAATTCACCTTACTGTACAACAGAACTAACACAACATTGTAGAGCAATTGTCCTACAATTAGAAAAACATTCTATGATAAACCACAATGGAAAATAATGTTTAAAAAAGCATACATACATATATATATATATATATATATATGTATATATATATACACACATATAAATGGCCGCCAGACTTATGTGGATTTTAGAGATTTATGGTCCCAGAGAAAGGGACTCTGGAGAAAAAGTACCAGAGAGCACTCTGATTAACCCAGCTTAGGTCATGGTCTCATTTTTGAAAAGTCACTGTGACCAGAGGAACGAAGTTGCTTAATTAGCTGTGACTGAGACACACACAACCTCTTGGGTAGGAAGTGACTCTGGCTGGTCCTTCTCCCCACTCCTTTAAGTGCAATGATTGAGTAAGATATTTGCAGAATGAGGATGGAGTCATTTCTCAATGGAAGAGATACTAGGCGTGCGTGCGTACACACACACCCACACTCACACATACACACACACCCCTGCATCACCTAAGCTTGACTTTAACACATCTGCAATCTGAGGTAGAGTACTTCTCTTTTCTTTGAACTGCAGTTTGGTTCTTTAAAAATGACTTTTATTCCATTTTATAAGCACTCACTGCTCACAGATCCTTTTTTTGAGTACCTACCACAGAAGTTTCCTATTTCTCTATACAGAGATAGGTTGAGTTCTGAAAGTTAGTTGTAAGTCCTTTTGCCCAGAACTGACAAAGCTGGATAGTTGACCCCCAAAGACTCCTTTGTAGTGTAGGGTTGTTGTTAGGAAGAGATACCCAGCCTGGGGTTGTATTTCGTGCTCTTTCTCCTGTTTATCCGGAGTGGGAGGCATCTGGTTAGTTTTTGACAATGGGAAGTGTGAGGGAGTGATGTCTCTTCTGGGTGGGACAGCTAAGAGGTGGGCATGCCTTTTCCAGAGTCCCTTTCTCTATCTGCCAGGTGAATGGAAAGACTTCTAAGACCTAAAGGAGAGCTTAGTCATGAGACACAGTTCCTGGCTCTCTGCAGATGAAATGTCATCTGACAAGCACCACTCACATTGCATTCGATATACCTTTCTGTGTTAAGGTATCTCACCTTCACAAGGACAGAAGGAGTTTAGGCTTATCCACATCCTCTTTTCCACCACATACAATCATGAGAGTGAGCATCAAAGTTTAAAACCAAGGATTCACTTCTTCTTACAGATACACCTTTCCTCCAACATGGTTCCCCAGAATAACCAATTTATTTCATATGAAGGAAGTCTGTTGAGTCAGGCTACCTCCCTCCTTGGTAATTCCTCCAAGTATGGGAAATTGTGTAGTATTGGCTGTGCCTACACTCCCTCCCTCTTCACTGATATCCTTCATTCCATGCACTATTCACAGCCTGTGACAGATCTCATCTGCAAGATTACCCTGCTTCTCCTTCAAATTCTTTAACAAGCTCATGGCTTTCTCTGTTTGGAATGAACAGATTGCCGCTAAAACTAGAGTCATGCATTCAGGTGGTATTTTGTTTCCTCAGTCTCTTTTTGTTACTCTTAATGATTCTTACTGATTGCTCAGGTAGAGACAGATCCTTGCACCTGCTTTGTGAATAGCTCTTTGTCTTTGGAAAATTTCCGGCAGTCCTGTGAATTATGCCACTTAAAATTTTTAAATATATCATACCTCATTTACATAATTATCACATACCTCTTCTCAATAGCACTTGCAATACTTGTCTCACTTTTGCATTTATTAAATATCATGGATTAATAATCTTTACAGAACAACTTGAAACCTAAACACATAAAACAAATATGCAGTAAAATGTGAAAAAGAATGTGCTGACTCTGCTCCAAAGACAGCAATTGATATTCTCTGTTGTTGATGAGCCCGATTAAAATATTTTCACATTGTTTTAGCTTTAGTACCAGGTGTGAATGCTCTTAGTTGTAGAATCTTGGAATGCCAAACCTAGAAGATTATCTCCGTCAGTTAAATACTTAGATTTCCCACTTGGAGAAAAAAAAAATAGAGAGGTTGAGTGAGGGGAGTAACAGTCCTGATCACACGACTAAAACTGTAATGCTAATGAGAAGCAGGATTTAATAGTATGCAGAGATTTTCTAGACGCCTTCCAGTCTGCCTCACCAACTTTTCATAATGACATTTGATTTTCTCCAGCACAGCTTCTCCTTCAAGTCCTCTAAGAAAATACTACGCTTGCCTCATTCAGAGCAGGAAATGTAGAGAGCGATTCACCTGGAGACACATTGGATGTGATGTGCATTTATGAACGCTTCATCAATTCGTATGCTCTAGGTAATGGAGAAAAAAAGAGAAGCTGAACAGATCCATGTGAACAAGATCCAGGAAGGAGAAAGGAGGAAACTGTGGGTATAGGTATGAGATGGAAGGACACTAGAGTAGCTGATGCTTTTCTGAGAATTCAGAAAGTGAAACCTCTTATCCATACTTCCCATTTGCTTTCAGAACCCAGCACTGATTAGTTTCACAGCCATGTCTGAGTCACAGCCAATTTTTCCCACCATCACTGAATATTCCAAAAAATCATTAAATAGATTACACTGTGCAAAATACTGCTTTTCAACCTTTTATTTGAAATATTCCCAATGTCAGTGGAGAAGGAAGTATCATCCCTGGGCCTGAGGGAAAAATCCAAAGACAAAAAAAATTCTGTTACTTTTTAAATGCGTCAGGTTAAACCATATGCAGTTGCCACTTTTATAGGCCAAAATGGCCGAAAATTGGTAATTGCATAAAGTTCAGTATGAGAATTCCACTTTCTATCAACAACATACATGTGTTTAATAGAAGGATAGGATTTTAAAATTCTTATCTTTGAGTAGAATTTGTGGACCAGGAAGGTATGCCATGTGTGGCCAGTAAAGTGAGTATCCTCTGGCAGTTTGAAGGTGGCAGAAAAGCAACAAACATCTCCAGCGACACCAAGCTAGGCAGGGTAAGAGCCACCAAGAAGGGGCTGGCTTGATTCAAAATCTAACTTAAGGGTGAGGTTTACAGAAAGCTTAGAGATCTGGGTATAACAATGAACAGACTAAAGTCCCTCCATATAATCTGATCTCTTAGTGTTTTCTGTCTTGTCAGGTTCACAGCACTGAGTATACCCTGTGTCAACCATTTTCAGGAAAGTTTAGAGACTCTCCATCTGGAATTTTCAGAGACAGAAGGTGTATTCATAACAGTCAGAAACATCAATTTTGTCTTGATCGCTTCTTCGTGTGTGTGTGTGTTTGTGTGTGTGTGTGTGTGTGTGTGTGTGTGTTAGGGGAATTTCCACGGGTGGAAAGTAGATCATGATTAACTGGCATAGTGAAAGTAGAGGAGAGAAAGCAGAAGGTTAAAACCAACGCTAGCTCTGGCCCCTGGCTGTACTTATTTTGTAGGATGCCAGAAACTTTCCATCTTTCTCATATAATTTCTGTTTGCTATCTGTTCCCTAGGTCTCATTGGTAGTAAAGCATTTAAAATTAGAGCTCTGGTGCCTTGTCCAAGGGGTAGAGTGGGGAGTGGTGGGAACTTTTAGTCAGGGAGAGACAGTAGGCTCAGTTCTTTGAGGTCTAAGGCAATGAAGATAAAAAAGATCCTGCATCTGAGCACTTGCTGTTAGAAAGATACACATACTTTTCCTTTAATCCATTTCTTGGTGACTACCAGGAGTTTAGAAAGAGTTCTCATTTGATTTTTAAAAGATAATTAGCAAACTGGATATCTATACAGAAGTAATTTTGTACCTCAGCAAAAGAGTATAGTCAGCAGATAATTCACTCCTGTGGCTTTTCATTAGCGGACTCTCCCTCGGGGCAGTTTAGAGGTTAAGGCCCTTCTCATCCACTCTCTCAGCAGCTGTTAGAATTACTGCTGCATTTCACCAGGCAAGGGGAAAAAAAAAAAAACACAGAGAGAATTCTCACCAGAACTAACCTTTATAATTAAGGTAGATGTCATTTATTACGTTTCTCATATATTTTTCATTTTAGGTCTATTATTTAATCCTCTCAACAACTCTATGAGTCACTTCTATATTAAAGGAAAGAAACCAAAACCAAAAACCAAAAACAGGTTTGGGGACGTTAAGTAATTTCCTCCAACTCACACAGTTAATAAATGGTCAGAGCTGTCATGGTTTTTGTGACTTCGAAGTCCATTACCTTTCTGCTCTGGCCTAGCAGCATCCCTCCCCTTTGATCCCATATGTAGGATTAAAAGCTCTCAACCATCATTATGGCTCCTGGGATTAATAGCACCTATGAAAAATGCAAATATGTCATCTCCCAAGGCAGTACATAATCCCATTGCTATAGTGGTTTTCATAATTTTTTAAATGCAAAAAAAAAAAAAAAAACAAAAAACAAAAAACTTACCCAGAACCTGCTTATAAAATGGAAACATACCTTAGTAATGTCTATTTATATGGCAAGATCAAATATGCTGCATTTGCTTAACATAAAGAAGTTAGCTGTTTTTATGAATATGAGACTCTGAAGTTAGGAATAAAAATAGTATTTTAATTTTTTATCAGCTTGACTGTTAATGAAATACAGAGTATTTGCACACCCCCAAAGCAACTTCTGAAAATTATTACTTTCGAACCTTTCCTTCGTCATTTCACAATGTAGCATCTTCTCCTAAGAAGCAGAAACGGGGGAATGAGAAAGGGATACTGCTCTTAAGAATTCATGTTTTAATCAACAGAGAAATGGCATGATCACAAATAATGTAAGGGTAGAAAAGCTCAAGTGAAGTACAAAATAGTTGGGGGTTTGGATCAGGAGTGACTATGCTGACTGGATGTGAGGTGTGGAGCTTGGTAGACTTTGGAAAAGAGGAAGCTTTTCAAGAGTGACGGGAATAATAATCTGTCGTGCACAAGGGAGATTTGAGATGTTAAGACGAGGTAGGAGAATTGGCATCAGCTGGTTCAAAACCGAGGAACTGCAGCTCCTATGCTATAGGTAAAGAAGCCCATCAAAAGGTTTTATCAGGCTTCCCTGGTGGTCCAGTGGGTAGAGAGTCCGCCTTGCACTGCAAGGGGCACCAGTTCAATCCTTGCTGTTAGAATTACTGCTGCATTTCACCAGGCAAGGGGAAAAAAAAAAAAACACAGAGAGAATTCTCACCAGAACTAACCTTTATAATTAAGGTAGATGTCATTTATTACGTTTCTCATATATTTTTCATTTTAGGTCTATTATTTAATCCTCTCAACAACTCTATGAGTCACTTCTATATTAAAGGAAAGAAACCAAAACCAAAAACCAAAAACAGGTTTGGGGACGTTAAGTAATTTCCTCCAACTCACACAGTTAATAAATGGTCAGAGCTGTCATGGTTTTTGTGACTTCGAAGTCCATTACCTTTCTGCTCTGGCCTAGCAGCATCCCTCCCCTTTGATCCCATATGTAGGATTAAAAGCTCTCAACCATCATTATGGCTCCTGGGATTAATAGCACCTATGAAAAATGCAAATATGTCATCTCCCAAGGCAGTACATAATCCCATTGCTATAGTGGTTTTCATAATTTTTTAAATGCAAAAAAAAAAAAACAAAAAACAAAAAACTTACCCAGAACCTGCTTATAAAATGGAAACATACCTTAGTAATGTCTATTTATATGGCAAGATCAAATATGCTGCATTTGCTTAACATAAAGAAGTTAGCTGTTTTTATGAATATGAGACTCTGAAGTTAGGAATAAAAATAGTATTTTAATTTTTTATCAGCTTGACTGTTAATGAAATACAGAGTATTTGCACACCCCCAAAGCAACTTCTGAAAATTATTACTTTCGAACCTTTCCTTCGTCATTTCACAATGTAGCATCTTCTCCTAAGAAGCAGAAACGGGGGAATGAGAAAGGGATACTGCTCTTAAGAATTCATGTTTTAATCAACAGAGAAATGGCATGATCACAAATAATGTAAGGGTAGAAAAGCTCAAGTGAAGTACAAAATAGTTGGGGGTTTGGATCAGGAGTGACTATGCTGACTGGATGTGAGGTGTGGAGCTTGGTAGACTTTGGAAAAGAGGAAGCTTTTCAAGAGTGACGGGAATAATAATCTGTCGTGCACAAGGGAGATTTGAGATGTTAAGACGAGGTAGGAGAATTGGCATCAGCTGGTAAAGTCTGTGAATACCTTTCTGAGGAACTGCAGCTCCTATGCTATAGGTAAAGAAGCCCATCAAAAAGGTTTTGATCAGGCTTCTCTGGTGGTCCAGTGGGTAGAGAGTCCGCCTTGCAGTGCAAGGGGCACCAGTTCAATCCCTGGCTTGGGAAGATCCCACGTGCCGTGGAGCAGCTGAACTGGTATGTCCAGTGACAAGCCAGTGCTCTGGAGCACATGTGCCCAGAGCCAGTGCTCTGCAATGAGAGAGACCACTGCAGTGGGAGACCCACACAGGCCAAAGAACAAAGGTGGATGAAAATAAATATAAAAATGAAAGAGACATGACAGGGAGAAAAGAAAGTTTAAAAAAAAAATAGAAAAAGCTTTTGAGCAGGGAAGTGAAGATAACCAAATTGTCCTGAGGTTAGTCTAACAGCAGGCTCCAGTGGAATGTGGATAGAGGAAGGGACAGGCTATTGTCAAGGAGAAAAATGAATATGGTCATCATGAATCCAGTGAGAGGGGTCATTCTGAGGATGGATTCTTCATGAGGAGGGCAGGAGACAAGTCCAAAGCTATGGGATGGGAGGAGTAAGAACACAGCAATGTATTGGGATGCTGGGTTGAATAGTGTTCTCCCTAAGTCACATCCACCTGGAACCCATAACTGTGACCTTATATGGAATAAGGTCTTTGCAGATATATTCACGTTGTAATGAGATCATACTGGATTAGGTGGAGTCCTAAATTGAATGACTGGTTCCTTTGCAAGGACCAGAGAGATTTGGAGACAGGAAAAGACAGACCCATAGGGACAAAGGATATGTCCCAATGGATGCAGAAATTACAGTGATGTGGTTATGAAAGGGTTTTACCTCGATTTGAGACTTAAACCCAGGGCCCAGACCTGTTCGAACCCTGCTTGGGACTTGAACCCATGTGGCTGGAGCTCGAATTCCAGCCAAAACCCTGTTTGGGACTTGAACCCACGATCCCTGGCTTAGGACTTGAACCCAGCCAGAACTCTGGGACTTGAACCCACACTGCTGGGACTTGAACCCAGCCAAAACCCACGTGACTGGGGCCTGAACCTAGCCAAAACCCGGCTTGTGACTCGAACCCACGTGGCTAAGGCTTAACCCCAGCCAAAACCCTGCTTGGGCCCTGAATCCACGTAGTTAGGACTCAATCCTGGCCAAAACCCTGTCTGGGACTCGAACCCACACGACCAGGACTTAGTCCAACGTCTGGACCCACTGAGGCTCAGGCTTGTCGTGCCTCAACGCAGAATGAATTCAGTGAGAAGCAGAGTGGCAGACAAGAAAAGGATTTATTAGAGTAAGGTACCTGTAAGCGGTGCAAACGGACAGGCGGGGAAGTGCTGCTCTGCTGCTCCGCCCCCTAACTGAATGGGCAGCAATATATAGGTCGGTAAAAGACCGCCCCCCTCAAGTAGACACGGGTGTAAGACATACATCGTTAATTCCTTCCTCACCAGCTCCTCCTTCATCAGCCGTCCATGCCCAGTCAAGCCTGCTTTACTGAACAAAGAGCAGCTCTCATGAGTTATCAACTTACTGGCCTCCCAACCTTTCCCAGGTTTCACCCTTCTACCTGTCGTCCCCCACTAGGACTCTACCTGTTCTACTCTACCTCTATCAGTTGCATGCCAAAAAAACACTGAAGCCTGTTGGCAACTACTTGTAGCTAGGAAAAGGCAAGGAAGGAGCCTTACCTAGATCTTTTAAGAGAACATTGCTCTCTGGACACCTTGATTTTGGACTTCTAACCCCCAGAACCATGAGAGAATAAATTTCTGTTGTTTTGAGCCAACAAGTCTGTGGTACTTTGTCACAGCAGTTCCCAGAAACTAATCCACCTGGTAAAATTTAGAAAAATACTTAGAATAATAGTGATCACCTTCAGGGTCAATGAAAGATTTATAAAATCTCAATATACTAACAAGGAGAGAGAACTTTTCTATGAAATTTTTCTATGAAAAATTATATATTGGACCTTTGTTGGGGACACAGAGATCAACAAGGCATTGCATCTAACTCAAGAATCTTACATACTAATTGATAAAGATAATGATAATCAATAAAAGGGACTGGCAACAGGTGAAGAAGTGGACTCTCATTGGAGAGAAGGAATGGACTAAAATCCATAGGGCTATCAAGTGACAGAACTGGATATGAACCCATCTGTCTTGCCTCCTAATCTAGTTCTAAAGACAGGTTTTCACAAGAGAGAAAAGCGAAGAGGAGGTGGATCAAGAGGCTTCGAAAAAGGCGGCTGGAGCTCTTCAAGAGTCAGCCTCTGTTTTTTTTTAACTCTGTCCCAAGATGGAAACGTGATCATCTGCTTGCAGATTCCCAGTCTCCAGGCTCTGACTCCCCTAATGTCTGAAAGTGCTGTCCTATTTCTTTTAAATCTCCAAAGAATGACAACGATGACTTCATTGCTTTGACCATTTTTAATCTCAGTTGCTACAAGAATGAAACTTAGAATAAGTAGGTCACCACAAGTTCAGAACAAATGTGACAAGTGTTTCAGAAGCTCTGGGCTTAGAGAAAAACTAGACATGCCAGCCAATAGAGATAACCACTGCCTTGAGAAAGGCATTTGATGTGTGTTCTCATCACAAATTAATATTACAGATTGTTTGGATTTAAGGGGGAAAATGCATCATGCTGCTTATTTGAGTTACTGTCTCTTTCTTTTAGAAAGGACTAAAGTATAAACCATCCAGAAAGATGAGATTTGGTTGACCAAGGCATGGCTTAGAGTTTGGTCAAGGGCCGTGCTTACTGGTTTTGACACTTCTACAAATACTGAAGATGAAAAGGCCTTTCCTGGGCTTCCCCTGGTGGTCCAGTGTGTGGGGACACTGCCTTGCAGTGCAAGGGGCGCCGGTTCGATCCCTGGCCTGGGAAGATCCCACGTGCCGCGGAGCGGCTGGACCGATGTGTCCAATTACCGAGCTGGAGCTCTGGAGCGCATGCGCCCAGAGCCCGTGCTCTGCAACAACAGACGCCACCACGATGGGAGGCCCACATGGGCCAAAGAACAAGGACGAATGAAAATGGAGAAACGAAGGACCAATAGAAGTGGCCTGCCTGCTCCCCTCTCTCCCCAACCCGACCCAAAAAAATAAATAAACAAATAAATAAATAAAAAGAAAAGGCCTTTCCTTATTTGTTTGGATGATTAAAATAGAACTTTGGTAGGTACTGTGTCACTTAATTCTTGGAACAACTTTAGAGATCTCAGTCAACCTTTTCATTTAAGAGATGTTTAAGCTGATCCCCCAGAAAGGGGAAATGACTTGCTAAAAGCAATTAGCACAAGAGGAAATGACATGAAAAACACTTGGAGAGATGCTTGGCTTGTTTAGTCACTGGAAACATAGTAAACAAAGCAAACTCATGACACTACTTCTCATCTATCCAGTCAACAAAAATTCAATATCTTACATATAATTTTATTTTATCTCAGTTAAAGATCAGGTAAGGAATGAGACACATTCATCCATGAAAGATATAGTAAATTCATTAAACTTGTAAGTTTCTTTCAAGGGCAATCTTCTAATTTAAACCATGAGTCATAAAAACAGTCCCGCACTATGACCCAGTAGTCTAATCCTTACATCCTAAGGATTTGTAGATTTTTAAAAGGGATCATTATTTGTTCAAAGATTTTTAGAAAGGTGTGATCAGGAATTTGAAACTTCTAAGATCATGTAGTCTGAGCTTCTTCAAAAGCATATGAACAGGGCTTCCCTGGTGGATCAGTAGTAAAGAGTTCTCCTGCCAATGCAGGAGACACGGGTTCAATTCCTGATCCGGGAAGATCCCACATGCTGCGGAGCAACTAAGGCCCTGAGCCACAACTGTGGAGCCTGTGCTCTAGAGCCTCAGAGCCGCAACTACTGAGCCCATGTGCCCCAACTACTGAAGCCTGTGTGCCTTAGAGTCTGAGCTCCACAGCAACAAAAGTCACTGCAACAAGAAACCTGCTCACCTCAACTAGAGAGTAGCCACCACTCTCCACAACTAGAGAAGAGCCTGCAGCAGCAGTGAAAACCCAAAATAGCCAAGAATAAAGAAACAAAATTTAAAGAAAAAAGAAGCATATGAACAAATGGAGACCCACAAAGAAATGATTTTCCAAGGTTCTGAGCCAGGGTTGGAATTTATGATTCCTGCCCAAGAAACTTCCTTTTTATTTATTTAATTTTATTTTTAATTTAATTTTATTTTTTACAGAGTTTTGTTGTTTACTGCCACACATCAAACCGATCCTCCATAGGTATACACACATGCCCCCACATCTCCCCCGCTTCCCCTTCCCTATCTTACTCCTCCAGGTCACCACAGAGCCCCTGGTTGAGATCCCCTAGTCCTACAGCATATTACCCTGCCTCACTCCACTGTCCATTAGACTGTTCTCCGTGTCCACCTCTCCATTGCTGCCAAGAATCTTTCTGGTATGCTCTGAAGTATTCCAGTGAAAAGCTGAATACCACCCAGCTCTCCTCAAATCAAAGAGCTAGTTTATCATACTGTTAAGAGCCTGGCTTCCTCAGATCAAACTGTGGCCTTACCAGTTACTGGCTGAGTGGTTTAGGGCAGGTACTTAATCTCTGTGTTCTATTAGCCAAACCAGTGCATTAAGAGAATCTCCTGTATATTCTGCCATTGCTGTCACACTCATTTAGGTGGGCTCTGAGTGCCTGTGACCTTATGCAGGCAAAATTATGGGGTACCTCCAGCCCTCCTTGCCTGCCTCTTGTTATCCACCCATAGTCTTCCCTGCTGCTACTCAGGTATAACATGTGCCAATCTGAAAGTGTGTGGGAATAAAAGATCTTGTGGATAAACAGCTCCTTTGTTCTCCTTTTGTATGACTGTCTGAAGCAGCTTTTGCAACTTTTTTGCAGGATGGTCTCCTGGGAGGATAGTCTTATGAGAAGGAGCAATTGATCACACTTGATAGTAACCTGCTTGGTAACACACCTTCAAAAGGACTTTCCCCACTTGCCTCAGTGTACTTTTCCTTCCTTCCTTGAGGTTGAACCCTGAATCAAAGTAATGCATGGTACTCTTGACTTTAGGCTTCACTTTCCTTTTATAATTTTTTAAAATTTATTTTTGGCTGAGCTGGTCTTCATCGCTTGTGCAAGGGCTTTCTCTAGTTGCGGTGAATGGGGGCTGCTCTTCAGTTGTAGTGCATGGACTTCTCATTGCAGAGGCTTCTCTTGTTGCAGAGCACAGGCTCTTGAATGCACTGGCTTCAGTAATTTTGGCACATGGGCTCAGTAGTTGTGGCTCCCAGGCTCTAGAACACCGGTTCAGTCATTGTGGCATATATGGGCTTAGCTGCTGGTGGCATGTGGGATCTTAGTTACTGGACCAGGGATTGAACCCATGTCCCCTGCACTAGTACATGATCATTGGACCACCAGGGAGGTCCCTTCACTTTCTTCTGAAGACAGACTGAGACAGATGGTACCCACCTCAGTGGGTTATGGAGAAGAAACATTTAATGAGTAAAAATACGTAAAGTGTTCAGAACTGTGCCCTACATACAGCAATTATTTTGTAAGTATGAGCTATTTTTTTTTAACATTTATTTATTTATTGGGGGGCTTGGGTGGGGTGGGAGGGGGGTGGGTGGGCCACTTCTATTGGTGTTTCATTTGTCTATTTTCATCCATCTTTGTTCTTTGGCCCGTATGGGCCTCCCATCGCAGTGGCGTCTGTTGTCGCAGAGCACCGGCTCTGGGCGCATGTGCCCCAGAGCTCTGACTCGGTAATTGGACACATTGGTCCAGCCGCTCCACGCCACGTGGAATCTTCCCAGGTCAGGGAGCAAACCAGCGCCCCTTGTACTGCAAGGCGGTGTCCTTACCCACTGGACCACCAGGGAAGCACAGTATGAGTTATTTTTATCTACCATATCACTGTGCATCACTGTTCACTGTAAAACAGAAAATATTTAGATGCTACATGGAAAGGTGTATGTGAAATAATGGTAACCAAAAACAGCACTAGGAAGCAAGCATCGCATAGATTATAACTCCATAAAAACTATATATCCCCCCTGATGGTAGGAGGGATGTCACGGAGCTGGAATTGTGACTCTATAATGGGAAGAGGTCTATGTTTATGCTTCCCCAGAGGTGTTTATTTGTCCAAAGTGGAATTTAAATAAACGGAATGGATACAGTCTCTTGGAGACTCTGTGCACTGCTCTGCTCAGAAATTCAGTCCAGTGCTTATAACTCCTCCTAGCTGGAAAAGCCTTCCATGAAAGACGTTTACTCTTTTATGGTGCAGTTTTAAGCCACTTTCCTATGATCCACTGTTTATAAAGATTGGTAACCACGCGGCAGTAGCTGTGATGAAACAACTTGCTTTAGCCATGCACCGGGGTCTCTGTTTCTACTTCTGTTGGGGCTGTGACATGGCAGACACCTGTCTCTGACACCAGGACCAGTCTCCTCTGTAGTGGGCCCTTAGTGTGCTGCCAGTTCAATAAGAAAATTAGGGCTTCCCTGGTGGTCCAGTGGGTAAGGACACTGCCTTGCAGTGCAAGGGGCGCTGGTTTGCTCCCTGACCTGGGAAGATCCCATGTGCTGCGGAGCGGCTGGACCGGTGTGTCCAACTACTGAGCCTGAGCTCCAGAGCGCATGAGCCCGGAGACGGCGCTCTGCGATGGGAGAAGCCACTGCCATGAGAGGCCCACACAGGCCAATGAACAAAGATGGATGCAAATAAATAAATGGAAGACCAATAGAAGTGGCAAAAAAAAAAAAAACCTTTGAAAAAAAAAGAAAATTAAACTGGCTTGTCCCCTCTCCTCTAAGTCCCCTTAGAAGCCAGACTAGGAAAAGGTGATATGCAAATTATGAGGACCGAAGTCCTGAACTTGACTTCTTTAGAATCTCACGAACATCACCCTTGTACAAGAATGGGTTAATGTGGGCAGGGAGCTTGTTTCTTTGGGAATGCGAACTGAGAAGACTCACTCTATCCTCTCTCCCCATTTGTATGTCTGGGAGCCCAGGTCTGTCTTTGGTCACATGACCCATCTTGGTTTAAACTCTCTAATGGCTTCCCCAGGTACTTAGAGCTAAGCCCAACTTCTCATCTTGGTTACAAAGCCTCTGTTCAACCTGCTACTATTACCTCTCAGTCCTTATTTTGTACTGTTCTCCATAAGTCACACTTTTCTAGATATACCAGTCATTTTTTTTGTTTCCTAAATGTGTCAAGTTTGTTTTCACCTAAGGCTTTTCGGACGAACAGCCTAGAATACTCATTCTCTTGATGTTCGCCTGTCCCTGGATATTTACCCATCTGATCTCTTCAGAGAAGCATTCCCTAGCCATGTGGCCTAAGATCCCTGCGTAACTCTATTGCATGTTACCTGGTTGAAGTTCTCTGGAGAATATCCATCCAGCGTTGCTTTTGTGTTTGATTGTTTGTTTGTTTGTTTTTTTACCATGAAGCATAAACTGCCCAGGAGTGTCCTGGTCTCCTGTTCTTCCTCATAGCCTTTAATGGTGCCCAACACAGAGCTCAGTAAGTATACATGGACTTCCATGGTGGCTCAGTGGCAAAGAATCTGCCTGCCAGTACGGAAGACACAGGCTCAATCTCTGATCTGGAAAGATCCCACATGCCTCAGAGCAACTAAGCCATGTACCGTAACTATTGAGCCTGTGAACCACAATTACTGAAGCCCATGCACCATAGAGCCCATGCTCCACAGCAAGAGAAGCCATTGCAATGAGAAGCCTGTGCACCACAACTAGAGAGTAGCGCTTGCTCTCTGCAATGCTTGCTGGGTGCAGAGAAAGCCTGCACCTAGCAATAAAGACCCAGCACGGTCAAAATAAATAAATAAAAATTAATATATACATGGCATGAATGTGTATGCCATACATATAATATGTAACAATAATAAGTATGTTTAGCAGGAATTTCCAGGTGGCTCAGGCAGAGAAAAAGCTGCAAATGACAGCCTTTCTTTTCTTTCTTGTGCTGGAAAGTAGGTCAGTTACATTGCTTTTCTACCCCTTTGCACACACACACAAAATATGTTATTAACACCTTCCAGGTGGCAAAAGAAAAGAGGACATGGAGACTGAGCCACCTGTGCCGTGTAGTTTGTTGGCTCAGACTAGGAACTGGTTGAAGAATCACACACAGCTCCAGATTGAATGACTTATTATAAAACTGTGGTCATCAAGACAGTGTGGTATATACTGATGATAAAGTAGACACATTGATCAGTGGAATAGAACAGACAGCCCAGGAACACCATACAAATACGGTCAATTGATTTTGGCAAAGTTCCAAAGGCAATTCAGTGAAAAAAAAATGGTCTTTTCAACAAATGATGTTGGAACGAACTAAGCAAAAATATGTTCGCCTGTCCCTGGATATTTACCCATCTGATCTCTTCAGAGAAGCATTCCCTAGCCATGTGGCCTAAGATCCCTGCGTAACTCTATTGCATGTTACCTGGTTGAAGTTCTCTGGAGAATATCCATCCAGCGTTGCTTTTGTGTTTGATTGTTTGTTTGTTTGTTTTTTTACCATGAAGCATAAACTGCCCAGGAGTGTCCTGGTCTCCTGTTCTTCCTCATAGCCTTTAATGGTGCCCAACACAGAGCTCAGTAAGTATACATGGACTTCCATGGTGGCTCAGTGGCAAAGAATCTGCCTGCCAGTACGGAAGACACAGGTTCAATCTCTGATCTGGAAAGATCCCACATGCCTCAGAGCAACTAAGCCATGTACCGTAACTATTGAGCCTGTGAACCACAATTACTGAAGCCCATGCACCATAGAGCCCATGCTCCACAGCAAGAGAAGCCATTGCAATGAGAAGCCTGTGCACCACAACTAGAGAGTAGCGCTTGCTCTCTGCAATGCTTGCTGGGTGCAGAGAAAGCCTGCACCTAGCAATAAAGACCCAGCACGGTCAAAATAAATAAATAAAAATTAATATATACATGGCATGAATGTGTATGCCATACATATAATATGTAACAATAATAAGTATGTTTAGCAGGAATTTCCAGGTGGCTCAGGCAGATAAAAAGCTGCAAATGACAGCCTTTCTTTTCTTTCTTGTGCTGGAAAGTAGGTCAGTTACATTGCTTTTCTACCCCTTTGCACACACACACAAAATATGTTATTAACACCTTCCAGGTGGCAAAAGAAAAGAGGACATGGAGACTGAGCCACCTGTGCCGTGTAGTTTGTTGGCTCAGACTAGGAACTGGTTGAAGAATCACACACAGCTCCAGATTGAATGACTTATTATAAAACTGTGGTCATCAAGACAGTGTGGTATATACTGATGATAAAGTAGACACATTGATCAGTGGAATAGAACAGACAGCCCAGGAACACCATACAAATACGGTCAATTGATTTTGGCAAAGTTCCAAAGGCAATTCAGTGAAAAAAAAATGGTCTTTTCAACAAATGATGTTGGAACAACTGAATGTCCATAAGCAAAAATATGAACTTTGATATAAACCTCATATATATATGAAAGAAAACTTGAAGTGAATCATAGAACTAAATGTAAAACATAGAAAAATGAAACCTTTAGGAAAAGTCATATATATTTGACCTGGAATTAGGCAGAGTCATTTTTTATGTGTTGCTAAAATAACATAAATTTCTTATATTAATATTTCTGGAGATCAGAAATCTGGGTTTTTATGGGCTAAAATCAGGGTGTCAGCAGGGCTTAAGTCTTTCTGGAAGTTTTAGGGCAGAAAAAATTCCCATGCCTTGTCCAGCTTTCAGATTCCTTGGGTCCAGATCCCCTACTCCATCCTCAAAGCCAATACTAGCATCTTCTTGTCTATCTTTCTATTTGACCCTGTGCCTTCAGTCAGAGAATTCTTCAACGTGACACCAAGTATATGATCCATAAAAAATTGGTACGTTAGGGGGCTTCCCTGGTAGTCCAGTGGGTAAGGACACCGCCTTGCACTGCAAGGGACACCGGTTCGATCCCTGGCCTGGGAAGATCCCACGTGCCCGTGGAGCGGCTGGACCGATGTGTCCAATTACTGAGCTGGAGCTCTGGAGCGCATGAGCCCAGAGCTGGCACTATGCAACAACAGAGGTCACCGCGATGGGAGGCCCACACCGGCCAAAGCACAAAGATGGATGATGAAAGACCAATAGAAGTGGCCTGCCTGCTCCCCTCCTTCCCCACCCCACCCCCAACAAAATAAATAAATAAATAAATTTTAAAAAAATTGGTACGTTAGATAAATTGGGGTTCATCAAATTTAAAAAGTTATACTTGGTTAAAGATACTATTAGGATAATGAAAGACAAGTGAATGAATGGAAATATTTGTAAATCCCACTTGAATGAATAAAATATTTGTAAATCTTATTCCTGACAAAATACTTTTATTTCTACTATTCAAACAATTTTAAGAAAGCAAGCAATTTATGTAAAAAAATGGGCAAAAATCTTGAACAAGCTAAGAGGAACTAAGAATGATAAATAAGTACATAAAGGGATACAATGGGAAAATGAAAATGAAACCACCATGAGATACCATTGCATACCTGTTAGACTGGCTACAATTTGAAAAATTAAAAAAAACAACAACTAACACTACAAAGTCTTGATGAGAATGTGGAAAAGCCAAAACTCTCCTTCACTATTGTAGAGAAGGCAAAAATGATACAGCCATTTTGGAAAACAGTTTGGAGGATTAGGCAGAGTCATTTTATGTGTTGCTAAAATAACATAAATTTCTTATATTAATATTTCTGGAGATCAGAAATCTGGGTTTTTATGGGCTAAAATCAGGGTGTCAGCAGGGCTTAAGTCTTTCTGGAAGTTTTAGGGCAGAAAAAATTCCCATGCCTTGTCCAGCTTTCAGATTCCTTGGGTCCAGATCCCCTACTCCATCCTCAAAGCCAATACTAGCATCTTCTTGTCTATCTTTCTATTTGACCCTGTGCCTTCAGTCAGAGAATTCTTCAACGTGACACCAAGTATATGATCCATAAAAAATTGGTACGTTAGGGGCTTCCCTGGTAGTCCAGGGGGTAAGGACACCGCCTTGCAGTGCAAGGGGCGCCGGTTCGATCCCTGGCCTGGGAAGATCCCACGTGCCCGTGGAGCGGCTGGACCGATGTGTCCAATTACTGAGCTGGAGCTCTGGAGCGCATGAGCCCAGAGCTGGCACTATGCAACAACAGAGGTCACCGCGATGGGAGGCCCACACCGGCCAAAGCACAAAGATGGATGATGAAAGACCAATAGAAGTGGCCTGCCTGCTCCCCTCCCTCCCCACCCCCCCCCCAACAAAATAAATAAATAAATAAATTTTAAAAAAATTGGTACGTTAGATAAATTGGGGTTCATCAAATTTAAAAAGTTATACTTGGTTAAAGATACTATTAGGATAATGAAAGACAAGTGAATGAATGGAAATATTTGTAAATCCCACTTGAATGAATAAAATATTTGTAAATCTTATTCCTGACAAAATACTTTTATTTCTACTATTCAAACAATTTTAAGAAAGCAAGCAATTTATGTAAAAAAATGGGCAAAAATCTTGAACAAGCTAAGAGGAACTAAGAATGATAAATAAGTACATAAAGGGATACAATGGGAAAATGAAAATGAAACCACCATGAGATACCATTGCATACCTGTTAGACTGGCTACAATTTGAAAAATTAAAAAAAACAACAACTAACACTACAAAGTCTTGATGAGAATGTGGAAAAGCCAAAACTCTCCTTCACTATTGTAGAGAAGGCAAAAATGATACAGCCATTTTGGAAAACAGTTTGGAAGTTTCTTACAAGATTAAGCGAACATTTACCACATGACTCAGCAACTAGGTGTTAACCATTCCTAGGTGTTAACCCTGAGAAGATGAAAACGTATGTTCACATGAAAACCTATACATAAATGTTTATAGCAACTCTATTCGTAATCTCTTCCAACTGAAAACAATCCAATTTTTTTCAACAGATCAATGGATAAGCAAATGCAGTATATCCATACAATGGAAAATGACTCAGCATGAAAAAAGAACAGAAAGGGAAACATGGATAAAACTCCAAGGCATTATACTGCATGAAAGATGCCTGTTTGAAAGGTTCTGTGCTGCAGGATTCCATTTATATCACATTCTCAGAAAGACCAGACTGTAGTGACAGAGACCAGATTAGTAAGCGCAGAGGTTGGTGAGGGAGGAGGGCGTGGCTTCACATATGAGGGAGTTTTTCAGGGCAATGGAACTGTTGCCTATACCAATTATAGTAGTGGTTATATGAATTTATGCATGTATTAGAATTCATGGAACAGTTCACCAAGAAGGTCAGTTTCATTATATGTAATTAAAAAAAATAAAACTAAGAAAAATATGAACTGATACTGAGACCTTGAATCCAGATTCCATTGATTTCTGGGCATGCCATATTGGACCAGGTACTTTCTTTACATGGCACTTGTCTCATGACCTCAAAGACATATGAGTATCCACGTTTCAGAGGGATGTTTGGTAAATTGAACGGAGCAATATATGTAAAATTGTATGTGCAGTGGGGTATAGCAAGTACACAGTAAGCATCAGCTGTTAAAGATAGGGTCTCAATTTTCAGTAAAAAAATTCTTTAAAGGAGACTGTGCAGCATGGTAAAAAAAAAAAAACATGAACTTTGCAGACTGTCATACTTAGCTTTGAAGTACTTACCATCTTGAACAAGTTAATCATCCTCTCTGAACTTCAGTTTCCTAATCCTAAAAACATACAATAATATTCATTTTATAATTTGTGGCGAAGAGAGCAATTATATATAGAATACCTGGTACTTAGTTGGTGCTCAATAAATGATAGCTGTAATTATGATTTAGAGTGTTTCAATAAATAAAACATAATTTCTCCTGACAGTGAAAAATTAGGCTTACAAATGGATAATCCCCAATGATTAATTATGCAACCAAAGAAAGAGCTGATGTTATGCAAATGTTTTAGTTTGTACTGGACTGGCCATTCACACATATTTTCCTATTCATGGCCAAAATATTAATTGGTTGAAATGAGTGCTCTTGCATTCTAATGAGCTCTTAAAAGGGAAAAGGATTTTTCTAACACAATGTTGAATGAATTTTCTATGGTAGTGTGCGTGTTTTTCCATTTTGTTATTTTGTTTTGCAAATGTAGTCCACTGTTCTATAAGGTGGCCTTCAGTTTATAGTATTTTCCATCTCTCACCTCAAAGGTATGTTTCAAAGTAAATTTACGTAGGATCCAAAGGAACCTAGAGTCAGCTAGAGAAGCATAGTGATTTCTATGGACTACAAGCTAGAGCTCTTCTGGATCGACGGTTTTTTCCAGGTTACTCTCATATTCATCATCATAGTCATATCATCATCGTCATCATCATCCACCAGGCTCGGGTTATTCAAAAAGCCCTCTTTGGTTCTATAGAACCTCCAATCTTTCTTTTTTTTTTTTTTAAAGATTTATTTATTTATTTATTTTTTTGATGGGGGTGGGGTGGGGAGGGAAGGGGGCGGGCGGGCCACTTCTATTGGTCTTTCACTTATCTGTTTTCATCCATCTTTGTTCTTTTGGCCAGTGTGGGACTCCCATCGCAGTGGCCTCTATTGTCGCAGAGCGCTGTCTCTGGGCGCATGCGCTCCAGAGCTCCGGCTCGGTAATTGGACACATTGGTCCAGCTGCTCCGTGGCACGTGGGATCTTCCCAGGCCAGGGATCGAACCCGCGCCCCTTGCAGTGCAAGGCGGTGTCCTTACCCACTGGACCACCAGGGAAGCCCAGAACCTCCAATCTTTCTGACTATTATTTGTCTTTTTATTTTTTGCTTTCTTCCAGGATTCATTGATCCATGAAAAGGGTAACTGTTACTTTAAGATGATAACCTCTGCACATTTAAAGAAATGATGTCACTCTTTCAGCCAGGTGTATAAAAACACCTTCAGGCAAAGACAGTTCTCATAAGTTAGATTATTCTTCAATGTTAGTAAAAAAATGGTAGCTATGATTTTATTGTTGCTTATGATAGTATGGAAATTATTGATGGGAAAAGAAAAACAGAATACCTGAAACATAAAGCTGGAAAAGATCTTAGAAATTCTAAGATTCTAGAAAATTTAGAGAAGAATGTCCTGGACAAGTATGACTTGCAACTAAGAGGCTGAGTTAGGATGGGAGCTTAGGTGTCCTGCCTACAGGATGGACTTATGCTTATGTTCAGTTGTGTCTGACTCTTTGAGACCTCATGGACTGTAGCCTACCAGGCTCCTCTGTCTATGGGATTAACCCAGCAGGAATACTGGAGTTTGCCATGCCCTCCTGCAGGGGATCTTCCTGACACAGGGATAGAACCCGTGTCTCCTGCATCTCCTGAATTGGCAAGCGGATTCTTTACCCCTGAGCCACCTGGGAAGCCTGACCATGGCCTAGTAGTCCTGAGTATTAGCTACATTTTACTTATCCGTTCCCCTGGTGGCTAAGATGGTAAACAATTTGCCTGCAATACAGGATACCCAGGTTTGATCCCTGGGTCAGGAAGATTCCCTGGAGAAAGGAATGGCAACCCACTCCAATATTCTTGTCTGGAGAATCCCATGGATGGAGGAGCCTGGTGAACTATAGTCCATGGGGTAGCAAAGAGTGAGGCACTTTGTCCTCTGTGGAAACTAAGTAACATATTTTGATACTGCAAACAAAGCAACAGTTAACATCCTTTCATGCATTCCCCTGATGAACTCATGGGAGAAATTCTATGGGTACAGCCATTAGCTGGATTGTTAGGTCACAGGATACCCCAGTCTTTTTTTTTTTTTTTAATTTATTTGGCTGCACCAGGTCTTAGTTGTGGCATGCAGGATCCTTAGCATGTGGAGTCTCAGTAGTGCCACGTGGGATCTAGTTCCCTGTCCCGGGATTGAACCCAGGCCTCCTGTATTGGGAGCATGGAGTCTTAGCCACTGGACCACCAGGGAAGCCCCTACACCAATCTTAATTTGACTCAGCATTACCAGATTACTTTCCACAAGACTGTAGGTTTTACACTAAACCCAGCAGTGCCTGATTGCTCCCGTCTCTTCAAAATCCTTGTCAACGTTGGTCTTGTCTTCCTTTTTTATTTTGCCCTTTTGGTGTGCGTGAAGTGCAACTGCATTGCTAGAGTTTGCATTCTTCTGATTATTAACATCTTTTCTGTTCATTCTTAAATGACCTACTTAAGGTCTGTCCTTTCTGCCAATTACCATTTTACATCCTTTGAGTAGTTTGTTTTTCTGTTTCTTTTGGGATTTTGTAGGAGTTCCTTACATAGTCAAGATGCTCATCCCTTGATTGTTATAGATGTCGTAGATACATTCTTTCACTCTTTCCTCTGCCTATTGTGTCTTTAACTGAAGCAAAATCCTCATTTTGGATGGTGTCAAAACCATCAGCTTTCAACTTTATGGTTTACACTTTGAGATGTCTCTTTGGAAGACTTTCTTTGTTTTTCATAAAGGTATCCTACATATCCTTTTGACAACTTTGTAGTTTTATTGTTAGCATTTAGCATGAGGTTGGGATACAGCATTATATTTCTTCAATAATACTATTCCAGCTTCCCTAGTGCCATCTAAGCAATCTACCCTTTTATCTTGATTCCTTTCCAGTCCTATTTGAAATACTTTAGGAATGGAGGGGGCCTGGTGAACTATAGTCCATGGGGTAGCAAAGAGTGAGGCACTTTGTCCTCTGTGGAAACTAAGTAACATATTTTGATACTGCAAACAAAGCAACAGTTAACATCCTTTCATGCATTCCCCTGATGAACTCATGGGAGAAATTCTATGGGTACAGCCATTAGCTGGATTGTTAGGTCACAGGATACCCCAGTCTTTTTTTTTTTTTTTAATTTATTTGGCTGCACCAGGTCTTAGTTGTGGCATGCAGGATCCTTAGCATGTGGAGTCTCAGTAGTGCCACGTGGGATCTAGTTCCCTGTCCCGGGATTGAACCCAGGCCTCCTGTATTGGGAGCATGGAGTCTTAGCCACTGGACCACCAGGGAAGCCCCTACACCAATCTTAATTTGACTCAGCATTACCAGATTACTTTCCACAAGACTGTAGGTTTTACACTAAACCCAGCAGTGCCTGATTGCTCCCGTCTCTTCAAAATCCTTGTCAACGTTGGTCTTGTCTTCCTTTTTTATTTTGCCCTTTTGGTGTGCGTGAAGTGCAACTGCATTGCTAGAGTTTGCATTCTTCTGATTATTAACATCTTTTCTGTTCATTCTTAAATGACCTACTTAAGGTCTGTCCTTTCTGCCAATTACCATTTTACATCCTTTGAGTAGTTTGTTTTTCTGTTTCTTTTTGGGATTTTGTAGGAGTTCCTTACATAGTCAAGATGCTCATCCCTTGATTGTTATAGATGTCGTAGATACATTCTTTCACTCTTTCCTCTGCCTATTGTGTCTTTAACTGAAGCAAAATCCTCATTTTGGATGGTGTCAAAACCATCAGCTTTCAACTTTATGGTTTACACTTTGAGATGTCTCTTTGGAAGACTTTCTTTGTTTTTCATAAAGGTATCCTACATATCCTTTTGACAACTTTGTAGTTTTATTGTTAGCATTTAGCATGAGGTTGGGATACAGCATTATATTTCTTCAATAATACTATTCCAGCTTCCCTAGTGCCATCTAAGCAATCTACCCTTTTATCTTGATTCCTTTCCAGTCCTATTTGAAATACTTTAGGATCTAAATATGTTCCACTAAATCAGAAAGATTTCCTGGATCATAGATACATATGCTAAATTCTGAGAAGAGTAGTGCTGGTCCTAGTTGGATAGCTTATTGGTAACTAAAGGCAAAATCAGGATGCAAGAGTTAGGATGTAGGGTTTAAAGTCATTAGAGTCTATTCACAGCATTGTAAGACTCAGTGTACAGTGATAATGGAGCCTGCAATTGAACATTAAAGCACAGCCTTTCATGGTTACAGATAAGAAAACTAACTGAACTCCATGAACTACTTTGGATGTGCTGGCCAGTCTTGAATGCTCTCTGGACATCAGCCATTTCAATTAGGAAATGAATTTTATTTAATGTAGTGAACTACCAATTAAAATTTTATGTGAGGAGTATTTGAAGCTAAAGAAAAATTTAGAAAAATGACTGGTATAGATGTTTTCATGAGTTTCTCTAAACTTTCCTGTTAGGGTCCCACCTCTTCATTGAATTTTAGTTATCATCTATTATTAATATGAATTCATCTTTAATTTTATCTCTAAGTTGGCTATTCAGAACAATGGGTAAGAACCATTATTGCATCCTGTGCTCTGCAGGTTGAGTGTCAATAAATATTTAATGAACAAAAGGAGGTGGGATATACCAGGTAAACAGAAAGGGTCATTTTCATTTCTCACTGTCAGTAAACCATGGAAAAGAAGGGAAACATTTTTTTAAGTGAATTGGTAATTTGTCTTTTTTCTTATTTACAGGTTATATAAGACAGATACTTTCCGAGAATGTTGGATTAAACAAATTCAATTTTATGAAGGTTGGATGATAGAAATACTTTTTGTGTTTATCCAAAGATGCATGTGTTTACAGGCTTTTTCACTTTACTTACAAGTGTCACTTGAGTCAGGCCTGGATGCAGGTTTCTTTTGGGGTGGGGAGAGAAATGGATGATGGTGTGTGTGTGTGTTATTTGGAGGAAAGGAGTTCTGTTATCAGTCATTTGGTCATAGGAGGTTGGAAAGAAATGAAACCTGAGCAGGGATGGAATAATCTCTCAGAAAGAAATGAGAGAGGTTATTGAGAAAACATGGTTTTAGTTCATGAAAAGCCTGATATAAACCCTCCAATTCCTGGCAACAGCCAAGTTTTATTAAGCAAAAGATCTTGAGATCTTGAGAATACTCAGTAGACATCTGTCCGAGGCCAGACTTGAACCCAGATCTGTCTGGCTCCAAAACCCTTTGTTCATTTCTCTGTGCAACTCTTTGATTGAACAAAACACTGCCACAATAAGGTCAATATCTGTAAGATTAAAATTATATTCATTTGTTTAAAAAATACCTTGGGATCTTGAATCCTCATCATATTCTTAATGAAAATTTTAGTCAACAGTGTAGTTCAGTAGAATAGCCAAGTTCTGTCCTTAGATATCTGTGGTGAGAAGCCATCGAAGGCAGGAAAAAGTTTTTAATTCTTGGGGCTAAAATTGTTGCAAAAGATAGGGCTGGGCAGGAAGGGCTTCTTTAGAGACTTTCAAAAGCCTGGTTCTTGGACATACTGTGTCTCCAGCCACTGAGGACAATTTTCCTTGAAAGAGTTTTGCAGGTGTTTGTCATCTCAGCTACTGATGAGCAGAAGCTACTGTGACAGAGAAATGGAACCAACCAGAGGGCATTGAATGGGCCAAGGGATCATTCAAAGCCTGCAGTGAGTGCTCCTTAGAGATCTAAAACTAATGTGGGAAGGAGCTTAAATATTCACTATCTGAGGATTTGTGTAAAATAACCAGGTAAACAGAAAGGGTCATTTTCATTTCTCACTGTCAGTAAACCATGGAAAAGAAGGGAAACATTTTTTTAAGTGAATTGGTAATTTGTCTTTTTTCTTATTTACAGGTTATATAAGACAGATACTTTCCGAGAATGTTGGATTAAACAAATTCAATTTTATGAAGGTTGGATGATAGAAATACTTTTTGTGTTTATCCAAAGATGCATGTGTTTACAGGCTTTTTCACTTTACTTACAAGTGTCACTTGAGTCAGGCCTGGATGCAGGTTTCTTTTGGGGTGGGGAGAGAAATGGATGATGGTGTGTGTGTGTGTTATTTGGAGGAAAGGAGTTCTGTTATCAGTCATTTGGTCATAGGAGGTTGGAAAGAAATGAAACCTGAGCAGGGATGGAATAATCTCTCAGAAAGAAATGAGAGAGGTTATTGAGAAAACATGGTTTTAGTTCATGAAAAGCCTGATATAAACCCTCCAATTCCTGGCAACAGCCAAGTTTTATTAAGCAAAAGATCTTGAGATCTTGAGAATACTCAGTAGACATCTGTCCGAGGCCAGACTTGAACCCAGATCTGTCTGGCTCCAAAACCCTTTGTTCATTTCTCTGTGCAACTCTTTGATTGAACAAAACACTGCCACAATAAGGTCAATATCTGTAAGATTAAAATTATATTCATTTGTTTAAAAAAAATACCTTGGGATCTTGAATCCTCATCATATTCTTAATGAAAATTTTAGTCAACAGTGTAGTTCAGTAGAATAGCCAAGTTCTGTCCTTAGATATCTGTGGTGAGAAGCCATCGAAGGCAGGAAAAAGTTTTTAATTCTTGGGGCTAAAATTGTTGCAAAAGATAGGGCTGGGCAGGAAGGGCTTCTTTAGAGACTTTCAAAAGCCTGGTTCTTGGACATACTGTGTCTCCAGCCACTGAGGACAATTTTCCTTGAAAGAGTTTTGCAGGTGTTTGTCATCTCAGCTACTGATGAGCAGAAGCTACTGTGACAGAGAAATGGAACCAACCAGAGGGCATTGAATGGGCCAAGGGATCATTCAAAGCCTGCAGTGAGTGCTCCTTAGAGATCTAAAACTAATGTGGGGAAGGGAGCTTAAATATTCACTATCTGAGGATTTGTGTAAAATGTTTTTCCCAGGGTATGGAAAAAAGGCTCCAGTTTCACCATCTCAGACCCATTGGTTTTTAAGCTAAGGCTTCTAAAGGGATCTTGACTCATTATAGGAGCCCGAGTCAGGCATGATTCCTCTGCTTTCCACCCTTTACTCAGATCTAACAGTTATCTTCTGCCTGAAGCACTGCCTCAATGTGGTTAATTGTTTATTCATTTATTCAATGTGTATTGAACACCCTGTCTACATCAGACCCTGTGACAGGAGCTGGGCCATCACTGGAGATACAGGTTGTGCCTTCAAGAAGCTCACACGGGTTAGAGAGGCAGATAAAGAAACCATTGCTGGAGACTCTTTGCATGACAGGGGAGTAGGTGACAAAGCAGGTGGTGAGGCAGTTTCATACATTGTTCACACGCACACAGCTCCAGAAGCCTAACTTCATATCCCAGCTCTGCCCCTGTCTGCTGTGTAATTTGGAGGAAGTTACTTCAACTTGCTGCATCTGTCTCCTCACCTATAAAATGCCAACCTCATGGATTTGTGTATGGATTTAACGGTTCACACATGTGAAGTATTTAGAACTCAGCACCCAGCATGTAGTGCATGCCCAACCAAGGTTAGTAATGATTGTGATCTAGGTATTGAGGGAGTACAGAGGAGGAGCATGAACTCTTCTCGGGAGTGGGTGGTACCCTATTTTTCTTAAGAAAATTGAGATGTATAGAAACAGTCTTCCTTGTGGGACACATCTTTCTTGCACAGACCTGGAACTCTTTACCAGACCAAAGTATGTTCTTTCATAAGAATGATCAGAAGCAGACCCCAGGGAACTGAAAAGCCAAGGACTGCTTTTGTTTGTTTCAGCTGAACCTCTGACCATTGCTCTCTGTCTTCAGTTCTCAGCTGAGTCCTGCAGTCTCTGGGCAGGATGAGGAAGAAACAGTGACTGTCATTTCCCCACCAAACCAAAGGGAAATGAATGACTCACCCTGCTGCATGGAATCTGAAAGGGAATTTCTGTTTTCATCTGAAGAAAATTTGGACAAGGAAAATAGGCTAAATCTATTTCCCAATCTAGGCAGCTCTTGTGAAATAATTTACTCATTTCATACTTCTATGAGCTTTACTAAATACTTACTGCATGTGGGAAACTGTGGGTTATGGGATGAGAGCCTGTATTTATTGATCATCCCCCCTATATGCCAAATACTATAGGAAGTACCTTATATATGAGGTTGGTTCATTTTCTTTTACAGGAAGAAATGGAAACCTAAGGAGGTTAACTAGTAACTTGTTCAAGTTTACAAAGAATGGTAAGAAAGAGTGGAACAGAGATTTGAATTTGGGCAGAATGAGCTGAGCACCCAAATGCCTAACTGCTGTATTTCGCCCTCCAGACCCTGTGAGGAGCTGGGCCATCACTGGAGATACAGGTTGTGCCTTCAAGAAGCTCACACGGGTTAGAGAGGCAGATAAAGAAACCATTGCTGGAGACTCTTTGCATGACAGGGGAGTAGGTGACAAAGCAGGTGGTGAGGCAGTTTCATACATTGTTCACACGCACACAGCTCCAGAAGCCTAACTTCATATCCCAGCTCTGCCCCTGTCTGCTGTGTAATTTGGAGGAAGTTACTTCAACTTGCTGCATCTGTCTCCTCACCTATAAAATGCCAACCTCATGGATTTGTGTATGGATTTAACGGTTCACACATGTGAAGTATTTAGAACTCAGCACCCAGCATGTAGTGCATGCCCAACCAAGGTTAGTAATGATTGTGATCTAGGTATTGAGGGAGTACAGAGGAGGAGCATGAACTCTTCTCGGGAGTGGGTGGTACCCTATTTTTCTTAAGAAAATTGAGATGTATAGAAACAGTCTTCCTTGTGGGACACATCTTTCTTGCACAGACCTGGAACTCTTTACCAGACCAAAGTATGTTCTTTCATAAGAATGATCAGAAGCAGACCCCAGGGAACTGAAAAGCCAAGGACTGCTTTTGTTTGTTTCAGCTGAACCTCTGACCATTGCTCTCTGTCTTCAGTTCTCAGCTGAGTCCTGCAGTCTCTGGGCAGGATGAGGAAGAAACAGTGACTGTCATTTCCCCACCAAACCAAAGGGAAATGAATGACTCACCCTGCTGCATGGAATCTGAAAGGGAATTTCTGTTTTCATCTGAAGAAAATTTGGACAAGGAAAATAGGCTAAATCTATTTCCCAATCTAGGCAGCTCTTGTGAAATAATTTACTCATTTCATACTTCTATGAGCTTTACTAAATACTTACTGCATGTGGGAAACTGTGGGTTATGGGATGAGAGCCTGTATTTATTGATCATCCCCCCTATATGCCAAATACTATAGGAAGTACCTTATATATGAGGTTGGTTCATTTTCTTTTACAGGAAGAAATGGAAACCTAAGGAGGTTAACTAGTAACTTGTTCAAGTTTACAAAGAATGGTAAGAAAGAGTGGAACAGAGATTTGAATTTGGGCAGAATGAGCTGAGCACCCAAATGCCTAACTGCTGTATTTCTCCATCTTAACAAGATATAATCACAGTCCATGAGGAGCTCTCACTTTTGTGAAGGAGACAGAAAAGCGAACAGATAATTAATATACAGTGTAATCTCTGCTCCATAAAGGTGTGAATGGAGCACTGTGGGAACTAAAAAGAGGGAGTGAATTACTCTGCCTGCAAGAATCAGTTTCAGCTGTAATCATAAAGTACTTAAGACTGTACAGAATTTCCAAAATATGTGCAAACCTGGAATGATGAAAATCTGTTGCAGTGAAAGAAAACCTCAAATTCTAAGATGACTTAAGGTTATATAAGCAGACTAGATATTCAGCCTCTAAATGAGCAAGAGTGAAACTCAAATTTTTGTCTTTTATGCCAGGTATTATATGCTTACTACTGTTTGTGATACCACACTTCACCTTGCCAACTGTCAAAATCATCACTGTAAATCCCAGCTCAAATTCTGTCTCTTGGAGGGTAGTGATCATGATTTCTTTCTTTATTTTAGTATTCAACGTCCCATCTACTCCAGGAGTCTAGGTCACTGATTGGCTTAAGATAGGAGCTCAAAAATGTTCATCTTGAGTCTTTTAGAAGTTGATTATTCTATTCGTGGTTAGACCAAAGCTTATTTTTGTTCCTCTCACTTTTCTCCTTTTTCATTTCACACCTCATTTATAATTCTCAGATGTCGCAAGGAAGAAAAGCTCTAAAATTCATCCCTTTTAACATTTGGGAAAGAGTGCATCGAAATGAGAGTCACAAATAAATTCTAGTGGTAACTTTTGGGTTTTCTGTTTTGGGGGTGGTTTCTTAACTTATCTTCATCAGCTATCATAGACAGCTAAAAGTTATCTTAAACTTGGTGGGAAAAGAAAAACAACCCTGGTTCTGTATTATTTAAGACCTGTCCTGACTCCTTATTCGATTTTGTGAACCATGAGTACCAACTTCAACACATCCTTCTTCCATCCTTGGAAACCTAAGGAGGTTAACTAGTAACTTGTTCAAGTTTACAAAGAATGGTAAGAAAGAGTGGAACAGAGATTTGAATTTGGGCAGAATGAGCTGAGCACCCAAATGCCTAACTGCTGTATTTCTCCATCTTAACAAGATATAATCACAGTCCATGAGGAGCTCTCACTTTTGTGAAGGAGACAGAAAAGCGAACAGATAATTAATATACAGTGTAATCTCTGCTCCATAAAGGTGTGAATGGAGCACTGTGGGAACTAAAAAGAGGGAGTGAATTACTCTGCCTGCAAGAATCAGTTTCAGCTGTAATCATAAAGTACTTAAGACTGTACAGAATTTCCAAAATATGTGCAAACCTGGAATGATGAAAATCTGTTGCAGTGAAAGAAAACCTCAAATTCTAAGATGACTTAAGGTTATATAAGCAGACTAGATATTCAGCCTCTAAATGAGCAAGAGTGAAACTCAAATTTTTGTCTTTTATGCCAGGTATTATATGCTTACTACTGTTTGTGATACCACACTTCACCTTGCCAACTGTCAAAATCATCACTGTAAATCCCAGCTCAAATTCTGTCTCTTGGGGGGTAGTGATCATGATTTCTTTCTTTATTTTAGTATTCAACGTCCCATCTACTCCAGGAGTCTAGGTCACTGATTGGCTTAAGATAGGAGCTCAAAAATGTTCATCTTGAGTCTTTTAGAAGTTGATTATTCTATTCGTGGTTAGACCAAAGCTTATTTTTGTTCCTCTCACTTTTCTCCTTTTTCATTTCACACCTCATTTATAATTCTCAGATGTCGCAAGGAAGAAAAGCTCTAAAATTCATCCCTTTTAACATTTGGGAAAGAGTGCATCGAAATGAGAGTCACAAATAAATTCTAGTGGTAACTTTTGGGTTTTCTGTTTTGGGGGTGGTTTCTTAACTTATCTTCATCAGCTATCATAGACAGCTAAAAGTTATCTTAAACTTGGTGGGAAAAGAAAAACAACCCTGGTTCTGTATTATTTAAGACCTGTCCTGACTCCTTATTCGATTTTGTGAACCATGAGTACCAACTTCAACACATCCTTCTTCCATCCTTGGCATCAAAGCTCTGTTGAGGGACTTCCTTGATGGAAGAGACTAAGACTCCATGCTCCTAATGCAAGGAGTCTTGATTTGTTCCAATGTCAGGGAGCTAGATCCAGTGTGCTGTAACTAAAGAAGAAAAGAAAAAAAAGAAGACCCCTAATGTGCAACTAATGAACCAGCATGCCTCAACAAAGGTCTAAGATTCCTCGAGCCACAACAAAGACGTGGCATGAATAAATGAATGAATATTTTAAAACTCTGTTGAACTAAAGAAATGAGAAGGGGAAAGAGAAGGAAGAAAGTGGCAAGGATGAAGATTGTGAAAAAGATTCTGTTGGTCTAAGCTCAGAAATAAAGGGGAGGCTAGGAGGTTCTGCAGAATGCTGCTGATAATGTTGTAATATATCACCACTTCTGATGAAGTCAAGCACACTGCATCCTCACAAAGTCAGTAAGGAATTGAGGGAAAATATCAATCTTCAGTAAATTTCACTCTGTTGAGTTCAAGTCATGGGTATCATGAGGTCTGATCAATCACTGGTCCAGGTGTAGCTGAGGATAGCTGTTGCCTCTCACCCTGTAAGAATCCGATTTGTCAGTTACTCTCTTCAGCAGCTCAGTCTTTGCAGGGCTGCTCCCAGTAGCACAGACTGACTTTGATGTACTTCAGACACAATTTCAGGACTTCCAAAAGGCCTCTCTTAATTCAGATTTCTCATTGTCTTCATAGCAGCCCTCTGCTACCTAAACATGGCCCTGCACCATCTGTTGTTATAGATTTTTCTGGGTTCTTCATAGTTTTGTAATAATTTATGTCTTCCGGTGAAAATAAGGTCTCAGCTTACCTCAGAATTTTATAACAAGTTGTCAGTTTATTTTTAAACATTTTTACAGAATTTATTATGAAAAAGGGAAACCATTTAACCTACAATTTCAAAAATCCAAATGTATTAATATACTTTTATTTATTTTTGATTGAAAATATTTTTACAGCTCCTTTTTTTGTTTTTTTTAAAGATTTATTTATTTTTGGGCGGGGGTTGGGGAGGGAGAGGAGTGGGCAGGCCACTTCTATTGGCCTTTCATTTCTCTATTTTCATCCGTCTTTGTTCTTTGGCTCCTGTGGGCCTCCCATCGCGGTGGCCTCTGTCATTGCATAGTGCTGGCTCTGGGCGCATGCGCTCCAGAGCTCGGCTCGGTCATTGGACACATCTGTCCAGCCGCTCCAGCACGTGGGATCTTCCCAGGCCAGGGAATGAACCAGCATGCCTCAACAAAGGTCTAAGATTCCTCGAGCCACAACAAAGACGTGGCATGAATAAATGAATGAATATTTTAAAACTCTGTTGAACTAAAGAAATGAGAAGGGGAAAGAGAAGGAAGAAAGTGGCAAGGATGAAGATTGTGAAAAAGATTCTGTTGGTCTAAGCTCAGAAATAAAGGGGAGGCTAGGAGGTTCTGCAGAATGCTGCTGATAATGTTGTAATATATCACCACTTCTGATGAAGTCAAGCACACTGCATCCTCACAAAGTCAGTAAGGAATTGAGGGAAAATATCAATCTTCAGTAAATTTCACTCTGTTGAGTTCAAGTCATGGGTATCATGAGGTCTGATCAATCACTGGTCCAGGTGTAGCTGAGGATAGCTGTTGCCTCTCACCCTGTAAGAATCCGATTTGTCAGTTACTCTCTTCAGCAGCTCAGTCTTTGCAGGGCTGCTCCCAGTAGCACAGACTGACTTTGATGTACTTCAGACACAATTTCAGGACTTCCAAAAGGCCTCTCTTAATTCAGATTTCTCATTGTCTTCATAGCAGCCCTCTGCTACCTAAACATGGCCCTGCACCATCTGTTGTTATAGATTTTTCTGGGTTCTTCATAGTTTTGTAATAATTTATGTCTTCCGGTGAAAATAAGGTCTCAGCTTACCTCAGAATTTTATAACAAGTTGTCAGTTTTTTTTTAAACATTTTACAGAATTTATTATGAAAAAGGGAAACCATTTAACCTACAATTTCAAAAATCCAAATGTATTAATATACTTTTATTTATTTTTGATTGAAAATATTTTTACAGCTCCTTTTTTTGTTTTTTTTAAAGATTTATTTATTTTTGGGCGGGGGTTGGGGAGGGAGAGGAGTGGGCAGGCCACTTCTATTGGCCTTTCATTTCTCTATTTTCATCCGTCTTTGTTCTTTGGCTCCTGTGGGCCTCCCATCGCGGTGGCCTCTGTCATTGCATAGTGCTGGCTCTGGGCGCATGCGCTCCAGAGCTCCGGCTCGGTCATTGGACACATCTGTCCAGCCGCTCCGCGGCACGTGGGATCTTCCCAGGCCAGGGATTGAACCAGCGCCCCTTGCACTGCAAGGCGGTGTCCTTACCCTCTGGACCACCAGGGGAAGCCCTTTTACAGCTCTTTAATGCAAGAATTTTTATTTCCAACCGTTCAGATCATAGCACCAGCTAACAAGCAATTTTGTTTAAAAAGAGGCATTCTTCTTTTGTTTTGAATGTAAGTTTTTTTTTTTTTTAAAACCAATGATTAAATAGGGACTCATAAAAATTTAGGAATGAGGGCAACATATATTTTTCAATTGAGATGAAATTCATGCAATACAAAATTAACCATTTTAAAGTGAACAGTTGATTGGCATTTAGTACATGCAGAGTATTGTGTAACCATCACCCCCAAATTAAGCTGTACACATTAAAGACTTACCTTCCATCCTCTCCTCCTAATTCCTGGCAACCACCAATATGTTTCTTGTCTCTATGGATTTACCTACTCTGGATATTTCATAAAAATAGAATCACACAACATGTAACATTTTGTGTCCTGCTTCTTTCACTTAGCATAATGATTTTGAGGTTCATTCACATTGTAGCATGTACCAGTGTGCTTCATTTCTTTTTGAATAATATTATATAGTATTATATATAATATATTATATATACAATATAATTATTATATAATATATTACACATATATACCACAATCTGTTTACCCATTGGTTTGTTGAAAGACTTCTGGGTTGCTTATACCTTTTGGCTATTGTAAACAGTGGGTATTTCCTGGTGGCTCAACAGCAAAGAATCCGCGTGCAATACAGGAACTACAAAAGACGCAGATTTGATCCCTGGATTGGGAAGACCCTCTGCAGGAGGGCATGCCAAATCACTCCTGTATTCTTGCCTGAAGAATTCGATGGAGAGGAGTCTAGTGGGCTACAGTCCATGAGATCACAAGAGCTGGACGCCACTGAAGTGACTTTGCATTCACACACATTGTAAATAGTACTGTTATGGAAATGCATGTACATGTATTTGTTTGAGCATCTGTCCCCAGTTCTTTTTACCTAGGAGTGAAACTGCTGGACCATCAAGGGAATTCTGTGTTTACATTCTGAGGCACTATCAAACTGCTATAGCACATGAATCATTTTACACTCCCACCAACACTGTATGAGGTTCCAATTTCTGTACATCTTCTTCAATATTTGGTTTTTCTTTCTGCTGTTTCTGTAAATTATAGTCATCTTAGTAGGTATGAAATGGTATCTCATTGTGGTTTTGATTTGCAGTTTGACTAGCAACTTTACAAATCTTTTCATGACCTGTTGGCTATTTGTATATCTTCTTTTGAGAAATGTCTTTTCAAATCCTTTGCCCATTTTTCCCCCGAAGTTGTCTTTCTGTTGTTGAGTTGTAAGAGTTCCTTATAAATTTGGATACTGGACCTATACCAGATAGATGATTTGTGAATATCTTTAATGTCCTCTGATGCAAGAAGTTTTTAAGAACTAAAACTTAAAATTTTTTTTCTTTTGCTGCTTTTGGTGTCATATCTAAGAATTAATTGCCAAATCTAAGGTTGTGAAGATCTACCCCTATGTTTTCTTCTAAGTTTTATGGGTTTAGCTCTTACATGTAGTTGTTGACCCATCTTTAGTTAATTTTTATAGATGGTGTGAGGTAGGGGATTCAACTTTATTTGTTTGCATGTGGATATCTCACCACAGGGGTTTGGTTTTGTGGACATATAACCGCTTGGGAGAATTTTAAATGAGGGATTAATCAGCTTTATGGGGCTAGACGGAGACTGAGCAGATCAGAACCACAGTATGGTTCTCACCAATAGGTAATAACTTCCCTTGCCATCCTCCCTGCACCTACCAGCTGCTGACAGAACAAGTCTTTTCTGAGAGGATGGTTACAGCAGCTTGGTGAGAGGAAACCAGTTCAAAGTAAGAATGATGGGTCATTGAGATTATCTTTCAACCTAGTGCTTTGAACATGTATACCAGAACTCTGGAAATTACTAAACAAAACAATAACAGTGCAGTCATTTCTTGGGGATAGAGTGATGAGGTCCTTGGGGAACTTACCACCTAGTGGAGAAATGTTACATAAATCAGCACAGATATATAATAATGGTACAAGGAAAGGAAAGGGAAACATGAGACCAATTAATAGGGAACTTAATCTAGTTTGAGGGGGCTCAAAATGCTCAGGAAAGCCTTCTCTAAGGAAATGTCATTTGAGGTAAGATTTGAATGTCTGTAAAGATAAAGATTTTATTTTATTTTTACTTTTTAAGGAGGGAGGGGTGTTTTCCAAGCAGAGAAAATACTTGAAGAAATCAAGAAACTGGAAGAAGGCCAGTCTATCTGAGACAGGGAAGTGAGGGAAAGAATGATAAGGAATGAAATTAGAGAGGTGGAGGGAAGCCAGATCATGCCTGGGATGGTAAGCCACACCAGGATTCTGACTTTCATTCCAAGAACGGTGTGAAATTACTTGACTGTTAAAGGAGGAAAAACAGAGTTCACAGTTAGAAATAAATTTATTCCTTCTCTCTATTTTTCTATTTAGTCTTTCTCAAATTAATAAAATTAGTCTTTTGTATTTTGCTAATATTTTTCCTTTGTCATTTACTTTTAACCCTCTTTTTTTTTTAATTCTTTATTTTAAAGATTTTACAGTGTTTTGTTATTCACCGACATGTATGTTCCCAGATCATTCATATGCATATCCCTGGTCCCCCCACACCCACAGTTCCCTACTTCCCTCCCCTCCGGACCATCGCCCCAAGTGATTGTAGGCACTCCTATTCCCTTAGCACAATGACAATAGCTATCTTTTCCACATGTGCCAGTATAGGTTTCAATGTTACTTCCTGTATGCCTCTCTTTTTTCATAGACGGAGACTGAGCAGATCAGAACCACAGTATGGTTTTTGAATAACTTCCTTGCCATCCTCTGCACCTACCAGCTGCTGACAGAACAAGTCTTTTCTGAGAGGATGGTTACAGCAGCTTGGTGAGAGGAAACCAGTTCAAAGTAAGAATGATGGGTCATTGAGATTATCTTTCAACCTAGTGCTTTGAACATGTATACCAGAACTCTGGAAATTACTAAACAAAACAATAACAGTGCAGTCATTTCTTGGGGATAGAGTGATGAGGTCCTTGGGGAACTTACCACCTAGTGGAGAAATGTTACATAAATCAGCACAGATATATAATAATGGTACAAGGAAAGGAAAGGGAAACATGAGACCAATTAATAGGGAACTTAATCTAGTTTGAGGGGGCTCAAAATGCTCAGGAAAGCCTTCTCTAAGGAAATGTCATTTGAGGTAAGATTTGAATGTCTGTAAAGATAAAGATTTTATTTTATTTTTACTTTTTAAGGAGGGAGGGGTGTTTTCCAAGCAGAGAAAATACTTGAAGAAATCAAGAAACTGGAAGAAGGCCAGTCTATCTGAGACAGGGAAGTGAGGGAAAGAATGATAAGGAATGAAATTAGAGAGGTGGAGGGAAGCCAGATCATGCCTGGGATGGTAAGCCACACCAGGATTCTGACTTTCATTCCAAGAACGGTGTGAAATTACTTGACTGTTAAAGGAGGAAAAACAGAGTTCACAGTTAGAAATAAATTTATTCCCTTCTCTCTATTTTTCTATTTAGTCTTTCTCAAATTAATAAAATTAGTCTTTTGTATTTTGCTAATATTTTTCCTTTGTCATTTACTTTTAACCCTCTTTTTTTTTTAATTCTTTATTTTAAAGATTTTACAGTGTTTTGTTATTCACCGACATGTATGTTCCCAGATCATTCATATGCATATCCCTGGTCCCCCCACACCCACAGTTCCCTACTTCCCTCCCCTCCGGACCATCGCCCCAAGTGATTGTAGGCACTCCTATTCCCTTAGCACAATGACAATAGCTATCTTTTCCACATGTGCCAGTATAGGTTTCAATGTTACTTCCTGTATGCCTCTCTCTCACTGTTTTTTCCCCTCAATGTCCTTATGTCTATTCTCTGTCTGTTTTTCTATGAGCTCACTGCGTGTGTCATCATGACCCTCTAACTAGATCCCATATATATGAATTAGTATACTATACTTGTCTTTCTCTTTTTGACTTACTTCACTTTTTATGATAGGTTCTAGAGCTAGCCACCTCATTAGGACTGAGCCTTCTGCATTTCTTTTAACAGCTGAGTAGTATTCCATCGTATATATGTACCAGGGCTTCTGTATCCATTCATTCGTCGATGGACATCTAGGTTGCTTCCATGTTCTGGCTATTGTATAGAGAGCTGCAATGAACATTGGGGTACAGGTGCTTCTTTCAGTTTTGATTTCATCAGGATATAGGCTTAGTAGTGGGATTGCTGGGTCATAGGGTGCTTCTATTTTTAGTTTTTTAAGGAATCTCTATACCATCTTCCATAGAGGCTGTATCAATTGACATTCCCACCAGCAATGCAAGAGGGTTTCCTTTTCTCCGCACCCTCTCCAGCATTTGTTGTCTGTCGATTTGTTGATGATGGCCATTCTGACAGGTGTGAGGTGGTATCTCATTGTGGTTTTGATTTGCATTTCTCTGATAATAAGTGAGGTTGAGTATTGTTTCATGTGCTTTTGGGCCATCTGTATGTCCTCTTTGGCGAGGCATCTCTTTAGATCTTTTTCCCACTTTTTGATTGGGTTGTTCGTTTTTCTGGTGCTAAGCTGTCTGAGTTGCTTGTAGATTTTGGAGATTAATTCTTCGTCTGTTGTTTCATTTGCTATGATTTTCTCCCACTCTGTGGGCTGTCTGTTCAGCATTTTTGTAATTTCTTTAGCTGTACAAAAGCTTTTAAGTTTCATTAGGTCCCACATGTTCATTTGTCTTTTGAGTTCCGCTATTCTAGTAGGTGGGTCAGAGAAGATCTTGCTTTGATTGATGTCCTTGAGGGTTTTGCCTATATTCTCCTCTAAGAGTTTGATGGCTTCTGGTCTTACATTTAAGTCTTTAATCCATTTTGAGTTGATCTTTGTGTATGGTGTCAGGGGATGTTCCAACTTCATTTTCTTGCATGTAGCTGTCCAATTTTCCCAGCTCACTGCGTGTGTCATCATGACCCTCTAACTAGATCCCATATATATGAATTAGTATACTATACTTGTCTTTCTCTTTTTGACTTACTTCACTTTTTATGATAGGTTCTAGAGCTAGCCACCTCATTAGGACTGAGCCTTCTGCATTTCTTTTAACAGCTGAGTAGTATTCCATCGTATATATGTACCAGGGCTTCTGTATCCATTCATTCGTCGATGGACATCTAGGTTGCTTCCATGTTCTGGCTATTGTATAGAGAGCTGCAATGAACATTGGGGTACAGGTGCTTCTTTCAGTTTTGATTTCATCAGGATATAGGCTTAGTAGTGGGATTGCTGGGTCATAGGGTGCTTCTATTTTTAGTTTTTTAAGGAATCTCTATACCATCTTCCATAGAGGCTGTATCAATTGACATTCCCACCAGCAATGCAAGAGGGTTTCCTTTTCTCCGCACCCTCTCCAGCATTTGTTGTCTGTCGATTTGTTGATGATGGCCATTCTGACAGGTGTGAGGTGGTATCTCATTGTGGTTTTGATTTGCATTTCTCTGATAATAAGTGAGGTTGAGTATTGTTTCATGTGCTTTTGGGCCATCTGTATGTCCTCTTTGGCGAGGCATCTCTTTAGATCTTTTTCCCACTTTTTGATTGGGTTGTTCGTTTTTCTGGTGCTAAGCTGTCTGAGTTGCTTGTAGATTTTGGAGATTAATTCTTCGTCTGTTGTTTCATTTGCTATGATTTTCTCCCACTCTGTGGGCTGTCTGTTCAGCATTTTTGTAATTTCTTTAGCTGTACAAAAGCTTTTAAGTTTCATTAGGTCCCACATGTTCATTTGTCTTTTGAGTTCCGCTATTCTAGTAGGTGGGTCAGAGAAGATCTTGCTTTGATTGATGTCCTTGAGGGTTTTGCCTATATTCTCCTCTAAGAGTTTGATGGCTTCTGGTCTTACATTTAAGTCTTTAATCCATTTTGAGTTGATCTTTGTGTATGGTGTCAGGGGATGTTCCAACTTCATTTTCTTGCATGTAGCTGTCCAATTTTCCCAGCACCATTTGTTGAAGAGGCTGTCTTTGTCCCATTTTATATGTTTGCCTCCTTTGTCAAAAATAAGGTACCCATAGGTGCGTGGCTTTATCTCTGGGTTCTCGATCTTGTTCCATTGGTCGATATTTCTGTTTTTGTGCCAGTACCATACTGTCTTGATGACTGTTGCTTTGTAGTAGAGTCTGAAGTTGGGGAGGCTGATCCCCCCAGCTCCATTCTTCTTCCTCAGGATTGCTTTGGCTATTCGAGGTCTTTTGTGTTTCCATATGAACTGTGTTATTCGTTGGTCTAGTTCTGTGAAGAATGTTATTGGAAGTTTGATAGGGATCACATTGAATCTATAGATGACATTTGGTAGTATGGTCATTTTCACAATATTGATTCTTCCGACCCAGGAACATGGAATATTTCTCCATCTGTTTAAGTCTTCTTTAATGTCTCTCATGAGTGTCTTGTAATTTTCTGTGTACAGTTCTTTTGTTTCTTTTGGTAGGTTTATTTCTAGATATTTGATTCTTTTGGTTGCAATGGTGAAGGGGATTGCCTTTTTGATTTCGTTTTCTGATTTTTCATTGTTTGTGTATAGGAATGCCAGTGATTTCTGTGTGTTGACTTTGTATCCTGCAACTTTGCTGAATTCGTTGATTAGCTCTAGTAGCTTTGTAACCGTGTCTTTGGGGTTTTCTATGTATAATATCATGCCATCTGCAAAAAGAGAGAGCTTTACTTCTTCCTTTCCAATATGGATTCGTTTTATTTTTTTCTCTTCTCTTATTGCTGTTGCTAGGACTTCCAGGACTATATTGAATAGTAGTGGTGAAAGTGGGCACCCCTATCTTGTTCCTGATCTTAGAGGGAATGCTTTCAGTTTTTCACCATTAAGGATAATGTTCACTGTAGGCTTCTCATAGATGGCTTTTATTATGTTGAGATACATTCCGTCTATGCCCATTTTCTGAAGAGTTTTTATCATAACTGGATGTTGTACTTTGTCGAAGGCTTTTCTGCATCTATTGAGATGATTTTTTGCATGTAGCTGTCCAATTTTCCCAGCACCATTTGTTGAAGAGGCTGTCTTTGTCCCATTTTATATGTTTGCCTCCTTTGTCAAAAATAAGGTACCCATAGGTGCGTGGCTTTATCTCTGGGTTCTCGATCTTGTTCCATTGGTCGATATTTCTGTTTTTGTGCCAGTACCATACTGTCTTGATGACTGTTGCTTTGTAGTAGAGTCTGAAGTTGGGGAGGCTGATCCCCCCAGCTCCATTCTTCTTCCTCAGGATTGCTTTGGCTATTCGAGGTCTTTTGTGTTTCCATATGAACTGTGTTATTCGTTGGTCTAGTTCTGTGAAGAATGTTATTGGAAGTTTGATAGGGATCACATTGAATCTATAGATGACATTTGGTAGTATGGTCATTTTCACAATATTGATTCTTCCGACCCAGGAACATGGAATATTTCTCCATCTGTTTAAGTCTTCTTTAATGTCTCTCATGAGTGTCTTGTAATTTTCTGTGTACAGTTCTTTTGTTTCTTTTGGTAGGTTTATTTCTAGATATTTGATTCTTTTGGTTGCAATGGTGAAGGGGATTGCCTTTTTGATTTCGTTTTCTGATTTTTCATTGTTTGTGTATAGGAATGCCAGTGATTTCTGTGTGTTGACTTTGTATCCTGCAACTTTGCTGAATTCGTTGATTAGCTCTAGTAGCTTTGTAACCGTGTCTTTGGGGTTTTCTATGTATAATATCATGCCATCTGCAAAAAGAGAGAGCTTTACTTCTTCCTTTCCAATATGGATTCGTTTTATTTTTTTCTCTTCTCTTATTGCTGTTGCTAGGACTTCCAGGACTATATTGAATAGTAGTGGTGAAAGTGGGCACCCCTATCTTGTTCCTGATCTTAGAGGGAATGCTTTCAGTTTTTCACCATTAAGGATAATGTTCACTGTAGGCTTCTCATAGATGGCTTTTATTATGTTGAGATACATTCCGTCTATGCCCATTTTCTGAAGAGTTTTTATCATAACTGGATGTTGTACTTTGTCGAAGGCTTTTTCTGCATCTATTGAGATGATCATGTGATTTTTGTCTCTCAGTTTGTTGATATGGTGTATCACATTGATTGATTTGCGGATATTGAAGAATCCTTGCATGCCTGGGATGAACCCGACTTGATCGTGGTGTATGAGTTTTTTGATGTGTCGTTGAATTCTGTTTGCTAAGATTTTGTTGAGGATCTTGGCATCTAAGTTCATCAGTGAAATTGGCCTATAGTTTTCCTTTTTTGTGTTGTCTTTGCCTGGATTTGGTATCAGGGTGATGGTGGCCTCATAGAATGTGTTTGGAATTTTTCCTTCCTGTGCAATTTTTGGGAAGAGTTTTAGAAGGACAGGCATTAGCTCTTCTTTAAATGTTTGTTGGAACTCATCTGTGAAGCCATCTGGTCCTGGGCTTTTATTTTTGGGTGGATTTTTAATCACAGATTTGATTTCTGAGCTTGTGATTGGGTTGTTCAAAGTTTCTGTTTCTTTCTGGCTCAGTCTTGGGAGATTAATATTCTCCAAGAAACCGTCCATTTCTTCCAGGTTGTCCAGTTTGTTGCCGTAGAGTCGTTCCTGATAGTCTCTTAGGATCCTTTGGATTTCTGCATTATCTGTTGTAATCTCTCCTTTTTTGTTTTGGATTTTGGTGATCTGGTTCTTCTCTCTCTTTATTGATGAGTCTGGCCAGAGGCTTGCCAATTTTGTTTACCTTTTCAAAGAACCAGCTTTTTGTTTTATTTATCTTTACTATTGTTTCTTTCATTTCTTTCTCATTTATTTCTGCTCTGGTCCTTATGATTTCTCTTCTTCTGCTGGCTTTGGGGTGTTTTTGTTCTTCTTTCTCCAATTGTTTTAAGTGGAGGGTTAGGTCATCTGCTTCACATTTTCCTAGTTTCTTGAGGTGGGATTGTATTGCTATAAATTTCCCTCTTGGGACTGCTTTTGCAGTATCCCATAGGTTTTGCAATGTTGTGTGTTCATTGTCATTTTCTTCTAGGAATTGTTTACTTTGTCGAAGGCTTTTTCTGCATCTATTGAGATGATCATGTGATTTTTGTCTCTCAGTTTGTTGATATGGTGTATCACATTGATTGATTTGCGGATATTGAAGAATCCTTGCATGCCTGGGATGAACCCGACTTGATCGTGGTGTATGAGTTTTTTGATGTGTCGTTGAATTCTGTTTGCTAAGATTTTGTTGAGGATCTTGGCATCTAAGTTCATCAGTGAAATTGGCCTATAGTTTTCCTTTTTTGTGTTGTCTTTGCCTGGATTTGGTATCAGGGTGATGGTGGCCTCATAGAATGTGTTTGGAATTTTTCCTTCCTGTGCAATTTTTGGGAAGAGTTTTAGAAGGACAGGCATTAGCTCTTCTTTAAATGTTTGTTGGAACTCATCTGTGAAGCCATCTGGTCCTGGGCTTTTATTTTTGGGTGGATTTTTAATCACAGATTTGATTTCTGAGCTTGTGATTGGGTTGTTCAAAGTTTCTGTTTCTTTCTGGCTCAGTCTTGGGAGATTAATATTCTCCAAGAAACCGTCCATTTCTTCCAGGTTGTCCAGTTTGTTGCCGTAGAGTTGTTCCTGATAGTCTCTTAGGATCCTTTGGATTTCTGCATTATCTGTTGTAATCTCTCCTTTTTTGTTTTGGATTTTGGTGATCTGGTTCTTCTCTCTCTTTTTATTGATGAGTCTGGCCAGAGGCTTGCCAATTTTGTTTACCTTTTCAAAGAACCAGCTTTTTGTTTTATTTATCTTTACTATTGTTTCTTTCATTTCTTTCTCATTTATTTCTGCTCTGGTCCTTATGATTTCTCTTCTTCTGCTGGCTTTGGGGTGTTTTTGTTCTTCTTTCTCCAATTGTTTTAAGTGGAGGGTTAGGTCATCTGCTTCACATTTTCCTAGTTTCTTGAGGTGGGATTGTATTGCTATAAATTTCCCTCTTGGGACTGCTTTTGCAGTATCCCATAGGTTTTGCAATGTTGTGTGTTCATTGTCATTTTCTTCTAGGAATTGTTTAATTTCTCCTTTGATTTCCTCAGTAATCAGTTGGATTTTTAGGTATGTATTGTTTAATCTCCATATGTTTGTGGTTTTAGCCTTTTTTTTTTCCTGTAGTTGATCTCTAGTCTCATTGCATTGTGGTCCGAGAAGATGGTTGATATAATTTCGGTTTTCTTGAATTGACTGAGGTTTGATTTGTGACCCAAGATGCGGTCTATCCTGGAGAAGGTTCCGTGAACACTTGAGAAGAAAGTGTATTCTTCTGCTTTTGGATGGAACATCCTAAAGATATCGATGAGGTCCATCTTTTCTAGTGTGTCATTTAAGGCTTGTGTTTCTTTATTAATTTTCTGTTTGGATGATCTGTCCATTGGTGTGAGAGGAGTATTAAAGTCTCCTACTATTACTGTGTTATTGTTGATTTCTTCTTTTATGTCTGAAAGTATCTGTCTTATGTATTGAGGTTCCCCTGTGTTGGGTGCGTAGATATTCATGACTGTTATGTCTTCCTCTTGGATAGATCCCTTAATCATGATGTAGTGACCTTCTTTGTCTCTTAGAATCTTCTTTACTTTAAAATCTATTTTTTTTTAAAGTGTATTTTGTCTGATATGAGGATTGCTACTCCAGCTTTCTTTTGATCTCCATTTGCATGGAATATCTTTTTCCAGCCTTTCACTTTCAGCCTGTGAGTGTCTCTAGGTCTGAAGTGGGTCTCTTGTAAACAGTATATATACGGGTCTTGCTTCTGGATCCATTCAGCCAGCCTGTGTCGTTTGGTTGGAGCATTTAGTTCGTTTACATTCAAAGTAATTATTGATACGAATGTTCCTATTGTTATCTTCTTAGGAATTTGGGGTTTGATTTGTAGGACTTCTCCTACTCTTGTATTTATTGGCTATATCAGGCCCTTTAGCATTTGTTGTAGTGCTGGTTTTGTGGTACAGAATTCTTTTAGTTTTTGCTTGTCTGTGAAGCTTTTGACTTCACCATCAATTCTGAATGAGATTCTTGCTGGGTAGAGAATTCTTGGTTGGAGGTTATTCTCTTTTAGCCGTTTAAATGTGTCTTGCCATTCTCTTCTGGCCTGCAGGATTTCTGTTGAAAGATCCACAGTTAGATGTATGGGGTTTCCTTTATATGTTATTTGTTGTTTACTCCTAGCTGCTTTTAGTATTCTGTCTTTATATTTGGTTTGCGTTAGTTTGATTAGAATGTGCCTTGGTGTGTTTCTTCTGGGGTTTATCCTGTGTGGAACTCTTTGTGCTTCTTGGACTTGGTTGACTATTTCCTTTCCCATGCTGGGGAAGTTTTCAACTATAACCTCTTCAAGAATTTTTTCATAGCCTTTCTTCCCCTCTTCTTCTTCTGGAACTCCTATAATTCTAACGTTGGTGCATTTGATATTGTCCCACAGGTCTCTAATGCTATCCTCAGTTCTTTTCATTCTTTCAGTTTGGTTCTGTTTTTCAGCATTTATCTCAACCATTCTGTCTTCCAGCTCACTTATCCGTTCTTCTGTCTCTGATACTCTACTGTTAAGACCTTCTATAGTATTTTTGAGTTCAGCAGTTGAGTTGGTGGTCTCTATTTGCTTATTTTTCATTTCTTGCATGTCTCTTCTCAGTGCACTAATTTCCTCTAATATTCTGTTTTCTGTGTTTTGCATTCTCATTAGTATAGCTTTTCTGAATTCTCTTTCAGACAATTTGTCTATCTCCTCCTCTGTCATTTGAAGCGGTGTTTCTCAAACTTGGTCCTTCATTTGTGCAGTGTTTCTCTGTCTTTTCATTATTAGGTTAATTTTGTTTCTTTGTGTGTGTCGTGTGTGTTCTGAAGTAAACAGTATATATACGGGTCTTGCTTCTGGATCCATTCAGCCAGCCTGTGTCGTTTGGTTGGAGCATTTAGTTCGTTTACATTCAAAGTAATTATTGATACGAATGTTCCTATTGTTATCTTCTTAGGAATTTGGGGTTTGATTTGTAGGACTTCTCCTACTCTTGTATTTATTGGCTATATCAGGCCCTTTAGCATTTGTTGTAGTGCTGGTTTTGTGGTACAGAATTCTTTTAGTTTTTGCTTGTCTGTGAAGCTTTTGACTTCACCATCAATTCTGAATGAGATTCTTGCTGGGTAGAGAATTCTTGGTTGGAGGTTATTCTCTTTTAGCCGTTTAAATGTGTCTTGCCATTCTCTTCTGGCCTGCAGGATTTCTGTTGAAAGATCCACAGTTAGATGTATGGGGTTTCCTTTATATGTTATTTGTTGTTTACTCCTAGCTGCTTTTAGTATTCTGTCTTTATATTTGGTTTGCGTTAGTTTGATTAGAATGTGCCTTGGTGTGTTTCTTCTGGGGTTTATCCTGTGTGGAACTCTTTGTGCTTCTTGGACTTGGTTGACTATTTCCTTTCCCATGCTGGGGAAGTTTTCAACTATAACCTCTTCAAGAATTTTTTCATAGCCTTTCTTCCCCTCTTCTTCTTCTGGAACTCCTATAATTCTAACGTTGGTGCATTTGATATTGTCCCACAGGTCTCTAATGCTATCCTCAGTTCTTTTCATTCTTTCAGTTTGGTTCTGTTTTTCAGCATTTATCTCAACCATTCTGTCTTCCAGCTCACTTATCCGTTCTTCTGTCTCTGATACTCTACTGTTAAGACCTTCTATAGTATTTTTGAGTTCAGCAGTTGAGTTGGTGGTCTCTATTTGCTTATTTTTCATTTCTTGCATGTCTCTTCTCAGTGCACTAATTTCCTCTAATATTCTGTTTTCTGTGTTTTGCATTCTCATTAGTATAGCTTTTCTGAATTCTCTTTCAGACAATTTGTCTATCTCCTCCTCTGTCATTTGAAGCGGTGTTTCTCAAACTTGGTCCTTCATTTGTGCAGTGTTTCTCTGTCTTTTCATTATTAGGTTAATTTTTGTTTCTTTGTGTGTGTCTGTGTGTGTGGAGTTCTTTTTCTCCCACCAGGCTTCTTGGTTGAATTCTCTCTTCCTTTGGGTTTCTGTCCTTGTAGAAGGGTTCAGTGGTTTGTACTTGGATGGTGTTAGGTCTTGTTTACAGATGAATAATCTCTAGTGTTGTATGTTCTTTGATAGTATGGGGTCTTTGAATCAGGGCTTCCGCTCTGAGGATCCTTGGTTTGATGATTGGTCAGGGGGTATAGGCTCTATGCCTGGTTTGCTATGGTGTTCTGTGATATTAGTTCAAATACTAGCATCTGAGGAACAAGAGGTGCATCCCTGATGGGTGACAGTCATGAAAGCATGCAGATGTTTTCTAACATAATTGTAAGATATACATACATACACAGCAATACCTGCAACTGACCAGTTTTACAGAGATAAAGCACAGGGAATCTTTCTGGTAAATTATGCAATCAAAGATGATACTTGCCCACTAAGCTCTGAATTAATTAAAATAGTGCCTGAATAAATAGATCCAGGGCAAGGTCCTGGCTTGGATAATTACAATGAGAGCAATTTTTAACTAGGACATGCGTTGTGGGTGACGAGAAGGAGAGTGTATTGGTAATGAGAAAGAATAGAATAGGGTTAGGTAGCAAAGATTAGTGTGTTGTATTGTTTAGTGCAGCTGGAAGAGAATAGTGGAGACAGGAAGGTAGGAAATATTTATCTAGAGGATATTGGTATATAGGAAAAGTTTTTACATTTAGAATATAGAGGGAGAAAGCAGTGGCAAGAGGAAAGAGAATTAGAAGTTTCCAAGAATTAAAATTTTAAAAAAATACAATACAATAAAATAAAAGTCAGAAAAAGAAATTAAAAAATAAAAACGGGCAGAAAAAACTAATAAGAGACCAAAAAACAAACAAACAAAAACAAAACAAAACAAACAAGAAACAGAACAAATAAACAAACAGAAAAAAAACCCCAAACCAGACCAGTCAATTGAATAAACAAAATAGTCCACAACAAATAAACAAGCAAAAAAAAGCTAAATATTGTCCCTGGTTTTTATCTTCTCATCTGCCTGTTGGAAACCAATCTGCTCTTGATGGTGGTGTCTTGATGGCGTAGTCTTTCCCTTATAGCGCTGGTTGCTATGGTTTCTGTTTTTGTTTTCAGCAAAACGAAGGCTTTGCTGTGAGCTTGGGTGCTGGTCGGGGTGGCGGGCTGATCCCAGTTTGTTGGGCGGGAGCCACGGCGCGCATAGTCCCGTGTTGGAGAGGGGCGCCCTGCCTCTACAGCGCACCCGCCAGTAGTCTCCAATCCCTGGTCTTTCCCCGCCTTCCTCCGCTGCCGCTACAGTTCTAGGGGTGCACGGGCTCCTTCGCCACTGGCACACGTGCACTGCCGGTCACGCGTCCAAGTCCCAAAGGCAGGCGTGAGCTTTCCCGTCCAGCTTGTGACCCGCCCCTGATGAGCAAACCGTGGGCGACTTCCCCTCTCCGTTCAGCAAGCCGTCCGCTAGTAATGTCTGAACTTACCCGCGGCGCGGAGGCGCGCGGCATCGGTCTGCCGCGGCTCCTCATCCTGTCCACCGCGGCTCCACTTTTAACCCTCTTAATGTCATTTTTCAATACCTAGAAGTTTTCATTTTTATGTATTCCTTTTTTTGTCACTTTTTTGATGATTCTGAGTTCTGTTTTCTGCTTAACATTTCCATTTCAAAATTACCTTTTTTGTAAGTTCATTGTATTTTTTTTCCAGTACTTATATAAGGATATTTAAGTTGAAACACAATGAAATACAAATCTTTCACCTATGGAAAAGGCAAAGATTAGGCTTCCCTTGTGGTTCAGTGGTAAAGATTCTGCCTACCACTGCAGGAGACCCAGTTTTTATCACTGATCCAGGAAGATCCCATGTACCGAGAGCAACTAAGCTCATGTGCCACAACTGTTAAGCCTGGGAACTGCGACAACTGAGCCCATCTACCACAACTACTGAAGTTCGTGTTCCCTAGAGCTTGTGCTCAGCAAACAAAAGAAGCCACTGCAATGAGAAGCTTGTGCACCACAACTAAGAGTAGCCTCCACTCACCAAAACTTGAGAAAATCCCACATAACAAGGAAGACCCAGTAGAGCCATAAATAAAATTAAAAAAGACAAAGAAAAAGGCAAAGATCAAAAAAGCTGGTGCAACACTGCATTAGTGGATTGTGGAAAGGAGTAGACATTCCCATACTTTTGGTGGGTTTATAAATTTAATTGTTAGCATTTGTTGGATTGATTGTAGGGATGAAGGCATTGGTTTATAGTGTCCCAAATGGCCTCCTCTCGGCCTGCCATCTGATCATCAGCTACATCCATAGGTAGTTTTATTTTATATTATTTTCTTTTGCCTGTTTATTGGCATATAGTTGATTTACAATGTTGTGCTAATTTCTGCTGTGCAGCAAAGTGGCCCAGTTATACACACCCATCTATGTATTCTTTCTAATATTCTTTTCCATTACAGTTTATCCTAGTATATTAGATATTGTTTCCTGTGCCATACAGTAAGTCCTGTTGCTTGTCCATTCTATAGGTAACAGTTGCATCTACTAACACCCCACCCAACTCCCAGTCCACCTCCCCCCCCTTTTTCCCAAGTCATGTCTGTGAGTCTCTTTCTGTTTTATGTATTCCTTTTTTTGTCACTTTTTTGATGATTCTGAGTTCTGTTTTCTGCTTAACATTTCCATTTCAAAATTACCTTTTTTGTAAGTTCATTGTATTTTTTTTCCAGTACTTATATAAGGATATTTAAGTTGAAACACAATGAAATACAAATCTTTCACCTATGGAAAAGGCAAAGATTAGGCTTCCCTTGTGGTTCAGTGGTAAAGATTCTGCCTACCACTGCAGGAGACCCAGTTTTTATCACTGATCCAGGAAGATCCCATGTACCGAGAGCAACTAAGCTCATGTGCCACAACTGTTAAGCCTGGGAACTGCGACAACTGAGCCCATCTACCACAACTACTGAAGTTCGTGTTCCCTAGAGCTTGTGCTCAGCAAACAAAAGAAGCCACTGCAATGAGAAGCTTGTGCACCACAACTAAGAGTAGCCTCCACTCACCAAAACTTGAGAAAATCCCACATAACAAGGAAGACCCAGTAGAGCCATAAATAAAATTAAAAAAGACAAAGAAAAAGGCAAAGATCAAAAAAGCTGGTGCAACACTGCATTAGTGGATTGTGGAAAGGAGTAGACATTCCCATACTTTTGGTGGGTTTATAAATTTAATTGTTAGCATTTGTTGGATTGATTGTAGGGATGAAGGCATTGGTTTATAGTGTCCCAAATGGCCTCCTCTCGGCCTGCCATCTGATCATCAGCTACATCCATAGGTAGTTTTATTTTATATTATTTTCTTTTGCCTGTTTATTGGCATATAGTTGATTTACAATGTTGTGCTAATTTCTGCTGTGCAGCAAAGTGGCCCAGTTATACACACCCATCTATGTATTCTTTCTAATATTCTTTTCCATTACAGTTTATCCTAGTATATTAGATATTGTTTCCTGTGCCATACAGTAAGTCCTGTTGCTTGTCCATTCTATAGGTAACAGTTGCATCTACTAACACCCCACCCAACTCCCAGTCCACCTCTCCTCCTGCCTCCCTCCCTCTTGGCAACCACAAGTCAGATCTCTATGTCTGTGAGTCTCTTTCTGTTTTATATACAGGTTCATTTGTGCTGTGAGTAATATCTTCTTCACACCAGAGCCATTTGGCTCAGGGGGACTGACTTTTGTTGATCAAACACACAGAAATCCCATTCAGATCCTTCTTTTGTTAATGGTTCCATGTGATCATTTATTAATGAACACATAGATTCTATTAATTTATTTTAAAAAATAGAGGTTCTCTCCATTGTTTTGGATACCTACAGGCAGTGGCAAAAAGAAGAAAGGCTCTCCTTCCCAACCTCATTTCTTCCTAACTGGGGTGCAAGGCTTCCTCCACCCAGCCTAGCACATACCCCACTGTGTGGGCTTGGGGCTCACACCTTGAGCTCAGCACATGTTGGACTTTCTGATGGGCTTTGAGTCTCAGTAGCTGATCCTGCATAGACTGAGGCCCTGTGATGGGAGTTATATAGAGCACTCTACAAAATTCTTCCTTGAATTTTCCCAGAATGAATACCTCCCTCTCTTAGCTTGCTTCTTCCAAATCAGAAGTGATTTGTGGCTTGGTATCTGTCCTCAGTCTTTTCTGGTTTGTGGGAATGGGACGGTGAGATGCTGCATCATTCTCTGACAGAAACTTGCTTCTTTCCTTGGTTGCTATTTCTTGAGTTAATGGCCTGGAATTAGTTTCCCTCCCTTGTTTCATAACTGATTATGAATCTTTTTCTGATTGGGTGAGACAGCATTTGTGAGCTGGCTTCATTCAACCACTTTTAGGCAGGTTAGTTCCTCATTTGTAAGATAAAGATATAAGACATATATCAGAGACTAAATAAATATTCTTTATTCCCATCTCTTTCTTTCCTTTCTGCCTTCTTATAGTCCATATATTAGATATGTTTTAGGATAAATTTAAATATTTTATATATTGGAAAACAACATAGCCCTACATTTAAAATATTAAATGCATTTTATATGGTAATGTGTTGTATATGAATGTGGAGGATTACTTATGAGTCCACTTAACAAACTGACTTATTTATTAGATTGAGAGACATGGTTTACCAATTTTATAATAAAGTTTTAATGCCATGTTGGAAAAAGATATGTATTGGCTGCATTTGGGGTTTTATAAATCAACAGAACAGAGAATCCAGGAAAAATAAAAAGAAATGCCATCTGATGATAATTGAAGCCTGAAATGAAATAAACTTGAAAAGAAAAACAGAAAAGCCAGAAAAATCCCATTAGAACATTAACTGAATCCCATTTTCTGCCCCAGTGCAAAGGCTGGACAGGCTCCATGAGGACTGGTTAGGCACCTCTCTGGGGAAACCAGTGTTCCAGGCTCCTGACTCCATCTGAAGCTGTTAGCCCTCATCTTTATTTTCCCTCATGTACTGCTGAGATGTATTTTAACAATCTTTAAATATATGTGACTGTAAAAGTCCTATAAGCAAGTTAAAATCGTGGTACTGCCGTTAGTAATTCCACAGCTTTCTCTGGTTTATTCTGTTCCTTCCAAGGACCGAAACCTTCTACTCCTCTTCTCCTGTCTACACCAGTCCTGCTGCTGGCTTGGCCCCTCACCACTGGATGAGAGAAAGAATAATTCTCCCAGGGTAGAATGACTGTCATTTTGTCTGTGTTGATTCTAATCGTACCTATTTGTACTTCATTCCTTACACGGATGAGGTGATAAGGACTTAAAAATCAAATCGTAACTATGAATATTAAACTGCAGCGATATTGGAGGAACATTTAATCAACTTGATACATTTTCCTATAAGGACTGAGGTTGAAGAAGTATTTCTCAGTAAAAGCTAAGTTAGTTCATTCAAAGCAGTACAAAATAATAAGGTTTGTATAAAACTATTTGAGGGCACGATTTACTAAATGATTGTTTTCTTAAAACATTAAGAAACAGGGCTTCTTTTTTATATATGTTTATTTATTTATTTATTTATTTTGGCTATTCTGGGTTTTCACTACTGCCACAGGCTCTTCTCTAGTTGCAGGGAGTGGGGCTACTTTCTAGTTAAGGTGAACAGCCTTCTTGTTGTGGTGATTTCTCCCATGATGGAACTCGGGCTCTAGGGCACACGGGCTTCAGTAGTTGTAGCACATGGGCTCAATTGTTGTGACTCCAAGGCTCTAGATCACAGGCTCAACAGTTGTGGCTCACGGACTTAGTTGCTCCACAGCATGTGAGATCTTCCTGGCTCAGGGATCAAACCTGTGTCTCCTGCATTGGCAGGTGAACTCTTAACCACTGAGCTATGAGGGAAGCCCCAGAAACAGGGATTCTTAAGCTCTTTAATATTGCTACATTAATAGGCAAGATGTAATATTCACAATATTCTAATAGGTGAGGTATGAAATATACCTTACAGTTCTTGGTAAAACTTAACTTTATACTTCCCTGAAGGCTTAAATCTAAGCAACTTACTTGGAAAAAAGACTCTGCTGAATTTAATGAGTGTTCTTGCCTGAAAAATTTTCTGCTGACTGCTGTAATCATAAGTCTTTTTCCTTTTAATTTTTACTTAGTAGGTTGAAGATAGTTACAGTACTTGTGAAACAAACCAAGAAGTCCGTACACCTATAAAAAATAAGACTAGTTGCTAAAACAATAAGCATGATAACTAAATGAAAGAAGGCCATAAACATTCTGGGAAAAGCACTGGCTTTGGACTTGTAAGAGCCAAGTTATAGAACAGATCCTAACAACAACAACATGACAGTGTGAACTTTTATGAATAATTAGTTTTCACATCTGTAAAATAAAGCCTATAAGACCTTCTATCATGATATGGCAAGAAGCCAGATGAAATACTTACAGATAGTAATGTCTGTGGAAGCATTTTGCAAGATAAAGGGTTTTCCCCGTTGATAATTTCTATAAGGACTGAGGTTGAAGAAGTATTTCTCAGTAAAAGCTAAGTTAGTTCATTCAAAGCAGTACAAAATAATAAGGTTTGTATAAAACTATTTGAGGGCACGATTTACTAAATGATTGTTTTCTTAAAACATTAAGAAACAGGGCTTCTTTTTTATATATGTTTATTTATTTATTTATTTATTTTGGCTATTCTGGGTTTTCACTACTGCCACAGGCTCTTCTCTAGTTGCAGGGAGTGGGGCTACTTTCTAGTTAAGGTGAACAGCCTTCTTGTTGTGGTGATTTCTCCCATGATGGAACTCGGGCTCTAGGGCACACGGGCTTCAGTAGTTGTAGCACATGGGCTCAATTGTTGTGACTCCAAGGCTCTAGATCACAGGCTCAACAGTTGTGGCTCACGGACTTAGTTGCTCCACAGCATGTGAGATCTTCCTGGCTCAGGGATCAAACCTGTGTCTCCTGCATTGGCAGGTGAACTCTTAACCACTGAGCTATGAGGGAAGCCCCAGAAACAGGGATTCTTAAGCTCTTTAATATTGCTACATTAATAGGCAAGATGTAATATTCACAATATTCTAATAGGTGAGGTATGAAATATACCTTACAGTTCTTGGTAAAACTTAACTTTATACTTCCCTGAAGGCTTAAATCTAAGCAACTTACTTGGAAAAAAGACTCTGCTGAATTTAATGAGTGTTCTTGCCTGAAAAATTTTCTGCTGACTGCTGTAATCATAAGTCTTTTTCCTTTTAATTTTTACTTAGTAGGTTGAAGATAGTTACAGTACTTGTGAAACAAACCAAGAAGTCCGTACACCTATAAAAAATAAGACTAGTTGCTAAAACAATAAGCATGATAACTAAATGAAAGAAGGCCATAAACATTCTGGGAAAAGCACTGGCTTTGGACTTGTAAGAGCCAAGTTATAGAACAGATCCTAACAACAACAACATGACAGTGTGAACTTTTATGAATAATTAGTTTTCACATCTGTAAAATAAAGCCTATAAGACCTTCTATCATGATATGGCAAGAAGCCAGATGAAATACTTACAGATAGTAATGTCTGTGGAAGCATTTTGCATACTGTAAAGCACTATATGAGGTTTCCCAGGTGGCTCAGTGGTAAATAACCAGTTGGCCAATGCAGAAGATGTGGGTTTGATCTCTGGGTCAGGAAGATCCCCTGGAGAAGGAAATGGCAACCCACTCTAGTATTCTTTTTTTTTTTTTTTCACTCTAGTATTCTTGCCTGGAAAATCCCATGGAGACACAGAGCAGGATACAGTCCATAGAGTTGCAAAAGGGTCAGACGAGACTTAGCAACTTATCAACAACAACAAAAGCGTTGGAGGATTTGAATTAATTTTTAATTTACAGAAAATAAATGCTTTCTCACCTTCAATTCAATTTACATAAGGCATAAGATCAGAGTTCTAATTTATTGTACAAGTTTGCAGAAATGATTGGTTGATTTAACGGTTATGAAAGTGTCTTGTAAACTACAAGGTCCCTTGAAAACTACAAGGGTTTTCACATCCGTGAATTTAAAAAGTGCTCAGCAAATAGTGATTCGTACTGGCATTCTCTGCAGTGTCTTATTATTTGCAAAACGAGAAACATAAGTAGAAAATCTGGCTATAGAACTTTGTAATTCCTAAATACTGAATCCCTGAAGAGCTATATGTCAACCACACTCACAGAGGAATTCAGATAAACTGATTTGTAAGTTATCTTTCTGAAAGACAACTTTTAATAAGTTCCAAATTTTGATTAATCTAATTTTTTATTTTACTTAGTAGGTTGAAGATAGTTACAGTACTTGTGAAACAAACCAAGAAGTCCGTACACCTATAAAAAATAAGACTAGTTGCTAAAACAATAAGCATGATAACTAAATGAAAGAAGGCCATAAACATTCTGGGAAAAGCACTGGCTTTGGACTTGTAAGAGCCAAGTTATAGAACAGATCCTAACAACAACAACATGACAGTGTGAACTTTTATGAATAATTAGTTTTCACATCTGTAAAATAAAGCCTATAAGACCTTCTATCATGATATGGCAAGAAGCCAGATGAAATACTTACAGATAGTAATGTCTGTGGAAGCATTTTGCATACTGTAAAGCACTATATGAGGTTTCCCAGGTGGCTCAGTGGTAAATAACCAGTTGGCCAATGCAGAAGATGTGGGTTTGATCTCTGGGTCAGGAAGATCCCCTGGAGAAGGAAATGGCAACCCACTCTAGTATTCTTTTTTTTTTTTTTTCACTCTAGTATTCTTGCCTGGAAAATCCCATGGAGACACAGAGCAGGATACAGTCCATAGAGTTGCAAAAGGGTCAGACGAGACTTAGCAACTTATCAACAACAACAAAAGCGTTGGAGGATTTGAATTAATTTTTAATTTACAGAAAATAAATGCTTTCTCACCTTCAATTCAATTTACATAAGGCATAAGATCAGAGTTCTAATTTATTGTACAAGTTTGCAGAAATGATTGGTTGATTTAACGGTTATGAAAGTGTCTTGTAAACTACAAGGTCCCTTGAAAACTACAAGGGTTTTCACATCCGTGAATTTAAAAAGTGCTCAGCAAATAGTGATTCGTACTGGCATTCTCTGCAGTGTCTTATTATTTGCAAAACGAGAAACATAAGTAGAAAATCTGGCTATAGAACTTTGTAATTCCTAAATACTGAATCCCTGAAGAGCTATATGTCAACCACACTCACAGAGGAATTCAGATAAACTGATTTGTAAGTTATCTTTCTGAAAGACAACTTTTTAATAAATCAATGTATTTTCCAGGGATGATAGTTGCATTTGTTTACTTTTCCAAAGCATCTATGATTATAATTTATAATTTACAAACATTGTACCCTCGGCAGCTCTCTCTGTGTTATTGTCCTCATTCTGCATAGGAGGAAATGGGGAAGATGAATTCTTTTTTTTTTTAGAGAGGGGAGTGGGCGGGCCACTTCTATTGGTTTTTCATTTATTTATTTTCATCCATCTTCGTTCTTTGGCCCATGTGTGCCTCCCATCGCAGTGGCCTCTGTTGTCGCAGAGCACTGGCTCTGGGCGCATGCGCTCCAGAGCTCCGGCTCGGTAATTGGACACATCTGTCCAGCCGCTCTGCGGCACGCGGGATCTTCCCAGGCCAGGAATTGAACCAGCGCCCCCTGCACTGCAAGGCGGTATCCTTACCCACTGGACCACCAGGGAAGCCGGAAGGTGAATTCTTAATCACTGGTCCCCCTGGGAAGTCCTTGGCTTTTTAAATAGGATGGTTTTATCACAGTATCCAGAGGTCTAGAAATTGATTCATCAAGGAATAAGGAATAATCTAAATTTTGTTACAGGATCAGCAAAGTTACGGGCTTACTCAACTTTGTAGTAAGAGCTTGTGGTGCGTGTTCAGTTGTGTCTGACTCTTTGTGACCCTTTGGACTGTAGACTGCCAGGCTCCTGTGTCCAAGAGATTTTTCAAGCAAGAATACTGGAGTGGGTAGTAACAGCTAGTGGACTGGCAGAATTGGTGAGTCTTTTTCACAATAGGCATAAATTCCCTTATAAGTATGGGAATTTGGAGGAACTAGAAACATCATTCTCACACCTGCCTTCATCATTACTAACTACCACACTGATCTTGAGGATTGCCAGGAATTCCTTCTTTGATTCAGCTAGCAATAATGTGAGAGGTCATCTGATGAACTGGAAAGAGCATTTGCCTTGAATCTAAGGAACCCTGGAGTCTAATTGAAAGTGGGTCATTAATTAAAATTTGACCTTGAAAAACTTCTTTCTTCACTCGACTGATTTCCCTATCTGAAACATGAAAGTGTTGACATCTAAGGGCAATTCCAGGTTTAAAACTTGTGGCTGCACATTTCTGCTGGAAAATTTCTCAGATGCCCTAGTCTACAGTTTTAACTTATTTTTATTTTTTAGCAGAGAGATTAAGACTCAGTGAGACACATTTATATTTTCATATTTCCTAATGAGATTTCAGCATCAAACTTTTATTTTAAGACCACCTAGGAATGTTTACGAGCACTCATGAAAGTCTTTATTTTGGGTGAACATTGGGAGCAGATGCCCTGCTGTGGATGGAGCAGCCTAACAGGACTGTCTGTTCATTTCCAAGGGTAGCTCAAGGTGTTGGGATGACTCTGTAAAGCCCCATATGGCCTGGGACCTGGTTACCTTTAGCAATCACTTTCCTCCCCATGCAGAGTCAATTAATAGGCAATTAAAGCTCTGAATTGCTCCAGCTAATGGATCCCAGATCGGAACACCAGAAAATGAGAGACAGGAGGTTTTCCTTCCTTTTCCCCATATCTTTCTTCAATTATATTTTCAAGTTTCTAACATACCCTTGCCTCTGAAAACTGTCACATTTAAATTTTCTAGGATATATATAGATAGATAGATAGATAGTCAGTTTTACTTGTTATTTGATTTCTATATTATTGGCTCAAAAAAATCTTTAATGGCGTCTGATCATTCATGGAAACAAATCTCAAATTTTCTGCCTAGCTTCCTCTAATACAGTCCTTAATACAGTCCAACTTTTACCATCCAAACACATTTTCACACACTTCCTTTCAAACACCCAGTATTTGCTTTTTTTTTTCTTTTGTCCCTTTTGTTCCCCAATCAAAGTCTGCCCACTCTGTAAATTTCAGCTTAAAGCCAACATTATGACCATTCCAGTTCTCAGTTATGATTCTGAATATTAGGTTTACTATAGAATAATTTGGTCTCCCAACTTATTCATGCTAGTTATCCTTTTCAATTGTTCTCTGCACACATAGAGCAAGACATCTGGAGGGCAGGACTCATGGTTTCTATTTCTCTTCATATCTGCAGACTCCACCTAGCAGAGTGATATTCATCACTGAGGGTCCCTAAATAAGGAGTTTAGAACTTGTTGCTGTCATACACAACTTGACAAAATTGGACATTTGAATACTTTGGATTATACACTTAGAGTCAAGCAATCTTAGGATTTTAAAGCCTTAGGGACCTTAGGGAATAATATAACAAAATTTTCATTTCTCAGATTGAAAAAAAACAACAATAAAAAAACAAACCACAAAAACCAATGGAAGCAGTGAGTTGCCCCCAAAGTTTAGCTGTAAATATGTGAAAAGCTTGGGTCCAATCCCAAATGTTCTGACCTGAAGCTACGCTCCTTCCCCTCCCCCAGTAGTATTTGGGTTTAACCTTTCACCCCCCACGCCTCTTGGATGGAGCAGCCTACATGTCTGTTCATTTCTTTTTTCTTGTAAAGCCCCATATGGCCTGGGACCTGGTTACCTTTAGCAATCACTTTCCTCCCCATGCAGAGTCAATTAATAGGCAATTAAAGCTCTGAATTGCTCCAGCTAATGGATCCCAGATCGGAACACCAGAAAATGAGAGACAGGAGGTTTTCCTTCCTTTTCCCCATATCTTTCTTCAATTATATTTTCAAGTTTCTAACATACCCTTGCCTCTGAAAACTGTCACATTTAAATTTTCTAGGATATATATAGATAGATAGATAGATAGTCAGTTTTACTTGTTATTTGATTTCTATATTATTGGCTCAAAAAAATCTTTAATGGCGTCTGATCATTCATGGAAACAAATCTCAAATTTTCTGCCTAGCTTCCTCTAATACAGTCCTTAATACAGTCCAACTTTTACCATCCAAACACATTTTCACACACTTCCTTTCAAACACCCAGTATTTGCTTTTTTTTTTCTTTTGTCCCTTTTGTTCCCCAATCAAAGTCTGCCCACTCTGTAAATTTCAGCTTAAAGCCAACATTATGACCATTCCAGTTCTCAGTTATGATTCTGAATATTAGGTTTACTATAGAATAATTTGGTCTCCCAACTTATTCATGCTAGTTATCCTTTTCAATTGTTCTCTGCACACATAGAGCAAGACATCTGGAGGGCAGGACTCATGGTTTCTATTTCTCTTCATATCTGCAGACTCCACCTAGCAGAGTGATATTCATCACTGAGGGTCCCTAAATAAGGAGTTTAGAACTTGTTGCTGTCATACACAACTTGACAAAATTGGACATTTGAATACTTTGGATTATACACTTAGAGTCAAGCAATCTTAGGATTTTAAAGCCTTAGGGACCTTAGGGAATAATATAACAAAATTTTCATTTCTCAGATTGAAAAAAAACAACAATAAAAAAACAAACCACAAAAACCAATGGAAGCAGTGAGTTGCCCCCAAAGTTTAGCTGTAAATATGTGAAAAGCTTGGGTCCAATCCCAAATGTTCTGACCTGAAGCTACGCTCCTTCCCCTCCCCCAGTAGTATGGAACCTTTCCCCCGCTATGACACATTTGACAGGGGTTGTTCACTTGAATGAGGCTCTCCCATGGGCATACCCAGGGTTGTCTACAGTACTAGAGAGGGCAATACAGCATCATTGATCTCTACAGCTCAGCAATGATGTCATAAGACAAATGAGAGTCACAGTCATGTCTCATCTTGCCTGCTTTTTGAGTTTTGAAAAGTTGCAAATGTCAGTACTTTAAATATTATTAGTATCAAGTGACTGGCAAAAAACCCTGCCACTCTGTACATGTTGCTGTCTTTTGACCACCATTCAAGACTACAGTAATGAGCCCACATTGATAAAATTCTACTCCATGCTGTCAGATAGGTTGGAAAGGTTTCGATCAGGTCAGGCCTGGTGCTTACAGTTCTTTCATGTAACACTTTCAAAGCACAGAAGCAACATAGAGAGATGGAATGGCTGGGACAGGAAGGTGGGGAGAGAGCTCCTGTGGTAACTGGAAAGGGGAGCCCTGGGGATCAGACTACAGGGCTGTGATGGCAGATCCAGTGATAGGGTGATCACAGCAGGAGTAGATAAATGACCTCTGAAAGTAGATAGGAGGGGAAGTGGAGAGGAGTTTAGAACCACATGATATAGATACAGACAGTTTGGGGTGGAAATCAGCAATCACGTTCATGTAGGAAATGATTAGAAAGGCAGGAAAGAACATCACTGTGAAAGTGGTGGGACTGAGGACTTCCTTGGTGGCAGAGTGGACAGAACATCTGCCTGCTAATGCAGGGGACACGGGTGCCATCCCTGGCCTAGGAAGATTCCACATGCCATGGGGCAACTACACCCGTCTGCCACAACTACTGAGCCCAGGAACCTAGAGCCTGTGCTCCGCAACAGGAGAAGCATAGAAGTGAGAAGCCAGCTTACCACAACGAAGAGTTGCCCGCTCTTCTCCGCAACTAGAGAAAGCCCGGGTGCAGCAAGGAAGGCCCTGTGCAACCAAACAACAACAACAAAAGTGGTGGGATTGAAAGGCTGGGTGTGAGAGCAAGGAAAGATGGAAGGAGGGAGAGGAGAGGAAAGAGGAAAGAAGGGATGTCCCACCCTCTCCTGCCCCCACTGTGTCCACAGGGCTGTTCTCTATGTCTGGATCTCTATTCCTGCCTTGCAAATAGGTTTATCAACACCATTTTTCTAGATTCCATGTATATACATTAATATTATATATATATATATATATATATATATATGATGTTTTTCTCTTTCTGACTTTGTATAACAGGCTCTAGCTTCATTCACCTCACTAGAATTGACTCTGATTTGTTCCTTTTTATGGCTGAGTAATATTCCATGTATATATTTACCACAACTTCTTTATCCATTTATCTGTTGATGGACATCTAGGTTGCTTCTATGTCCTGGCTATTTTAAACAGTACAAAGTGTCTAAGAGATGCAATTGGGTACCAAACAGGGGAAGTGACTCACTTGTAGTCTTCATGGTTAAATCAATGGCAAAGGGAGTAGGAATGAAGCCTCCTGATTTCCATTCAAATGTCCTTTTTAGTAAGAAATGCATGATATGCAGCAATACATACAGGCTTGACAGCTCCTAACTGTAATATTTCACCAGATTATTAGCTCCTAGAGGGCTCTGTCTTGTCCATTTTCTGCATTCACAGTGATGGTCTGGACACCTGGTATACCATGGGATTCTGTAACTGTTCACTTAAACTTCAGGTAATCCGAGGAATTATTTCACATTTGAGGCATAGTTCAACAAGCCTTAGGACTGATAGAGCAGAAATAATTTGAATGAAGCAGAAACTTTTCAGGTATGGTCATTTTCCTAACCCTTCTCTAATCTTGTGTGTAAAATCCATAGCTCAGCACACAGCAACTCTCAGTAAATGCTAGCTATTATTTTACAAACTTGCCTACGAGGCCATGATATGATGGTATAACTTGGCCAGAACAGAGGCCCTGCCAAGTCTGATTCTCTTTCCTTCACAGGTGTTGGCAGATAGCAGTTTTTTGGGGGGATGTCTAATATGGCAGAAAGGGGTGCAAAGAGGTGATAAGCTGCTGCCCAAATGGTGGTCTGATTCTTTTTTTCCTTGCACCAGATTCTGGAAGAGGAAAGATGGAAGGAGGAGAGGAGAGGAAAGAGGAAAGAAGGGATGTCCCACCCTCTCCTGCCCCCACTGTGTCCACAGGGCTGTTCTCTATGTCTGGATCTCTATTCCTGCCTTGCAAATAGGTTTATCAACACCATTTTTCTAGATTCCATGTATATACATTAATATTATATATATATATATATATATATATATATGATGTTTTTCTCTTTCTGACTTTGTATAACAGGCTCTAGCTTCATTCACCTCACTAGAATTGACTCTGATTTGTTCCTTTTTATGGCTGAGTAATATTCCATGTATATATTTACCACAACTTCTTTATCCATTTATCTGTTGATGGACATCTAGGTTGCTTCTATGTCCTGGCTATTTTAAACAGTACAAAGTGTCTAAGAGATGCAATTGGGTACCAAACAGGGGAAGTGACTCACTTGTAGTCTTCATGGTTAAATCAATGGCAAAGGGAGTAGGAATGAAGCCTCCTGATTTCCATTCAAATGTCCTTTTTAGTAAGAAATGCATGATATGCAGCAATACATACAGGCTTGACAGCTCCTAACTGTAATATTTCACCAGATTATTAGCTCCTAGAGGGCTCTGTCTTGTCCATTTTCTGCATTCACAGTGATGGTCTGGACACCTGGTATACCATGGGATTCTGTAACTGTTCACTTAAACTTCAGGTAATCCGAGGAATTATTTCACATTTGAGGCATAGTTCAACAAGCCTTAGGACTGATAGAGCAGAAATAATTTGAATGAAGCAGAAACTTTTCAGGTATGGTCATTTTCCTAACCCTTCTCTAATCTTGTGTGTAAAATCCATAGCTCAGCACACAGCAACTCTCAGTAAATGCTAGCTATTATTTTTACAAACTTGCCTACGAGGCCATGATATGATGGTATAACTTGGCCGCCAGAACAGAGGCCCTGCCAAGTCTGATTCTCTTTCCTTCACAGGTGTTGGCAGATAGCAGTTTTTTGGGGGGATGTCTAATATGGCAGAAAGGGGTGCAAAGAGGTGATAAGCTGCTGCCCAAATGGTGGTCACTGTTCCATTTAACAGTAATTGATTACTTTAATAACAATGAAAGCTTATCAGCCCTGTAGAGTTTCTCAACCCAGATTGTCCTCTACCTTCTTTAAAGTTTTAAGATGTTTATTTCCTGTCAGCACTATTTTTATTTAATGGGATCCTGTCAGGGATTTTCCTGTACTTTTCTGTTTACTTTTCTTCCTGTTGCTCAAAAACAGGAATTAAAAGATAAAGATGAACCATTGTAAAGCACTTTGTAATGACCTTTACAAAATTCTTGTTAAATGTTTCAAGGTTACCACCTGGGTCAAGTGCTCATCACACAGTATTGAGTGGACAAATGAAAGGAAACTGGAAGAGGCTCTGAGACATCTGGGCTGCTATAAAAACTTGCTCTTGCCTGGTATGAATTCTTCACCACAATTATTTCCTTCACAGGAGGCATTTTCATCTTGATTCTGGCATTTGACTCTTTTCTCATCTTTCTTCTTGGGTAGAAAACGATTCCACTTTCTGTTTTTTTTTTTTTTTTAATTTTTAATTTTAGACAATGTCTCTTGGCCTCAGTTTTCTGTAATGAAAGTAGGACGTGTTCTGTGATGAGGGAGATTCCCTGGTGGCTCAGACAGTAAAGAATCTGCCTGCAATGCAGGAGACCTGCGTTTGATCTCTGGGTTGGGAAGACTCCCTGGAGAAGGAAATGGCAACTCACTCCAGTATTCTTGCCTGGAGAATACCATGGACAAAGGAGCCTGGAGGGCTATAGTCCAAGGGTCTTAAAGAGTCAGACAACGGATATTCAACAAGCCTTAGGACTGATAGAGCAGAAATAATTTGAATGAAGCAGAAACTTTTCAGGTATGGTCATTTTCCTAACCCTTCTCTAATCTTGTGTGTAAAATCCATAGCTCAGCACACAGCAACTCTCAGTAAATGCTAGCTATTATTTTACAAACTTGCCTACGAGGCCATGATATGATGGTATAACTTGGCCGCCAGAACAGAGGCCCTGCCAAGTCTGATTCTCTTTCCTTCACAGGTGTTGGCAGATAGCAGTTTTTTGGGGGGATGTCTAATATGGCAGAAAGGGGTGCAAAGAGGTGATAAGCTGCTGCCCAAATGGTGGTCACTGTTCCATTTAACAGTAATTGATTACTTTAATAACAATGAAAGCTTATCAGCCCTGTAGAGTTTCTCAACCCAGATTGTCCTCTACCTTCTTTAAAGTTTTAAGATGTTTATTTCCTGTCAGCACTATTTTTATTTAATGGGATCCTGTCCGGATTTTCCTGTACTTTTCTGTTTACTTTTCTTCCTGTTGCTCAAAAACAGGAATTAAAAGATAAAGATGAACCATTGTAAAGCACTTTGTAATGACCTTTACAAAATTCTTGTTAAATGTTTCAAGGTTACCACCTGGGTCAAGTGCTCATCACACAGTATTGAGTGGACAAATGAAAGGAAACTGGAAGAGGCTCTGAGACATCTGGGCTGCTATAAAAACTTGCTCTTGCCTGGTATGAATTCTTCACCACAATTATTTCCTTCACAGGAGGCATTTTCATCTTGATTCTGGCATTTGACTCTTTTCTCATCTTTCTTCTTGGGTAGAAAACGATTCCACTTTCTGTTTTTTTTTTTTTTTTAATTTTTAATTTTAGACAATGTCTCTTGGCCTCAGTTTTCTGTAATGAAAGTAGGACGTGTTCTGTGATGAGGGAGATTCCCTGGTGGCTCAGACAGTAAAGAATCTGCCTGCAATGCAGGAGACCTGCGTTTGATCTCTGGGTTGGGAAGACTCCCTGGAGAAGGAAATGGCAACTCACTCCAGTATTCTTGCCTGGAGAATACCATGGACAAAGGAGCCTGGAGGGCTATAGTCCAAGGGTCTTAAAGAGTCAGACACAACTGAGAAAGTAACATTTCATTTGTGATGGGGAAATTAGGAGAAATAGGGAGGGAAATGAAGGCCAGAGGCAGAGAAGATATTAGTATTCGTGACTCCACCAGGAGAAGGTTGATGATTGCCAACTTCTTGCAATCAGATAGATTGGTTTCTCCACTCACCTAATCTAAGGTAAATCACTTCACTTGTGTCTATTCCTAATCATAACTCTTGATTTCAGTATCTCCTATATATTTCACTCTCTCATTTAACCTACCCTGGGGACTGACTACTCAGACACTCTTCTGCCTTCACTTCTTCTCTGTTGATATTCACTTCCAAGGTGATATCATTCAGTTTCAGGGCTTTAAGTACCATCTGTGTGTTGACAGTCCTCAAATCTTCATCACCAGCAGAGCCTCCCACATGAACTCAAAATTCATTTAGCCAACTTCCCATTCAATATCCACCTGGATGTCTAAACAGCATCTCAGGCTTAACATGCCCTCAACTGAACCTTAGTTCCCTTCACCTCATTCACCTGCTTCTCCTCTTGCCCATTGTAGTACATGGCAACTCTTCCTTTCTACTTGCTCATCATTAAGCCCCTACTTTTTCTCATATCTCATATCCAATGAGCACATCTTGCCAGTTCTTCCTTCAAAATAAATCCAAAATGTGACTGACTTTTCACTACAAGTCTGCTTTCCTAGCACCCTCTCAACACAATAGACATGTGTGAAATTATGCTACTTCTAGACTTCAAATCTTTGAATGGACTTCTGTCTCACTCAAAGTAAAAGCCAAAGTGCTTAAAGTTCCCAAGGCCATGCATCATCTGGTTTCTCTTACCTCGTGGATGGCATCTCCTGGCACTCTTCCTCTCACTCTCTGATAGAGATTTCACCTCTTGGCTATTTCTTGAACACATAGGAACATCTCAGCCTGATGGTTTTATTTTGTTTGTTTCTTCAGTGGTTTTTTTTTTGTTTGTTTTGCGCTTGTTTTTCTGCTAGGAATGCTCCTAGCCTCATGTCTTGCTCTCTCTCTTTCTTCTAAATTCAACTCAACTATCTTTTTTTAAATGAGGGCTTCTCCACTCATGCTTCATAAAATTGTATGTGTGTACATATATATTCACCCCCATCCTCATTCCTAACCCTGTTTTATTTTTCCCATGGTGTTTACCCTTGTCTAATGCACAGTGTATTTCCTTGTGTATCCTTTTTTTTCTGTCTTCTTTGCTTGTTTTTCTCACTGCTGTATCCCTATTATCTAAGATAGAATGTAGAAAGCAACAGTATTCAATAAATATTTAATGAATAAATGAATGAATGGGGCTGCTGTGAATGTTAAATTAATTCATGTGTATGTCTTGGAATCAATAATGTTTTGTCTGAGCATTTCTCAGATTTGCCTGGAGTGCCCTCTGCATCCCTGTAGTTACTCTGGCAACAGCTGTGCTGAGCAGTGTGGTTCTGAACCCCTGGCTTCAGAATATCTGTCCTTAGGCCTAAGATGGATATTCTGGTCTGATTGTTTCTTCCTTAGGAATTTGGTACTGGGATCAAGGCATCTGGGCCATTTACTGACACTGTAACATAACTTTCACAGCTGTTTCAGATCTTATTTTCAGCCAAGTGGTCCAGATGCAGAGGGATCTAGCGAAAAGAATAAAAGATGATGAGAGAGAAGCAGAGGTGGCAGATGGCAAGAAAAGCTCGTCTGTGCTCTTCACCAGGTGTTCCTCAGGCCCAAACAGATCTCTAAACTTCCTGCTACATTAAGGAAAACACCAGTTCAATGTCTGCCTACGTAATAGGTAGTTAATAAATACGAACATAATTGGAATCTTGAGGGGGAGCAATCATGTCTACATCTGTTTAATCTCAAAATCTCTACAACAAGTCAAATCAAGCTAACATGCAAAAGTAAAAATGTATGGATGGCCCTGGTGTTCCAAAGGTCAAGAATCGGCCTGCCAGTGCAGGGGACATTGGTTTGATTCCTGATCTAGGAATATTCCACATGCTGCGGGGCACAATGAAACCTGCGTGCTGCACAACTGAAGCCTGCGCAACCTAGAGCCCATGCTCATCAACAAGAGAAGTCACTGCAGTGAAAAACCCACACACCACAGCGAGAGAGGAGCCCACGTTTGCTGCAACTGGAGAAAATGTGCATGCAGCAACAAAGACCCAGCACAGCCAAAAACAAATAAAATATTTTATGAACATTTGGCACTGCATCTCATCTGATAGAGAAGGGACTCTGTTCTTCATCTTGGAAGGCAGCCTGAGGCATGGGAAAGACAACGGGTCCCCAAATAGGAAACCTGGATTCTGGTCCAGCTGTGAACTGGGCTGTTTATTGTCCCTCTTTGAAGCCCTGTGCTCTCCGCTGGAGAACAAAAGGGGCTGCATGGCGTGGTCTGCAGTCGATTTCCCAGGTCTAGATTTTATGAATTGGGGTTGGAGTCCTAAATATTACAAGGCACTCTATGGAGACATGTTCTTTTCCTACCAATAAATGCATCAGATGTTTTAATTACTTATCTTTTTTTTTTTTTGTGACTGCAACATATCTGAACCCCTGCATCTGTGGGAGAGATTTTCACCTCACAAATCTTGATGAGAGAGGGGACTTGTCTTCCACAATAGACATTGAAAAATCCAAATATCCACTTTCCCGTTTCTCCTGGAACTAGCGTTAGTTTACAAGACAGAAGCAAAGACCACTCCTCCCACCTGTGCGCATGCTCAATCATGCAGTCATGTCTGACTCTCTGTGACACAGTGACCTAGCCCACCAGGCTCCACTGTCCATGGGATTCTCCAGGCAACACTATTGGAGTAGGTTGCCATTTCCTTCTCCAGTGGCTCTTCCCTACCCAGGGATCAAACCCGCACCTCCTGCATTGCAGGCGGCCTCTTGACTGCTGAGCCACCGGAAGCCCTTCTTCCCATCCGCAGAGGCCCAGCTGGGAGCTGGTGATTTGCTTGGTTCGGGTGCAGCCGAGAGTCGATTCCAGGGGGAGGTGGTGGCAGCAGCTGCAGGAGCCTCCAGGATGGACCCCTGTGATCTCCTGCGTCAGGGCTGAAGAGCGCCGTGGTGCCTGCTGGGCATCTGGTGTACACAGAGGGAGGGTGGGGAGCCCAGGGCACCAGAGGGGTGACGTGATGGCTGCTGTCCTCTTGCCCCACATCCCTCTTGCTTCTTCAGGGTCCCTGCAGTGTGAGGTGCTCCTTTTTAACTTAAATCTGTCACAGGTGGTGCCCCAACCTCAATTCTGCAAATAAGAATCCTCATTGAAAATCTGGATTACATGAGATCAGGAAGAGTCCTAAGCCCTAACTGCTCAGTGAGGTTAAGGTGATTAAACAAATGTGGTCGAAGGCTCTCTGACCTTTTTTTGCTTTGGTGATTTCAGGGGAAACAACGGGTCCCCAAATAGTGGCGGGGACTGGGCTGTTTATTGTCCCTCTTTGAAGCCCTGTGCTCTCCGCTGGAGAACAAAAGGGGCTGCATGGCGTGGTCTGCAGTCGATTTCCCAGGTCTAGATTTTATGAATTGGGGTTGGAGTCCTAAATATTACAAGGCACTCTATGGAGACATGTTCTTTTCCTACCAATAAATGCATCAGATGTTTTAATTACTTATCTTTTTTTTTTTTTGTGACTGCAACATATCTGAACCCCTGCATCTGTGGGAGAGATTTTCACCTCACAAATCTTGATGAGGGAGGACTTGTCTTCCACAATAGACATTGAAAAATCCAAATATCCACTTTCCCGTTTCTCCTGGAACTAGCGTTAGTTTACAAGACAGAAGCAAAGACCACTCCTCCCACCTGTGCGCATGCTCAATCATGCAGTCATGTCTGACTCTCTGTGACACAGTGACCTAGCCCACCAGGCTCCACTGTCCATGGGATTCTCCAGGCAACACTATTGGAGTAGGTTGCCATTTCCTTCTCCAGTGGCTCTTCCCTACCCAGGGATCAAACCCGCACCTCCTGCATTGCAGGCGGCCTCTTGACTGCTGAGCCACCGGAAGCCCTTCTTCCCATCCGCAGAGGCCCAGCTGGGAGCTGGTGATTTGCTTGGTTCGGGTGCAGCCGAGAGTCGATTCCAGGGGGAGGTGGTGGCAGCAGCTGCAGGAGCCTCCAGGATGGACCCCTGTGATCTCCTGCGTCAGGGCTGAAGAGCGCCGTGGTGCCTGCTGGGCATCTGGTGTACACAGAGGGAGGGTGGGGAGCCCAGGGCACCAGAGGGGTGACGTGATGGCTGCTGTCCTCTTGCCCCACATCCCTCTTGCTTCTTCAGGGTCCCTGCAGTGTGAGGTGCTCCTTTTTAACTTAAATCTGTCACAGGTGGTGCCCCAACCTCAATTCTGCAAATAAGAATCCTCATTGAAAATCTGGATTACATGAGATCAGGAAGAGTCCTAAGCCCTAACTGCTCAGTGAGGTTAAGGTGATTAAACAAATGTGGTCGAAGGCTCTCTGACTTCTGCTTTGTGATTTTCACAGGAAGAATGTGTTTCATGGGAATAGCAGAATCAGAGAGGAACTGAGAGATGATTTCATCCAAGTTTCTCTCTCTTTTTTTTTCAGAAGGCCAAATCCAATTAGAATGGGAAAGAACTTGTACAGAATCACACAGTAGGGGCTAGAGGCGGGGCCCATGTCTCTCTGACACTCTTTCCAAGATTTTTCTTACCACTCAGATTTCCTTTTGTTGGTTCGTAGTTCCTTTTGTTTACATTTTTCCTCATTCAAATCTATCCTTTCCACCTACGGATCCAGGATTCTTACTGGAGTAGGTTGCCATTTCCTAGCACCAATATTCGTTTTTCTTTAAGTGGCATTTGTCTAGGTAAGGCATTTTGCCTTCAGGTTTCCTGAAAAAGTCAGTGTCCTCCGGCAAGCCTCAAGGATGCAATGTGGCTAGTGAGGCCCCATATTCTCAGCAAGACTGAGGGCTCCTCCTTCCACAGTTCATATTTAGTGTGGCCTCAGTGCCATTATTTTTTAATTTAGAACTTAAATTTTCATTTTTTTTTGTTTTGTTGAAGTATCCTTGGTTTACAATGTTGCATTAGTTTCAAATGTAGAGAAATAGATGCAAAGACATAGAAAACAAACCAAACAGGAAAGGGAGAAGGAAGGATAGATCAGGAGTTTGGGATTAACAGATAAACACTACTGTATGTAAACTAGATAAGCAAGAAGAACCTACGATATAGCACAGGAAACTCTACTGAATATCTTGTATAACCTATAAAGAAAGAGAACCTGTATCTATATCTATATACGTACATATATGTAACTGAATATGTCAATATTTAAATGCAGAGGAGAGGATTGGCAAACTGCTAGCCCTTCGAGGAAAAGCACAAAGTCATCAGAATTCTCTAGCTGTGCCTAGAGTTATGCTCCTTCGCTGCTCCCTCAGAAATGCCAGCCCCATCTGCTCTTTTGAGGGGAAGGCAAAGAACATCCTTAATAAGACAGCAGTGAAATTATTACCTGTGAAGCCACGAGGGGAAAGAGCTCAAAGTTAGATCCAGACATATGCAGGCAGGCAGCCTATGATTCCTTGCAGCAATTTAGACTATGCGCCTGCTCAAGGAATGCTGTCCTTATCAGTCCAGCCCAAATTCAGCTGTGTTCATTACATAATCAGCATTGAACTCTGAGGTGCATTGCACTGAAAATAACAAAAACATCACTACCTTACTATGTTTGAGTGGGTAGTCTTTCAGGTTTTTTTTTTTTTCCAAAGAGTTCTGTAAAGTAGGCAGGGTAGAAATGATAGGGACAGAGTAGAATAGGTGGTTGTAGAGTCCTAGTAGGGGACGGTAGGTAGAAGGGTGAAACCTAAGAAAGGTTGGGAGGCCGGTGAATTGAGATAACTCAGGAGAGCTGCCCCTTGTTCAGTAAAGCAGGCTTGACTGAGTATAAACAGCTGATGAAGGAGGAGTTGGCGAAGAAGGAACTAATGATGTATGCCTTGCATCTGTGTCTACTTGAGGGGGGGTGGGGGTTGGTCTTCTACCATCCTATATATATTGCTGCCCACTCAGTTGAAAAGAGAGCAGAGTAGAGCTTTACTGTCTGCCCGCTTGCATCACTTACAAGTACCCTATCCGAATAAATCCTTTTCTTGCCCATCACTCTGCTTCTCGCTGAATTCCTTTTGCGTTGAGGCACGACGAACCTGAGCCTCAGTGGATCCAGACATTGGGTGAGTGCTGGATTAAGTCCTGGACATGTGGGCTCGAGTTCCAGACAGGGTTTTGGCTGGGATTGAGTCCTGACTACATGGATTCAGGTCCCAAGCAGGGTTTTGGCTGGGGTTAAGCCTTTGCCACATGGGTTCAAGTCCCAAGCAGGGTTTTGGCTGGGGTTAAGCCTTAGCCATGTGGTTTCAAGTCCCAAACAGGGTTTTGGCTGGAATTCAAGCTCCAGCTACGTGGGTTCAAGTCCCAAGCAGGGTTCAATGAGGTCTGGACCCTGGGTTTAAGTCTCAAATCAAGGTAAAACCCTTTCAGAAATATCTTCCTTTTGACGTTCCATTCATCAATTCAACAAATAGATTTTGAATTCTTAGGAATTGCCACCTACTCGTCTTGGCACTGGTGTGCAGAAAAATCTGATAAGGCGTCTGCCCTCAGAAAGTTTATATGCTGTTAAAAATGGTAACTTTTATATTGTGTGTATTTTGTCATGATTTAAAAAAGCCTTTTGACTTAATATTCATGTACCTTCTAAAAAGTTTATCTGCTGTGGGAAAATAGCAGAAGGTAAGCAAATAGAAAAATAATAATTATGGATTGTGATGAATCCATCATCACAATCATGACATCAACCATGTCATTGTAACTGGGGGTGCAGTAGGATGCAATGGGGAAGCGACCTTATTTATAAAGCTCTAAGATGGCTTCTCTGAGGAGGTTATTGGAAATGAAAGAAAGGGTCAGTTATGTGAAAGGTGAATTATCTAAGAGGAAAATGTACATTCAAGAGCACTGAGGCAAGAACACACTTGATGCATGTTATTTAGTTTCTAAATACCTGGAGACTTTGCAGAATCTTATATTATTGATTTTAACTTAATTACAAGGTGAGTAAAGAGCACACTTTCTACGCTAAAACTATAATTACAGGTGTGCCTATTTCTTTTTGAAGTTCTATCAGTTTTTCTCAGCTCTGCTATAGGTTGGTCCTTTTATTGTTGTGAAATGATCTCTTTTTTTTTAACATTTAAAAAATTTATAGTTTATTTTCATCCATCTTTATTCTTTGGCCTATGTGGGTCTCCCATTGCAGTGGCCTCTCTCGTTGCAGAACACGGGCTCTGGGTGCATGTGCTCCAGAACGCTGGCTTGTAATTGGACGCACCAGTCCAGCTGCTACACGGCATGTGGAATCTTCCTGGGCCAGAGATCGAACCAGTGCCCCTTGCACTGCAAAGTGGACTCTTTAGCCACTGTACCAGCAGCCCTGAAATGATCTTTTTTTTTTTTTTTAATCTCTGGCAATATTCTTTGCTTCTAAATCTTTCTAGTTCTCTTTAATCAAACTGCTCCATCTTTTTTTTTTTCCATTTAATGTTAGCATGGTTTATCTTTTCCATGCTTTTATTTTTAGTGTATTTGTATTTACATTTTGTTCCTTGCATGCAGGATATGTTTAAGTCTTGCTTTTAAATCCAATTCTGAATTCTAATTAGGGTGTTTAGACTATTTACATTTAATATGATTATTGACATGACTGGGTTTAAATTTACCTTGCTATTTCACATCTATTTGTCACAGCTGCTCTTTGTTCTCATTCTCTTCTTTTTCTGTCTTCTTTTGGATTACATGAGTCATTTTTTAAGATTTCATTTTATTATATAATTTGTTGCCAAATTAGTTATAACTTGTCCTTTCATTTTAATGGCTTTTTTAGGATTTATAGTATTTATCTGAAACTTTCTCCAGTCTGTCTTCAAATGATATTATACTCTTTCACAGCAGGTATCAAACCTTGTAAGACTATACCTCCATTTCTCCTCTTTTGGCTTTGTGCTTTTGTTGTCATACACTTATTATCTAAATATGTTATAGGTCCCATAGTTTGTCATTATTTTTGCTTTAAAATGTCAATTATCTTTGTGTGTGTGTGTGTGTGTGTGTGTGTGGATGTGTGTTTATTGCTCAATCATGTCTGACTTTTTGCAACCCCATGGACAGTGGAGCCTGCCAGGCTCCTCTGTCCATGGAAATCTCCAGGAAAGACCACTGGAGTGGGTTGCCATTCCCTTCTCCAGGGATATTCCTGACCCAAGGATCAAATCCAAGTCTCCTACCCTGCGAACAGATTCTTTACTGTCTGAGACATCAGGGAATGCCCAGTTATCTTTACAAAAGTTTAAACTGCAATAGAAATGTTATTGTATTTACTCCTGGTATTCAGAATGTCCCCTGTTCAGAATCTCTCCTTCTCATCATCTCCTTAGAAGGAATGGAATTTAAAAGCTATGTACCTTCTCTTCTTGCTGTAGCCAAAACTGACTTAGGATGTCTTGTCAGAGAAACTTGGGAGCAGCTGACTATTCGAAACACATTGAGAATGGTTAATAACTCAGTATTGTAGAAGCAATAAAAGGACATCATCCTTCCTGATAATTATTGAGCTCTTCACAATTTGCTGAATCATTTTGTGTCTCTTTGTGCTTTTAAAACTAATTCTTGTCTAATTTTTACTTTAATAATGATTTTTTTATTGAGCATGGTTTATCTTTTCCATGCTTTTATTTTAGTGTATTTGTATTTACATTTTGTTCCTTGCATGCAGGATATGTTTAAGTCTTGCTTTTAAATCCAATTCTGAATTCTAATTAGGTGTTTAGACTATTTACATTTAATATGATTATTGACATGACTGGGTTTAAATTTACCTTGCTATTTCACATCTATTTGTCACAGCTGCTCTTTGTTCTCATTCTCTTCTTTTTCTGTCTTCTTTTGGATTACATGAGTCATTTTTTAAGATTTCATTTTATTATATAATTTGTTGCCAAATTAGTTATAACTTGTCCTTTCATTTTAATGGCTTTTTTAGGATTTATAGTATTTATCTGAAACTTTCTCCAGTCTGTCTTCAAATGATATTATACTCTTTCACAGCAGGTATCAAACCTTGTAAGACTATACCTCCATTTCTCCTCTTTTGGCTTTGTGCTTTTGTTGTCATACACTTATTATCTAAATATGTTATAGGTCCCATAGTTTGTCATTATTTTTGCTTTAAAATGTCAATTATCTTTGTGTGTGTGTGTGTGTGTGTGTGTGGATGTGTGTTTATTGCTCAATCATGTCTGACTTTTTGCAACCCCATGGACAGTGGAGCCTGCCAGGCTCCTCTGTCCATGGAAATCTCCAGGAAAGACCACTGGAGTGGGTTGCCATTCCCTTCTCCAGGGATATTCCTGACCCAAGGATCAAATCCAAGTCTCCTACCCTGCGAACAGATTCTTTACTGTCTGAGACATCAGGGAATGCCCAGTTATCTTTACAAAAGTTTAAACTGCAATAGAAATGTTATTGTATTTACTCCTGGTATTCAGAATGTCCCCTGTTCAGAATCTCTCCTTCTCATCATCTCCTTAGAAGGAATGGAATTTAAAAGCTATGTACCTTCTCTTCTTGCTGTAGCCAAAACTGACTTAGGATGTCTTGTCAGAGAAACTTGGGAGCAGCTGACTATTCGAAACACATTGAGAATGGTTAATAACTCAGTATTGTAGAAGCAATAAAAGGACATCATCCTTCCTGATAATTATTGAGCTCTTCACAATTTGCTGAATCATTTTGTGTCTCTTTGTGGAAATACACAATGTTTGTAAAATACAATGTACCTGGAAAAGCTTTCATATTACCTTCAGCACCAGAGTGCTGGGAACTCCAAGAGGAGGTGATGAGCTACTCTGGTCATTCATTACCCCCTCAGCTCTTAGCACTGTTATTATATCCTGGGCGTGCCAAGATCTTGGCAACCTCTGGATTTTGTTATTTGAGCTGCAGGTGCTGTGGACAGACAGCCCAGCAGATGACCATTATGAACCTAGCAGCCACAGACCAGCTTTTGGAGAGGAGAGAAGATATAGTCACTCCGACTCTCAACATAAGCCTTGATACAAAATGTGAAGCTGGCAGAGAAAGCTGATCTAAGTGGGCCAGGCACCTGGTACCATCTTTTCTACATTTGCCAGCTGTTTTTTCTTGGCTGGCATCACCAGAAAAACTTGCCCTGATCTCATCAGACACATGGAGGTATACAGACCTGGCGAGGCTCTGGCTCAAGTAACACACCTCAGCTGGCATGGGCATAGGTCAGAGGGCCCATTCCCAGTCTTGCCTGCATAATGACAGTCATCAGGATTCTGGCTGACAATTCTAATACCAAAATTTTCAAAGAGGATGCCTACAGCCATATAGACACTGACTAACGAGGAGTATAGTTGAAACTAGAAGAGAAGCTACACCGAACTCAGTTAAGGCATTGCAACAGGAGCTAAGAAGCCGATCAAAGAAATATGATCCATGTCCTCATCCTCAAGGTATTCAATCTTATTGGTGAGATAGGACATAAACAGCAAAAGATGATCAAGAGATAAATGATAACAATAGAAGTAATGACTTAATGACACAACACATTCATTACCAATGAGAATCATTGATAGGTAAATTTACAGAGATCAGAGCAAATACAAGGCAGCTGTATCTTGGTGACTTTTAGAAGGCAGAGGTAGGTTGATTTTTTTTTTTTTTTTTAACTTTTATTTGTTTTTGGCTGTGCTGGGTTGATGTGTGTGTTTAGCTGCTCTGTGGTATGCGGGATCTTCCCGGATCAGGGATCGAACCTGTGTCTTCTGCATTGGCAGACGGGTTCTTATCCTCTGAGCCACAAGGGAAGCCCTAGGTTGATTTTTAAAAGAAATAAAGTCTTCAGGGCTTGTCAGTGAGTCCAGAAATAGTGAAGCAACTTGAACGAGATGAGAGTATCTATATTGTTGTTCAATAACTCAGTCATGTCTGACTCTTTGCAAACCCATGAACAGCAGCACACCAGGCTTCCTTGTCCTTCACCAACTCCTGAAGCTTGCTCAAACTCATGTCCATTGTGCTGGTGATGCCATCCAAGCATCTCATCCTCTGTTGTCCCCTTCGCCTCCTGCCTTCAATCTTTCCCAGCATCAGGGTCTTTTCCAACGAGTCAGCTCTTAAAGGATTGGAGCTTCAACTTCAGCATCAATCCTTCCAATGAATACTTAGGGTCAATTTCCTTTAGGATTGACTGGTTTAATCTCCTTGCTGTCCAAGAGACTCTCAAGAGCCTTCTCCAACACCACAGTTCAATGGCATCGGTTCTTGGTACTCTGCCTTCTTTATGATTCAACTCTCACATCCATACATGACTACTGGAAAAACCATAGCTTTGACTATACAGACTTTTGTCAGCCAAGTAATGTCTCTGCTTTTTAATATGCTATCTAGGTTTGTCATAGGTTTTCTTCCAATCATGTATATAGGGTGAGAAAACAAGTGTTAGAGGCAGAGGAGACCATGAAAGAAGCTAAGCATGACCATATTGATTTTGGTACTTGAGACCTTACTGGGGTACCACAGGTCTGAAAAGCATGAGTTCTGAATCTCTGTCATTGACTGGCTGATGCCACCTTGGCCGTTATTTCACTCTTTAAATCTAAGTTTCTGTAAAATAAGGAGAATAGGGCTTCCCTGGGGGTCCAGTGGGTAAGGACACTGCCTTGCAGTGCAAGGGGTGTCGGGTCGATCCCTGGCCTGGGAAAATCCCATGTGCTGCAAAGCGGCTGGATCAATGTGCCCAATTGCCAAGCCGGAGCTCTGGAGCCCATGCGCCCGGAGTCGGTGCTCTGCGACAACAGAGGCCACCGCGATGGGAGGCCCACATGGGCCAAAGAACAAAGATGGATGAAAAACAGACAAATGAAAGACCAATAGAAGTGGCCCGCCCTCTCCCCTCCCTCCCCATCCCCCGCCATAATAAATAAATAAATAAATCTTAAAAAAAAATAAGAATAACATTGCTAAATTCTTATAAAGCATTAAATGAATTTATACACAGTAGTTATAAGTACAGAGTGTGTGACACAGAGTGAATATTTTGCAAATATTGGCTAATACTGGTGGATGTGTCAATGGTAGCAAAGTTTGTTGGGACCGTACCTCAAAATGAAGCTTGCAAGCTGCAAGGACTTAGCAACATCTTCTTCCTTTTTTATTTTAAATTGGGGTACAATTCCTTTATGGTATGGTGTTAACTTCTGCTGTACAAGAAAATGAACCAGCTATATGTATACATATATCCCCTTTCTCTTGGACCTTAGCAACATATTTTCACACCAGGCACTCGAATTTGAAAGATTAGAAAAATGGTTAGCGACAGGGCTTGTGGGCCAACTGAGGGGCTCTGGTGTCCAATCTTACACCTCCCCCGCCCACCCACTGTAGCACAACTTCTACTTAGAGGGCCAGGCATGGTAGATGTAGCCAATTAGCAGCTGGAAGGAGCAGATTTGAACTCAATTTCATCTTAGTTTGTTATCACTCTTTTGATTCTGGGTAAACTGTGATATTCTACCTACTAGACCACCAGGGAAGCCCAGACTGTGATATTCTGTTCAGGGTTCTTTATGCAGGTGCCTGCCAGCATCCAATAACCAGCTGGAGGGGCAGCCTGCATTTGACAGTGAAAACTGCCTGGTACAGCCCACGAGGTTCTGGCAGGCAGCCCACACCTCGACCAGGCCCAAGCACTCCCTGGCCAGGAGACAGGTCAGCAGAAATTGATTCATTTTTGTTATGCATTTGAAGAAAGCTGGAGAATCCAGGAGAAACCAAAAAGGTCAGAATTCCTGGCCTGGGAAAATCCCATGTGCTGCAAAGCGGCTGGATCAATGTGCCCAATTGCCAAGCCGGAGCTCTGGAGCCCATGCGCCCGGAGTCGGTGCTCTGCGACAACAGAGGCCACCGCGATGGGAGGCCCACATGGGCCAAAGAACAAAGATGGATGAAAAACAGACAAATGAAAGACCAATAGAAGTGGCCCGCCCTCTCCCCCCCCTCCCCATCCCCCGCCATAATAAATAAATAAATAAATCTTAAAAAAAAATAAGAATAACATTGCTAAATTCTTATAAAGCATTAAATGAATTTATACACAGTAGTTATAAGTACAGAGTGTGTGACACAGAGTGAATATTTTGCAAATATTGGCTAATACTGGTGGATGTGTCAATGGTAGCAAAGTTTGTTGGGACCGTACCTCAAAATGAAGCTTGCAAGCTGCAAGGACTTAGCAACATCTTCTTCCTTTTTTATTTTAAATTGGGGTACAATTCCTTTATGGTATGGTGTTAACTTCTGCTGTACAAGAAAATGAACCAGCTATATGTATACATATATCCCCTTTCTCTTGGACCTTAGCAACATATTTTCACACCAGGCACTCGAATTTGAAAGATTAGAAAAATGGTTAGCGACAGGGCTTGTGGGCCAACTGAGGGGCTCTGGTGTCCAATCTTACACCTCCCCCGCCCACCCACTGTAGCACAACTTCTACTTAGAGGGCCAGGCATGGTAGATGTAGCCAATTAGCAGCTGGAAGGAGCAGATTTGAACTCAATTTCATCTTAGTTTGTTATCACTCTTTTGATTCTGGGTAAACTGTGATATTCTACCTACTAGACCACCAGGGAAGCCCAGACTGTGATATTCTGTTCAGGGTTCTTTATGCAGGTGCCTGCCAGCATCCAATAACCAGCTGGAGGGGCAGCCTGCATTTGACAGTGAAAACTGCCTGGTACAGCCCACGAGGTTCTGGCAGGCAGCCCACACCTCGACCAGGCCCAAGCACTCCCTGGCCAGGAGACAGGTCAGCAGAAATTGATTCATTTTTGTTATGCATTTGAAGAAAGCTGGAGAATCACAGGGTTTTAATGAGCATATTTAATTGGGGCTTTTTCTCAGGAGAAGAGAATATGTCCTCTTGATGTCTGCCATAGGAGGAGGGAAGATGAGAATCCTAATAACTCGAGCACAGCAGGGCTCCATTTCCCCCACAGAAGACAGAGCTGAGGGCCACTGCCAGGCTGTCAGGAAGAGACATATCCAGGAGGAAGATTGCCTGAGGAAGAAGGGCCCTATCATTCCAGGAAGCTTGAGAGAGAAGTCCAATTAGGACAGCTTTTCTAAAAGCCAAAATGTACATATTACTTATGTATGAACCAGATTGCATTACTTGGGTACTTGGATATGATGTATGTTTTTGAAGTAGCCCAAACTTGCAGCGACCTCATTCTTGTTCATTGCATCCCGTAGTGTTTCTCAGCTTGAATTGGTATGCCTGGATCAAGGAAAAACTGCAGATCTAATACATTCAGTTCCACAAATGTTCATTAGGTGCTTAACGACGCAAAAGGCTAAGAAGGTGCTTGAAAATACTGAATAAAGGTGAAAGAGTCCTAGACTGATAAAAACTCACAATCTGCTTAGAAAGTTACGTAGTGGAAAGCAGTGCAAGCTTCTTGGGTTGGTTGCTCTGCTCACAGTAGTTCTAGATTCTCTATCTAGGGCCCCTCATGCCCAGGGGAAGGAAGTCTCAAGTGGAGCTATACAATGCGGATAACCATCCAGCACTCAAATTGGTCCCTGACTGGGCACTAAACCTAAGCAGGGCCTGTCTATTCCTTCTCTGTCTGTATGTCTCTCTGTTTCACTTAAAGCTAAGAACAAAAAAGACAGAGACTGGCTTTCATTGAAATCACATTGTACTAGTGGCAGTACTCTAGGCAGAAGGTCCTTGAATCCCAGAAGCTCCTTTCCAAAGTCAACACTTCCTTCAGTTCTGGAAGTCTTTTACTAATCTTCCTCATCATTTTCCTTTACCTTAATTAATTTGAATTGGTCTGAATCTTTTACCTGGATTCAAAGAGGCACAATTCATTTAAGTTCTAGTCACCCTCACAGAGCAGAGTTAAGAAATGCCAAAGACGTTGCACACTTACGAACTTCTCGGTATCTAAGGAATCCTAATTTGGGAGTCAGAAATTATTTTTTGGCTCTAGTTCTAATAAAAACCCAGATGGCATTGCTCATATTACTCTCTTTCTCTGTAAGTCTTAGCTTCAGTATATGTAAGTTATAGAGGATAGGCTTAATCTCCAAGGCCTTTTCAACTCTTTTCCCATTGACTGGCAGAAATCATAGCTTGTGATACCCATCTACACAAGCAATAGTGAAATAGGCCCAATATCCCAAAGGATGTAGAAAAGCACTGGACTGTATTATACACAAGAGATCAGAAGCCAGACTTAAGATAGAGTCCCTGCCAACAACTGAAGGTTTTCTATTGTTAACTCTCCCAACAGATTATTTCCATCCATCTCCTTTTAGTGGATATGCCTGATAGTTTTTCAATCAAAAAGAGAATTGCCAGAATAATTACTGGTGGTAATATGAATAATAACTAATTTAAGATCTTGCTGTCACTACTGTACTAAGTGCATGGCTTCGTGACATCATTTAATCTTTTCCACACTGTAAAATAGGAGCTATTATTTCTGCATTTTATGGATGAAGAAATCGAGGCTTAGAGAATAATTTACTTCCATTACACTTCACTTCAGGTCTGCCTGCCCTCAACATACATGATCTTTTTTTTTTTTTTTTCATTTTGCTTTTACAGACTTTTGTCATTTACAGATATGTATAATCCTGGATTAGTCATATATATATCCCTGGCCCCCTCCATCTTCCACCCTCACCTGTGTCCCCTCATCCCACCCCTCCAGGCCATCATACAGAACCCCTGCAGGATCCCCTATTCCCACAGCGCAATGACAATAGCTATCTTTTTCACATATGATAGTATATGTTTCCATGTTACTCCCTCTATGCCTCCCACCCACTGTTCATACCCCACAATGCTCATATGTCTGTTCTCTATGTTTTTCCATTGCTTCACCATGTGTTATCATTATCATCCTACTAGATTCCATATATATGTGTTAGTATATTGCACTTGTGTTTCTCTTTTTGACTTCACTTTCACCTCATTAGGACTGATTTTTCTGCATTTCTTTTTACAGCTGAGAAGTACTCCATTGTACATATGTACCAGAGCGTTTTTATCCATCCATTCATTGATGGACATCTAGGTTGCTTCCATGTTCTAGTTATTGTATAGAGAGCTGCAATGAACATTGGGGTACAGGTACTTCTTTCAATTTTGATTTCATCAGGGTATAAGCCTAATAATGGGATTGCTGGGTCGTATGGTGCTTCTATTTTTAGAAGAATCCATGGTCCTAATATACTCTAGTGAACTACTTCAGGATGACACCCATGTCAGACTTAGGATTTATATTCAACTTATTATTAATATGCTTAATACTTATCAAGCAGTCACAGTGTATAACCAGAAGGTAAACTTCGAAGACAGATTTTGGTCTCATGCTTCTTAAGAACTTTCTGACTACTGAAACTATCCTCAAACAAAAGGAATTGACTGAAGAAGTCATGAGTTTCTTGCCACTTATGTGTACTCCTCTAAGTTGATAGATACTTAACAGAAGTTTTAAGAGAGCATTAATAATTGTGCTGGCAAAAGAGAATGAACATGGGTAATCACTGAATATCTCTTGAATTCCTGAATTTCTGTGAAAAAGCTGAGATGGGCTGTTTAAGATATGGTCTGGGGAGAAAAATTACTCCTAGGTCTATCAGAAAGCCTTTCAATGAACATGGAGTATTACTAGGGTTGTCCATGCAACCCCATGACTATTGTCTTGCACAGACTATAAATCAACAAAATTAATGCCATGAATTTGAACCTAACTTCTTACTGAGAGAAGGGGTACAATTTATCACATAAATCGATGAGCACTAGACTGGCCTCCTGCAGCTCAAGTTTAGGGATTGAGTTTTGCTACTTTGCAATGCAATCCCTAATCTATTCGTCCTTATGCAATTTGAATTTCCTGAGTGTCAGATAAATCCCAGTGCTTCAGTGCATTTCTTCAGCCAAGGAAAGATCATGGCTTAAAACAAAGAGTTCCTTGGCCAGCAACAATAAATGTTGCTCCTACTAAGTTGGTTCTCAGACCCAGGCTTTGTCTTAGTTTAGTAGGTGAGCCTGTGGGAAGCCGTTTTCTTTTCTTAAATGGATATGAACAGGATATCTGACATTAGAATTTGGGGGTTTGTATCATCTTAAATGGGCTCAAGCTTTGAATACATGAATGATCATAAGATTATCTGAATCCTGTTCAAATGATCAAAGGAGATGCAACTAGGGCCCCAAAATTAGTATTTAGTATTTCTGTTGATTAAGCTGTGATTTATTTTCTGTCTACATGATCACCAGGTTCAACAACCTTATTCATGGATAGGAATATTGAGGAACAAGTGAAGGGTGTTGTTTATTTTTCCAGCACAACTGGAACTGGAGTGAGGGACCAGAGTTTCAGGCCTATCTATTTTTCCCCAGCACTGGAACTGGAGTGATAACCAGAAGGTAAACTTCGAAGACAGATTTTGGTCTCATGCTTCTTAAGAACTTTCTGACTACTGAAACTATCCTCAAACAAAAGGAATTGACTGAAGAAGTCATGAGTTTCTTGCCACTTATGTGTACTCCTCTAAGTTGATAGATACTTAACAGAAGTTTTAAGAGAGCATTAATAATTGTGCTGGCAAAAGAGAATGAACATGGGTAATCACTGAATATCTCTTGAATTCCTGAATTTCTGTGAAAAAGCTGAGATGGGCTGTTTAAGATATGGTCTGGGGAGAAAAATTACTCCTAGGTCTATCAGAAAGCCTTTCAATGAACATGGAGTATTACTAGGGTTGTCCATGCAACCCCATGACTATTGTCTTGCACAGACTATAAATCAACAAAATTAATGCCATGAATTTGAACCTAACTTCTTACTGAGAGAAGGGGTACAATTTATCACATAAATCGATGAGCACTAGACTGGCCTCCTGCAGCTCAAGTTTAGGGATTGAGTTTTGCTACTTTGCAATGCAATCCCTAATCTATTCGTCCTTATGCAATTTGAATTTCCTGAGTGTCAGATAAATCCCAGTGCTTCAGTGCATTTCTTCAGCCAAGGAAAGATCATGGCTTAAAACAAAGAGTTCCTTGGCCAGCAACAATAAATGTTGCTCCTACTAAGTTGGTTCTCAGACCCAGGCTTTGTCTTAGTTTAGTAGGTGAGCCTGTGGGAAGCCGTTTTCTTTTCTTAAATGGATATGAACAGGATATCTGACATTAGAATTTGGGGGTTTGTATCATCTTAAATGGGCTCAAGCTTTGAATACATGAATGATCATAAGATTATCTGAATCCTGTTCAAATGATCAAAGGAGATGCAACTAGGGCCCCAAAATTAGTATTTAGTATTTCTGTTGATTAAGCTGTGATTTATTTTCTGTCTACATGATCACCAGGTTCAACAACCTTATTCATGGATAGGAATATTGAGGAACAAGTGAAGGGTGTTGTTTATTTTTCCAGCACAACTGGAACTGGAGTGAGGGACCAGGGAGTTCACATCTAGCCAGGGCTCTTTCAATACTCTCGCACTCTTTCATCAAGTCCCAATCCACAGGGCTGAGCCTGGACTGTGGATGGAGCATGATGACTTGCCCATGTGCTCACTGAGAGGGGACTGGAAAGGGCAAGATTCTTGGTCTCTAGGTTTAGAGCAGGAAGAAGTGTGTGGTTCATTTGAGTTGACTTCTCATAGGATTTTGAGGCTCTGTGCTGATTCCCAGATAGCTCAGTGGTAAAGAATCTGCCTGCCAGTACAAGAGATGTAGGCTCAATCCCTGGGTCAAGAAGATTCCCCTGAAGGAGGAAATGGTAACCCACTCCAATATTGTTGCCTGGAAAATCCCATGGATAGAGAAGTGCAGCAGGCTACAACCCATGGGGCAACAAAGAGTCAGATACGACTGAGCATTTGTGTACTGCTTCTTTAGCCCATCAGTGTGGGATGAAGCAGGACCTGAAACAATGAATGGCTGAGGTAGGAAGAGGTCCTGTTTAAGCTTTTCGGCATAGCTGAGATGAGAGGATGCTCTCCAAGTAGGACTTTTCTTGAGGGGTGATTATTTCTTCTGAAAGAGAATGAGGAACAGGTTTGCACATGCATCTAGCAAATAGGCAGATGAGGAGAAATGTTAGGCCTGGCTGAAGGAACTGTTTTTTTGAAGTTCTCCAGGAGACCAATGAATATAAACATTCCTTCCTTCAACCCAAGAAATGCTTGGGAAATAAGCATTTATTATAAGTATGGAGAAATAAGGCAGATTCCTCAGCATCTATGAGGATCCTCTTCAAACTATCTCTTTTTAAAATATTTAAAAATTATTTACTTTTGATGGTGCCATTTCACCTATAGGATATTAATTCCCCAACCAGGGATTGAACCCATGCCCCCCTGCATCAGGAGTGCATAGTCTTAACCACTGGACTGCCAGGAAGGTTCCCTGTTATTTCTTTATGTATCTGATAGCTTGAAAATGCAGCTTTAGGAGCCCTAAGAGAAAGGGTTTAGGAGCCTTAGTTGAGGACTGGAGCAGCTGTGGTGAAGAAGAGATACCATATGACACTCAAGTAGTTTTGTGGGCACTGAACTACATTGATACACATGTTTATGTGCTTGTGCTCAAAGAGTCATGTCAGACTCTGAGATCTTGTGGACTGTAGCCCACCAGCCTCCTCTGTCCATGGGATTCTCCAGGCAAGAATACTGGAGTGGGTTGCCATTTCCTTCTTCAGGCATCTGTGGTCAAGAAGAAAAGTGTGTGGTTCATTTGAGTTGACTTCTCATAGGATTTTGAGGCTCTGTGCTGATTCCCAGATAGCTCAGTGGTAAAGAATCTGCCTGCCAGTACAAGAGATGTAGGCTCAATCCCTGGGTCAAGAAGATTCCCCTGAAGGAGGAAATGGTAACCCACTCCAATATTGTTGCCTGGAAAATCCCATGGATAGAGAAGTGCAGCAGGCTACAACCCATGGGGCAACAAAGAGTCAGATACGACTGAGCATTTGTGTACTGCTTCTTTAGCCCATCAGTGTGGGATGAAGCAGGACCTGAAACAATGAATGGCTGAGGTAGGAAGAGGTCCTGTTTAAGCTTTTCGGCATAGCTGAGATGAGAGGATGCTCTCCAAGTAGGACTTTTCTTGAGGGGTGATTATTTCTTCTGAAAGAGAATGAGGAACAGGTTTGCACATGCATCTAGCAAATAGGCAGATGAGGAGAAATGTTAGGCCTGGCTGAAGGAACTGTTTTTTTGAAGTTCTCCAGGAGACCAATGAATATAAACATTCCTTCCTTCAACCCAAGAAATGCTTGGGAAATAAGCATTTATTATAAGTATGGAGAAATAAGGCAGATTCCTCAGCATCTATGAGGATCCTCTTTTTAAACTATCTCTTTTTAAAATATTTAAAAATTATTTACTTTTGATGGTGCCATTTCACCTATAGGATATTAATTCCCCAACCAGGGATTGAACCCATGCCCCCCTGCATCAGGAGTGCATAGTCTTAACCACTGGACTGCCAGGAAGGTTCCCTGTTATTTCTTTATGTATCTGATAGCTTGAAAATGCAGCTTTAGGAGCCCTAAGAGAAAGGGTTTAGGAGCCTTAGTTGAGGACTGGAGCAGCTGTGGTGAAGAAGAGATACCATATGACACTCAAGTAGTTTTGTGGGCACTGAACTACATTGATACACATGTTTATGTGCTTGTGCTCAAAGAGTCATGTCAGACTCTGAGATCTTGTGGACTGTAGCCCACCAGCCTCCTCTGTCCATGGGATTCTCCAGGCAAGAATACTGGAGTGGGTTGCCATTTCCTTCTTCAGGGGATCTTCTCAATCTATGGATGGAACCCTTGTCTCTGTGTCTCCTGCATTGGCACGTGGATTCTTTTACCACTTTGCCTTCTGGAAAGCCGCTGGAATGTTTATGGGTTCACCTGAGATACCCATTTAGGAACGGTGAATAGGATGGGAGGGCTTTGTAGAGGGGTTGGTTCCTGTATCATGTGTGTGGATGCAAGAGTTTGAGACATATGGGCTATTCAGGTTAAGAAGCAGTGAAAAACATGAAATAGCATAGGACAAGGAGGCACATGCATTTCGCAGATGCATGTTTCTGCCTTTCTCAACAGCCCAAGGCTGCTTTTTAGAAATTTCTCCTTTTTAGGAATGTCCTTGATGTCCATAGATTTTTAAACATGTAATTAAATGGCTATGAAGAAGATAAGTACATGATGTGATTTGCCATCAACTCTAAGTCTTTTGGTTTACAATCTCCTTGTTTTTAAACATTTTCAAATTGCATTTCCTTGCTACCTACAAATTTCAAATCTCTCAAATAGATGCTGCAAAGTACACAGCCATAAATAAGATAAGGTTCCTGGACTGTAGAACCTAACAGCAACAGATATAGGAGACAGGACATATTCACAGCTGCTTCCACATAAGACTATTTGTGTCGAGTGGTTTGAATGATACAAAGGATGCATTTTAGGAACTGAAGCAGGAGGAAGGCTATAGGAATCTTATCTTGCTGATGACAGTAAGCAAGACTCCATGGGCCAGCTGACATATTTCTCAGACTTAAAGTCATCCAGGCAGTAAGATTCATTTAAATCTCAATAAAAATATTTTAATTACATTAAGTGCATACAAATTTCTAATAACAGAATGTTTATTTCTGTGGTGACATTTGTTCAATAAACCATAAAAAAAATATGTTGATTGTCTTCTGACTTGAACACTTCTTGGTAGACGGGTGTCAGGTGGTTATGCCCCATGAAGTCCCAAGAAAATTCTGCCTGAGTTTACTATTTATGTCATTATGCCTTCAAGTTCTCATTTAATGAGTAGTTATGATGAGAGGCATCGTATCTCAGGACATGATGGGGAGGGCAGTGGGTTTTAATTTTTATTTAATTAATTTTTGGCTGTACTGGGTCTTCCTTGCTGCTTGTGGGCTTTCTCTAGTTGCAACAAAAGGGGACTACTCTCTAGGTGCGGAGCACAGGCTTCTCATTGTGGTGACTTCTCTTATTAAAGACTTCTCTTGTTAAAGAGCACAGGCTCTAGAGCGTAGGCGCTTCAGTAGTTGTGGCTCACAGGCTTAGTTTCCTTGCAATATGTGGGCTCTTCCTAGACCAGGGATTGAACCTGTGTCCCCTGCTCTGGCAGGTGAATTCCCAACTACCGGACCACGAGGGAAGTCCCAGAAGTGGATGTTTAGTCATTTACTTCCTTAGGAAATGCAACTACTCCATCAATTTACCCTGAACTGTTAGATTCTCTTTCTACCTGGTGTATATGTCATCCCAGGTTTTGATCAGTCCTTTCTGTTCTTGGTGGAATTCCTACTTACTCATTTTCTGGCTTACTCTAAAATTCCTTGGATTCATCCTTTCTTACTCCTACAAGTAGAAAGAAATGTATATCTATTCATTATATATAGAATATCTGCAAACATTTTAGCCTACAAATCCACACATTACAGATAGATATATGCTTATTAAATGAAACCAAATTTGTACATGTGCTAACAGAATATGCTAATATGTTGTGATGGATGATTTTTTGTCCCTTTCCAAATCAATATGTTAAAATCCTTACCCCTCAGGTGATTGGTATTAGGAGGTGGAGTGTTTGAGAGTTGGTTAGATTCTGAGAGTAGAGCCTTTGTGAATGGTGTCAGGGCCTTTATAAAAGAGACCCCAGGGAGCTTGCTAGTCCTGTTTCCTCGAGATGAGGATACAATGAAAATTTGGCAGTCTGCATATGGGAGGATGTGCTGTCATAGGTACTGACCTTGCTGGCAGTCTGATTTTAGACTTCCAGCCTCCAGAACTATGAGAAATAAGTGTGTGTTGTCTATAAGCCATCTACTCTAATGTCTCTAAGAGGCAAGTTGTCTAGTCTAGTTTAGTCCATCAGCAAACCTAAATTCAGCCTCAACTAGCTGTGGAATTTTGATAAGGTACTTCAACTCTTGTACAAAATAAGGGAACGTTCTTATTGCTGTTGTTAACTGTTAAGTCATATCTGACTCTTTGTGGCCCTAGGGTCTGTAGCTTGCCAGGCTCCTCTGTCCATGGGATTTCCCGGGCAAGAATACTGGAGTGGGTTGTCACGTCCTTCCTCAGGGGATCTTTGTGACCCAGGGATAAAATCCAAATCTGTATTGCAAGAGGATAATGTACCACTGAGCCACCAGGAAGCCCTATAAATAAGGGAGTAGCATTTGATTATTTTTGAAGTCAATGGGTAGGACTTACTGGTCTAACTATTATTTAAAATATGAAAACTATGCATTATATATTTTTGGTGAAAATTCAAGCAATGTTTGAGTAGAATAAAGAGCCCACGTCTGATTCATCACTCATCTCTTCTCTACCCAGCTGTGATGTGATGTAGCAAAGATTTTAGGATTTGCTTATACATGGATTTATCTTTGTACAAGACCACTGTTCCCCATAAATGATATTATATTACATATAATTATATAGCTTGACTTATTTTTACTAGAAAGCATATTTCTATGATCTCATTTCACAATGCTAGAACTCTATATCAAATTGGGTCAGAGACTTTATGCTATGGATGTACCATAGCTTATAAAGCACTCTCCTGTTTTTGCAAATACTTAGATCGATCTCAGTTTTTGCTGTCACAAACAATGCTACACTAAATATCTTCACACACACACGCCTCTTTGTACAAAGCCAGTATTTCCTAGAGGAGAGACACCCAGAAATGAAAATTTTGCCCCAAGGGTATAAATGTTTATAAAAGAGACCCCAGGGAGCTTGCTAGTCCTGTTTCCTCGAGATGAGGATACAATGAAAATTTGGCAGTCTGCATATGGGAGGATGTGCTGTCATAGGTACTGACCTTGCTGGCAGTCTGATTTTAGACTTCCAGCCTCCAGAACTATGAGAAATAAGTGTGTGTTGTCTATAAGCCATCTACTCTAATGTCTCTAAGAGGCAAGTTGTCTAGTCTAGTTTAGTCCATCAGCAAACCTAAATTCAGCCTCAACTAGCTGTGGAATTTTGATAAGGTACTTCAACTCTTGTACAAAATAAGGGAACGTTCTTATTGCTGTTGTTAACTGTTAAGTCATATCTGACTCTTTGTGGCCCTAGGGTCTGTAGCTTGCCAGGCTCCTCTGTCCATGGGATTTCCCGGGCAAGAATACTGGAGTGGGTTGTCACGTCCTTCCTCAGGGGATCTTTGTGACCCAGGGATAAAATCCAAATCTGTATTGCAAGAGGATAATGTACCACTGAGCCACCAGGAAGCCCTATAAATAAGGGAGTAGCATTTGATTATTTTTGAAGTCAATGGGTAGGACTTACTGGTCTAACTATTATTTAAAATATGAAAACTATGCATTATATATTTTTGGTGAAAATTCAAGCAATGTTTGAGTAGAATAAAGAGCCCACGTCTGATTCATCACTCATCTCTTCTCTACCCAGCTGTGATGTGATGTAGCAAAGATTTTAGGATTTGCTTATACATGGATTTATCTTTGTACAAGACCACTGTTCCCCATAAATGATATTATATTACATATAATTATATAGCTTGACTTATTTTTACTAGAAAGCATATTTCTATGATCTCATTTCACAATGCTAGAACTCTATATCAAATTGGGTCAGAGACTTTATGCTATGGATGTACCATAGCTTATAAAGCACTCTCCTGTTTTTGCAAATACTTAGATCGATCTCAGTTTTTGCTGTCACAAACAATGCTACACTAAATATCTTCACACACACACGCCTCTTTGTACATATATGCCAGTATTTCCTAGAGGAGAGACACCCAGAAATGAAAATTTTGCCCCAAGGGTATAAATGTTTAAATCTAGATAGGGAACTGAATGGGTGGGATTTCACTCCTCCGCTGCTTTATGATTCATACTCATCAAGACCACTCCTTGATATGTACTCTTGGGTATTCTCCAGATATTTCAGTGTCCCAAACATGATTCTCATTTCCATCCCTGTCTGTTTTTCTTTCCAAATTTCTCCCCAGTTGATTAGGTGGTTCCACCATCATGTCAGCTTTCAAGTCTCCAAACCAAAGTCATCCTCTGGCTAACTTTTCTTTCCATGATCAACCCTTCTGTAAGTGTTGTTGGTTCTACCTTCAAGTTATTATTAGAATCAACTCACTTTACTCATTCTCTACATTACCACCTTGGTCCAAGGCATCATTCTTGCTCACCTGGCCTATGGTAGTAACTTTCTAACAGAACTTCCTGCTTTTACTCTCTTCTCCATATTCTAATTCAAATGCTTTCTCTTTACTGAAGCCAGAGTGATAGTTTGAAATATAAATATGAAATAAATGCATGACCTTATAGACACTACATGAGCCCATGTAATCCTACCTCTTCGACCTCACTTAGGATCACTTATTATATTTGGGACATTTTAATTTCAACGCAATCACCTAAATTTACCAATTCCACTTCCACTACGGAGTCTCCACATTTTATCCTCTGTGCCTGGGAAGCTCTACTTCTGTTCTTTGCAAGGAAGGCTCTTTTTAATTCTTCCATTCTCTGTTTTGTTTTTTTTTTTCAAACATTTATTTTTTATTTATTTATCTTTGTACAAGACCACTGTTCCCCATAAATGATATTATATTACATATAATTATATAGCTTGACTTATTTTTACTAGAAAGCATATTTCTATGATCTCATTTCACAATGCTAGAACTCTATATCAAATTGGGTCAGAGACTTTATGCTATGGATGTACCATAGCTTATAAAGCACTCTCCTGTTTTTGCAAATACTTAGATCGATCTCAGTTTTTGCTGTCACAAACAATGCTACACTAAATATCTTCACACACACACGCCTCTTTGTACATATATGCCAGTATTTCCTAGAGGAGAGACACCCAGAAATGAAAATTTTGCCCCAAGGGTATAAATGTTTAAATCTAGATAGGGAACTGAATGGGTGGGATTTCACTCCTCCGCTGCTTTATGATTCATACTCATCAAGACCACTCCTTGATATGTACTCTTGGGTATTCTCCAGATATTTCAGTGTCCCAAACATGATTCTCATTTCCATCCCTGTCTGTTTTTCTTTCCAAATTTCTCCCCAGTTGATTAGGTGGTTCCACCATCATGTCAGCTTTCAAGTCTCCAAACCAAAGTCATCCTCTGGCTAACTTTTTCTTTCCATGATCAACCCTTCTGTAAGTGTTGTTGGTTCTACCTTCAAGTTATTATTAGAATCAACTCACTTTACTCATTCTCTACATTACCACCTTGGTCCAAGGCATCATTCTTGCTCACCTGGCCTATGGTAGTAACTTTCTAACAGAACTTCCTGCTTTTACTCTCTTCTCCATATTCTAATTCAAATGCTTTCTCTTTACTGAAGCCAGAGTGATAGTTTGAAATATAAATATGAAATAAATGCATGACCTTATAGACACTACATGAGCCCATGTAATCCTACCTCTTCGACCTCACTTAGGATCACTTATTATATTTGGGACATTTTAATTTCAACGCAATCACCTAAATTTACCAATTCCACTTCCACTACGGAGTCTCCACATTTTATCCTCTGTGCCTGGGAAGCTCTACTTCTGTTCTTTGCAAGGAAGGCTCTTTTTAATTCTTCCATTCTCTGTTTTGTTTTTTTTTTTCAAACATTTATTTTTTATTTATTTATCTTTTGGGGTGTGGGGTGGGAAGGGAGGGGGACGGGTGGGCCACTTCTATTGGTCTTTCATTTCTCTATTTTCATCCGTCTTTGTTCTTTGGCTCCTGTGGGCCTCCCATCGCGGTGGCGTCTGTTGTCGCAGAGCACCAGCTCTGCGCACAGGCGCCCCAGAGCTCTGGCTCGGTAATTGGACACATCAGTCCAGCCACTCCATGGCACGTGGGATCTTCCCAGGCCAGGGATTGAACTGGCGCCCCTTGCACTGCAAGGGGGTGTCCTTACCCACTGGACTACCAGTGGAAGCCGCATTCTCTGTTTAATGACATCTTTTCAGAGATACCTTCCCCAAAACACTGCCTCTCTGCCGCAGTTCCTCTGTCACATTGCTTCATTGATTACCTTCCCAGCTCTTACCAGAATCCAAAATCATCGTGTTTAATTATTTGTTTACTTGTTCATTATCTGTCTACTCCATTTACAGTTAAGCGCTATCAAGACATGGGCCCTATCTATCTTTTTCTCTGCTTTGGACAGATAGCAGATGGTCAACAAAAAAGGTGCTGAGGGAGTGAGGAAGCCTCTTCAGCAGAGGTATTACCTGCTATGGGAAAGTCATGGAGAACGGGGAGCCCTGGGTAAGATCCGGACCAGAGAGAATCAAGGATGATTGGACAGGACAGAACAAGACAAAGACTGGAAGGAAAGTCCCTGCCAGGTTGCAGAAGCTCTCCTTGACAGAGTGGATCCTCCGGGTCCTGTGAGCTTGGCTCCCCATCACATCACATTATAGTGCTGCCAGTAAGAGATGCAGGCACTAAGGGCTGCGCATGCATCCTGGCATTTGAAATTTGGTCCAACCTTTCATTTTGTTGAAAGTAGCTCTTGGCACATCTGCTTTGTATTTCACTTTCAGGCAGGCTCAGTACCTGTTTAGATTCACAACTTGTTTTTCTGGATTGCTCATGGTTTGACTTCATTTGATCGCTTTGAGTTAGAAGAACTTAATAAAGTGATTTTCAATAACCTAGTGGGCCATTATCCATTTTCTTTAAGTTAGCAAAGGTACGGATTGCCCTAATGATTAAAATAAAAAAAAAAAAAAGCCCATAGTGACTCGAGAACCATTAAGGTATGTGATAATCTCATTAAATTTCCTAGTATAATTAGCTACTTCTTTTTCCTTAAGGGATATTCAGATGTGTTTCAATTAAAAGACATTTTTAGGCTTTCTGAAGTATATGATTTCCTTTGTAGAAGAAAAAGCTCTGTTTCCTTTTTGCTACTTAAAAAAACCCACTTATCCCTTTGAATGATTTTAGGTGTATGTTTCTTTTTTACTTGGAACTGTACACAATGACATTCAAAGATCAAAGAATGATTTATTGACAACACTGGTATCTTACACAAAAAATGCTGAGGCATCTGAGTTTTAGTATCTGTTTATGGTTAAGAACAAAGGATGCTTATGTTGGGGTCTGGGTGCAGACTGAGGCCTGAGCTTGCTGCTAATCTTAGGAGGGACTTGTAGTCACCCCACTTTTCACTGGCAAGAATGTTGAGAAAAACATTTTATTATTAACACAGAAGTCAAAAGAAAAAATGTTATTTGCTTTATAGTTGATTTCTCAAGTGTACTTAGTTACATCAGAGGTGACTGTCTTTATTGAAGATATTAGTGGGATCACGATAGGAATTTTTTCCATATTTTTCTTACGTGAACAAATTTTTAGCAAAACATAGTTTTAAATATAACCTTTTATTACCTTTATAAATATATAAATATTCTAAACACTACAGTTTAAGCAGCATTTTCTATTCTCATCCTCAAAGTTTGTTCTTTGTTGTTACTATTAGATTAAAAAAGCTAAAGTGATTGTAATTGAGGTGTTATTTGGTTCTTATTTTAGCCTGAAGTTAGCATATTAATAAACCTGTATATGAGTATCCTGCTGTGTACACTATAAACTAAATTTTCAGAATGGGCTTGCAGCCTAGTAACAACTGAGACTTATTGGAACTAAATTTTTACTTTCAGGCAGGCTCAGTACCTGTTTAGATTCACAACTTGTTTTCTGGATTGCTCATGGTTTGACTTCATTTGATCGCTTTGAGTTAGAAGAACTTAATAAAGTGATTTTCAATAACCTAGTGGGCCATTATCCATTTTCTTTAAGTTAGCAAAGGTACGGATTGCCCTAATGATTAAAATAAAAAAAAAAAAAAGCCCATAGTGACTCGAGAACCATTAAGGTATGTGATAATCTCATTAAATTTCCTAGTATAATTAGCTACTTCTTTTTCCTTAAGGGATATTCAGATGTGTTTCAATTAAAAGACATTTTTAGGCTTTCTGAAGTATATGATTTCCTTTGTAGAAGAAAAAGCTCTGTTTCCTTTTTGCTACTTAAAAAAACCCACTTATCCCTTTGAATGATTTTAGGTGTATGTTTCTTTTTTACTTGGAACTGTACACAATGACATTCAAAGATCAAAGAATGATTTATTGACAACACTGGTATCTTACACAAAAAATGCTGAGGCATCTGAGTTTTAGTATCTGTTTATGGTTAAGAACAAAGGATGCTTATGTTGGGGTCTGGGTGCAGACTGAGGCCTGAGCTTGCTGCTAATCTTAGGAGGGACTTGTAGTCACCCCACTTTTCACTGGCAAGAATGTTGAGAAAAACATTTTATTATTAACACAGAAGTCAAAAGAAAAAATGTTATTTGCTTTATAGTTGATTTCTCAAGTGTACTTAGTTACATCAGAGGTGACTGTCTTTATTGAAGATATTAGTGGGATCACGATAGGAATTTTTTCCATATTTTTCTTACGTGAACAAATTTTTAGCAAAACATAGTTTTAAATATAACCTTTTATTACCTTTATAAATATATAAATATTCTAAACACTACAGTTTAAGCAGCATTTTCTATTCTCATCCTCAAAGTTTGTTCTTTGTTGTTACTATTAGATTAAAAAAGCTAAAGTGATTGTAATTGAGGTGTTATTTGGTTCTTATTTTAGCCTGAAGTTAGCATATTAATAAACCTGTATATGAGTATCCTGCTGTGTACACTATAAACTAAATTTTCAGAATGGGCTTGCAGCCTAGTAACAACTGAGACTTATTGGAACATTACTAACTTTTCTCTGTCACTTAGCACTTTGTTGTTTCTTTTCTTTCCATTGTTTGGAGCAATCTTGAAATGTAGTTTTCTAGATGTAATTTTCCAAAACAGATTAGGACAGGAGGAAAAGAGAAGAGGAAGTCTGAAAGCAGGAGAGGAAAGACAAAGAGGAGGGACAGAGAAAAGAGGAAAGGGATAAGAGGAAAGTCAAAATGTGTTTTATTTTTCAAGTTCCTACACTGTTTTCTGAATCATAGTGGTATCAGAATTAGGGCTTTCTTTTGCTTTTAATTGTTTTTTTTTTTTTTTTAGTTCATTAAAAAAAATTTATTTTAAATAATTATAAATTTACCAGAAGATGCAAAGATAGTATGAAATGGTCCAGTGCATCCTTCATCAGTTTTGTTCATTGGTTCCATCTTAACTAGAGTACAATGTCAAAACCAGGACACTGACGTTGGTACCATGTGAGTGTGTAGTTCTATGCCATTTTGTTTCATGTGAGATTGGTGTATAACTTCTACAAACAAGATACAGAACTAATTTACCACAACAATGATCTCAGTCTCTCTCCCAGCTCCTGCTCATCCTTAATCCTTGAAAGTGCTAATCTATTTCTATACTTTTGTTGTTTCAAGAATATTACATAAATGGTATCACATGATATAGAATGCTTTGAGACTGACTTTTTCCAGTCAACATACCACCTTTGAGATCTATTCTTTTGTTTGTTTATCAGTAGCTGTATTGTTTTTGTTGCTGAGAAGTATTTTAAGAACTATGTTTAAGAAAACCTGGTGAGAGCTAATATGCTCTCTATTCAAGAAGGCATTGTTTAGATAATTCTATGCTAACGCTGAGAAAATCAGAATTATGTGATATTGTTGATGAGCATGTAGCTTTTGTTTGGGTTTCTGATCCTCTGCACAAGCCACAGCATCTCCTAGAAGTGCCCTTCTCAACTGGGCCCCAGTTCAGATCTTACCTTCACAAAATCCCTTGCTAAACCTCACAGTGGTCTGATTCCATTTTCCCTTGTTTTGTCAAAGAAGTAACGACACATTTGCCTTTCTCAATGTTCTCACTGCATGTTCTTATCTTTAATGATCACGGGTTGCTATGTTTTTCTCTTTCACTAGATTGAGCGCCTGTTGAGGGTAGGGAGTGGCTCTCTCTAGCTCCTGATAATAAATGGTCAATAATTGCTGGTCATACCGATTCTGATTTTAAGTGAATTAGGTGAGGAGTTCTTGCTTTGTTAGCATAATGAAATAAGCTAAAAAAATCAAAAGCTGGTGCCTGGGTCTCATTCTCAGAGATTGTAACTTAACTGATCCACTGGGCAGCTAGGGCATTAGGGTTTTAAAACCTCTTTAGTTGGTTTGAGTCTTCCCAAGTGTCTCAGTGGTAAAGTATTCACCTGTCAATGCAGAAGTTATGGATTTGATCCTTGAGTCAGGAAGATCCCCTGGAGAAGGAAATGGAAACCTACTCTAGTATTCTTACCTGTGAAATTTCATGGTCACAGGAGCCTGGCAGTTCATGGAGACACAAAGAATTGGATGCATTTTAGTAACTATACAATAAGAAGCCGGTGCTAACGTGCCACCAAAATTCAGAACAACTACAAGAAGAGGATTAGAGAGGATTTAATCTCTAAAAGAGACACTGTTAAAGTCTTTTTTTAAAAACCTATCCTCGGGCTTCCCCTGGTGGTCCAGTGGGTAAGGACATCACCTTGCAGTGCAAGGGGCGCTGGTTCCATACCTGGCCTGGGAGGATCCCATGTGCTGCGGAGCGGCTGGACCCATGTGTCCAATCACCGAGCCGGAGCTCTGGAGCGCATGCGCCCAGAACCAGTGCTCTGCGACAACAGAGGCCGCCGCGATGAGAGGCCCACATGGGCCAAAGAACAAAGACGGATGAAAGTAGAGAAATGAAAGACCAATAGAAGTGGCCCGCCGTTCCCCTCCCTCCCCAACCCGATCCCCGCCCAAAATAAATAAATAAATAAATCTTTAAAAAACAAACAAACAAACGAAAATCTATCCTCAATACCTCTTTGTTAAAAATAAGCTTTTATTCACATTTTGATGCTTACATACCTCCTGTGCATGCGTGCATGCTAAGTCAATTCAGTTGAGTCCAAATCTTTGTGATTTTATAGACTATAGCTTGCCAGCCTCCCCTATCTAAGGGACTCTCCAGGTAAGAGTACTGGAGTGGGTTGCCGCGGCCTTATCCAGGTTAGATACCTCCTATATGTTAACCAAAAAGTTTTGTGTATAAATGAGTTTGTGAATTTTGCCTATACGTTGATTTTATGAAATATGTTCTGCAAACAGAAAAAGTATGTTCTCTGTTCTCCATAAAATTTAAATAATTCACAACACATTTCTGAGGCTTCTAAAGACGTTGTTAGCCAGCACCACTCAGCCTTGGCTGCACATTAGAGTTAGCTGGGGAGTTTTAAAAAACTCCGGGGCTGTACCCCACACCCATCAAATGAGAGTCTCAGGAGATGAGACCCAGGCATCAGCACTTTGTAAAGATCCCTGGGTGATTCCAGTGTGCAGCCAAGGCTGAAGACCTGTTGTTATAAATGGATATAGTTCCTTTTGGACGTATCTGATTTATCTTTGTAAACAGATATGCTAATTCCTTTTGTTTGCATGAGTTAACTTTTACATTAATTGGGTGAAAAGTAAAAAGTATCACTTATTCTATTTTCAAGCTTTCAAAAAATCTTAGCTATCACAGAGGTATGCACAGCATTTTACTGTTGACAAAGTGCCTTCATGTCTACTAGTTCAGTCATCTCTTATGAAACAAAGCAAAGCAAAGAGAGATAGAAAAAGAGTAATGACTGTAACTCCAGTTTTACATAAGAGAAAAACCTAGGCATAGGTAAAGTGGTGTAGGTAAAGTGTCACAGGGCCTATGATGAGCCCAATGTGATCACAAGAGTCCTAAAAAGAGGGAGGCTGGACAGACAGAGTCAGAGAAGGAGATGGAATGGAGGAGATGGAAGTTGAAAGGACACCATTGTTGAAAGGAGATCAAGAGCCAAGGAGTACAGACAGCCACTAGAAGCTCAAAAAAAAAAAAAAAAAAAAGGGGGGGAGATGATTCTCCCCTTGGAACCTCCAGAATGAATGAAATACTGCTGACACATTGATTTTAGTTCATAAGACCCATATTCAGACTCCTAACTCTCCAGAACCATGAGATAATAGATTTGTGTTAAGTCATTATGCTTATGGTAGTTTGTTATAGCAGCAGTAGAAAACTAATACACTTAGTTTAAAATTATTACTTTTCTGCCAAATATGAGTCTTCCAAGGAAAATACAAGTTTACCAAGGGAAAAAGTTGGCTCATGTTTAGATGCCATATTATACCCCCCCCAAAAAAAAAATCGTCTTAAATAATTAAAGCAAGCTCACTGTGGTAAGTTGTCCCTGTTGTGGAAGATACCTGGGAACTGAGCCAACATGGAAAATAGATTCTCAAATTATCTTGGGGTGCACACTCACTGGGGCAAATGGCAGACAGAATCACTGACTTCATTTAGGATGGTAGATTATTTTTGCTTTCTATTCTGGCTTGCTTGCTCTGTCTCCTATCTCTCTGTCACTGTCTCATCTGTCTCTGCCTCTCTCTCTCTGTGTCTCTCTTTTGGATAAGCACATACAATTGAATTTGAAAAAAAATAAAATTCAATATGCACATGGTGCTACTGCTTCATCAAATTAATTTTGCATCGGGACCAACACAGCATTAGAGATTACAGTTGTTTGCACTCTTGTTGGTGCCAAGCAGACCAGGAGAGCCTAGAGCAGCAGTCCCCAAGCTTTTTGGTACCAGAGACTGATTTCATGGAAGATGATTTTTCTGCGAACAGGGGGTGGGTGGGGGATAGGTTCAGGGTGATTCAAGGATGATTCAAACGCCTTACATTTATTATACACTTTATTTCTAATCTAATGTGGTTGCTGATCTGATGGGAGATACCAGACGGTAGCCTGGAGATTGAGCACCCTTTGTCTAGGTTTGGTCTGTGAGCCACCCAGACTTAGAACCAGGACCAGCAGATGGGAATTGAAGACATACACTCACAATGTGTAACGACTTGCCAATAGGCCAAGTATTTTCAAAAATTAAAAAAAAAAATTTTTTTTGAAGATGATGATCTCCCCAGTGCTCCAAGTATTCAAGCAGAGTTCAGCCAACTACAATGTAGGGAAGTGATCAAAACTCAGAATAGAAGATACGAGAGGTGTTAGATGCCTTTAATACTGAAATTCTCCATCATGAGATTTACACTGTTCCATTTCTCTCTGAGATTCCAAAGAGAAAGAGTAGTCACAAGTAGAAGATTACAGTTAATTCTTTTTTTTTTTTTTTAAAAAAAAACCTTTATTTTACTTTTAACTTTTACAGAGTTTTGTTATTTACAGATCAGTTAATTCTTTACATGTTATTCTCCTGGTAGGATTCCTTATTCACCTTAGACATTTCAAAATGCTGTATCACAGGCTTTTTCTCACATAGAATATGATGACTTGTTAAGTAATAGTTTTCCTATAAAATGGAGTTTAGTACCAGATGTTTCTTTGTTGGCCCATCCAATGGGGTATCGTGTAAATTCTACCAAAATTATCTTGTTGTAAGGTCTAAATTCTATTAAATGAGAGGCAAAGAAAGTGTTCTGGTATGACTTTTGAGGTGGTCTCTATTTTTTCCTATAATATTGATGCCACAACATTTTCCAACCACTGATTTTATGTTTAAGAGACCGCGAAGGAGGAGCCTTCTTCAGACCCTTCTGGGAATGGCTGTGGTGGTTCACGCCTGTCAGGGTCCTGCTGTGTGTAAATCACGCACTCAGATACATCCAGAGAAGGCCATCCATCATGGGCTGGCAGTGACACGGGCCGTGCGGCCTGTAAATCTGGTGAAAATAATGTATTTGTGCAGTGAGATGACATCCCATAATGAGATTGTGATATTCCATAGCATGTGATTTGCTATTTGTGACAAAGATGAATTTCACAGTGAGCAACAGCTGCTGAGAGGCTGCTGGACTGAGTGGGTGTGTGTAATGGAAAGGCCCGTCTCAGGCCATTCAGCCATCACTCTTCTCTACTGGAAATAATTTCTTGGGACTGACAGGAGTGAGTTGCCAAATGGAATTTTCTCTAAAGGGTTGCTGAATATGAGGCAAAGCAAAATCTCTAATGGGAAAAATGTATAGAAGATGTTCATCAATATTCTGTTTATTGAATTAATGCTTTGTGAGCAGAAGCCTGTAGTCCACAACTGAGATGATGTGTTACAGTTTGTGCAAAGTAAACGCCACCTTCATGTTCAAAAGAGAATAAATCACCTAAGATGTTCAGATCCTTATTCCCAGAGTCATACATGGAAATATTTTACACATATATCCCTTCAAAGGGTCCTAAGTTGTCCTGAGTCCTTGAAATGTAAGTTACGGTCCCCAGATCAGTCATATTGGTGTCACCTGGAGCTTATTAGAGCTACAGACGCTTGGGTCCCATCCCAGACCTACTGAACTGAATCTGCATTTGAACAAGCTTTCCAGGTGACTCTTAGACACATTAAGTGTGCTGACCAGCATTAGTAATAAAGATGATAATATAACAAATACAGTTCCAAATATGCATGTATGATTTTTGTATTTGATGAGAACATTTTTCACAATGATTGGAAATCCTGAGGTTTTCAACATCTTGTGAAGTAGGAAGTTATCATTATTCTCTTCTTATAGTTGAAACAATTGAATTTCATTGTGGTTAACTGTTCTATCCATGATATATGCAGGTCAATAGGAAGCCTAAACTGAAGGGCATGTCTTTAAGCCCAGTATTACTTTTCTCACTATTGGTAGAGGACATGCTGTGAGTTTGCTTCAGTCTTCAGGAGTGAGAGGAGACTCCTTGAAGCCATTTTCATTAAAAAAAACTCTTGGTTCACCAGTCTGTGCAGACGTTTTCTGTGAGCAGACTAGGGTCCATCATGGGCTGGCAGTGACACGGGCCGTCGGCCTGTAAATCTGGTGAAAATAATGTATTTGTGCAGTGAGATGACATCCCATAATGAGATTGTGATATTCCATAGCATGTGATTTGCTATTTGTGACAAAGATGAATTTCACAGTGAGCAACAGCTGCTGAGAGGCTGCTGGACTGAGTGGGTGTGTGTAATGGAAAGGCCCGTCTCAGGCCATTCAGCCATCACTCTTCTCTACTGGAAATAATTTCTTGGGACTGACAGGAGTGAGTTGCCAAATGGAATTTCTCTAAAGGGTTGCTGAATATGAGGCAAAGCAAAATCTCTAATGGGAAAAATGTATAGAAGATGTTCATCAATATTCTGTTTATTGAATTAATGCTTTGTGAGCAGAAGCCTGTAGTCCACAACTGAGATGATGTGTTACAGTTTGTGCAAAGTAAACGCCACCTTCATGTTCAAAAGAGAATAAATCACCTAAGATGTTCAGATCCTTATTCCCAGAGTCATACATGGAAATATTTTACACATATATCCCTTCAAAGGGTCCTAAGTTGTCCTGAGTCCTTGAAATGTAAGTTACGGTCCCCAGATCAGTCATATTGGTGTCACCTGGAGCTTATTAGAGCTACAGACGCTTGGGTCCCATCCCAGACCTACTGAACTGAATCTGCATTTGAACAAGCTTTCCAGGTGACTCTTAGACACATTAAGTGTGCTGACCAGCATTAGTAATAAAGATGATAATATAACAAATACAGTTCCAAATATGCATGTATGATTTTTGTATTTGATGAGAACATTTTTCACAATGATTGGAAATCCTGAGGTTTTCAACATCTTGTGAAGTAGGAAGTTATCATTATTCTCTTCTTATAGTTGAAACAATTGAATTTCATTGTGGTTAACTGTTCTATCCATGATATATGCAGGTCAATAGGAAGCCTAAACTGAAGGGCATGTCTTTAAGCCCAGTATTACTTTTCTCACTATTGGTAGAGGACATGCTGTGAGTTTGCTTCAGTCTTCAGGAGTGAGAGGAGACTCCTTGAAGCCATTCATACACTCTTGGTTACCCTCATTGTGAGCAAGAAGAGGAAACTGTAAATGACTGCTTGGACCTAGTGTTACTGTGCATGGCCGAGTCTGTGCAGACGTTTTCTGATTCCAGCAAGATCAAACCTGACCTCTGTTATGCTAGTTCTAGATTTGGACAGATCCAAATCCTTCACTCTGCATTATGGCTGAATCAGGATTGGTCACAGCGACCAACTTGGTGATACACAGACCTGTGACAATCCATTAACTCTACAACTCTTTTGAGGACCCTACTGCTCCAGAAAAATTTCCCCAGACAGCCATTAAACTACAGACCTGGTGGCAAACACTCTGTATCACATACCACCTCTGGTAAGAGCCACTCAGAAATGCTTTGGATGATGATGCCGTGACTTATGAGCCACTAAGTGTAATATATAATGTAACTATTGCTCTGGGACTTTCTTGCTTTGGCCCTGGCATTCTCTCACAGAGAACCTGACGACAGGATGAAGCCAGGAGTCAGGAATGCTAATGAGGCTGAGAGAGTTCTCCAGCCTCTCTTGAAACCCGATACTGCTTGAGGAGCCTGAGGCTATTGGAGAGCCTCCCAGGCTTCTGAACCGGCAGTGGAATAAAGAGGAAAAGTTTCAGAGTAGGTGTGCAAGCACAGAGGAAGTGTATTAGACAGAGATCTTTCGTTACTCTAGTGCATCGTAAAGGTTAGAATGCTCTAAAAGATGTAGAATGCCCTAAAAGACATGCTGTGCTTCAAATTTTCCTCTCCTGTTTTCATAAGAGCATGATATGAAAATTTTAACAAGCTTTCGTGTCAAACAGAACAACCTGATATACAAGGTTTAAATTAAACTTGATTTTTGTATTTGATGAGAACATCACAATGATTGGTTTTTCAACATCTTGTGAAGTAGGAAGTTATCATTATTCTCTTCTTATAGTTGAAACAATTGAATTTCATTGTGGTTAACTGTTCTATCCATGATATATGCAGGTCAATAGGAAGCCTAAACTGAAGGGCATGTCTTTAAGCCCAGTATTACTTTTCTCACTATTGGTAGAGGACATGCTGTGAGTTTGCTTCAGTCTTCAGGAGTGAGAGGAGACTCCTTGAAGCCATTCATACACTCTTGGTTACCCTCATTGTGAGCAAGAAGAGGAAACTGTAAATGACTGCTTGGACCTAGTGTTACTGTGCATGGCCGAGTCTGTGCAGACGTTTTCTGATTCCAGCAAGATCAAACCTGACCTCTGTTATGCTAGTTCTAGATTTGGACAGATCCAAATCCTTCACTCTGCATTATGGCTGAATCAGGATTGGTCACAGCGACCAACTTGGTGATACACAGACCTGTGACAATCCATTAACTCTACAACTCTTTTGAGGACCCTACTGCTCCAGAAAAATTTCCCCAGACAGCCATTAAACTACAGACCTGGTGGCAAACACTCTGTATCACATACCACCTCTGGTAAGAGCCACTCAGAAATGTTTTGGGATGATGATGCCGTGACTTATGAGCCACTAAGTGTAATATATAATGTAACTATTGCTCTGGGACTTTCTTGCTTTGGCCCTGGCATTCTCTCACAGAGAACCTGACGACAGGATGAAGCCAGGAGTCAGGAATGCTAATGAGGCTGAGAGAGTTCTCCAGCCTCTCTTGAAACCCGATACTGCTTGAGGAGCCTGAGGCTATTGGAGAGCCTCCCAGGCTTCTGAACCGGCAGTGGAATAAAGAGGAAAAGTTTCAGAGTAGGTGTGCAAGCACAGAGGAAGTGTATTAGACAGAGATCTTTCGTTACTCTAGTGCATCGTAAAGGTTAGAATGCTCTAAAAGATGTAGAATGCCCTAAAAGACATGCTGTGCTTCAAATTTTCCTCTCCTGTTTTCATAAGAGCATGATATGAAAATTTTAACAAGGTTTAGTGTCAAACAGAACAACCTGATATACGTATTTGAGGGATTTTGAGCAGAAAAGTAAACTCACACAGTTCCTCCTTTAATAGTCTATATTAACATATTTGAATGTTAATCAACTTATGTATTAATATATAATGGGCTAGATATACCTTACAGGATTTTAAGCTTAAAAAGAAGTTGTAGAGAACACTGCATTTTCTCCTGATGCTAGAAGTGGATGTTGCAGAATACGGAAGAGCAGTAATGGGAAAAATAAACTATGAGGCTAACAGAGAACTTAACCAGTGTTCTATATAGATCAGTGAATCTTTCATTTAAATTTTGGAAGATTCAGTTCCAACATGCATAATTCATGGAAGGAACTTTCTTAATTGTATACATCTGTATGGGTTTTTCTAAACATAAAGAATTCCCTTGGGAGGTTGAACAGTCATTTTTATGCTCCACTGGCTCACCATTTCTTTCCTGTAGTTTTGAGATGATAAAAATCAAATTCTGACTGCATTTCTACTGCCTCCTGTCTTCATTTTCCCAAAGCCTAATCATGCAAAAACTCACAGGCACAGCCTCTCTGGTTTATGGGATCACATTTGTAATGATGTTACTTATGCTTGCATTCTTGTTAAAATATTAAGCATGGTGACTGACTTCTGGCTCACCTGAAGCCATGCTGGGGAAGGTCTGTCTTCATATCTGGGAATGATTTTTTTCTTTGGAAGCTGACTTGCCTTACAAATTCTCGTTTATCCTTTTCACCATTTCTTTCATGCAGAAGAGAAAGGGCTCAATCTATAACAAATCAGAGAGAAAAGAAATGCTGTGGAAGCTTCTTTATAGTGTTTTCTGTGACCAGTCTCCTCTGAGTTAGAGGAACGACCCTGCTCAATGCTGTGTGTGTATGTTTAGTGCAGATTCTAAAGTATGTCTGGTTCATTGCCATTTCATCGCATGGCATCTAAAGGAAAGAGGTCAGCAAAGATATTATTTGTATTAAAAACAGTAATTATTTCCACAATAGAAAATTGAAAAACATATTTTCATATGGAGGAAAAAAGTATCCAAAATTTCAGAGTAGACTAGAAAACGTTAGAATGCCCTAAAAGACATGCCATGCTTCAAATTTTCCTCTTCTTTTTTAGCTTTCTAGTTAGGATGTCGCTATGAGTCAGACACTTTATTGGCCTAGTTTTAGAGATGAGAAAACTTAAGTTCAGTGGAATTGAGTAACTTGCCCATGGTCACATAGCTATCTAGTGGCAGGGCTGGAATTCAAATCCAAAACTGATGTTTTCTTATTTTTTAAAAATTTTATTGAAGTGTAGTTGATTTACAATGATGTGCTAATTTCTGCTGTATAGCAAGATGACTCCATTATACATACATACATATTCTTTTTCCTACTTGTTTCCATTATGGTTACTGAAAGATATTATAAGATACTGAATATAGCACAGCTGATGCTTTTCTAGATTAGAGAGTCACTCATAGGAGACCCTGGGTGGAATGTGCTTTGTAAACTATCAGTTTGCACAGTATGAATCGGGAGTCGAAAACTTTTGGCTCCTTTGTGTGTATACTCCTACACCTTTCCTTAGGGCTCTTCCCCCATTCTGAAATGCTCAGCAACTTGGCTCCACCTGTTGAAAAACTTCTCTTTGTTCTAAAAAATTCCTCTCCCCCATTTCTCCCTTTTTTCCTTGTTGGCATTAACACCTCTTGAAAAGACACACGAATATACATAGCTAAAAAACTTGTAAGAATACTGAAAACCTGAATCCCTTCCTATGCCTAATCCAAGACTCTTTCCCTGAGGTAACCTCATCAATTTTTGCTAGGCATTTACTTGTATTCATGTACATAGAGATATATGATTTTAAAAACAAAAGAAAAAATAAGTACTGAAGATAATATATAACTGATCACTTTTCAATCTATAACAAATCAGAGAGAAAAGAAATGCTGTGGAAGCTTCTTTATAGTGTTTTCTGTGACCAGTCTCCTCTGAGTTAGAGGAACGACCCTGCTCAATGCTGTGTGTGTATGTTTAGTGCAGATTCTAAAGTATGTCTGGTTCATTGCCATTTCATCGCATGGCATCTAAAGGAAAGAGGTCAGCAAAGATATTATTTGTATTAAAAACAGTAATTATTTCCACAATAGAAAATTGAAAAACATATTTTCATATGGAGGAAAAAAGTATCCAAAATTTCAGAGTAGACTAGAAAACGTTAGAATGCCCTAAAAGACATGCCATGCTTCAAATTTTCCTCTTCTTTTTTAGCTTTCTAGTTAGGATGTCGCTATGAGTCAGACACTTTATTGGCCTAGTTTTAGAGATGAGAAAACTTAAGTTCAGTGGAATTGAGTAACTTGCCCATGGTCACATAGCTATCTAGTGGCAGGGCTGGAATTCAAATCCAAAACTGATGTTTTCTTATTTTTTAAAAATTTTATTGAAGTGTAGTTGATTTACAATGATGTGCTAATTTCTGCTGTATAGCAAGATGACTCCATTATACATACATACATATTCTTTTTCCTACTTGTTTCCATTATGGTTACTGAAAGATATTATAAGATACTGAATATAGCACAGCTGATGCTTTTCTAGATTAGAGAGTCACTCATAGGAGACCCTGGGTGGAATGTGCTTTGTAAACTATCAGTTTGCACAGTATGAATCGGGAGTCGAAAACTTTTGGCTCCTTTGTGTGTATACTCCTACACCTTTCCTTAGGGCTCTTCCCCCATTCTGAAATGCTCAGCAACTTGGCTCCACCTGTTGAAAAACTTCTCTTTGTTCTAAAAAATTCCTCTCCCCCATTTCTCCCTTTTTTCCTTGTTGGCATTAACACCTCTTGAAAAAGACACACGAATATACATAGCTAAAAAACTTGTAAGAATACTGAAAACCTGAATCCCTTCCTATGCCTAATCCAAGACTCTTTCCCTGAGGTAACCTCATCAATTTTTGCTAGGCATTTACTTGTATTCATGTACATAGAGATATATGATTTTTAAAAAACATAGATAGTTAAATAATATTCTACAACTTCCTTTTTTCATTAGTGCTCTCTGCTGACCTAGATGGGTCGGCTGGTGGGGTGGGAGGGAGGCTCACGACAGAGGGGATATATGTATACATACAGCTGATTCACTTTGTTTGCAGCAGAAACTAACACAACATTGTAAAGCAATTATAAATAAAAGCATTTATTATTAAAAAAATGTCTTAAACATCTTTATATGTTGGCACACATGGAACTTACTGCTTCATTTTTTAACTGTCACCAGAACTTCTCATTGATGATAAGTCTTTCCTCCTGCAAATACTGATTCTCTCTCCATTTATTTGGATCTTTTAAAATACATTTTAATACATTACATGGTCCTCATAAATCTAACAGTTTTATAGTTTGGGTTGCTATTATAATTGGGATTTTCATTTTTATATTTTCTCATTGCTTTTGCCAGTGTTTAGGAAAGCTATTGATATTACATATAGCTACTCTGATGAGCTTTTATAGTCTTCATAATTTAGACATTGATTCTCATAAATCTTCTGAATAGATGATCATATTATCTATAAATAATGAGACACTTTTTTTCTATCGTTAATACATTGACTTGTTTCTTTATTTTTTTCTTACTGAGTAAGATCTCTAGTAGGGTGCTAAATAAGAGTGGACTGAAGTATGCATCTGTAACTTCTATTTAACTGGGAATGTTTCGAATGTTACTATACATTTATTTTTGTTTCCTGGGATATGGCTTTTTTCTAGTTTGCAAAGTTTTTCTCTTTTTTTTCTGATGGCTTTTAATCAGGAATAATAGTTGAATTTTATCAATTTTTTCCCTCTGAACTTTGTTCTTACTTGTTGCGACTTTCTCAGGGTTTTTTTTTTTTATCTGCTTGGGCATTAACACCTCTTGAAAAAGACACACGAATATACATAGCTAAAAAACTTGTAAGAATACTGAAAACCTGAATCCCTTCCTATGCCTAATCCAAGACTCTTTCCCTGAGGTAACCTCATCAATTTTTGCTAGGCATTTACTTGTATTCATGTACATAGAGATATATGATTTTTAAAAAACATAGATAGTTAAATAATATTCTACAACTTCCTTTTTTCATTAGTGCTCTCTGCTGACCTAGATGGGTCGGCTGGTGGGGTGGGAGGGAGGCTCACGACAGAGGGGATATATGTATACATACAGCTGATTCACTTTGTTTGCAGCAGAAACTAACACAACATTGTAAAGCAATTATAAATAAAAGCATTTATTATTAAAAAAATGTCTTAAACATCTTTATATGTTGGCACACATGGAACTTACTGCTTCATTTTTTAACTGTCACCAGAACTTCTCATTGATGATAAGTCTTTCCTCCTGCAAATACTGATTCTCTCTCCATTTATTTGGATCTTTTAAAATACATTTTAATACATTACATGGTCCTCATAAATCTAACAGTTTTATAGTTTGGGTTGCTATTATAATTGGGATTTTCATTTTTATATTTTCTCATTGCTTTTGCCAGTGTTTAGGAAAGCTATTGATATTACATATAGCTACTCTGATGAGCTTTTATAGTCTTCATAATTTAGACATTGATTCTCATAAATCTTCTGAATAGATGATCATATTATCTATAAATAATGAGACACTTTTTTTCTATCGTTAATACATTGACTTGTTTCTTTATTTTTTTCTTACTGAGTAAGATCTCTAGTAGGGTGCTAAATAAGAGTGGACTGAAGTATGCATCTGTAACTTCTATTTAACTGGGAATGTTTCGAATGTTACTATACATTTATTTTTGTTTCCTGGGATATGGCTTTTTTCTAGTTTGCAAAGTTTTTCTCTTTTTTTTCTGATGGCTTTTAATCAGGAATAATAGTTGAATTTTATCAATTTTTTCCCTCTGAACTTTGTTCTTACTTGTTGAGACTTTCTCATGCTTTAACTTCTTTTCTCTGTCAGGATAGTGAATTACATATATGAGGTATCTGCTTGGGCCATTTTGCATTCCTTCTGTAGACTTATTAGTTTTGTCCTTTTTATGCTACTTTTTTGCATCCTGGCCACACTTTTGCTCCCTTCAAACAATCTGAAGTGTCCTTGAAAACCATGTCACTTTCTCATTGTAAATTTTCAGTTAGTGTTGAATTATATAAAATCATCTTTATATTAATAACATAATAAATCTGTATAAAAAATCATATCTGATATGCCATCTGAATGAGGAACATTGGAGCTGATGCAGAACTGTTTTTCTTAAATTTTAAGTCTGTGTAAACTGAAACCCAGGTTTAAGAACTCAAACCAAATTACGACCAGAGCTAGGTCTCAAATAGAAGCTCTATCAGTCTAGGGCAAATGCTCTTTTTGCTGACCCATGGATGACAATTGCCCTTGCTTGGTGACATTCATCATCAGAGGCAGCAATCATATTTCCTGCATTTGTTGGAGAATCTGGGAAGTTTAGAAATGGAGTTTCCACTGTCTGAATGGTGGTTCCTAACTGGATGGGAAAGGGACTGATCTAACAGCCAAGTCTTCATCTCCAGTCCCATTATTAATCAATGATCAGTCAACAAGTTTAATTCAGGTGCTGATATAAATACATCCAGCAAGAAGGATTGCCTGGAAAAGACTTGCTGCTCCTTGCAGGGGCCTGATACTAAAAGCAGGCCAAGTACCAGAACTTGATCACTTCCAGAATCATAGATAAGAGATATAGAGACTCTCAGAGAGAGTCTTTATAACCTCCTTTTGGTACCGATGGATATAATAAAATTCAAGAGATAGAAACGACTTTCACAAGTCAAACTGTGCATTAGCGAGTAAGATCTCTAGTAGGGTGCTAAATAAGAGTGGACTGAAGTATGCATCTGTAACTTCTATTTAACTGGGAATGTTTCAATGTTACTATACATTTATTTTTGTTTCCTGGGATATGGCTTTTTTCTAGTTTGCAAAGTTTTTCTTTTTTTTCTGATGGCTTTTAATCAGGAATAATAGTTGAATTTTATCAATTTTTTCCCTCTGAACTTTGTTCTTACTTGTTGAGACTTTCTCATGCTTTAACTTCTTTTCTCTGTCAGGATAGTGAATTACATATATGAGGTATCTGCTTGGGCCATTTTGCATTCCTTCTGTAGACTTATTAGTTTTGTCCTTTTTATGCTACTTTTTTGCATCCTGGCCACACTTTTGCTCCCTTCAAACAATCTGAAGTGTCCTTGAAAACCATGTCACTTTCTCATTGTAAATTTTCAGTTAGTGTTGAATTATATAAAATCATCTTTATATTAATAACATAATAAATCTGTATAAAAAATCATATCTGATATGCCATCTGAATGAGGAACATTGGAGCTGATGCAGAACTGTTTTTCTTAAATTTTAAGTCTGTGTAAACTGAAACCCAGGTTTAAGAACTCAAACCAAATTACGACCAGAGCTAGGTCTCAAATAGAAGCTCTATCAGTCTAGGGCAAATGCTCTTTTTGCTGACCCATGGATGACAATTGCCCTTGCTTGGTGACATTCATCATCAGAGGCAGCAATCATATTTCCTGCATTTGTTGGAGAATCTGGGAAGTTTAGAAATGGAGTTTCCACTGTCTGAATGGTGGTTCCTAACTGGATGGGAAAGGGACTGATCTAACAGCCAAGTCTTCATCTCCAGTCCCATTATTGATCAATGATCAGTCAACAAGTTTAATTCAGGTGCTGATATAAATACATCCAGCAAGAAGGATTGCCTGGAAAAGACTTGCTGCTCCTTGCAGGGGCCTGATACTAAAAGCAGGCCAAGTACCAGAACTTGATCACTTCCAGAATCATAGATAAGAGATATAGAGACTCTCAGAGAGAGTCTTTATAACCTCCTTTTGGTACCGATGGATATAATAAAATTCAAGAGATAGAAACGACTTTCACAAGTCAAACTGTGCATTAGCAAATGTCCCAGGTGGTCTAGAACTACCTCTTTCCATATGGTTTACTTACTTGTTTAGTCTCATAATCAAGAGAAATGCATGGCTAGACAAATCTTTGCTCCTTATTTTGCAATTACAGGCCACTTAAGTGGAATCTTGGGCAAAAAGCAGATACATTCTTGTGTTCATTTGTTCATTTGGCTGTGCCAGGTTTTGGCATGTGGCATGTGGAATCTAGTTGCCTGACCAGCAGTTGAACCTGGGCCACCTGAGTTGGGAGCATGAAGTCTTAGCCATTGGACCAATAAGGAAGTCCCCAGATACATTTTAAAACAAATTTGGAAATGAAAAGAATGGCAGTAGTAATTATAAATTTAATAGGTTATAGGAAAAATTTTACAATCTTGGATATTTCCTGGATTGAACCATGAATGAGGTCTATGTCTTTGCCTAATGAAACCAAAGTTAATGTACTGTCAACTTCAGATTCGTAAGCATAAGGCTATGTGCCTCATGCCACTCAGTAAATAATTCCTAAAATTAAAAAAGTCTTTTATTGTCTCAATGGTTGCTTTAAAAAAAGCATCAAGTGGATTAAACTTCATAGTGAATTTGGGTTTCCTCACAGCACCAGCAACGTTGTACTATCATCGTTGTCAAGATGGAAAGCAAAACTAAGGCTAGGGAACACTGGTTATCCAAGTGAAATACCGGAGAGTAATTTTCTATAAAAGATGGTTAAAGCTCTTCCTAGTTTTAACCTATATTAAATCTCTGCATTATCAACAAAGCAACTTGCCACAAAGCCATTTGGTTTTATTAGACATACTAAAGAGATATTTAGCCAAACGTTCTCTGAAGCCCTAGTTTTTCTATGTATCCACACAATTGTCTTATACCATGTTGGGAACAATGGGAAATACTATATTTTAAGAATGTCAAAGGGCTTTCCTGGTGGGTCAGTGGTAAAAAATATTCTTGCCAATGCAGGCGACGCAGATCTGATCCCTGGGTTGAGAAGGCCTCCTGGAGGAGAAAATGGCAACCCTCTCCAGTATTCTTGCTTGGAGAATCCCATGGACAGAGGAGCCTGGTGGCTACAGTCCACGGGGTCTCAAAGAGTAAGATGTGACTGAGGTAAACAACAGCAATATCAAAAGAAGATATTATTCTGAAAACATACATCGTATGTATAAATAGAACATTTGGGGGAATGTGCAGGGTGTGTTGGGTTTGTTTGGGATATGTGTGGAGTAGGATAGGCTGTGATCTATCACAGATAGAGAAAATTTTCGTTTGAAATCATATGTAGACCATATTTCTTCCAGAAGCCTCATCACCTTTCTCTGACCATTTCTGTATGTGCATGGTCTCTAGAGTTTAGATAGCACCTATGTTTATTCATGTTGCTATGGTTTTTGTAATTATTCGTATTTTGAGTCCTTTTATGCTTGATCTCCCCAACAAACTGACTATAAGATCTTGAAGGATATGGCCATTTTTTAAATGTTTTGCAGAGCTTTTCTGCAGCCAGAAAGTGCTCTGTTGACACATGAGACTGTCGATGTGGCTTAAATTGTAGGAAACAAGACAATCAAATAAAAGTGTTAATCAGATCCATAAAACCAAAGCACAAGTCTGTACTTTAAACGCCAGGCAGCAATGATGGCATCCAAAAAAGCACAAATGAATGTGAAGACTGGAATGTTGCATTCCTTACAGTGAGTGGATATCTTAAGAAGAATTTGCTTCTTGTAACTTTTCAATGTATTTGGCCTCTTATAATCTAAAATAAACCGAAATAAGACAAAAAAAAGAAGAATCAAACTCACATGCCTTCTCATGAGATTTCCATGTCTGCTTGAAGAAGTCTAAAAAAAAGTACCCACTAGGGTTAAAAGGAAGAATATACGTAGCAAACAATATGCTGCCACCTTCTGGTAAAATAGTAATTTCCACTAAAAGAACAAAGAATAATTACAACAATAAAATTTGTATTAGCTTTATATTCAACACTTTCACATGCATTATTGCCTGTAATGCTTGCAAGGTCTTTATTATGTAGGTATCATTTTGTGTATTAGCGAAAAAAATGGAGGTTCAGAGAAGGTATGTAACATTCAGAAAGTCACACAGCATTTGGCAGATGTAGGACTTAAACCTTACAAGTGAAGATGCATTGTGCATTAATACAAGTGAAGAGTGAACCATTGTTTCATGCTTTGACACACATTAAGTATAGCTGCCAAATATTCTGCAGAAATGTGTGAATTCTTTCATCTAATCACCTCAGTCACAACCTTGTAATATGTGATGTGTGTGATATATAATAGACACACAGCACATAGTACAACAGCATCCTTTTGAACTGAGTGTTTGCAAATGACAGAGTTTCATTCTTTTTCATGGCTTCATTGTTTTTTGCATACACACACACACACATTTATATAACATCTTCTTAACCCAGTCATCTGTTGATTAGCACTTGGGTTTTTTCCCTATCTTGGCTAGGGTAAATAACACTACTTTTTGAACATTGGGTACATGCATCTTTTTGAAATACTGCTTTCATTTTTTAATGACTATATGCTTAAGAGTGGAATTGCTGGTCACATGGTACCTCTATTTTTAGTTTTTTGAGGAATCTCCATACTGTTTTCCATGGTGACTGCACCAATTCACAGTCCTACCCGCAGAGTACGGGAGTTTCCTTTTCTCCACACCTTCTCCAACATTTTTTTCAAAGACATTCTAGTGATAGCCATCCTGAGTAATGTGAATGTTTGTTTTGATTTGCATTTCTCTAAACATTAATGATGTTGAAAAATTGATACTCTGCTCTCTTCCCTTCTTATTCAGTCCTTTCCCAGCCACCAGCGAGCTTATTTCCTTCAGTTTTAGTGACAGCTTCTTGTTTTCCTTCCTGCTACTCTGTCTCACTGGTTTGTCCACCTAGAGAGTAGGAATTCATCCTTATTAATGTCTGTTAGCTTCCAACAGAATTTTGCCTACATTAGGTGCTTGGTAAAGATTGGACTTTAACTGAATTATCACAACTCTAGAAAACCCCACAAAGAATAATTACAACAATAAAATTGGGCTTTTTTTCCCTGTTTGCAATGCTTGCAAGGTCTTTATTATGTAGGTATCATTTTGTGTATTAGCGAAAAAAATGGAGGTTCAGAGAAGGTATGTAACATTCAGAAAGTCACACAGCATTTGGCAGATGTAGGACTTAAACCTTACAAGTGAAGATGCATTGTGCATTAATACAAGTGAAGAGTGAACCATTGTTTCATGCTTTGACACACATTAAGTATAGCTGCCAAATATTCTGCAGAAATGTGTGAATTCTTTCATCTAATCACCTCAGTCACAACCTTGTAATATGTGATGTGTGTGATATATAATAGACACACAGCACATAGTACAACAGCATCCTTTTGAACTGAGTGTTTGCAAATGACAGAGTTTCATTCTTTTTCATGGCTTCATTGTTTTTTGCATACACACACACACACATTTATATAACATCTTCTTAACCCAGTCATCTGTTGATTAGCACTTGGGTTTTTTCCCTATCTTGGCTAGGGTAAATAACACTACTTTTTGAACATTGGGTACATGCATCTTTTTGAAATACTGCTTTCATTTTTTAATGACTATATGCTTAAGAGTGGAATTGCTGGTCACATGGTACCTCTATTTTTAGTTTTTTGAGGAATCTCCATACTGTTTTCCATGGTGACTGCACCAATTCACAGTCCTACCCGCAGAGTACGGGAGTTTCCTTTTCTCCACACCTTCTCCAACATTTTTTTTTCAAAGACATTCTAGTGATAGCCATCCTGAGTAATGTGAATGTTTGTTTTGATTTGCATTTCTCTAAACATTAATGATGTTGAAAAATTGATACTCTGCTCTCTTCCCTTCTTATTCAGTCCTTTCCCAGCCACCAGCGAGCTTATTTCCTTCAGTTTTAGTGACAGCTTCTTGTTTTCCTTCCTGCTACTCTGTCTCACTGGTTTGTCCACCTAGAGAGTAGGAATTCATCCTTATTAATGTCTGTTAGCTTCCAACAGAATTTTGCCTACATTAGGTGCTTGGTAAAGATTGGACTTTAACTGAATTATCACAACTCTAGAAAACCCCACAAAGCACCACCCTGATTATAGAGCCAGGGTAAATCTTTTCAGAATATGGGGGACATAGGGAGACAGCTGCCCAGGTCACTGCTTATAAAAGCAAGGAGAACTGACCAAAGGCAGAAATCCTGCCTTCACTCCTACATCTGCTCTTCTCTGTGGAGGAGCAACACTGTGTAGAAAGGATGTTGTAGAACATCCTTTCACCCCCTATCCCTACATTTGTACAAAATTGTCAAATGGCCACTAACAGAAAGTATTTACATCAGGGTCCCTGTTGGACTGATGTGTTTGCCATCTGAATGATGATCTCCAAGATGGTTTGTCTGGTCTTATACCTAAATAATATTGGTTGCAATATAATACTCATATAAATATTCTAGAGCTATTCGAGCCTTGTGATTTGCTCTATCTACTCTCTCTCTCTCCTTCTTTCTATTCTTAACTTTTATTGAAAAATAACCTTTAACTCAGAAAAGTTGTGACAATAGTACAAAGAATTCCCATATTTGTTCCCATTTATTTATACTACCATATTTTGGAGGCTATTTTGCGTCTAAAAAATGATTTACCAAAATACAAAGGTATCAGTAGACTCCTTTATTATAACAAAAAACTAGGAATGGCCTAAATACTACCAAAAAAGAAAATTTACAATGATATCAACATGATGACTCTGTAACCATTAAAAATCAAATTCTTGGGCTTCCCTGGTGGTCCAGTGGGTAAAGAGTCCACCTTGCAGTGCAGGGGATGTCGGTTCAATCCCTCGCCTGGGAAGGTCCCAAATGCTGTGGAACGGCTGGACTGTTGTGTCCAGTTGCCGGTCAGCGCTCTAGAGTGCGTGTGCCTGGGGTGGGGGCTCTGCAGCGAGAGAGGCCACTGCAATGGCAGGCCCCCACACACCAAAGAATAGAGATGGTTGAAAATAAGATGAAAAAACAATGAAATTTTTAAAAATTAAAAAAAAATCAAATTCTTTGACTCTATCAGAGAAAAAACCCTCTCTAGTAGTTTGCTTGTGCTGTGATACAAAATACCACAGATAGAGTGGTTTAAACAACAAGTTTTTCTTTCTCAAGGTTCTGGCCTTGGTTTGCATATGGCTGCCTTCCCCGAGTCCTCATACAGCCTTTTCTCTATGTGCTCATCTCTGGTGTCTCTTTCTCTTTTTATAAAAGACACCAGTCTTGCCCAGACTGGGGCTCCACCCTTATGACCTCATTTAACCTTAATTACCTCTTCAAAGGGTCTTTCTCCATAATCACATCATGTGTTAGGGCTTCAACAAAGGAATTTTGAGTCCATAACACTCAAAATATCTTAAGTGAAGAAAGTACATCATAAAACCACGTTTATAATACGACTTCAGTTTTTGCAGAGAAAAAAGTTTGAACATTTACATGTCAAAACTTAATAGGTCATATTTCTGAATTGTGAAATATGAATTGCATATATTATCATCTTCGTACATTATCAGCTCTGCAATTTTCCATAATAAACTTTCATTACTTTTATAATCAGAGAAATGTATTAGAAGTATCACACAAAGTTTGAATAGTTTATAAGTTCTTTCATGTATTGGGAACAGCAATTATGTTTTTCAGTTTATAGATGACAAAATTGAGGCTCAGAGGGGTTAAGTCATATGGGCAGATACTCAGCCTAATAATCTGAAATGAATCTTCTCAATGTAATATTGGTGATATCAGTGATCACTCCATTATGCCACAATTCTCCAAAATACTTGCTTTAATTAAAGAAGAGCCTAACAATACTCTATGATTATCCCCAACAATTTATTAATGATACTTACAAGAGTAGAAAGAAGAAGAATAACAGCAATAGTATGACAACAGCAATATGAGAGAGAAAGTATTTCACAGGAATCATTTGAGCTGTCTTAGTCTCCTGAGGAAAGACTTGGGTTGTAAATCAATATAAACAAACAGTTACGGGTTGGAAAGTGTCACTACTTGCTTTTCTCTATACCTTCTTCTTAGGATTATTGTACATTGAGGAAAATAAAGCGTCATTATAGGAACAGAGACTCCACCGACTAATTCAATGGAGACTGTTGCCTATAAGAATGCACACCTGCGTGCACCCTCCCAGTCAGAGGCTTCTGATCGGGGAGACACTTGGAGGAGGTGGCTGGGGAATTGGGGAGACTAAGAGTCATGACACGGAATCCAGAGATCTGAAAGTGTATAAAGGGCTTTCTACTTCAGGAATACTAAAGCATGACCACAGATCTGGGTGGAGGAGTTTCTGAATACGAAACTTTAATTAAAAAAAAGTTTCTGAATGCGAAACTTTAATTAAAAAAAAAAAAGTGCATGCTCTAGGCCAATAATATAAAAAAATCCCATTTGTGATATATTCTTTTCCATTCAAGTCTCCATTTCTATGATAGAGTCAGCAATCACAATAATCACTATGTAAATTTATATTTTCTGAAATGACTTTGTTAGCTTTCTGAGTGTGTCAAACTCCAATAAGACATTGAACAACCTGAACCCACAAGAGGCAGAGCAACTGACTGCACTGGGTATCACCTGGGAAGTGGGAAGGTGGGGAGTCTCTTCAACTCAAGAAGTGATGTTTTTCAAGCACCTAACACAGTCCCAGGATTTAATGTGATGAACTTTTTTTGCACGTGGCTGTGGACAGAGCTTTGGGGCCAGACAGGAGCACTTTGTGTAGTGGTCAGTGCCTCCTTGCTCTGGGCCAACCGAATTTCATCCAGACGTCTGTTGATTTGTGGAACATCAGGCAACCAGAGTAAGGAGAACGACAAAATGTACTTTAAGACTTTCAAAAAGGTTCCATTATTTGAGACCGATTGTCTGCAGACAAGCAGCTGGGCATTCCCTTCCGAGGATGCTCCTGAACAACTGTCAGGCCTAATCGGTGTGAGAGATGAAAACATGACCTGGGGGTTAAAGGCTCCACGTCTGCGGCAAATCCCCTGAGTTATCTAATCTGTCCACCAGCACAGACTTTCTGCAAAGGAAGCGTTATTTTACAGCTGACCCTTTTAACAAAGGGGAAATAGCAACCGTTAGTAAATGCAGTAGGTAGTTGTTCTGGGATCATGTTGCCTGGATAAATCCTTATAGAGGTTTCTTTTCTTTACCTTTGGAAGGACAGATGAACATCTGGAAAGCCCACATAGACTATGCACTAAGAGACACTGCATTGTAATGTGGATTATTGCCAGGATTCCTAAAAGGACACACACACACACAGAAGGATACCACAAGTCTCACGTTTAGTACACAGGCCATCCACCTGCAACTAAAGTTCTGACTAGGAGAATGAGAATCTCTACTGTACTTGTAGACATCTGCATACGTTTTTCTCTGGGCTTCAGTGTTCTCATCTGTGAAACAAAACAAACAGAAATAAATGAGGGGATTTGGACTGGATGGTAAATTCTTGGAAGACTGTCATTTTTTCTTCTTGTATCCATAATAGTCATCATTAATTGGTCATGGCATTTCTCCTAATCCTGGTATAACCTCAGAATTCTTAACAGCAATTGGTCTGAATTAGCAGATAAGAAAGACCATTTCTATGATAGAGTCAGCAATCACAATAATCACTATGTAAATTTATATTTTCTGAAATGACTTTGTTAGCTTTCTGAGTGTGTCAAACTCAATAAGACATTGAACAACCTGAACCCACAAGAGGCAGAGCAACTGACTGCACTGGGTATCACCTGGGAAGTGGGAAGGTGGGGAGTCTCTTCAACTCAAGAAGTGATGTTTTTCAAGCACCTAACACAGTCCCAGGATTTAATGTGATGAACTTTTTTTGCACGTGGCTGTGGACAGAGCTTTGGGGCCAGACAGGAGCACTTTGTGTAGTGGTCAGTGCCTCCTTGCTCTGGGCCAACCGAATTTCATCCAGACGTCTGTTGATTTGTGGAACATCAGGCAACCAGAGTAAGGAGAACGACAAAATGTACTTTAAGACTTTCAAAAAGGTTCCATTATTTGAGACCGATTGTCTGCAGACAAGCAGCTGGGCATTCCCTTCCGAGGATGCTCCTGAACAACTGTCAGGCCTAATCGGTGTGAGAGATGAAAACATGACCTGGGGGTTAAAGGCTCCACGTCTGCGGCAAATCCCCTGAGTTATCTAATCTGTCCACCAGCACAGACTTTCTGCAAAGGAAGCGTTATTTTACAGCTGACCCTTTTAACAAAGGGGAAATAGCAACCGTTAGTAAATGCAGTAGGTAGTTGTTCTGGGATCATGTTGCCTGGATAAATCCTTATAGAGGTTTCTTTTCTTTACCTTTGGAAGGACAGATGAACATCTGGAAAGCCCACATAGACTATGCACTAAGAGACACTGCATTGTAATGTGGATTATTGCCAGGATTCCTAAAAGGACACACACACACACAGAAGGATACCACAAGTCTCACGTTTAGTACACAGGCCATCCACCTGCAACTAAAGTTCTGACTAGGAGAATGAGAATCTCTACTGTACTTGTAGACATCTGCATACGTTTTTCTCTGGGCTTCAGTGTTCTCATCTGTGAAACAAAACAAACAGAAATAAATGAGGGGATTTGGACTGGATGGTAAATTCTTGGAAGACTGTCATTTTTTCTTCTTGTATCCATAATAGTCATCATTAATTGGTCATGGCATTTCTCCTAATCCTGGTATAACCTCAGAATTCTTAACAGCAATTGGTCTGAATTAGCAGATGAAAGAAAGACCATTTGACCTACTTGGGATTTAGTGATGGTCCTTTTCATCAGCATTCAAGGCTTAGGGGCTCTGACTCAGGGTGGCTTTTCTGGCACAACATGGTTTAATTGCCATCAACAGGATGTCATGGGAACAGCAGCAACATGGTGGTTTTTGGAAGAATCCTTGGGTTTCATAGAGCTTCCCTGGTGGCTCAGATGGTGAAGAATCTGCCTGCAATGCAAGAACCTGGGACTCTGTCCCTGGATCGGGAAGATCTCCTGAAGAAGGGAATGACTACCCACTCCAGTATTCTTGCCTGGTGGATTCCATGGACAGAGGAGCCTGATGAGCTCCAGTCATGTGGTTGCAAAGAGTCGGACATGAATGAGTGAGTTTCCCTTTCACTTGGGTTTCAGAGAGAACACATGCACTGCAGGGAAGAGGAGCTCACACCAGAGTCAGAACCTGAGAAGCAGAGCAGAAAACACAGCAACTAAAATGGGGTGTTTATGAGTGTACACCTCTGTCAACCCCAAAAATACCAGGAAAGAGGGGAATGGAGCCTCGGCAGTAAAAGGCAGAGGAAGAGTTAGAGAGAAATCTTTACACTGTTAGTGATATCTATCCCCAACACCCCGTTTAAAATCTAACCTGCTACTTTCTGACAAGAATATTGCATTTACATGACTATCTGTATTATTACTACATAAGAATCACAGAATAAAATTCTTAAGTCAAATTCTGAGTGCTCAGCTGTTAAAAGAAATGCAGAAGACTCAATCCTAATGAAGTGGCTGGCTCTAGAACCTATCATAAAAAGTGAAGTAAGTCAAAAAGAGAAAGAAAAAAATAAAAGTTCTGACTAGGAGAATGAGAATCTCTACTGTACTTGTAGACATCTGCATACGTTTTTCTCTGGGCTTCAGTGTTCTCATCTGTGAAACAAAACAAACAGAAATAAATGAGGGGATTTGGACTGGATGGTAAATTCTTGGAAGACTGTCATTTTTTCTTCTTGTATCCATAATAGTCATCATTAATTGGTCATGGCATTTCTCCTAATCCTGGTATAACCTCAGAATTCTTAACAGCAATTGGTCTGAATTAGCAGATGAAAGAAAGACCATTTGACCTACTTGGGATTTAGTGATGGTCCTTTTCATCAGCATTCAAGGCTTAGGGGCTCTGACTCAGGGTGGCTTTTCTGGCACAACATGGTTTAATTGCCATCAACAGGATGTCATGGGAACAGCAGCAACATGGTGGTTTTTGGAAGAATCCTTGGGTTTCATAGAGCTTCCCTGGTGGCTCAGATGGTGAAGAATCTGCCTGCAATGCAAGAACCTGGGACTCTGTCCCTGGATCGGGAAGATCTCCTGAAGAAGGGAATGACTACCCACTCCAGTATTCTTGCCTGGTGGATTCCATGGACAGAGGAGCCTGATGAGCTCCAGTCATGTGGTTGCAAAGAGTCGGACATGAATGAGTGAGTTTCCCTTTCACTTGGGTTTCAGAGAGAACACATGCACTGCAGGGAAGAGGAGCTCACACCAGAGTCAGAACCTGAGAAGCAGAGCAGAAAACACAGCAACTAAAATGGGGTGTTTATGAGTGTACACCTCTGTCAACCCCAAAAATACCAGGAAAGAGGGGAATGGAGCCTCGGCAGTAAAAGGCAGAGGAAGAGTTAGAGAGAAATCTTTACACTGTTAGTGATATCTATCCCCAACACCCCGTTTAAAATCTAACCTGCTACTTTCTGACAAGAATATTGCATTTACATGACTATCTGTATTATTACTACATAAGAATCACAGAATAAAATTCTTAAGTCAAATTCTGAGTGCTCAGCTGTTAAAAGAAATGCAGAAGACTCAATCCTAATGAAGTGGCTGGCTCTAGAACCTATCATAAAAAGTGAAGTAAGTCAAAAAGAGAAAGACAAATACAGTATACTAACACACATATATGGAATCTAGTAGGACGGTCTTGATATCACACACAGGGAACTCATGAAAAAAAAAAAAAAAAGACAGAGCATAGACATAGGGACATCGTGGTGAATAAATAGGGAAGGGGAAGCATGGAGGAAGTAACAAGGAAACCTATAGTGTTATGTGTGGAAAAGATAGCTAGTGTCACAGTGCTAAGGGAATAGGAGTGCTTACAATGGCTTGGGGCAAAGGTCTGGAGGGGTGGGATGGGGGGATCTGGGTGGGTGGGGACCATGGATATGCATATGACTGATCTGGGAACATACATGCATGTGAACAACAAAACTCTGTAAAACCTTTAAAATAAAGAATAAAAAAAAAAAAAAAAAATTCTGAGTGCTGAAGCGGACCACAGAGATCATCTCGTCCATTGATTTCCAATGCTTCTACTTGTACCAGGTCCAGGCTGGCTTCGTTAGATCCCTTGAGACTTTGTTAATAATTGGATTCCCGGGCCCAGTTCTCAAAGACTCCAATTTAGGGTGTTGGTCAGATTTTAACAAGTTCCCTAGGTGATTGCAATGATTATCCATGGTCTTTCTTTGTCACTGACTATGAAGCATTTCACTGACAACCCATCCCAGTTCTAGACTGTGATTTTTAAAGACACAAGAGACTGTTGACTTCTTCCTGCTGGCATTCCGTATGCAGTTGTCTTAGGATGAGTTCTTCAGAAGTAGACCATGAGACCAAGAGTATGTATGAGTCACAAAGACAGCAATCTCAGGAGAACCTAGCCAGGTAGCGAGGGAAATCAGATGTGGACGGAGAAGAATCCAAGTAATTTCTGGCCACGTTCAATCCTAGCCTGACTCCACAGGTACGCTGGAGTGTAACACACATTTGACTGTCCTGCTAGAGGCAGGGCTCTGGCTTTCATACTTCCTCTCCAGTGACCATCCCAGGGGATGTAAACTCTAGATATTCAACTTTCTTGTTTGAGTCAGCAGCATGCCTGAAAAGGTGGAACCCTTTAGAAGACAAAGCACGGTGGGACTGGAAGAAGAGCGTTCAGAAACAGTAAAAGGAATCTGAGGAAAGCTGCCAGAGCACCAACAGTGTCTAGCATGGTAGATCTAAGATTTATAAAAACAGAAAAAGTGTTTTGTACATTTTGGTGTTGTTGCTTGGTGGCTACGTCTTATCTTACTATTTGCAACTCCATGGACTGTAGCCCACTTGGCTCCTCTGTCCATGGAATTTCCTAGGCAAGAATACTAGAGTGGGTGGCCATTACCTCCTCTAGGGGATTTCCTGCCCCAGGGATCTAACTCATGTCGCTTGCATTGGCAGGCAGACTACCACTGAGCCACCAGGGAAACCCCTTTGAACATTCTTGTTGTTCAGCTGCTAAGTCATGTCGAACTCTTTGTAAGCACATGGACTATGGTACGCCAGGCTTCCCAGTCCTTCACTATTTCCTGCAGTTTGCTCAAACTCATGTCCATTGACTCAGTGATGCTATGTAATCATCTCATCCTCTGCCTCCCTCTTCTCCCTTTGCCTCGAATCTTTCCCAGCATCAAGGCCTTTTCCAATCAGTGGTCTCTTCTCATTAGGTGATCATAGGATTGGAACTTCAGCTTCAGCATCAGTCTTTTCAATGAATATTCAGGGTTGATCTCCTTTAACATTTACTGGCTTGATCTCCTTGTTCTCTGAGGGACTCTCAAGGTCTTCTCCAGCACCACATACAAAAGCATCAGTTCTTCGGTGCTCAGCCTTCTTTACAGTCCAACTCTCACATCCATACATGACTACTGGAAGATGGATGGCTTTGACTATATGGACCTTTGTCAGCGAAGTGATGTCTCCGCTTTTTCATAGGCTGTCTAGGTGTGTACATTTTAGGCCATCACAAATCACTATGAGAATCTGATGTAAGCATTAGACTATTATCTCAAAAAAATGTAAATGCTTATACCAGTGAGCATTCATAGGTCCCCAGATCCATGAGGCCTGTGTTCAAAATAGCAGTTCTAGTGTATCTGGGAGGTTTTGGTGAAGTTGCTCTAAGACTGATTTCCCAGGTCACCTTTCCTGGGATTCTGCTCTCCAAGGAAATGCCATATGCTGAGCCACACAGCCACATGTTACTTCATTAATCTCAGAAAGGGAAGGCATTTTTCCAGCCTGCCTGGCTCAAAGATGGAGCAGCATGGCCATGTGACCTCAGGAAAACCTCAGTCCTATTAGCTAGAATGACATGAGGATAATGAATAATAACCTCTGTTAGCTGAGAAGTCTCCCTCAGGAGAGAAGGGGCACAGACTTGAGACCTGGAGAATATGGATCACAGGGCTCCTTGGAAAGTAAGAGTAAACTCGGAAAATCAAAACCCAACCTGCAGGGTCCGCTGGCACATACATGGCAGCTTTTCACCGGTCGCCTCTTTGCAGTTTGCTTATGAACTCCCTGGGTGCCACATCTATTTAATTAACATCAGAGGCAGCTTCTCCTTCCTTCCTCATGTGGGGATGTCCACGGAGACTTGTCTTGACAGGTCAGATGCAAAATGACAGATGGGGCCAAAGTCTCACTCCCCTTCTCCCGCCCTGTCAGAATTCCTCTGTTGCCCTCTCTCCTGACCTTGGAGGATGCAGCCTTGTTACTAGGCTGCTGCCTTTAGAAGCTGTGGGCTCCATCTGATTGGAATCTGGATGGCAATTAAAGGAAAAGACTCTACCTCATCGTCAGTGTTTAAACTTTTAGAATTATTTATATCTAAATTGATTATTCACCTTTATTGTTTGAAAATTTTATGAGATTATATTGTCTTACTATTGTAGAAAACTACTGACAATAAAATTTAAAAAATATAAAACAGAATGAAGAATACTGTCCCATTCATGGAGAAATAGATTTTTAAAGTATGCTTATATGTGGCTCAGTGGTAAAGAATCCGCCTGCAACACAGGAGATGTGGGTTTGGTCCCTGGGTCGGGAAGGTCCCCTGGAGAAGGAGGCAATGACAACCCACTCCTGTATTCTTGCCTGGAGAATCCCATGATCAGAGGACCCTGGTGGGCTACAGTCCATAGGCTTTCAAGATGGCCTACCATGACTTAGCAACTAAACAACAATAGCAATGTTTATATATGCACTAAAAATTTGAATGTATTCCAGAAGTTAGCAAAAAGTGGTTATCCCTTTAGGGGATGAGATTATATAGGGATTTTTACATTCTCTACATGGATCGGGTTTTTAACAACAATGAGAAAAAGCACAATAATATTTTCATTAGAAAAAGAATTTATTATTGTCAGTTTCATAAGGAATTCTATCTTTATTCTTTTTGCTTAAATATTTTCATTATTCCTTGGCCTATTTTAAATCTTTCCATGTGTAACCATTATTGTAATTATAGAGTGCATAGAATAATTTTTATTTGATTTTTCCACTTAATGTTATTTCATTTGCACTTGTCTAAGAACATGGTCTGCATATTTTTATTAATGGGTGCTTAATCGTCCATTGATTCAATGGCTATTTTTATGGCATAATTCCCTTTGGAAATTACATAGCAACTTTTCGCCAATGATATGAGAAAAGAATGGCTGATGGGAGAAAAAGTCTCAAATCTCTAGCAAGGCTTCTGAATTGTTATGGCCATAAAAAGAGGTGATAGATCATTTGGAAAACACCCTTAGGTTGTATCAAGCATGGCTTCCTTGATTTCTAGTAGATATTCACTGGCCACCTACTACACAGCAGTGCTGTGCTTGGTGCTTTATCTGTATTTACTGAATTTTTTCATTATCCCAGTCTCCTTCTAGTAATCGAATGGGTGGAGTCCCTCTGAGTCCATGCAGCCTATCAGCCAGCTCTCAAAAGTACCTCATCGTCAGTGTTTAAACTTTTAGAATTATTTATATCTAAATTGATTATTCACCTTTATTGTTTGAAAATTTTATGAGATTATATTGTCTTACTATTGTAGAAAACTACTGACAATAAAATTTAAAAAATATAAAACAGAATGAAGAATACTGTCCCATTCATGGAGAAATAGATTTTTAAAGTATGCTTATATGTGGCTCAGTGGTAAAGAATCCGCCTGCAACACAGGAGATGTGGGTTTGGTCCCTGGGTCGGGAAGGTCCCCTGGAGAAGGAGGCAATGACAACCCACTCCTGTATTCTTGCCTGGAGAATCCCATGATCAGAGGACCCTGGTGGGCTACAGTCCATAGGCTTTCAAGATGGCCTACCATGACTTAGCAACTAAACAACAATAGCAATGTTTATATATGCACTAAAAATTTGAATGTATTCCAGAAGTTAGCAAAAAGTGGTTATCCCTTTAGGTGATGAGATTATATAGAGATTTTTACATTCTCTACATGGATCGGGTTTTTAACAACAATGAGAAAAAGCACAATAATATTTTCATTAGAAAAAGAATTTATTATTGTCAGTTTCATAAGGAATTCTATCTTTATTCTTTTTGCTTAAATATTTTCATTATTCCTTGGCCTATTTTAAATCTTTCCATGTGTAACCATTATTGTAATTATAGAGTGCATAGAATAATTTTTATTTGATTTTTCCACTTAATGTTATTTCATTTGCACTTGTCTAAGAACATGGTCTGCATATTTTTATTAATGGGTGCTTAATCGTCCATTGATTCAATGGCTATTTTTATGGCATAATTCCTTTGGAAATTACATAGCAACTTTTCGCCAATGATATGAGAAAAGAATGGCTGATGGGAGAAAAAGTCTCAAATCTCTAGCAAGGCTTCTGAATTGTTATGGCCATAAAAAGAGGTGATAGATCATTTGGAAAACACCCTTAGGTTGTATCAAGCATGGCTTCCTTGATTTCTAGTAGATATTCACTGGCCACCTACTACACAGCAGTGCTGTGCTTGGTGCTTTATCTGTATTTACTGAATTTTTTCATTATCCCAGTCTCCTTCTAGTAATCGAATGGGTGGAGTCCCTCTGAGTCCATGCAGCCTATCAGCCAGCTCTCAAAAGTAACCTGAATTTAATGACCACCATGTAAACCGTGTAAATGAAAGAAAAGGCAAGAATATAGTTCCCTTAAGAGAGGGGACAAAATGAACAATAAGCACTAGCCTCCCATGGCTCTGGACAAGTTCTTCCCAGAACTTGGCCTTTCTTTAGGCTTGGTGGAGAGCTGCCATCCTCTCAGCTTTACAAAGTCCACCTTACGCTCCCTCTGCAACAGTTGTTCAGAAATGTATAAAAGATCTCTTCTCTAGACTGTGTCTTCCTTTGGCAACCAATCCACTCAGGATCTGAATATAGAGCCATAGCATGTGGTTTATGCTGGTCCTATGAACCATTCCCTTCAATTTATAGATAAGGACACAGGGTCTAAGAGAGAATATAATTTACAGCGTCTGCCAGCTGTGTGTATGATGGAGGCTGGGGGAACCTTCTAAAGTATGTGGTTGTGTAGGGTTACCCGTGCTTGCCTGTCAGTATGTCCCTCTACTTTTACATTTTTATCAGGCTATGTCTGGGTAGTATTACAAAGATTCTGATTTCCTAAGTTGCAAGTTAATTCTTTACCAAACAACCCTCTTCTTGGTAGGACCAAGAACTAGTTTGGTCAATTGACAGGAGAAATAAGCATCTTCATTCTCTATTTTTCATTCTGTCACCTAAAAGGTGTCCAGCTTGGAAAGTGGTATCATGGACAGAAATGAAATGGACCCTTGGCAGTTGGTCCAAAACACTAGAAAACTTCTTATAAGAAGTGAAATTGGCAAAGACTAACAGAAATATGAGCATATTATGCTATGTTGTGAGGCAATGCCCANAAATTCTGACATAGCAACTTTTCGCCAATGATATGAGAAAAGAATGGCTGATGGGAGAAAAGTCTCAAATCTCTAGCAAGGCTTCTGAATTGTTATGGCCATAAAAGAGGTGATAGATCATTTGGAAAACACCCTTAGGTTGTATCAAGCATGGCTTCCTTGATTTCTAGTAGATATTCACTGGCCACCTACTACACAGCAGTGCTGTGCTTGGTGCTTTATCTGTATTTACTGAATTTTTTCATTATCCCAGTCTCCTTCTAGTAATCGAATGGGTGGAGTCCCTCTGAGTCCATGCAGCCTATCAGCCAGCTCTCAAAAGTAACCTGAATTTAATGACCACCATGTAAACCGTGTAAATGAAAGAAAAGGCAAGAATATAGTTCCCTTAAGAGAGGGGACAAAATGAACAATAAGCACTAGCCTCCCATGGCTCTGGACAAGTTCTTCCCAGAACTTGGCCTTTCTTTAGGCTTGGTGGAGAGCTGCCATCCTCTCAGCTTTACAAAGTCCACCTTACGCTCCCTCTGCAACAGTTGTTCAGAAATGTATAAAAGATCTCTTCTCTAGACTGTGTCTTCCTTTGGCAACCAATCCACTCAGGATCTGAATATAGAGCCATAGCATGTGGTTTATGCTGGTCCTATGAACCATTCCCTTCAATTTATAGATAAGGACACAGGGTCTAAGAGAGAATATAATTTACAGCGTCTGCCAGCTGTGTGTATGATGGAGGCTGGGGGAACCTTCTAAAGTATGTGGTTGTGTAGGGTTACCCGTGCTTGCCTGTCAGTATGTCCCTCTACTTTTACATTTTTATCAGGCTATGTCTGGGTAGTATTACAAAGATTCTGATTTCCTAAGTTGCAAGTTAATTCTTTACCAAACAACCCTCTTCTTGGTAGGACCAAGAACTAGTTTGGTCAATTGACAGGAGAAATAAGCATCTTCATTCTCTATTTTTCATTCTGTCACCTAAAAGGTGTCCAGCTTGGAAAGTGGTATCATGGACAGAAATGAAATGGACCCTTGGCAGTTGGTCCAAAACACTAGAAAACTTCTTATAAGAAGTGAAATTGGCAAAGACTAACAGAAATATGAGCATATTATGCTATGTTGTGAGGCAATGCCCAGAAAAATGAACATTAAAGTATATTCAACCTCACCAATCATCAAGAAAATTCGTAGTCAAATAATGAGATGCTATTTTCCACCCTTAAATTAGGAAATTTTTTTTTAAGGTTTGACAGTGTGGTAAAACCAGAAGTCTTATACACCATTGGGAATGACAGTTTTGTACAACTACTTTAGAGAGCCATTTCTGCAATATTTTGAAATTCTGAAGGAGCATACATTCTTCCATGAAGCAGTTCCCATTTTTAGAGTAAACTTAGGCAATTCCTCTTTTAGACAAAACAATGGCATATTGTACTACAGCGAAAACAAAACATCAACAACAAAAAAACCCTAGTGTGGGCTTCCCCTGGTGGTCCAGTGGGTAAGGACACCGCCTTGCAGTGCAAGGGGCGTCGGTTCGATCCCTGGCCTGGGAAGATCCCATGTGCCGCAGAGCGGCTGGACCCATGTGTCCAATTACCGAGCCGGAGCTCTGGAGGGCATGTGCCCAGAGCCGGCGCTCTACGACGACAGAGGCCACCATGATGGGAGGCCCACAGGGGCCAAAGAACAAAGACGGATGAAAATAGATACATGAAAGACCAATAGAAGTAGCCTGCCTGCCCCCCTCCCTCCCCAACCCGACCCCTGCCCAAAATAAATAAATAAATAAATCTTTAAAAAAAAAAAAAAAAAAAACCCTAGTGTTATATCTATTCACATTAATCAAATACAGTTTGATTCAAACAAAAAATATAACACAACAAAATTACTGCCAAACAGTATTACAGTTTAATTTGGTATATAATGTTGAGAAATATACTAAACAATTTTTAGATAGAAATACATGGTAATATTTTTATTGTATATTAGTGCATGTATGTGGAATCTAAAAAAATGGTATGGATGAACCTATCTGCAGGGCAGGAATGAAGATGCAAACGTACGGAAGGGACTTGTGGACTTGGGGGAAAGGCAAAGTGGAACAAATTGGGAGAGTAGAACTGACATATGTACACTATCATGTGTAAAACAGCTAGTGGGAAGTTAGCTTGAAGTGCTCTGGATGACATGAATGGGCAGAATGAGGGAGTGGGAGGGAGGTTCAACAGGGAGGGAATATATCTATACAGATAGCCGATTCATGTTGCTGTACAGCAGAAACTAATGCAATATTTTAAAGGAATTATGCTCCAATTAAAAATAAAATTAAAAATGCTTTTTTTTGAAAAATTTTTAAAGGTTTTGGACAGTGTGGTAAAACCAGAAGTCTTATACACCATTGGGAATGACAGTTTTGTACAACTACTTTAGAGAGCCATTTCTGCAATATTTTGAAATTCTGAAGGAGCATACATTCTTCCATGAAGCAGTTCCCATTTTTAGAGTAAACTTAGGCAATTCCTCTTTAGACAAAACAATGGCATATTGTACTACAGCGAAAACAAAACATCAACAACAAAAAAACCCTAGTGTGGGCTTCCCCTGGTGGTCCAGTGGGTAAGGACACCGCCTTGCAGTGCAAGGGGCGTCGGTTCGATCCCTGGCCTGGGAAGATCCCATGTGCCGCAGAGCGGCTGGACCCATGTGTCCAATTACCGAGCCGGAGCTCTGGAGGGCATGTGCCCAGAGCCGGCGCTCTACGACGACAGAGGCCACCATGATGGGAGGCCCACAGGGGCCAAAGAACAAAGACGGATGAAAATAGATACATGAAAGACCAATAGAAGTAGCCTGCCTGCCCCCCTCCCTCCCCAACCCGACCCCTGCCCAAAATAAATAAATAAATAAATCTTTAAAAAAAAAAAAAAAAAAAACCCTAGTGTTATATCTATTCACATTAATCAAATACAGTTTGATTCAAACAAAAAATATAACACAACAAAATTACTGCCAAACAGTATTACAGTTTAATTTGGTATATAATGTTGAGAAATATACTAAACAATTTTTAGATAGAAATACATGGTAATATTTTTATTGTATATTAGTGCATGTATGTGGAATCTAAAAAAATGGTATGGATGAACCTATCTGCAGGGCAGGAATGAAGATGCAAACGTACGGAAGGGACTTGTGGACTTGGGGGAAAGGCAAAGTGGAACAAATTGGGAGAGTAGAACTGACATATGTACACTATCATGTGTAAAACAGCTAGTGGGAAGTTAGCTTGAAGTGCTCTGGATGACATGAATGGGCAGAATGAGGGAGTGGGAGGGAGGTTCAACAGGGAGGGAATATATCTATACAGATAGCCGATTCATGTTGCTGTACAGCAGAAACTAATGCAATATTTTAAAGGAATTATGCTCCAATTAAAAATAAAATTAAAAAATGCATAGTAATATTTTAAAAACAGTAATCCTTTTTTGATAATCACATGATGATTATGTGAGCTGTTGTCATGAAAGGCCAAAAGGAATTCTTTGTATGACTTTTGAAACTTTTCTGTAAGTTTAGTATTAGCTCAAAATAAAAGTCCTAAATAATAATAATAATAATAAAAAGGGAAATTGGACAGCAGGGTTTTTTTCTTTGCTTTCCTTTTCTTGTCTCTCTCTCTCTCTTTTTAAAAGTGTTAGAAGACAGATTGCCCGGTTAATGATAAATGACCATGCCCCTCCTCACTCCAACATGAGAGAAGCATACAATTAATCCTAAAAATACAGGCAAAATTACCAGAAAAAATATACTCCCTGGAGGAATAGAGATAAGAATGCTGACACTGAAGTACTGTTGCTTGTTGGATGTGTAAAATTGATGAAATACTGATGTTTACATTAAGAAGAACTTGCAGTTGTATTGGAGACAAATGCTTATCCTTGCATTACTGGAATGAAGACATATGTAATAAAAATATTCTGCCTAGAAATAGCTAGAAGCATAGCAATTATTACTGTGAAAATGTAACTGCACGATTATGAAATTCCAAGTTTCAATAGACAATGAGAGTAGGAAGCACTACCATTATTTAAATTGCAATAAGCAATAACATTAGATATTAAAACACGAGATTAAAAAAGACTTGTTAGCATAAATGATACACAAGCTTCCATTATATAACAACTTAAAAAAACCTATTTATAAACAAAATTTAAAATCATCCTGACCTCCTACATCTCTGTACCCCATTTTTCCATTTCTCTCCAAAGAGGTTCCAGAGGCATCTGTGTGTGTGCTCAGTCACTTCAGTCATGTCTAACTCTGTGACCCCATGGACTCTGGCCCGCCAGGCTCCTCTGTTCATAGGGCTCTCTGGGCAAGAATACTGGGTAGGTTGCCATGCCCTCCTCCAAAGGGATCTTCCCAGCTCAGGGATCAAGCATGTATCTCCTCCATCTCCTGCATTGCAGGCAAACAGTTTATCACTGACCTACTGGGGAAGTCCCAGGTGTTTTCAGGCAGAGGTCGAAGTCGCCTGCTTTATTATTCCAGACATCAATGTAACTTCTTGTGATTTTTTTTTTTTTAACCAAACTTGAAGTAGAATGGAACTGTGTCTTTTTCATGTTAGCATCAGTGAGCTTTTATGGCAGTTTGTGCCGACATAGCATTCTATAAACGTCTTATCAATAAGGTAAGTATTATATAAAGTACAATATCTAAAAATTAATAATTATTGTCTCTCATCAGTATAGTGGACAGCATAGCTTTCTATCTTTCACCAAAGAATCAGTGCACGGACCCCTGGCTCCATGATAAATATACCTTGAGTTGCTGGTCACATTTCACATCTATTTGATTTACATTCTTAATTTGCTTACAAAATGAAAATAGAAAGTCCTAATTTACAGTTATATGTCATCAGAAATGGGAGCAAGTCTTTGATGAATCTGTCAGATAATTATGGATTTGGAGGTCAGTGAAGAGACAGCAAGATGGAGACATATTTCACTGAAGCCTAGTTTCAACATTCTGTCATGAACTAACTTGGAATATCATGTCCCAATTTGGAAGGCTAGATATTTTAACTTGGGAAATGGCAGGAAGTAAATGAATGATCTACTCTCCATTTGTTTTCTTTTTTCCTACAGTTTCAATAAAATGTAATTGATGTGCAGCACTGTATAAACTTGGGCTTCTCTGGAGGCTCAGCAATAAAGAATCCGCCTGCAATGTAGGCGTCGCAGGAGATGTAGATTTGATCCCTGGATTGGGAAGATCCTCTGGAGGAGGGCATGGAAACCCACTCCAGTATTTTTGCCTGGAGAATCCTATGGAGAGAGGAGCCTGGCGGGCTACAGTCTATAGTGTCGTAAAGAGTCAGACATGACTGAAGCAACCGAGCATGCACACACACACTGTGCAAGCTTAAAGTATACAGCATATTTATTTGACTTACATATATCATGTAACATCTACCACAATAAACTTAATGAATATTCATCATCTCACATAAATATGACATTATAGATATAAAAAGTTTCCTCTGATAGAACTCTTAGGATTTATTCTCTTAACAATACTCAAAAATATAATATATCTCCTGCATTGCAGGCAAACAGTTTATCACTGACCTACTGGGAAGTCCCAGGTGTTTTCAGGCAGAGGTCAAGTCGCCTGCTTTATTATTCCAGACATCAATGTAACTTCTTGTGATTTTTTTTTTTTAACCAAACTTGAAGTAGAATGGAACTGTGTCTTTTTCATGTTAGCATCAGTGAGCTTTTATGGCAGTTTGTGCCGACATAGCATTCTATAAACGTCTTATCAATAAGGTAAGTATTATATAAAGTACAATATCTAAAAATTAATAATTATTGTCTCTCATCAGTATAGTGGACAGCATAGCTTTCTATCTTTCACCAAAGAATCAGTGCACGGACCCCTGGCTCCATGATAAATATACCTTGAGTTGCTGGTCACATTTCACATCTATTTGATTTACATTCTTAATTTGCTTACAAAATGAAAATAGAAAGTCCTAATTTACAGTTATATGTCATCAGAAATGGGAGCAAGTCTTTGATGAATCTGTCAGATAATTATGGATTTGGAGGTCAGTGAAGAGACAGCAAGATGGAGACATATTTCACTGAAGCCTAGTTTCAACATTCTGTCATGAACTAACTTGGAATATCATGTCCCAATTTGGAAGGCTAGATATTTTAACTTGGGAAATGGCAGGAAGTAAATGAATGATCTACTCTCCATTTGTTTTCTTTTTTTTCCTACAGTTTCAATAAAATGTAATTGATGTGCAGCACTGTATAAACTTGGGCTTCTCTGGAGGCTCAGCAATAAAGAATCCGCCTGCAATGTAGGCGTCGCAGGAGATGTAGATTTGATCCCTGGATTGGGAAGATCCTCTGGAGGAGGGCATGGAAACCCACTCCAGTATTTTTGCCTGGAGAATCCTATGGAGAGAGGAGCCTGGCGGGCTACAGTCTATAGTGTCGTAAAGAGTCAGACATGACTGAAGCAACCGAGCATGCACACACACACTGTGCAAGCTTAAAGTATACAGCATATTTATTTGACTTACATATATCATGTAACATCTACCACAATAAACTTAATGAATATTCATCATCTCACATAAATATGACATTATAGATATAAAAAAGTTTCCCTCTGATAGAACTCTTAGGATTTATTCTCTTAACAATACTCATATATAATATACAGTGGTGTTAATTACTACTTGCTTTAATTTTTAGTGTAATTATAGTCTTCTGCTATGACACTTGGATGTGTTTTTAAACCATGCTCAATTATATATTATTAATTTTTTTGCTGGGAGGAAAAAAGTCTAATGCTGGGAAAGACCTCAATCTCTGATGGCAAAGCTGGGTTCATCACAATACAGTCTTTTTCATAAATATGATATATTTTCCTAAACATTAAAAACTATATTTTATCTCTCAGATAATAGATTCAAGGTATTAGGCTATTGTATATAATATTTTGAGCAAGTCATTTTAAATTACAGAGATAGTCTTCACTGATTTTAACACTGCCATGAAAAAAATGTTTTATATCTTATTTAACCACTCATTGTAAGCACATTTCCTCTCAGAATCAGCAAACTCATACATGGAGAGAGTCTCGTACTTGCTGCCTCTTTAAACAGCAGATTGAAAACGCATACACTCAAGATCTAAGCTGAATCACAGTCATAGGTTTCACTATTTCAACATGAAATCCAGATCAGGAGGTATATTGTTGACAGCCACCTGCTCTCTGTGGGTAAACTAATATATGAACTGGCACCCAGGAGCAGTTTCTTTTATCCTATGGTAAAGCCATTCTTTGCTGTCACATAGCTGGTGGCTCTTCACTTCTGATCCCAATGTGTCATTTCCAGTCTATTGTATGGGTCACACGTTAGATAAAATCTCAATGAGAAATCTCTTTTCTGTAGACTGTATTTTTACAGATAATCAGAATAAGAAGCTATTGGCTACTTTTCCTTATAGTACATTTACCAAAAGCTGAGCTATACAGTACTCAAAGACACGTTTTTGGCTCACTGTATAGCATAGGCTTTCCTAGCACGATCATGGAGTGCTGATTGCTGGATTAGATCATATGCCATTGACCATATGGAATGTCTATAAGGTCCCTTAATTTTGCCAGGAATTCATTCTGCTTTCTCTCCCAAAAAAAATAGTTAATGACTCTGTCTCTGGTTTTACATACTTCTTGGAAATAGAGTGACTTATATCTATTTTTTGCTATCTGTAATGAAAATTAATTATTTTGATGCTTGAGTAGTTTATAAGCATGAGTAATATTGTCTCATATCCAGCTCTAATAACAAAATCAATCAATGAACTTGCAATTCCAAACCATTACTTTGTGCTCATTCTAAGAGAATGTGATTGGTATACTAGAAAGGTTGCTGTTCCATTTTAGAATGATGTGGAATCTCACGGCTTCATGCCTCTAAATGATGGTTTCACAGTCAACAAAACTAGGGACAGGGAGCAAGTTGATCATCGCCTAGTAATATCTTATTTCCAAATATTCACTCTTTACTTCTTATGTGGATTTTCCTTTTCCCAGAAGCTCATGTAAAATCAACACACTTTCGGAGTTGTTACAGTCATATTTACATTCCCTTTTAAATAACTGATTTAATGCTTCAATACCCCACTTTTGAGCTATTTTAAAGAACGTAATGTGTCATGTACGATTGTGAAGGTTGGACCAGAAAGAAGGCTTGCCAAAGAACAGCAGATTGAAAACGCATACACTCAAGATCTAAGCTGAATCACAGTCATAGGTTTCACTAACTGAATCCAGATCAGGAGGTATATTGTTGACAGCCACCTGCTCTCTGTGGGTAAACTAATATATGAACTGGCACCCAGGAGCAGTTTCTTTTATCCTATGGTAAAGCCATTCTTTGCTGTCACATAGCTGGTGGCTCTTCACTTCTGATCCCAATGTGTCATTTCCAGTCTATTGTATGGGTCACACGTTAGATAAAATCTCAATGAGAAATCTCTTTTCTGTAGACTGTATTTTTACAGATAATCAGAATAAGAAGCTATTGGCTACTTTTCCTTATAGTACATTTACCAAAAGCTGAGCTATACAGTACTCAAAGACACGTTTTTGGCTCACTGTATAGCATAGGCTTTCCTAGCACGATCATGGAGTGCTGATTGCTGGATTAGATCATATGCCATTGACCATATGGAATGTCTATAAGGTCCCTTAATTTTGCCAGGAATTCATTCTGCTTTCTCTCCAAAGAAAATAGTTAATGACTCTGTCTCTGGTTTTACATACTTCTTGGAAATAGAGTGACTTATATCTATTTTTTGCTATCTGTAATGAAAATTAATTATTTTGATGCTTGAGTAGTTTATAAGCATGAGTAATATTGTCTCATATCCAGCTCTAATAACAAAATCAATCAATGAACTTGCAATTCCAAACCATTACTTTGTGCTCATTCTAAGAGAATGTGATTGGTATACTAGAAAGGTTGCTGTTCCATTTTAGAATGATGTGGAATCTCACGGCTTCATGCCTCTAAATGATGGTTTCACAGTCAACAAAACTAGGGACAGGGAGCAAGTTGATCATCGCCTAGTAATATCTTATTTCCAAATATTCACTCTTTACTTCTTATGTGGATTTTCCTTTTCCCAGAAGCTCATGTAAAATCAACACACTTTCGGAGTTGTTACAGTCATATTTACATTCCCTTTTAAATAACTGATTTAATGCTTCAATACCCCACTTTTGAGCTATTTTAAAGAACGTAATGTGTCATGTACGATTGTGAAGGTTGGACCAGAAAGAAGGCTGAGTGCCAAAGAACAGATGCTTTCCAATTGTGGTGCTGGAGAAGACTCTTGAGAATCCCTTGGACAGCAAGCAATCCAGTCAATCCTAAAGGAAATCAACCCTGAATATTCCCTGGAGGGACTGATGCTGAAGCTCCAGCATTTTGGCCACCTGATAGGAAGAACCAACTCATTTGAAAGCACCTTGATGCTGGGAAAGATTGAGGATAGGAGGAGAAGGGACTGACAGAGGATGAGATGGTTGCATAGCATCACTAATTCAACAGACATGAGTGTGAGCAAACTCTGGGAGATAGCGAAGAACAGGGAAGTCTGGTGTGCTGCAGTTCATGGGGACACAAACAGTCGGAAATGACTGAGTGATTGAACAACAACAATGCAAGATTTAATTAACTCATTAATTTTATTGAGACACACAATGACATATAAATGATGGGAAATATTTCTTTTTTTTTTTAAAAGCACACTGTTGATTGAGATGAACAACAAACTTTGCCATTAAAGCACATTGTGCAGAGGTTAAAAGGGAAATTTTAAGAATGTAGCCTGATTCCTTGGAAAACTAATAATTTCAAGTATATGAAAAGTATATATACTCATCTCTTTTTCCTTTGAAACTCAAACTTTAGGTTGATAGATCTAAAGAACTGGAGGCCACCAGTGATCTGAGGATCACGTTTTATGCTGTCTTATGCCCACTCTGCTTACTGTTCCTTCCTGAGGGAGAAAAGTGAGAAAAAAGTCAAGGAAGGGGATTTGTCTCTAAGAACCAGAGAGGGCTTGGCTCAGAGAAAAATCAGTCTGTCCCTTTCAGGTCAGGAGAAGTATTTGGTTACAGACATTGTTTAGAATTGTTGGTATGTAGTAGTGAAGAGATTAAAGTTGTTCTTATTATTGTTTTAAAATTCACTACAGATGATTCATATCTTTATTGTTTGTACCTGGAATAGCTCAAGCTCACATCCATCCAGCCCTTGGTAAGCTGCTCAGGCAGACCTAGTAGAGCTCTGGAGACTTCCTAGGACCAGAAGCATTGAAGTGGGAGTAATCCCAGGGCTGTCTTTGGTAGTCTTGAAAATGAAGAGAGAGACTATCAAGAGCACAAACATATACACAAGGGAGAAAGAGAGAGGGAAAGTCCTGATTGGCACAGGAACTGATAGACAACCTTGATCTTAATCATTTCTACACTATGTCTCCTTTGGGAGCATGGGGTGGGACATCCAGAATAGAAGGATCCAGAAGACAGGGAGCAGAGAGAAGCTTGGAGATTTTCAGAAAGACAGCAGAAAGAAGTTTTGTGTGCCCTGAGTTCACCATGTTTCCCAAACAAGGCATAAAGACTGATCCTGATTTTACACTTGATTTCAGAGAGGCAATGGCAACCTCACTAGAGTTGGTGGTGGTGCGAATGGGCTTAGTCAAGAGTGTGTGTCAAATCCTGCACTTGAATGACACAAGGAAGTCAGAGTACTGGTGCAGACATGAAGTGGGGGCCAGGCTTCGTGTCCAGGGAAGTAGCCATGTTCTTCATGGGTTCATGTATGAGCTTCCCCTGTCTTATCATGGCCATAAAAGCACACTGTTGATTGAGATGAACAACAAACTTTGCCATTAAAGCACATTGTGCAGAGGTTAAAAGGGAAATTTTAAGAATGTAGCCTGATTCCTTGGAAAACTAATAATTTCAAGTATATGAAAAGTATATATACTCATCTCTTTTTCCTTTGAAACTCAAACTTTAGGTTGATAGATCTAAAGAACTGGAGGCCACCAGTGATCTGAGGATCACGTTTTATGCTGTCTTATGCCCACTCTGCTTACTGTTCCTTCCTGAGGGAGAAAAGTGAGAAAAAAGTCAAGGAAGGGGATTTGTCTCTAAGAACCAGAGAGGGCTTGGCTCAGAGAAAAATCAGTCTGTCCCTTTCAGGTCAGGAGAAGTATTTGGTTACAGACATTGTTTAGAATTGTTGGTATGTAGTAGTGAAGAGATTAAAGTTGTTCTTATTATTGTTTTAAAATTCACTACAGATGATTCATATCTTTATTGTTTGTACCTGGAATAGCTCAAGCTCACATCCATCCAGCCCTTGGTAAGCTGCTCAGGCAGACCTAGTAGAGCTCTGGAGACTTCCTAGGACCAGAAGCATTGAAGTGGGAGTAATCCCAGGGCTGTCTTTGGTAGTCTTGAAAATGAAGAGAGAGACTATCAAGAGCACAAACATATACACAAGGGAGAAAGAGAGAGGGAAAGTCCTGATTGGCACAGGAACTGATAGACAACCTTGATCTTAATCATTTCTACACTATGTCTCCTTTGGGAGCATGGGGTGGGACATCCAGAATAGAAGGATCCAGAAGACAGGGAGCAGAGAGAAGCTTGGAGATTTTCAGAAAGACAGCAGAAAGAAGTTTTGTGTGCCCTGAGTTCACCATGTTTCCCAAACAAGGCATAAAGACTGATCCTGATTTTACACTTGATTTCAGAGAGGCAATGGCAACCTCACTAGAGTTGGTGGTGGTGCGAATGGGCTTAGTCAAGAGTGTGTGTCAAATCCTGCACTTGAATGACACAAGGAAGTCAGAGTACTGGTGCAGACATGAAGTGGGGGCCAGGCTTCGTGTCCAGGGAAGTAGCCATGTTCTTCATGGGTTCATGTATGAGCTTCCCCTGTCTTATCATGGTGTCCATTCTGCCTAACAGAATGCATATGGCCAGGACAATTCGTGGACAACTCATAATGCACTAGACATTCAACTTGAGAAATTCCTACTTTTAAAGAACTTTTTCTATCTCATCATTTTCACCTCCTAAAGTGAGGTTCACTCATGCACTCAGAACATCCACCAGCAAGTGAGGCTATTAATAAAGTAACCTGCGCTTTTTGTATTTTCTTGGGGAAAACCGATGACCTGGGAAATTGCTCAGTGATTAACAGCAAGGTGTTTTGCCTCCTCTGTGGAAATGCTTCAACCCTGTGGTGAGCATTCTGACGTGAAGTCAGAATTTCCGTATTCTGAGTATCATCTCCCCACAAGCCCTCTGTTTCTAGCTAAGGAAATATGACTAATTCAATAAATACTCACTGGGTATCTATTACAAGCCAGACCCTAGGCCAGGAACTGGAATTATTAGAATATATGTCATAGTCTCTGGGATAGATGCACACAATTAAATATATTAGATGGCAGAAATCTACCAGTGCAATAAGAAAGGGATAAATAAAAGCTGCTGGATGAGGGGCTGTATGGGAGAGACTGTATCACTTTCTAACTTGACTTCTCTGTGAACACCTTTATAAAGAATGCAGGTACATTTAATGACTTGTATGAGGCCTACTTATAACAGTGTATAGAAGTTATAGGTTCTTTTTTTGTTGTTTTGGCCGTGTTGGTTACTGCGTGCAGGCTTTCTCTAGTTGTGGTGCAGGGCTTCTCACTGCGATGCTTTCTTTTGCTATGCCGAGTGGACTCTAGGGTGCCCTAGCCTGCAGGTGTAGTTGCTCCCTGGCATGTGAAATCTTCCTGAAGCAGGAATTGAGCCCGTGTCTCCTGCATTAGCAGGTGGATTCTTAATCCCTGGACCACCAGGGAAATGTCACAGGTTTTTTAAGAATTGCTTTCCCTTCTTATTCCTCTATCCCTTCCACTGGTGAAAGACATGAAAGGTCAGAGTACTGGTGCAGACATGAAGTGGGGGCCAGGCTTCGTGTCCAGGGAAGTAGCCATGTTCTTCATGGGTTCATGTATGAGCTTCCCCTGTCTTATCATGGTGTCCATTCTGCCTAACAGAATGCATATGGCCAGGACAATTCGTGGACAACTCATAATGCACTAGACATTCAACTTGAGAAATTCCTACTTTTAAAGAACTTTTTCTATCTCATCATTTTCACCTCCTAAAGTGAGGTTCACTCATGCACTCAGAACATCCACCAGCAAGTGAGGCTATTAATAAAGTAACCTGCGCTTTTTGTATTTTCTTGGGGAAAACCGATGACCTGGGAAATTGCTCAGTGATTAACAGCAAGGTGTTTTGCCTCCTCTGTGGAAATGCTTCAACCCTGTGGTGAGCATTCTGACGTGAAGTCAGAATTTCCGTATTCTGAGTATCATCTCCCCACAAGCCCTCTGTTTCTAGCTAAGGAAATATGACTAATTCAATAAATACTCACTGGGTATCTATTACAAGCCAGACCCTAGGCCAGGAACTGGAATTATTAGAATATATGTCATAGTCTCTGGGATAGATGCACACAATTAAATATATTAGATGGCAGAAATCTACCAGTGCAATAAGAAAGGGATAAATAAAAGCTGCTGGATGAGGGGCTGTATGGGAGAGACTGTATCACTTTCTAACTTGACTTCTCTGTGAACACCTTTATAAAGAATGCAGGTACATTTAATGACTTGTATGAGGCCTACTTATAACAGTGTATAGAAGTTATAGGTTCTTTTTTTGTTGTTTTGGCCGTGTTGGTTACTGCGTGCAGGCTTTCTCTAGTTGTGGTGCAGGGCTTCTCACTGCGATGCTTTCTTTTGCTATGCCGAGTGGACTCTAGGGTGCCCTAGCCTGCAGGTGTAGTTGCTCCCTGGCATGTGAAATCTTCCTGAAGCAGGAATTGAGCCCGTGTCTCCTGCATTAGCAGGTGGATTCTTAATCCCTGGACCACCAGGGAAATGTCACAGGTTTTTTAAGAATTGCTTTCCCTTCTTATTCCTCTATCCCTTCCAGTCTTCCTATAAACATATTGCAGGCAGGGACTGAGTCTTGTTATCACTGTGTCTTGTGTTTTGCCTTAATTATGCTAAATAAATATGGATGGGATAATTCATTGATTTTGTGAGTAAAAGACCAAAAATTACCAAAAAAGGGAAAGAAAGAAAGAAAGAAAGAAAGAAAAAAAGAGTCGACCTAAGCCCTGTGGAGAAAAGATAAATACTCAAGTACACAGGCCCAAGGGAGGCACATAAGCAGATAAAGAAAGACATAGTCAATGAAAGAACAAGACAATTATAAGTTATCACTTATAATACTGAGATAATATTGCCTACTTTTCTCCTGTCTGTGTTTGGCCAGCTGGTACTACCAAGAGCACACTAATAATGCATAATCAGGAGTAACATCTTACAGTAGCTCTGAAATTGAAAGCATACATTCTACTGTATTTATCAGTGGCACTCTCTACTTCTTTTAATTCCTATCTCCTTCCCTGAGATATGAAATAAGTCTCAGTCATTTAATGTGAGATTTCCTAATGTCACCAGATTATACGGATAGAAGAGTCTGCAAAAGTTGGAAAGGGAAATTTTTAGCCCAATGCTGTTGTTTGTCTTTATTGATGATACCAAATAGTAAGTCTGGCTGACTTTTACCTTCAGAGTAAACTCATTATAGAACAAGCAATTTTTTCAGTGTTGTGATGACCTGGTTTAAGAGGATGATTATCTTTCCTCTTAGCAGATACTATACGCATCACCAAGCCCACACCTGCCTGGATTATCCACCCCAATCCTCATGGAAAACAAATCAAGGCAGCTCTAAACAGAAAAGGCAGACTCTAGTTCATCTCTCTGCCTTGTATTCCAATTCTTTCTGAAGCCAACACTTGACATTTTCAAGTTGTATTTTATGAAACTAAGCTGATAGAAAAAAATCTTACTGGGATTTATCTGTTAGTCTAGTAAGTAAGAATCCACCATCCAATGCAGGAGACAGGGATTCAATCGCTGACTGGAGATTGAAGAGCCCACATGGTGCAGGGCAACTAAGCCTGTGCGTACCAACTGCTGAGCCCTCAGGCTCTGGAGCCTGCGCACCACAACTAGAGAGAAGCCCATCACAATGAAGACACTGAGTACCGCAACTAAGCCCCTATGCAGCCAAAAGTAAATAAATAAATATTTTTAAAAAGAAAGGGAAAACCTTACTGATAAGATCAGAGTCTGAAGCCAGGACCTTTTAGGGCAGCAGTTAGCATCTATTTGGTATAGAATCCCATCTCAAAACTGGGTAGACTCCAACACACATCACATCACTGGGTTACAAGACTGGAGCAGCAGCCTCACTTCCTCCTCCTCACTTTCTCCCTCCCCACTTCCTCCCTGCTTGCCCACATTTACTCCTGTTCCTACCTGCAGTCAGCTGTTCCACTGGTGGCCATTTAGCACATCCCTTGTCCAGCTGCCCTGCATTATTTACAGATTTGTATTCCTGACCAGAATGTAAGTTCTTTGGGAGGCAGAGGCCACATCTCATTCACCTTTATATTCCCCAAGTGCCATTTGCATAGAAAATTTGAAATATAATAAGCATTTGCTAAATAAATATTCAGTAAAGCAGTCCAAATCACTTGTGGTGAGTATCAGTTTTCCAATTACATGGCAGAGGATTCATTGTCAACTGTCTTGTCATTCAAAAACCAATCCTAATTCAAGTTGGTATTATAATTTGAAAAATCCTCAGAATGAAGACGAATGTGATTTGATATGTATATTGAATGAGAATTTTCCAAGCTCACTGCTCATGTGTTCAAGTTGATGTGAAAAGAAAAGATATTTTAAAAGAATTTGGTATTTGCAATATGTACTAAGAAGATAACATTAAACCGCTATAAGCAAATTTCATTAGATAGGAGAAAATCCCTAATTAGTTTAAAACTGTAACATGTTAAACAAATTACAATATTTATATTGCCAGATAATACCATACTGAATAAAAATTACCCATGTTAGCCAGATTAAAGCACAACATATATTGCTCAACTGCAGGGATTTGAGATATGAGTCTGAAAAGACCCCTTAGCATTAAACTAGTACGAGAATTGTAATATCAAATGCCTAACCCAGGCCAATGCAAAAAAAGAAGGCGGCTGATGGCAAGTCCAGGCTATGGTTGCCACTTGTAAATAAAGGCCTATATTGTCACCACAACTAGAGAGAAGCCCATCACAATGAAGACACTGAGTACCCCAACTAAGCCCCTATGCAGCCAAAAGTAAATAAATAAATATTTTTAAAAAGAAAGGGAAAACCTTACTGATAAGATCAGAGTCTGAAGCCAGGACCTTTTAGGGCAGCAGTTAGCATCTATTTGGTATAGAATCCCATCTCAAAACTGGGTAGACTCCAACACACATCACATCACTGGGTTACAAGACTGGAGCAGCAGCCTCACTTCCTCCTCCTCACTTTCTCCCTCCCCACTTCCTCCCTGCTTGCCCACATTTACTCCTGTTCCTACCTGCAGTCAGCTGTTCCACTGGTGGCCATTTAGCACATCCCTTGTCCAGCTGCCCTGCATTATTTACAGATTTGTATTCCTGACCAGAATGTAAGTTCTTTGGGAGGCAGAGGCCACATCTCATTCACCTTTATATTCCCCAAGTGCCATTTGCATAGAAAATTTGAAATATAATAAGCATTTGCTAAATAAATATTCAGTAAAGCAGTCCAAATCACTTGTGGTGAGTATCAGTTTTCCAATTACATGGCAGAGGATTCATTGTCAACTGTCTTGTCATTCAAAAACCAATCCTAATTCAAGTTGGTATTATAATTTGAAAAATCCTCAGAATGAAGACGAATGTGATTTGATATGTATATTGAATGAGAATTTTCCAAGCTCACTGCTCATGTGTTCAAGTTGATGTGAAAAGAAAAGATATTTTAAAAGAATTTGGTATTTGCAATATGTACTAAGAAGATAACATTAAACCGCTATAAGCAAATTTCATTAGATAGGAGAAAATCCCTAATTAGTTTAAAACTGTAACATGTTAAACAAATTACAATATTTATATTGCCAGATAATACCATACTGAATAAAAATTACCCATGTTAGCCAGATTAAAGCACAACATATATTGCTCAACTGCAGGGATTTGAGATATGAGTCTGAAAAGACCCCTTAGCATTAAACTAGTACGAGAATTGTAATATCAAATGCCTACCCAGGCCATGCAGGAAGCCTAGAAGCTTCTAAGTAGGTCAGCGGAATATAATGGGGAGAAATGAACCTCCTCAAAAGGGAACGGCTGATGGCAAGTCCAGGCTATGGTTGCCACTTGTAAATAAAGGCCTATATTGTCATTGAAGAAAGGAAGATCAAGTCTAAATATTTGTGTGGAAAATATCTTTACTTTTAAATGGCTTCAGATATTGTTTTGGCAGGGAAGGGTAAAGAAAACAAGTATAGATCAAAGAAAACCTATCAGTAAATCAGATTTAATTCTATAGGTCTCAATTCCTAGAGAAATGAGATATTTTTATCCTATAACTGGCACATAATTTAGTCAGTAAGACTTTTTCCATATTTTCTTGCAGATATTGACTGTCTTATTCTTACTCAAATTATTAAGCTTTTGTGTAAACAATAAATTTTATACTTTTATGAGGAAGAAGGAGGAGGAGGAGGAAGAGAAGGATGACCAGGAGGAGAAGATAAGTTCAGAGAGAACAACTGATGTGTTTGATCAACCATGTAAAAACCCTGCCAGTCTCAAGCACTTCCATGGAGTCATTCACAGATTTCCATCTCAGCATTTTGCATTTTTTCTGAGCTAGATCCATTCACTTGAAGGTTAAACCACACTTTGAAGAGAGAGAGAAATCACATGGAATGGTATCCTTTAGACGATTTAGGCCTCACAGTTTCTTTGACTCTTTCTCAGAGCTTTTATGTCAAGTAGTATCATAATGCTATAAAGTGGAGTTAAGATTTCACAATATGAGTGCCTTTAGTATACTGGTAAAAAATGTGATTCTCCTTACATTTTTTCTGTCTTAATTTTTTGTTTATATTAAAAAAAAAAAAAAAAAAAACTTGACTGTTTTAGCTCCGAGCATTTACAAGTGAAAAAGCTGTGAATTTTTTAAGTGATAAACGTCCAACATATGGAGAAGCCTCTGGCAGTGATTCTCAAACACTGACAACATAAATGCCAAGGAGCTTGTTAAAATGCAGATTTCTGAGCCCTAGATTAGACCTTCTGAATCAGAATTTCTGGGAGTATGACCCAGGAATCTATATTGTTAAAATATGCTGCATGTGATCACAATATAGTCAACTCCTTGCAATTTTGAAAAACATTGGTTTAAACAACCAAAATTATTGCCGGTCAAAAGTACATTTGTGTGCGAGTGTGTATGAATTAGTCTGCTGAAGGTAAATATGTGTAAAGGCCAACAGCGAATGACTTTTATTATTCATCATGGTAAGGGTATTGTGCTAGTTGTTCCAATGTATCTGACTCTATGATCCCATGGACTATAGACTACCAAGCTTCTCTCTCCGGGCAAGAATACTGGAATGGGTAGCCATTCTCTTCTCCAGGGGACCTTCCTGACTCGGGGCTTGAACCTGGGTCTTCTGCATTACAGGCAGATTCTTTACTGACTGAGCCACTAGAGAAGCCCAAACAGTAGGGTACTTTTGAGGAATGAAGCTCAAATTGGTCAAAGAAATGAAATATGTGCAATTTCAAAGGAAAAAAAAACTCTCTGACTCTAACATTAAAGCACAACTATTTGTTTTAAATTATTAGTCTAAACAGATAGAACGTTAAGTCGGAAAAAAATTAGCCTTAATGTAAAAATAAAAATTGATCATTGTGTTGTAAAAGAAAAAAAGCTGAGGCAATAAAATCTCCCAAAAGCATCATTAAAAAAATGAAAACCATGGAGTAATTTTTTGTTTATTTTTACTCTGTACTTTGTAGCTTAACTGTAAAAGCTTTTCTGCTGAGTTCTCTAAATATGTGAGAGCACTCCAGTCTGGCAGCTCCCCAAATCACTCCATCAAGGATCTTTATTACATTTACCTGTAGGAAGTCCATACTAGCAAACCTGCCCTTCCCATGAAGTTCTGGAATGCACCAGGGCATGCTGGGGTGTTCCCACTCCATCCAGGTTGCTGTCCATCCCCCCCAGTTCTTACTTTGGAGTATTGCTTCCTGCAATTCAGGCATATGTTTGCTCAGTTGTCCAGGTGGTTACTCTTCCAGCACCACTTCAGGCAGACCATGGACCCTGCCATCACGAAGAGGGAGCTGAGGCCCTGTCAGAGCAATTAGAGAACTTTGCTAAAGTAAAGGCTTGTCAATCACGGGAGGAAATTATAACACAGATAACTTAAACATGGATATGCTGCTCTGAGATAGGGAGCTTCATCACTGACCCTCTACTATGCAACTTCTTTCTCTTGTCTTGCTGTCTGTGGTCTTGCTTTTTAAAAGGTCAACCAGGCTATTTAATCACTGGAGTATAGCTATAATATGGTGCAGACTGCTTTCTCCCATGAAGTCCCTCTAATCATCTTCTCTTCTCCAGAACTCTAGGCACATTTCCTTGAATCCCAGAAAGCAAATAGTGTCCCCTCTCCTGGAGGCAAAGTCCCACCACTTGTAATAATTTATACCTCATCCATTATGACTATCAATGGGAAGGTCATTTCTCTTGAGCAGGAATTTCAACTTTATACACAGAGATACAATCATAACCCTTTTGACTCAAAATAAATCAGACCATATAATTTCTTAGAATTTTCATCAGTCTGTGTTTCACATGTGTTTATTCAGCATCAGTGTAGTCCTCAAAGTCTAGGTTTTTCAATCTCGAATGACACCATCTCTGAGACTTCTGTTGTTTCAACAAGATTCAGCAATAACACATTTTCATATCAAGACTATTCTCCAGTTTGATGTTATGACCAGGCTGATATAACCTTCTAATTGTTTTAGAGATCTATGTTTGAATAACAGCATTGAGATCTACCAGGATCCATGAATAATGCATGAGCATCAAGCAAACTAACATAATCTGGAATGACAAGGATCTGCTAAAAAGTTAATCTTGTGTATATACTAACCAGAATCTTAATTTCTCAATCTGAAGCATCAGTATGTAGGCTACTACACTGCATATAAAATGTCTTTCCAATAATGATGCATGGATATTCATTCTGTCTAGTGGTAAATTTACCAGCTACCCCTCCCCACAATTAAAGAGATCATCTCCCTGGAAGTTCAAGCCTGCTTTCCTTGGAAACTGAAAATAGTTTACATCTTATGAATAACCCTTTTTCCAGTCTCTCTCTCTCTCTCTCTCTCGTGTTAAAAAAAAAAAAAGGTCTGTAAAGTTTATTAAAGATGAGTTTTTTTTTTTTTTTAATTTGCATCATTGATGTCCTTGACTTGATGGTTTGATTTAGTTTTTGCCTAGGAACTACTTTCAAGAGTGGGATGGTTATCCATGCAAATTTCTTCTTTAAGCTACTGCTGCTAATTCTCCTCTCAGAGTTAATCTTTCTTTGTCTCCATTTTCCCCACTTGTGAACTCATCACTGACCCTCTACTATGCAACTTCTTTCTCTTGTCTTGCTGTCTGTGGTCTTGCTTTTTAAAAGGTCAACCAGGCTATTTAATCACTGGAGTATAGCTATAATATGGTGCAGACTGCTTTCTCCCATGAAGTCCCTCTAATCATCTTCTCTTCTCCAGAACTCTAGGCACATTTCCTTGAATCCCAGAAAGCAAATAGTGTCCCCTCTCCTGGAGGCAAAGTCCCACCACTTGTAATAATTTATACCTCATCCATTATGACTATCAATGGGAAGGTCATTTCTCTTGAGCAGGAATTTCAACTTTATACACAGAGATACAATCATAACCCTTTTGACTCAAAATAAATCAGACCATATAATTTCTTAGAATTTTCATCAGTCTGTGTTTCACATGTGTTTATTCAGCATCAGTGTAGTCCTCAAAGTCTAGGTTTTTCAATCTCGAATGACACCATCTCTGAGACTTCTGTTGTTTCAACAAGATTCAGCAATAACACATTTTCATATCAAGACTATTCTCCAGTTTGATGTTATGACCAGGCTGATATAACCTTCTAATTGTTTTAGAGATCTATGTTTGAATAACAGCATTGAGATCTACCAGGATCCATGAATAATGCATGAGCATCAAGCAAACTAACATAATCTGGAATGACAAGGATCTGCTAAAAAGTTAATCTTGTGTATATACTAACCAGAATCTTAATTTCTCAATCTGAAGCATCAGTATGTAGGCTACTACACTGCATATAAAATGTCTTTCCAATAATGATGCATGGATATTCATTCTGTCTAGTGGTAAATTTACCAGCTACCCCTCCCCACAATTAAAGAGATCATCTCCCTGGAAGTTCAAGCCTGCTTTCCTTGGAAACTGAAAATAGTTTACATCTTATGAATAACCCTTTTTCCAGTCTCTCTCTCTCTCTCTCTCTCGTGTTAAAAAAAAAAAAAGGTCTGTAAAGTTTATTAAAGATGAGTTTTTTTTTTTTTTTAATTTGCATCATTGATGTCCTTGACTTGATGGTTTGATTTAGTTTTTGCCTAGGAACTACTTTCAAGAGTGGGATGGTTATCCATGCAAATTTCTTCTTTAAGCTACTGCTGCTAATTCTCCTCTCCAGAGTTAATCTTTCTTTGTCTCCATTTTCCCCACTTGTGAACTGAGAACAAGAGAAAACTTGCCAAGTAAGGATTAATCTATGTAAAGCACTAGTCAAGTCTTAAGTAGTTTTGTTCTTGCTACTTACTGTCAATCAGAAATTATCTTAATGCTGTATAGGTGACAGGAATTTGCTGAAATCTAGGAGAAATAACATGGTAACACATGAAAGTGACATCTTGCAGTAATAAAACAGCAAGAATCATTACTTCTAGACTGCATATTTGAATTGGACATATGTTGGAACACTGACATTATGCTGAGAGTAGTTTGACATGTAATTAATGTGCTAATTAATTGGCTAATAAAGGGATTATCTGGAAAGTTTAGTAAATTTCCATCCTTAGTGGGATAATGGGTAGAAATTTGAAATATACTTTTTCAGTTCTTATCTCCCTTCAACTATCTATCATCTATCTATTTTTAGCATAGTTCCCTTGTGCTGCAGAAACAAGGTAATACTAATGTAAAACAAGTCTCTGGACTCCATTAATCTGTGCTCATCTATGCATAGCTCAGTTCCAATTTTTCTCTTGCTTTAGAGTAGCATGGACTGTATTGAAGACATTCTTTCCTATTTTAGTCTAAATTTAATTTTTAGCCTCCCTTTTTAATCTATATGATATTCAATAAAATATAATTAAAGAGTAAATTTTGAAACTAAGCAGGACCCTATGGGGTATTCACAGAGATACACTCACCTCTTGTTTGTAAAACAACTCTGTCCCATGTGTCTAGTTTGTAAAACAAGCTTTAGCCTCTTAGGCCTTCTCTGAATTCCAAAGAGCAAATTTAATCAGAAAAGTGAGAAAATGTAAAAAGAAGGAAAAACAGTCAAGCACAACAAGAAGTTAAAGACTTTTAGTTCTTTCTCTTAGACTATAGATAATGCACTAAGACTATATACGTTTTATAATCCATACTTAGACTATAGACAATATATTTTCTGAGCTGTTTTGCAAATACTAACACCACACAAGGTGGAAAAAGTTAACTGTACACTGACCACAAACATAAAGACCCAAGACCAATTGGAAACAGGTGCTTGATAATTTTAATTCCCCGAATACTATCCAGTTATATCATTTGTAACCAATCAGAAGAAAAGTCATGAGTTGATCAGTCACCCTACAACCTTCAGCCCTAATGGTGCCTTTAAGAGTCCTTCCCCGAGACCCATAGGGGAGTTTGGATCTTTTGAGCATGCACTGTCCATTCTCCTCTCCTGATCCTGCAATGAATAGTTTCCTTCACTGCACCTTCATGTCAGAAGATTGACTTTGCTGCACACTGATCAAGTGGGCTCAAGTTCGGTTTAGTAAATCTGGGCAAGGAATATCTTACTGATCAAATATTTTGTGAACAAATTTAGCTTAAAGAGTGTAAATAAGGAAAGAATCAATATCATTTGCATCTGAATTCCTAAAGAGCATAAAAGGAGTTCTACCTATTACATAATTTTATTCATGGAAAAAATGTCTTTCTTGCACTTGTCTATTCTTTCTCACACATGCAATTCAGGAAACAAAGAATGAGCTACTGCTTATAGGTGAAAAGGAATATCTTGTATCAGAATAAACTCCTGCTGAAAACAACTGCTGAAGTGAATAAAATACACAACACAAATGTTGGAAAGTATAAGGGGGCCACCAAAGCAGCCATGATATGAGAGGTAGTGATAATGAAGAAGAGGAAAATTTGGAGACTTATTGCTATTAACCACTTCAGTCATGTCCGACTCTTCGTGACCCTGTGGACTATAGCCCGGCAGTCTCCTCTGTCCATGGGATTCTCCAGGCAAAAACACCAGAGTGGGTTGCCATGCCCTCTTCCAGGGAATCTTTTCATTGGAGACTTAAGCCCAGCACATAATTTTCCATTGAGGCATGATTCATAAGCCGCACCTATGTGGGGAAAGAGGCTGAGAAACCAAATTCCTAGGCATAATTCCTAAGCTGCATATATGTAGGAAAAGAGGCTGAGAAATCAAGCACAAATCAGCTTCTCAGAGGGTAAAGTGCTTTTAGAGCATCTTACTAAGTTGGGGAGCACTGAAGACTCGATGTTTGTGTCCCCTCCAAAGTTTGTATGTCACAGCCCTACCTCCAAATGTGATGGAGTTTGAAAATGGATCCTTTGAGAGATAATTAGGATTAGATTAAGTTGAAAGAGGAGGGCCCTAATGATGAAGTTAGTGGTCTCATAAGAAGAGGAAGAGAAAGGAAGAAATCTTTCTATGTGATGCATTGAGGAAAAGCCATGTGAGGTTGCAGAAGAAAGGTATGTATTTGTGAGTTAAGAAGGAAGCCCTCACTTCAAGCCAACCGTAGTGGCATCCTAATCTCAGATGTCCAGCCCTCACACAGTGAGAAAATAAAATTGTATTGTTTAAGCCACTTGGTATATGGCATTTTTTATCACAGCCTGAGCTGACTAAGACAGAAAGAGAAAAATGGGAGTTAAGGGTCTGCCAAGGATGAGGAAAACTGGATTACAGAAGGATTATGTCTTAGGTATAAATATAAACTAAGAATAGGTAACAAAGAGCCTGAACATATCTCAAGCCCCAATTTAATCATCATGATCTGTTGGTTTGTACTGTATCTGTTCACCAGAATAAAATTAAGCCTTCTCTGGAAAAAGATAGCATCTTAAAAAGATGCAAAGAGATTGTAGTTTTTAATATATAATGTCTAGAACTCACTTAAAACAGAAAAAATAAAGCAGGCATGCAAGCATATGAGGTCATAAAAGCCCAAACACAAAGTCAAATTTTAGGGTCAGGGTGGGAAGTGAAGCAGCAGACTTATAGGTTATCCATATGCTGGAGCTGACACACAAAGACCTCATTATTATTATATAGAATAAAATAGAGGGGGAAAAAGATGAAGTAAATGAGTAGATGAATAATTTCTTTTTTGAAACATTGGACAAGGAGGAAGAATGGAAAATAGTGAAAAGGGTATAAGCAAAATAGTGAAAAGGATGTAAGCAAAAATCGAGACATAGGGCATACACATAATTGCTGTGCCAGGAAGAAAGAGGAGAGGATGAAGCAAGGTAATATTGGAAGACATACTAGATAATGCCAAGAATTTTCCTAAATTGGTGAAAAACATTCGGAGTAGGGTTACTCTACTAACATAGGGTTAAAAGCATATACAGGATAGAAATTTAGGCTCAAAATCAATGTTCTAAGTTTTTATTTTAAGATGCTTGAAAACAAAACAACAAATTTAATTCAAGGAAAATGGAAGAAAAATGTAATAAAGATAAGAGTAGAAATCAATAAAGGAGAAAGCATACATAGACTAGAGAAAATCATTTAATCCAAACCTTGATTCTTTGGAGAAATTACTACCATTAATAATCCACTAAGAAAACTGATCAATAAAAACAAGAGAACTTACAAAATTATCAACAGAAGAAGTGCAAAAGAGGATATCACTTTATTTTAAAAGATTGTAAATGATAATTATAAACAATTTTATGTCAAAATTTGACAGTTTAGATGAAATAGATTTCTTGATAAATGCAACTTGTCAAATCTGACCAAGGAAAAAGTAATATAACTGAATGTTCTTATATCTACTAAATAAATTAAATCAATTAAAAAAATCCTACTCCAAAAGAAAACTCACAGGTTTAAAGGACATCATTGCTTATTTTTCCAAATGTTTAAAGAAGAAAAATAAGCTCATAAAATTCTTTTAGAGACTTAAAACTGGTGCATTATTCTCAATTATTTATGGGCCAGCATATGTTGATTCAAGAATATGACAAAAATATTACCAGAAAGAAAAAAAAATACAGGTCACAGACAAAAATTCCAAGAACAAAAATAAAGCAGGCATGCAAGCATATGAGGTCATAAAAGCCCAAACACAAAGTCAAATTTTAGGGTCAGGGTGGGAAGTGAAGCAGCAGACTTATAGGTTATCCATATGCTGGAGCTGACACACAAAGACCTCATTATTATTATATAGAATAAAATAGAGGGGGAAAAAGATGAAGTAAATGAGTAGATGAATAATTTCTTTTTTGAAACATTGGACAAGGAGGAAGAATGGAAAATAGTGAAAAGGGTATAAGCAAAATAGTGAAAAGGATGTAAGCAAAAATCGAGACATAGGGCATACACATAATTGCTGTGCCAGGAAGAAAGAGGAGAGGATGAAGCAAGGTAATATTGGAAGACATACTAGATAATGCCAAGAATTTTCCTAAATTGGTGAAAAACATTCGGAGTAGGGTTACTCTACTAACATAGGGTTAAAAGCATATACAGGATAGAAATTTAGGCTCAAAATCAATGTTCTAAGTTTTTATTTTAAGATGCTTGAAAACAAAACAACAAATTTAATTCAAGGAAAATGGAAGAAAAATGTAATAAAGATAAGAGTAGAAATCAATAAAGGAGAAAGCATACATAGACTAGAGAAAATCATTTAATCCAAACCTTGATTCTTTGGAGAAATTACTACCATTAATAATCCACTAAGAAAACTGATCAATAAAAACAAGAGAACTTACAAAATTATCAACAGAAGAAGTGCAAAAGAGGATATCACTTTATTTTAAAAGATTGTAAATGATAATTATAAACAATTTTATGTCAAAATTTGACAGTTTAGATGAAATAGATTTCTTGATAAATGCAACTTGTCAAATCTGACCAAGGAAAAAGTAATATAACTGAATGTTCTTATATCTACTAAATAAATTAAATCAATTAAAAAAATCCTACTCCAAAAGAAAACTCACAGGTTTAAAGGACATCATTGCTTATTTTTCCAAATGTTTAAAGAAGAAAAATAAGCTCATAAAATTCTTTTAGAGACTTAAAACTGGTGCATTATTCTCAATTATTTATGGGCCAGCATATGTTGATTCAAGAATATGACAAAAATATTACCAGAAAGAAAAAAAAATACAGGTCACAGACAAAAATTCCAAGAACAAAAATACAGAATATAGACAGAAATACTAAAAAAAAAATAGCAAATAAAAATTAAGCACTATATATGAAAGGATATACATCACAATAAAGTTTATTCCTGGAGGCTGATATGGCATTAAAAATCAGTTAATATAATTTACCGCATCAATAGAAAAAACAAAATTATATGATCTTATGAGGTAAATAAAATTATTTGATAAAGTTTATTTTCTATTTATGATTTTAAAGTCTCAGCCAACTAGAAAAAGAAGGGAATCTTCTTAATTGACAAAGAATACTTTATAAAATAACAAATATCAAATTTAATAGTGAAATGGTAAAAATTAAAAACTTTCCTCTTGAGTTATGGAACAAGGCAGGGATGCTGCAATTGCCACTTTGACTTAGCATTCAACTGAAAGTTTTACTCAAAGAAATGCAAGAGAAAAGCAAAAATTTGCATATACTTGATAAAATAACTTCAAAACACATAAATTGATACAGTAGGTGCTTTTAACATATTTTTCTTAGTATCTAATAGAACACACAGATTTTTAAAAATAATGATAGTAAGAATAGAAAATATTTGAATAATATAGTTATTTTATATGGCAAAACTGATACTTATAGAAATTACACCCATAAGCTGAAGAATACATAGTATTTTTCCAGGTGCAGATGAAACTTTTACCTAAAAGGGACCATGTGTTGAGTCATAAAGCAATCTTGACAGATTTTGAAGAGTTAGAATTAAGTAGAGTATCTTTTTAGACAATTAAAACTGTGTGTTAATAAAACAAATTCTCAAATGCTTGAAAATTAGGTCATATACTTTTATTTATTTTTTTATTCTCATCCATCTTTATTCTTTGGCATGTGTGGGAGGTGGTAAAGAGGCTCAAGAAGGAAGAGACATATATATACTTATGACCAATTTTCATTGTTGTATGGCAAACCAACACCACTTTGTAAAGCAACTATCCAACAATTAAAAATAAATAAAATCAGGAAAAAAATAAAGGAATCTATTTTCCAAAATCTTCCCACAAAGAAAACTACGAACCCTGATGGTTTCTCTAATAAATCTTCCAAGCATTTGTGAAAAAAATAACAACAGTCTTACTAAATATTTTCCAGAGAACTGAAAAAAGTGAGACATTTCCCCACTCATTTATTGCATGGATAGGAAATATATAGAGGCTAATCTTTCTTATAAACATAGAAACAAAAATCTTATCACTAGCAAGTTGATTTTTTTTTTTTTTTGACCACTTCTATTGGCCTTTCATTTATTTATTTTCATCCACCTTTGTTCTTTGGCCTTTGTGGGCCTCCCATTTGCAGTGGCCTCTCTCGTCGCAGAGCACCGGCTCTGGGTGCATGCGCTCCAGAGCTCTGACTCGGTAGTTGGACACAGTGGTCCAGCCGCTCCGCAGCACGTGAAATCTTCCCAGGCCAGGGATCGAAACGGCGCCCCTTGCACTGCCAGGCGGCGTCCTTACCCACTGGACCACCAGGGAAGCCCACCAGTTGAATTTTTAAAAAAGTATGACCTAGCAAGATTTATTTCAGGAATGCAAGGGTTGTTTAATAATAAAAAAACCAATCAAGGGCTTCACCAGAGGCTGAGTGGTAAGGAATCTGCCACCTAATGTACAGTTCAATCTGTGGTGAGGAAAGAATCCACGTGGTGTGAAGTAACAAAGCCTGTACTCTACAATTAGCAAGCCTGTGCTTTAAAGCCTGGGAAATTCAACTACTGAGCCCACGTTTGCCCTAGAGCCCATGTTCTACAACAAGAGAAGCCACTGCAATGAGAAGTTGGCACACCACAATTAGAGTGTAGGCCCAGCTCACTACAACTAGAGAAAAGCCTGTGCAGCAATGAAGATTCTGCAGAGCCATAAAGAAGTAAATAATAAAATTATTAAAAAAGAGAACCAATCAATGCAATTTACTGTGTTAATTTAATCACACAGGGAGAATTTAATACAACATTTTCAGAAGCTGATAGCTCATGGGAAAAATAGTAGCAATATGAATAATGCATTTAATTAGCCTAATTCAGCACCTATATAGATTTTAGCAACAAAGAACCTAAATTACTTTCAAGCATACACAAAAGACATTCTCCCAAATTGACATTCTATGATAGCACTATGGGATTCCCAACAGATTCCATAGAATTGATATCATACAGAGTACATTCAATTACCAAAAACAATGAAGCATTGAAACATTTTAAATAATAAATTTATTTGAAAGCAAGGCAACACTTAATAACTCATAAGTTAAAGAGATAACCATGATTTTAAAAGTGAAATATTTAGTTTTGAACAAAACAAAGGAATGAAATATAACAATTGTGTGATTCTGCATTCACTTCAAAAGCATAGTGAAAATAAACAGGGTAAGATTTCAAGGTAATAGAAAGAAAAAGTCAAAGCAAACAGAAAGAATATAGACAAGATTAAAATCATAAATAAAGAATAAAAGAGAAATACATGATAAATTTTAAAAACTGATTATTTGAATAATAAAACAAACATCTGACAAAATTAAAAAGGGAAAAGAAATAACAAGAAAATACTGAAAGAAATGTGAAAGATAAAATATTACAAATACAATGGAATTTTTAAGATCCAACAAAAGAACACCATGAGTAACTTTGCCAATAAGTTTAAAAATTAATTGTAGAAAATATAAATCTAAGAGTTGAACGAAGAAAATGTTTAAAAACTAACAGATTGAAAACTTTAAAAACTGGATTAATAGTGAAAAATCTTATTAGCATAAGACAATCATACAGCTGAATATCTCCAAACCTAAAAGGAATAAATACTTCCTTTAATACACAAACTGTTTCAGAGAATAAGGAAAGGAGGTCAGTAGTCTAATTCATTTTTAAAGGCTATAATTATACTCTAATATTATTAATGAACATAAATGCACAAGTTATAAGTGATATCATACAGAATGTAAGACAGGTCTACACAAATATATATGTATATACAAATGCATGCAGTCACTCAGTCATATCTTTGCGACCCCATTGACTGTAGCCTGCTAGGCTCCTCTGTCTATTAGATTTTTCAGGCAAGAGTGGAGTGGGTTGCCATTTCCTCCTCCAGGGGATCTTTTGGATCCAGGAGTTGAGGAGAAATCTTTACCACTGAGCCATCTGGGAAACCCCATGTATGCACAGACACATTTGAGTGAATAAGATTTGTTCTAAGGAACAGGAATTCAGCACGGAGACTTTACTAATGTAATTTATCAAATAACAGTTTTAATAGGACTGTGGGGAAGTGATGGTAAAAAGGTGAATTCAACTGAAAAGTAGTATTTAATTTATTTTATATTTTAAAAAGATCTGAGGAAACTTTGACAAAATCTTGTTTAGTCTGGTTGATTCGTATATGTGCATTTATTACATTGCTCTCTGGACTTAGTTCTGATTTTTGGAATTTTTCACCTAAGTCTCTACTAGGTTACAGACAAGGTTTTCTGTATTAGCAATACATAAAGCTATTCTTACTAAGGACATCTAGTAAAAATCAATTTCTTACTCCTTTGACTCATTCAATTACAATGAGGCTTTTCCTTTTGCTTATTTATTTATTTATTTTTTAAAGCCATCTACGTTGCTCTGAATAAGAAAATCAGATAAACCTCAAAGGTCACAAGCAACTTTCTCTAGGTTTCTTTGTTCTTAACACAGTTCAGGGATCTGAAATGATGCCTTTCTGTGAAAAGGAAGAGCTCATTTTCCTTTGGGAAAGTACTGCTCTCTGTGTGTGAGGAAATAGCAGATCACAGTACCCCAGGCAGATTGTGAGGTAAAGTGCCAGGCTTCATCGTGTGGCAACTCCCTGATGGCTTCTCTTTTAATGTAAGTATTTGATTTCATTCTAGGCCACTGGCCTCATATAAAGCTGCCTCTGAGCCAGTGTCAGAGATATTCATCTCCACATGATCTTCTTTCTCCTGACACACCATCTGTCTCCCTCCTTGGAGAGACACAGAGGAGAGGCAAAGATGGAATTTAATCACTGTGGTCTCTAGGCTATTCAATGCCCACCTTCTGAGCATCAGCTATTATCTCAAATCCCTTTGCTATGAGAAGGAAAAAAGGGGTAATTTCCGCATTTAACTCAAACTCTTACTTATTTTTAAAATGATTAATTTTCTCTCTGTCATTATCATCATCAAATTAAACTAAAATGACAGTGTTGATGATGATGCCAATTTCAGGAAACAAGACTTTTTCATGTCTCCATACTCACCCATTCTGTTTGCGTGACTTTGGTTTCTAGTCTGGACTGGAGATGGACTGGCAAGACTAAATGTAGGTAAAAAGCTCAGCGCAGTGCCTCACTCAACATAGGTGTTCCACAGATACTAGTTTGCCCATGACCTCTACCCCAATCCCATTTGAATCCTCTTTGATTTGGAGGATGAGAGGTCTGGTTAAAAAACTGAAAAGTTTAATTTATTTTATTTTTAAAAAGATCTGAGGAAACTTTGACAAAATCTTGTTTAGTCTGGTTGATTCGTATATGTGCATTTATTACATTGCTCTCTGGACTTAGTTCTGATTTTTGGAATTTTTCACCTAAGTCTCTACTAGGTTACAGACAAGGTTTTCTGTATTAGCAATACATAAAGCTATTCTTACTAAGGACATCTAGTAAAAATCAATTTCTTACTCCTTTGACTCATTCAATTACAATGAGGCTTTTCCTTTTGCTTATTTATTTATTTATTTTTTAAAGCCATCTACGTTGCTCTGAATAAGAAAATCAGATAAACCTCAAAGGTCACAAGCAACTTTCTCTAGGTTTCTTTGTTCTTAACACAGTTCAGGGATCTGAAATGATGCCTTTCTGTGAAAAGGAAGAGCTCATTTTCCTTTGGGAAAGTACTGCTCTCTGTGTGTGAGGAAATAGCAGATCACAGTACCCCAGGCAGATTGTGAGGTAAAGTGCCAGGCTTCATCGTGTGGCAACTCCCTGATGGCTTCTCTTTTAATGTAAGTATTTGATTTCATTCTAGGCCACTGGCCTCATATAAAGCTGCCTCTGAGCCAGTGTCAGAGATATTCATCTCCACATGATCTTCTTTCTCCTGACACACCATCTGTCTCCCTCCTTGGAGAGACACAGAGGAGAGGCAAAGATGGAATTTAATCACTGTGGTCTCTAGGCTATTCAATGCCCACCTTCTGAGCATCAGCTATTATCTCAAATCCCTTTGCTATGAGAAGGAAAAAGGAGTAATTTCTGCATTTAACTCAAACTCTTACTTATTTTTAAAATGATTAATTTTCTCTCTGTCATTATCATCATCAAATTAAACTAAAATGACAGTGTTGATGATGATGCCAATTTCAGGAAACAAGACTTTTTCATGTCTCCATACTCACCCATTCTGTTTGCGTGACTTTGGTTTCTAGTCTGGACTGGAGATGGACTGGCAAGACTAAATGTAGGTAAAAAGCTCAGCGCAGTGCCTCACTCAACATAGGTGTTCCACAGATACTAGTTTGCCCATGACCTCTACCCCCAATCCCATTTGAATCCTCTTTGATTTGGAGGATGAGAGGTCTGGCTCCAGGGTCTTTAAATATTCTGGGGGAAGCAAGTAGACTGTGAATTGGCTCCATGAGAGTTTTAGAAACATTATCCTAGGGCAGCACTGCTCCTAAATCAGAGTGAAAGGAAACTGCCCTGGACCTTAGAATTGGAGTGAGTGAAAGTCGCTCAGTCATGTCTAACCCTTTGTGACCCATGGACAAACCATGGAATTCTTTAGGCTAGAATGCTGGAGGGGGTAGCCTATGCCTTCTCCAGGGGAACTTCCTGACCCAGGAGTCAAACTGGGGTCTCCTGCACTGCAGGCAGATTCTTTACCAGCTGAGCTACAAGGAAATCCTTAGAACTGGGGTAGGCAAAGCTTTTCTGTAAATGGCCAAAGAGTAAATATTTTAGACTCTGCAGGCTATTTTTTAGGTTCTCTGCTGCATATTCTTCTTCTTCTTCTTTTTAAAACTCTTTAAAACATAAAAGCTACTCTGAGCTTGTAGGCCATACATAAATAGGCTGTGGATTGGATTCGGCCCACAGGTGGGCCATAGCTCACCCATTCTGGCCAGCCACCTGTGTGAGATTCCTTAGGCCAGAGGAGTGGCCGGGAAATGTTGCTTGAGGGGAGTGGGATGGGCAGAACTTGTTATGATGGTTGACTGTCCATACACATATACATGAAGCCCCTGTGAGAGAGGATGGAGGAAGTGATGGAGTCAGGTGTAAGCAGGCTCTTGAGCTAGCTCTTGTTATTTTGTTTTGGTCTGAAACTCCACGGTATCTGAGAATTTTAATTTTCTCTTTTTGGCCATGCAGAGTGGCTTGTGGAATCTTAGTTCCTTGATCAGGGACTGAACCTGGGCCCTTGGCAGTGAAGGCCTGGATTCCTAACCACTAGACCGCCAGGGAATTCCCACCCAAATCCTTTTCCTTTTTTTTCTTGTAAATTTTCAATTTAAAATTGACCTTCAGGTCATATATGTATATTTATCATTGGAATATAGATTCTTATTTTGTTGAATAAGAATCTATATTCTTATATGTATATAATATTCATATTAGAATATATGCATATATGTATATAATATTCATATTAGAGTATAATATATTATATATTATAATATACACATAAGAATATAATATATATGAGATATATGTATATATTCTCAGATATATATAATAAGTCTGCTAAGTTTGGAACTTCTGATAATGTAGCCATAGGTACATGGATCTGTATTTGCATTCTTACTCTGGACTCCACTATGTTGAGAGCAATCCTGTCCTAGGATATCCAGCGGTCTCTCCGTGAAACCCACCCACCAAGTCCTAAGCAAATTTCAGGGTGCTGATGCTGATATGTATTCCCAACAGCTGTGCTTTGCATAAATTACGTCCAAGCAGAGAATCTAAAAACTGAGCCAGCCTCTAAGCTGTCTCAGTAGTTGTACCTTGATATACATAATCGGGAGTCAGTACTCCCAGATCCCCTAACTCAGTGTCACAGACTCAAGTGCCTACGAGGGTCTGGGTAATTAAAATGAAAGAAGCAGAGCAAGTGTCAGAAAAAAAAAAACACACACTAATGAGGGCAGACACCTTCTAAGTGGGGCAACCATCATTCACCCCAACAATTACTGTTAGAGAAGATCACTGGCCTAGTGCTATCAAAGTTCCTGTTCTCTAAAAACAAAGGAATTTCTCTGATGGTCCAGTGACTAAGACTGTGTGTTTCCAATGCAAGGGTTGTGAGTTCTATCCCTGGTTGGGGAAATAAAATCCCATATGCAAAGAGGCCACACACAGAGGAAAAAAATAAACCAGAAAAGTGGGAAATCTAAATTTGTATGTAAAATTTCTGAATTTAAAAAATTTAGTATGTAAAATATTAAACAATCCATGTTAGTCAGACAAACTTGTCTATAAGCTGGATTTAGTCCACAGAATGACAGTTTGCTATTTCTATTTAATCTTTTTCTAATTGAACAGGAGTTGTCCTCAGAAAGGAAGTCCCTCTGTATGCTTACTTATCCAGTGTATAAGCTTCCTGTATGTACTCTAGGAACCACAGCTATAATAGGAAGAGCACATGACTGTGAGTCAGGAGACTTCTCTGCATCTTGAAGAGCTTTCACTATTCTGGGAGAGTGGAGAAAGCGGCATATCATGGTCTTCTGTTTCCTCAACTATGGAGACGGACTAGATGATATTCTAGTGCCTAGTAACGTTTGCATTTTAGATTTTTAAAACATTTATAATTAGAGCTGTGACCAAAGTTCCATTGAGACATGCTAAGCTGTGTTTCCCGGCATTATAACACTGCAAAAGTGCTTATAAATCTATGCTACATTTATCGCATTTTTTCAGATCTATATATGGTAATAGGGATTTGTTGAAACTGAATTTTCAAGTCACTTGCGAGACAATATTATGTATATCATGTCAGTAGACAGCATCACCTTTATACGGTCATTTTGCACATACATAATACTCTTTAGTATAAACAGTCTCTAATGCCCAGAAAGCCTTATCATTATCTTTTTTTCTCCCAGTGGAGAAAATGTCCCAAGGGTACAAAACAGTCCTTGACAGCACATTTTTTGCTTTGTAATTCCTGTATTTTGTCCTTGAGAGGAAGCCTAGCGCAGTGATTCCTGGTTTCTCTGCTCTTAGGATAAATTGTTTACATTCAAGTAATCCTGAAAATGTAATGAGTTCATTATATTTATAAAAATGTGATAAGGTGCCAGAGGGAATGGTGCTGCCCTTGTACCAACAAAAGATGAGATACAGAGCAAGCTTCTCAAAATACTGATCTAAGTGCTGGTTGATGGCAGTGAGTTCTATCCCTGGTTGGGGAAATAAAATCCCATATGCAAAGAGGCCACACACAGAGGAAAAAATAAACCAGAAAAGTGGGAAATCTAAATTTGTATGTAAAATTTCTGAATTTAAAAAATTTAGTATGTAAAATATTAAACAATCCATGTTAGTCAGACAAACTTGTCTATAAGCTGGATTTAGTCCACAGAATGACAGTTTGCTATTTCTATTTAATCTTTTTCTAATTGAACAGGAGTTGTCCTCAGAAAGGAAGTCCCTCTGTATGCTTACTTATCCAGTGTATAAGCTTCCTGTATGTACTCTAGGAACCACAGCTATAATAGGAAGAGCACATGACTGTGAGTCAGGAGACTTCTCTGCATCTTGAAGAGCTTTCACTATTCTGGGAGAGTGGAGAAAGCGGCATATCATGGTCTTCTGTTTCCTCAACTATGGAGACGGACTAGATGATATTCTAGTGCCTAGTAACGTTTGCATTTTAGATTTTTAAAACATTTATAATTAGAGCTGTGACCAAAGTTCCATTGAGACATGCTAAGCTGTGTTTCCCGGCATTATAACACTGCAAAAGTGCTTATAAATCTATGCTACATTTATCGCATTTTTTCAGATCTATATATGGTAATAGGGATTTGTTGAAACTGAATTTTCAAGTCACTTGCGAGACAATATTATGTATATCATGTCAGTAGACAGCATCACCTTTATACGGTCATTTTGCACATACATAATACTCTTTAGTATAAACAGTCTCTAATGCCCAGAAAGCCTTATCATTATCTTTTTTTCTCCCAGTGGAGAAAATGTCCCAAGGGTACAAAACAGTCCTTGACAGCACATTTTTTGCTTTGTAATTCCTGTATTTTGTCCTTGAGAGGAAGCCTAGCGCAGTGATTCCTGGTTTCTCTGCTCTTAGGATAAATTGTTTACATTCAAGTAATCCTGAAAATGTAATGAGTTCATTATATTTATAAAAATGTGATAAGGTGCCAGAGGGAATGGTGCTGCCCTTGTACCAACAAAAGATGAGATACAGAGCAAGCTTCTCAAAATACTGATCTAAGTGCTGGTTGATGGCAGAGAGTAGGTTTGGGGGCAAAGATTTTTGCACACACATGCAAGGTCAGTCTCTACCAGTAATAAGAAATGTCAAGAGCTTTTTCTTTCCTAAATAGTTTTTTTTTTCCTCTTTAAAAGCAACTTATTGAGATACAATTTATAGAGCATAAAATTTCCTGTTTTTAAGTATATACTTCAATGAATTCTAGTATATTTACAAAATTGCACAACTATCACCAAAATCTAATTTTAGAAAGTTTCTAGTGGCCTAAGAAGAAGAAACCTCCTGCCCATTTACACTTCCTCTCCACTCCCATCCCCAGCCCCAGGGCAACCACGAATCTACTGTTTGTGTCTAATCTGTCTTTGCTTGACATTTTACGTAAATGAAATCATAGAATGTATGTTATTTTGTGTCTGGCTTCTTTCACCTAGCCTAATATTTTGGAACTTCGTCCAGTTACAGTATATTCTTCCTTTTAGTTGTTGAATAGTATTCATGAATATGGGGTTCCCAGGTGATGCTAGTGGTGAAGAACCCACCTGAAATGAAGGAGACATAATGAGATGTGGGTTTCAACCCTGGGTTGGGAAGATCCCTTGGAGGAGGGTCTGGCAACCCACTCTAGTATTCTTGCCTCGAAAATCCCATGGGCAGAGAAGCCTAGTGGGATATGGTCCATAGTGTCGCAAAGACTCTATACAAAGAAGCAATTCAGCATACCAGCACAGACATTCACAGATATACCCCATTTTGTTTATTCATTCATCAGTTAATGGACATTTGGGTTATTTCCTCTTGCTGTCTATGTAGAATGATGATGCTATGAGCATATATGTACAGATATTTTCATGAGAGGAGTTATTCATGACAATTAAAGAATGAAGGTTTGTGGCTAAGCTGTCTTTTGTTGTATAATAAAATTTTGCTGTAAAACAAATCAATGTATAGCCATGTAACATCATTGTCACTTGTATCTTTCTTTTGTGGGAGTGAATTTTTAGAAATCACACTGGCAAGTGGGAAGAGCCTTGGGGGCAGTCACAGGAGTTTACCAGTATGTGAATATCATTTGTCAAGTGTGTTGTAGAAGAAAAAGGTTGAGAATAGTTCTATTCACTCACTCACTTGACTACCCTCATTTCTGCAGGATTTGCCTCTAAGTGGATGAGAGAATTTTTTAGTGAACCTACAGGGAGAATGCCTTTGGTTAAGTCTTCCAGGTTGCTTCTTTGTCTCGTTCAAGGCCAGCTGTCTTTAAGAGTTGTGCCTTGATTCTGTGATAGTAAAGCCTTTTTATAGAGCATAAAATTTCCTGTTTTTAAGTATATACTTCAATGAATTCTAGTATATTTACAAAATTGCACAACTATCACCAAAATCTAATTTTAGAAAGTTTCTAGTGGCCTAAGAAGAAGAAACCTCCTGCCCATTTACACTTCCTCTCCACTCCCATCCCCAGCCCCAGGGCAACCACGAATCTACTGTTTGTGTCTAATCTGTCTTTGCTTGACATTTTACGTAAATGAAATCATAGAATGTATGTTATTTTGTGTCTGGCTTCTTTCACCTAGCCTAATATTTTGGAACTTCGTCCAGTTACAGTATATTCTTCCTTTTAGTTGTTGAATAGTATTCATGAATATGGGGTTCCCAGGTGATGCTAGTGGTGAAGAACCCACCTGAAATGAAGGAGACATAATGAGATGTGGGTTTCAACCCTGGGTTGGGAAGATCCCTTGGAGGAGGGTCTGGCAACCCACTCTAGTATTCTTGCCTCGAAAATCCCATGGGCAGAGAAGCCTAGTGGGATATGGTCCATAGTGTCGCAAAGACTCTATACAAAGAAGCAATTCAGCATACCAGCACAGACATTCACAGATATACCCCATTTTGTTTATTCATTCATCAGTTAATGGACATTTGGGTTATTTCCTCTTGCTGTCTATGTAGAATGATGATGCTATGAGCATATATGTACAGATATTTTCATGAGAGGAGTTATTCATGACAATTAAAGAATGAAGGTTTGTGGCTAAGCTGTCTTTTGTTGTATAATAAAATTTTGCTGTAAAACAAATCAATGTATAGCCATGTAACATCATTGTCACTTGTATCTTTCTTTTGTGGGAGTGAATTTTTAGAAATCACACTGGCAAGTGGGAAGAGCCTTGGGGGCAGTCACAGGAGTTTACCAGTATGTGAATATCATTTGTCAAGTGTGTTGTAGAAGAAAAAGGTTGAGAATAGTTCTATTCACTCACTCACTTGACTACCCTCATTTCTGCAGGATTTGCCTCTAAGTGGATGAGAGAATTTTTTAGTGAACCTACAGGGAGAATGCCTTTGGTTAAGTCTTCCAGGTTGCTTCTTTGTCTCGTTCAAGGCCAGCTGTCTTTAAGAGTTGTGTTTTCTTTTTCTCCAGGAGCTGACATTCTGTCGTCTTTTTTTCACATGTACTGTCTGAAGTTTCCTCTCTCAACCCTCTACCCACTCTAATCCAGAGATGGTATTGGAGCAGTACACAGTCTTACCAGTTGTCCTCTATTTGCCTTTATTGAAGGGTTTTATTATTAACCTCAGGGAGTAAATGGAATGAAAACAAAGCAGTATGGGACAGTGGCAAAGTTTTCTCATGATCTTATAGCATCATTAGTAGGTAAAGGTCGGAGATCTCTCAGCTCAAATAGATTATAGAACTCGAGTGAACCCTACTTCTCTGATTTCCTTGACAGCCATGCCCATCTCTGCTCACTCACTAATAAACATGGGGAAAATCAAATAGGTCATTCATTCTCTGACTGGACCCCAAACACCTTTGCGCATCTAACTGTCAGCCTATATTTTGAACATTACTACCAGTTACCATGGACTTCCCCAATGACTCAGCAGGTAAAGAATCTACCTACAGTTCAGGAGACACAGGAGATGTGAGTTCGATCCCTGGGTGGAGAAGGTACCCTGGAGGAGGAAATGGCAACACACTCCAGTGTTCTTTCCTGAAAAATCCCATGAACAGAGAAGCCTGGCAGGTTATAGCCCAAAGGGTTACAAAGAGTTAGATACGAGTGAGCATACCAGTTATTACAAGGATTTCTTTTTTCACTATGATTAAAAGTCCTTTATTAAAGTGGCTTTGAACAAATACCAGTTACAGCCCTGATGATATTCCATGCCCAAGGTCATCACCTGGTTTTATTTTGCTATAGTTCACCATCATTTTAAATGCAACCACTGGATCAGAAATTTGTCTTTGCTTTCTGAGAGCAGCATCCTGCAAATTGACATCTTTGATAGGGACAGAGAAGTCAGCTAAGTGTGTTTGACATGACAGATTAAATTTCTTTTAAGGACTTCCCCTGGTGGTCCAGTGGGTAAGGACACTGCCTTGCAGTGCAAGGGGCGCCGGTTTGATCCCTGGCTTGGGAAGATCCCATGTGCCACGGAGCGGTTGGACCGATGTGTCCAATTACTGAGCCAGAGCTCTGAAGTGCATGTGCCCAGAGCCGGAGCTCTGCAGCGACAGACGCCACCATGATGGGAGGCCCACAGGAGCCAAAGAACAAAGACGGATGAAGATAGAGAAATAAAAGACCAATGGAAGTGGCCTGCCTGCTCCCCTCCCTCCCCAACCTGACCCCCGCTCAAAATAAATAAATAAATAAATCTTTAAAAAAAAAAAAATTTCTTTTAAGTTTAAACCCAAACTGTAGTAAGAGATATCACAGTGATAGTATCAGGATACATAGACATCAGTAGAGAAGTCTTATTGTCACTCCTCTTTTTCTTATTCTTTGAATTAGAGTTCTTTTGGCTCTTTTGTTAGTTAGATCTGAGTTTGAAACTTGGCTCTGCTCAGCTGCTTCATCATCTCTAAGATTCATCAGTAAATAGAGTGACCAGCACTCCTGATTTGAAAAGAGGAGTTTCCTGGGGACACATGACTTTTGTGTTGAAGTGGGAGTCCCAGGCAAACCAGGACGAGAGTTGTTATCCTAGCAACAACATGAGAATTAAATAGCCACCTAAAGCTTACTGTGAGGATTCTGAGCTGGCAGAAAGACTAATTAAAATAAATTTTAAATAAATGAAATCTTTTTATTCAACTCATTTCAATAGTCTTCTGACTTGGTTTTACCTCCATTTACATCTGGTTCAGTTGTTGAATCAAACCTCTCAGAAGGACCAGAATCAAACTGATATGAATTAACACTTCTTTTTTGGGGGGGAGGGAGGGGTAAGGGCAGGTTGGGGAGAGAGGGCGGCAGGCGGGCTACTTCTGTTGGTCTTTCATTTTATCTATTTTTCATCCATCTTTGTTCTTTGGCCTGTGCGGGCCTCCCATTTGCAGTGGCCTCTCTTGTCGCAGAGCACTGGCTCTGGGCACATGTGCTCCAGAGCTCCAGTTCGGTAATTGGACACATGGGTCCAGCCGCTCTGCGGCACGTGGGATCTTCCCAGGCCAGGGATAGAACTGGCGTCCCTTGCACTGCAAGGTGGTGTCCTTACCCACTGGACCACCAGGGAAGCCCCAGCACTTCTTTCCTTAAGGTGAAGATCATTTTTTGTTATGATAAAATATACGTAACATGAAATATATCACCACAGCCATTAAAGTGTACAGTTCAGTATGTTAAATACACTTACATTGTTATGCAGACGATCTTTGTAATCCTTTTCATTTTGTAAAACAGAAACTCTGCACCCTTCAAATCACATTTCTACATTTCCACTTCACTCTGGTCCTGGCAACCACTGTTCTATTTTTTGTCTCTATTAATCTGACTCTACTGGTATAAATAATACAATATTTGTCTTCTTGTGACTAACTTATTTTACTTAGCATAATGTCTTCAAGTTTCATCTTTATTATAGCATGGGTCATAATTTCCCTCCTTTTTAAAGATTGAATAGTAATCATTGTGTGTACAGATCACGTTTTGTTTATCTGTTCTTCTGCCAATGGATATTTGGGTTGCATCCACCTTTTGGCTACTATGAATATGCAGCAGTGAACATGGGCATACAGTATCTCTTTGGGACCCTGCTTTTAAGTCTTTTTGGTGTACACCCAGAATTAGATTGGATGGATTAGTACCTCTGAAACTTTAATGTACATACTGATAACCTTAGCATTTGTCAAAGTACAGATTCATGTGCAGAAGGTCTATAATATGGCTTAACAAGCTCCTAGATTATGTGAGAACTGCTAGTGGAATGACCGCACTTTGAAGTTCAAGGACATAGAAAACCACAAAATAGCTTAGAAGTCACGATACCTGAATTATGTACAGTTCTGGCTCTGTTATTAACTGGAGATATGGCCATGGGTAAGTGACCTAAGCATGGCTTTCCAGGTTGCTTAGTGGTTAAGAATCCACCTGCCAATGCAGGAGATGCAGAAGACACATGTTCGATCCCTTGAAGAGGGAAATAGAAACCTACTCCAGTATTCTTGCCTGAAAAATTGCATGAACAGAGGAGCCTGGTGGGCTATAGTCCATGGGGTCACAAAGAGTTGGACATTTCTGACCAACTGGCCATGCTTTTATGCAGATCATCTAAGATATCTGGGCCCATTTGATCATTTACAAAATGAGAGACTTGGGTTAGACAAATTCTCAGGCCGTTTTTTTCTCTGATATTGTATGCTACCAGGCCTGCCTTGGGTAAGTTTTATTTTCTTTTACACACTTGCAATGAAACAGATGGAAAACAGTAACTCCTGTGGTGGAGTACTGGAATAATTGCCAGCAGGCCTTGAGAGATATGAAAATTAGATCACTAGATTTAACAGATCTAGTGTCAGACCAGTGAGAAAACAAGAGTTAAATACACTTGTATAGAAAGTCTTCTCCACTCTGTCAGTTCATGTGCACGAAGGTTTTATTGAATTCATCTTGGGCAGCCATTTTTATTTAAAAGAAGAGGAAGCAGAGAAATCTCATGGTGAACCATAGGAAAAAATGTTTTGTAAGGTATAATGTTAAAAGGAGCATTGCATATAGTTTAGCTGCATATAATTTTCTGACTCTAAGTGAAAGGGAAATTAGCTAAAGATTTTCAAAAAAATCCCATGACTATTTGTATGTGCAAATAAAGTTTAAACTTTAATCCACCCAGTAATTCCACTTAGGGATATTATACCCAAATCAGTGAGAAAATTGTGATTTGTAGTGTTTGCCAGCATGTAAATGCTCCTACATGACCACTTTGCATTGACCAACGTGACATTGAATAACTAGCAAAACTTGTGAAATTTTTAACAATCAGCTTTCGTGAGTCACTAGAAACCAACTCTAGCATATCACTGAAGAGTAAGTTCCCTGTCATTGAGTTACTGGGCTTAGATAGGAGAAACCATTCTAATAACCTGCTTTCCTCCTCTACTGCAGTTCTCAATTTTGCCCGGGTACTAAAATCATCAGGGCAACATTTAAAAAGCAGTAATAACCAGGCTTCATCCCAACCCAATTAAATCAGAAATTCTTGGGATTCAGAGGCACTGGCAAAATTCTCCCTCAGGGTTTAATGTACTGCCAAGAAAAAAGCAATAGCATGCCTATCATTGATGCTAGGACACCAAACAATCTGATTATATTCAGCATTCTATATTCTTCCTCCTGCTAAGAGTCTGCTAACAGAGTCAAAGAGTAAAATCCATAGAAGTAAATAAAGATTTCCCAACCTACCAGATAATTTTGTGTGGATTATGGGGATTTCAAACCCACTGAGACATGCTGATGCCTTGACTAGGCCACGACTGATCTAATATGTTTGACCTGACTGCAGGACTTCTTCTAAGGCTGAGGAACTGCAAGGAACCAATAGCTTAGAAAAGGAAAATAAAATCTGTTGAGGGCGGTGGCAGTTATGTCTGTTGAGTGAAGTCTGGCTATCCTAAATTCTACTCTTTATAACTGATCCTAGCAGAGCTATATGGAGAGAAGGGAAATAGGGATTGAAGAATGGGAGAGGTGGGAAGACATGAAGTTATAATAAAAAAGGTAAAACTAACTGTAGCCTGCCAGAGAAGAACAGAATGAGAGATAAGTGGAGTGAATGGGACCATCCAAGGCCAGAAGACCTTAAGGAACAAAGGACATATATGATGAGAAGTCACCCCTTGATGATGGCAAGGAGTTGGTGCAGGAAAGAAGGTAAGAAAGAGAATAATAATATAGCTTGTGATATTTACTGTGTGTCTATCATGTGCCAGGTATGTCAGGAGGTACTTTGTATGCATAGTTTCATTGAATTCTCAAATCAGTCTTATGAGGTAGTGACTATTATTATCACTTTTATTTTTGAGAAATTAGAGCTTAGAGAGGCTAAGTATCCTACCCCAACATACTGTGTGTTTTAGCTCTAAATAGATTTCAAAGGCAAGTTTCCTGAGTCCAGAATCCGTTTTGTCAACCTTTACCCTCCTGCCATTTGTTGAATATCTGTCATGTCCTTGCATTGTGTGAGGTGAGTTATCGCCTTCAATTCTTACAGAGACTCTGAATTTTTTCTGACTTCACACACAGAAAACTAAGGCAGCAGCTAAATGATTTCATGTGGTTAAAGTAGGTAGAAACGGTAGGGTCAATATTCAAATTTAATCATGGCATCAATGACACACTGAATTCAAAAGTCCTGGTGACAATGTTTTAGAGGATTTGGGGGAATGTCACAAAGGCTGGTAGATAACTGTGCTAAAATTGGGAAAATAACAGGTCACTGGATAGTATGATTTTCAAATAGAGGGAGTAGAACTTCTATTTTTGGCTGTGGCAAGAAAACAGACACCAGATTTGCCCTTTCACTGCAAACAATTATAAAACTGGAAAAAATATGCAAGTGAACTATTTTCCCAGGCATCTGACCTCTGAAAATAGAATAACACAAGAGACTTTATACAATCTCTTTCAGAAACTAGAGGATAAAATGCTTACCAATTTATTTTATAAGTTGTGAAAACAAACAAACAAAAAGTAGGATGGTGGGGGAAAGGAGTCAGTGAGGAAGAAAGGAAGAAAACAAATTAGACTAATCATAATTAAAAATGTATCATGATCTGTGATGGACTAGAAGGGTGGGATGGGAGCTGGGTGGGAGGGAGGCTCCAAAGGGAGGGGATATATGTGTATTTATGATTTATTCACATTGGTGTACATCAGAAGCCAATGTAACATTATAAAGCAATTATCCTCCAATGGAAAGTGAACTTTTAAAACTGTATCATAAAAAATTTTATTAAGAAAATGAAAAGGTAAACCATGATCTGAGAGAAACTATTTGCAATGCATATGTCTGACAAAGGACTTATATGCAAAATATATAAAGGATTCAACATAAAACGACAACCAACCCAATAAAAATGGGTTAAAGATGAACAGACACCTTATAAAAGAAGATATACACATGGCCAATAAGCACATGGAAAAGATTATTAATATCATTAATTATTATGAGAAAAGTGCATTAAAATCAGCATGACATACCTCTTTATACTCTCTAGAATGGCCAAAATAAAATACTCGCTACATCAAGCATTGGTGAGGATGCAGAGCTACTAGGAGATTCATACGTTACTGGTGAAAGTGCAAAGTTATACAGTCACTTGGAAAATAATGCAAAATTTCTTTGAAAAGTTGTGCATATGCCTATCATCTGATCTAGTAATTCCACTTATGTCCATAGGAATAGCTATGCACTCTAAGCAAAACATGGAACAACTCAAATGTCCATCAAGAGGTGAATGAATGAACAAACTTTGGTAAGGTTATGTGGCTTCTCAGGTGGTGTTAGTGCTAAAGAACCTGCCTGACAATGCAGGAGCCAAGAGATGTGGGTTTGATCCCTGGATTGAGAAGATCCGCTATAGGAGGGCATGGAAACCCGCACCAGAATTCTTGCCTACAGAATCTCATGGACAGAAGAGCCTGGTGGGCTACAGTCCATAAGGTTGTACAGAGTTGGATGCAACCGAAACAACTTTGTGTGCATGCACACAGTAGAGCAATAAAATTGAATTAATTATGACACACTTCCCAGCATAGAAGAATCTCAAAAACATTATATTGAAACAAAATAAGCTTGGCACAAAAGAATATATACTACATGATTCTAGTGTTAAATTCAGACATATAGATATAGATGTATGGAGATTTCTAGGACACTTTCTGAAAATCTCTAAGTTTTGTTTCTCTGTAGCTCTCTCCTCTCTAGTACTGCCTAATGGAATCTAGCAGCCTTAGCCCCTCTAAAGTCCCAGCTCAAGGCTCATAGGCTTCACTCAGTTTCCCTCATCTGTTGCCCCAGCCTTGAAGTATCTTCTCTCCAGGAAGTAAGATGGGACCATCACAGGACTCATCTAATTTGCTTTCCATGCTCAAGTATCACTTCCTTTGGTTGCCTAATGGTCAATGACTTGAGAATTGCTTCATATGTTCAGTCTCTTTATTTTCCAGGAGGGAGAATGAACTGGTCTGGATTATATTATCTTGACTGGCAGCAAGTGTCTCCTCAGTATGACCTGGATTGGAGCTGAATCTTCTCTAACTCTCCAGCTGGGTCCTCAGTTAAGAAACCATAGGATAGAATTCTCATTCTTAGGACTCCTTGAGATCTCGTTTGGCTGAAAGTCATTTTGTTATACAAGCCCCCATTCTGGTTTACATATGTACCATTTGTTAAGCCATCAACATCTAGAATCTCTGTGTTCTGCCTCCTCACACACTGCCTGTAAAAGGTTGCACTTTCTGCTTTTCATTGGGTTTACTTCCACATGGCAGCAGGGTCACCCGAGTGCATATTCACAGGAGCTAGTTCTAGTCCTGCCTTTAATAAACAGTCCAACTTTGGGCACTTTCCACTTTCCCTTGCATCCCTCTGTCTCAAATTTCCCATTTATGAAATGGTTTGGGAGTGGGTGCAGAAAATTATAATTTCCTTTCTAAGGTTAAGGCCCTTTACTTCTAACTTGTGCCACATCACAATCAATTTGATGCAACTCTGGTCCCCTCAGCATTTTCATATGCTGTGAACCAAGGGTGAGACTTTTTGAAGGACGCAAGAGGATTTAATCCATCCTCGTTTCCTCTCCTCTCTTCTGCTCTCTGCATGGAACAGTAGTTTATGGCAACCTTTCCTACATGGTCCTCCAGAGACAGAAATTGGAGAGGCTGGAGTTAGCAGGAGGGATCTCTTTAGTGACCTCCTTCATTTGTCCCAATTGGAAGCATCAATCAGCAGATACAGGAGCCTGGGTTCTTTTGCATTCTTCCTCACCTTATCAGTGATTCATAGAGTCCATTAAAATGCCTGGATAACCAAGAGCTCGGTTTTCCCAGACAAAGGCTTCTTGGTAGTGTGAAAGCTATTTCTTGCCCTTAGCAACCACTGAAGAGTCAGCATTTGTAGCCTTGGAGGAAGTACATCTCAGGACATTTTATTAACCTTTCTGGCACTGCCTGGTGGCCCCAGTCCAGTCGCTTGCCAGCCAGCATTAGGGTTTATGATGACTTAGACATTGATGAGCAATTGTGCTGATGGTGCAGGGGAAGGGGCTTATTGCTTCTAGGCTCTCTAGGAGAACATGTCAGAGCTATTTATGAGGAGTCCTTCTCCTAGAGTTTGGAAGTCTGGACAATTACATGCTTCCTTTTTCTAATATATAGTTCAAAATAGAGTGAAGTGATTTCTAAAACATAAAGGTTACAAATTTATATATCAGTGAGGTTTTTAGGTTTTTCTATTTTCTATACAGTGTGACCATAGGCTACTCTACGTGCTTGCTGATGGGTCTGTCTCACCATGAACTCATGGCTACAAATGTGCTCTGTAACCTGTGAAGTTCCTATGTGAGAGTTTGTGCTATTACTGCAAAATTCAATGGTCTTCTGTATTTACTACCTTCCAGTTCTGCTAAGGAAGAATTTTCTTTTCAATGTCTTTCTCAGTTGTCCTGTGCGGTGTACAACTCCATTTTTGATAGTGATTGGATTCTTCTTTCTATCTCAGTGATTCTGCCCCAGCATCCCCTTTCTTCATCCTCCCCGCCTGCATTTTGACAGCTCTGTTCACCGGAAGAGGGGTGGCTTCTGAGGGCTCTCCTCTTGAGTGTTCTCTGTTGCTCTTGATTGCCCTGGGTACTGGATTCAGATCATTACTGCCAACTTGTTATAGCTCAGTTCCAACCATGCTAACAACAACAGCAACTGTAATTGCTCCTGTCACTGGGGCCCAGATCTCTGTGAACATTCCTTCTAAACTTGTCAACAACACCATGAGATAGTTACTGTTTACATAGACCAGGAAACAAAAACTCAGAGGAGTTAAGCAACTTGCCTTAGGACACATGTTAATAAGCGACAGAACCAGAACTGCAACCCAAGCCCACTAGTGCACAGAGCTTACTGGATTTCTACTACACTGAACTGTTTTGCTTGGAATTAGGTCTTTTGTATCGCACAGATAGCTAATCAATAAACACTTGGCTGTAAGCCAGAAGGAATTATGATGCAGAAATATCTTCATAATGAAGTAAACCTATTTCCTAAGTACAGATAAACATGCCCAATCCAGGGGGTATTTCCTGCATAGTGGGTGAAGGTAGATTGAGATTGGCTTCACTTATTTTCAATATAGTTCTGACCTATGTAAATAGTAGGGCTTCCTAGGTGGTGCTAGTGATAAAAATGCAGCAATGCAGGAGACATCAGACACACGGGTTTGATCCCTAGGTGGGGAAGATCCCCTGGAGGAGGGCATAACAACCCACTTCAGTATTCTTGTCTGGAGAATCCCGTGAACAAAGGAGTTTGGTGGGCTATGGTTCATAGAGTCACAAAGAAAGAGTTGGACACAATTGAAGTGACTTAGAATGTATATGTAAACAGTAAGTTAACCTTAACAGAATGTTACTAGCTCCTCTGTTCTAAGCACTGTAGGCATAAACTTTCAGATACAAGGAAACATATAATATATGCATAGGATTAGATTAAAAGACTGGGTGTATATGGGATACCCAATGTCCTTCAGTAAGGAACCCAATCTCAATCATGCTTCAGTCAAAGGCACAGAAAGAGTTGGATTAAAATAAACAAATATAAGCAGATTTTTTTATTTGAATAAAAAATCAGTAAATGACTTGGTCAAGACATTTAAACACTGTGACCTTAAGGTGGCAAACTGTTTTCTATTCAATAATTCAAGTAGACCTTAACCTCCTGTCTAGATTTTGTGTACATGAAGTATTTCAGAAATATGCTATTAATAGATAGAGCAAGGGCAATGATAATGAAATCTACATAACTGTATTTTTATGACACCTTTCACAAAGACACTTTTGTTTTCTTAGAGTAGTGATTATTCAGACTATTTTGGGATAGGTCACACTCTCTTGACAGAAGGGCTTTCAGAGGTGAGCTCTTTTGTGGGAAAGTTCCTGACAAAATGGCAAGTTTCTTTTTGACATTAACTTAACACTATATTATAATCTTGATTCTGAACTCTGTAGGACAAAAGTTGCTGGGGAAGGTAAAAGGTTTAGAGCCTAGCATAAGGATGTTTACCTATTTAATGTAAAACGTCTAACATAAAGGATTTGCTTTTTCTATATTATTATCCAATAGACGTTTTTGAAAAAGTAGACAATAATATTCAAAGAGTCCTTTTCTGCTATTCTCTGTGTACACAAAATAAATGTTTTGAGTTTTGTTACCCAAAGTACTGCTTCATCCCTGCATATAGGGGATAAATAAACACATTAGTCTTTAATTCCTAACCTACTAGCCTCTTAATTAATCAAGTATAATGGTAGTATCCAAATCAGATTTTCAGTTTATTCCCTCGATAATCACCGCTGTTTTCCTCAGAGCCACTCCCAATGGACTTATAATTCTGGTAAAGTAATGTTTTATACAAATTCAATATCAAGACTAAGAAGTCTTTCTGTTATGAAAAATTCTAGAATGGCCACTGGTTCAGTCATCTTAGATGCATTTATGTTTTTGAAAAGATTAAAACAGTTTAGTAGAAAATGTACTCTTTATTAATAATCAATATGTCTAGAGATAGAAGCAGGGAGAGTAGTCTATAATTTAAAACTAAAATATCCAAAGCAGTAAGGCAGAAGCTTTACAACATCCTCATATACACCTTACCCTACTGCTCAAAGCTGTCCACAGTTAACCCATCTAGTTCTCTAGCAATATTAGCCATGTGATCACACATTCCACACTCCAGTCATAATAGACTTACTCAGGCCTCCTGACCTATCAGTTTCTGCCGCTTCCACTCCTTCTACCAATAATATCCTTGAGTGTCCACCCTCCATCAGTCACTGTTGAACTCTTATCAGTTTTAAGACTCAGTTCTAAATCTCTGTTAATTACCTCTCAACCCTTTGTAACTCCCTGTCCCATCAGTCAGCTGAAATTAAAGGCTTCCTTCCTTGGATTTCCAGGGTCATTCCTATTCCTTGTTTGTAACTTATTAAGCTAATTTCCTTGGGACAGAAATTAATATAATTTATTTCAGCGTATTTCTGTCTCTCTCACTAGATAACAAGTTCACTGAGGTAGAGAAGACTGCCCTCAGCAGCTCTTTATTCCTCCAGGCTTAGGTCGGCTGGAGAAACTGAGTTCAATTGATAATACAACTTCTAGTCTGAATAAATTCCACAAAAAGTATTCATGAATAATAGCACAGAAATATTGTATAAGAGTTGTGCAGATTACCCTTTGTTTGTGAGCCACTTTTGTTTGTGTAAATCACAAAATCCGTAAAGTCAGTTTCCATTTCATTTGAAAACTCTACATAAATGTAATTAGCTAATGCAAAGTGTTCTGTCATTGAAAAGGTCACTTCCAAAAAGGAAGCCCTTATCATAATTAGTGCTAATGAGGCTGTATTTCTAAGGTTATTTCCTTCTTCTTACTTGCTCTTTAATTTGTAATACTGTTTAACTATTAAAAATATTTACAATTTTAGTTCTACCAATCTTAGTAGATGGAAACCATTCATTGACAACACTACTCCTTTGCCTAGATAGGGCTAAGTGGGATGTCAATATTTTAACATCCTTTTATTAAGTGCTAAGTCACTTCAGTTGTTTCTGATTCTTTGTGACCCTATGGCCTATAGCCTGCCAGACTCCTCTGTCCATGGGGTTCTCCAGGCAAGAATGCAGGAGTGATTTTCATGCCCTCCTCCAGGGGATCTTCCTGACTCAAGGATCAAACTCATGTCCCCTGTGTCTCCTGCATTGGTAAGTGGGTTCTTTGCCACTACTGCCACCTGGGAATCCCCTCTTAATAGGTGGACTTGGAGGTTAAATAACTCATTTTCAGAAATGTGTATTTGTTAATCATCACTCTCAGCCATTAATTCTCTTGGATCTTTCCTCTAATCAGTGAGTAATCCAACAGAGAATAATCTTGCCTGGGTTTTGCCATCCCTGGGATTCTGCTCCAGTCTCTCTTTTCTTCCTCTTCCATGCATCTGTGTTAACAATCCCATCCACTTACCCACAAGGTGAGTGGCTTGTCAGTTCTCCACTCTGAGAATATTCTCAGGCACTATTTGGAGACCATTTAGATGGTTATGATGAGGGGATATCACTACTGACATCACATGGTTAAGTCCAGGGATGCTGCTAAGCATTCTATAATGCACAGGACAGCCCTCCATAATAAAGAATACTTCAGTTCCAAATTTTGATAATCTTGCTCTAGTTGACCTTCAGTGATAATAGTCATATTCTACACACTTCTTTTTAAATAACTATTTTAGGTGTTAGTAGTGACAGAGCACGAGATGGTTGGATGGCATCACTGAGTCAATGGACATGAGTCTGAGCAAGCTCTGGGAGATGGTGATGGATGGGGAAACCTGGTGTACTACAGTCAATGGGATTGCAAAGGGTCAGACACAACTGAATAACTGTACTGAACTGAACTGAGTAGTGTTTGTCTTTCCGTTGTCCTGTTTAATGTTCTCACAGCAATTGCTAATAAAGATGACAGACTCCTCTTATAACTCCCATCTGGAAGATAAGATCTCTGTCCTATTCTTAGTATTTGCAATCTTTTCCTTTCATAAATGTTAAATTTCCCTTCTTATGAGTTCTTTAATGGTAGAAATAACAACCTCAACTATGTATCACTTATACAAGTGGTCACTCCTATTTAAACAAATTACCAGTCAATCCTAATGGAAATACCCTGAATATGCATTGGAAGGACTGATGTTGAAGCTATAGTTCCAATACTTTGGCCATCTAATAGAAAGAGTAGACTCATTGGACTCTGATGCTGAGAAAGAATGAGGGCAAGACAAGAAAGGGGCAGCAGAATATGAGATGGTTGGATGGCATCATGGCCTCAATGGACATGAGTTTGAGCAAACTCAGGGAGGTAGTGCAGGTGATTCCCCTTCCTCCCAAAGGGAGAGAGTCAGGTCTCTGAGTTCCTCTTTCCCAGGCAGGTTCTGAACTGGGTACACTGGTCACTGAACTTCCTAGAAACCTTCCTGGGAAGCAGTTAACTAACAAAAACAATTGTGAAACAAGTCTGGATCATCATTTTTTGGATTTTAGGACCCACACCAGGCTCGGTGTTCTATCCTAGATCAGCTCCTCTACAGACAACTCGATCTCTGCATCTAATCTCCAGAGCACAGCCAAACTCCATATTTATAGCAGTTATATTCAGTGACTGCAGCTAGTTTGTATGAATCAATTTTAAAATTTTTCCAGAACTAGTGATTGACACTCCAAAGGGTCTTGGAATTATTTCTGAATGCTACCCGTATAATATTAGAAACAAGAGTCATTTTTCTCATTACTGTTGTTATTGTTCAGTCTCTAAGTTGTGTCCAGCTCTTGCAACCCCATACACTGTAGCCCACCAGGCTTCTTTGTTCATGGGATTTCCCAGGCAAGAATACTGAAATGAGTTTCCACTTCCTTCTCCAGGGGGTGTTTCCAACCCAGGGATCAAACACGTGTCTCCTGCACTGGCAGGCAGATTCTTTATTGCTGAGCCACTTGAAAAGCCCCTTCTCATTATTGACTCACTTAATAGAATGAAGGGCAAAATGAAGATGGATCCTGGTATTTATGAAGGGAAATGCCATCCGTGTGTTCTATGTGTTTTGGTGTCAGTGCTTCTGGAGAAGGCTTTGAGAAAATGTGTCTGCTTGTCTTAGGATTGCAATGTATAATTTTGAATTTCCCCCAGGTCCTCTTAAATAGGGCTTCTCACCCACCTACGCCTTGGTCATAATACCCAGCTACCAGAGAACTTGTACAAAATATCCAGAGTGTTTTCCTTGACTCTAATTATCTATTATTATTTCTGATGAGAACTTGTTGTGGACTTGGGCAAAGTTCTGACTTTTGAAACCTAGGGTAAATCCTATGTGACTGAAACTTGATGACCCGATAAACTAGACACTTGTTCCATGATCTTATTTATTAACTTTGGTTTCATATTAGAATATGTCTGTGATTGAACTAAAGGATTTTGCTTTTATTTGAGGAAGAGCAATGACTCATTGGCAAATCAGAGGAAGAAGGAGAATGCTATAACTTCAACTTAGTCCTTGGTTTCTATCATAATCCTTCCCTGGACACATTCACAGAACCCACAGACCCACTAACCATACTGTAAATTCTATAAACTAAACTTGTTTTAAACTTTCTATAAACATCTATAAACAGAGTCACATGGTATGTATTTACTTGTGTCAAGCTTCTCCGACTCAAAAATCAGAAGAGTTATTCAAGTTGTTGTTGCATATAGCTGTAGTTCATTAATTTTTATTGAGTATAATATTCCATGAAATGAATTTGCCATAGTGTCCATATTCATCCTGTTGTAAAGGGCCTTAGGTTTGTTTCTAGTTTTTGTTTCCAGTTATTACACATAAAACTACTATGGTAATGGGAGATTAACCTAGAAGGTCCATCTAGGCAATCAGTCATAGAAGGAGAAATACCGGATGATTCTTTTTTTTAACTTCATGACATGAGCTTTTTCTTAGTTATTTTTTTTATTTTTTATTTTCATCCATCTTTATTCTCTGGCATGTGTGGGCCTCCCATCACAGTGGCCTCTCTTGTTACAAAGCACTGACTCTGGGTGCATGTGCTCCAGAGTTCTGGCTTGTAATTGGACACACGGGTCCAGCAGCTCTGCAGCACGTGGGATCCTCTGAGGCCAGGTATTGAACCAGTGCCCCTTGAACTGCAAGACACACTCTTTACCCACTGGACCACAAAGGAAGCCCCACTGGATGATTCTTTATGTGAGGTATTCAAATAGTCAAAAGTATAGAGGTAGAGAATAGAATCATGGTTACCAGGGGATGGTGGGGGAATTATGGGGACCTGTTGTTCAATGTGTATAAAGTTTAAGAAGAAATGGTAAAGATTTATATGATCTGAAGAGAAAAATATCAGTAAATTTGTGAGGTGATAGATACGTTAGTTAGCTTGATTGTGGTATTTATTCCACAAGGTATGCATATATCAAAACATGTGAACTTGTAATTATGGCATGTGGGATCCAGTTCCCTGACCAGGGATTGAACTCAGGCCCTCTTGCATTGGGAGGATGGAGTCTTAACCTCTGGACCACCAGGGAAGTCCCATGTTTTTCTTTTGGAAAAGTTTAGATTTATAGAAAAGTTTCAAAGACAGGATGGAGGGTTCTATATGCTCTTCACTGATAATTTCATAATCATGACACTGGATTCCTTGGGGGCTCACACAGTAAAGAATCTGCCTGCAATGCAGGAGTGATGCAGGAGATGTGGGTTTGATCCTCAGGTTGGGAAGATCCCCTGGAAAGGGGAATGGCCACCCACTCCAGTATTCTTGCCTGGAGAATTCCATGAACAGAGGAGTCTGGTGGGCTACAGTCAATGGGATCACAAATTGAGAAATTAATGTTGGTCCATTACTATGAGCTAAATGCTAGTAAAAATGTCACTAATTGTAGGGAAAGAACAAATTAGCCACGATGGTGTGGTCAGGCTCTCTTGCCCGCACACTCATGCCCTCTTGCCCCATGTTTTATAAACAATGCCTTTACACAGTTATGTAACAGCTGAGATCACTTTTAGCACTGTGCATCATGAGGTACTTGCTTGATCACTAGGTACTCACTTGGTCATGAGTGGCTTTGTGTGGTACGCCGGTACAGAGCTTCACCACGAAAGCCCTGGCTGCTACTGCACTGGGGCTACATTGGAGCAACCTCATGGTCATGTTATAAGAGATTGTGTTATAGCTATATTATGGCTACATTATGATTCTGTTGCGGCTGCTGCTACAGGTGCTGCACCAGTCAGGAGAGAGACTGTGTTATGGCTGCCATGCCAGCCAGGAGAGAATAAACATGTCTGCAATTGCTATGGCTCCTGGAGTCTTCTTCCAGCCTCTTTAGTTAGTGCTTTGCCTACCCTGGGTTCATCAAACAGTTTGAACAGCAAGACAATTAGAATCATAAACAGGATTAGGACACACTAATGCAGTTCATCTGCTCTGGGATCCACTATATGATACATACCACATTTGATTACCATAGTCCCTTTTTCTCCTCTGCTCTGTGATATACAGTCTCTTGGTTTTCCTTGTTTTTCATGTCTTTGACAGTTTTGAAAAGTACCAGTTGGATATTTTATAAAATACCCTTTAATTGGGGTTTGCTTGATTTTTTTTCATGATCACTGGGGTTATGAAATTTTAGGGAGACTATCAAAGAGGTGAAGTGATTCTCTTTACGTCATAATAATGCACTACAACATATAAATACTAATGATGTTGTTTTCAAGTCCAGCTCTTACTCTTTGCTGCATGATAGGCCATTATTTTGAGAGACAAGTTGTTAGGGCAAGGCATAATGACTACTTGGAAAACTAGCAGATTGAGAAGGTGGTGGACTTCCAAGATCCAGTATTCTTGCCTGGAGAATTCCATGAACAGAGGAGTCTGGTGGGCTACAGTCAATGGGATCACAAATTGAGAAATTAATGTTGGTCCATTACTATGAGCTAAATGCTAGTAAAATGTCACTAATTGTAGGAAAGAACAAATTAGCCACGATGGTGTGGTCAGGCTCTCTTGCCCGCACACTCATGCCCTCTTGCCCCATGTTTTATAAACAATGCCTTTACACAGTTATGTAACAGCTGAGATCACTTTTAGCACTGTGCATCATGAGGTACTTGCTTGATCACTAGGTACTCACTTGGTCATGAGTGGCTTTGTGTGGTACGCCGGTACAGAGCTTCACCACGAAAGCCCTGGCTGCTACTGCACTGGGGCTACATTGGAGCAACCTCATGGTCATGTTATAAGAGATTGTGTTATAGCTATATTATGGCTACATTATGATTCTGTTGCGGCTGCTGCTACAGGTGCTGCACCAGTCAGGAGAGAGACTGTGTTATGGCTGCCATGCCAGCCAGGAGAGAATAAACATGTCTGCAATTGCTATGGCTCCTGGAGTCTTCTTCCAGCCTCTTTAGTTAGTGCTTTGCCTACCCTGGGTTCATCAAACAGTTTGAACAGCAAGACAATTAGAATCATAAACAGGATTAGGACACACTAATGCAGTTCATCTGCTCTGGGATCCACTATATGATACATACCACATTTGATTACCATAGTCCCTTTTTCTCCTCTGCTCTGTGATATACAGTCTCTTGGTTTTCCTTGTTTTTCATGTCTTTGACAGTTTTGAAAAGTACCAGTTGGATATTTTATAAAATACCCTTTAATTGGGGTTTGCTTGATTTTTTTTCATGATCACTGGGGTTATGAAATTTTAGGGAGACTATCAAAGAGGTGAAGTGATTCTCTTTACGTCATAATAATGCACTACAACATATAAATACTAATGATGTTGTTTTCAAGTCCAGCTCTTACTCTTTGCTGCATGATAGGCCATTATTTTGAGAGACAAGTTGTTAGGGCAAGGCATAATGACTACTTGGAAAACTAGCAGATTGAGAAGGTGGTGGACTAGGTCCCAATGAGCCATCATGCATCGATTTGAATGCTAACTTCTTTCACAGAACAAATTTCATTGTGAGGTGAGGAGATAAAGTAAAAGGGTGATAGGTTGTTGCAAATTATTTCTTAGTTCAGTTCAGACTCTAGAGGGGACATATTAATTCCTACCTAACTGCAACCATTCTCAGGTGGGCCTGATCAGGATGTTTCTTGAGAGTCAAAGGTATTTTAGCTTAAGTTCAGGGGTAGAAGATAGGATTCCTGGAGATGGGCCATTACCCACCCTTTTAGCTACAGGCAACGTCCTTTTAGGGACTAATTTGCAACAAAAGCAGTAGAATACAAAGGTTAAAGTTACAGGCAGAGATCCGGTATGGAGTCAGATTTGTCCTTCCCATTTACAATGTTAACTTTGGTCACTTGGTTTAAGGCAGTGCTTCTCTGGTGTCTTCACTCTTAAGTTCCACGTTTTTTGGCTTCTATTATTTCTATTTAGAAGCCTATTTCTGAATATTTTCTACTATTTCTATTCAGAATACTAGTCATTTTGTAATACCCTTGAAGGTGATGGTTCCCTTTTTCTTTGGGTATTTTGGGGGTTTCCCTATAAGTTTCAGCTTTACTTTAATGTATACATGTTTAATTTACATTGTATTTACCCTGGTTAGTTCTTTTTAATTTATGGCTTGATGCTTTTTATCAATTTTGAAAACATCTCAATCACTGTCTCTTCAAATAGTTTCTTTGCTTTCTGAGACTCTAAAATCTCATTTATTAGATTTTTTAAAAAAGAAATGATGCTTCATATATTCCTCATATTTATTTCTCTATTTTTCCTTCTTCTTTTTTTTTTTTTTGCTCTGGAGCATCTATATGAATATTTTATTCTAGTCTATTAATAATTAATTGAATCTTCAACTCTTTTAATTTGCCATTCAATTTTTCAGTTTTAGAATGTTCGATTTTTAAAAAAAATATTTATTTTTAATTGGAGGATAATTGCTTTACAACGCTGTGTGGGTTTCTGCCATATATCAACATCAATCAGTCATAGGTATATATATGTCCCCTCCCTCGCACCTTCCACCCCATCCCACCCCTCTATATTTCACAGAGCACTGGATCTGAGCTCCCCGCATCACACAGAAAATTTCCACTGGCTATCTAATTTTACATATGGTGATGTGTATGTTTCAATGCCACTTTCTCAGTTTTTTTTTAAGTTTCAACTCTCTGCTGAATTTTTCCATCTTTTTTCATTTACCTGAACATATGATTCAAATAAAGTTTGTGTCTCACAAATCCAGTCTCTGGTCCTCTGTGGCTCTGTTGCTATTGACCATTGACTCTTTTTTTGGCTTTCAAATAACACTGTCTTATCTCTTTTATGTCTGCTTATCACTGAGTGAGTGCCAGATATTGTGGTATACTTAAACCAGAAGAGATAATTTAAAGCCTAGAATTATCTTCTCTTTTTTTTAGAGTGTATTACATTGCGGATGGTTGGAAAATCTAGTAATCCCTAGTAGGCAGTTTAAGTGCATCAAAAATTCTGTTTTTCTAAAATTGAGTTTCTACATCCATGAAGGCTGGTCTGTTTTTAATTTTCCTAGAATGTAGTCCAGAAAGGTTACAATCTAAATCCTGGGAGTTGGTTACCAAGGTCCCAATCGTTTATAGAAGTAGGTTGAATCAAATCATCATCCTAAACATCAAATGGATTTTGTTTTGATAGCTTGGTGCTGTGACTCAGATAGGATTGGGACTCAACCTTCAGATTCTTTTGACTCCATAATGCGGTCTCTCAGGGACCTTTGTGTTCTGTTGCTTAGTGGTGATGTGTTGACCAAAAGGTGTATCTGACTCCTGATCTTGTGTTCTGGGCTCTTGTCTACCAGTTATGTAATAAAGAATTAGATTTTGATTATTTTTGAGAATTCCCTCAATTTCTTGTGCTGCTCCTCTTGAGTTCCTGATCTGACCATTTGGTAATTTCTATAAATGGACTGGTGATTTATAGAGATCTTGTTTCTTTGGGTGGGGAAAAAATTTTCTATAAATTTTGTACTGAGCCCAATCAACTGAAAATTTAAAAAAAGTAATTGCTTTACAACGTGTGTGGGTTTCTGCCATATATCAACATCAATCAGTCATAGGTATATATATGTCCCCTCCCTCGCACCTTCCACCCCATCCCACCCCTCTATATTTCACAGAGCACTGGATCTGAGCTCCCCGCATCACACAGAAAATTTCCACTGGCTATCTAATTTTACATATGGTGATGTGTATGTTTCAATGCCACTTTCTCAGTTTTTTTTTAAGTTTCAACTCTCTGCTGAATTTTTCCATCTTTTTTCATTTACCTGAACATATGATTCAAATAAAGTTTGTGTCTCACAAATCCAGTCTCTGGTCCTCTGTGGCTCTGTTGCTATTGACCATTGACTCTTTTTTTGGCTTTCAAATAACACTGTCTTATCTCTTTTATGTCTGCTTATCACTGAGTGAGTGCCAGATATTGTGGTATACTTAAACCAGAAGAGATAATTTAAAGCCTAGAATTATCTTCTCTTTTTTTTAGAGTGTATTACATTGCGGATGGTTGGAAAATCTAGTAATCCCTAGTAGGCAGTTTAAGTGCATCAAAAATTCTGTTTTTCTAAAATTGAGTTTCTACATCCATGAAGGCTGGTCTGTTTTTAATTTTCCTAGAATGTAGTCCAGAAAGGTTACAATCTAAATCCTGGGAGTTGGTTACCAAGGTCCCAATCGTTTATAGAAGTAGGTTGAATCAAATCATCATCCTAAACATCAAATGGATTTTGTTTTGATAGCTTGGTGCTGTGACTCAGATAGGATTGGGACTCAACCTTCAGATTCTTTTGACTCCATAATGCGGTCTCTCAGGGACCTTTGTGTTCTGTTGCTTAGTGGTGATGTGTTGACCAAAAGGTGTATCTGACTCCTGATCTTGTGTTCTGGGCTCTTGTCTACCAGTTATGTAATAAAGAATTAGATTTTGATTATTTTTGAGAATTCCCTCAATTTCTTGTGCTGCTCCTCTTGAGTTCCTGATCTGACCATTTGGTAATTTCTATAAATGGACTGGTGATTTATAGAGATCTTGTTTCTTTGGGTGAAGAGCAGCAGAGAATCTGATTTGTCAATCTCTTATATTTAATTTGTCTGTCTATCTTGAGCCCAAATCAACTGAGAATTCATATCCTCTGGAAAAAAAATTACTCTTTGATGTGAAATCAAGAGTTTTGTAAGTCTTTGTTTATTCTTGAGCCAGGGTTGAAATTTTAAAATTGACCTATATAGACTCTGTCTCTATTTGTCCATAGGTTGATAAGCCCTAAGTTCAGAAATATCTTTAACTCTTGTCATATGATTGTGTTATATTTTTTTCTATCTCTGGCTTGTACTAATACATGAGATTATAAAAATTTCTAAGTTGTTAATGAGTTAGTTACTGCAATAAAATTTGCCTGTGAAATATATTTTAAAAAATCATTTAAAGGAGCGTTATTCTAATTGGCTTGAATATATATAAACTGAATATGCCTAAATGTCCCAGAAACTAAGGAAAATGAACTTCCAACAATTTAAATTACTAAAAAGAATCTAACAAAAACTCACTCAAATGTTTTAAAAAAAACTCAAGCTCACATAATTTGGGGAAATATTTGAAAAATAAAATAGTTTAATATTTTTAGTTTAACATAAAACTGTCTGATTTATCAGTTTTAAGTATAATATACACATAAATTTTATTATACTTGGATATATTCTTCCTAAACTTATATACATTTACTGGTAAAATAAGCCAGCATCACTTCTACATTGCATTTAAAATTATGCAAAATGTAATTTGTGTTTAACCAAATTGATATTTATTCGGAAAAACTTTATTTCAACAGTAATTATGCTCTGTAAACTTGAAGATGATTTCCAAGATCTTTAGATAATTTAAAATCTTGGACTGATGATGAAATCAAATTAATTAATGAGTAACTGTTAGATACTTAGATCACTCCTAAATAACATGGAATACTTAGATATTTTAATTTCTAAGCAAACTTTTAAGCTTGTACTTTCTGATGCTGATTTATTTATTTATTTTTGTGACAGAGAGGTTGTACGTATTGGAATCTGTTAATAAAAGTGTTACTCCCCTGAGAAGTTGTTCTATAAGAGATGTGTATGCATATAGAAAGCAATAATTCTCATGGAAAATGAACTTCATTATAATCAAAGCTAAGGTGGATGATCTTACAAGATTTCAAAAAGAGTTATAATATTTGCTATTAGAATATTAGAATTTGATGTTCTACCTCTTAAAGTGATCCCTTTTCAGGAGGGTTGGCCTCTTATTACTAAGAGATTACAAAATAATTTATTTTAATCTTCTATGTGAGCTGCCCACATAGCAAAGATTCTTTGTCTTACTAGAATAATTTCTATGGTTTATATTGACTTTATTATGTCCTTGAGTGTTTAAGAAAAAGAAATCTCACATATAAAAGAGATAAATTTTTTTACATCACTTCACCTCCTAGGTTTGCTTTTAAAATATTTTATTGTCACTTAGTTTAACATGAAACTGTTGTTTTGAAAAGCGAAACCAGTGAAGCCTCTCAATCGTGTTTGACTCTTTGTGACCCATGGATAAGCCATAGAGGTAAGCATACTGTAGTGGATAGCCTTTCCCTTCTCCAGGGGATCTTTCTAATCCAGGAATCAAACCAGGGTCTCTTGCATTACAGGTAGATTCTTTACCAGCTGAGCTACAAGGGAATCCCAAGTGTCATTTTAGTCACCCATGATTCAATCTCTCCCTATTTTTTTTTAAACTTCTAAATTCTTTATTGTAGTAAGACCCATGATCCTCTCTTAATCAGCTTAAATATGCTAACAGTTTAAATTATTTGCCTTTCCAAAACTGAATTTTAACTAATATCTTTTGTACTTAAAATTGTCTTTGAGATTTTACAGAAGTTCTCTGGAAAATCACAAAGGATTTTCTCTTTTATATCATAAAAAGAAAGATGCTAGAAATAATTAGGTGTATTTGATGTTACTATTGATGAGTTCATGAGGAGAGTTGTCAAACTGAGAGATATTTAACCTTCTCTAGGTTAAGTTTGTTGGGGAAAATGTTATTCATATGGATATTTCAGAAATTGTATTCTGTTTGGGAAGTTCTTAGAGATTTGTCAATGCACTTACTGTGCATGGTATGCTTCCCTTCATTAGAATCTTAGTGCTGATTTTCCTGACGTCAGACAACAACCATGTAATATTATCAGTCAGAGTTTTAGTTGTTTTCTAAAGTCTTAACTTGATCTCAATCCTATTTCTTTAATTTGAATCTGGCATCTTCTGGTCCAATGGTAATCAATTGGAGAGTCACCTCCTTAGCTATGGAGTTTTATTAATATATGGATATTTAGGACTCATTCTAGACTTACATAATCTCTGTACTTGATACTTTTAAATATATTTGCAGTATATTACAACTATAGGCTTTATATATTCACTTGGTATATCCATTTTAGAGTATGTCTCAGGGATATGTTATATCTGATCATGTTTTTCTTTGTAAAAGTATATTCACTCATTTTAGAAAATAGATGTAACATTCACTCTTGTGAAAATAGGATCATGTTTTTACATCACTTCACCTCCTAGGTTTGCTTTTAAAATATTTTATTGTCACTTAGTTTAACATGAAACTGTTGTTTTGAAAAGCGAAACCAGTGAAGCCTCTCAATCGTGTTTGACTCTTTGTGACCCATGGATAAGCCATAGAGGTAAGCATACTGTAGTGGATAGCCTTTCCCTTCTCCAGGGGATCTTTCTAATCCAGGAATCAAACCAGGGTCTCTTGCATTACAGGTAGATTCTTTACCAGCTGAGCTACAAGGGAATCCCAAGTGTCATTTTAGTCACCCATGATTCAATCTCTCCCTATTTTTTTTTAAACTTCTAAATTCTTTATTGTAGTAAGACCCATGATCCTCTCTTAATCAGCTTAAATATGCTAACAGTTTAAATTATTTGCCTTTCCAAAACTGAATTTTAACTAATATCTTTTGTACTTAAAATTGTCTTTGAGATTTTACAGAAGTTCTCTGGAAAATCACAAAGGATTTTCTCTTTGATATCATAAAAAGAAAGATGCTAGAAATAATTAGGTGTATTTGATGTTACTATTGATGAGTTCATGAGGAGAGTTGTCAAACTGAGAGATATTTAACCTTCTCTAGGTTAAGTTTGTTGGGGAAAATGTTATTCATATGGATATTTCAGAAATTGTATTCTGTTTGGGAAGTTCTTAGAGATTTGTCAATGCACTTACTGTGCATGGTATGCTTCCCTTCATTAGAATCTTAGTGCTGATTTTCCTGACGTCAGACAACAACCATGTAATATTATCAGTCAGAGTTTTAGTTGTTTTCTAAAGTCTTAACTTGATCTCAATCCTATTTCTTTAATTTGAATCTGGCATCTTCTGGTCCAATGGTAATCAATTGGAGAGTCACCTCCTTAGCTATGGAGTTTTATTAATATATGGATATTTAGGACTCATTCTAGACTTACATAATCTCTGTACTTGATACTTTTAAATATATTTGCAGTATATTACAACTATAGGCTTTATATATTCACTTGGTATATCCATTTTAGAGTATGTCTCAGGGATATGTTATATCTGATCATGTTTTTCTTTGTAAAAGTATATTCACTCATTTTTAGAAAATAGATGTAACATTCACTCTTGTGAAAATAGAGGTATCATGATGTTTAGAGATATTTTATCCCACACTTTTGACTGATCTTATTATTTTATTTTCATGCCACAGAAACAATAAACTTTCCTAGTCAGTTGTTTTATTCTTTCATTCATCAGATTTTTTGCTTTTGGAAATTACAGTGAGAAGTTAGCCACAGCCATTTTAAGCCTCTTATCCTCTACAGACAGCTTTTTCTTTTACTCTAATGCTTCTTGAAAGCTCTTGTCATCAGCTATAGGCCAGAGTGCTTTGTCTTCAACAAAGAAGGACTTTCTCAGAGCCCTGTGAAAAAGATTTTGCTAGGTACTCCTGAGTCCAGGCTTCTGATGCTATGATATGGTCTGTACAGGTAGTTTATGTTAAAATTTCTCCTCTCCACTGCTGCAGTCCCTCTTTTAGAATCCCTGGTCCCCAGGACTCTGAAACATCTGACCTTCACCATCACATCTAAACAGCTATTTGAACTGATTTGCAGTAACAAGACTATTAGCTTGTGATGATTTCTTAAATTCTACTTCACCCATTCAGAAGGTTTCTGATCGCTTCTGACTTGTTTGAAAGGGAAAAACTGACACCTCAGCCTGCTGCTCTAAGAAAACAATGACAATTAAGAAATCTCCATCCCTAAGCCTTTTGTGCACAAAGAGAAAGGCTAAGCCAAGCTATCTAACCACAGAAGACTACTACATGCTCCCATATGGCAAGATGTAGCTCACTTCCCGTTTTACTCAATGACTCAGTTATGACCAGACTCCACCCTTCTCATGACCCCCAGAAGTCTCTGGAGCAATCCTTTGTTTATGTACCTCTACAGATCCTCTTTCTTTTTCTTTTCTCCTTTTCTTTCTTTCTTTTTGAGATGTTCTGCATTAATGAATGTTCTCCCTATTACAATAGCTTGAATAAAATAAAATACTCTTCTTTTTTGGTGGGAGGGCACTTCTATTGGTCTTTCATTTATCTATTTTCATCCATCTTTGTTTTTTGACCCATGTGGGCCTCCCATCGCAGCGGCCTCTGTCACTGCAGAGCACCAGCTTTGAGTGCATGCGCTCCAGAGCTCACACATCAGTCCAGTTGCTACGCCACACCCGCCTCCCCGCCCTGTAGGGGGTCTTACCCACCGACCACCTTTTGAAATTCATGATGTTTAGAGATATTTTATCCCACACTTTTGACTGATCTTATTATTTTATTTTCATGCCACAGAAACAATAAACTTTCCTAGTCAGTTGTTTTATTCTTTCATTCATCAGATTTTTTGCTTTTGGAAATTACAGTGAGAAGTTAGCCACAGCCATTTTAAGCCTCTTATCCTCTACAGACAGCTTTTTCTTTTACTCTAATGCTTCTTGAAAGCTCTTGTCATCAGCTATAGGCCAGAGTGCTTTGTCTTCAACAAAGAAGGACTTTCTCAGAGCCCTGTGAAAAAGATTTTGCTAGGTACTCCTGAGTCCAGGCTTCTGATGCTATGATATGGTCTGTACAGGTAGTTTATGTTAAAATTTCTCCTCTCCACTGCTGCAGTCCCTCTTTTAGAATCCCTGGTCCCCAGGACTCTGAAACATCTGACCTTCACCATCACATCTAAACAGCTATTTGAACTGATTTGCAGTAACAAGACTATTAGCTTGTGATGATTTCTTAAATTCTACTTCACCCATTCAGAAGGTTTCTGATCGCTTCTGACTTGTTTGAAAGGGAAAAACTGACACCTCAGCCTGCTGCTCTAAGAAAACAATGACAATTAAGAAATCTCCATCCCTAAGCCTTTTGTGCACAAAGAGAAAGGCTAAGCCAAGCTATCTAACCACAGAAGACTACTACATGCTCCCATATGGCAAGATGTAGCTCACTTCCCGTTTTACTCAATGACTCAGTTATGACCAGACTCCACCCTTCTCATGACCCCCAGAAGTCTCTGGAGCAATCCTTTGTTTATGTACCTCTACAGATCCTCTTTCTTTTTCTTTTCTCCTTTTCTTTCTTTCTTTTTGAGATGTTCTGCATTAATGAATGTTCTCCCTATTACAATAGCTTGAATAAAATAAAATACTCTTCTTTTTTGGTGGGAGGGCACTTCTATTGGTCTTTCATTTATCTATTTTCATCCATCTTTGTTTTTTGACCCATGTGGGCCTCCCATCGCAGCGGCCTCTGTCACTGCAGAGCACCAGCTTTGAGTGCATGCGCTCCAGAGCTCACACATCAGTCCAGTTGCTACGCCACACGCGGGATCTTCCCAGGCCAGGGATCGAACCAGCGCCCCTTGCCCTGTAAGGCGGTGTCCTTACCCACCGAACCACCAGGGAAGCCCTAAAATACTTTTTCTTAATTGTCTGGTACATTTGTCTGATTTTAAATACTATCTTTGTTTCTGCATGCTCAAATGTATGCTTTTTTTCAACTAGAGCTTTTTAAAGTTTTTAAATTTATATAACATTTTTATGTGCTTTTAGCAGGAGAGAAACCCTGAATAACCCAGCCCTCCTTGTGATAGGAAACCAATGCCACCTCTATCTTCTTTCTGTTTTTTTCTTGGTGGATAGATTTTGTACTCAACTCCTTTAGGGCTTTGCCTTTTGATTTACAAAAACCTCTTTTTCCCTTTAAAACATAAAGTTTCAAGTTTCAGCTTTCATAATTATTGCCTCTGAAGTGGGCATAGAGAACTTTTCTTGGAACTCAAAATCTGAACACCAACTCTCTTTGCATTTTGATTCCAATTATATCAATCGTTTCCCACCCAACCCCCCAGCAATAGATGTCTCTGGATGAAGAAAGAAGGTTTTGTATGAGGAAATTAAAAAAGAAAAAGCACTGTGTTCACTTAAAGGTATCTCAACACAGTTTCAATCATTTATCCCTATTGTGTAGCAGAAAATTCTCCTTGAAGCTGTTATGCTTACCTTCTTATTCTCCCTGAAGAACTGCAAAGCAGGGCTCCTGTTGTTAAGCCCAGAAGAATTCTCACTTGAAAACACTTGCCTTTTCTTTGGATTCTCCTTTTCTTTCTTTCTTTTTGAGATGTTCTGCATTAATGAATGTTCTCCCTATTACAATAGCTTGAATAAAATAAAATACTCTTCTTTTTTGGTGGGAGGGCACTTCTATTGGTCTTTCATTTATCTATTTTCATCCATCTTTGTTTTTTGACCCATGTGGGCCTCCCATCGCAGCGGCCTCTGTCACTGCAGAGCACCAGCTTTGAGTGCATGCGCTCCAGAGCTCACACATCAGTCCAGTTGCTACGCCACACGCGGGATCTTCCCAGGCCAGGGATCGAACCAGCGCCCCTTGCCCTGTAAGGCGGTGTCCTTACCCACCGAACCACCAGGGAAGCCCTAAAATACTTTTTCTTAATTGTCTGGTACATTTGTCTGATTTTAAATACTATCTTTGTTTCTGCATGCTCAAATGTATGCTTTTTTTCAACTAGAGCTTTTTAAAGTTTTTAAATTTATATAACATTTTTATGTGCTTTTAGCAGGAGAGAAACCCTGAATAACCCAGCCCTCCTTGTGATAGGAAACCAATGCCACCTCTATCTTCTTTCTGTTTTTTTCTTGGTGGATAGATTTTGTACTCAACTCCTTTAGGGCTTTGCCTTTTGATTTACAAAAACCTCTTTTTCCCTTTAAAACATAAAGTTTCAAGTTTCAGCTTTCATAATTATTGCCTCTGAAGTGGGCATAGAGAACTTTTCTTGGAACTCAAAATCTGAACACCAACTCTCTTTGCATTTTGATTCCAATTATATCAATCGTTTCCCACCCAACCCCCCAGCAATAGATGTCTCTGGATGAAGAAAGAAGGTTTTGTATGAGGAAATTAAAAAAGAAAAAGCACTGTGTTCACTTAAAGGTATCTCAACACAGTTTCAATCATTTATCCCTATTGTGTAGCAGAAAATTCTCCTTGAAGCTGTTATGCTTACCTTCTTATTCTCCCTGAAGAACTGCAAAGCAGGGCTCCCTGTTAAGGCACCTTTCACAAGTCCTGAACCCCTTTATTTGACCCTCACTTCAGAATGTTTCTCCTAAGAATTGACTGACTTTGCTAATTCCATTAAGCACTTGCCTTTTCTTTGGATTTGACTCACTCTGTTGCCTCCTGTGTTATGAATTTGACATTGCCCTAATATTATCCATCTTAGACAACTCAAATAAGACCAGTCTTTGTTTTCCCATCCTTGGACTAAACTCCAAACATTCCTACCAAGTTTGCCTAATAGGTTTAGACACTTGGATGCCCCTGAAAATATTTAATAGATCCTTTCTGGGGAGCAGATTTTGATTGACAGACAAGAAGTACAATTTAGGGAGATGGAATATCATCTTTGAGATGGGAATGGTGGGCTACCAGCAGGAGATAAGAAGGATCCCATGGGAGAGGGAACCTCATGTTGGCAGCTTTTAAAGATAATTAACTACCTAAATAATATGTGATCAGTGTAGCCAATTTTTGTATGTGAATTTTGATCCTTTAGTTGCCTGATCCATATTGCCCTCTGTAACTATAAAGCAATTTCCTTTTTTTTTTTTTTCACCAAGAGCTCAGTTTTTTATTGAATGTGTTACTAAAGAGGTTTAGTCAAAAAGACCAAAGCCCATGTCATCGTCAGACTCTTTAGATTCTTCCTGCTTTGCTTCTACTTTCTTCTCCTCAGCTGAGGCAGCCATGGTGGTTGGGGCAGGAACTCCCGTGGGTCCAGAACCAGCTGCTGGGGCAGGTCTAACAGCCCCCACGTTGCAGATGAAGCTGCTGATGTTGACACTGGCCAAAGCCTTTGCAAACAAGCCTGGCCAGAAAGGCTCAACATTTACACTGGCTGCTTTAGTGAGAGCATTGATCGTATCCTCCATGACCATTGTCAGAAGTGGGCATGAGACTTCTTGGAACTCAAAATCTGAACACCAACTCTCTTTGCATTTTGATTCCAATTATATCAATCGTTTCCCACCCAACCCCCCAGCAATAGATGTCTCTGGATGAAGAAAGAAGGTTTTGTATGAGGAAATTAAAAGAAAAAGCACTGTGTTCACTTAAAGGTATCTCAACACAGTTTCAATCATTTATCCCTATTGTGTAGCAGAAAATTCTCCTTGAAGCTGTTATGCTTACCTTCTTATTCTCCCTGAAGAACTGCAAAGCAGGGCTCCCTGTTAAGGCACCTTTCACAAGTCCTGAACCCCTTTATTTGACCCTCACTTCAGAATGTTTCTCCTAAGAATTGACTGACTTTGCTAATTCCATTAAGCACTTGCCTTTTCTTTGGATTTGACTCACTCTGTTGCCTCCTGTGTTATGAATTTGACATTGCCCTAATATTATCCATCTTAGACAACTCAAATAAGACCAGTCTTTGTTTTCCCATCCTTGGACTAAACTCCAAACATTCCTACCAAGTTTGCCTAATAGGTTTAGACACTTGGATGCCCCTGAAAATATTTAATAGATCCTTTCTGGGGAGCAGATTTTGATTGACAGACAAGAAGTACAATTTAGGGAGATGGAATATCATCTTTGAGATGGGAATGGTGGGCTACCAGCAGGAGATAAGAAGGATCCCATGGGAGAGGGAACCTCATGTTGGCAGCTTTTAAAGATAATTAACTACCTAAATAATATGTGATCAGTGTAGCCAATTTTTGTATGTGAATTTTGATCCTTTAGTTGCCTGATCCATATTGCCCTCTGTAACTATAAAGAAATTTTCCTTTTTTTTTTTTTCACCAAGAGCTCAGTTTTTTATTGAATGTGTTACTAAAGAGGTTTAGTCAAAAAGACCAAAGCCCATGTCATCGTCAGACTCTTTAGATTCTTCCTGCTTTGCTTCTACTTTCTTCTCCTCAGCTGAGGCAGCCATGGTGGTTGGGGCAGGAACTCCCGTGGGTCCAGAACCAGCTGCTGGGGCAGGTCTAACAGCCCCCACGTTGCAGATGAAGCTGCTGATGTTGACACTGGCCAAAGCCTTTGCAAACAAGCCTGGCCAGAAAGGCTCAACATTTACACTGGCTGCTTTAGTGAGAGCATTGATCGTATCCTCCATGACCATCACATTGTCATGCAGAATGAGGGCCAAGTAGATACAGGTGAGTTCCGAGATGGAGGCCATGGTGCAGGTGAGTGCTAGATGGAGACTGCTGGGCACGGTGCTAGTCGCCTGATGAAGTGAGGGCCTCACCCCCAAATGGCCTTAACTTCCTCGGAAGAACTGAGCACCTTAGTGGCAGTGGAAGAAAGTTATAAAGCAGTTCTGTAGTCAGTCAGTCAGTCAGTCAGTTCAGTCACTCAGTTGTGTCCAACTCTTTGTGACCCCATGGACTGCAGCATACTGGATTTTCCTGTCCTGCACCATCTCCTGGAGCTTGCTCAAACTCATGTCAAACTAGTCATTACTAGTTATAAATAATTGATGACATTCTTGAGTACTTACTAGGGCTAGGCAATGTTCTAAATGCTTTGCTCAGATCTGTTGGACAATTAACCTTTCTCACTAATTCCACAGGACAGGTAAACATATCACCACTATTTTATAGATGAGGAATTGAAACTTTGAAAGGGTAAGAAAGTTGTCTAAGGTCATACAAATAGTAAGTGGCAGAACCAAATGAAAGTATCTCCTGAGTCCAGAAGCTGTATGTATAAATGAACATACAGATATATATAAAATGTGCTGGATTAAGTGGCAAAGATTGGCATTTATCTTTTTCTTTTAAAAGCCAAACTTTAACTATGCCAATATTTTGCCTAGAAGGAATGAACACTGATTAGTATTTAACATTTCACACAATTTTTGACTTTTAAAGCAATTACATAAAGCAGATGAAAATATATAATTTGGACTAGTTTAAGATCTTTAAAAATCATTATAATCACAAAGATTAATGTATTCATTCACTTCCCCATCCTCAAATGGCCTTCAATGTGAAAAGAATGTATAAATGGTATGATCGGTATGAAAACACTATACACATTCTATATAAGAATTCTAAGAAATTCTGAATTTTCTCATAATTACATTGATGTTTCTCTATGAATCAAAATATTTAAATTTCCATCTCTCCTAGTGTTTTGGAGGATGTGAGGGCATTCTTCCATTGCTATTATCTCCCATATGGCTATGCATGGTATAATCCAACATTAGGCACGATTACTGCTACTGTTAATTTAGAAATGATCAGAAACTGGGAAAGATATACACCTTAACTAGAGTTGATCACCTGGCAAGAACTGGGGCCAGAAGCAGATGGAGCTTCCACCTTTTCTGCCCGATGCAGTTCAAAGTGTGCTCTAGAGACCAATGCCAGTTGGCAAATATTTGCTCCTAGTCCTCAATGTATAGGTACAGAAGTTGAGAATACACATTTAGAAACTTTAATAGCAATTTGACATCACACACCTAGGCGTGGGATTGTTTCGCTCATCTCAATAAAGGGGGAAGAGACTAGATGTCCCACCCAGTGAGAGATTGTGTAGGTGTGAGCTGCTTCTGGTCACACATAGTTTCATGGTTTCAGATATCACTTCCTGATGGTCTGGGGCTAGGAATGAGGCAGTCATGTAAAATATAGGAAGTCTAGTTAAGAATGAATTAGAGACAACAATGGATAATATTTTAATAAAGCTGTCCCAATAATTGGGATGAGACATATTTTCACTAAAAATTATTTTAGGTTTATATGAAATTCAAGTCTAGCTGGGTGTCCTGTATTTTTACTTTGCTAAATCTGGAAATGCTAAGTGGGGGTACAATGGCCAGACAACTGGTCCTCCATCACAGCTAATGAGAGAAACCTGCTCCAGTCTCCATGAGATCTCTGGGTTCAGAAGTGCTCTTATTCATGGTGGATGCAGGTTGAGACTAAATCTGTGGTATCTTCCTTTGTTTCACTCATTGGTTCTACCACCAGCATGGGTTAATCCCTTCTGTGCTCTCTTTTGCTAATATGCTTAGCTATTTTTCAAAACTAGGTATTCATAGCAATACTATTCTTTTTCTTGGCCTTTAGGGGACTTAAGAGTAGATGTTTTTGAATAAAATTTCTGTACTACTTTGAGGATTAATATGTTAATGCCTGAAAGGACCTGAAGAGATAACGTAAATGTTTTCTCCACAGTTCACTAAACAATGAAATGGTTTCTAGTGTACCTTATAGCAATTGCCACCTAAGCTGTTTTGCTATATTTTCTTCTGTTATTCAAATCCATCTTGAAAATTCTCTATATAAAGATTTATGACAAAATACTCACTGCCCCATATCCAGCACAGGCAAAATGAATATGTTCTACTTCAGAAGAATATTTGAGCAAGTCATAAAGGTGAGTAATTTCAACTTTCTCATTTTTGAAAGTGTGTTATTGTGTTTGGTGGTCTCCAGGGTTCCTCAGCATCTAAAATGTGCTGTAATTCAAAAAGGCAACAGAGAAAGCCAAAAGCTTTGTAGAAATGAAGAGCAGACCACCTACTTCCTTGCTCAGGGAGAAGAGTCGGCTGATAAATGCCCATGATCACCAGCTGGCAGAGATGCTTTCTCTCTACTTCTCTAAATCCTTAACCCATAATGAAACTCTCCCATTTTACAGACTCCATCAAGGTGGATTAATGGGAGTGAGCAGGGAGGTACTGACCTGACCTGAATCTTGGCTTTGCCACTTATGAGCCATATGACTTGGGGCAATTCATAAACCAAATGACCAAGCTACTTTCTACCTTTTACAAGAGTAACACAATTCACATCAGGATGGATACATCCTATTGCAGAGAATATCTTGAGGATCTCAGTAGGCCTTTCCGATTGTGAAAGGTTGGGTTGGAGATGCTAGTTTAGATGACAAGGATTGCCTTGAGGAGAATGAAATGCTTTGCAACTTAAAAGACAAGGATGCCTGAGTTTTTCTTTGAGAGAGACATCAGAACTTACCTGGAAAAAGAGATAAGAAAATTGTAGAGTGAAATATACAATATACATTGGGCTGGGCTGAACTCACTATATTAAGAAAAAGGAGAGAGAGACTAGAAACACTGCCACTCATGGACCAAAAGCTCCCATGTTTTCTAGCACATATGTCGTTTGGGATTTCCTGGTCAATATCTCTTTTCCTTTCTTCTGTTTTTTTTTTAAACCTTTGTTTAAATTCTTAAATTACTCATTAAATTTTCTATTTACTGAAGTATTCTATGTACCTAGCCAAAGAAAAATGAAATAATACTAACACAATGTTTGTAAAAATTACCAATCCCCTACCCAGCAGTTCAATACTCTCCAAAGGACCCTCCCTTATCTCTTTAAGCCGTTTTATCTGGTAGTCACCTTTATTTTTCTAAATATGTTAACACTGCATATTTGTTAATTTCTTCATTTTAAACATTAACCCTTGACTTCCTTTAGTTGTGGATGACAGTTGAGCATTCTTCTAAACCAATGTTCTCCCAACCCTGTCTTCTTGGTAGTTTTATCATGGGTTGTGAATTTTTAAAAATTGCTGTGAATATATAAACTCTGATTCTAGTTCTTTACAATTTTTAAACATTGCATCAGATCTGGCACTGTTACGTTCTATGAGTCCCCCACCCTCTACTTTCTTTCTCCTGAAAATTATCTTTCTATAGCTCTTCATTTTCTCCCTACAGTATGGACAGTATGTATTCCAACTGTTGTCTTAGGGCTTCCTTCTGAAGGTGGATTAATGGGAGTGAGCAGGGAGGTACTGACCTGACCTGAATCTTGGCTTTGCCACTTATGAGCCATATGACTTGGGGCAATTCATAAACCAAATGACCAAGCTACTTTCTACCTTTTACAAGAGTAACACAATTCACATCAGGATGGATACATCCTATTGCAGAGAATATCTTGAGGATCTCAGTAGGCCTTTCCGATTGTGAAAGGTTGGGTTGGAGATGCTAGTTTAGATGACAAGGATTGCCTTGAGGAGAATGAAATGCTTTGCAACTTAAAAGACAAGGATGCCTGAGTTTTTCTTTGAGAGAGACATCAGAACTTACCTGGAAAAAGAGATAAGAAAATTGTAGAGTGAAATATACAATATACATTGGGCTGGGCTGAACTCACTATATTAAGAAAAAGGAGAGAGAGACTAGAAACACTGCCACTCATGGACCAAAAGCTCCCATGTTTTCTAGCACATATGTCGTTTGGGATTTCCTGGTCAATATCTCTTTTCCTTTCTTCTGTTTTTTTTTTTTTAAACCTTTGTTTAAATTCTTAAATTACTCATTAAATTTTCTATTTACTGAAGTATTCTATGTACCTAGCCAAAGAAAAATGAAATAATACTAACACAATGTTTGTAAAAATTACCAATCCCCTACCCAGCAGTTCAATACTCTCCAAAGGACCCTCCCTTATCTCTTTAAGCCGTTTTATCTGGTAGTCACCTTTATTTTTCTAAATATGTTAACACTGCATATTTGTTAATTTCTTCATTTTAAACATTAACCCTTGACTTCCTTTAGTTGTGGATGACAGTTGAGCATTCTTCTAAACCAATGTTCTCCCAACCCTGTCTTCTTGGTAGTTTTATCATGGGTTGTGAATTTTTAAAAATTGCTGTGAATATATAAACTTTGATTCTAATGCTTTACAATTTTTTTAAACATTGCATCAGATCTGGCACTGTTACGTTCTATGAGTCCCCCACCCTCTACTTTCTTTCTCCTGAAAATTATCTTTCTATAGCTCTTCATTTTCTCCCTACAGTATGGACAGTATGTATTCCAACTGTTGTCTTAGGGCTTCCTTCTGTTTTTCTCCTGACTTCTAACACCTTCTTTCTCAGTGTACTCTCCTTATTTGACTGTAGAACATCCTGCAGTTGCTTAATGGAGCCTCACAAAGGAGAACATGTTATCAGTTTGAACTAAAACGCTTTAAAGGTGAGCAACCAACTCACCTTCTGCCACAGTGACATTCTGGCTATTCCATATAAATGCTAAAATGTATTTATTCATTCATAACATCAAAACCGTTTTCAAACATCCATCACTCAGACATTTGCCCCCATGTGTTCTCCCCCCTGCTATACTGAAGTGAGCTCAGTAACTTCCTTCTCACTGGCTCCTTGAAATCCAGCTCTGCCTCAGCCTAGCACCATCTCAGCCTTGATAATGAACTTCAGTCTCTCTGGTGGCTACTCTATGTCAGTTTAGGAACAGCAGATCAATGTGTCAATTGCATTCCTCCCAGGAATTGCTTCTAGGAATGAGTTGGAGTTAAGTTCAACATGCCAGTTCAGTAGTTCTCCAAAGTAGAAATCTCTCTATTGCTGAAACATCCTCATGCCTCCTTCTGGACTGGTCCTCTGGGCACTTGGATTTTCATTTCCTCCAAATGTTGGTGGGTTGAAGCAAAGCAAAGGCCCATCCTCTACTCAGACCAGCTGTCATGTACTCCATTGCCATCTTACTCCTGAGCCCAAGTTTTCTTAGTTTCCTTCCTCATATTCAATTGAACCAGTTATGCCCTATATTCCTGTCATTTTCACCCTATATTCCTATCTTCTTCCTATAGACTAACATTTTCTTAGTTCTTGCCTAATGTTTTTGAACCAAATAGGATCTGTAACCTGATTCTCACGTAAGATCTGACCCCTTCTTTGAGACTTCTTCTGCTACTTCCATTGTTCCAAGCTCTCACCAGTTCTTGCTTGCCCTCAGCCAGAGTCAAGTGGTGGAATATGTAAGTTCCCTTCTAAAAACAAATTGTGGATTTAATTATCCTTTTTGGTTTTCTTGAGAAAGAAGACAAAATATTTATTGTGTTAAATCTTACAGATTCTCAGCAAAACTTGTTTAGCATATGGGCAGAACATGCAGCAGTTCATAAGCTATGGTTTCTGGGGTACCAGGAGAAGGACCCTACCCAAAGATACGTCACCCTCTCAGAATCTACAATGTTTCAGATACCAACAGCTTTAAACCAAACAGTGGTTCTCAATGCTGGCTGAAATTCTGAATCTTCGGGAGATTTTAACCAAGGGTAAGATTGGAGATACAGATTTAATGAGCCCTACCAAAAGGTGAGCAACCAACTCACCTTCTGCCACAGTGACATTCTGGCTATTCCATATAAATGCTAAAATGTATTTATTCATTCATAACATCAAAACCGTTTTCAAACATCCATCACTCAGACATTTGCCCCCATGTGTTCTCCCCCCTGCTATACTGAAGTGAGCTCAGTAACTTCCTTCTCACTGGCTCCTTGAAATCCAGCTCTGCCTCAGCCTAGCACCATCTCAGCCTTGATAATGAACTTCAGTCTCTCTGGTGGCTACTCTATGTCAGTTTAGGAACAGCAGATCAATGTGTCAATTGCATTCCTCCCAGGAATTGCTTCTAGGAATGAGTTGGAGTTAAGTTCAACATGCCAGTTCAGTAGTTCTCCAAAGTAGAAATCTCTCTATTGCTGAAACATCCTCATGCCTCCTTCTGGACTGGTCCTCTGGGCACTTGGATTTTCATTTCCTCCAAATGTTGGTGGGTTGAAGCAAAGCAAAGGCCCATCCTCTACTCAGACCAGCTGTCATGTACTCCATTGCCATCTTACTCCTGAGCCCAAGTTTTCTTAGTTTCCTTCCTCATATTCAATTGAACCAGTTATGCCCTATATTCCTGTCATTTTCACCCTATATTCCTATCTTCTTCCTATAGACTAACATTTTCTTAGTTCTTGCCTAATGTTTTTGAACCAAATAGGATCTGTAACCTGATTCTCACGTAAGATCTGACCCCTTCTTTGAGACTTCTTCTGCTACTTCCATTGTTCCAAGCTCTCACCAGTTCTTGCTTGCCCTCAGCCAGAGTCAAGTGGTGGAATATGTAAGTTCCCTTCTAAAAACAAATTGTGGATTTAATTATCCTTTTTGGTTTTCTTGAGAAAGAAGACAAAATATTTATTGTGTTAAATCTTACAGATTCTCAGCAAAACTTGTTTAGCATATGGGCAGAACATGCAGCAGTTCATAAGCTATGGTTTCTGGGGTACCAGGAGAAGGACCCTACCCAAAGATACGTCACCCTCTCAGAATCTACAATGTTTCAGATACCAACAGCTTTAAACCAAACAGTGGTTCTCAATGCTGGCTGAAATTCTGAATCTTCTCGGGAGATTTTAACCAAGGGTAAGATTGGAGATACAGATTTAATGAGCCCTAGGTGTCAGCAGAAAGATTCCCAGGTGATTGTAACACACAGTGAGGATTGTGAACCACTGCTCTAAAGGATAAGAATAGGGCTTACAGTATTGATCTCTCTTAACAAAAAGTCACTTGACAGTGATACTAAAACACCTGCAATATGTATCTTCTCATTCAAGGCAGTGCAGTGGATGGAAGAAAACAGAACAGAAAGCATCACCAAGAAAAAAGCTGGCCAAAGATGGGTCCTTGTCTCCACCTAGAAGCTAAACATACTTTCTTAAACATTGTTAATTGTTTGACCTCTGCCTACAGTTTGTTAGGCCTTTAGCAATAAGGCAAAGGCAGAGGAGAATGAATTGGAATTGGGAATGAAGTAAACATAACCTTACGGATGTACCTTGAGGGAGAGAAGACCTGACCAGGAACATGAGTTTAACAATCCAAGTGCAGCAACTCGTATAATTCTGACTTGTTAACTACAATGTCTAACTTGCAAGTGATAAGCTCTATTCATGATGGGAGCAGAGGGGTAGATATTGATTCATGATTCCAGGAAGTAGGATATATTTGAACCAGGAAAGTGATATTGATTGAGAAGATGGGGCAAAAGTTTTCCCTGATCTTGCTCTGGCCCCTGGTAAATGACAAAGGCTAAATAGATTTGTAGGGCTTCAGCCAAGTATACTGAGGTTTGGGGATGGTGCCAACCCAGTCTAGAAGTGGAGAGAAAATGGGGCAGAATGTTCCCCTTGTCAAGGACTGGACAGACCTAGGAAGAGGAAGAATGGTTTGGGTAAAGTGAATGATAGGATTTGGGATGGCAAGACAAACCCAAGTAATATTCTTACAAGCATCTCCTTATTTAAAACATTTCATGTACATGGAATAGTTATTTATCACCACAGTTTAAAGTTACAGTAGTTCCAGTGGTTAAGATATTTAGTTTCCTCTGCATAAAAGAAGATTTTCTGGATAATCTCTAAAGGATCTTTCATATGGAATATTCTGAATATTAGCAAAACATAACAACAAAACCATAGAAAAGATTACAGTCATGATCAGTCCTGGCTGTTAACAGAGTTCTCTCATTCAGCTAAAACTCATCATTAGCCATTCTTAAGAGCTTCTTCCCAGTCTTTTCTTAAACCATAGTAAAAATGAAAATTCCCATAGTATAAATTTAGCTGGAGAGGAATCAAGGACTTGGGCTTTCTAATTCACAAGACAAAGCTAAACAATAAAAAGACCAATGAATCAAAATTAATTGCAAAGAGAGAGAGAGATGAATTTTAAGCAGCAAAGGTGAACTCACCCTTTTCTGGACAAGAGCCATGAGGAGGGCTAGGAAACAAGTTAGATGAGAAAGAGGAGGAAAACCAATTTCAGAGAAAAGCTTTTTGAAAGTTAAGGTGGAGTCAGCCGAAAATAATGGAGAAAAGAAAGTAGCCATTTTTCTGTAACATACAGAAATGAGCTTCAAATACCAGACTGTGATATTGACATACCCAACACTTCACAGAAGGCTCAGTCCACTGTGCAGTAGACACTATATGAATAAGTGAGTAATTAATTCCATGAGATTTGCCTTTGAGAGGGTGAGGGAAAGGGAAAATTTGACTGTAGTTATATTATGAATGATGTATAAATGAGCTAGAGGTATACATACTGGAAGGACTATTTCCTTTTAGTTGCATACATTCCCAAATTACCACCTACCAGATGGCAATATAGGGAGGGAGGCTAAGGCGGAGAAAGCAGTGCAGCAATGCCTGTGGCATGATAATTGTGACAGTTCCTCATCCCTAGACTTTGGTATGCACTGGTTACTTTCATAAAGCAATCTGTCAAGCAAATTATGCTTCAGGAGAAATTCAGTAATGCTAAAGTTTCAATAGTAATTTCAGTAGAGTGTTTGTCTTAAGCCTGAGTCAAGGGCCTTAGAGATTTAAAATCTCTTTCCAGGTAGACCCAAATAGTTGTAGGACTTCCCAGAATAAGTGGAACTCCTGATCTGCCCTAGGGAACTCATCTAAGATACTCATGGAAGTGTAACGGTGACCTATCGCTGAGCTGTTTTCCTCTTCTGTGCATTTCCTTCTAACCCTACCTTCAGTAGATCCAGAAAGAAACCTAGACTAGGACCCTGAAGACTGGAATCTCACTGCTTACTAGTTGAGTATCTTTCAGCAAATCTGCAGATGTCTCCAAGTTTTATGACTTGTAAAATAAAGATAACATCTACCTGACTTATTACTGCAAGAAACAAAGTACCTTAAAGTTCAGCAAAGTTATCACAACAATTAGAATATAATCTTAGCACAGTAACCTAAAATAATCTTTTTGATTAAACCCCTGCCTACCTGGTCAATATTCTATTTCTTTCCCTTTACTCCTTAAGTGGCAAGGTGGACCTTCTCATTATTGCTCAGTATCAGATTGCTCTCACCCCAGGGCTATAGCAATCTTCCTGATGTTCTCTGCTTGTTCTGTACCACTTGACATCTTTTTCAAAGACCCTTTCTCCATCCATGCTATCAAATGCTTCATACCTATGCATTCAATTAATACCATCAACCAATCAGTCATGGCCTATCTTATTCTTCTGTTCTATTTTTTTGACAGCAATGGTCACATTTAAACTTATTATACTGATTTGTTTGTTTACTTGTTCATTATTTGCCTCCCTTGGATCAATATTATAAACACAAAAAGAGCACAGACATTGTATTGCTTGTATTTGGAATCATCTCTGGTGACCACATCATAGATTTGCATAAATATTTGAGTTCAAATCATAGAGTCAATGTCTTCTCTGGTGGCTCAGTGGTAAAGTATCCTCCTGCCAATGCAGGAGACACAGGAGACTATGGTTTGATCTCTGGGTCAGGAAGATCCCCTGGACTAGGAAATGGCAACCCACACAGTATTCTTGCCTGGAAAAGTCCATGGATAGAGAAGGCTGGCGGTCTATACTCCATGGGGTCACAAAGAGTCGGGCACAACTGAGAGAGGCCACTGCAATGGGAGGCCCCATAGGCCAAAGAGTAAAGACAGGTGAAAGTAAATAAATAAAAAACTGATAAAAGGGCCCAAATTAAAAAATATATATATATATTAAAAGGGATAAATAAAAATAAATTTTAAAAAATGGAAAGAGGAAAGTGATATGGACCTCATAGGGTGTCATGAGACTTACATCTAATATTGACACTGATGTCATTCATACAAGTTTTATCATTCTTCAATATGTGATTCTAAACTAGAAGTACTAGAAATTTCTTAACACCTTTTTTCCCAAAGAAACAAGACTTTTGGGTGCCATTCATAGAAGGAATTTGTTTAACATCTACGTGACTTATTACTGCAAGAAACAAAGTACCTTAAAGTTCAGCAAAGTTATCACAACAATTAGAATATAATCTTAGCACAGTAACCTAAAATAATCTTTTTGATTAAACCCCTGCCTACCTGGTCAATATTCTATTTCTTTCCCTTTACTCCTTAAGTGGCAAGGTGGACCTTCTCATTATTGCTCAGTATCAGATTGCTCTCACCCCAGGGCTATAGCAATCTTCCTGATGTTCTCTGCTTGTTCTGTACCACTTGACATCTTTTTCAAAGACCCTTTCTCCATCCATGCTATCAAATGCTTCATACCTATGCATTCAATTAATACCATCAACCAATCAGTCATGGCCTATCTTATTCTTCTGTTCTATTTTTTTGACAGCAATGGTCACATTTAAACTTATTATACTGATTTGTTTGTTTACTTGTTCATTATTTGCCTCCCTTGGATCAATATTATAAACACAAAAAGAGCACAGACATTGTATTGCTTGTATTTGGAATCATCTCTGGTGACCACATCATAGATTTGCATAAATATTTGAGTTCAAATCATAGAGTCAATGTCTTCTCTGGTGGCTCAGTGGTAAGTATCCTCCTGCCAATGCAGGAGACACAGGAGACTATGGTTTGATCTCTGGGTCAGGAAGATCCCCTGGACTAGGAAATGGCAACCCACACAGTATTCTTGCCTGGAAAAGTCCATGGATAGAGAAGGCTGGCGGTCTATACTCCATGGGGTCACAAAGAGTCGGGCACAACTGAGAGAGGCCACTGCAATGGGAGGCCCCATAGGCCAAAGAGTAAAGACAGGTGAAAGTAAATAAATAAAAAACTGATAAAAGGGCCCAAATTAAAAAATATATATATATATTAAAAGGGATAAATAAAAATAAATTTTAAAAAATGGAAAGAGGAAAGTGATATGGACCTCATAGGGTGTCATGAGACTTACATCTAATATTGACACTGATGTCATTCATACAAGTTTTTATCATTCTTCAATATGTGATTCTAAACTAGAAGTACTAGAAATTTCTTAACACCTTTTTTTTCCCAAAGAAACAAGACTTTTGGGTGCCATTAGTGCAAAATCATAGAAGGAATTTGTTTTATACAAACTCTTCCCTAAATCATCAAAATTCTGCCATCCATGCCTTCATTTGCATAAATATATTTACATGTCCTAATTAGTACCTTTGGCAGGAATCCAAGGGAAAGAATTTAGGATTTTGCCCTCAAGGAAGAAGATAATTCTTTCCAAAACAGCTACCCCATTTTCACACTGCAGAAGAGAGGTGGTGAAGGCATTAACATTACTTATAGAAAGGAGACTGAATATTGGATTAGCATCAATTTACCAACCAAGCAGGACAACCCATTTCAAGTAAAGCACATTTTAGTGTATAAAGCAACAACATCTTGCCTCTTCTAATTCTGCATAATGACAGCTATTCACAAGGAGGATTGGAAAGAAAGAAGAGAATGAGTGTGTCTACTCTTGACCTGAGTTGGCCCTCTGCACTTCTCTGCTGAAGTCCAGAGGGTCCTCGGGGATGGCATGAATCCAACACACACCTTCAGGTCCACCCTTTGACTCTAGAAGAAAAGTAGGGCTTGATGGATTCCCAACCTTTCAGCCAAGGGCTTAGAATGAAAAAGTCTAGGCTCAGGGAGTGAATCTGCTATATATGATTCATGTAGGACCTTGGACTAAAGTTTTACACCTTCTTAGAATTAAAACCCTCTACTGCATGGATACCTGCTGCACGAAATTTTGGGGTGTATTAATTAAGATCCTATGTGGGGAAAAGCTTTGTAAAAGACAAAGAGCTATATATGCATCCCATATATTAAATCCCATTGTCTTCTGTCTCTGAAACTTCTGACACTAGGAACAATAATGGTGCTCATCTTGGTAGAGGGATTTGCTATACTCAAGGTCCCGAGTGCTCACAGTAAAGGCATATACATGGTACTGGTACAGTCTTTTTCCTGCCTGTACCCTAAGCTGGCATTGCTAATATATCACAATACTTTTTCTTACTGAATCTGGACCCAATTTCAACGTCCCCACCATAACACACTATCAGCTACTGTTGATGGAGTTGACTTGTGAAATAAAGATGATTAATCACTCCTGGGAAGCCTCTAAAGCCTTTGACCAAAGCATCTCACTCTTTTCTCCTGTTGTCCAGAATGAGGATACACAGGGTGTGCCACACAAGTGCACAGTGATGACATCCCAGAGTGACAGACCCTCGGTCACTACACAGACACAGTGCAACGCTGGCTCAAGTACGCATTTGTTATGTCTAAGTCAATTTAATAGTGGAAAATAGAGCAAATGTTCAGGGAAATGTTGGCAACTGTACAATTTATGATAGATCAAATTGCCTGAAGAGATGTGTGAAAGGGTTTTGGAGAGAACAAAGGCTCTGGAACTGAGCACCAAATGTCAAGTTGGCTACGTAACTGGTGGGAGTGTGTACACTGTGTCACTGGATCTATCCCTTAATTGCTCTACATTTTTCTATCAAATAGGATAATTAGAAAACATTTTGATTCTTTCTCTTTCTGGTTCCTGAAGGAACTGAGCACTTTGTGAAAGTGATCTGAGGTCCTTCTTTGACAATTCTGATGCCAGAGGCAGTCTGGAATGAACAGAAGTTGATCTGCAGTCAGTCATCCTCACTTGCAAATAGAGAACTGTATTTCTTTTACTCAGTCCTGACATGAGTTTGCCTGGCATGAGGTGACCTACTCTATTACTTTTTACCAAGGTCAAGCAATGTCACATTCCATGGGAAAATACACTTGCTTGTTACCCCAGCTAGAAGAAGAGGACAGCTCTTTGCTTTGTGTCATCAGGGATATGCCCAAAGAAAGATTTATGTATGAACATGGTTTCTTAGTTAAAATAATGTGTATGTTTTACATGCAGAAATAGCCAAAGTCTAAATTTTTAAAGAGGTAATAGACAATTTTCATGTTAATAAATTTCTCTTTAAGTCCTACAAGCTAAACATAATGTGAAATAGTAATAATAATAATCATGCAAAAAGCCAAAGTTGCAAAAATTCTTTCTTCTGAGCCTAGAGATTCTTACTTCTATTAATGTTTGCCTTAAGAGTCCACATTAAGGTCCCATTCAAGAAATACATCTTAAACAAGTGGATCTTTAATTTGGACAAGGGGTATTATAGTTCCTCTTACTCCCTCCTGGCCCATTTTGTAAGCCATTTTTTAATTTTAGTGCTGAATAGCTAACACTTTCCTTAGAGTTTATAATGCACCTTTTCAGATTATGAATCTCATTTGATTCTCACATTACAGTTTTAGCAATATCAACACCAGCTTTCAGAGGAAATGTGTAGACTCAAGTGGGCTAAATCGTTTCACCAAGATCACATATCTGGAAAATTCAAAAAATAGGACTTGAATCTATATAAGCTGATTCCTAGAATAGTCTTCTTTACTGCAACATGCCCACTTAAAGAGTGACTTGATAGGATTATGTTTTCTGTTAAAATAGAACAGAGAATTTTATTTTTTACCTATTAGAAATGCCTGGGGCCAGAAGAGTGCGCCAGATGAAGTCAATGTGAGAGGTCTCAGAATCAAATAAGTATTAAAGAGAATAAATCTAAAGGAGCCGCAGATGTCAAGTTTGGAGCTTACCTCAAACAAAAGCAATTGAGAATAAACCACACCAGTGGCCCCCAACCTTTTCGGTGCCAGGGACCAGTTTAGTGGAAGGCAATCTTCTAGACCAGGGAGTGGGGGATGGTTTCAAGTGCATTACATATATTGTTGCACTACAAACTACAGGGCTCTCTCCTCATAAAGCTCAGTCAATTAAAGGGGAATCTGGGCCTGAGTACATTCCATGGGAAAATACACTTGCTTGTTACCCCAGCTAGAAGAAGAGGACAGCTCTTTGCTTTGTGTCATCAGGGATATGCCCAAAGAAAGATTTATGTATGAACATGGTTTCTTAGTTAAAATAATGTGTATGTTTTACATGCAGAAATAGCCAAAGTCTAAATTTTTAAAGAGGTAATAGACAATTTTCATGTTAATAAATTTCTCTTTAAGTCCTACAAGCTAAACATAATGTGAAATAGTAATAATAATAATCATGCAAAAAGCCAAAGTTGCAAAAATTCTTTCTTCTGAGCCTAGAGATTCTTACTTCTATTAATGTTTGCCTTAAGAGTCCACATTAAGGTCCCATTCAAGAAATACATCTTAAACAAGTGGATCTTTAATTTGGACAAGGGGTATTATAGTTCCTCTTACTCCCTCCTGGCCCATTTTGTAAGCCATTTTTTAATTTTAGTGCTGAATAGCTAACACTTTCCTTAGAGTTTATAATGCACCTTTTCAGATTATGAATCTCATTTGATTCTCACATTACAGTTTTAGCAATATCAACACCAGCTTTCAGAGGAAATGTGTAGACTCAAGTGGGCTAAATCGTTTCACCAAGATCACATATCTGGAGAATTCAAAAAATAGGACTTGAATCTATATAAGCTGATTCCTAGAATAGTCTTCTTTACTGCAACATGCCCACTTAAAGAGTGACTTGATAGGATTATGTTTTCTGTTAAAATAGAACAGAGAATTTTATTTTTTACCTATTAGAAATGCCTGGGGCCAGAAGAGTGCGCCAGATGAAGTCAATGTGAGAGGTCTCAGAATCAAATAAGTATTAAAGAGAATAAATCTAAAGGAGCCGCAGATGTCAAGTTTGGAGCTTACCTCAAACAAAAGCAATTGAGAATAAACCACACCAGTGGCCCCCAACCTTTTCGGTGCCAGGGACCAGTTTAGTGGAAGGCAATCTTCTAGACCAGGGAGTGGGGGATGGTTTCAAGTGCATTACATATATTGTTGCACTACAAACTACAGGGCTTCCCTCATAGCTCAGTCAATAAAGAATCTGCCTGCAGTGCAGGAGACCTGGGTTCAATTCCTAGGTTGGGAAGATTCCCTGGAAAACGGAATAATATTTCTAACGTAATGATACCATTGATCTGACAGGAGGTAGCACTCTGTGGACCAGAGTTTGGGGGCCCCTGAACCAGGCAATTGATTTCATGGGTACTTTAAAAGCTAGAAATTCTGTGATGCCAGATTTAGTGTTTGATTTAATAGGTCAGAAGCAAATCCATGGTGGATTGGACTTCCTTGGTGGCTCAGACTGTAAAGAATCTGCCTACAATGTGGGAGACCCAGGTTTGAACCCTGGGTCAAAAAGATCCCCTGGAGAAGTGAATGGCTACTCACTACAGTAGTCTTACCTAGAGAATTCCATGGACAGAAGATCCCGACACTCTACAGTCTACACTCCACGGGGTTCAAAGAATCAGACACAATTGAGTGACAAACACTTTCACTTTTACTATGCTGATAAATAGAAAATACCTGAAATCCAGGCTGGACTTCTACTAGTTCTCTGGCTTAGCTGCCCTGGGCAGAGTGGCAGTTGGGAGAAATTAAACAAGGGAGGATCCTCTGGAGGAGGACACGACAACCTGCTCCAGTGTTCTTGCCTGGAGAATCCCATGGACAGAGGAGCCTGGTGGGCTACAGTCCATAGAGTCTCAAAGAGCTGGACACGACTGAAGCAACAAAGCATGCACACACAAACAAGTCAAGGACTGCCACTAAGGCAGAGTGGCAGGCCAAAATATTTAATTTGTTGTTTCCAAAAATGAAGACTGTTACAACATAATTTGTAGTTGATGTGGGAATAGAAAATGGCCATCTAGGACTGGACATATATAAGAATGAAGGGAGCTCGTGTACCAGTGATGGAAGATTGAGCCAAATATTAAGTGGAAGTCACAACCATAACAAAAACAAAGGGTGACACTTATCCCCATAGCTGCCTCAGGGAGAAAGCCAGATACCAGCTCCTAGAAGATGCTACAGAACAGGATTCAAGCTTGAGCCTGTCTATCATAACAGTAATTGTCGCAATTTAGAGTATACTTATTGTGTATGGCGTGTGTAGAATGACTTAACGAATATTCTTTCATTAACCTCCAAAACACTGTGAACCGATTATTTCTAAGAATGTTTGTATATGAGGAAACTCTGGTTTTAGACAGATTCAGTGACTTACCCAAGGCTAGACAGCTAGTAGGAGGCAAGCCAGGACTGAGACAGAAACCTGGCTCCAACGCCTGTGTGGCTTAGCCAGGATGCTCAACATTCTTCTCATTACATGGAGTGATTGGACAGCAAATTGATGGTGGTGAACCATATTTAATAATATTACTTTAAGTATTTTTTAGTCATGTCAACAACATACAGTGGAGTTTGCCAACTGTTTATGTTTGTATATTGCTCTACTGGTTTTTAGTACCATTGGCAGCCAAAGCTCCTTGCCTTTCTTCCTGAGCTTCAAGGACCTCATTTAGTAGCTGACAACTCCCTGGGTACCAGTGTCAGGCTAGCTTATATAATTTTAGAAAATTTTATTGACCTCATAGTGCCCACTGAGCATCATGGGAGCAGGCAGTGCAGCATCTCAAGCACAGCTTAAGGAGAAAATATTCACAGAGATTTATAGAGACCACAGGCTGTATTGTAACATCTTTTATGGGCCTTTTCGATTCATTCCACTCTCTCCACCAAAACAGTCCACGTCTCATGACAAGCAGCTGAGGACATAGGCAAGGAGAAACTATAAGCCCACAACTGCAACCTTAGTGGACAGACCGTCTGAAGATGGCTATTTCAAGCAGTTTCATTTTGATCTGTGACTCATTCTGTGGACATTTAGCATCACACCCTGGATGAATCTGTCTGCTTCCTCCACATAGGAGCCAAAGATATATTGCTTTACTAATGTCCCATGAGCTCCAGGATCACAAAATTGCTAAGGCATTTTTAAATATTTCCCTGAAATGGAGGCAGTAATATATTCTAAAATAAAGGGAATTTGAATATCATAGAAGTGGAGGGTTTTACATTGCAGAACAAAGAGGAAAGGACTATAGGCCCACATATCCAATTCCCCCTAAACTCAGCTTTCAATGTACCTCATTCCAATTCTTTCTGATGAACTCCAATATTCCCCAGGTGGAGCTAGTGGTAGAGAACCCATCTGCCAATGCAGGAGATGTAAGACATTCTGGTTTGATCCTTGGGCTGGGAAGATCCCCTGGAGGAGATTGTGGCAACCCACTCCAGGATTCTTGCCTGAGAAAGCCATGGACAGAGGAGCCTGGCTGGCTACTGTCCACAGGGTTGCAAAGAGTTGACACAATTGAAGTGACTTAGCACAACACTGCACAGTCTTCCTCAATAATAATGTACTTGTGATTTAAAGGGTTGTTGTTAGAGCATAGGCAGTGTTTTAGTGTTAGCGTTTCAGTTTTAAGCAAGAGAAAGTGAGTCTGTCTGAGTTCCACAGGAAAAATAATTCATAAAAAATACATATTAGGGAGTTCTCAGGAAGGCTGGAGGAGCAGAGCAAGAATAATACAAAGAACTAGTTTGGTGAGGTATCTTATTATTATGGCTGCAGATGACACCAGAACTCACCTTTACTATGATCCTTAGATCCTGAATGTAGCCTCTGGCCAGCCCCCGACTGGTTTTAGTACCATTGGCAGGCTAGCTTAATCTTTAGATTCTTAGAAAATTTTAAAATTTTGACCTCATAGTGCCCACTGAGCATCATGGGAGCAGGCAGTGCATCATCTCAAGCACAGCTTAAGGAGAAAATATTCACAGAGATTTATAGAGACCACAGGCTGTATTGTAACATCTTTTATGGGCCTTTTCGATTCATTCCACTCTCCACCAAAACAGTCCACGTCTCATGACAAGCAGCTGAGGACATAGGCAAGGAGAAACTATAAGCCCACAACTGCAACCTTAGTGGACAGACCGTCTGAAGATGGCTATTTCAAGCAGTTTCATTTTGATCTGTGACTCATTCTGTGGACATTTAGCATCACACCCTGGATGAATCTGTCTGCTTCCTCCACATAGGAGCCAAAGATATATTGCTTTACTAATGTCCCATGAGCTCCAGGATCACAAAATTGCTAAGGCATTTTTAAATATTTCCCTGAAATGGAGGCAGTAATATATTCTAAAATAAAGGGAATTTGAATATCATAGAAGTGGAGGGTTTTACATTGCAGAACAAAGAGGAAAGGACTATAGGCCCACATATCCAATTCCCCCTAAACTCAGCTTTCAATGTACCTCATTCCAATTCTTTCTGATGAACTCCAATATTCCCCAGGTGGAGCTAGTGGTAGAGAACCCATCTGCCAATGCAGGAGATGTAAGACATTCTGGTTTGATCCTTGGGCTGGGAAGATCCCCTGGAGGAGATTGTGGCAACCCACTCCAGGATTCTTGCCTGGAGAAAGCCATGGACAGAGGAGCCTGGCTGGCTACTGTCCACAGGGTTGCAAAGAGTTGACACAATTGAAGTGACTTAGCACAACACTGCACAGTCTTCCTCAATAATAATGTACTTGTGATTTAAAGGGTTGTTGTTAGAGCATAGGCAGTGTTTTAGTGTTAGCGTTTCAGTTTTAAGCAAGAGAAAGTGAGTCTGTCTGAGTTCCACAGGAAAAATAATTCATAAAAAATACATATTAGGGAGTTCTCAGGAAGGCTGGAGGAGCAGAGCAAGAATAATACAAAGAACTAGTTTGGTGAGGTATCTTATTATTATGGCTGCAGATGACACCAGAACTCACCTTTACTATGATCCTTAGATCCTGAATGTAGCCTCTGGCCAGCCCGTCACTGATGCCAACAAAATGGATTTGCTCCAGGACCTTCTTATATGGCACACTGGCTCCTGATTCAAATTCCTACATGGGTGGACATGATTAGCCAGCCTAGATTAATTGCTCATATTCTAGCTGCAAAGGAGGCTAGAAAAATCACTAATATGGTGGTGTTGGCTTATAAAGTAGGAGGCTGACTTTGCTTCTCTTCAAAATTCATAAAGTATGAACTGAAACTCCCCCCAATCATGGAAGTGTTAAAAGACACTGACTAGCCAAAAATGTGGCACTTCTTGTCTATGTCATTTCTAAAATTTTCAAATGACATTGTCTTCAAACTGCAAGATAGCCTTGTTGTTTTCAAGACTATTACTTGCTTGTTTACTTTTAAAAAATTCTTTAAAAAAGTTTCTAGTATTTAAAATTATTTTTATGCCACTCTTAAAATCTGTTCACAACCATTTTCTGGGTAATCAGCATGCTCCTATAACTACGTAAGTCAAATTCCCAACCCAATAAAATTTATTTTTGTTTCTGGGTCATTTCTATTTAGCTCAGTCAGGAAAAGAAATCCATGAATGCTAAAAATAAATGAAAAATCAAAAAGCAAGCAAACAGATGACATTGATGATATACCAAGTACTTAACAAATGTGTATTGCATAGCTATCTCTTTGTTTTGAATTGCAGCTGTCTTACAATAAATAGTACAAATAGAAACAAATTCAATAGAAATTCCAGAGTTTGCTTAGAATAGCAGATATTCTATGCTCATAACTCCTTAAAGAGTCATTCAGAATATGTCACTCTTTGCTCAAGCCCATGAAAGATAGTCAGCACAACACTGCACAGTCTTCCTCAATAATAATGTACTTGTGATTTAAAGGGTTGTTGTTAGAGCATAGGCAGTGTTTTAGTGTTAGCGTTTCAGTTTTAAGCAAGAGAAAGTGAGTCTGTCTGAGTTCCACAGGAAAAATAATTCATAAAAAATACATATTAGGGAGTTCTCAGGAAGGCTGGAGGAGCAGAGCAAGAATAATACAAAGAACTAGTTTGGTGAGGTATCTTATTATTATGGCTGCAGATGACACCAGAACTCACCTTTACTATGATCCTTAGATCCTGAATGTAGCCTCTGGCCAGCCCGTCACTGATGCCAACAAAATGGATTTGCTCCAGGACCTTCTTATATGGCACACTGGCTCCTGATTCAAATTCCTACATGGGTGGACATGATTAGCCAGCCTAGATTAATTGCTCATATTCTAGCTGCAAAGGAGGCTAGAAAAATCACTAATATGGTGGTGTTGGCTTATAAAGTAGGAGGCTGACTTTGCTTCTCTTCAAAATTCATAAAGTATGAACTGAAACTCCCCCCAATCATGGAAGTGTTAAAAGACACTGACTAGCCAAAAATGTGGCACTTCTTGTCTATGTCATTTCTAAAATTTTCAAATGACATTGTCTTCAAACTGCAAGATAGCCTTGTTGTTTTCAAGACTATTACTTGCTTGTTTACTTTTAAAAAATTCTTTAAAAAAGTTTCTAGTATTTAAAATTATTTTTATGCCACTCTTAAAATCTGTTCACAACCATTTTCTGGGTAATCAGCATGCTCCTATAACTACGTAAGTCAAATTCCCAACCCAATAAAATTTATTTTTGTTTCTGGGTCATTTCTATTTAGCTCAGTCAGGAAAAGAAATCCATGAATGCTAAAAATAAATGAAAAATCAAAAAGCAAGCAAACAGATGACATTGATGATATACCAAGTACTTAACAAATGTGTATTGCATAGCTATCTCTTTGTTTTGAATTGCAGCTGTCTTACAATAAATAGTACAAATAGAAACAAATTCAATAGAAATTCCAGAGTTTGCTTAGAATAGCAGATATTCTATGCTCATAACTCCTTAAAGAGTCATTCAGAATATGTCACTCTTTGCTCAAGCCCATGAAAGATAGTCAGAATCAAACTGATGATTAAACCCCTAAAAGAGACCCTGATTCCTTGTGCAGAATTATCTACATTTTGATATTAGGAATCTGTTGTTTTTGTGGAGTTAAAATGAATACAACCATGTGTGTAGGTGTACACATATTTTTTTTCACCTAAAAGAGGGATGGTTATCATGTTTCAGTATTGACCATGTTGTATATACATATAACCAACAAATGACTGAGTTAAAATCTAGTTAATGAAAATCATTCATCAAACACAGAGTAGTGAATTGAGTAGCCTCAACTATCTCCACTGCTTCATGACTCAACTTAAGGAAAAGAGATAAGAAAAACAAAGTATAACTTAAAAGACAGAATTGGAAAGGATATGATCATAGATCAATTTGGGGAGCCAACAAGGTACATGGATGTGTTCTTGACTCTGAAAGGCAGACAAAGCTTTTTTTCTGAAAATTAAATCAGCAGGGGTGAGGCAAATAAACAGGAAGATGACCTCTTTGCTTTTCAGAACTCTAAGAAAGTTTGAGAAGGGGAGATTAATAGGACTCTTTGAAGACAGAGAGGTAAATTGGTGTAAACAACAAAAAAAAATTGGATGCAAGTCTTTACAAAGAACATTTAGAATTCCAAAGACCCTTATCCTTCCTTCAAAGAAGACTGAAGGTTTACCTTTTGGAGATGATGAAAGACACAGGCTCTGTGTATCTGCACTAAGGGACATTAGTATTTAAAATTATTTTTATGCCACTCTTAAAATCTGTTCACAACCATTTTCTGGGTAATCAGCATGCTCCTATAACTACGTAAGTCAAATTCCCAACCCAATAAAATTTATTTTTGTTTCTGGGTCATTTCTATTTAGCTCAGTCAGGAAAAGAAATCCATGAATGCTAAAAATAAATGAAAAATCAAAAAGCAAGCAAACAGATGACATTGATGATATACCAAGTACTTAACAAATGTGTATTGCATAGCTATCTCTTTGTTTTGAATTGCAGCTGTCTTACAATAAATAGTACAAATAGAAACAAATTCAATAGAAATTCCAGAGTTTGCTTAGAATAGCAGATATTCTATGCTCATAACTCCTTAAAGAGTCATTCAGAATATGTCACTCTTTGCTCAAGCCCATGAAAGATAGTCAGAATCAAACTGATGATTAAACCCCTAAAAGAGACCCTGATTCCTTGTGCAGAATTATCTACATTTTGATATTAGGAATCTGTTGTTTTTTTTGTGGAGTTAAAATGAATACAACCATGTGTGTAGGTGTACACATATTTTTTTTCACCTAAAAGAGGGATGGTTATCATGTTTCAGTATTGACCATGTTGTATATACATATAACCAACAAATGACTGAGTTAAAATCTAGTTAATGAAAATCATTCATCAAACACAGAGTAGTGAATTGAGTAGCCTCAACTATCTCCACTGCTTCATGACTCAACTTAAGGAAAAGAGATAAGAAAAACAAAGTATAACTTAAAAGACAGAATTGGAAAGGATATGATCATAGATCAATTTGGGGAGCCAACAAGGTACATGGATGTGTTCTTGACTCTGAAAGGCAGACAAAGCTTTTTTTCTGAAAATTAAATCAGCAGGGGTGAGGCAAATAAACAGGAAGATGACCTCTTTGCTTTTCAGAACTCTAAGAAAGTTTGAGAAGGGGAGATTAATAGGACTCTTTGAAGACAGAGAGGTAAATTGGTGTAAACAACAAAAAAAAATTGGATGCAAGTCTTTACAAAGAACATTTAGAATTCCAAAGACCCTTATCCTTCCTTCAAAGAAGACTGAAGGTTTACCTTTTGGAGATGATGAAAGACACAGGCTCTGTGTATCTGCACTAAGGGACATTAGGTACAACAAGGGATAAGCATGAGGAGCTTACATCAAAATAAGGGCCTTAAGGGAAAGTGAGCACAGAGATTGGGAATATCCATTCCCTTGATGCTTTGTCTCTTAAATGATGGATAGGTAATTTCTACATATGAAAAATATTTAGCAATCAGTAGGCATATCACTGACTGCAGTTTATAGGGTCGAAAAGAGTGGCACATGACTTAGCAACTGAACAAGTGTATCACAGCCACTGACATTGGCAGTAGGGTCCTAGTGGACTTAGTGGACCTCAGGCTTACCTGCAACTGCTAACTCCTGGTGAAATGGGGAGTCAAGGGTTTCTCGTATGCCAATGTTTAAAAAATTGCTGATACATATAAATAGCAGCCTGGTTTATATTCCCAAACAACAACAACAAAAGGAAGAAAAAGAAAACTTGTTTTGTGGGTTAATGGATTAGTCTAACAGAAAAGACCACTAATACTGACATCCCGAACAAAATGGCTAGAAACTGCCCAATAACCCTACTGTGAAGCCCCTATGAAGTAAGCTCCTCCCAAGTGCATCATTCTCCATTTGTGTTTTAGATTATTCTTATTACATGAGCCACCAGGGATATCCAGGTACAAGATAAAAGCCTATATAAAGTTTACCTGTAAATGGTGAAGAAGGAAAGCTTGGTGTGGGGCAGTCCATGGAGTCACAAGGAGTCGGACATGACTGAGCAACTGAACTGAACTGAATCTTTAGAAAAGGGGAACATAGAAGAGACAGAAATAGATAAAAGAATAGAGGAAAACATTTTAAAAGCTGATTTCATATTCTCAGAGACACTTATTCATTAAAAAAAATACTTATGGAAATGTGACAAATACTCTGCTGGGTATCAAAGTTTGAACATTTAACAACATAGACAAAGACCATTCTTTTGAGGGGCTTATATAATGTGTACTATACTCTATTCCCATGTAGCCCAGTTGGTATATATATATTTCCTTGTAGCTCAGCTGGTAAAGAATCTGCTTGCAATGCAGGAGACCATGGTTTGATTCCTTGGTCAGGAAGATCCCCTGGAGGAGGGATAGGATACCCACTCCAGGCTTCTTGGATCTTCCTGGTGTCTCAGACAGTAAAGAAACTGCCTGAAATGTGGGAAGCCTGGGTTTAATTCCTGGGTTGGGAAGATTCCCCGGAGAAGGGAAAGGCTACCAACTCTACTATTCTTGCCTGGAGAAACCCATGGCTAGTCCATGGGTCGCAAAGGGCCAGACATGACTGAGCAACTTCATTTTCACTTTCATACTATGTTGTGGGGATTCCCAAGTGGTGCTAGTGGTAAAGAACCTGCCTGCCAATGCAGAAGATGTAAGAGACTCTGGTTTGATCCCTGGGTCTGGAAGATCCCCTAGAGGATATCATGGCAACCCACTCCCATATTCTTGTCTGGAAAATCCCATGGACAGGGGAGGCTGGAGGGGTATAGTCCATAAGGTTGCACAGAATCAAACATAGCTGAAATGACTTTGCACTTACACATACTATGTTATAGCATAGACAATATACTAGAATCACATAATAATGAGAACAATGAAGAAAATACAGAAAGGGAACGTAGTAGAGAGTGATGGAGCAGATAGTCATCTGCACAGAGGACTGTTTTATATAAAGTATCATGAAAGAACAGAGTCAACCACATACAAATGGTATTTAAAGCTATGAAAGTAAATAAGATCACATAAGGAGAGAATGTGAGTATAGAAGAGAAAAGAGGGTTGATTTCTATTTCAAATAGTCAATTGCAACATTTAGACAAAGCAAGTTGTTAAATATTCTTAAGAGTGAAAATGTTTAGAGATTGAAAGGAGAAGCAGAGGAAATTGAAAAGAAGAACTGCATTCAGGAAAAGAAAAGGAGCCCCAGGAAAGAATCTACAGAGGATGCACATTCTATTAAGAAGACTTTAGGACATTTAAAACTGGTAGCAGAAAGACAATTCAGTGGAGGAATGGTCATAAAGTTGAAGAACTCTGTCAGAAAGCAAAACAAAGAAAGAAATAGGACACGGGAGAGGACAGATCAGAAATCCACAAAAAACAGTAAATCATCTACACTTGAATTTTTTTGAAAAAAGGAATATAAAGCAAACATCAGGAAAAATAAACGAATCTAGAAAATCAGATCAATGGTGCTATTATTCAAATGATAGGAGTTTCAGAAAAAGAGAATGCAAAAAAGAGAGGAAATGAATAGAGAGATGAGACAAAATTCCCCAGAAGTTAACGGCACAAGTTTGAAGATTGAAGGGATCTGCTGATTTCCCAGAATGATGGATATTATATATATTCAATATATGTGTGGTTGGAGGAGATTCTCATCAAAGTTTTAGGAATCAGAATGACATTAGATCTCTTGATTACAAATTGCGGAGTGAAAGAAAACAGCAAGGCCTTCAAATTTCTGAGGAAACTAAAATGTGCGCACAGGTAAAACATCCATCAAGTGTGAGAAGAATAAAGATGTCTTCAGACATATAAGACCTCAAAAACTTTACCTTTTCCACAATACTACTGAAAGATTCATTCCATCAAAATTAGAAAATAAACCACAAAAGGTGCCTAAATCATGAAGCAAGAAGTCACATATGGACCAAAGAAAGATCACATATCTATATTGGGAGAGAGACTGAGAGAGGAGAGTGATGCGGTATAAAGAATAAAATTCTCAGACTTCCTGGAGGTCCTGAAGAACTGTGTATTTCACGGGGTCATTTGGGGACGGCAAAAAAAATAAAGTACAAAAATTGGTATTTAAAGCTATGAAAGTAAATAAGATCACATAAGGAGAGAATGTGAGTATAGAAGAGAAAAGAGGGTTGATTTCTATTTCAAATAGTCAATTGCAACATTTAGACAAAGCAAGTTGTTAAATATTCTTAAGAGTGAAAATGTTTAGAGATTGAAAGGAGAAGCAGAGGAAATTGAAAAGAAGAACTGCATTCAGGAAAAGAAAAGGAGCCCCAGGAAAGAATCTACAGAGGATGCACATTCTATTAAGAAGACTTTAGGACATTTAAAACTGGTAGCAGAAAGACAATTCAGTGGAGGAATGGTCATAAAGTTGAAGAACTCTGTCAGAAAGCAAAACAAAGAAAGAAATAGGACACGGGAGAGGACAGATCAGAAATCCACAAAAAACAGTAAATCATCTACACTTGAATTTTTTTGAAAAAAGGAATATAAAGCAAACATCAGGAAAAATAAACGAATCTAGAAAATCAGATCAATGGTGCTATTATTCAAATGATAGGAGTTTCAGAAAAAGAGAATGCAAAAATGAGAGGAAATGAATAGAGAGATGAGACAAAATTCCCCAGAAGTTAACGGCACAAGTTTGAAGATTGAAGGGATCTGCTGATTTCCCAGAATGATGGATATTATATATATTCAATATATGTGTGGTTGGAGGAGATTCTCATCAAAGTTTTAGGAATCAGAATGACATTAGATCTCTTGATTACAAATTGCGGAGTGAAAGAAAACAGCAAGGCCTTCAAATTTCTGAGGGAAACTAAAATGTGCGCACAGGTAAAACATCCATCAAGTGTGAGAAGAATAAAGATGTCTTCAGACATATAAGACCTCAAAAACTTTACCTTTTCCACAATACTACTGAAAGATTCATTCCATCAAAATTAGAAAATAAACCACAAAAGGTGCCTAAATCATGAAGCAAGAAGTCACATATGGACCAAAAGAAAGATCACATATCTATATTGGGGAGAGAGACTGAGAGAGAGGAGAGTGATGCGGGTATAAAGAATAAAATTCTCAGACTTCCCTGGAGGTCCAGTGATTAGAACTGTGTATTTCCACGGCAGGGAGGATACATCTCTGCTCAGGGAACAAAGATTCCACATGCTACGTGATGTAGTCAAATAATTTTTAAAGAGACTTATCAAAAAAGAACAAAATTCTCATTGGCAGGAAATCAACATGTTAAAATGAAAGATTGAGAAATAACACTATAATCTTGTGATTTAGAAATATGGAGATATATGCCAAAATAAATATCTAAAAATATAAAAAAATGGCTCTCTATGGAGAGTGAGAGTCGGTATGTGAGGAGTATTCAGGAAAGCAATGGTTTTCGTTATAAACTTTGTAATACTATTTGACTTTTGAAGCTAAAATTTTTTTTAAAAATCAAGTAGCAAAAGAAATATACATAGTATGTTGCAACTGTTCAATGTGTTTTGAGTGGAATATAATGTAAATGCAGGTCAAAAAATAACATGTATTGAAATTCAATTACATCTGTATTTGTATAGAAAAATACATATGGATATATAAAAAATGTTAGCAGTTACCAACTCTGAGTTATGAAATTTCCTGTACTCCTTGCTCTCTTCTCTAGATGCTTGTGAATATTATGAATAGCACTTGAATTATATTTATAAGTGAAATGAATGATAAACCTACTTCAAATTTAAACATTTCTCAGGTAGATCAGGTTTTCATAACCTGACAAAGTTATTAAATATATATTTAAGACTATTGGTGAGCTACAGTGTACTCTAAAACAGAAGTGCGGTCTGCTACTTGGTATGAGTGATTTTTTTTTTTTTTCTACTGCATGTGTTTTGTCTCTCCAGTGATGATGTCAGTTACCTTGGAAGCAACAATTCTTTCTTAAATACCTTTCTATTTTTCATAGCTCATCCACAACACCTTGAAAATGATAGCTGTTTTTTTCTCTCTTTCTCTTTTTTAGAAAGAGAGAATTAATCTATTAATACTATCAATTAAATATAAATATATAAAATATATATTCAATATACAAATGTATGTATATGTTTGTATATATACTGAGAAAACATAGGCAAAGACCATGCTAAAAGACAAGCTTGTTGAAGAACTATCAATAAAATGGAGTTACGGGTGAAAGGAAAGATGAAATCCTTCATATATGCAATGATTAATTTTATATATTGTCTTGAGTGGGCCCCTAGGGTATTCAAGCATTTGATCAAACATTCTCTGCATGTTGGTGAGGATATTTCTTTTCAAAAAAAGAACAATTATTTACTTATTTAGGTATGTCAGGTCTCAGTTGCTGATTTTCATTGCATTACTTAGGATCTTTCATTGGGGTGCATGGACTCTCTAGTTGTGGAATGTGGGCTTAAGTAGTTGTGGGACACAGACACTGGGGCACATAGGCTCAGTGGTTGCATATGGGATCTTAGTTCCCAAGCAGGGATCTAACTTGTGTCCCCTGCATTGCAGCTAGGATTATTAACCACTGGACCACCAGGCAAGGTGGTGCTTGTGGTAAAGAACCCACCTGCCAATATGGGTAAGAGACACAGGTTCCATCTCTGGGTCAGGGAGATCCCCTGGAGGAGGGCATGGCAACCCACTCCTGTATTTTTGTCTGGAGAATCAGATGGACCAAGAGCCTGGCACGCTGTAATCCATAGAGTCGCACAGAATCAGACACAACTGATGTGACTTAGCACCAGGGAAGGTATTTTTGAATAGCATTTTGTTTGAACAAAATGAGACTTACAAAGAAATGTGAATAAGTACATTTAAATGAATAAACAAACAAAACCAGGAAGCAGACATTAAGAAAAATATAAATACATAAAGAAAGCTGAATTCTATTCTTAGTTACATTTTATTTGGTTTCTACTGATTTTCAACTGAAGTTAAACTATATATGGATTTCGTTACCCCAAGGGTGAATATAACCAGTGCGCTCAGAGCTCCAACTTCAGGCAACATTGGCAAGTCACTCCAGACTAGTGATAGAATAAAAGGGGAAAATGAGTGAGGCTGGAAATTAACATTTCTGTTAGTGATGTTATTTCCACATCAATCTTCCTTTCTCAGCCAACCTTTACCTCCCAAATGTAAACATGACAACAAATATTTATTTGTTCTGTAAATTTTCATTTACAATATGCATTATATGTACTGAATGGAATCCAACACAATGAGACATCCCTGGCAATGGCTATCTAGGTATACTGAAAAATAGATAGCTGTTTTCTACATTTTTAACAAATAGAATTTTTTCTTTAACAAATAATATAGGTATAACTCTTTACAGTGCATGACTTTCACTGAATCAATTCCATTAGCATGAATATTTTCCATGAAGGGCACTCCATGAACAAAGCACCTCAATTTTTAATAGAGTTAACATAGGCACCTTTCCTTATATTTTTAGGGCACCTTCGTTAATTAAGTTCATATGCATGCATGCTCCAACACCCCCTGGACTCTCTAGTTGTGGAATGTGGGCTTAAGTAGTTGTGGGACACAGACACTGGGGCACATAGGCTCAGTGGTTGCATATGGGATCTTAGTTCCCAAGCAGGGATCTAACTTGTGTCCCCTGCATTGCAGCTAGGATTATTAACCACTGGACCACCAGGCAAGGTGGTGCTTGTGGTAAAGAACCCACCTGCCAATATGGGTAAGAGACACAGGTTCCATCTCTGGGTCAGGGAGATCCCCTGGAGGAGGGCATGGCAACCCACTCCTGTATTTTTGTCTGGAGAATCAGATGGACCAAGAGCCTGGCACGCTGTAATCCATAGAGTCGCACAGAATCAGACACAACTGATGTGACTTAGCACCAGGGAAGGTATTTTTGAATAGCATTTTGTTTGAACAAAATGAGACTTACAAAGAAATGTGAATAAGTACATTTAAATGAATAAACAAACAAAACCAGGAAGCAGACATTAAGAAAAATATAAATACATAAAGAAAGCTGAATTCTATTCTTAGTTACATTTTATTTGGTTTCTACTGATTTTCAACTGAAGTTAAACTATATATGGATTTCGTTACCCCAAGGGTGAATATAACCAGTGCGCTCAGAGCTCCAGCTTCAGGCAACATTGGCAAGTCACTCCAGACTAGTGATAGAATAAAAGGGGAAAATGAGTGAGGCTGGAAATTAACATTTCTGTTAGTGATGTTATTTCCACATCAATCTTCCTTTCTCAGCCAACCTTTACCTCCCAAATGTAAACATGACAACAAATATTTATTTGTTCTGTAAATTTTCATTTACAATATGCATTATATGTACTGAATGGAATCCAACACAATGAGACATCCCTGGCAATGGCTATCTAGGTATACTGAAAAATAGATAGCTGTTTTCTACATTTTTAACAAATAGAATTTTTTCTTTAACAAATAATATAGGTATAACTCTTTACAGTGCATGACTTTCACTGAATCAATTCCATTAGCATGAATATTTTCCATGAAGGGCACTCCATGAACAAAGCACCTCAATTTTTAATAGAGTTAACATAGGCACCTTTCCTTATATATAATTCTGTAGGTAGGTGTTCTGCCTACCTTCGAATTAAATTAAGTTCATATGCATGCATGCTCAGTCGTGTTTAAGTCTGTGACCTGTGGACTGTTGCCTGCCAGGCTACTCTGTCCATGGGATTTTCCGGGAAAGAATATTTGAGTGGGTTGCCATATTTTCCTCCAGGGGATCTTCCCAACCCAGGGATCAAACCCATGTCTCCTGCATTTGTCTTGCATTGCAGGTAGATTCTTTACTGCAGGGAAGCTATATGTATATATACATATACATATATATATATAGAGAGAGAGAGACAGATAGATATAGATAAAGATATAGATATACAGAGAGAGTGTGTGTGAGAGAATAAGAGGTTTTTATTTATGTTCTTATGAAGGATAAAGAGTGTTAACAACAGAAATTAATGACAGGATTTTTTTCAATCCTGGTTTGTCACTTTTGAAATGAGCTTTATGCCACCGTATTAGGTATTTCTTTTGATGTCCTCCTCTAATATCACAAAAATGAAAGAGTCTGTTCTTTTGCTAATCATGCATGTGTAATTATCAGTCTATATACAGTGCAAAGTTGCAGTAAAAATACAATGCTATTCTAAGTTGCTTCAGTTGTGTCCGACTCTTTGTGACCTCATGGACTGTAGCATGCCAGGTTCCTCTCTGTCCATGGGATTCTCCAGGCAAGAAGGCTGGAGAAGGTCGCCATGTCCTGCTTGAGGGGATCTTACTGACCCAGTAACCTACCTCTCTTACATCTCCTGCATTGGCAAGTAAATTCTTCATCACTAGCACCACCTGTGAAGCTCAATCAAAATATTATGTGACTCTAAAGAGACCCTTGGCATTTCAATTTCTCCTTTTCTTTGCTTATGAGTTGGAAAAACTCCTAATTCTCAGGATTGTTATGAGCTTTAAATAACTCCAAGAGAGTTCAAACAAGTTCTAATACAGTCAGATGTGAAAAGTGAAGTCACTCAGTCATGTCTGACACTGTGACCCATGAGGAGCGATGGAATTCTCCAGGCAAGAATAGTGGAGTGAGTAGCCTTTCCCTTCTGCAGGATATTTTCCCAACCCAGTGACTGAACCCAGGTCTACCCTCATTGTAGGCAGATTCTTTATCGTCTGAGCCACAAGGGAAGTCCTAGAATACTGAAGTGGGTAGCCTATCCCTTTGCCAGGGGATCTTCCCGCCCCAGAAATCGAACCAGGGTCTCCTGCATTGCAGGCAGATTCTTTACCAGCTGAGCTTCAAGGGAATTCCACAGCCAGAAGTATTACTTTTAATTTTCACAGTGGTAAGTCATCTTGGTCTATCTATGATCAATTATAGCATTTTCTAGGTTAGGTGTTTTGTAGGCTTAGTATGAGTGCAACCAGTATAGAAAGCAAGACTCTTGGATACTTAGCTCTTTTGTTGTTTGGAACAGTAGAGAATGTAATCAAGCAGTGAAGTAGTCGGATTTAGAATCATCAAATTCTAGGGCAGAAAGGATTATTGGCATCACTGAGTCTTACATATTTTTCTAAGTGTCTTTGGTTCTACAATAATGGGTAGATGATTTTGAGGGGTGCATATTTATAAGGCTGATTTGTGCCTAAAATTCAAATAGCAAGTTTTTTTTTTTTTTTTTAACTTCATGTCATGAGCATTTTCTTAGATATTTATTGTTTTTATCCATCTTTATTCTTTGTCCTGAGTGGGCCTCCCATCACAGTGGCCTCCCTCGCCACAGAGCACTGGCTATGGGCACATGCACTCCAGAGTGCTGGCTCATAATTGGACACGCTGGTCCAGCTGCTCTGCGGCACGTGGGATCTTCTGGGGCCAGGGATGGAAACAGTGCCCCTTGCACTGCAAGGTGGAGTCTTTACCCACTGAACCACTAGCGAAGCCCCAAATGGGAGTTTTGAGCCATTATTATAGTATGGGTGAAGAGTCATTTTAAAAATATAATAATGACTTATTTCATCTCTTAGATGATAACAATCTTCCAAGGAAACATATAGCACCACCTGTGAAGCTCAATTTGACTCCCTTGGCATTTCAATTTCTCCTTTTCTTTGCTTATGAGTTGGAAAAACTCCTAATTCTCAGGATTGTTATGAGCTTTAAATAACTCCAAGAGAGTTCAAACAAGTTCTAATACAGTCAGATGTGAAAAGTGAAGTCACTCAGTCATGTCTGACACTGTGACCCATGAGGAGCGATGGAATTCTCCAGGCAAGAATAGTGGAGTGAGTAGCCTTTCCCTTCTGCAGGATATTTTCCCAACCCAGTGACTGAACCCAGGTCTACCCTCATTGTAGGCAGATTCTTTATCGTCTGAGCCACAAGGGAAGTCCTAGAATACTGAAGTGGGTAGCCTATCCCTTTGCCAGGGGATCTTCCCGCCCCAGAAATCGAACCAGGGTCTCCTGCATTGCAGGCAGATTCTTTACCAGCTGAGCTTCAAGGGAATTCCACAGCCAGAAGTATTACTTTTAATTTTCACAGTGGTAAGTCATCTTGGTCTATCTATGATCAATTATAGCATTTTCTAGGTTAGGTGTTTTGTAGGCTTAGTATGAGTGCAACCAGTATAGAAAGCAAGACTCTTGGATACTTAGCTCTTTTGTTGTTTGGAACAGTAGAGAATGTAATCAAGCAGTGAAGTAGTCGGATTTAGAATCATCAAATTCTAGGGCAGAAAGGATTATTGGCATCACTGAGTCTTACATATTTTTCTAAGTGTCTTTGGTTCTACAATAATGGGTAGATGATTTTGAGGGGTGCATATTTATAAGGCTGATTTGTGCCTAAAATTCAAATAGCAAGTTTTTTTTTTTTTTTTTAACTTCATGTCATGAGCATTTTCTTAGATATTTATTGTTTTTATCCATCTTTATTCTTTGTCCTGAGTGGGCCTCCCATCACAGTGGCCTCCCTCGCCACAGAGCACTGGCTATGGGCACATGCACTCCAGAGTGCTGGCTCATAATTGGACACGCTGGTCCAGCTGCTCTGCGGCACGTGGGATCTTCTGGGGCCAGGGATGGAAACAGTGCCCCTTGCACTGCAAGGTGGACTCTTTACCCACTGGACCACCAGGGAAGCCCCAAATGGGGAGTTTTGAGCCATTATTATAGTATGGGTGAAGAGTCATTTTAAAAATATAATAATGACTTATTTCATCTCTTAGATGATAACAATCTTCCAAGGAAATTGCCTCAGGTTCTTTGGTTTCTACTTACCTCCCTGACTGGTCTACACCCTCGCTGCCTCTCCCATTGTATTTTGTTGTTGTTGTTGTTTAGTCACGTCTGAGTCTTTTGTGACCCTGTGGACTATAGCCCACAAGGCCTCTCTGTCCATAGAATTTTCCAGGCAGGAATACTGTAGTGGGTTTCCATTTCCTTCTCCATGGGATCTTCTCAACTCAGGGATTGAACCTGTGTCTCATACATTGGCAAGTTGGATTCTTTACCACTGAGCCACCAGAGAAGCTGCTCTTGCTGTATAGGATGGGTTATATGTTTCTTTACCAACAAGAGAACACTGCTCTTGGTTCAAATTACGAGCAACTGGTTGCTGAATCCCATATAACTTTTCAAGATTCCATGATCATGTGTAGTTTTTATTTGGAATGACTTGGGTGATAAAAATTCATTTCTGATGAGAAATGAAGTTTAAAGTTGCAATAAGACAACTATTTTCTCCTACATGAGCTACAAAATTGTGCTATTGAAATACTAATGACTGTATTTATATACATCCTGAAAAACACCAGAATGTACTGAAGCTTGGGTACCTTGGGTACAAATCATGACTCTACCAGTCTCTAGCTTTCTGACTCCAGTCTCAGTTTCCTAACCAATAACAGTACTAACTGGTTTAAGTATGTTAATACCAGTGAATTGCTCAGAACATTATCATAATAAATGTTAGTTATTTATCATCATCACATCAACATCTTCCCATTTTCAGAAAATCTTTTTAAATCTCCTAAATATGCACTTATTATCTTATTGAATATTTGACTCCCTTTTTTTCTTCATAAACTGAAGGTTGAGTTTCAAGCTAACAATCTTATGCCTAGGAAGCCATTTCAAGGGCAGAAAAACACCTACTGAGCTGTTGCACTGTGTTCCAGCAGATTGAGAAGGCAAAATACTAGTGGTCTTGGCTCATTAAACTAGGCAATGTTTAAAATCTCTAAAGCAATACACTGATTTACCTTCAGCTAACAAAAACATTTATTTAAAAGACTCAGGTGAAGAATAGGCTTTGGCAAATAAAAACTGGAGTATCAGGGTAAGAAATAAGACCCTAGGCAGATTCCTTGTCTGGTAGGAAAGTCAACAACAGAAATTGTGATACACCAAATATGGGATTTTGGTTAAATAATAAAGCCAACATAAAGTCAAATCCAAGGCCGGGGCAGAAAACAACATCATCATTGGGGTGACCTACTCATTTCTGTGTGTGTCCCAGACCTTCTTGATTTAATCAAATCCTGTGTCCAGGAACATCCTCAGTTGCAGGCATATCAGGATGTGCCAGTCACCCTTACCTTCAAAGAATAAGTATCTCAAGAATAAGAAAATCAGAAATGTAATAAACATGTTAATTGTTCAAATTTTCAGCTGTCAAAATGCAGGAGTTTGACCTAATGCGGGCTTATAATTTCTCAGCACTGTTTTCATTTGATCTGAGCCACCAGAGAAGCTGCTCTTGCTGTATAGTTATGTTTCTTTACCAACAAGAGAACACTGCTCTTGGTTCAAATTACGAGCAACTGGTTGCTGAATCCCATATAACTTTTCAAGATTCCATGATCATGTGTAGTTTTTATTTGGAATGACTTGGGTGATAAAAATTCATTTCTGATGAGAAATGAAGTTTAAAGTTGCAATAAGACAACTATTTTCTCCTACATGAGCTACAAAATTGTGCTATTGAAATACTAATGACTGTATTTATATACATCCTGAAAACACCAGAATGTACTGAAGCTTGGGTACCTTGGGTACAAATCATGACTCTACCAGTCTCTAGCTTTCTGACTCCAGTCTCAGTTTCCTAACCAATAACAGTACTAACTGGTTTAAGTATGTTAATACCAGTGAATTGCTCAGAACATTATCATAATAAATGTTAGTTATTTATCATCATCACATCAACATCTTCCCATTTTCAGAAAATCTTTTTAAATCTCCTAAATATGCACTTATTATCTTATTGAATATTTGACTCCCTTTTTTTCTTCATAAACTGAAGGTTGAGTTTCAAGCTAACAATCTTATGCCTAGGAAGCCATTTCAAGGGCAGAAAAACACCTACTGAGCTGTTGCACTGTGTTCCAGCAGATTGAGAAGGCAAAATACTAGTGGTCTTGGCTCATTAAACTAGGCAATGTTTAAAATCTCTAAAGCAATACACTGATTTACCTTCAGCTAACAAAAACATTTATTTAAAAGACTCAGGTGAAGAATAGGCTTTGGCAAATAAAAACTGGAGTATCAGGGTAAGAAATAAGACCCTAGGCAGATTCCTTGTCTGGTAGGAAAGTCAACAACAGAAATTGTGATACACCAAATATGGGATTTTGGTTAAATAATAAAGCCAACATAAAGTCAAATCCAAGGCCGGGGCAGAAAACAACATCATCATTGGGGTGACCTACTCATTTCTGTGTGTGTCCCAGACCTTCTTGATTTAATCAAATCCTGTGTCCAGGAACATCCTCAGTTGCAGGCATATCAGGATGTGCCAGTCACCCTTACCTTCAAAGAATAAGTATCTCAAGAATAAGAAAATCAGAAATGTAATAAACATGTTAATTGTTCAAATTTTCAGCTGTCAAAATGCAGGAGTTTGACCTAATGCGGGGCTTATAATTTCTCAGCACTGTCCATTTTCAAATCACATATGTGGTCAGTGGACTGATCTTTATGTGATCTGTGTGAGCAGAGCAGTATGAACAGATCTTTAGTTTCAACTTAAGTGAGTGAAGGAGGAAGATATTTGGGGCTAACTCTGCTGGTATAGGCAAATGTTTTAACATGTGGTAACCAAGATGGCCAATTTCTATATTTTCTGATAGTGATGATGGAGGTGAAGATTTCATTCCTTTCAACTTCTGTGCTTGATAATTTAGTCAGTGATAATGATGCAATTTCACCGAAGCAAGCTCAAAAACTGAGTATTTTTCTATTTAACTCTTAGAAAAATTTGTCATTATTTTTCAGCACAAAATGTGTTGTTCACAATCAACATTAATTATTACAGCATTTTACTCTGAATTCATAAATATATATTTATACTTCAACTGACAGAATCTCAAAAACTAAAAGATATAAGGAAACTCTAGTCTTACATTTAAAAGCTTACCCATATTTGAAACAGAAAGTTCTAACAATATGAAACAATGTATCTAAGTGACAGATCCTATTTCTGTCTCAGATGTTGATTCATTGATTAGACATGAGGGTAATTTAGACAGTCCCATGATCATTGAATCCTAAACATTTAGTGACTAGATGAAGCCAAAACCATTTTTTAAAAGAGCTCAGGTGAAGAATACAATACTGGAGTATCAGGGTAAGAAATAAGACCCTAGGCAGATTCCTTGTCTGGTAGGAAAGTCAACAACAGAAATTGTGATACACCAAATATGGGATTTTGGTTAAATAATAAAGCCAACATAAAGTCAAATCCAAGGCCGGGGCAGAAAACAACATCATCATTGGGGTGACCTACTCATTTCTGTGTGTGTCCCAGACCTTCTTGATTTAATCAAATCCTGTGTCCAGGAACATCCTCAGTTGCAGGCATATCAGGATGTGCCAGTCACCCTTACCTTCAAAGAATAAGTATCTCAAGAATAAGAAAATCAGAAATGTAATAAACATGTTAATTGTTCAAATTTTCAGCTGTCAAAATGCAGGAGTTTGACCTAATGCGGGGCTTATAATTTCTCAGCACTGTCCATTTTCAAATCACATATGTGGTCAGTGGACTGATCTTTATGTGATCTGTGTGAGCAGAGCAGTATGAACAGATCTTTAGTTTCAACTTAAGTGAGTGAAGGAGGAAGATATTTGGGGCTAACTCTGCTGGTATAGGCAAATGTTTTAACATGTGGTAACCAAGATGGCCAATTTCTATATTTTCTGATAGTGATGATGGAGGTGAAGATTTCATTCCTTTCAACTTCTGTGCTTGATAATTTAGTCAGTGATAATGATGCAATTTCACCGAAGCAAGCTCAAAAACTGAGTATTTTTCTATTTAACTCTTAGAAAAATTTGTCATTATTTTTCAGCACAAAATGTGTTGTTCACAATCAACATTAATTATTACAGCATTTTACTCTGAATTCATAAATATATATTTATACTTCAACTGACAGAATCTCAAAAACTAAAAGATATAAGGAAACTCTAGTCTTACATTTAAAAGCTTACCCATATTTGAAACAGAAAGTTCTAACAATATGAAACAATGTATCTAAGTGACAGATCCTATTTCTGTCTCAGATGTTGATTCATTGATTAGACATGAGGGTAATTTAGACAGTCCCATGATCATTGATCACATATACTTCCAGAGATGTGAGAAATGACACTATAATTGGGTGTTCAGTTATTTGATCTCTTAAAGGCTGAGGCTGAAGCCAAAACCAAAGAGCAGATATTGGCTAAGCTTGGAGGCCCAAGCTCTATGTGTTGCACGTCTATCTGGAGAGAACTGAACATAAGCTTAAGGAGGCTCTGAAGTCAAATCCTATGAGCGTCTGTCAGCCCTGGCATTTCTTGATTGCTTCTTGGATTACTTCCATTGACCAGCACTCACTCACCCACACAGTACCTGAGGGTATTCAGTAGGGCATCTTTGGCAACAAGGCTACATAAGACAAGGACACAGTGAGTGTAAATTCCCAATAAACCACGGAATTACATAAGCATGCCAGGAACAACACACATGTAATCTCCAGTATGTGGCAAGGATGTTAGTGGATATTTGAACAGATCAGACAGGATTTGCTAATCAGTGCAAGAACTTTAAAATATTTGTAGAACACATTTGCCTATTTTTGCCTTTTGAGCCAGTATTTATGAAGAATTGAACCCTGTTAACTTTCCTGTGTCTTCTCACAGCTGGATTCAATAGTGACCTCCATTTCTATACATCTCAAGGATGATCCTTTTCCTTAGGAGACAGGACATATGTTAACATCTGTCTCCCACTTTTCCTACACACACCCAGCTCATTTTTCTTTTTTCTCTTATCATGTTAACATTTACATAACAAAATTTGCCCTTTCAACCATTTATAAATAGACAGTTTAGTAGCATTCAGGACAGTCTCAATGCTGTGCAACCATCATCACCATCCGTCTCCAGGACATTTTCATCTTCCGCAAATGAAACTCTGTATCCATTAAGAGACCGAATAAGCTGAACACCTAATATATATATGTGTACATATATATGTATATATATATATATATATATTTAAAATAAATGTATATAACTGAATCACTTTGCTGTACACCTGAAATTAACACAATATTGTAAAGGAACTATGTTGTTGATCAATTGCTCAGTCATGTCTGACTCTTTGTGATCTCATGGACTGCAGAATGCCAGACTTCCCAGTCCTTCACTATCTCCTGGAGTTTGCTCAACCTCATGTTCATTGATTCGGTGGTACCATTCAATTATCTTATCCTCTGTTGCCCCCTTCTCCTCAATCTTTTCCAGCATCAGGGTCTTTTCCAATGAGTCAGCTCTTCACATCAAGTGGCCAAAGGATTAGAGCTTCAGCATTATTCCTTCTAAAGAACATTCAGTGTTGATGTCCTTCAGGATTGACTGGTTTGATCTCCTTGCTGTCCAAGAGACTCTCAAGAATCTTCTCTAGCACCACAGTTTGAAAGCATCAGTTCTCTGGCACTCAGCCTTCTTTATGGTCCAACTCTCACATTCATGTGTGACTACTGGAAAAATCATACCTTTGACTAAATATACCTGTGCTGGCAAAGAGATGTCTCTGATTTTTAAAATGCTCTCTAGGTATGTCATTGCTTTTCTTGTAAGGAGTAAGTATCTTTTAATTTCATGGCTGCGGTCACCATCCATACTGATTTTGAAGGCCAAGAAAATAAAGTTGTCACTGTTTCCACTTTTTCCCTTTTATTTGCCATGAAGTGATGGGACTAGATGCCATGATCTTAGTTTTTTGAATGCTGAGTTTTAAGTCAGATTTTTCACTCTACTCTTTCAACCTCATCAGGAGGCTCTTTAGTTCCTCTTCACTTTCTCTCATTAGGATGGTATTATCTACATATCTGAGGGTATTGATATTTCTGGAAATCTTGACCAATGAATTATGTGTGTGTGTTAAGTCACTTCAGTCATGTCCGACTCTTTGTGACCCACCAGACTCCTCTCCATGGAATTTGCCAGGCCATAATATTGGAGTGGGTTGCCAAACTCTCCTCCAGGGGATCTTCTTGACCCAGAGATTGAACCCACATCTCCTGTGGCTCTTGCACTGCAGGCAGATTCTTTACTGCTGAGCCACTGGGGAAGCCCAAATGAGTATACTTCAGTGTAAAAAATATAAAAATTTCAAAAGTCAAGGTCATCAGAAACCAGGGAGACAGTCCAGTGAGTGAAGAGTTGAAATAAAATAAAGATTTAAGGCACCTGTATTTCTTAGTTACTGCCCCTGAGGCTTAACCTGGGTCTTGCATCTGAGGGTAGGACCTTGTTCTGAATACCATTTCTGCTGTGTAGGGAATAGTACTACTGTGAATGCAGGAAATTACAGAATGACAGGCACCCTAGGCTTGATTCCAAAACTTCCACCATCACTGATCCTTATCTTCCTTTAATCCAAGACTGCATTGCAATAGTTGACCATAGCTCAATGATAAGAAAGGAACATGGACATAATCTGCTTCACATTTATGTTACCTCTGTAGTCTGTTTAGGTTAAAATTATTCCAGATCAATAATACATGCAAAATCTCAACCTTGGCTACTTGGGATTCTCACAGCCAATAGGTGATACACACTGAGATAATGACTTGAGAGATTTTAGGAATTGATGGAAACATTTCAGATTCACAAAGGACCGTGATATCTCTTACTATGTTACTGTATGTTTCACCTATGACACCTGCAAACAAATTAAAGGGGAAAAATCACCATGCACAAGTTTAAACCAGTGGTTTTATTATACTTTCTGTTTCAGCTACCAAAATGTAAGACAAACTTCTTGCTCAATTACAGTTATTAGTTCATATCAAGTAATAGTAACATTGATTAGTTCTGCTGTCTTCTTCTCTCATACATATTATGCTATTTTCATGGTGTAAACTGTTTTTTGGGAAAAAGCAGGGTGGTGAGCATGAAGGGAGGGAAATGTCAGAGTAGGATTGGAGCTCTTGATAGTCCTGTCCCCTGTTTAAGGGCTTGGAGACTCTGACAGTAGGATCTGGGACTTCAGTCTGGGTTTTGTGGAACTTCTCAAGGTGTCGTCATTACCAGAGATCCTCATCATCCTCCTCTGTTGTCACTTATCCCCTCTTACCTCAATACTGCTTTTTCAACTCTTCAAATTAATTGTTGGACTTTCTGTACAGGTTCTGTATTGTAAAGATGTTCTTCTTTGTATAACTCTGGGATCCATGGTTCAATACCTCTTGCCTCAGCTCAAAATACTAATTTCTAAGTGTTTATCAAGGAGGACAGTTAAAATTATGAAAAAGAAATAACAAAATGAATAGATTTATTACGTCCTTTCTATGGCTTAAAATTTAATACATTTGCAAAGTCACACTTGGCTTATCAGGATCCATGGCAGTTACGATGGCATAAAGAACCTACATTTATAACTGGAGCTATAGAGGAACAGGATAGATCATCCCATTGTATAAGAAATAGCACCCCATTCAACTGTGGTTTTGTATGTACAGCAATCCTCCTTGGAAAGGAACAGCCACTACAGGGGACTCACATTCATGTTTAGCCAAGTGAGAAGAATCTATATCTTGGGGAGGGAGATAGCTATAGAATGCCAGATGTTTTCTAATTATTTTCAAATGAAATGGACTAGATTGAGTTTTAAACAAAGATAATCTGGGAGGGTAAATATATAGATTCTTCCCTTGGCTTTTATAAGTCTACCTTGACACCTGGCAAAAACAAATTTAGAAGTGGAAAAATTCACAAAGGACCGTGATATCTCTTAATATGTTACTGTATGTTTCACCTATGACACCTGCAAACAAATTAAAGGGGAAAAATCACCATGCACAAGTTTAAACCAGTGGTTTTATTATACTTTCTGTTTCAGCTACCAAAATGTAAGACAAACTTCTTGCTCAATTACAGTTATTAGTTCATATCAAGTAATAGTAACATTGATTAGTTCTGCTGTCTTCTTCTCTCATACATATTATGCTATTTTCATGGTGTAAACTGTTTTTTGGGAAAAAGCAGGGTGGTGAGCATGAAGGGAGGGAAATGTCAGAGTAGGATTGGAGCTCTTGATAGTCCTGTCCCCTGTTTAAGGGCTTGGAGACTCTGACAGTAGGATCTGGGACTTCAGTCTGGGTTTTGTGGAACTTCTCAAGGTGTCGTCATTACCAGAGATCCTCATCATCCTCCTCTGTTGTCACTTATCCCCTCTTACCTCAATACTGCTTTTTCAACTCTTCAAATTAATTGTTGGACTTTCTGTACAGGTTCTGTATTGTAAAGATGTTCTTCTTTGTATAACTCTGGGATCCATGGTTCAATACCTCTTGCCTCAGCTCAAAATACTAATTTCTAAGTGTTTATCAAGGAGGACAGTTAAAATTATGAAAAAGAAATAACAAAATGAATAGATTTATTACGTCCTTTCTATGGCTTAAAATTTAATACATTTGCAAAGTCACACTTGGCTTATCAGGATCCATGGCAGTTACGATGGCATAAAGAACCTACATTTATAACTGGAGCTATAGAGGAACAGGATAGATCATCCCATTGTATAAGAAATAGCACCCCATTCAACTGTGGTTTTGTATGTACAGCAATCCTCCTTGGAAAGGAACAGCCACTACAGGGGACTCACATTCATGTTTAGCCAAGTGAGAAGAATCTATATCTTGGGGAGGGAGATAGCTATAGAATGCCAGATGTTTTCTAATTATTTTCAAATGAAATGGACTAGATTGAGTTTTAAACAAAGATAATCTGGGAGGGTAAAATAATATAGATTCTTCCCTTGGCTTTTATAAGTACAGGTAATAAATCCACATAAGTACTCCTCACTGCCTCTATTGCAGTCTTACCTCCTGTTATTAAGCCCTGCTTTTTTTTGCCACAGGAGTCATATTCATTCTATTTATAAGCTCTTCCTTAGTCCCCTTCTTGGTCTGCTCTGTTTGAATTCAGCATAAAATGACTGAGGATTTCCCACCTCGAGACTGTCTGTTACATCAGATTGTCAACTACAAGTTGGCACTTAGCAATTACAGTGCCAGTGACTGAACAACAGGAGCATTTGCCATCCATCACTGTGGAGACTGAACCCTGTGCTGTGCAGCTGCTGGCTCTCAACAGCCCCGGGGATTGTTCAGGGTGGAGGGAGGCACTCTGTGCTCCAGAGAATCTGTTGGGGCAGGTGTTTACATAGGCAGATGTTTTTAGGAACAGATTTTGTGATCTCCATCCTTGCATCTCCTCATACCTAGAAAATCACTAAATCCCTTCATGGTGACCAACCAGAAACCCCCTTTGTAAAATGAGTGTTTAATGGTATTGAAATCCACATTCATCAAAACCTTATGTATTGATTTTCCTCCTGCTGCATCTTTAGAGCAAACTCTTCAGAGCTTTCTGAGGTACTGCCTCCTGGGCTACAGTCCTAATTGTGCCCCAAATAAAACTTAACTTGCAACTCTCAAGTTGTTTATCTTTTAAAAAAGTCGACAAGATGATGCCTCCAGGAATCTCAGAGTTATTTGAAGCTGAAGGGCCCTAAAAGTTTGGGCAAGAACCCAGCAAACCCAGAATGCACTCTCTACTCTTTCTGGGATATGAGCTAATTCCAGAAAAGCATTGACCTTCTTCTCTGGGGAGGAATAATCAGTAAAAGTGCAGAATCTGGGCAAAATTAAAGCTGCAATTCAAAGGAAATGGAATCACAGAAGAGTGAGAATGGCTCTCCACCTAAAACAGATGGATTGGAGGAAGCAAATACCTTCAAAAACTATTTCACACATGCTCTCAACATATTTTAAAATGATGCTCTATCTATAAAACTAATACGATGGGGACATTACATCCCCTTCAGAGCAGTCTTCTCAGCGTTTATCTGCGAGGGTGTTTACTGGCCTTGAAGTCCTAAGAACGTCCACTGAATAAAACATAACTCAAATTTAGGCTGTGCATTTTTTTTCAGTTGATAATCCCAATCCTAGAAGAACCAATATGCAGGTAGAGGAAAGTGTTGCAGTGAAAAGGAAAAAAGGGGAATGAGTTTTTCACTTCCCCATTTCTGAGAAGATAAAGAGAACAGTGAGCAGATCTGAACATTCCTGGTTTCTTCACTTGAACTGCTCCTGGCTCTGAATGTCTGTAACTAAGTTTGCTTTTCTGCCTCCTAACTCTGCGGGAGCTACACTTCACACCAAATTTTCCTTTGACTTTATGCTAAATGCATCCTGTATCTGGTGTTTACCCTTACAGCACCTTCTCCTTTGTGGTTAACATATGAGAAAGAAAGCCACAGGGTGAACTGCCAGACTTAATTACTGGGTTACTAACGCCAGTCTATGACTGTTTTTGAAACAACGCAAGAGGAAGAAAGCAAGATCCTAACATCTTTGTTCCTCATCACCGACTGCTTACTGTGAGCCCAGCCTTACAGAAGCTCCTATACTCCTCACTGAGGGTGGGCACAGTTCTTGAAGCATGAGCCTACCAAGTTTTCCTCTGCTGCCGAGAATTAAAATCACCTTTCTATTTCCTACAAACTGTGTCTCTGTATTTTTCATTCAACTTTGGTGGGTAGAGAAGATAAAGATTTTGACCAGCAACAAAAGGACATTTAAATACTGTCAAATAGTTACAATATGATGTAATTCTGAGTAATAAACTCAAATCTGCCTCTGTCAGGATTGCCTTGCCTTATAAAATCCTGCAAATCCTTTAAACCCAGCTCAAATCCTGCTTCCCACAAGAATCCCTAAGTGCTCTGTTCAGCCCAAATAAACCTCTCATTCAGCTCTCACCTCCTCCAGTGGATGTATTAACTAACATTCATGTTTGTATCTTTCTTCCATTTGATTTTATATTCTTAAAGGACAGAAGCTGCACATTAGCCATCTTTGTATTCTCCTATTTGGCCTATAAATATAGTCATTTTTATATAGCAAACACTGAATGTTTATTGAACGGAAATAAACTATATTACATTAATCAGATTCATTCTCATGAAATCTACAAATACATGGTTCCTCCATTTTAGAATAGGAAGATCAGCAATTGCAACATATTTCTAGTTAATAGTCTTAATTTTGGTGAGAAATTATTTGCCTGGACTCTAAAAAGGGTATCTGAAGGTTTTAATTATTATGAGTATATTCTGAACAGAAGTTGAATTGAATTATTCTCTAATGGTGCTAACAATATTTCTACCCATTGATTATTATTGGTTGTATTTAGGAAAATTTAGATGGGGATTACAGTGGAGAAAAGTAAGAACCAAAATTATGGGAAATGAAGTTGGAAAGAAGGAGGTGGGTGAGAACCTTCAGAGAGCCGTGAATGAGAGGAAAAAATTAGCACTTCATGGGGCCATTGTAGCTTCTTTGCTTAAGGATTGACTGACTGAGGATGGCCTTTCAATCTTACCTGTCTGGGCCTTCATTTACAATAAGGTTTAGCTTGCGACAGTTCCACAAAGAAATCTAAAATTTTGTTGTTGTTGTTAATCTAAATTAACATTTAAAAAATAGAATGGGGGCTTCCCTGGTGGTCCAGTGGATAAAGAGTCCACCTTGCAATGCAGGGGACACCAGTTTGATCCCTGGCCTGGGAAGATCCTACATACCACGGAGTGGCTGGACCTGTGTGTCCAATTATGAGCAGGTGCTCTGGAGCACATGCGTCCACAGCCGGTGCTCTGCAAGGAGAGAGGCCACTTCAATGGGAGGCCCACGCAGGCCAAAGAATAAAGATGGATGAAAATAAATAAAAAACCAATGGAAGAGGCCAAAATTAAAAAACAAAACAAACACAAACAAAAAATAGAATGGTAAAAGTATGGTAAAAATAAAAGGAGCTATAAAATGAATTAGATGGAAGAGATCTTGGAGACAGGATGCTCCTAATAGAGAAACTGTTTTGTCTTGTTTTCAGTAAGAGGAAGTGAAAGCAGAGACGGGGTGGAAGGAAGGAAGGGACAGGAAGTGAAAATCACAGGAAACTTGTTGTTTTACTTACCAATAGCTACCTCTAGCTACCTCTGAAAGCCTTTTCATTTACCAATGATTCATTCTCTTTTGAGGTTTTTTTGGACTTCGTTTTTTGTTTGTTACTACTGATTGCAATAATAAAGCACTGAGTTAGCACCCTCACCATATGTTAAGGCCTTGAAAACAAATGTAAAGGAAAAAGATGTTTCTTGTTTGAAAAATTCTTTGTGATTTTACTTTTTCAAGCATTCAGGAAATAACTCTGAAAGGGTTGGTGATTGAGATCATTTAGCAGTATTGTTTTCTGCCGTGCTCCCTATTGAGTATACTTTGATGGGGAGTGTTATTCAGAGTACTGAGGTGTAGACGATTTCTTCAGTACTTTGCAATGGTTTCCACATAATGGTGAAAAACATGTTCCCTTGGGCCCAAGCCAAAGGTTTTTAATCTTTTGCTCAGAAAAGCGACCTTGTCATATAAAATAGTAGCTGAGGAACTGGCTCTTACCTTTTAATGAAAGAGAGGCAATAGGCACTGACATTTTCTTGCAATATTTTGTAAGTTTAGTACCAAATGTAGCTGACTTACTAGAAATGTAGACTTGTCTCAAGTTCATTTCAGGTAACATTTTAGAGTTTATTTCATTCCCTTCCTTTATTTTCAGAAAACAAAATATATTGGAATACACAAATAAAAGAAAAATATTCAGTTCAAAAATAAAAACCAAGCAGCTACATCAATTTTGGAATTAGAATTTTCAAAAAGACAAGCTGTTCAATTCCACTTGCTCTTCAAGATATGATCTCAAGTGCCCTCGGCCTGCCATGGCTTGGAGCCAGACCTGGAGTGGGGCTTGGGTTCCCAGCCAGAGACTGAGGCTGAGTCTCATCAGTGAAAGCACCAGATCCTAGACCCTAGACCAGCAGTCGGCGACAAGGGTCCTAGCCTTTGACCTTGCAGAAAAGAATTTTCACAAAGATGAAAAGTAGTGAAGCAAGTAATCATTAAGAGGAAAAAGTACTATTCGTATGTGTGGACAGACACACGGAAAGGCTCAGGGAGCGAGTCATTGAATCCTGCTCCTATGATAGTCTGAATTACTTTCATGGAATATTTCTTTTGGTTTTCCTTTGGTCAATCATTTGATTTGCCTGGTTCACAGTCCATATTGGGTGTATCTCAGGATCTCTTAGCCAAGATGAATTTTATTGAAAAGGCATCTGGGTAGAACATCCCTTGACATAACTCACCTTTGGCCTCCAAGGAGCCTTATCTGTCCATGTATGGTCAGGGAAGTCTCCTGACTTTGGAAAGAAGAGATATGTGGTCTGAAAAGGGATCAGCCTCCTCCCTTAATTGCCCTGCTATTCTTGTCTTGGAATTTTGGCCAACAGAGAATTGAGTCCCTGTAATAAACGTGTTGATAAAAGGTAGAGAATCATCGACCTCAGGTAGACAGCATCAAGGGTTTATTCAAGCTGTGCACAGGAAGAGAGCCAGAAGTCAAAGAGAAAATGGTGCCATGGATGAGGATGAAGGGGTGGGCAAGGAGTGGAACTGAAAGGAAGGGAAGGAGTGGTACCAAGTGAGACCGTGGGCAGAGTGTTTTGTAGAGGCGGAGACTCCAGGAGGGTGTGGCTGGCACAGGATGGAAGGAACAACTCAGCTCTTGGAGACTTTTCAATTCCATCAGTCTCCAATTACTTTACTCTGGGGTGGGCCTGGGGGCGTCCATCTGCCTCTTGCCTCAGTATAACATATTGAGAAATGTACTTTCAAGTTCATTTCAGGTAAATTTAGATTTATTTCATTCCCTTCCTTTATTTTCAGAAAACAAAATATATTGGAATACACAAATAAAAGAAAAATATTCAGTTCAAAAATAAAAACCAAGCAGCTACATCAATTTTGGAATTAGAATTTTCAAAAAGACAAGCTGTTCAATTCCACTTGCTCTTCAAGATATGATCTCAAGTGCCCTCGGCCTGCCATGGCTTGGAGCCAGACCTGGAGTGGGGCTTGGGTTCCCAGCCAGAGACTGAGGCTGAGTCTCATCAGTGAAAGCACCAGATCCTAGACCCTAGACCAGCAGTCGGCGACAAGGGTCCTAGCCTTTGACCTTGCAGAAAAGAATTTTCACAAAGATGAAAAGTAGTGAAGCAAGTAATCATTAAGAGGAAAAAGTACTATTCGTATGTGTGGACAGACACACGGAAAGGCTCAGGGAGCGAGTCATTGAATCCTGCTCCTATGATAGTCTGAATTACTTTCATGGAATATTTCTTTTGGTTTTCCTTTGGTCAATCATTTGATTTGCCTGGTTCACAGTCCATATTGGGTGTATCTCAGGATCTCTTAGCCAAGATGAATTTTATTGAAAAGGCATCTGGGTAGAACATCCCTTGACATAACTCACCTTTGGCCTCCAAGGAGCCTTATCTGTCCATGTATGGTCAGGGAAGTCTCCTGACTTTGGAAAGAAGAGATATGTGGTCTGAAAAGGGATCAGCCTCCTCCCTTAATTGCCCTGCTATTCTTGTCTTGGAATTTTGGCCAACAGAGAATTGAGTCCCTGTAATAAACGTGTTGATAAAAGGTAGAGAATCATCGACCTCAGGTAGACAGCATCAAGGGTTTATTCAAGCTGTGCACAGGAAGAGAGCCAGAAGTCAAAGAGAAAATGGTGCCATGGATGAGGATGAAGGGGTGGGCAAGGAGTGGAACTGAAAGGAAGGGAAGGAGTGGTACCAAGTGAGACCGTGGGCAGAGTGTTTTGTAGAGGCGGAGACTCCAGGAGGGTGTGGCTGGCACAGGATGGAAGGAACAACTCAGCTCTTGGAGACTTTTCAATTCCATCAGTCTCCAATTACTTTACTCTGGGGTGGGCCTGGGGGCGTCCATCTGCCTCTTGCCTCAGTATAACATATTGAGAAATGGAGTTTTCATTATTACATCCCAAACTGAAGTTATTTCCAAATAATTATTGTTCCACTTTTCACAAGCTAATTGTAAACAGACCTGATGACCAACATTTCCTAAATATGATGCTGAAAGCCCAGTCTCTTGTACATTAGCACCAAATGGAATCTCAGAGACAAAGTTTGGGGTGAAGTAGAAAGAATTGTTTTATTGCTTTGTCAAACAAAGGGGGCCACAGCAGGCTCCCACCTTAAAAATAAACTAGGTGTTTTGATAAGTGTCAACTACAAATTGGCATTGACCAATTACATTGCCAATGACTGAACCAAGGCATTCACCATCTGCCTCTGTGGAGACTGACCTCCGTGCTGTGACAGCTGCTGACCATCAACACTCCTGGAGGTTGTTCAGCATGGAGTAGGCCCTCTGTGCTCCAGGGAATCTGGTGGGGCAGGTCTTTAGATAGGTAAGTATTTTTAGGAACAGATTTATTATCTCAATCCTTGCATCTCCTCATATTTAGAAAAGCACTAAATCTCTTCATGGTGACATCAGATCCTCATGACTAACTGAAAATGCTTTGTAAAATGATTGTTTATTGGTATGGAACTCCTCCTTCCTCAAAATGTTATATATTGATTTTCCTCCTGCTACCTCTTTGGATAGTCTCGCAGAGCTATCTGGGGTGCTGCCTCTGAGGCTGCAGTCCTAATTATGCCCCAAATAAAACTTAACCTGCAACTCTCAAGTTGTTCATTTTTTTTTAGTTGACAGGAGTTTATATAGCAATAGTTCAAGTGTGGTGTGCTGACAAGTGTGGCTGGATGCAGGGTCTGCATGCACCCTAAGTGTTATAAAGTGTGAATCATCGACCTCAGGTAGACAGCATCAAGGGTTTATTCAAGCTGTGCACAGGAAGAGAGCCAGAAGTCAAAGAGAAAATGGTGCCATGGATGAGGATGAAGGGGTGGGCAAGGAGTGGAACTGAAAGGAAGGGAAGGAGTGGTACCAAGTGAGACCGTGGGCAGAGTGTTTTGTAGAGGCGGAGACTCCAGGAGGGTGTGGCTGGCACAGGATGGAAGGAACAACTCAGCTCTTGGAGACTTTTCAATTCCATCAGTCTCCAATTACTTTACTCTGGGGTGGGCCTGGGGGCGTCCATCTGCCTCTTGCCTCAGTATAACATATTGAGAAATGGAGTTTTCATTATTACATCCCAAACTGAAGTTATTTCCAAATAATTATTGTTCCACTTTTCACAAGCTAATTGTAAACAGACCTGATGACCAACATTTCCTAAATATGATGCTGAAAGCCCAGTCTCTTGTACATTAGCACCAAATGGAATCTCAGAGACAAAGTTTGGGGTGAAGTAGAAAGAATTGTTTTATTGCTTTGTCAAACAAAGGGGGCCACAGCAGGCTCCCACCTTAAAAATAAACTAGGTGTTTTGATAAGTGTCAACTACAAATTGGCATTGACCAATTACATTGCCAATGACTGAACCAAGGCATTCACCATCTGCCTCTGTGGAGACTGACCTCCGTGCTGTGACAGCTGCTGACCATCAACACTCCTGGAGGTTGTTCAGCATGGAGTAGGCCCTCTGTGCTCCAGGGAATCTGGTGGGGCAGGTCTTTAGATAGGTAAGTATTTTTAGGAACAGATTTATTATCTCAATCCTTGCATCTCCTCATATTTAGAAAAGCACTAAATCTCTTCATGGTGACATCAGATCCTCATGACTAACTGAAAATGCTTTGTAAAATGATTGTTTATTGGTATGGAACTCCTCCTTCCTCAAAATGTTATATATTGATTTTCCTCCTGCTACCTCTTTGGATAGTCTCGCAGAGCTATCTGGGGTGCTGCCTCTGAGGCTGCAGTCCTAATTATGCCCCAAATAAAACTTAACCTGCAACTCTCAAGTTGTTCATTTTTTTTTAGTTGACAGGAGTTTATATAGCAATAGTTCAAGTGTGGTGTGCTGACAAGTGTGGCTGGATGCAGGGTCTGCATGCACCCCTTTAATTTTATCCCAGATGGCTGGTCTCCTCATCTTGATGAACTTCTCTGGATCTTTAAACCTTGCCTCAGGTGGTTTCTTTGCTGCTGCTCCTTTGACTAGCAACTGTTCTAATTTACCCCTTGGAACTCTGGGAAGGTCATGAAGGCTGGAATCCTGTGTTCAAGAAACAACGACAAAAAACGTGTCCATGCCCAGGAGCCCCACAGGGTCCTGCTTGGCCTCAAGTACAAAAGGTAAAATGATAACATTCAATAAAACATGACTTTGAGATGTTCTGAAACTGAAGATATTTGTTTGCAATTGAGAATTTTTTATCTTACACTGATACTAAGCAGGACCATTCTTGGCGTTTCTGGGCACAAAAGCCTTTTTGTGTCTCTGTTTTCTTGTTAGCAGGAGATAGGCTTTATTCAGCCTCCATATGTAGGTTATACCTCATAAATACTGACTGAGCTTGCGCGCAGCTTCTATAACCTTTATTAGGGAAGGGAGGGGATGCAGAGTCAAGGGTTGTTCTTGTCAGCTACACACTGGCTCTTACCAATTTGATTGCCAATGAATGGACGACAGGGGCATTTGCCATCTGCCTCTGCAGAGATTGAGCACAGAATCTGGAGCTGCTGACTTTTAACACCCCCTGAAGGAAATCAGGGGAGGCAAGGCATTCTGTGCTCCTGGCAATCTGGTGGAGCGGGTCTTTAGATAGGTAAATAGTTTTTAGGAACAGCTTTTATTATCTCAATCCTTGCATCTCCTCACATCTATAAAAGTGCTGAATTCCTTCATGGAGACACCACAGACCCAAACCATTTGTAAAACAAAACTCCTTGGAAACCCTTTGTTTGACGGCATTTTGAACTCCCCCCACACCAAAATCCTTATATTGGCTTTCCTCCCTGCCTCTTCAGAGCAGTCTCTCAGAGCTATCTGGGGTGCTGCCTCCTGGGCTGTGGTTCTAATTATGCCCCAAATAAAACTTAACCCACTACTCTCAAGTTGTTCGTCTTTTTTAGTCGACATTGTTTTTCAGTTGCTAAGTCATGTTGTTCAGACTCTGTGATGCTGACTGCAGCATGCCAGGCTTCCCAGTGCTTCATTATCTCCTGGAGTTTGCTCAGATCCATGTCCATTGAGTCAATAATGCCAAACAATCACCTCATCCTCTGTCTCCTCCCTTCTTCTCCTGCCCTCAGTCTTTCCCAGCATCCGGGTCTTTCTCAATGAGTCAGCTCTTCACATCAGGTCGCCAAAGTATTGGAGCTTCAGCATCAGCCTCAGTCCTTCCAATGACTATTCAGGGTTGATTTCCTTTAGGATTGACTGGTTTGATCTCCCTGCTGTCCAACACACTCTCAAGAATCTTCTCCAGCACCACATTTTCTCTAAAGTGAGTATTTTGTCTCATTTTCATGCTTTTGTTATATTCTTTAGGAACCAAAGAAACATAAATTTCAGCATCGCAAATTTCAGTTAGTACAATCCAAAGTGAACTTTACTTTTACAACTCAATTTTTTAAAAAAAAATTTTGTTCTTTTAATTGAAGTATAATACCTTTACAGAGTTTTGTTGTTTACTGCTATTGACTAAAAAAAGATGAAGAACTTGAGAGTCGTGGGTTGAGTTTTATTTGGGGCAGCATTAGGACTGCAGCCTGGAAGTGTTATAGGGCACGCTGAGTAACACACCGAACTCAGCACGTAGCAGATGAAAAAGAGGTTTATTAGGCTGGCATCAGCGACCACCCACAAGAAACTAAGTTTCCTGCGAGGGCCCCGACCTGAAGCAGAAGGTGATTTTTTTTTTTTTTTTAAGATTTATTTATTTATTTATTTTGGGCGGGGGTCGGGTTGGGGAGGGAGGGGAGTGGGCGGGCCACTTCTATTGGTCTTCCATTGCTCTATTTTTCATCTGTCTTTGTTCTTTGGCTCCTGCGGGCCTCCCATCGCGTGGCGTCCCGTTGTCGCAGAGCGCCAGCTCTGGGCGCATGCGCCAGAGCTCTGGCTCGGTGATTGGACACATCAGTCCATGTCGCAGGAGCCCGCGCTGAGCAGTCTCTCAGAGCTCTGGGGTGCTGCCTCCTGGGCTGTGGTTCTAATTATGCCCCAAATAAAACTTAACCCACTACTCTCAAGTTGTTCGTCTTTTTTAGTCGACATTGTTTTTCAGTTGCTAAGTCATGTTGTTCAGACTCTGTGATGCTGACTGCAGCATGCCAGGCTTCCCAGTGCTTCATTATCTCCTGGAGTTTGCTCAGATCCATGTCCATTGAGTCAATAATGCCAAACAATCACCTCATCCTCTGTCTCCTCCCTTCTTCTCCTGCCCTCAGTCTTTCCCAGCATCCGGGTCTTTCTCAATGAGTCAGCTCTTCACATCAGGTCGCCAAAGTATTGGAGCTTCAGCATCAGCCTCAGTCCTTCCAATGACTATTCAGGGTTGATTTCCTTTAGGATTGACTGGTTTGATCTCCCTGCTGTCCAACACACTCTCAAGAATCTTCTCCAGCACCACATTTTCTCTAAAGTGAGTATTTTGTCTCATTTTCATGCTTTTGTTATATTCTTTAGGAACCAAAGAAACATAAATTTCAGCATCGCAAATTTCAGTTAGTACAATCCAAAGTGAACTTTACTTTTACAACTCAATTTTTTAAAAAAAAATTTTGTTCTTTTAATTGAAGTATAATACCTTTACAGAGTTTTGTTGTTTACTGCTATTGACTAAAAAAAGATGAAGAACTTGAGAGTCGTGGGTTGAGTTTTATTTGGGGCAGCATTAGGACTGCAGCCTGGAAGTGTTATAGGGCACGCTGAGTAACACACCGAACTCAGCACGTAGCAGATGAAAAAGAGGGTTATTAGGCTGGCATCAGCGACCACCCACAAGAAAGGAAGTTTCCTGCGAGGCCCCGACCTGAAGCAGAAGGTGATTTTTTTTTTTTTTTTAAGGTTTATTTATTTATTTATTTTGGGCGGGGGTCGGGTTGGGGAGGGAGGGGAGTGGGCGGGCCACTTCTATTGGTCTTCCATTGCTCTATTTTTCATCTGTCTTTGTTCTTTGGCTCCTGCGGGCCTCCCATCGCGGTGGCGTCTGTTGTCGCAGAGCGCCAGCTCTGGGCGCATGCGCTCCAGAGCTCTGGCTCGGTGATTGGACACATCAGTCCAGCCGCTCCACGGCACATGGGATCTTCCCAGGCCAGGGATCGAACCCGCGCCCCTTGCACTGCAAGGCGGTGTCCTTATCCACTGGACCACCAGGGGAAGCCCAGAAGGTGATTTTTTAAAGGCTGGTAGAATCAATGGCACGAGTCCACTCCCCTGATTGGAATTACTTTCCCACATACCCACACATTCCATCCCGCATGCCCATACATTTCATTTTCTTTGATAAGGATTAGTCGTTCTGAACAGGCTAGTCTTATGACCAGGAAACAATAATCAAGAAAAACATATAATCACCATAACAACCTAGAGGGACCATAATATCCCAGGGGCTTTCCATAACAGTTATGCATTCCTGCTCAACATAACAGTCTAGGGGTTTTACCATGAATCATAGACAGTTTTGATATAGGGTACAATCAATAAAGATGAACAGAAAGCAATCAATGAAAACAGAGAGTAATTTAGTCTAACAGGTGAATCACTGGCCAGTAATCATTAGTAAACCATTATGCATTCCTTTCTACAGATGACAGCACCTCAGATAACTCTGAGAGACTATATAAGGTTTTGAGGAAGGGGAGCTTAATACAAATAGCAAAGGTTTTGGATTAATCACAAAGATCTGATGTCACCAGAAGGGATTTAGTGCTTTTCTAAATATGAGGAGATGCAAGGATTGAGATAATAAATCTGTTCCTAAAAATACTCACCTATCTAAAGACCTGCCCCACCAGATTCCCTGGAGCATAGAGTGCCTCACTCCACCCTGGACTGCCTCTGGGGGTGTTGAAGGTCAGCAGCTGTCAGCACGGGGTCAGTCTCGAGAGGCAGATGGTGAATGTCTTTGTTCAGTCATTGGTAATGTAATTGGTAAACGCCAATTGCAGTTGACACTGCCAGACATCAACATGAATCAGCCATAGGTATACATATGTCTCTTCCCTCTTGAACTTCCCTCCCATCTCCCTCCCCACCTCACCCCTCCAGGTTGTTACAGAGCTTCTCTTTGAGTTCCCTGAGTCCTACAGCAAAATTCCCCTTGGTTATCTATTTTACATATGGTAATGTAAGTTTCCATGTTATTCTTTCCATACATCTCACCCTGTCCTCCCTCCCCACTAATGCCTGTAAGTCTGTTTTCTATGTCTTTTCTCCATTGCTACCCTGCAAATAAATTCATCAGTACCATCTTTCTAGATTCCATATATATGTGTTAGTATACAATATTTATCTTTCTCTTTCTAACTTATTTCACTCTGTATAATAGGCTCTAGTTTCATCCACCTCACTAGAACTGATTCAAATACATTCTTTTTTATGCCTGAGTAATATTCCATTGTATATATGCACTGCAGCTTCTCTATCCATTCATCTGTTGATGGACATCTAGGCTGCTTCCATGTTCTAGCTATTGTAAACAGTCCTGCATTGAACAATGGGGTACATGTGTCTTTTTCAATTTTGGTTTCTTCAGGGTGGTTTCTCCTATTAGTTGGATTGCTGGGTCATATAGTGGTTTTATTCTTAGTTTTTAAAGGAATCTCCATGCTGCTTTCCATAGTGGCTGTTTCAATTTACAGTCCCACAAACAGTGCAAGAGAGTTCCCTTTTTTCCACACCCTCTCCAGCATTTATTGTTTGTAGACTTTTTGTTGATAGCCATTCAGACTGGTGTGAGGTGCTATCTAAGTTTTGATTTACATTTCTCTAATAATAAGTGATACTGAGCATCTTTTCATGTATTTGTTGGCCATCTGTATGCCTTCTTTGGAAAGAGGTCTTTTTAGGTCTTTTTCTCACTTTTTGATTGGGTTGTTTGTTTTTTTGGCATTGAATTCTACAACTCAATTTGATCTCACTTTTCATTGTATAGCCTATTGAAAAGCAGGAAAAAAAAAAACCCACCCAGCCCATTCTTATAGTTTTCCAAGTCAGTAGAGATTGAATTTTGTCCATTCAAGTTTCTCTTTACCTCTTTACCTCCTTCAGGGATAGTTTCTGGACTCCATAAGATGAACATTGTAGGGATGGGCACAAATAGTGAATGTGAGTTCATGGTCCCTGACAATATCACTATGCTTTCTGCTACGAACGTATTTGGGATGTCCTCTTGGTCTTGCATGGTAACTGCTGTGGCAAGAAAAGAATGTGGCTATTTTTCTTGACTCTGTGCCAGGAGTGATACTTAACAGATTTCAGTCAGTGACTGAAATATCACACCCTTTTCAACATAAGTATCCTCACTTCTTTTAAAGAACTTTAGGCAGGTAATGGCCCTCACCTTCAATAAATTTCCACATTCTGTCAATTGGAATGACATTTACACCTTTTTCCTCACCATTTGTGAGTTAACAACAACCACAAAAAAAATCAAGAGCATTTACCCTGTGTCACTTGCCCATTATTTTTAATCCCCAATTAAGTTAAACACCTAGGCCTCATCTCAACTCTCACCTACTGTAAATTTATTTTATAAAGAAGGTGAAGAAAAGTGAGGTAAAACATTAATTCACATGAATGGTAACTATTTTCAAATTCTCCACCTTCCACAGACATCCTTGACTGTTTTCCATAAGACCATTTCTTCCAAATTTGATGTCTTTGTCCGTTGGTCTTGACAAATTTCTCAGGCTTCAAAGAGACCCACATGCTTCAGGCTTCAAAGGAGAGGGGTCATTGAGGAGAAACACATGCTAATTAGTGTAAACAAAATTTATACTCTGGCCTAAGCTGATGTTTATGGTGGAACCTGGTAAGATTATTGATGGAGGCTCTGGTGGTAACAAAGGATTACCATAGAAGTCAGCTAAATGTCTGAGAAGGTAAATGCTTCTGTAGATGGATAATCAGTTTGGTCTGCACTTGAGTCTAATTAGGAGAAAATGAGTGCTAATTTTTGAAGCTCAATTGCATTTCATAGTTTAAAGTACTAACCCAGTAGAGGCTGTTGATCAGAGAACTGACATCATTTTGCATAGACTGTCAGGGCAGACTCTACCTACAGAGTGGCAGAATATTGGCATGAGAAGACTGTTGGGTCGCTGCAGCAGTGGGCTAACGTCGCTGATTGCAGAAGGCCAGCGATAAGAAACCCCCTTCCAGTGATAAGAAATCCCTTCCTGCTTACTGTCGTGAAAACTGCCTGCCAAAATTTTCCACTGCCAGTCTATAAAACCTCCCCCACCCCATCCCTGGGTGCAAATTCACTGGCCCTGCCTCTTGGGACCACGTGAATCTCACCCGGGAATGTTGTCCCAATAAACGTGGCCTGAGTTGTCTCTGCTCTAACCTGGTCCAGCTCGTTCCTGCAGAGCAGAATATCTGTCTGATGGTGGCCTGTATGGGGAGGAGATTGTGCCCCACGTTCCCCTCATGAGGGCCTTTCCTCTCCCCTACCTAGAGACACTAGAAACGTGGCAAGAAGCCTTGGCCTTCAACCCCATCTGGCAGCAGTGAGTGGTGATTTCCTCCATCACTCTTGCCTTCGTCGCCCGAGACACTGGCTTTCTAGGACCCCTGCTCCTCTGTTCTCTGTCCAAAAATCCTACGTATGTCAGAGGCTCCTCCACCTTTGGGTTCTCCAGCCTCAGAACTGCTGCGGAGATGTCCCTGCAATTCTTTGGTGTCCATCTCTTTCAAGGGATTTTTGTGGGATGACAGAGCGCAGGGACGCCTGTCTCTGTCTGGCCTCACTCCATTATATGGTCCAAGACCATTCCATGGCTCTAGACAGATACCAGGGACTCCTGTCTCTGTCCAGTCCTGTTGTCACGGCTCTAGGCGGATACCAGGGATGCCCGTTTCTGTCCAGTCCTGTTGCCAGTCTAGGGTGACGACAGTATGGGTACTGAGAGTCCAAACCAGACCCCCAGACTCCTCTGGGTTGTCTTATCCAAAATTTCTCCAAATTATGACTCTCCCTAGATCTGCCCTAAGTGCACCAATCAAAATGACCAAAGGATGGAACTTCTGACTTTAACGTCCTCACAGATTTAGATAATTTCTGCCGAAGGAACGTGAAATGGCTAGAGGTCCCTTATGTCCTGGCCTTTGGGACATATGCTCCCGTCCCTCCCTCAGCTCTGGCTGCCCCACCACCCAAGTCCTCCTAGCCAGAGAGAGCTCCCCCAGACCTAAGCCCGCCGCCCCGTCTTTGCCTGAAGTCGATCCTTCCTCTCTTTCTGACCCACCTGAACTCCTTTCTCTTCCTCCAACCCGCCCCACCCTATCCGGGATCCACTCCGCCTCTTCTGCCTCCCAGCCATCTGCCCCTCCTGCCCAAGCCTACTCTTCCAGCCCTCCCCTCCAACACCGCTCCAAGGGATCCACTCCGCCCCCTCTTCTGCCCTCCCAGCCATCCGTATACCCCCTTGGGAGTTGTCTCTGCTCTAACCTGGTCCACCTTGAGCAGAATATCTGTCTGATGGTGGCCTGTATGGGGAGGAGATTGTGCCCCACGTTCCCCTCATGAGGGCCTTTCCTCTCCCCTACCTAGAGACACTAGAAACGTGGCAAGAAGCCTTGGCCTTCAACCCCATCTGGCAGCAGTGAGTGGTGATTTCCTCCATCACTCTTGCCTTCGTCGCCCGAGACACTGGCTTTCTAGGACCCCTGCTCCTCTGTTCTCTGTCCAAAAATCCTACGTATGTCAGAGGCTCCTCCACCTTTGGGTTCTCCAGCCTCAGAACTGCTGCGGAGATGTCCCTGCAATTCTTTGGTGTCCATCTCTTTCAAGGGATTTTTGTGGGATGACAGAGCGCAGGGACGCCTGTCTCTGTCTGGCCTCACTCCATTATATGGTCCAAGACCATTCCATGGCTCTAGACAGATACCAGGGACTCCTGTCTCTGTCCAGTCCTGTTGTCACGGCTCTAGGCGGATACCAGGGATGCCCGTTTCTGTCCAGTCCTGTTGCCAGTCTAGGGTGACGACAGTATGGGTACTGAGAGTCCAAACCAGACCCCCAGACTCCTCTGGGTTGTCTTATCCAAAATTTCTCCAAATTAAGACTCTCCCTAGATCTGCGCCCTAAGTGCACCAATCAAAATGACCAAAGGATGGAACTTCTGACTTTAACGTCCTCACAGATTTAGATAATTTCTGCCGAAGGAACGTGAAATGGCTAGAGGTCCCTTATGTCCTGGCCTTTTGGGACATATGCTCCCGTCCCTCCCTCAGCTCTGGCTGCCCCACCACCCAAGTCCTCCTAGCCAGAGAGAGCTCTCCCAGACCTAAGCCCGCCACCCCGACTTTGCCTGAAGTCGATCCTTCCTCTCTTTCTGACCCACCTGAACACCTTTCTCATCCTCCAACCCGCCCCCACCCTATCCGGGATCCACTCCGCCCTCTTCTGCCTCCCAGCCATCTGCCCCTCCTGCCCAAGCCTACTCTTCCAGCCCTCCCTCTCCAACACCGCTCCAAGATTCCTCCTCCTTCTCCTGAGACATCCCTGGCTCTATTCTTCACCAAGCGACCGCCCCACACCCTTCTCCCTCAGGATCCCCTATCAGCTCTCACATGTTCTCGAATTCCAAGTTCTAGCTCAACTGAGCCTCCTACTCTTCTCTGTCCCCTCTGGGAGGTCGCCAGTGCTGAAGGGGTGGTTCCAGTACATGTTCCTTTCTCTCTAGGTGACCTCTCCCAAATCGAAAAATGCCTCAGGTCTTTCTCAACTCACCTCAATCTATATGCTGTGTTTTAGATAACCAATCAAAATGGCCAAAAGACGAGACTTTTAATTTTAATATCCTCACTGATCTGGACAATTTCTGCCATAGGAATGGGAAATGGTTTCAGGCTCCTTATATACAGGCTTTCAGATTGGGAAGCTCCTGAACTTCTTCCCCTCCCTTTTTCACTCCCTCCCTTTTCATTCTCTCTCTCTCTCCCTCTCTCTCCAAACTCATGTTCATCACTCCTCCTACTCTACCCGATACTGGTTGCTCTCCACTGATGGGGCCGCCCGGGGTTCTTTCCCTTCCCCCTTCTCGGCCTCCCCCCCTGCCCTGGTCTGGGTCCATCTCTCCCTCTGGCCCGGCACTCCACCCCTTCTGCCCTGACCTCGGCCCCATCAGCACCTTCACCTCCAGGGTCCCCCATGGGCTCCCACGCTCGCTCTCAGGACCCACCCTCTGCTTCTGCTGGCTGCCCTCCACTGTGGCTGTTGTCCACTGCGGGGGTCACCGGTCTTCTGCCAACCCCATTGCTTGCAGCGGTGCTCGGGCGGACTCTGTTGCTCGGGGTCTCGCTCTGGAGCCCTGCTCTTCCCCCGTCACTGACCCACCTGCAAGCCTTCTCTTTCCCTCCTGCTCTCCCTTTCGCTCCTCTGATGCCACTCTCCCTCCCGTTCCTCCAGCCTTCCAGTCTAGGACTGGTTGGCTCCCACCCACACTGGGGTCCCATTCCTCCAGCCCTCCAGTTCAGGACTGGTTGACTCCCACCCACACTCTTGAGACCCAACACCAACTCAAGCCAATCACCCTCCTCTTCTATGCCCTCTTCGCCTAATCTACTCCAGATATCTGTAAAAAAAAAACTTAAACGGGCAGAAGACAGTCCACAAACCCCTATCCAAGATCTGCTAAACATGGCCTTTAAAGTGTTCAATGCCAAGAAAAAGAAGCTAAGGCAGCTCACCAGGCTCGTTTTGCAGCAAAAGATTACGTTCCAAACCCAAGCCTCGGTAGCTGCCCTGAGGCTGGCAGCTCCTAAGAGCCAGAAGAGAGGGGGTCCTACACATCGATGGACTCCACAAGGGGTCTGCTTCAAATGTGGCAAGGATGGTCACTGGGCTAGATGATGCCCAATCCTCAGACACTCACTAAGCCTTGCCCCGCGTGTGGCCAATCAGGTCACTGAAAGAGCAACTGTCCACATAGACCCAGTGCATCCCTGGCACCTCCATGTGGGGGTCCCACTGGTCCTGCTCTCCCAACGCTGAAACTACTTGGCCTGGCTGGTGACTGATGCCGCCTGGACTCGAAGACACCCATCACCCTCATTGAGCCCAGGGTAACACCCCAGGTAGCAGGTAAGTCTATTTCATCCTTGATAGACATGGGGGCTAGCTTCTCTGTACTGCCGAGCCATTCAGGATACTGGTTGCTCTCCACTGATGGGGCCGCCCGGGGTTCTTTCCCTTCCCCCTTCTCGGCCTCCCCCCCTGCCCTGGTCTGGGTCCATCTCTCCCTCTGGCCCGGCACTCCACCCCTTCTGCCCTGACCTCGGCCCCATCAGCACCTTCACCTCCAGGGTCCCCCATGGGCTCCCACGCTCGCTCTCAGGACCCACCCTCTGCTTCTGCTGGCTGCCCTCCACTGTGGCTGTTGTCCACTGCGGGGGTCACCGGTCTTCTGCCAACCCCATTGCTTGCAGCGGTGCTCGGGCGGACTCTGTTGCTCGGGGTCTCGCTCTGGAGCCCTGCTCTTCCCCCGTCACTGACCCACCTGCAAGCCTTCTCTTTCCCTCCTGCTCTCCCTTTCGCTCCTCTGATGCCACTCTCCCTCCCGTTCCTCCAGCCTTCCAGTCTAGGACTGGTTGGCTCCCACCCACACTGGGGTCCCATTCCTCCAGCCCTCCAGTTCAGGACTGGTTGACTCCCACCCACACTCTTGAGACCCAACACCAACTCAAGCCAATCACCCTCCTCTTCTATGCCCTCTTCGCCTAATCTACTCCAGATATCTGTAAAAAAAAAACTTAAACGGGCAGAAGACAGTCCACAAACCCCTATCCAAGATCTGCTAAACATGGCCTTTAAAGTGTTCAATGCCAAGAAAAAGAAGCTAAGGCAGCTCACCAGGCTCGTTTTGCAGCAAAAGATTACGTTCCAAACCCAAGCCTCGGTAGCTGCCCTGAGGCTGGCAGCTCCTAAGAGCCAGAAGAGAGGGGGTCCTACACATCGATGGACTCCACAAGGGGTCTGCTTCAAATGTGGCAAGGATGGTCACTGGGCTAGATGATGCCCAATCCTCAGACACTCACTAAGCCTTGCCCCGCGTGTGGCCAATCAGGTCACTGAAAGAGCAACTGTCCACATAGACCCAGTGCATCCCTGGCACCTCCATGTGGGGGTCCCACTGGTCCTGCTCTCCCAACGCTGAAACTACTTGGCCTGGCTGGTGACTGATGCCGCCTGGACTCGAAGACACCCATCACCCTCATTGAGCCCAGGGTAACACCCCAGGTAGCAGGTAAGTCTATTTCATCCTTGATAGACATGGGGGCTAGCTTCTCTGTACTGCCGAGCCATTCAGGACCTCTAACTCCTTCCCAGATCTCGGTTATGGGTATTGACGGGCTCCCCACCTTCTCACTCTGTACTGGACCACTGTCCTGTATTCTAGACTCTACTCCGTTCACTCATCCGTTCCTAGTCATCCCCTCCTGCCCAGTTCCCCTCCTTGGCTGTGACATTCTTAAACATCTTGATGCCATTGTCCAACTCTCCCCGGCTCCCTCTTCCACTCTCCTGCTGCCCTTCATATTGACAGATTACCCCCCACAGCCTTGCCCTCCACTACCACCAGACCGTGTTAGTCCCCTAGTTTGAGACACTTCCACTTCTGCCATTGCCAAACATCAGCCTCCTATTTTAGTTCAGTTAAAAAAAGTCTCAGATTTCCCATTGTGACCTCAGTTCCCCTGGCCACCACCTCCCTGAAAGGATTTTAGGTGGAGTCTTTCTCTCTCTTGCTCTCAATGCAAGACTCTCTGTTCCTCCCTGTTTTTGTTAAAGCCACCTCCAGGCTTCTCCTGGCTGCAGCAGGAGATACAGTGGGGCAGGGCGTTTCTCCTGGGCCTGCAGGTCTTCCTTCCCATGGACGTTTCTTTCTCCCTTCCTAATCTCTCTATCTCTCACTCTGTCATTCCTTCTCCTAATGCAAAGCTTAAGACATTTGCTAAAGTTCAGGCAAGAGCCAATTGCCATTTAACAAGACCACACTGCAACTTTGACTAACTTCTATGGATTCATTCTGAGATAAGGACTCCTTCCCCTCACCCCCGCTTCAGATCTTTCTCTTTCTCTCTAAGTTACTTCCTCCTAAGAGCCAGAAGAGAGGTCCTACCATCGATGGACTCCACAAGGGGTCTGCTTCAAATGTGGCAAGGATGGTCACTGGGCTAGATGATGCCCAATCCTCAGACACTCACTAAGCCTTGCCCCGCGTGTGGCCAATCAGGTCACTGAAAGAGCAACTGTCCACATAGACCCAGTGCATCCCTGGCACCTCCATGTGGGGGTCCCACTGGTCCTGCTCTCCCAACGCTGAAACTACTTGGCCTGGCTGGTGACTGATGCCGCCTGGACTCGAAGACACCCATCACCCTCATTGAGCCCAGGGTAACACCCCAGGTAGCAGGTAAGTCTATTTCATCCTTGATAGACATGGGGGCTAGCTTCTCTGTACTGCCGAGCCATTCAGGACCTCTAACTCCTTCCCAGATCTCGGTTATGGGTATTGACGGGCTCCCCACCTTCTCACTCTGTACTGGACCACTGTCCTGTATTCTAGACTCTACTCCGTTCACTCATCCGTTCCTAGTCATCCCCTCCTGCCCAGTTCCCCTCCTTGGCTGTGACATTCTTAAACATCTTGATGCCATTGTCCAACTCTCCCCGGCTCCCTCTTCCACTCTCCTGCTGCCCTTCATATTGACAGATTACCCCCCACAGCCTTGCCCTCCACTACCACCAGACCGTGTTAGTCCCCTAGTTTGAGACACTTCCACTTCTGCCATTGCCAAACATCAGCCTCCTATTTTAGTTCAGTTAAAAAAAGTCTCAGATTTCCCATTGTGACCTCAGTTCCCCTGGCCACCACCTCCCTGAAAGGATTTTAGGTGGAGTCTTTCTCTCTCTTGCTCTCAATGCAAGACTCTCTGTTCCTCCCTGTTTTTCTTAAAGCCACCTCCAGGCTTCTCCTGGCTGCAGCAGGAGATACAGTGGGGCAGGGCGTTTCTCCTGGGCCTGCAGGTCTTCCTTCCCATGGACGTTTCTTTCTCCCTTCCTAATCTCTCTATCTCTCACTCTGTCATTCCTTCTCTTAATGCAAAGCTTAAGACATTTGCTAAAGTTCAGGCAAGAACCAATTGCCATTTAACAAGACCACACTGCAACTTTGACTAACTTCTATGGATTCATTCTGAGATAAGGACTCCTTCCCCTCACCCCCGCTTCAGATCTTTCTCTTTCTCTCTAAGACTTCCTCATGGCAGATATGCCCCTCCTTTTGTGTCAGACCCAGGAGTCCCAAGCTGTCCCTGCCTCTTACACTCAGGCCCTGGAGGTCCAAGCCTTTCCTTGCTCTTGGGCCCCAGGGGTCCAGAGCCTAGCCCCTCTTTGGGCCATTCTGTCCTACACACCTGGGCCCCAAGGGCTGGAGCCATCCTCGCCCCCATTAGCCCCTCCTTAAAGATATTTACAGTCTGCCCCTCTGCCAAGCTCAACCCAGCTCTTTCCACAAGTCTTAATCCTCCTGGCACCTCTCATCTCCCACTGCCAGAACAAAACCTTCACAAAAGCTTCCCTGCCTTTCTATACAAATCTGCCCCTATCACATTATCTGTCCCCTCTCAGAGATACAGCAGGATCAAAAGACACAGTCCGGGTCATCCTAGCACTCAGACAGATGCCCTCTTCTTATATATACAATTTATAAGCCAGTCAGCCCCAGATATCTGAAAAAACTCCAAAAGCCAGAACAGAGACCTCAGACTCCATACCTAAACATGGCCTTCTGAGCCTTTAACAACAAACAGCACAAGGTCAGATGGGAGAAAGAGAGATACCTGCAGGCCACTAAACCACATAAGGTCAGGTCCAACATGCTGAGACCCCACGATCCTGCCTGACATTATACTGGCAGCCTGAGACACTGGGCTAAGACAAGCACGGACCAAGTAAGATAAATTAGTCTTTTCAAATCTCATAATCCCTCTCTATTCTCTGCCTGCTTCACTTATCTCAGGCTACAAATCAGGCCTTCCCAGCCCCCACCGGTGTTTGGCTGATTTCTGCCTTGGTTTCCACTAAAGCAGCCCAGAGCCCTTCCTGCATCAATGTTTATCTTTCTTGCCAACCTGGCATGGGCAAACTATATCAGATCTCACACTTTGACTTTATCCCATGTCTCTATCACCAGATAGGCTTTTCGGATTTGCAGGACCAGTGCCTACATGTGTCTTCCTACAAATTAGCTCATGCTAGCCTTATTACCATGCCTTATAAGTTTCTTTCAGAAATTTTGATCAACAGTCACTGCCACCTCTTGTGCAGATCACTTCTGTCGCCAGAGTGGCCCTTCAAAATCGACAGGCCCTAGACCTCCTCACTGCAGACAAAAGAGGAACCTGTGCAAAGAATGCTGTTACTACACAAGTCTGGGCTAGTAGAAAAAAATGTAAACGTCCTGACTCACCTGGCAGAAGAACTCTGCTCCAGGGGACAGCCATCACCCACTTTTGCAGAATGCTGGCAGTCCTCACTAATGGCCTGGATGGCCCCCTTATTGAGGCCACTCATGCTCATAACACTGTTACTCTTGCTTGCCCCCTATTTTCTCAGGTTCCCACAAAACCGCATACAAGAACTCTCCCAAGTCACTGTAAACCAGATGCTTCTCCATCCCTATTCCTGGCTGCCTACTGACCTATCTACCCCAGACCAGCCTTAGCCCCACAATGCCCCTTCTCAGCAGGAAATAACCAGATGAGACAGATGCCCTCTTCTTTTATATATACAATTTATAAGCCAGTCAGCCCCAGATATCTGAAAAAACTCCAAAAGCCAGAACAGAGACCTCAGACTCCATACCTAAACATGGCCTTCTGAGCCTTTAACAACAAACAGCACAAGGTCAGATGGGAGAAAGAGAGATACCTGCAGGCCACTAAACCACATAAGGTCAGGTCCAACATGCTGAGACCCCACAATCCTGCCTGACATTATACTGGCAGCCTGAGACTCTGGGCTAAGACAAGCATGGACCAAGTAAGATAAATTAGTCTTTTCAAATCTCATAATCCCTCTCTATTCTCTGCCTGCTTCACTTATCTCAGGCTACAAATCAGGCCTTCCCAGCCCCCACCGGTGTTTGGCTGATTTCTGCCTTGGTTTCCACTAAAGCAGCCCAGAGCCCTTCCTGCATCAATGTTTATCTTTCTTGCCAACCTGGCATGGGCAAACTATATCAGATCTCACACTTTGACCTTATCCCATGTCTCTATCACCAGATAGGCTTTTCGGATTTGCAGGACCAGTGCCTACATGTGTCTTCCTACAAATTAGCTCATGCTAGCCTTATTACCATGCCTTATAAGTTTCTTTCAGAAATTTTGATCAACAGTCACTGCCACCTCTTGTGCAGATCACTTCTGTCGCCAGAGTGGCCCTTCAAAATCGACAGGCCCTAGACCTCCTCACTGCAGACAAAAGAGGAACCTGTGCAAAGAATGCTGTTACTACACAAGTCTGGGCTAGTAGAAAAAAACGTAAACGTCCTGACTCACCTGGCAGAAGAACTCTGCTCCAGGGGACAGCCATCACCCACTTTTGCAGAATGCTGGCAGTCCTCACTAATGGCCTGGATGGCCCCCTTATTGAGGCCACTCATGCTCATAACACTGTTACTCTTGCTTGCCCCCTATTTTCTCAGGTTCCCACAAAACCGCATACAAGAACTCTCCCAAGTCACTGTAAACCAGATGCTTCTCCATCCCTATTCCTGGCTGCCTACTGACCTATCTACCCCAGACCAGCCTTAGCCCCCACAATGCCCCTTCTCAGCAGGAAATAACCAGATGAGACTTGGCGTCCTATTACACCAAAAAGGATGGAGTGTTGGGTCGATGGGGCAATGGGCTAACATCGCTGGTTGCAGAAGGCCAGCGATAAGAAATCCCCTTCCTGGGGACATCTGCAGGGCTGGTGATAAGAAACCTCTCCCCACTAACTGCCCGTGAAAACTTCCCGCCACTCCGAATGTGGCTGATGCAAGACTTTACCCTGCCCCTCTCATTGCCTGTGAAAACTGCCCACCAAAATTTTCCACTGCCAGGCTATAAAACTTCCTCCACCCTATCCCTGGGTGCAAATTCACTGGTCCTGCCTCTTGGGACCACGTGAATCTCACCCGGGAGTGTTGTTCCAATAAATGGCCTGAGTTGTCTCTGCTCTAACCTGGTCCAGCTCGTCTCTACTGCACAGAATATCTGTCAAAGACATCGTAAATTCACTTGTATTAATAATGAGAGAAAATTCCTTTCAGGAGAGAGATTGTGCACACAAAGAGCCCCGAGGGAAGAGGTGGCAATGGAAACATCCATCAAGTAAGGAAAGGGTGTTTAGAAAATCACTCTTCCCACTCCATCCATCATGCTATCAGAGGCTGCTGAGTTAATCCATTTACCACCCCTGAGCATGAGTCCAAAGACAAAGTGCAGAAGTACTCCTTGGGGAGAGCTTTCAACAAAACTTCTGTAGAGGCTAATGTAGACAATGCGGTTTCCCTCCATGTCACATTCAAAAGATATTGAGTGCAGCTTACATAAAGCAACGTGCAGCGGTGGGTAGTTTTTCAAATATGAGTCATTTCTTAATTATTTGGCCTAGGGAGCTTTTTTCTTTTCTTTTCTCAAAGCACAAATTTTGAGTTGTGACTACATGCTGTAGCTTCATCCCCACCTCTTCATGGCATATGAACTTGCTAATTTCCTAAGGGCTAAGAACAAAATAAGCTTTTACTTCTCTGAATGCTACTGGAGTTTATTGCATACTCAGTCACACTCGAATTTTACTAACTCTCCAGATATAAAGGAAAAGATGTTAATTAGAAATGTTGCAATAATTACAGAAAATCTTCAAAATATTACTTTCTTAGCTTTTATAATTGCCCCAAAGAAGAAAAACAAATGCCAGGTGTTTATTTGGTTATTGTATGTTGTCAATTTCAGTATTATACTTTGGTAATAAGAGTAGTTCCTCTCATTTTCACAGTGCTTTTTTTGTCTTTTTATAGTGCTTTTGTAACTTTTGGGGGCTTCCCTGGTGGCTCAGTGGTAAAAAGCTGCCTGTAGTGCAGAAGATCCGGGTTTGATTCCTGGGTCAGGAAGATGCCCTGGAGAAGGGATGCTTACCCACTTCAGTTTTTTGTCTGGAGAATTCCACGGACAGAGAAGCATGGTGGACTACAGTCTTTGGGGGTCCAAAAAGGTCGGATATGACTGACCAACTAACACTTTGTAAATTTTACCACATTTGATTCATTTATACAAATGATCTGAAAGTTAAACACTTCCTTATTTGATCAACTAATACTTCTTTCAAATAACTGAATATGTCTTTCTTTCTGTTTAGAAAAAAACATGAAATTGCATCATGGAAACAGCTTTTAGGTATATTATGTTCTAGTGGTTGCAATGGAGCACAGAGACAAAATGAAAATAATTAGATCTCATCAAAATTAGAAACTTCTGTGAATTAAAGGACTCAATCTAGAAAGTTAAAGAACAGCTCACAGAATGAAAGAAAATATTTGAAAATCATATGTGTGTAAAGGTTTAGTATCCAGATTATATAAATAAACAATACAACCATAAAAAAAGAGAAACAACCCAGCTTAAAAAATGGACAAAGCACTGGAATAGTTTTCTCAAAGAAGATAGGTCAATAGGCACATGAAAAGGTGCTCAGTATCATTAGTTATTAGGGAAATGCAAATAAAAACCACAATGAGATGGCACTTCACGACCAAAAAGAAGATTTTTTTTTTTTTAAAAAAAGGGAACTAACAAGTAAGGAAAGAGAAAAATTGGAGCCCTCCTGTATTGCTACAGAAAATGTAAAATGCTTAGCCTCTGTTGGAAAACAACCTGGGAGTTTTTAAAAAGTCAAGCATAAATTAACTAACCACATGATTTAGTCATTGCCTTCCTAGGTATATGCCCAAGAGAAATGGTAACATATGTCCAAACAAAATACATTAATGTTCATAACGATCAAAGTCATTTTAATCATAATAACTATAAAGTAGAAAAAACCAAAGGGCCTATCAACCAACAAATAAACAAGATGTGATCAATTCATATAACAGAATATCATTCAGCAATGAAAAGGCATGAAATACAGGTACATGCTATATTATGGATCAATTTTGAAGACATAATGCCAACTGAAAGACAAAACAGGCCATGCATTGTATGATTCCATTTATGTGAAAAGCTCAAAATAGTCAAATCAGTAGAGAAAGAAAGTAAATTAATCATTGCAAGTGTCTAGGGAGAGAGGAAAGGGAAGCAAGTGCTCCTGGGTGTGGGATCTCTTTGTTAGGCCATGACACTTTTTTAGTTTTAATATATGACATAGCAAATTTTATATAAGCAAGAAAAAGTCAGTAAACTGGAAGATAGAAAAAAATTACTCAAAATGATTATAAAGAGGAAAAGTAATAGGAAGTTATGATGGTAAAAATAAGTGATATGGAAGGGAGGGAGAAGTCTTGGCATACTTCTAACTAAAGTACAAACGAAGAGCAGAGAGGCAATAGAAGGGAGTCAACATGGGACTCAATGTACTAAAAAAAAAAATAAAAGAAGAAGCAGTCCTCATTTCAGAAAACTGAAAAAACTCTGAAGAGTATAAATAAGAAAAAAGTCCACAAATAGACTCAGCACAGCAGAACACAATGACAGGAAGGGAGAAGACAGATGACTTATTGATATGGAGAAAAAAGACAGATTTCCCAAGAGAAATAAGTATTAAAATGCCAGTTAGTTTCTCAAGGAAAAAAAAAGTTGGAAAAGAATGGCATAACACTTTGAAGGTATTGAGAGAAAATAGCTAACATTCCAGAATTGTACACTTCATAAAAATATCTTCCAATCATGAGAGTAAATAAAACATTTTCAGGAAAATAGCTGAGAGAATGGGACAATAGCCAACTCTCAATAAAAGATACTACTTTTGAAAATGTAAAATGCTTAGCCTCTGTTGGAAAACAACCTGGGAGTTTTTAAAAAGTCAAGCATAAATTAACTAACCACATGATTTAGTCATTGCCTTCCTAGGTATATGCCCAAGAGAAATGGTAACATATGTCCAAACAAAATACATTAATGTTCATAACGATCAAAGTCATTTTAATCATAATAACTATAAAGTAGAAAAAACCAAAGGGCCTATCAACCAACAAATAAACAAGATGTGATCAATTCATATAACAGAATATCATTCAGCAATGAAAAGGCATGAAATACAGGTACATGCTATATTATGGATCAATTTTGAAGACATAATGCCAACTGAAAGACAAAACAGGCCATGCATTGTATGATTCCATTTATGTGAAAAGCTCAAAATAGTCAAATCAGTAGAGAAAGAAAGTAAATTAATCATTGCAAGTGTCTAGGGAGAGAGGAAAGGGAAGCAAGTGCTCCTGGGTGTGGGATCTCTTTGTTAGGCCATGACACTTTTTTTTTAGTTTTAATATATGACATAGCAAATTTTATATAAGCAAGAAAAAGTCAGTAAACTGGAAGATAGAAAAAAATTACTCAAAATGATTATAAAGAGGAAAAGTAATAGGAAGTTATGATGGTAAAAATAAGTGATATGGAAGGGAGGGAGAAGTCTTGGCATACTTCTAACTAAAGTACAAACGAAGAGCAGAGAGGCAATAGAAGGGAGTCAACATGGGACTCAATGTACTAAAAAAAAAAATAAAAGAAGAAGCAGTCCTCATTTCAGAAAACTGAAAAAACTCTGAAGAGTATAAATAAGAAAAAAGTCCACAAATAGACTCAGCACAGCAGAACACAATGACAGGAAGGGAGAAGACAGATGACTTATTGATATGGAGAAAAAAGACAGATTTCCCAAGAGAAATAAGTATTAAAATGCCAGTTAGTTTCTCAAGGAAAAAAAAAGTTGGAAAAGAATGGCATAACACTTTGAAGGTATTGAGAGAAAATAGCTAACATTCCAGAATTGTACACTTCATAAAAATATCTTCCAATCATGAGAGTAAATAAAACATTTTCAGGAAAATAGCTGAGAGAATGGGACAATAGCCAACTCTCAATAAAAGATACTCAGGAAGGTGGGAGCTTTGAGGTATAAGAAGGAATAATGAGCAAAGACATAAATATATGATAAAAAGAAGTGTAATAAATATAAGCAACAAATCAATAGTATAAGATAATAATTAATAGTAATAATGTCTAACAGTTAAATAAATAAGATAGAATCAAAATTCTGTAAAATAGCAGTATATCATTTGGGAAGAAACTGTTCAGAGTTACAGCCATCTGAGGTTCTTGCATTGTTTATGCGGAAGGAAAAGATAATGAATAAACTTTGCATGTTATAAATTTTATAGCGAGCACTAACAGAATAAAAAATGGCAGAATAACTTCCAGTTGCTCAAGGAAAAAATAAAATGAAAGGAAAATATCAAACCAAACTGAACCCTCTATATTGGCTATGTAACAAATGAGCCTAAACCTTCGTGCCTTAATGCAACAATCAATTGGTACTGCTCATGAGCCCGTGAATTAATCAGTCAGTTCTGCTAATCTGGGCTAGTTTAGCTGTTCTTGAGTGGAATCACTTATCATAAGTGATTCCAAATCATAAGATGTTTTGTCCCTGAGAGCTGGTTAGTCTTAGTTGGTCTTACCTGGGACAACTTATCTCTGCTCTAGGTGGTTTCTTACCCTTCAGCCGACTGGCCTACTCTTTTCACAAGGCAACTAGATAAGTTGCAGCAGAATGAGTGAAAGCCTAGACCAGTGGTTGGCAAACTCTTTCTGTAAAGATCCACATAGTGAGTATTTCAGACTTGGGGGACTAGTCCACTCAACCATCATTTTGTCAAGAAAACATCCATAGCCAATTAGTAAGTGGATGAACTTGGCTGTGTTCCAAAAAATCTTTACTTACAAAAATATACTGCAGGCCAGATTTGGCTAGTGGGTTGTAGTTTACTGAATCCTGGCCTTGACTTAGAACTGGCACTGGATTCCCTTTCACCTCTTAATATTAATAAAAGGAATCGCAACTTTGAAGGTATTGAGAGAAAATAGCTAACATTCCAGAATTGTACACTTCATAAAAATATCTTCCAATCATGAGAGTAAATAAAACATTTTCAGGAAAATAGCTGAGAGAATGGGACAATAGCCAACTCTCAATAAAAGATACTCAGGAAGGTGGGAGCTTTGAGGTATAAGAAGGAATAATGAGCAAAGACATAAATATATGATAAAAAGAAGTGTAATAAATATAAGCAACAAATCAATAGTATAAGATAATAATTAATAGTAATAATGTCTAACAGTTAAATAAATAAGATAGAATCAAAATTCTGTAAAATAGCAGTATATCATTTGGGAAGAAACTGTTCAGAGTTACAGCCATCTGAGGTTCTTGCATTGTTTATGCGGAAGGAAAAGATAATGAATAAACTTTGCATGTTATAAATTTTATAGCGAGCACTAACAGAATAAAAAATGGCAGAATAACTTCCAGTTGCTCAAGGAAAAAATAAAATGAAAGGAAAATATCAAACCAAACTGAACCCTCTATATTGGCTATGTAACAAATGAGCCTAAACCTTCGTGCCTTAATGCAACAATCAATTGGTACTGCTCATGAGCCCGTGAATTAATCAGTCAGTTCTGCTAATCTGGGCTAGTTTAGCTGTTCTTGAGTGGAATCACTTATCATAAGTGATTCCAAATCATAAGATGTTTTGTCCCTGAGAGCTGGTTAGTCTTAGTTGGTCTTACCTGGGACAACTTATCTCTGCTCTAGGTGGTTTCTTACCCTTCAGCCGACTGGCCTACTCTTTTCACAAGGCAACTAGATAAGTTGCAGCAGAATGAGTGAAAGCCTAGACCAGTGGTTGGCAAACTCTTTCTGTAAAGATCCACATAGTGAGTATTTCAGACTTGGGGGACTAGTCCACTCAACCATCATTTTGTCAAGAAAACATCCATAGCCAATTAGTAAGTGGATGAACTTGGCTGTGTTCCAAAAAATCTTTACTTACAAAAATATACTGCAGGCCAGATTTGGCTAGTGGGTTGTAGTTTACTGAATCCTGGCCTTGACTTAGAACTGGCACTGGATTCCCTTTCACCTCTTAATATTAATAAAAGGAATCGCAACTTTAATGCCAAGAAGAGTTACTTATGAAAAACTCCTCTATGATTTCAGTAAATTATAAAGAAGTCAAGGAAAGAGTGGAAAGTCCACAGAAAATGCAAAAATAAGACAGTCAAGTGATATAAATAAACTCAAACATGCTGTTATTCATAAATTCACAGTAAATGTGAAGGAAATTTTCTCTCAACTTAAGGCTATAGAGCCAAAATTGCTAGAACTGCAAAGAGGAATTTTAAAATTCATCATCACTGTGGGAGATGTTAGCCCATTTCTCTCAGTAATTGATTGAGCAAATGACATTATGGAGTGCAGCTGAAGACGAGCTTCACATCTCTGCAGTGCTAGTCCCAGATACATATTTGAAAATTATTCATATATGTGTACACCAAGACTCATGTACAAGATGGTTCACAGAAAGTATCACATATAAAGCAAAAGACTGAAACCAGCCAAATATCAGTCGAAAGGAGACTGAACAAAGAAAAATGTGCATGAGGTCCATAGTAGAATCCTATACAATTGAAAGACAAAGACCCCAGCTACACAAATGTATCTTAGGAATTTAGAGTGAGTGTACAAAGCACACTGCAGAAAAGCATGGAGAATCTGACTTATTCACCCAATGTACAAAATATACAAAACTAAACAATATATATTACATATGGTAAAACGATTCAGAAAGGGCTTACCTTTGTAGGTTACTTTTGTAGAGTATGGCTGCGATTGATTTCAGATGCTCACAGCTGTAAACAGGAGCTTACAGCAAGCAGCAGCAAGCAGTAGCTGGAAGCAAGGTCTTAGTTTCCCAGACTGGGAGTCCTAAACACTGGGCCACAGGGGCCAGCAGTTAGGGCTAGAGAGTTCCTAGTTCTTGCTTGCCTAGTCAAGAAGAAGTTCAGTTGAAGAGGTAGATGGTAAAGAGCAAAGTAAAGCATTTGTTGAAAAGAGAAGTACATATATAAAGGCACAGAGAGAGAGAGAGAGAAAGAGAGAGAGAGAGAGAAAGAACTCAGAGAGAGAGTCACAGTTTTAGGAAGTTTAACGCCTTTATAAGGGGGCAGTTTTCTGAGTCTTTGTCTTCCCTCAGGTCAATAATTTTGCTTTGTGCCACCCCTTTAGTTAATTCATCTCAGGACCCTTCACTTGTGCACTGACCTTCAGTCAAGATGGATCTTGAAGTGAAGGCTTCTGGGGAGAGCAAGACTCATTATGGACTGGAATTATCCCCTGATTTTTGATTTGGAGGAGCCTTTCTGCACATGTTTAGTGTTACCTTCCCAAAGAGGGAAGCAGGGATCCCTTAATCCTTTACTCAGCCAAGAGTTCTCCTCTCTTTGTCCTCGCCATGCTTACTTCCCTAACTGTTGCCATGACTCTTACCTTAAGGTGGTTACAAGAGACAAAGACTGACTGTTTACCCTGTTTTTGTTATTTCTTCCATTGTGGAGGGTTAACAGAAGGCTGATGGTGTATTCTTCAACTGGAACCCACCTATCTCTTGTCTCAGGGAAAGCAAAAAGGAGTCTAGTTGTAAGTATCCAGCCTGAAGCCCATGTCTTCATGCCTTGCGAAATGCAAACTGGAGTCTGGTTATAAATCTCCACTCTGCAGCCCATCTATCTCCTATCTCAGGATGGGAAATGGTATACTGGGGTCTTCAAAGATATCTGTTACAGCAGGAGTCCATTTTACATAATCTGTTTCCAATATAAATCAAGAATGCTTTTCTGAGTTTCCTCTCCTCTTATCCGTTACTTCATTTGCATAATTATACCCTGTGAGGCCCCACACATCTTAGAGAAGAGAGTGGTTATGTGGACTGTGGAAGATGAGGCTCTGGGTTCTCATATAAATATATAAACCTTCCTTCTACCTTGCAATTAATTATGCAGAAAGTAGAAACTGTATGTAATTCTACTAAGTAGAAAGAATTTAATGCTGTTTTCCCAATTCTTACTATAAATGATATTTATGATCAGGAGAATATTACTTGATTCTTATTCTTCATTTTATTCTGGTCTTTCTTTATACTTGATTTTAGTAAATGGGCATTTAGGAATTTCTGTATCACTTAAAAGATTCCTCAAGATAAAATCTAAAAACCATGTGTTTAATACACTGAGTAAAATATGTTATTGCAAAATTTACTCTAAGCATGTGATTGTTTAACTCACCAAGTAAAGTGTGTTACTGCAAATCTTACTCTGGTGCAGGTGTTTCCCCTAACCCAATGTCCTTAAACCAGGTGGTCCACCCATACCCCTGCATTGCATTGGTGCGTGCTCAGTCGTGTTTGACTCTTTGTGACTCCATGGGCAGTAGCCTCCCAGGTTCCTCCTTCTTTGGGATTTCCCAGGCAAGAATACTGGAGTGATTTGCCATTTCCTCCTCCAGGGAATCTTTCCAACCCAGGGATCAAACCTGCATCTCCTGTCTCCTGCATTGCAGGTGATTCTTTACCCCTTAAGCCATTGGGGAAGCCCATAAATCTTGCATCCTTTAGTAAATGAAATCCAGTCTTGGGTACTCTAGTCATCTTCCTATTATTTGTCTGCAATCTTCTTGCTTACTCAATAACTCTTGACTAGATGAAGTAGGAAGGAGAGGGGAATATATTCCCATCAACCAAGGTCTTCCCTGCAGATGTGACCCTTAATAGAATAAAAGCCTCCTTTGAAAATCAGGGGCTTTCCTGGTGGTTCAGATGGTAAAGAATCCACCTGCAATGCAGGAGACATGGGTTCTATTTCTGAGTCAGGAAGTTCCCTTGGAGAAGGGAATGGTTACTCACTCTCGTATTCTTGGCTAGAGAATTCCTTGCGGGTTCCTGGGGCCTCAAAGAGTCAGACATGACTGAGTGACTAACGCTCTTCAATGTTGAGGACCAGAAAGGCAGGAAGCACAGTGCTAAGGAGTGACTGATCTCTTAGATGGGATGAAGCAGAAGCCTAAACTTCATTCTTTTACTCACTTTGTCTCTAGTGCCCAGGCAGCTTTAGACTTTGTCACCTTGACCCTCATCCTGATTCATATTTGCCTGTGGGACTTGCTGGCAGAAGTAAATTTTCATGACTTGCTACTTGGCAGTCCCTAGCCCAGGGCTTTCACCTTTCCTCTGACTCTGCTTGCCATGTGATATTTCAGTGTCCTGCTCCCAATCCAGATCCAGCAACCAGCTGGAGCTATTATCATCCCTTGAAGGTGAGGTAGACATGGCATTAAGGCCAGACCTTTACTGATTTCCTCATATATATTGTTTGTTGTTTACTTAGTAAGTTGTGTCTGACTCATTTGAGCATGTAACCCATGGAGGATAATCCACCAGGCTCCTCTGTTCATGGGGTTTCCTAGGCAAGAATACTGGAGTGGGTTGCCATTGCCTTCTCTAGGATGTCTTTCTGACCCAGGATTAACACCCGGATCTTCTGCATTGGCAGGTGGATTCTTTGCCACTGAGCCACCAGGGAATATTAATGGTAGTATTAAATTGCTATTAATGTTAAGAATGTTCTCTGTAGCTTGAGACTGCTTGGGTTCTAATCCCAGCTTGATCACTTACTAGCTGTGTGCCTGTGTGTTCAGTTGCTCAGTCAGTTGGTTACTGAGTCTTTGAGACCCATTGAACCGTAGCCCAAGTTCCTCCATTCATGGGATTTTTCCAGGCAAGAAAAATGGAGTGGGTAACCATTTCCTTCTCCAGGGGATTTTCCTGACCTGGAGAATCAAGCTCACATCTCCTGCTTCTGGCTGTGTGGCCTGGGACAAATTTTCAAGCGTTTTTCCTCAATTTTCTGTTTGTAAAATCAGGTCCTGTAAGGTCAGACTTGATCTATTTCCCATTTCTTTCTTCACTACTTTCAGGTCTTTGTTCAGATCTCAGTCATGTCAATAGAAAGGCTCTCCATAACTAGTTTCTATATGATAGGCTAGAGAATTCCTTGCGGGTTCCTGGGGCTCAGATGGCGATGAACCCAGAAGGCAACAGTGCTAAGGAGTGACTGATCTCTTAGATGGGATGAAGCAGAAGCCTAAACTTCATTCTTTTACTCACTTTGTCTCTAGTGCCCAGGCAGCTTTAGACTTTGTCACCTTGACCCTCATCCTGATTCATATTTGCCTGTGGGACTTGCTGGCAGAAGTAAATTTTCATGACTTGCTACTTGGCAGTCCCTAGCCCAGGGCTTTCACCTTTCCTCTGACTCTGCTTGCCATGTGATATTTCAGTGTCCTGCTCCCAATCCAGATCCAGCAACCAGCTGGAGCTATTATCATCCCTTGAAGGTGAGGTAGACATGGCATTAAGGCCAGACCTTTACTGATTTCCTCATATATATTGTTTGTTGTTTACTTAGTAAGTTGTGTCTGACTCATTTGAGCATGTAACCCATGGAGGATAATCCACCAGGCTCCTCTGTTCATGGGGTTTCCTAGGCAAGAATACTGGAGTGGGTTGCCATTGCCTTCTCTAGGATGTCTTTCTGACCCAGGATTAACACCCGGATCTTCTGCATTGGCAGGTGGATTCTTTGCCACTGAGCCACCAGGGAATATTAATGGTAGTATTAAATTGCTATTAATGTTAAGAATGTTCTCTGTAGCTTGAGACTGCTTGGGTTCTAATCCCAGCTTGATCACTTACTAGCTGTGTGCCTGTGTGTTCAGTTGCTCAGTCAGTTGGTTACTGAGTCTTTGAGACCCATTGAACCGTAGCCCAAGTTCCTCCATTCATGGGATTTTTCCAGGCAAGAAAAATGGAGTGGGTAACCATTTCCTTCTCCAGGGGATTTTCCTGACCTGGAGAATCAAGCTCACATCTCCTGCTTCTGGCTGTGTGGCCTGGGACAAATTTTCAAGCGTTTTTCCTCAATTTTCTGTTTGTAAAATCAGGTCCTGTAAGGTCAGACTTGATCTATTTCCCATTTCTTTCTTCACTACTTTCAGGTCTTTGTTCAGATCTCAGTCATGTCAATAGAAAGGCTCTCCATAACTAGTTTCTATATGATAGCAACCTTCCCCTTCTCATCTGCAGCCAACCTTATTCTCTACACATTTTAACCTGTTTTAGTTGTGCTTCCAGTGCTTTATAAACATCCAATACATTACATATGTTGTTGTCCAGTAGCTAAGTCAGGTCCAACTCTTTGTGACCCCCACGCACGGTAGCACATCAGGCTTCCCTGTCCTTTACATTTGCTCGTATCTTCCCTCTCATGGGACTGTAAAATCTGTGCATAAGAATTTTATCTTCTCTGTTCATTACTCTCTCCTGTGTGCCAAGAACAGAGCCTGATACTTAGCAAATCCTCAAATGTTCTTGTTGGTCACTTAAATTTCTATGAAATTCAATTTCTCCTTTTAGACAAAGGGAGAAAATCAGGCTATCTTGCAGTCATTGTTATAGAGCCAGAATGAAAGAGAAGTCATTTCCCTGGCCTCCAAGTCTGGGTCAGAGGGTCAGAGTCTCCTCCGAAATTCTCCTCCAGCACGCAGAGATTATCCTTATGGTGATATTTGTTATAAAGAGCTTGCTTACTTGTCTCTAACTGAGGTCTTTGTCATACCTGCAATGCTTAACTCATGGTCGTATGTTCAACCAGAGTTTTGTAAGTGAATAAATAACATCAAAAGCAGGGTTTAAGAAAGCAATACCTAGTTCTATGCATGTTTAGGCTTCTGTATAAGGAAGGAGGGCTAGCTTCCTCTTTAAATAAGACCCAAACTGGGGAAAGGAGAGGGTAAACAGAAAAAGCCCCTGAATTAATAACAGTGTGTTCAGTTGCTCAGTCAGTTGGTTACTGAGTCTTTGAGACCCATTGAACCGTAGCCCAAGTTCCTCCATTCATGGGATTTTTCCAGGCAAGAAAAATGGAGTGGGTAACCATTTCCTTCTCCAGGGGATTTTCCTGACCTGGAGAATCAAGCTCACATCTCCTGCTTCTGGCTGTGTGGCCTGGGACAAATTTTCAAGCGTTTTTCCTCAATTTTCTGTTTGTAAAATCAGGTCCTGTAAGGTCAGACTTGATCTATTTCCCATTTCTTTCTTCACTACTTTCAGGTCTCTGTTCAGATCTCAGTCATGTCAATAGAAAGGCTCTCCATAACTAGTTTCTATATGATAGCAACCTTCCCCTTCTCATCTGCAGCCAACCTTATTCTCTACACATTTTAACCTGTTTTAGTTGTGCTTCCAGTGCTTTATAAACATCCAATACATTACATATGTTGTTGTCCAGTAGCTAAGTCAGGTCCAACTCTTTGTGACCCCCACGCACGGTAGCACATCAGGCTTCCCTGTCCTTTACATTTGCTCGTATCTTCCCTCTCATGGGACTGTAAAATCTGTGCATAAGAATTTTATCTTCTCTGTTCATTACTCTCTCCTGTGTGCCAAGAACAGAGCCTGATACTTAGCAAATCCTCAAATGTTCTTGTTGGTCACTTAAATTTCTATGAAATTCAATTTCTCCTTTTAGACAAAGGGAGAAAATCAGGCTATCTTGCAGTCATTGTTATAGAGCCAGAATGAAAGAGAAGTCATTTCCCTGGCCTCCAAGTCTGGGTCAGAGGGTCAGAGTCTCCTCCGAAATTCTCCTCCAGCACGCAGAGATTATCCTTATGGTGATATTTGTTATAAAGAGCTTGCTTACTTGTCTCTAACTGAGGTCTTTGTCATACCTGCAATGCTTAACTCATGGTCGTATGTTCAACCAGAGTTTTGTAAGTGAATAAATAACATCAAAAGCAGGGTTTAAGAAAGCAATACCTAGTTCTATGCATGTTTAGGCTTCTGTATAAGGAAGGAGGGCTAGCTTCCTCTTTAAATAAGACCCAAACTGGGGAAAGGAGAGGGTAAACAGACAGCCTGAATTATAACAGCAATCACATTTCAACTGATGGAAACTGCGGTAGACATTGAAAGAAAAGAAACACTGTTTAGCTCCAAATTATTTCTGCTTCCTGTTATGCAGCTGACCTAGGTCAATTGCCCTAGACAATGGGTAGCAATTGTCTCTTTTAGTAACACATCATATTCTGGTTCTTTCTACATTTACTTGTTATAAATAAATTCTTACAAATTGAATCCCACAGTGGAATGCCCTGCTCTCAGCAACATGTATTCTTTCTTAATGGACCGAGCTGGGTGGGAAGACTCTCCCATTCAACCTGTGCAAACTGATTGTGTGAGCAAATTCTGGATGGATATCATCCATAGTGCTTTATTGAGATGAGATAAGATAATTTCCTCAGTGAACAGCTTCCAGTCTATCAAACCATATGTCCATTTTAAGAAAACATCTGTCAGGTTAATTTTATGTCCATGAAAGAGGATTTTGTTGTTGTTGTTGTTGTTGTTATGGAAAACTACTAATCTAGGAGAGAATATTTTTGTTCAGGTTTTGCAACTTATTAGCCATGTGATCTTGGTAAAATTAAATAACCTCTCTGAACTACAATTTCTTCTTTCAACAAATAGTAGAATTTTAAGAGATGACCCCAAGGGTCTCTGGCTTACTTGTCACTTTCCCCAGCACCTAGAAAAGTATAGTGGACATAAAGGATGCTTGATAACTGTTCAAAGAATTCTGATACATGATACTGAGAAACTACGATCTGTCTTTTGCATTTTTATAGAGTATCAATTTTTAGCACATAAGTAGAGTTTGGTATGTGCTTCTTAAAAAGGATATCATTTCCTTTTACTAGTAATACAAAGTTTCAGATAATTTTTATAATTTGAATTGTGAGTAGAGTTGATAACTCTAAAACCATATTATTTCAAATGAACAAATAGATATTAGAAAATCAGTCTTTGTGACTTGTCCTTCACCAATCTTCCCTGGAGGGCTCAGCCAAGTAGTTACTGATTCATTGTCTTCATAAAGGGACTTTGTCCCCACAGAGGACCACCCCAAGTGAATCTGAACCTGAAGATCTCAGGACATGGCTTTTGACATGGAAAATGGTGAGGAAGTAAAATCTTGGATCACTCAGTGCTTTCAGAGTCAATAACACAATTGTCAAATCATGAAGAAAATTCTCACTAGCAATACAAGGCAGAGACAGCATTTACGATGAACTATTTTCCTGCAGGAGAAGGGGGACTCCTGTGGCATTGGTGAAAGCCATGCCCAGCCCATTAAGAAAACCTTAAGGCCATCCCAGTGGACACAACATAGCCTAGAGGGCTGTGCGTGGAATCACTGATTTGCAGGCTCTGTGGACACATAATTTTCTCTTTCTTGATTTTTTGGTACGACCTATGAAATATCTGTTGATGCCAATCTGTTACACAAACATAACTTCACTAATGAGGACTTGTTTACTTGCAAATATAAATCTGGTAAAACCTATGCAGACCTCAGCATAAAGCCATTAATCTTGTTGAAAATCCCCTGTGAATGCACTGGAGAATGGAGCATATCATATTCTGTGAGATTAGCACATTTTGGATCAAACTCTATTTCCGTGTAGCCAACAGAAAGTGAATTGTCTTCCTTCTTAGGACTTGGTTTCTTTCTTAAAGCCCCAAGAATGTCTTCCTTCCATGAAAGTCATTTGGATGTATGCCTTGTCTTTTTTTTTTCTTATTCCTGTCTTATATGAGATATAATTGAGATATAACATCATATTTGTTTAAGCTGTATGATATAAGGTCTTTTGATATATGTATATATTTCGAAATGATTGCCATGATTAATCTAGTTAACATCCATCACTTCACACATAATTTTTCTCTTGTGATGAGAACTTTTAAGATATTTTCTCTTAGCAAGTTTCAAATACACAGTATTATATTATTAATTATAGCCACTGTGTTGTACACATTCCTTATTTATTTTCTAGTTGGGAGTTCTGGCTACTTTCATTCGTTTTGCCCACTCCTACTTGCAGCTTCTGACAGCCAATCTATTGTTTGTGTCAGGGAGATCAGTTTTTTCAAATTCCACCCATAAGTGAAATCGGGTGTGTGTTTTCACTTTTGCACTAGACCGAGGAACAGGCACTGATGTCACAACCATTGCCTCCTGAGTTGAGCCAGTTGCCTGCCAAAGTGATGTTCTGCATGCATGTGTGTGTTCAGCTGCTTCTGGCGTGTCTGACTCTTTAAGATCTCCTGGACTGTAGCCCACCCGACTCCTCTGTCCATGGGACTCTCCAGCTAAAAATACTGGAGCGGGTCATGACTCTTGGATCACCAAAATGCAATGGAAACCATAGTACAAGGCAGAGACAGCATTTACGATGAACTATTTTCCTGCAGGAGAAGGGGGACTCCTGTGGCATTGGTGAAAGCCATGCCCAGCCCATTAAGAAAACCTTAAGGCCATCCCAGTGGACACAACATAGCCTAGAGGGCTGTGCGTGGAATCACTGATTTGCAGGCTCTGTGGACACATAATTTTCTCTTTCTTGATTTTTTGGTACGACCTATGAAATATCTGTTGATGCCAATCTGTTACACAAACATAACTTCACTAATGAGGACTTGTTTACTTGCAAATATAAATCTGGTAAAACCTATGCAGACCTCAGCATAAAGCCATTAATCTTGTTGAAAATCCCCTGTGAATGCACTGGAGAATGGAGCATATCATATTCTGTGAGATTAGCACATTTTTGGATCAAACTCTATTTCCGTGTAGCCAACAGAAAGTGAATTGTCTTCCTTCTTAGGACTTGGTTTCTTTCTTAAAGCCCCAAGAATGTCTTCCTTCCATGAAAGTCATTTGGATGTATGCCTTGTCTTTTTTTTTTCTTATTCCTGTCTTATATGAGATATAATTGAGATATAACATCATATTTGTTTAAGCTGTATGATATAAGGTCTTTTGATATATGTATATATTTCGAAATGATTGCCATGATTAATCTAGTTAACATCCATCACTTCACACATAATTTTTCTCTTGTGATGAGAACTTTTAAGATATTTTCTCTTAGCAAGTTTCAAATACACAGTATTATATTATTAATTATAGCCACTGTGTTGTACACATTCCTTATTTATTTTCTAGTTGGGAGTTCTGGCTACTTTCATTCGTTTTGCCCACTCCTACTTGCAGCTTCTGACAGCCAATCTATTGTTTGTGTCAGGGAGATCAGTTTTTTCAAATTCCACCCATAAGTGAAATCGGGTGTGTGTTTTCACTTTTGCACTAGACCGAGGAACAGGCACTGATGTCACAACCATTGCCTCCTGAGTTGAGCCAGTTGCCTGCCAAAGTGATGTTCTGCATGCATGTGTGTGTTCAGCTGCTTCTGGCGTGTCTGACTCTTTAAGATCTCCTGGACTGTAGCCCACCCGACTCCTCTGTCCATGGGACTCTCCAGCTAAAAATACTGGAGCGGGTAATCATGGTCTACTCCAGGGGATCTTCCTGACCCAGGTATCGAACCTATGTTTCCTGTAATGGCAAGTGGAATCTTTACCACTGAGCCACCTGGGCAGCATACTCTAGTAAATGGTGAAGAAAAAAAAAAAGAATGACTGAAGCATTAGCCTAATATTTCAGAATTAATTATGTCTCCTCTTTTAAACAAACTCTATTTGATTCAGCTTTAGAGACTAATTTATGCAGAAGCCCTCTGGTGTAGTAGATGGTGTTAAGCCAGGAAGTTGAGAGAAGCTTTTTACTGCTCTTTTACTGAGGACCCTTGAGGGAAAAGACCTTACTTAGAATTTCTTTCCTGGAATAGTAGAACTGAAAGGACTCATAAAGGTCATTCATTCTACCTCCTGGGACACAGAGAAGGGGAACTTGTATAGACTGGCACTCTACATTGGTGGTCAAGTAATGGGAGGCTATTTCCTGACCCTAATCTATGTGATATGAGGCAAGGTAGTTTCTTCCTGGGAAGAGGTAGGAGGAAATATTTCTATCATTCTCTTAGGTGATAGAAATATTCTCTATCTGATTTTGGATGATGGTTGCTGTAATGTATACACATGCAAAAATTCTGTAATTCTACACTTAAGATTTATATATTCTACTGAGTATAACATTATACTTCAGAAAAAAAAGAAAAAACTAAATGTAATATTTTAATGAAACCACCAAGCTCCTCATCCATTATTTTATTATTTCTGTTTCTTACATGTCTGCAGTTTTCTGATTACAAAATAATGCATAGTTAGTAAAAACTTGGACGTCCTACTTGCAGCTTCTGACAGCCAATCTATTGTTTGTGTCAGGGAGATCAGTTTTTTCAAATTCCACCCATAAGTGAAATCGGGTGTGTGTTTTCACTTTTGCACTAGACCGAGGAACAGGCACTGATGTCACAACCATTGCCTCCTGAGTTGAGCCAGTTGCCTGCCAAAGTGATGTTCTGCATGCATGTGTGTGTTCAGCTGCTTCTGGCGTGTCTGACTCTTTGAGATCTCCTGGACTGTAGCCCACCCGACTCCTCTGTCCATGGGACTCTCCAGCTAAAAATACTGGAGCGGGTAATCATGGTCTACTCCAGGGGATCTTCCTGACCCAGGTATCGAACCTATGTTTCCTGTAATGGCAAGTGGAATCTTTACCACTGAGCCACCTGGGCAGCATACTCTAGTAAATGGTGAAGAAAAAAAAAAAGAATGACTGAAGCATTAGCCTAATATTTCAGAATTAATTATGTCTCCTCTTTTAAACAAACTCTATTTGATTCAGCTTTAGAGACTAATTTATGCAGAAGCCCTCTGGTGTAGTAGATGGTGTTAAGCCAGGAAGTTGAGAGAAGCTTTTTACTGCTCTTTTACTGAGGACCCTTGAGGGAAAAGACCTTACTTAGCATTTCTTTCCTGGAATAGTAGAACTGAAAGGACTCATAAAGGTCATTCATTCTACCTCCTGGGACACAGAGAAGGGGAACTTGTATAGACTGGCACTCTACATTGGTGGTCAAGTAATGGGAGGCTATTTCCTGACCCTAATCTATGTGATATGAGGCAAGGTAGTTTCTTCCTGGGAAGAGGTAGGAGGAAATATTTCTATCATTCTCTTAGGTGATAGAAATATTCTCTATCTGATTTTGGATGATGGTTGCTGTAATGTATACACATGCAAAAATTCTGTAATTCTACACTTAAGATTTATATATTCTACTGAGTATAACATTATACTTCAGAAAAAAGAACAACTAAATGTAATATTTTAATGAAACCACCAAGCTCCTCATCCATTATTTTATTATTTCTGTTTCTTACATGTCTGCAGTTTTCTGATTACAAAATAATGCATAGTTAGTAAAAACTTGGACGTACCAAAAACATAAAAAGTTAGATAATGAATGTCTTTCAAAATGTCATTCTCTAGAGAAGAAATATGGTTAAAGTTTTATTATTCTCAGGGTGTATTTTCATTTTCAAAAGCAGCTCCTTTGAGAGTTTGGAAGTACTAAGTGTTGTTGCCCCCCACTGGCTCATAATCTCTAGGAAATATTAATGGTGCTGAAGTGTGACAGGCGACTACAGGAGGCCACACCATCCCCTGTGTCTCAAGATTTTTAATCCCAGGCCTCCTTTTGGTTATGGAGAAGTCTTGATTTTCTTCATCATTAGTTCCTCCCCAGACTCCAGAACTCGAGGCTTGTGTATCTTTTTGGTGACTCCTCTGTTCTATCTTCCTTTTGAGCTCATCTCTCCAACTGATAGTAGGCAAGTCTTACCACGTCATCAGTTCTTCCAGTATTGAAGATCTTAAGACAGGTTCATGTTACTGCTCTCCTTCAAAGATCTGTTGCTAAACATCAGAGAATAATGAACAGGAAGTGTAATGTGAGGGACCAACCAAGGGACCAAATGTCTCAGGGAGCTGTGAACACACGTCTCCCTTGTAAGACACAGAGAGCAAGTTTTAAAATTTCCTCACATTCCTATTCCTATTAGCAGAGGATAAACAGTTGATTTCGTCTTCTTTTAAATCTGTATGTTGGCTGGGGAGCTAATGAGAATAGAAATTAGCTTGTCTGCCTGAGCTTGGAACTTGACAGCTCATCCACCCCTTTCCCTCTCCTCACTGGTGATCCTGGTAGTTTCTTCCTGGGAAGAGGTAGGAGGAAATATTTCTATCATTCTCTTAGGTGATAGAAATATTCTCTATCTGATTTTGGATGATGGTTGCTGTAATGTATACACATGCAAAAATTCTGTAATTCTACACTTAAGATTTATATATTCTACTGAGTATAACATTATACTTCAGAAAAAAAAGAAAAAACTAAATGTAATATTTTAATGAAACCACCAAGCTCCTCATCCATTATTTTATTATTTCTGTTTCTTACATGTCTGCAGTTTTCTGATTACAAAATAATGCATAGTTAGTAAAAACTTGGACGTACCAAAAACATAAAAAGTTAGATAATGAATGTCTTTCAAAATGTCATTCTCTAGAGAAGAAATATGGTTAAAGTTTTATTATTCTCAGGGTGTATTTTCATTTTCAAAAGCAGCTCCTTTGAGAGTTTGGAAGTACTAAGTGTTGTTGCCCCCCACTGGCTCATAATCTCTAGGAAATATTAATGGTGCTGAAGTGTGACAGGCGACTACAGGAGGCCACACCATCCCCTGTGTCTCAAGATTTTTAATCCCAGGCCTCCTTTTGGTTATGGAGAAGTCTTGATTTTCTTCATCATTAGTTCCTCCCCAGACTCCAGAACTCGAGGCTTGTGTATCTTTTTGGTGACTCCTCTGTTCTATCTTCCTTTTGAGCTCATCTCTCCAACTGATAGTAGGCAAGTCTTACCACGTCATCAGTTCTTCCAGTATTGAAGATCTTAAGACAGGTTCATGTTACTGCTCTCCTTCAAAGATCTGTTGCTAAACATCAGAGAATAATGAACAGGAAGTGTAATGTGAGGGACCAACCAAGGGACCAAATGTCTCAGGGAGCTGTGAACACACGTCTCCCTTGTAAGACACAGAGAGCAAGTTTTAAAATTTCCTCACATTCCTATTCCTATTAGCAGAGGATAAACAGTTGATTTCGTCTTCTTTTAAATCTGTATGTTGGCTGGGGAGCTAATGAGAATAGAAATTAGCTTGTCTGCCTGAGCTTGGAACTTGACAGCTCATCCACTTCCCTTCTCTTCCTCACCTGACCAGTGCAATCCTGGGTAACAATTGGTGGGTTCAAGTAGGGTGGATGCCAGAGTTTAGAGCATCTTGTTGTTTTAGAAAGCTACAAAATTGCTCAAAAGAGGATGGAGACACATCAAAAGAACATAGAATGTTAAAATAAGAGATGACAGTAAAGGTCATAAACCACATTACACACACATGGACTATGAGTCAATAAATTAATTAACTTGAAGTGTAGGAAAGAAGAGGACATTTACTTAGCTTCAAGGTACTTCAAAATTCCTGCTATTACAAAGGGGAAAAGAGCAACCTCATAGTGGACTGGCAGACTCTAATCAAGTGTCAAAGTGCACATCATCACCAATGGAACAAACTGAAGATCAGATGCAATGTGACGAATGCAGCATCACTCCTGTGATATTCCTGACAAAGATGCATAACCTAGATCTAGTTGTGAGGAAACAACAGCAAACATAAATTGAGGGATACTCTACCAAATAACTAGGTGGTGACCTTCAAAAGCTTCCAGGTCACAAAAGTGTTTCAAACAGAAATAATTAGAGACGTGCATTGTGTGATTCTGATCTGTATCCTTTTGCTATAAAGGATAAAGGACATTACTGTGACAGTTGGTGGAATTTGAATGGAACCTGAAGATGAAATGGCGGCCCAGTTATCAATGTGGATTTCCTGATTTTAATGGTTGTGCTATTGTCATGGGGAAGAATTTTCTTGATTTGTGGAAATATGGTATATTAAGTATTGTAGGGGCTAAAAAGCATGGTATCAGCAATGCTGCTGTTTAGTCCCTAAGTCTTTGTGACTCTTTGAACTGTAGCCCATCTTTCCTCTGTCCATGGGTTTTCCCATGCAAGAATACTGGAGTGGGTTGTCATTTCTTTCTCCAGTGGATCTTTCTGATTCAGGGATTAAACTAGCAAGTGGATTCTTTACCGCTGAGCCATGTTGGAAGCCCATATTCTCAAATAGTAAACCTTTTTGTGATTTCGTCTTCTTTAAATCTGTATGTTGGCTGGGAGCTAATGAGAATAGAAATTAGCTTGTCTGCCTGAGCTTGGAACTTGACAGCTCATCCACTTCCCTTCTCTTCCTCACCTGACCAGTGCAATCCTGGGTAACAATTGGTGGGTTCAAGTAGGGTGGATGCCAGAGTTTAGAGCATCTTGTTGTTTTAGAAAGCTACAAAATTGCTCAAAAGAGGATGGAGACACATCAAAAGAACATAGAATGTTAAAATAAGAGATGACAGTAAAGGTCATAAACCACATTACACACACATGGACTATGAGTCAATAAATTAATTAACTTGAAGTGTAGGAAAGAAGAGGACATTTACTTAGCTTCAAGGTACTTCAAAATTCCTGCTATTACAAAGGGGAAAAGAGCAACCTCATAGTGGACTGGCAGACTCTAATCAAGTGTCAAAGTGCACATCATCACCAATGGAACAAACTGAAGATCAGATGCAATGTGACGAATGCAGCATCACTCCTGTGATATTCCTGACAAAGATGCATAACCTAGATCTAGTTGTGAGGAAACAACAGCAAACATAAATTGAGGGATACTCTACCAAATAACTAGGTGGTGACCTTCAAAAGCTTCCAGGTCACAAAAGTGTTTCAAACAGAAATAATTAGAGACGTGCATTGTGTGATTCTGATCTGTATCCTTTTGCTATAAAGGATAAAGGACATTACTGTGACAGTTGGTGGAATTTGAATGGAACCTGAAGATGAAATGGCGGCCCAGTTATCAATGTGGATTTCCTGATTTTAATGGTTGTGCTATTGTCATGGGGAAGAATTTTCTTGATTTGTGGAAATATGGTATATTAAGTATTGTAGGGGCTAAAAAGCATGGTATCAGCAATGCTGCTGTTTAGTCCCTAAGTCTTTGTGACTCTTTGAACTGTAGCCCATCTTTCCTCTGTCCATGGGTTTTCCCATGCAAGAATACTGGAGTGGGTTGTCATTTCTTTCTCCAGTGGATCTTTCTGATTCAGGGATTAAACTAGCAAGTGGATTCTTTACCGCTGAGCCATGTTGGAAGCCCATATTCTCAAATAGTTCCAAGAGGGAAAAGGTGTTGTATGATACTTGCAACTGTTCTGTCTGTTTGAGATTATTTCAAAACAAACAATTCTAATATATTGCAATGATTTAGAGTCTCTTCAGGTAACATTCTACTTTAAGGCAGAATACCCTACCTGCCTCGTCCTTTCTTCTCTTCCTCTAAGATTATCTGCTTGTAAATACTATGCTGTATACCTGAAGCTTACCTAATATTGCAAATCAACTATACCTCATTTTTTTTTTTTTTTCAAAAGCAAGAGAGAAAAAGATGGATAGTTTGAGGTGCTTGTGTTAGTGGAGAAAAGGGAATTTGTGAGATTTTAGCATGGAGGAAGGTAGGAAAATCAGCAGATGCATGTGACATCCTTGTACCATCTGATGGTTCCTCTGAATTCTGAGATGTTTTCTCTTGTCACTGATTGCTGCCAATACCAACCATCAGCTAGAATGCTCTCTGGGCCTGGCTCACCCAGTGATGCTCCATTGTTGCCTCCATCTTCTCTTAGTGCTTGCTGTCAACAAACCATCTACTTCCTGAAGCTGGTTAACATCCCTGAGCATTGGTTTTCGACTGGTTAAATTCTCAATTTACAAAATACTTTTCTTGATAGTCTCTTATTAATGAGGATAATTAACATGAACAGACATATAAGTTATGGTGTATATAATTCAATAAAGGAAAAGAGGTGGGTAATAGGGGACTAGAGGCTAGTCCCCTCACTGTCATTAAGGATCTTTGAGACTTTAGACAGTTACTTCTTGGGCCTTAGTATCATCCTGTGTCAAATGAAAATAATATCCATCTGTGTATGTCTATAAGGATAGAAAAGCACTAAGAGATTTAAGAGAAATATATTTTTAAATGATTTCAATGTTGCTGTATAAATAGAATCCTATTCAGTTTACCAGGTTTCCTATAAAGTCATTCTTAGAGTCTATGGATGGGGACATTTTATCTAGTGAAGACAATTAAAAATAGGTCCATACAATACAGATTAAATCCTTGGAGATAAGCTCATTAGTTTTTTTTTTTTTTTTTTTTTTTAATTTTGGCCTCTTTTATTGGGTTTTTATTTATTTATTTTCATCCATCTTTATTCTTCGGCCTGTGTGGGCCTCCCATTGCAGTCACCTTTCTTGTTGCAGAGCACCAGCCCTGAGTGCATGTGCTCCAGAGCACTGGCTCATTATTGGACACACTGGCCCAGCCACTCCTCAGCATGTGGAATCTTCCCAGACCAGGGATCGAACCAGTGCCCCTTGCACTGCAAGGCAGACTCTTTACCCGCTGGGCCACCAGGGAAGCCCCTACGCTCAGTCCTTTAATGCAGTTTGCTTTAGAGCAGAGAGTATAAAAGCACAATTCAATTGACTATTTAATGCCCCATTAGATAAAGGATGGCCTATGAACATAACATGGAAAATATCCAGGCAGTGGGGTAAGTTGTGGGTGAGGGAACCCTGGAAATAATCACTATAAAGAATTTTAAAATACTAAAAGCAGCCAAAAGACCATCTGCTATTTATTATTACAACATGTGAATGATTGTAAATCACTGTCAGTCTTCCTATACCACCCCTTTCAGGATGGTCAACATCTTGTTGCCTAATCTCAATTCCATAAAAAGCTAGAATGCTCTCTGGGCCTGGCTCACCCAGTGATGCTCCATTGTTGCCTCCATCTTCTCTTAGTGCTTGCTGTCAACAAACCATCTACTTCCTGAAGCTGGTTAACATCCCTGAGCATTGGTTTTCGACTGGTTAAATTCTCAATTTACAAAATACTTTTCTTGATAGTCTCTTATTAATGAGGATAATTAACATGAACAGACATATAAGTTATGGTGTATATAATTCAATAAAGGAAAAGAGGTGGGTAATAGGGGACTAGAGGCTAGTCCCCTCACTGTCATTAAGGATCTTTGAGACTTTAGACAGTTACTTCTTGGGCCTTAGTATCATCCTGTGTCAAATGAAAATAATATCCATCTGTGTATGTCTATAAGGATAGAAAAGCACTAAGAGATTTAAGAGAAATATATTTTTAAATGATTTCAATGTTGCTGTATAAATAGAATCCTATTCAGTTTACCAGGTTTCCTATAAAGTCATTCTTAGAGTCTATGGATGGGGACATTTTATCTAGTGAAGACAATTAAAAATAGGTCCATACAATACAGATTAAATCCTTGGAGATAAGCTCATTAGTTTTTTTTTTTTTTTTTTTTTTAATTTTGGCCTCTTTTATTGGGTTTTTATTTATTTATTTTCATCCATCTTTATTCTTCGGCCTGTGTGGGCCTCCCATTGCAGTCACCTTTCTTGTTGCAGAGCACCAGCCCTGAGTGCATGTGCTCCAGAGCACTGGCTCATTATTGGACACACTGGCCCAGCCACTCCTCGGCATGTGGAATCTTCCCAGACCAGGGATCGAACCAGTGCCCCTTGCACTGCAAGGCAGACTCTTTACCCGCTGGGCCACCAGGGAAGCCCCTACGCTCAGTCCTTTAATGCAGTTTGCTTTAGAGCAGAGAGTATAAAAGCACAATTCCAATTGACTATTTAATGCCCCATTAGATAAAGGATGGCCTATGAACATAACATGGAAAATATCCAGGCAGTGGGGTAAGTTGTGGGTGAGGGAACCCTGGAAATAATCACTATAAAGAATTTTAAAAATACTAAAAGCAGCCAAAAGACCATCTGCTATTTATTATTACAACATGTGAATGATTGTAAATCACTGTCAGTCTTCCTATACCACCCCTTTCAGGATGGTCAACATCTCAGTCCAGTCCCTTTACCCAGCCCTTGTTATGTCAATGTGTTATATATACGTTTAGGACTAGAGGTAGAATGTCAGTCCTGCCAGGACAATCTACAGGCTACAAAACACAACTCTTCTTTACACACACATGCACATACTCACCTTTCAGCTGGCAGTACCTTTTTGACCTTCCTAACCCAAGATCTAAAGGATCTTATAAGATTTGCAATAGAAGTTTGTCAACAAAAGTTGGAGTTCTGCTATGCTGACAAGCAGCAGAATATAGAAAGAGAAAATCTGGGGAAGTCAAAGTCTCCTGGAATGTGAAGAACTGGCTTTGATCAAAGATGAAAGTTTATCAAACTCCTTTTATATGGTGGACTATCTTTATCAATGACTTGGTCTTGCTTCATATTTTAGTTTTGAAATATTTTCTCTCATTGCTTCTCACTAAGAAGCTATTCTTTTTGACTCCCCATGGCTAACCAGCTAATGAATCATTTATAACTTGCCATTAACAGCCAAGTTCTAATTTTTATATCTAATATAATCTCCATGTCTTTTTCAGATATAGTTTATAGAATTTTTAAAAACTGCTCTGGGGGTTCTTTTAAATCCTCAGAATCTGCAAAGTGTAAGTACAGAATAAAACTGAAAACTTTCCTATAGAATGTAATTAATAACTAGATGATTTATAAAGTCTTTATTGAAAGGAATAATATATACTTGCAAGCTTATTGAAAGTTTTCAGTTTGTTTCTATTTATTAGCTTATTATGTCTATCTTCCATGAAATCTATAAACCTAAGTGGAGGAGCTGTTTTAAGCATATATTTGCTAATTTCAACTCCTCTGAGTCTGTTTCTGTTCAGAGAGTATAAAAGCACAATTCCAATTGACTATTTAATGCCCCATTAGATAAAGGATGGCCTATGAACATAACATGGAAAATATCCAGGCAGTGGGGTAAGTTGTGGGTGAGGGAACCCTGGAAATAATCACTATAAAGAATTTTAAAAATACTAAAAGCAGCCAAAAGACCATCTGCTATTTATTATTACAACATGTGAATGATTGTAAATCACTGTCAGTCTTCCTATACCACCCCTTTCAGGATGGTCAACATCTCAGTCCAGTCCCTTTACCCAGCCCTTGTTATGTCAATGTGTTATATATACGTTTAGGACTAGAGGTAGAATGTCAGTCCTGCCAGGACAATCTACAGGCTACAAAACACAACTCTTCTTTACACACACATGCACATACTCACCTTTCAGCTGGCAGTACCTTTTTGACCTTCCTAACCCAAGATCTAAAGGATCTTATAAGATTTGCAATAGAAGTTTGTCAACAAAAGTTGGAGTTCTGCTATGCTGACAAGCAGCAGAATATAGAAAGAGAAAATCTGGGGAAGTCAAAGTCTCCTGGAATGTGAAGAACTGGCTTTGATCAAAGATGAAAGTTTATCAAACTCCTTTTATATGGTGGACTATCTTTATCAATGACTTGGTCTTGCTTCATATTTTAGTTTTGAAATATTTTCTCTCATTGCTTCTCACTAAGAAGCTATTCTTTTTGACTCCCCATGGCTAACCAGCTAATGAATCATTTATAACTTGCCATTAACAGCCAAGTTCTAATTTTTATATCTAATATAATCTCCATGTCTTTTTCAGATATAGTTTATAGAATTTTTAAAAACTGCTCTGGGGGTTCTTTTAAATCCTCAGAATCTGCAAAGTGTAAGTACAGAATAAAACTGAAAACTTTCCTATAGAATGTAATTAATAACTAGATGATTTATAAAGTCTTTATTGAAAGGAATAATATATACTTGCAAGCTTATTGAAAGTTTTCAGTTTGTTTCTATTTATTAGCTTATTATGTCTATCTTCCATGAAATCTATAAACCTAAGTGGAGGAGCTGTTTTAAGCATATATTTGCTAATTTCAACTCCTCTGAGTCTGTTTCTGTTGACTTACACATACTTCCCCTTATGGGCGACACCTTTCCGGTTTTTTAAAGATAACTATCTAGTAATTTTTAAATAATATGCTTGACTTTGGAATTGTTCCATTTTTAAGATTTATTTATTTATTTATTTTGGGCTGGGGTCGGGTTGGGGAGGGAGGGGAACGGGCGGAGCAGGCGTGCCACTTCTATTGGTCTTTCATTTCTCTGTTTTCATTCATCTTTGTTCTTTGGCTCCTGCGGGCCTCCCATCGCGGTGGCGTCTGTTGTCGCAGAGCACTGGCTCTGGGCACATGCACTCCAGAGCTCTGGCTCGGTAATTGGACACATCAGTCCAGCCGCTCCGCGGCACGTGGGACCTTCCCAGGCCAGGGAACGAACCGGCGCTCCTTGCACTGCAAGGCGGTGTCCTTATCCACTGGACCACCAGGGGAAGCCCTGGAATTGTTCCATTTTTAAGATTCTGGTTGTTTTTCTTCCATGAAGGAGTGCTGAGGTTTTTTTTTTTAAGGAGGAATAATTGACTGCCAGATCATCAGATTCCTTTGGAGGCTTGTTTTTCAACTTTGTTAGATGGGGTCCAGGGCAGAGCCTGGTCTCACTGGTCCCCAGTGGGAAGTCTGTAGTTTTCAATAAAGCTTCTTCACTTAGAAGGTCAGTTATGCTGTATGGGAAGTCCAAAACCTCTGGAGAGCTCAGAGAACCCCTGGAGCTGTTTTCTATTGGTCTTGTTGAGCTTCACTGTAAGAACTATGTTTGGGCGAACGTAAGAGGAGCCGACTCATTGGAAAAGACCCTGATACTGGGAAAGACTGAGGGCAAGAGGAGAGGAGAACCACAGAGGGTGAGATGGTTGGATAGCATCAACAGCTCCATGGACATGTGTTTGAGCAAACTCTGGGATATAGTGCAGGAGAAGGAAGCCTGGTGTGCTGCAACTCATGGGGTCACAAAGAATTGGACAGGACTTAGTGACTGAACAGCAACAACAAGAGGACTGATAAGTGGGTTTCTCGAGCTCCTTCTCTGTGTGAGTCTCTCCTTTTGGTACCTTGGCCCACAAGTCCCAGGGGCCTTAGCATTCTCACTCTATTCTGCACTCCAGTCTGCTCAGTGAAATTCTTCTGCGGGAACTTCCCCTCCCCAACCCAGGCAGCACCTCAGGCTAAAGGCCATCCATCCATCAAGGGCTGACTTAATGCATTTTCCTTCTCTTAGAAGTCATATTCTTGAACTGTCCTTTGTCCAGTGTCTGAAAACAATGTCTTCATTTTTTTATGCTCACTTTTGTATTTGATTAAAGCACATGTCTAGACTTGTCAGTACTAGAAGCAAAGGCTAGTCTGCTTTCTTTTATTTCTCTGTTTTCAAGGTGCTCAAAAATTTTTAAATCCTCTTACTGATATTTTAAAAAGTATTATCCATGGTACGCTTTTCCAGCATGTGTTCCATGAAAAATTAAAAAGACTCAGTCTTAAAATAGCTTGGAAAATGCGTTTGTCTTGACGGCAGGATACTTCGGAGCCATAAAAGCTAATACGGGTTGTACACTTTCAAAGCACTATATTATTTGCATTTTTCAAATTCATTTGACCACAGAATTCATTTTTTAACAGATTGTTGGATGAGAGTGCTAGGCAATGGACCACTTTGGGGGTCGTGATGCTCTGTGGTTGCTATTTATTAATTTTACTAAAATGTATGCACCTAATTAAAAAGGAAGTATGGTTGTAACTATCTTCTAAATTCATTTTAGGTGGAAAGTAAGCTCAACCCCCAATCTAAAAGAAGTCTATGTTGCTAACTATCCCATGAGAACAGTTGTTTGGGTCCAAAACCTCTGGAAGCTCAGAGAACCCCTGGAGCTGTTTTCTATTGGTCTTGTTGAGCTTCACTGTAAGAACTATGTTTGGGCGACGTAAGAGGAGCCGACTCATTGGAAAAGACCCTGATACTGGGAAAGACTGAGGGCAAGAGGAGAGGAGAACCACAGAGGGTGAGATGGTTGGATAGCATCAACAGCTCCATGGACATGTGTTTGAGCAAACTCTGGGATATAGTGCAGGAGAAGGAAGCCTGGTGTGCTGCAACTCATGGGGTCACAAAGAATTGGACAGGACTTAGTGACTGAACAGCAACAACAAGAGGACTGATAAGTGGGTTTCTCGAGCTCCTTCTCTGTGTGAGTCTCTCCTTTTGGTACCTTGGCCCACAAGTCCCAGGGGCCTTAGCATTCTCACTCTATTCTGCACTCCAGTCTGCTCAGTGAAATTCTTCTGCGGGAACTTCCCCTCCCCAACCCAGGCAGCACCTCAGGCTAAAGGCCATCCATCCATCAAGGGCTGACTTAATGCATTTTCCTTCTCTTAGAAGTCATATTCTTGAACTGTCCTTTGTCCAGTGTCTGAAAACAATGTCTTCATTTTTTTATGCTCACTTTTGTATTTGATTAAAGCACATGTCTAGACTTGTCAGTACTAGAAGCAAAGGCTAGTCTGCTTTCTTTTATTTCTCTGTTTTCAAGGTGCTCAAAAATTTTTAAATCCTCTTACTGATATTTTAAAAAGTATTATCCATGGTACGCTTTTCCAGCATGTGTTCCATGAAAAATTAAAAAGACTCAGTCTTAAAATAGCTTGGAAAATGCGTTTGTCTTGACGGCAGGATACTTCGGAGCCATAAAAGCTAATACGGGTTGTACACTTTCAAAGCACTATATTATTTGCATTTTTCAAATTCATTTGACCACAGAATTCATTTTTTAACAGATTGTTGGATGAGAGTACTAGGCAATGGACCACTTTGGGGGTCGTGATGCTCTGTGGTTGCTATTTATTAATTTTACTAAAAATGTATGCACCTAATTAAAAAGGAAGTATGGTTGTAACTATCTTCTAAATTCATTTTTAGGTGGAAAGTAAGCTCAACTTCTTCTTCTTCTCCCTAACACACTTCTAGCCAAAATTATTCCAGGAAGTCCTCAAGAAATCTATGGAGATATATGTGTCCATATACATAGATTCCCAATGGTTAAGTTTGCAGCTGGGCCCTTTCTAAATTTTATGTGTCAGGAAAAAAGGGTAGTTTTAAAGCAAGAGTGTAATTTTACATTATGAAAACATGTATTTCATTTTGACATTTTTTCTTTAAAGAAAAAGGCATTCTTTGATACTATAAAATAAAGTCAGTATTTTTCATTTTGTGAAGTTATCGTCCTGTTGTGCTATTTGATAAATGAGATGTCACTAAAGACGTGAGAATGATGAGCCTTCAGGAGTACCAACAGCTGTGGGATCTCTTCTTTACCATTAATAATTAAATTATTTTAAGTGTTTCTTGAAGAGCCATCCTCCTCTTCCAACACACTCACACAAAATCTGGGTACAGCTGGTCTGGTTTAGAGTAATTCCTAGCTGCTGCAAGTCTAGGAATTATATGGAAACAGCAGGATCAGGAAGATCCCCTAGAGTAGGAAATGGCAACCGACTCCCATATTCTTGCCTTGGAAATCCTATGGACAGAGGAGCTTGGTGGGCTACAGTCCACGCAGTCACAAAGAGTTGAACACAATTTAGAGACTAAGCAACAATAATAGAGGTAACAGACCTGAAGACAATTGACTGAGGGAGATTCAGGGCCCAGCGTATCATCTGGCTACTCTGCTAGCCTCTGCCAAGCAGTGACCCTCTCTGGACCTTAGTTTCCCCAACAGGACAATGAGCTCCTTGGACTAGGGAATTTCAGAGCTTACTTCTAGCTCTTACATTGTCAGGGCCCAGGTAGCTACCCGTGAACTATATTATTTGCATTTTCAAATTCATTTGACCACAGAATTCATTTTTAACAGATTGTTGGATGAGAGTACTAGGCAATGGACCACTTTGGGGGTCGTGATGCTCTGTGGTTGCTATTTATTAATTTTACTAAAATGTATGCACCTAATTAAAAAGGAAGTATGGTTGTAACTATCTTCTAAATTCATTTTTAGGTGGAAAGTAAGCTCAACTTCTTCTTCTTCTCCCTAACACACTTCTAGCCAAAATTATTCCAGGAAGTCCTCAAGAAATCTATGGAGATATATGTGTCCATATACATAGATTCCCAATGGTTAAGTTTGCAGCTGGGCCCTTTCTAAATTTTATGTGTCAGGAAAAAAGGGTAGTTTTAAAGCAAGAGTGTAATTTTACATTATGAAAACATGTATTTCATTTTGACATTTTTTCTTTAAAGAAAAAGGCATTCTTTGATACTATAAAATAAAGTCAGTATTTTTCATTTTGTGAAGTTATCGTCCTGTTGTGCTATTTGATAAATGAGATGTCACTAAAGACGTGAGAATGATGAGCCTTCAGGAGTACCAACAGCTGTGGGATCTCTTCTTTACCATTAATAATTAAATTATTTTAAGTGTTTCTTGAAGAGCCATCCTCCTCTTCCAACACACTCACACAAAATCTGGGTACAGCTGGTCTGGTTTAGAGTAATTCCTAGCTGCTGCAAGTCTAGGAATTATATGGAAACAGCAGGATCAGGAAGATCCCCTAGAGTAGGAAATGGCAACCGACTCCCATATTCTTGCCTTGGAAATCCTATGGACAGAGGAGCTTGGTGGGCTACAGTCCACGCAGTCACAAAGAGTTGAACACAATTTAGAGACTAAGCAACAATAATAGAGGTAACAGACCTGAAGACAATTGACTGAGGGAGATTCAGGGCCCAGCGTATCATCTGGCTACTCTGCTAGCCTCTGCCAAGCAGTGACCCTCTCTGGACCTTAGTTTCCCCAACAGGACAATGAGCTCCTTGGACTAGGGAATTTCAGAGCTTACTTCTAGCTCTTACATTGTCTGGATCTTGTTGAATAATACTGTTATCAGATGCTCAGTAGTGTCTGATTCTATGCTACCCCGTGAACTGTAGCCCACCAGGCTCCTCTGTTCATGGGATTCTCCAGGCAAGAATACTGGAGTGGATAGCCATTCCTTTCTCCAGGAGACCTTCCAGACCCAGGGATTGAACCTGGGTCTCCTGTTCTACAGGCAGATTTTTTACCATCTGAGTTACCTACGTTAGCTAAAAAGGAATGGTAAGAAAGTCACTTCTAGGAAACATTCTTTCTGCCTAGAGTAGGAGAGATGTGTTCTGAAAAACAATGGAGAATATGGGTGTCAAGAAACCTGTGGGTTCATTTTAGCTCTAAGCCTGTAAGAGGAAAAAATTCTTACCCTTCATGTTTGGCCTTCATGACTTAAATAATTTCCCCTATCACAATCAATTTGTTATCTGTCAAAACTTCACATTTCAGTTCTTGTCAAGTGACAGAGGTGATGACTTTTCTCCTCTTTCCTTCTTACCAACAGCAGAAGATTATAAAGCAGGAGAGAGGGCTTTTCCCAGAAGATACAATGGAATTTCACAGAGAAACAGAACAAAAGGTATTTAAATCCCTAAATGAAGTCAGGAGGAAAAAAAATTAGTCATTCTGGTTTTAGTGCTAACAAAGGCAGAGAAAGAAAAAATCAGTTGCTATGTTACTTCTCCATCAGCCAAGCTCAGCACAAAGTGAAAAACGATTTCCAGATACAGCTCTATATTATCTTCAATTGCATTATTGGTTTAGATTATAGTAGAGGGAAAAATCTAAGATTATGGCCTTGTTTTCCCTGGAGCCTCAGATGCATCTGATAGTGTATCTATCTGTAGGAGCATTATATATGGATACCATGGGACCCTCTGTGTATCCTGACTAATGACAGGTGAACCTATAGATCTGCAGGTCCTGAGGCTGCACTCCCTGAAGCAATGCATGTCCCCAGAGAGCTGGAGCACCTCATCTAAGGGTGGTGCAGGCTGGAGTCTTTCCTACAAGTAGAAATGAAGCAGGAAGTTTAGCCTCGAGGGGCAAGCAGGTCCTTGAAGTAGGGAGGGGCAGTGAAGGAGATCTGAGGTATAATGCAGGGAATATGGCCCCTTACTGGACCATTGATTCAGTTTTCTCATTTTGGAATCCCATAGTGCATAGAGGCTAAGTGCAGGCTGTGGCAAAGACAGCCACTTACTAAGGTTATGAACTGGGGTGAGTTGCTAAAATCCTCTGAATTTAGTAAAAAAAAAAAAAAAGGCAAGGCAAGGATAATAACTCTAACCTTAACCTTAACATGATGAGTATATTAAATGAATTAAGGCAAGTAAAACACTTCGTAGCTGGTTTGTCAAAGTTCAACGTTAGAACTACCACAATCACATCCTTCTACCACCTAACTTTGCCAATGTCCAGCTCTTCTTAGTAGCTATAGGAATATAAGCTCCAAGAGGGCACAGATTGAAGAGTAAGGTTCATAGTTCTGTCTCCAGTCTAGTATAACCTCTGGCACATAGTAAGCATTTCATGAATAGTTGCTGAATAAATAAATGAGTTAATAAATAAAAGAATTTCTGACCAGCATGCCTGGATAGCCTGCCTCCATCTTTCAGGGTGGGTCATGCAGTCACCAAACACTAGGGCAAACCAAGGTGAAGGGCTTTGACCCTACCTGGTTTGGCCAGAGGCTCTGACATGTACCTAATCATTCTTATTATGAATATATGACTCTGGTGAAGTAGGTAAATACATTTGCTTTTTATTAGAGTGTCTAACACTTTAGTCCAGGCCTTTTTTGTATGTGTGTGGGATTGTAATGGTATCTCTTTGCGGTGTTTTCACGTAAACGTTTTTAAATTCATGGTGCTGGGCCAATACAGTAGTAGTATCACTTTGTCCTATCGCCCATAGAATTCCCCAAAGGGAGCAATTACAGCAGACACTTCATTTCATCTGCTATTCCACAGTAGCACATATCCGTATACAGACAACTCATTATCTTGACACAAATTTTCCACATTGAGACTCAGTCACTCAAAATCTGCTTTAAAGCCGTGCCTGTGAAATGACTACCACATTTTAATATGTCTCTTGTGGAATCTCATTTTATAGGCAAGGGAAAGAGAGAAAAGATGGGTGAATAAAAGTAGGCATGTTAGTGGTGTGCAAGCAGCAGGCTTAGGAGTTGACATCTGCACTGGTGGAGGATACCCCAGAAGATAAGGGAGGTATCAGAGAAAAGAAGGAGACAGGCAGGAAGGCAGTCAGCCACTAGCAGCCTTCCATTGCATGTTGTGCATAGTTCTTTTTATAGCATGCACCAAATTTTATGTTATTTTTCTTTTTCTAAAAGTCGTTCCCCACCACTGTATTGTAGACTTGATGACGTAGACCCTATTTTGGTCCAAGAATCTAACCTAGTCTCTGTCATATAATAATTCTTAAAAGTTTTGAATGGGTGAGTGAGTTAGTGGGTGGATAAATGGCCAGCATATGAGAGAGAAAGGAGAAGAGTATAAGTTATTTAATAGGAGCTACCCAAGTATCTAGTACCCAGAGCAGTTCCCAAGGTTGACTGCAGGTGCGAGTCTTCTTGGGTTTGAAATGAGGGTGTCTCTCTCCCAAGAAGGGGAGGATGGAGGGAGGCACAGATTTTGGTCAGAAGGCTGAGTTCTGTATGAGAGAAATCCAAATATGTTATAATTTAAGTACAAGAATCGGCATCTAGTTTGGGGATTTGAGACAGTAGCTTGAAAAAAAAGGAGACAACTGTTCGGGATATTTACTGGAAACAGATATTGCTATCTAAGTTAGATTTGATGTATCTTCTTAGGAGAGCTTATGAATGAATGGATGGATCAAGCGTAGCAACCAACATTGCCTTGCCAAGACACTGGTTATTAAAAAAAGCATGGATTTGAATGGATTAGGATGAAGTCTGACACTGCTTCCACAAAGTTCTTTCTTACAGAAAAGCTAGGCCATTGGGAGAACGAGTCAATTGTATTTGAAAGATGCAGGAGATGGAGACTTCAGCATGGCTTCAAGAGTCAGTAGGAGTATGGTTAGATCTCAGAGTGTAACTCTTCTTGGAGGAGGAGATGCACCGCTCTTATACTTGAGGTAACAGATATGGCTATGCTGCCAAGTTGAAGATATGAAGCTCAGAGGCAAGAGCTAGCACATTAGTATAACAGGGAGGAAGCCTTTCAGTATACAGTAGGAATGCTGAGGATTTTAAATTCCAGAATATTAGATGGTTTTCCAGGAATAAAACTTCCACTGAAGGAAAAAACTAGGAGTACCTCATTTAGTGATGTTTTAAGGGTACCTGGATTTGTTTTAATCATATATGCTGAGTCACATAGACATGGAAGTGAATTTTCATGGGGAAGGAAGTTTGTTGTATTCACAGATCCCTATAATCAACAACTCAGCCACTAGCAGCCTTCCATTGCATGTTGTGCATAGTTCTTTTTATAGCATGCACCAAATTTTATGTTATTTTTCTTTTTCTAAAAGTCGTTCCCCACCACTGTATTGTAGACTTGATGACGTAGACCCTATTTTGGTCCAAGAATCTAACCTAGTCTCTGTCATATAATAATTCTTAAAAGTTTTGAATGGGTGAGTGAGTTAGTGGGTGGATAAATGGCCAGCATATGAGAGAGAAAGGAGAAGAGTATAAGTTATTTAATAGGAGCTACCCAAGTATCTAGTACCCAGAGCAGTTCCCAAGGTTGACTGCAGGTGCGAGTCTTCTTGGGTTTGAAATGAGGGTGTCTCTCTCCCAAGAAGGGGAGGATGGAGGGAGGCACAGATTTTGGTCAGAAGGCTGAGTTCTGTATGAGAGAGAAATCCAAATATGTTATAATTTAAGTACAAGAATCGGCATCTAGTTTGGGGATTTGAGACAGTAGCTTGAAAAAAAAGGAGACAACTGTTCGGGATATTTACTGGAAACAGATATTGCTATCTAAGTTAGATTTGATGTATCTTCTTAGGAGAGCTTATGAATGAATGGATGGATCAAGCGTAGCAACCAACATTGCCTTGCCAAGACACTGGTTATTAAAAAAAGCATGGATTTGAATGGATTAGGATGAAGTCTGACACTGCTTCCACAAAGTTCTTTCTTACAGAAAAGCTAGGCCATTGGGAGAACGAGTCAATTGTATTTGAAAGATGCAGGAGATGGAGACTTCAGCATGGCTTCAAGAGTCAGTAGGAGTATGGTTAGATCTCAGAGTGTAACTCTTCTTGGAGGAGGAGATGCACCGCTCTTATACTTGAGGTAACAGATATGGCTATGCTGCCAAGTTGAAGATATGAAGCTCAGAGGCAAGAGCTAGCACATTAGTATAACAGGGAGGAAGCCTTTCAGTATACAGTAGGAATGCTGAGGATTTTAAATTCCAGAATATTAGATGGTTTTCCAGGAATAAAACTTCCACTGAAGGAAAAAACTAGGAGTACCTCATTTAGTGATGTTTTAAGGGTACCTGGATTTGTTTTAATCATATATGCTGAGTCACATAGACATGGAAGTGAATTTTCATGGGGAAGGAAGTTTGTTGTATTCACAGATCCCTATAATCAACAAAGACACATGAAGAAGCATCAGGAGAAGCATTAGGAGACAGAGGGGGAGAGATAGGAGCCTTTATTGGGTGTTTGTTTGTTTGTGTGGGCTGGAATGACTGAATCAGGGGGCTTTCCTTGCGACTTAGTGGTAAAGAATCCACTTCCCAAGTAGGAAACATATATTCAATCCCTGGGTCAGAAAAATCCTCAGAAGAAGAGCGTGGTAACCCACTTCAGTATTCCTGCCTGGGATATTTCATGGATGGAGGACTCTGGTTGGCTATAGTCCATGGAGTTACAAAACAGTCAGATACCACTTAGACTAAAGTAACAACAACAAAGAGTGAATCAGGGGAAGCAGGTTTAGAATTGGTTACTTTGAATAATCTCAGCTGGATCTGAGATCTAAGGGCTGCCACCAGTTACTGACAATTTGGTTATGATCGTTTAGGTATGAGCTTGACTGAGTCATGGTGTCCAGATATTCAGTCAAGCATTGTTCTGATGTTTCTGTGACAGTGTTTCTTTTGGGAATGGGTTGGGAGGAGGAGTGAGATTGACATTTATACCAGTGGACTTGAGTACAGCAGGCTGCCCTCCATAATGCGGATGGGCCTCATCAAATCAATTGAAGTCCTGATTAGACCAAAAACTAATCTCCTCTGAGCAAGAATTATTTCTTCCAGAAGTCTGCCTTTGTCCTCCAATTGCAACTTTTCCTGAGTTTCCAGCCTGCCAGCCTGTTCTGCTGATTTTGGATTTACCATGTCTCTATAATCATAAGAGCCAATTCCTTAAAATAATCTCTCTCTCTTTCTCTCTCTACAACACATAACACATGTCCATTGTTTCTGGTTCTGCAGAACCCTCACTAATTCACTGATCATGGGGTGATTAGGGCAGATAGATTGCAGCCAAGAGTGTGAGTGTCAATAAAGGAGGTGGTTGAGGATGTGGCTCTGGATTGGTTGTTTTTCATTCAAAACGTACCCTCCCAAGGAGAGTGGTTTAATACTTCTAGGAACTGGTTAAGCCTGGGAGGACCAGTCTCTTCAGTGTCAGCAAGTGAATGGATAGTCATTTTTGCTGAGTCACATAGACATGGAAGTGAATTTTCATGGGGAAGGAAGTTTGTTGTATTCACAGATCCCTATAATCAACAAAGACACATGAAGAAGCATCAGGAGAAGCATTAGGAGACAGAGGGGGAGAGATAGGAGCCTTTATTGGGTGTTTGTTTGTTTGTGTGGGCTGGAATGACTGAATCAGGGGGCTTTCCTTGCGACTTAGTGGTAAAGAATCCACTTCCCAAGTAGGAAACATATATTCAATCCCTGGGTCAGAAAAATCCTCAGAAGAAGAGCGTGGTAACCCACTTCAGTATTCCTGCCTGGGATATTTCATGGATGGAGGACTCTGGTTGGCTATAGTCCATGGAGTTACAAAACAGTCAGATACCACTTAGACTAAAGTAACAACAACAAAGAGTGAATCAGGGGAAGCAGGTTTAGAATTGGTTACTTTGAATAATCTCAGCTGGATCTGAGATCTAAGGGCTGCCACCAGTTACTGACAATTTGGTTATGATCGTTTAGGTATGAGCTTGACTGAGTCATGGTGTCCAGATATTCAGTCAAGCATTGTTCTGATGTTTCTGTGACAGTGTTTCTTTTGGGAATGGGTTGGGAGGAGGAGTGAGATTGACATTTATACCAGTGGACTTGAGTACAGCAGGCTGCCCTCCATAATGCGGATGGGCCTCATCAAATCAATTGAAGTCCTGATTAGACCAAAAACTAATCTCCTCTGAGCAAGAATTATTTCTTCCAGAAGTCTGCCTTTGTCCTCCAATTGCAACTTTTCCTGAGTTTCCAGCCTGCCAGCCTGTTCTGCTGATTTTGGATTTACCATGTCTCTATAATCATAAGAGCCAATTCCTTAAAATAATCTCTCTCTCTTTCTCTCTCTACAACACATAACACATGTCCATTGTTTCTGGTTCTGCAGAACCCTCACTAATTCACTGATCATGGGGTGATTAGGGCAGATAGATTGCAGCCAAGAGTGTGAGTGTCAATAAAGGAGGTGGTTGAGGATGTGGCTCTGGATTGGTTGTTTTTCATTCAAAACGTACCCTCCCAAGGAGAGTGGTTTAATACTTCTAGGAACTGGTTAAGCCTGGGAGGACCAGTCTCTTCAGTGTCAGCAAGGCCACACATCAAAATATAGAACATTAAGAGTTATGATTAAAATGAGTGACGAAGTGGAAAGCTATAGGAAACTGATGAAATAGAATGGGGGCATTCATATCTCCAAATAAAAATGCTTCAGCAGCTGTGACTGCAGTGGGAATCCTCAAATCTATAGGTCTATTAAAAGGCTAACAACAACAACAACAAAAAAATGTCTGACCATAGACTGCGGCTGGTACTTGAAGTAGAGAGAAGATGGCCAGAGGAGTCTAAGCTCTTGGAAACTCAGAGCTCAGGCCATTTAGAACAGACCCATTTAGAACAGGTCGGGGCAGAGGCAATCATGAGTGATTTTACGCGCAGAGTTCATTCGGACGGAGACTGACTTCTGAACAAGTCAGAGGAACGCAGCCCAGCAAGGCCAATTGCAGGAGTGCTACCTGTGGTGTAACCTGAGGTAGAAAGAAGCAGGTGAGTAAGGAGCAATGAAAATGGTGATCACTTGTTTTTTTTAAAGTGGAGTATATTTGCTTTACAGTGTTGTGCTAGTTTCTGCTGTGCAATGAAGTTAATCAACTGTATGTATACATATGCGCCCTCCCTCTTGGACCTCCCTCCCCCCACCCCCATCAGGATGCTCAGCTCAGTGCTCTGTGGTGACCTAAAAAATGAGCATTTTTAAGAGGTACTACCTTTTTGCTAATTTATCAGTTCCTATAATCTGCCTTTCATATTTCTTGGTCTAATCTCTTGTACTAGATGTGGCTAGCTGTCTACCAAATTAATTTCCTTTGGCAATTAGTTCTTGTGGATAGAGTCTGGACATATTTTCCAGACTCTTTTAGAGGTAGATGTGGTCACATGACTCAGTCAATGGGATGTGAGCACAAGGGATGAGTGTCTTTTCTTTTTTGGGGCAGGGGCTGGCTGGGGAGGCAGGGGGTGGGTGGACTACTTCTATTGGTCTTTCATTTATCTATTTTCATCCATCTTTTTTGGTCTTTGGCCCATGCGGGCCTGCCATCGCGGTGGCCTCTGTTGTTGCAGAGCACCGGCTCTGGGCGCATGCGCTCCAGAGCTCTGACTTGGTAATTGGACACATCGGTCTAGCCGTTCTGTGGCACGTGGGATCTTCCCAGGCCAGGGATCGAACTGGCGCCCCTTGCAGTGAAAGGCGGTGTCCTTACCCACTGGACCACCAGGGAAGTCCCATGAGTGTCTTTTCTAAGCTCAGGTTTTTAAGAAGCAGGAGTGCCTCTGCCATGCTCCTTTCCCATTCAGGCTAGCTGAGATGGCAGCCCCCAGTTAACCTTATAAATCACAAGGTGAGGATGGAAGATGCAGTGTCAGCATGGGACCCCAAACGCCTTCAGGGAGGAATTAAGCTGTAGACCAGGGACGTCTACCTTGGACTATCATGTGAACTAAGAACAGATTTTCAGAGCCATTGTTTACATTACATCAATTTATGATCATGACCCTAATGTAAGGATGAATGAATATTATTTTCTCTAGGTATAAAGGGCGAAGAGGCCATGTCTTCCTTTTTCTTTTTTCTTAGTATTTTTTTTTTTTTTTTTGAAGTTGTAATGAATCTGAGGTTCTCCTCTAACCTTTGGAATAAAGATAAATCTCCATAGGGACTAAACCAGGACTACAGGTTTTATAATATAGAGGTATCTCCAAGGTCATGAGCCACATCACCTTTGGAATAAACATAGGACCTCTCATGAGGTGAACAGATACTGTCACAAGGTTCAGTCTTTTTGTCTCTTAAGAAGATAAAAAAGCTTTAACTGTTTTTTCAACCATTTTACTGTATAAATTTGAGTGAAACTCTGCCCGTATTCTGTAGTCCCTTTTCTAGCTTTGTGTGCCTATAAATTTTTAAATGTTCACTCAGTAATAGATTGTGCTCTCGTTCTCCTACATTGAACGACTGGACTGTGGTTGGCAGGATTGAATTATTTCTCCAGCACTGATCAGAAATTGACTCCAGAAGTGGGACTTTGTTATACATATATAAAAAAAAAAAACCTAAAATATTTAGACTTGGCTTAGTGATCAAGCATCTGCTGGGGAGGAAACAGATATATCACTTTACATAGTGGCAAAATATTAGGTAATATGTTCTTCACCTTCAGTGACTTGGAAGCCACAGCAAGTGTCTTCTATATCTTTACTTTAAGAGGAATAGCTTAGAAAAAGCCAGAGTGTTTTGATTCCACTGTGTGTTAGTGCATTTAGAGAGGTATTATAAAGAAAAAGTGAGCCTATACAAGATATGGCTGGTTTGAAAGCAGAAATAAAAATTGATAGGAATCTAGCGATTTAGGCCTTAAAAGTCCCCTGCTTCTGAACTCCAAACATATAAAGAAGAAATATAAAAGCTTTGAGCAAAGAAAATCTGTAAAAACTTACCAATTTAATGAAGAAACTCAGTTTCTGAGCACAGATCAGATTAAGGATACTATTAGTTTGAGAGAATTCAGCATAGACCAGGGACGTCTACCTTGGACTATCATGTGAACTAAGAACAGATTTTCAGAGCCATTGTTTACATTACATCAATTTATGATCATGACCCTAATGTAAGGATGAATGAATATTATTTTCTCTAGGTATAAAGTCAGAGCCATGTCTTCTCTTTTATGATCATGACCCTAATGTAAGGATGAATGAATATTATTTCTCCAGGTATAAAGCCGAAGAGGCCATGTCTTCCTTTCTTTTCCTTAGTATTTGTTTTGAAGTTGTAATGAATCTGAGGTTCTCCTCTAACCTTTGGAATAAAGATAAATCTCCATAGGGACTAAACCAGGACTACAGGTTTTATAATATAGAGGTATCTCCAAGGTCATGAGCCACATCACCTTTGGAATAAACATAGGACCTCTCATGAGGTGAACAGATACTGTCACAAGGTTCAGTCTTTTTGTCTCTTAAGAAGATAAAAAAGCTTTAACTGTTTTTTCAACCATTTTACTGTATAAATTTGAGTGAAACTCTGCCCGTATTCTGTAGTCCCTTTTCTAGCTTTGTGTGCCTATAAATTTTTAAATGTTCACTCAGTAATAGATTGTGCTCTCGTTCTCCTACATTGAACGACTGGACTGTGGTTGGCAGGATTGAATTATTTCTCCAGCACTGATCAGAAATTGACTCCAGAAGTGGGACTTTGTTATACATATATAAAAAAAAAAAACCTAAAATATTTAGACTTGGCTTAGTGATCAAGCATCTGCTGGGGAGGAAACAGATATATCACTTTACATAGTGGCAAAATATTAGGTAATATGTTCTTCACCTTCAGTGACTTGGAAGCCACAGCAAGTGTCTTCTATATCTTTACTTTAAGAGGAAAGGCTTAGAAAAAGCCAGAGTGTTTTGATTCCACTGTGTGTTAGTGCATTTAGAGAGGTATTATAAAGAAAAAGTGAGCCTATACAAGATATGGCTGGTTTGAAAGCAGAAATAAAAATTGATAGGAATCTAGCGATTTAGGCCTTAAAAGTCCCCTGCTTCTGAACTCCAAACATATAAAGAAGAAATATAAAAGCTTTGAGCAAAGAAAATCTGTAAAAACTTACCAATTTAATGAAGAAACTCAGTTTCTGAGCACAGATCAGATTAAGGATACTATTAGTTTGAGAGAATTCAGCATAGATGTGAAAAAATAAGAACATAAAGCCAGCTGGGGTACTAAGTCCAGGAAGGAACTTTGGGTATGGTTATTGGTCATTGATAGAATTGACAGGCAACACATAGGTCAAAGCCTAGTGTTTTTGAAGAAAACACATTGCGAAAACAAAACAAAAGCAAAAACTATAAACTTGCCTTTAAAAACTCTTGAGCAAAAAGAAAAATCTTTGAGCCTCCATCTTTCCAGAAGATAGAGCTAGGAGCCATGGAAAACAACAGGCTGAGGAGTTCACCCCGGAAATAAGATCCAAAGCTTATGAAGAATTTTCTCCATTATAGAATAAGTGTTCTTCACAAAATCCATCCCTCCCTACCCCATCCTTGCCTCTTTAGTTGGTCTTCCTTATCTTGCAAAGGAGCTTTCATTTGGATGTTCTGTCCACGACTGTCCCTGGATTTTAGGCTAGGGGGCCAGGTGGCAGGAACTTCTTGTCTATGTTCCCAAACTCAAAATACCATAAACAGAAGTGATAGAAAGAACCACATATCTCCAGGAGACTCTGGTTTTAGAAATGGTAAGATGGGACTTTGGACTGTCTCACTTTAGGAGGAAGGCAAGTGAAGCTTTGAGCAACAAATGGAAAACAATTTTAGGAGGTTACGCTCTATATTGACTCATTCAATGCTCCTTTTTCTTTTCTTCAAATTTTCAGAAAACACCCTGAATATTTTTCAGAGTGTTCAGAGATGGATTTGTTCTTTATTTACTGTTTTTTCTTGGATAGAGATAGGTTTCAAGGCAGAGCAAATGGTTGAGACATGCCTGTGCTACACACACATCACATTTATTTGGCTAAATAAGCACAGCATAGGGAAAGCTACTACTGGTACAAAAGAAAATTATACTTTAATCTTACAATTAAAAATTGCCCCTAAGTCCTGATAGTAACTTGTTTCACCCATTTTCTGTTTCTATGAAGGGTCTCAGTTTGCTCAGTATATACACAGATTATTATTATTTCTTTTTAATTCTGGGGTATTTCTGTCATGAGCTGCAGAGCCAAAGAAAGCAACAGTGTTCTCACAGAAAATGCATGTTTTTCTTCCTCCATGGTGGGGATGGGGTGACCCACTTTTGCACTGGCTTAATCACGCCTGCACCTGGCAATCAATCACTCTTCTGAAGACGGCATCCCATTAGGCATCAGCACAAAAAGGGCTCTTGCCAAGCAGAAGCAGGAGCAGAAAATGCAATGCCAGTCTCTGACAGTGATTGAACATAGATTATGCCAAATCTTTGCCTGTTGTCCCTGGATCTGAAACAGGCATAGAAAAGTCACTGGATGAGTGGCGCATGTATCCTTTAGAACAAAAGGCCATGCCTTTCTCAATCACTCAGTTTGTCCACAGTGGACACAAAACTAAAGCTAGTATGTTTTTCCTAGATGAGTAGGCATAATATGATATGATCTGAGAGGTATATGCAAGTAAAAAGTTCAGAGGCAAAGCACTGACTCAATGTTTGTAGCCATGTACAAGAATTTTGTGAATATTCCCTGCAACTTTATACCTCTCCTTCTCTCTCTCAACTGCCTACCTCATTTTGTTCACTCCCCCAAATAGTTCATTTAAGGCCTTATCCAACCTAGATAGATCTTTCCCCAAAACTGCACAATCGGACAATGCCGGAGAATAAACTTTTATGAGTGATTTTTGCTTCGCCCCTTGCTTCAAGTACTGAAAAACTAAGTTCAAGAAGGATGAAGTGATGTAACCAGGTTTGACATGAAGTTAAAAGATGCTTGATCCTTGGAAGGAAAGCTATGACAAACATAGGCAGGCAGCATATTAAAAAAGCAGAGGCATCACTTTGCCAACAAAGGCCTGTGTAGTCAAAGCTATGGTTTTCCCCGTAGGCACGTAGGGATGTGAGAGCTGGACCATAAAGTAGGCTGAACACTGAAGAACTGATGCCTTTGAACTGTGGTGTTGGATAAGACTCTTGAGAGTCCCTTGAAAGCAAGGAGATCAAACCAATCAATCCTTAAAGAAATTAACCCTGAATATTCATGGAATATTAATTTATGGAATTAACCCTGAATATTCATGAATATTCACTGATGCTAAAGCTCTAATACTTTGGCCACTTGGTGTGAAGAGTTGACTCATTGGAAAAGACCTGGATGCTGGGAAATATTGAGGGCAGGAGGAGAAGTGGGAAAGACAGAGAAAGAGATGATTGAATGGCACCATTGATTCAATGGACATGAGTTTGAGCAAACTCTGGGAGACAGGGAAGGACAGGGAAGCCTGGCGTGCTATAGTCATGGGGGCACAAAGAGTTGGACACTACTGAGTGACTGAATGACAACAAACAGCTAGTGAAAAATTGGATTCAGAATTAGAACTTTAGGTCCTTGTCTCCTGGTTCAGAGCTTTCCTCTTATTTGTAAATATTTTTCTATTTACAAGGACATTTCTAAATGTTCATAGACACTTTGTTGACTGAATCCAATAGATATTCAACTATACTTCTAATTTTTAACTCTGTTGAAAAGATACTGAAGAGGCGAGTTCAACACTCTATTTGAGGATAAAAATTACTACTCCTTGGGTTATTTTATGAATTGTTTCCTTTGTACTCACAGATCTTCCTTAAGCAAAGATTTGCTGGCTGATAGTCTGGAGTGAGAAATATGGGCAAAGCAAACGTAAAAGTTCAGAGGCAAAGCACTGACTCAATGTTTGTAGCCATGTACAAGAATTTTGTGAATATTCCCTGCAACTTTATACCTCTCCTTCTCTCTCTCAACTGCCTACCTCATTTTGTTCACTCCCCCAAATAGTTCATTTAAGGCCTTATCCAACCTAGATAGATCTTTCCCCAAAACTGCACAATCGGACAATGCCGGAGAATAAACTTTTATGAGTGATTTTTGCTTCGCCCCTTGCTTCAAGTACTGAAAAACTAAGTTCAAGAAGGATGAAGTGATGTAACCAGGTTTGACATGAAGTTAAAAGATGCTTGATCCTTGGAAGGAAAGCTATGACAAACATAGGCAGGCAGCATATTAAAAAAGCAGAGGCATCACTTTGCCAACAAAGGCCTGTGTAGTCAAAGCTATGGTTTTCCCGTGAGGCACGTAGGGATGTGAGAGCTGGACCATAAAGTAGGCTGAACACTGAAGAACTGATGCCTTTGAACTGTGGTGTTGGATAAGACTCTTGAGAGTCCCTTGAAAGCAAGGAGATCAAACCAATCAATCCTTAAAGAAATTAACCCTGAATATTCATGGAATATTAATTTATGGAATTAACCCTGAATATTCATGAATATTCACTGATGCTAAAGCTCTAATACTTTGGCCACTTGGTGTGAAGAGTTGACTCATTGGAAAAGACCTGGATGCTGGGAAATATTGAGGGCAGGAGGAGAAGTGGGAAAGACAGAGAAAGAGATGATTGAATGGCACCATTGATTCAATGGACATGAGTTTGAGCAAACTCTGGGAGACAGGGAAGGACAGGGAAGCCTGGCGTGCTATAGTCATGGGGGCACAAAGAGTTGGACACTACTGAGTGACTGAATGACAACAAACAGCTAGTGAAAAATTGGATTCAGAATTAGAACTTTAGGTCCTTGTCTCCTGGTTCAGAGCTTTCCTCTTATTTGTAAATATTTTTCTATTTACAAGGACATTTCTAAATGTTCATAGACACTTTGTTGACTGAATCCAATAGATATTCAACTATACTTCTAATTTTTAACTCTGTTGAAAAGATACTGAAGAGGCGAGTTCAACACTCTATTTGAGGATAAAAATTACTACTCCTTGGGTTATTTTATGAATTGTTTCCTTTGTACTCACAGATCTTCCTTAAGCAAAGATTTGCTGGCTGATAGTCTGGAGTGAGAAATATGGGCTTGTTCAAAAAATGAATTGATCCTAGACAGATGGAAGTTAGCAATTTTAGACCTGCATATAGATAATAATTATGTAAAGATGGTTAAGGCTGATAGTCAATTATTATTAACTAGTTAACTAATTCTTTACTGATTTGATATGTAAATATTTAGTGCCTGTGATGTTGGCAAGATACTGTTTGTGGAGAACCCAGAAGTGAGTAAGTCCAAGTCTGCTCTGAATGAACTAGTTTCTGGTCACCTAAGAAATACTAAGAAATGGATTTTCAACAGGGTATTTTGATTCTGTAGGAATGGAGAGAACCCAGATGTTTCTGGAGGAAAATTCTCCTTATTGTATCCATTTTTAAAACTAGCTTTTATTGAGGTTGACATACAATAACTGTTACAAATAAAGCTACGAACATTCATGTGCAACTGTTTATTTATGCAGACATATGCTTTCATTTATCTTGAGTAAATAGCAGGGAGTAGACTGACTGAATCACATGATCAGTGAATAGTTAACTTTTGAAGAAGCTGCCAAATAGTCTTCTAGAATTGCTGCACCATTTGCATTCTTATGAGCAAAGCCTGAGATTCCAGTTGCTCCATATCCTTGACAAAACTTGGTATAGTCAATCTTTTGAAATTTTAGTCATTCCAAAAGTATCTTTATTATTATCTCCCACATCTCTTTAAAAGGGAAAAAATTGTGCACAATCTCACTTCACCTCAAAAAGTCCTGTGGAAGATTCCTGAGGTTTGAGTATTATCTATTATTTTAAACTCCTATTTCTGGTACAGCTTTTTATTCTTTGATGTCATTTCTTTTTTTTTTTTCAGATTCTCCAATCCTCTTTGATTTGTTCCCAAAATGTGACCATAGTCTCATCTCCTTTACTCCCCCCAAGAACAAACAGAATATTCTTCTGTATAACCAGTTTTCACTGAAGTAAACCTTACTTACTGGAATACCATTAAAAAATTTTTTATATATATATATATATGTATATATATATAGCTTTTGGCTACTTCTATTGATCTTTCACTTATTTATTTCCATCCATCTTTGTTCTTTGGCCTGTGTGGGCCTCCCATTGCAGTGGCCTCGTCTTGCTGCAGAGCGCTGGCTCTGGGCCCGTATGCTCCAGAGCTCCGGCTTGGTAATTGGGCACATCGGTCCAGCTGCTCCATGGCACGTGGGATCTTCCGCCAGGGATTGAACCAGCATCCCTTGCACTGCAAGGCAGTGTCCTTACCCACTGGACCACCAGGGAAGCCTTGAAATACCATTTTAAGTTTAGTAAAATACATCATCTGTTCTTAACAACTGAATGTTTTCCTCTTCACTTCCTTGTAAAGAATGCCAATATTTATAAAATAGAAGTACTTATTTTGGCACATTAAGATTGTTTGACTCTTCATATGTATTTTCACATTATCTTCTCTTTTGAATATTGAGATGAACACATTTTATTTTTCCTACTGTTCAAAAGCAATCAAAACATTTTATATCTGCACTTTGATGAGTTTTGCTTTAATGATTAATTCAATGTGAAGTTAGTCAACGTTTAATTGTTACAAAACCAGAAAATAATTATTCAAATGCCTGCAATGGGGTTCAATGATAGTCAAGTACAACAAAATCCTGTTTCAACTTATCTAACGGGAACTTTTGGGCTTCCTGGTGGTCCAGCATAAAGAATCTGCCTGAAATGCAGGAGACAATGCAAGAGAGGTTCAACCCCTGGGTCAGGAAGATCCCCTGGAGGAGGGCATGGCAGTCCACTTCAGTCTTCTTGCCTAGAGAATCCCATGGACAGTTAAAAAAATTTTCTACTTTAAAAGGGAAAAAATTGTGCACAATCTCACTTCACCTCAAAAAGTCCTGTGGAAGATTCCTGAGGTTTGAGTATTATCTATTATTTTAAACTCCTATTTCTGGTACAGCTTTTTATTCTTTGATGTCATTTCTTTTTTTTTTTTCAGATTCTCCAATCCTCTTTGATTTGTTCCCAAAATGTGACCATAGTCTCATCTCCTTTACTCCCCCCAAGAACAAACAGAATATTCTTCTGTATAACCAGTTTTCACTGAAGTAAACCTTACTTACTGGAATACCATTAAAAAATTTTTTATATATATATATATATGTATATATATATAGCTTTTGGCTACTTCTATTGATCTTTCACTTATTTATTTCCATCCATCTTTGTTCTTTGGCCTGTGTGGGCCTCCCATTGCAGTGGCCTCGTCTTGCTGCAGAGCGCTGGCTCTGGGCCCGTATGCTCCAGAGCTCCGGCTTGGTAATTGGGCACATCGGTCCAGCTGCTCCATGGCACGTGGGATCTTCCGCCAGGGATTGAACCAGCATCCCTTGCACTGCAAGGCAGTGTCCTTACCCACTGGACCACCAGGGAAGCCTTGAAATACCATTTTAAGTTTAGTAAAATACATCATCTGTTCTTAACAACTGAATGTTTTCCTCTTCACTTCCTTGTAAAGAATGCCAATATTTATAAAATAGAAGTACTTATTTTGGCACATTAAGATTGTTTGACTCTTCATATGTATTTTCACATTATCTTCTCTTTTGAATATTGAGATGAACACATTTTATTTTTCCTACTGTTCAAAAGCAATCAAAACATTTTATATCTGCACTTTGATGAGTTTTGCTTTAATGATTAATTCAATGTGAAGTTAGTCAACATTTAATTGTTACAAAACCAGAAAATAATTATTCAAATGCCTGCAATGGGGTTCAATGATAGTCAAGTACAACAAAATCCTGTTTCAACTTATCTAACGGGAACTTTTGGGCTTCCCTGGTGGTCCAGCATAAAGAATCTGCCTGAAATGCAGGAGACAATGCAAGAGAGGTTCAACCCCTGGGTCAGGAAGATCCCCTGGAGGAGGGCATGGCAGTCCACTTCAGTCTTCTTGCCTAGAGAATCCCATGGACAGAGGAGCCCGGTGAACTACAGTCCATAGCATCACAAAGAGTTGGACATGACTGAAGTGACTTAGCAGGCACGTACAAAGGAAACTTTTCATTAAGGTTTCATTTTATTTGTTTTGGATAATTAGAGGAGGGAAGAAGGGAGCTATTATCAGGTGAGACAGAGTAAAGTAGTTTTACTCCACAGCACTGAGCAGTAAAACAGAAAAGAGACAAAGCAGAAGAGGGGCAGAGAGAAGAATTCAAGCACACCCCAGATGGTGGTGAAAGTGATAAGGATGGGGCCTAGTAATGATGGGACCTGTTAGCTTTTAGTTACTTTCTCACTATGGTTACATGTGGTGTTAAGCCTTTTACGTATTGAGGGGCTTGATACATTTGAACGCTACATTCATTAGGCTCTAAGATTCTTGCATTCAAGTCTAAGAGTGGAAATGTAATAGACAAAAGGTGAATATAATTTAGAAATTTAAAAACAGAATTGGAATTTATAGCAAAAAACAGTATTTGCCCTTAGGGCCATTTTTAGGAGCTTTATTTTTTAAAATACAATTTTCAGAATTTTCACTGGGGTCACTGTGATACCAGAAGCCGATCTCCTCAGGGCACTTTCAGTGAATACGTTTTACAATGTGCTTAAATGCCCTGGGTTTTATAAATTTTGTGATTTATCCTAGATCCTGACAAATTTCAGCTGGACTTTTGGTCTGTATTTTGGCACATTAAGATTGTTTGACTCTTCATATGTATTTTCACATTATCTTCTCTTTTGAATATTGAGATGAACACATTTTATTTTTCCTACTGTTCAAAAGCAATCAAAACATTTTATATCTGCACTTTGATGAGTTTTGCTTTAATGATTAATTCAATGTGAAGTTAGTCAACGTTTAATTGTTACAAAACCAGAAAATAATTATTCAAATGCCTGCAATGGGGTTCAATGATAGTCAAGTACAACAAAATCCTGTTTCAACTTATCTAACGGGAACTTTTGGGCTTCCCTGGTGGTCCAGCATAAAGAATCTGCCTGAAATGCAGGAGACAATGCAAGAGAGGTTCAACCCCTGGGTCAGGAAGATCCCCTGGAGGAGGGCATGGCAGTCCACTTCAGTCTTCTTGCCTAGAGAATCCCATGGACAGAGGAGCCCGGTGAACTACAGTCCATAGCATCACAAAGAGTTGGACATGACTGAAGTGACTTAGCAGGCACGTACAAAGGAAACTTTTCATTAAGGTTTCATTTTATTTGTTTTGGATAATTAGAGGAGGGAAGAAGGGAGCTATTATCAGGTGAGACAGAGTAAAGTAGTTTTACTCCACAGCACTGAGCAGTAAAACAGAAAAGAGACAAAGCAGAAGAGGGGCAGAGAGAAGAATTCAAGCACACCCCAGATGGTGGTGAAAGTGATAAGGATGGGGCCTAGTAATGATGGGACCTGTTAGCTTTTAGTTACTTTCTCACTATGGTTACATGTGGTGTTAAGCCTTTTACGTATTGAGGGGCTTGATACATTTGAACGCTACATTCATTAGGCTCTAAGATTCTTGCATTCAAGTCTAAGAGTGGAAATGTAATAGACAAAAGGTGAATATAATTTAGAAATTTAAAAACAGAATTGGAATTTATAGCAAAAAACAGTATTTGCCCTTAGGGCCATTTTTAGGAGCTTTATTTTTTAAAATACAATTTTCAGAATTTTCACTGGGGTCACTGTGATACCAGAAGCCGATCTCCTCAGGGCACTTTCAGTGAATACGTTTTACAATGTGCTTAAATGCCCTGGGTTTTATAAATTTTGTGATTTATCCTAGATCCTGACAAATTTCAGCTGGACTTTTTGGTCTGCAGTAAGCAATTCACACAACCAGGCTCAATGTGGGTAATTCAGAAGATTTATCACTGAAGTATAGAAAATACATTTGATGTGGAGTCTAAGGAAGGACAAACCTCCCACCACATGCCTGTCTTTTGGAGCACTGAAGAGGAAAGATGGTTCCTCTCTGTTGCATTCAAATCCAATATCTCTTGGCTGGTTTATTTTAATTAGAGCTAGGAAAAAGAAGCGAACCACCAGATTTTATTTTAATCAATAAATTCAGCTTTTTTTTTTTTCCTACCTTAAAGATCTTTTTCTGAATTGTATTAAAAACCAACCAAAGGGAGTGGAATTAATGACACAATTTCTTTTATAGTTGGAGTGTTCATAGTGCTATGTCTATGAAACAGAAACAAGCCCAAAAAGTTTCCAAGTAATCTTTAACAGTTAGGATTACTCCTGATTGTGTACAATAAGATAGGTTTGAATCCTTGCTTCACACTCTCTATGTGTATGACTTCTTTTTTTTTTTTTTTAACTATAAAATAAAGCTGTCAGAGGACCCAGCCTCAAAGGACTGTGGGCTAAGAGTATGTAGGACAACCTTGGAGGACTGTGCCTGGTACACAGTGACCACACTGTTAGCTACTTTCCCCATAGAGTTCTATGAGCTATTAGCTATTCTGTTAGCTATTCTTATTATTCTCTACAGCAACTTTCCTTATCACTTATCCCAAATGATGTTTCATGACTCTAATCAAAATAGATTTATACTCCTAAGGACTTTATGTCCTTTTCTATGTCTAATGGTAGGAAAACACCCCCTTGCTCAAAGAATATACTCAGAAATGTCCAAACAGGTGAGGTACTCACCTCTCTGATAGGTGCCCAGATATTTATAGGATGTGGCTTTTCTTTAGTCTCTAGTTTCATGTAGCTAAACTGAGTCTGCACATGTAATTGTCCATGGTCTTGATAGGGACAACTGGTCAATTTGCTATGAGTGGAACCCACCCGGCAAAGGTCCCAGATTATGGTGGTAGAGGCTGGCCTGGCTCACAGAGCACATCTCCAGCACTGTATTTATTGATCTTTTTACATTTTAAATACGATTTTTCTTATTTAACAAAATGTCAAAAAGTATAGTAGATGGCTACTTATAGTTTTCAGAAACAAAAGGCCACACCTAAGTTTATCGCAGTTGCCTCGTAAAGAATGCTATGATGAAATCATGGTTCCATAACTTGACAACACAACAGCAAAATAGATTCCATATTTAAATCAAATTTTGGTTCATTTAGACTCATGCCGCTTTGCTTCCCAGCAAAGGACACACAATACTTAGTTTGCAATCACTGAGGAACTCAGAATTATATAACAAATATACTCTTCATTTCCAGGTTTCCTTCGACAGGGTTTCTAGTCATTATTTTTCTCAGGCTGAATAACTATAGCCACATTCCTAGGCCAAAAAATCATGTATCATTTGCAACAATAGTTAAAAATCAGAAAGGTCTAAATGTTCAACCATGGAATATTGCTTAAAAATTATGAATAGCTAAATAAAGGATCTTTGTATAGCCATGAAAAATCATGGTCCAGGCTTCCCTTGTGGTCCAGTGGGTAAAGAGTCCGCCTTACAGTGCAAGGGGCACCGGTTTGATTCCTGTTCTGGGAAGATTCCATGTGCCATGGAGCAGCTGGACTGGTGTGCCCAATTATGAGCCAGCGCTCTGGAGCCTATGTTCCCAGAGCTGCTGCTTTGCACCTAAAGAGGCCACTGCAATGGGAGGCCAACACAGGCCAAAGAATAAAGATGGATGAAAATAATAAATAACTAAGAAAGAGCTCGTGACATGAAGTTTAAAAAAAAAAAACCAACAACCAAGAGGCCAAAATTAAAAAAAAAAAAAAATCATGTTCTTACACTTATTCTATGATCCAGTCATTCTACTCCTAGGAACTTATATTCCCCTGCCCACTCACCTCCCCCAAAGCATATACAAAGACTTGTACATGAATGTTCATAGCAGCTTTATTTGCAATAGCCCCAAACTGGAAACAAGACAAACATCTATCCACAGGTGGATGGAAAGATAAATTGTGGGATATCCTATCAGGCATTGTATTTAGTGTCGCGGGCACTGTGCTGTAGCTTACTCTGGGTCCTGTTATTACTAGTCCTCTCTAAAAGGCACTGTCTTAAATATTCCAGAAACCTTTACCACTCATAGTGTGAGTCCCCTCTCCATCATGAGTCTCAGACTCCGACCATAAATTATCAGAAGGCTCGAATCAAGAATAGCATTTATTAATAAAAAATTGCAACAGAACTCAATCAAAAGCAAAGCATAAAATCTTACCCCAGAGCTGGAGAGTCTCGGTCTCACATCGGATGCAGCCAGCTATAGTGAGCTAGCCTCCTGCTCAATCGCACTTCCCCTTTTTATGCTGAAAATACCATACACCCAAGCATACAAAGTGGTTAAAACAATTCTGCTTATTACAAGATTTGAACTTAAGGAAAACAAAAACACTTTAAAGCATGTAGTTTTTACCTCCTGAACCGCCCTCAACTGTGTATAACTGAAAAAAGATCTTCTTAACCATCTAAAAGACGTTCTTCTAGGAACATAATTACAAGAACTCTTTTACTGGGAACTTTTATTCTTATATGTTAAACAATCCAGCAAGAACAAAGTCTAAAAGATCTTTTTTTTTTTAATTCTTTATTTTAAAGATTTTACAGAGTTTTGTTGTTCACCAACATGTATGTTCCCAGATCATTCATATGCATATCCCTGGACCCTCCCCCAACCCTGTTCCCCACCTCCCACCCCTCCAGACCATCGCCCCAAGTGATTGTAGGTACCTATCTTTTGAGCAAAACTACCTTAGTCAAGATCTGATCTCAGAGGGGAGCAAAACAATAGCTTAAAAAGCAGCAAATTGCTTGGTTACACAGGAAGAGCTAGCTTAAGCTTCCTGTGGTGAGAAATTCTGGTTACTCAAACCACATCAGAGGAAGACGCAGTCAGGTAGTCCGACCCATAGTACCTGCCATTGCCGGACAGAAGAGGTATCTCTTCGCCAGGCTCCTCTTCCTCAGTGGTATTGACTGAGGTCCTGTCACTTCTAGTTGACTTAAATACAGTCATCTTTTTGGACTAAAAACCAGCCTGATGGGAGCATCTGACAGACCCACCACTGAAGGGTAGGAAAATCCTCTCTTCCACATGAAGGCATTCCCCGTAAATAACTTAATTTATTATCCTCATTGCTCTCTCTTTCAGAGCTACTTTCCTCATAATTTGGGTCCCAGTATTTACCACGAAAGATACCCTTATTTGCCCATGACATTAGTTTGACCTTCCTGTAGCAATTCTTGTATTTTAGACATTATGCTTAATTTGATTTTCCTGAAAGAAGCCATTGTGGAAAACCAGAACACCAGGGTTAAAGTGTAAATAGTACTGTACTACTGCCATCTCTCTGATGGGGAAACCCTGGTGGCTCAGCAGTAAAGAACCCACCTGCAATGCAGCAGACAGGGGTTCAGTCCCTGGGTGGAGAAGATGCCCTGAAGAAGGAAATGGCAATCCACTCTGGTATTCTTGCCTGGGAAATCCTATAGGCAGAGGAGCCTGGTGGGCTAGGGTTCACGGAGTCCCAAGAATCAGACATGTCTAAGCAACTAAACCATCACCACCACCATCCCTCTGGTGTATTTCCTATTTTGCAAAGAGATTTCTAATTCTTTACACCCTCTAAAATTCATAAGAATACAGCAAGGTCCGTAGGGCTGGGGGAAGGATCGTTCTTGTTTTGAACACAATGAAACAGACACATAGCTCTGAGTGTCCCACATGAAGTCATACAGATTTCAAGCTCCAAAGCTAAGACCAGAATTCAGGCCTTCTGACTACAAGCTGGTACCTTCTCAGCTCTGCCAAAAAGCGAATCAGCAGGGAGGCTGCTGCATAGCTTCTAGTTGTCAGAAAGCCGAATTTGCAAGCAGTTTCTGGAACGGTAGTAATGACAGCAGGTGAGACAGGGCAGCTGTTTTGATCAGGTTATAATTTTGTGTTAGCAGCTTCCACAGAACATCCTTCATTTACCCCAGAGGAGTTAGTGAGAGTCACCTTATTCCATTGGCATCTGAGGTCTTGCTGGGAGTACACTATCAGAGCAGTGGGAACTGCACTTGTGATTAGCCAAGTGAATCCCTGGGGAGAAGTGCCAAATGATCATACGGGGACAGAACAGAAAGCAAAGACAAGCTCATTCATATTTTCATTGTGCTAAGATTGACTTAATCACCATATATATATCTGCAGTCCTGAGTTACGTATTAGAAACACACATAAGAACAACAGACTGCCATAGTTTTGATTCTGAGATGTTGATTGGGAAAGAAAAGCACATTTGACAAGGACTGTTTTAGAAAGTTATGCAGAAAGTATAAGAAAAGGGACAGGCTGCTTTGGTTTTGGAGTAGTAACCCTTAAACTATCCCTTGAGATACCAGGCACTTTTATCACTGAAACAGAAGGCATGAGGGCACAGTGAACGTGGAGACAAGATGACATCTGTCATGGTCAGAGAATTTCAAGTGGTTCATTGTGGCTAAAACATATGGCGAGGGATTGGGGCTGGAAGGGTGGCAGAGGGAGGGAGAGGTGAGAGATGAAGTCTGAAAGATAGAAGGGGATCTGACATCAAGGCAGAAGTTGCAGGGCTGAGGAATTTATGCTTTATCTCACAGGTGGTAGAGAAAGAGCATTCAAAGCTGAGTTCCCTCTGGTGTATTTCCTATTTTGCAAAGAGATTGTCAAAATTCCCCCCTTTACATTTGCAAAGAGATTTCTAATTCTTTACACCCTCTAAAATTCATAAGAATACAGCAAGGTCCGTAGGGCTGGGGGAAGGATCGTTCTTGTTTTGAACACAATGAAACAGACACATAGCTCTGAGTGTCCCACATGAAGTCATACAGATTTCAAGCTCCAAAGCTAAGACCAGAATTCAGGCCTTCTGACTACAAGCTGGTACCTTCTCAGCTCTGCCAAAAAGCGAATCAGCAGGGAGGCTGCTGCATAGCTTCTAGTTGTCAGAAAGCCGAATTTGCAAGCAGTTTCTGGAACGGTAGTAATGACAGCAGGTGAGACAGGGCAGCTGTTTTGATCAGGTTATAATTTTGTGTTAGCAGCTTCCACAGAACATCCTTCATTTACCCCAGAGGAGTTAGTGAGAGTCACCTTATTCCATTGGCATCTGAGGTCTTGCTGGGAGTACACTATCAGAGCAGTGGGAACTGCACTTGTGATTAGCCAAGTGAATCCCTGGGGAGAAGTGCCAAATGATCATACGGGGACAGAACAGAAAGCAAAGACAAGCTCATTCATATTTTCATTGTGCTAAGATTGACTTAATCACCATATATATATCTGCAGTCCTGAGTTACGTATTAGAAACACACATAAGAACAACAGACTGCCATAGTTTTGATTCTGAGATGTTGATTGGGAAAGAAAAGCACATTTGACAAGGACTGTTTTAGAAAGTTATGCAGAAAGTATAAGAAAAGGGACAGGCTGCTTTGGTTTTGGAGTAGTAACCCTTAAACTATCCCTTGAGATACCAGGCACTTTTATCACTGAAACAGAAGGCATGAGGGCACAGTGAACGTGGAGACAAGATGACATCTGTCATGGTCAGAGAATTTCAAGTGGTTCATTGTGGCTAAAACATATGGCGCAGGGATTGGGGCTGGAAGGGTGGCAGAGGGAGGGAGAGGTGAGAGATGAAGTCTGAAAGATAGAAGGATCTGACATCAAGGCAGAAGTTGCAGGGCTGAGGAATTTATGCTTTATCTCACAGGTGGTAGAGAAAGCTTTAATCAAGAGAGTGACAGGACCCGAGCTTCCTTAGAAACAATTCCAGTGCCCCATGAAGGTTAAACCTGGATAAGTGAGGTGAGGCAGGCATGAAAGAGTAACTCAGCAAAGCAATGGATACTTCCTAGATAGGAGAGATGTTTGTGAATTTGCTTCTTCTTAAATGTGTTTTTATTCTTTAATGTATTGTTTTCCCCAATTGTTTACAGGCATTATGGTGATATTAGCACTGTTTCCAACTAGTTCAGCAGTTATCGCCAATGGTCAATCTGAATATTCATGACAGACCCTACTATCATTTAACATGAATAATTAAAGAGGTATTTAAATAGTCCTGAGGTACACCCGACAAGAGACCCAGAGACCTGCAGGCAGACATGGGGGGACTACTGTGTGGCAGCCATATCACGGAACACTCACCTCACTTTCAAGGACATTTGTGCCCCTCCACCCAGCTCAGGTCAATTTGCCGAGGATGTAACACTGCTATACTTTATGTGCAAAATCTCAGGCTCTAGCCTCTTAAGACGACAGCATTAGCAGGATAAGACAGATAGTGAGAATCAGTAGCCCAAGCATTCTTGACATTTCCTATAGCAATAAGGTATGGAGAATCACTATTCAAAGCTTAACATTAAGAAGCTGAGTGTCGGGTAGCCCTGGGCAGAGTTAAGCTTAGCTGTTGACTAAAAAAAAAAGGGAAAAGACTGTTTCGAGCAGTCTAGAAGACACCTGACCTTGGTTCATATATTTCTGCAGTCCTGAGTTACGTATTAGAAACACACATAAGAACAACAGACTGCCATAGTTTTGATTCTGAGATGTTGATTGGGAAAGAAAAGCACATTTGACAAGGACTGTTTTAGAAAGTTATGCAGAAAGTATAAGAAAAGGGACAGGCTGCTTTGGTTTTGGAGTAGTAACCCTTAAACTATCCCTTGAGATACCAGGCACTTTTATCACTGAAACAGAAGGCATGAGGGCACAGTGAACGTGGAGACAAGATGACATCTGTCATGGTCAGAGAATTTCAAGTGGTTCATTGTGGCTAAAACATATGGCGCAGGGATTGGGGCTGGAAGGGTGGCAGAGGGAGGGAGAGGTGAGAGATGAAGTCTGAAAGATAGAAGGGGATCTGACATCAAGGCAGAAGTTGCAGGGCTGAGGAATTTATGCTTTATCTCACAGGTGGTAGAGAAAGCTTTAATCAAGAGAGTGACAGGACCCGAGCTTCCTTAGAAACAATTCCAGTGCCCCATGAAGGTTAAACCTGGATAAGTGAGGTGAGGCAGGCATGAAAGAGTAACTCAGCAAAGCAATGGATACTTCCTAGATAGGAGAGATGTTTGTGAATTTGCTTCTTCTTAAATGTGTTTTTATTCTTTAATGTATTGTTTTCCCCAATTGTTTACAGGCATTATGGTGATATTAGCACTGTTTCCAACTAGTTCAGCAGTTATCGCCAATGGTCAATCTGAATATTCATGACAGACCCTACTATCATTTAACATGAATAATTAAAGAGGTATTTAAATAGTCCTGAGGTACACCCGACAAGAGACCCAGAGACCTGCAGGCAGACATGGGGGGACTACTGTGTGGCAGCCATATCACGGAACACTCACCTCACTTTCAAGGACATTTGTGCCCCTCCACCCAGCTCAGGTCAATTTGCCGAGGATGTAACACTGCTATACTTTATGTGCAAAATCTCAGGCTCTAGCCTCTTAAGACGACAGCATTAGCAGGATAAGACAGATAGTGAGAATCAGTAGCCCAAGCATTCTTGACATTTCCTATAGCAATAAGGTATGGAGAATCACTATTCAAAGCTTAACATTAAGAAGCTGAGTGTCGGGTAGCCCTGGGCAGAGTTAAGCTTAGCTGTTGACTAAAGAAAGAAAAAAGTGGAAAGGAAGACTGTTTCGAGCAGTCTAGAAGACACCTACCTGTTCAACTGGTTCTGTGGTCCTAATGCAATCAGACAAATGTGGACAACAAAGGAAAAAAAAAAAATAGGATCAAGGGAGCCAAAAACTTGATTTCAATGATTTTGTTTCCTGAGGTGAATGACTGGTTTCTGGATACATTTTCTAGGCAGTTCAGTGACTGGCAGTCACTGTTTTACATCTAATTTTACATATAAGCATGAATATGCATAATTTTCCAAGCAGTCAAGTTTTATGAATAGTCCAAACCAGAGATATATGGGCATCTGTGATTCATTTTACATAAGGCAATGTCTTTTGTATCTTTGGAAGTAAATATCAAAATATCATGCTATATGCTAATTTCTTTGGCAATTCTTTTTTGACTTGGAAATAAAATATTTATGTTTTCCTATGTCCTTAAATCTACTTGTGCTTCCCTGGTGGCTCAGACAGTAAAGAATCTGCCAGCAATACAGGAGATCCGAGTTCAGTCTCTGGGTCTGGATGATCCCCTGGAGAAAGGAACTGCAATCCTCTCCAGTATTCTTGCCTGGAGAATCCCATGGACAGAGGAGCCTGGTGGGCTATAGTCCATGGGGTCACATCTCCACTATACTTCCAAGTGTCTACTCACTAACCACATATATATTTTAGGTAGTGACAATGACAATAATAGCTAACATTTACATAGCATTTTCCAGGTATTATTCTAAGTATTTACTATTTGTTAATTTTTTTAATCCTCATATTAACCCACATTGAAAAGATACATTTTCATAAAAGTTGGGAAAATAGGAAACAAAGATTAAGTAATCTGCCACAATCATGATGTGACACATGGCAGAGTTGACCCCACCACCAGGCAATCTGTCCTTTTTACCTTTCAGAGCACAGCCTGGCCAAGAGCTCATACACAGTAAGCACTAGAATCTGGTGGACATCAAGTTATCTCAAGGCAAAGTGTTCACCTTTAAGGTCGAGTCTCTCTCTCTCTTTTTTTCTTTGTTATTATGCCACAGAAAATTACTGAAAGCCATTTCCAAACAGATTGGAGAACAGGCCAGTTTGATTAGATGTACTGGTAGCTCAGATGGTAAAGAATCTGCCTTCAATGTGGGAAACCTGGGTTCCATCCCTGGGTCAGGAAGAGACCCTGGACAGGGAAAAGGCAACCCTCTCCAGTATTCTTGCCTGGAGAATCCTATGGACAGAGGAGTCTGGCGGACTATGGTCCATGGGTTCTCAGAGAGTAGGACGTGTCTGAGTGACTAACACTTTCACTTTCACTATATGTGAACCAGAGGTCAACTGATTTGTGTCCTTATCCTAGACGTCACATTTGACAAGAGATTTCACAGCCTGTGCTCATTTTTAAATTAATCTTATTTTGCCTGTTTCCCATCCATGCTTTGTTGATAAAGATGTCTGAGTGGCCAAGGAATTCAAACATTACTTATTTCAAAATGCCTGCCTCACATGTCACCATAAGTGTCATTACAAAACATCAAAAGCTGTCCTTACTCTTTAAATGGCTACAAGAGAAGACATTGGGGTGCATAGTGTCTTATGATCGCATCAGGTAGAACTTGAAAGGCTGGGAGTGTTTGTAGCTGGAATCTTAAGGTCCACATTTTCAGACCTGATTCTAGAGTTCTGAGATTCAGAGCCATTATATTCTTTTATACTAGAGGACTAGAAGCATGGGAAACAGAGTGCTTAAGATGAAAAGGTAAAAAGGCTTTCCTTGCATCCTTTCTTCCTCCCTACTTGGTGTTCTGTACAGGTTGCTTTCTCATCTATTGTCCTACATTTAAGACCTGAATTACATCTTCATTCTGCGGTTGATACATTAAGCCATTTATGGCTCATGAAAGACATGAAGAGGGGAGCTGATCTGGGCATCAAAATCTGAATCTTTTCCAGATGCCCTTGGAACTTGAATGATACTATCCTGGGTTATAACATCAACCTGCCAAGAAGCAAAATCTGTGCCACAGAACCACCAGGCAATCTGTCCTTTACCTTTCAGAGCACAGCCTGGCCAAGAGCTCATACACAGTAAGCACTAGAATCTGGTGGACATCAAGTTATCTCAAGGCAAAGTGTTCACCTTTAAGGTCGAGTCTCTCTCTTTTCTTTGTTATTATGCCACAGAAAATTACTGAAAGCCATTTCCAAACAGATTGGAGAACAGGCCAGTTTGATTAGATGTACTGGTAGCTCAGATGGTAAAGAATCTGCCTTCAATGTGGGAAACCTGGGTTCCATCCCTGGGTCAGGAAGAGACCCTGGACAGGGAAAAGGCAACCCTCTCCAGTATTCTTGCCTGGAGAATCCTATGGACAGAGGAGTCTGGCGGACTATGGTCCATGGGTTCTCAGAGAGTAGGACGTGTCTGAGTGACTAACACTTTCACTTTCACTATATGTGAACCAGAGGTCAACTGATTTGTGTCCTTATCCTAGACGTCACATTTGACAAGAGATTTCACAGCCTGTGCTCATTTTTAAATTAATCTTATTTTGCCTGTTTCCCATCCATGCTTTGTTGATAAAGATGTCTGAGTGGCCAAGGAATTCAAACATTACTTATTTCAAAATGCCTGCCTCACATGTCACCATAAGTGTCATTACAAAACATCAAAAGCTTTCCTTACTCTTTAAATGGCTACAAGAGAAGACATTGGGGTGCATAGTGTCTTATGATCGCATCAGGTAGAACTTGAAAGGCTGGGAGTGTTTGTAGCTGGAATCTTAAGGTCCACATTTTCAGACCTGATTCTAGAGTTCTGAGATTCAGAGCCATTATATTCTTTTATACTAGAGGACTAGAAGCATGGGAAACAGAGTGCTTAAGATGAAAAGGTAAAAAGGCTTTCCTTGCATCCTTTCTTCCTCCCTACTTGGTGTTCTGTACAGGTTGCTTTCTCATCTATTGTCCTACATTTAAGACCTGAATTACATCTTCATTCTGCGGTTGATACATTAAGCCATTTATGGCTCATGAAAGACATGAAGAGGGGAGCTGATCTGGGCATCAAAATCTGAATCTTTTCCAGATGCCCTTGGAACTTGAATGATACTATCCTGGGTTATAACATCAACCTGCCAAGAAGCAAGTTTTGGAAGATTATTTAAAGAGAAAAAGATATGTCCAAATGTTACATCAAAACCTGGTCTTAGTTATTTTTCAAATCATGAATAAAGATGTGACATCAAGTAGGAAAATACGGCTTCTGGCTTCTGTCCTTTCTCCCCAACCCTCACCACTGACACCGCAGATCTTTCCTTAGCTCTTCTTGTCTTGTCCTTTTGGTCATTTCCCTTTATCTATCAATTCAGTTCTCCCCATCGTTATATCCTTCTACCAACCTTTTCTAACAGAATTACATATGTAATTTTTTCTGCACAATTATATGAGAATATTCTCATTCAATGAAACAGTAATTAAGTTGGAAAGATAAGGCATATAGATAACCACATTTTCAAGATGCAAAGGGTGGAAGAAACAGGAGCATTACAGGGTGAAAGCACTTATTGAGTGTTCATGGCTTACTAAGTCTCTAATCAGCTGTGTGATCTAACTGGGGTATACTGAAGCACATCATTTTAGCAGCATGGTGATTTTATTAGTCTTACAATTCTCCTGTATGCCGGTGTCCTTCCCTAAAACCTAGAAAAGCCACATACTCACTTTCTCAACCTCTCTTGCAAATAGGAGTAACCCCTGACCCAGTTCTAGCTGATAAAATATGAAGGGAAATCAGCTGGAAAATTGTAGGAGAATCGTCTCCTTGTTTCTCCCTGTTAAGAGAGGTGCTGCTGCTATGTGATGGTGAGACAGGATGGTGGGAGCTGCTGGAGACATCCTGAACAAGGAGAAGGCCAAGAGGATTGCAGAGACACTGACAGAGGGGCTGGTCACTGATTCTAGAGTTCTGAGATTCAGAGCCATTATATTCTTTTATACTAGAGGACTAGAAGCATGGGAAACAGAGTGCTTAAGATGAAAAGGTAAAAAGGCTTTCCTTGCATCCTTTCTTCCTCCCTACTTGGTGTTCTGTACAGGTTGCTTTCTCATCTATTGTCCTACATTTAAGACCTGAATTACATCTTCATTCTGCGGTTGATACATTAAGCCATTTATGGCTCATGAAAGACATGAAGAGGGGAGCTGATCTGGGCATCAAAATCTGAATCTTTTCCAGATGCCCTTGGAACTTGAATGATACTATCCTGGGTTATAACATCAACCTGCCAAGAAGCAAGTTTTGGAAGATTATTTAAAGAGAAAAAGATATGTCCAAATGTTACATCAAAACCTGGTCTTAGTTATTTTTCAAATCATGAATAAAGATGTGACATCAAGTAGGAAAATACGGCTTCTGGCTTCTGTCCTTTCTCCCCAACCCTCACCACTGACACCGCAGATCTTTCCTTAGCTCTTCTTGTCTTGTCCTTTTGGTCATTTCCCTTTATCTATCAATTCAGTTCTCCCCATCGTTATATCCTTCTACCAACCTTTTCTAACAGAATTACATATGTAATTTTTTCTGCACAATTATATGAGAATATTCTCATTCAATGAAACAGTAATTAAGTTGGAAAGATAAGGCATATAGATAACCACATTTTCAAGATGCAAAGGGTGGAAGAAACAGGAGCATTACAGGGTGAAAGCACTTATTGAGTGTTCATGGCTTACTAAGTCTCTAATCAGCTGTGTGATATAACTGGGGTATACGAAGCACATCATTTTAGCAGCATGGTGATTTTATTAGTCTTACAATTCTCCTGTATGCCGGTGTCCTTCCCTAAAACCTAGAAAAGCCACATACTCACTTTCTCAACCTCTCTTGCAAATAGGAGTAACCCCTGACCCAGTTCTAGCTGATAAAATATGAAGGGAAATCAGCTGGAAAATTGTAGGAGAATCGTCTCCTTGTTTCTCCCTGTTAAGAGAGGGGTGCTGCTGCTGTATGTGATGGTGAGACAGGATGGTGGGAGCTGCTGGAGACATCCTGAACAAGGAGAAGGCCAAGAGGATTGCAGAGACACTGACAGAGGGGCTGGTATGATTCAGTTGCTGACATATTCACTCAACAACTATTTGTTGAAAGCTTATTATACACCACACACTGTGCTAATGCTGGGGGTTCATATGGACAAAATAAACAATGTCCCTCCTTACAGGCATAAAGACAGGCAATATAAATATATATCAACTAGAGTTAAGTCTTATGGCAAACAACTAAGAAGGATAAGGGGTCTATTGAGTGATGGAATGATATTATCTACAGGTGGATAAACTGAGATTTGAGAGCTCTAAAGGGAGGAAGGAAGCAAGTCAGGCAGTTATTTGGGGATAAGGGTGGAAGGAGGGCTCCAGGAAGAGGGAAGAGCATATGCAAAAGCCTCACGGCCTCTCTGGAAGCAAAGACAAAGGAGAAGATGGTCCATTTGCTTACTGAGATTTTGCCATGGAGAATCATGTGGGTGAAAAAGAAACTTGACCGAGAAAGGAAAGGATGGTTGAAAAGATTTCTTTTGTAAGGAAACAATCAGTGCTTCTAATCTCCTTATTCTAGTGAACAGTATGGCAAGTCAATTCCCAGATAGAGTGAGGCTGGTATACAGGAAATGGTAAAAAATATACTCCCTTTGAAGGCTGTGGATAGTTTCATTAGAGCAGTGCTGTCCAATAGAAATTTAAGGGCTTCCCTGGTGGTCCAGTGGGTAAGGACACCGCCTTGCAGTGCAAGGGGTGCTGGTTCGATCCCTGGCCTGGGAAGATCCCACGTGCCGCGGAGCTGCTGGACCGATGTGTCCAATTACCAAGCCGGAGCTCTGGAGCGCATGCGCCCAGAGCCGGTGCTCTGCGACAACAGAGGCCACCGCGATGTGAGGCCCACACGGGCCAAAGAACAAAGATGCATGAAACTGAACAAATGAAAGACCAATAGAAGTGGCCCGCCTGTCCCCTTCCCTCCTCAACTCGCCCCCCACCTCCCACCAAAAGAAATTTAATGTGATTTAAAAATACTTTAGTAAGTATATTCAAAAAAGAAAAAACAAGTAAGATTAAGGTCATATTTTACTTAGTTGAATATTTTCAGATATTATTATTTCAACATGTGACACAGCCACATTTCAAGTGCCCAGGAGTCACATGTGACTCATGGCTACTATGTGTGTGCATGCCAAGTCACTTTAGTCATGTCTGACTCTGTGCGATGTTATGGACTGTAGCCTGCCAGGCTCCCCTGTCCATGGGATTCTCCAGGCAAGAATATTGGAGTGGATGACCATGCCCTCCTCCAGGGGGTCTTCCTGACTCAGGGATTGAATCTGTGTCTCTTATATCTCCTGCTTTGGCAGGTGGGTTCTTTACCACTAGCACCACATGGGAAGTCCTATTGAACAACATATCTTCAGAGAACCAAACATGAAAGCATATGTTTTTATTAGAAAACGTAAGGATAAAACACAAAGTATTAAGAAAAACAAAAAACCCTCATCAGTAACTTCACTCGTTTTAATGTATGGGCTTCCCTGGTGGCTCAGATGGTAAAGAATTTGCCTGCAGTGCAGGAGACCCAGGCTTGATTCCTCGGTTGGGATTCTCTGGAGAAAAGAACGGCAACCCACTCCAGTATTACTGCCTGAAGAATCCCATGAACAGAGGATCTTGGCAGGCTATAGTCCATGGGATCACAAAGAGTGCGACATTGACTGAGTGACTAACACGTTCGCTTTCACATCCAAAATACAGACAATTTTAAAATTAAAATCTAGAGCAATATTTGAGAAAAACCCAGGTCCTGGCAATTCAAGAGAAAAATGGCGATAATAATATCCATTCAGCTGATGTACATACTAAATGAGATGATATATAGGTTTAAAAAAATAGGGCACTGTATAAATACGCCTCTATGGATATGGATACTATTATTTTCTTGTTTTATTAGAATATTGGTCTCTGGTTATATAAACACTTCAGAAATCTGTGATGATTCTTTCTTTTCAATAGCACTATGTTCATTGCCTTTAGAGTCATTATACAGAAGAGTACACTGACCAGGAACATGAGGAATAATCAGTTTCATCGAAACTGTGACCTTCTTTCCCAACATTCAAGACATATCTGAGTCTGCATGTGGGGAACACCTAGGGAGCTTCTCATGCAGTTACAGATGGAGGGTGAGAGGGAAGCTCTGTTTCTCAAGCCTTTTCTGAATTAAAATCTGATTTAATTTACGGCACTTTGAGAGATACAAGTAAATGTAAAAGTCTAAACATCTTTTTTATTTGTAATGTCAGAGTTTTCTGAATATCTCTGTAATTACATTTAGCAGAGGCTTCCCTAGTGGCTCAGATGGTAAAGAACCTGCCTTCAATGCAGGAGACCGGTGTTCAGACTGTGGATCAGGAAGATGCCTTGCAGGAGGGAATGGGTACACACTCCAGTAGTCTTGCCTTGAGAATTCTGTGGATGCAGGAGTCTTGTAGGCTATATGGTCCATGGGGTCACAGAGAGTTGGACAGGAGTGAGTGACTAACACTTTCTCTCTGGCTTTAGCAGCGGGGAAACATCAATGCCTGTGCTGAGCCACTTCCAGGAATCTGTCAGCTTTTCATGACACAGTAACCCACCGATCACTGCCTCAGACCTTCGATAAATACACAGGCCATGTGCCTGCACTTATAGAACTTCACAGGTTTCCATGGATACTGGAATTTTAGTGTTAAGGCACATTTACTATCGTTTTTCTTGTCACCAAGAGTACTGTAAACACTTGTGCTTTAAGGTTCTGTTCAGAAATTTGCCATTTTATAGAGGACCGAGTCAGAACTGCCTTTTCCCAAATGCCTTTTCCCAAATGCTTTGTCTGATTTTCCCTTAGGGCAAACTTCCTGAAATCATTTACATTTGTGGCCTCTTTTTAGTGATGGTTTTTTCTTTTTTTCCTTTAAAGTTTGGGCTCTTTTACTGATTCTTTAAGATTTATTTTCATCTGTCTTTATTCTTTGGTGTGTGTGGGCCCCTCTTGTAGCAGAGCACCGACTCTGGGCACATGCACTCCAGAGCGCTGGCTTGTAATTGGACACACCGGTCCAGCCGCTCCGCAGCACGTGGGATCCTCCAGGGCCAGGATCAAGCCAGTGCCCCTTGCACTGCAAGGTGGACTCTCTACCCAGTGGACCATCAGGGGAGCCCCTAGTCTTTTCTTTATTAGGCTAATAAAAGACAATAAAGGCTTAACTGCATTGTCATCATCACTTTTAAGGGACAGATATTTACACTGTATCAACGTTAAAACTAATAAATAAGACAGTTTGCTCTAAATTTAAAATGGAAAGAAGCAAATAGGAAAAGAACAGGAATGTCATGTATGTATTTAGCCATTTCACTTCCTGAGTAGAGTGAAATTAAGTGTCAATTTCAAGGAGACTCCTATGCCACAGCTATTGACCAGTCATTGTTTGAAGGCACTCTTTCTTGTAGTCTTTTTTTTTTTTGTAATAATTAAAACACCTTTTTGTACATCTGTGAACATGGCAGACTATGTCATTCCTTTTCCCATTTCATATATGTATAACTGAGGATCAGGTTTAAGGAATATGCCCTGTGTCACACAGCTAGAAAGTGGCAGAATTGGGATTAGAACTCAACACTTCTAATTCATTGTCCAGTGCTTTTCTGCTGTCCTTTTCCTGGACAGAATATCGGAAACCTCTTCTATAGAAAGCATGCCCCTGTCCTTACATTCAATGCCTGTGCTGAGCCACTTCCAGGAATCTGTCAGCTTTTCAACCTAATCCCCCAGGATAAATACACAGGCCATGTGCCTGCACTTATAGAACTTCACAGGTTTCCATGGATACTGGAATTTTAGTGTTAAGGCACATTTACTATCGTTTTTCTTGTCACCAAGAGTACTGTAAACACTTGTGCTTTAAGGTTCTGTTCAGAAATTTGCCATTTTATAGAGGACCGAGTCAGAACTGCCTTTTCCCAAATGCCTTTTCCCAAATGCTTTGTCTGATTTTCCCTTAGGGCAAACTTCCTGAAATCATTTACATTTGTGGCCTCTTTTTAGTGATGGTTTTTTCTTTTTTTCCTTTAAAGTTTGGGCTCTTTTACTGATTCTTTAAGATTTATTTTCATCTGTCTTTATTCTTTGGTGTGTGTGGGCCCCTCTTGTAGCAGAGCACCGACTCTGGGCACATGCACTCCAGAGCGCTGGCTTGTAATTGGACACACCGGTCCAGCCGCTCCGCAGCACGTGGGATCCTCCAGGGCCAGGATCAAGCCAGTGCCCCTTGCACTGCAAGGTGGACTCTCTACCCAGTGGACCATCAGGGAGCCCCTAGTCTTTTCTTTATTAGGCTAATAAAAGACAATAAAGGCTTAACTGCATTGTCATCATCACTTTTAAGGGACAGATATTTACACTGTATCAACGTTAAAACTAATAAATAAGACAGTTTGCTCTAAATTTAAAATGGAAAGAAGCAAATAGGAAAAGAACAGGAATGTCATGTATGTATTTAGCCATTTCACTTCCTGAGTAGAGTGAAATTAAGTGTCAATTTCAAGGAGACTCCTATGCCACAGCTATTGACCAGTCATTGTTTGAAGGCACTCTTTCTTGTAGTCTTTTTTTTTTTTGTAATAATTAAAACACCTTTTTGTACATCTGTGAACATGGCAGACTATGTCATTCCTTTTCCCATTTCATATATGTATAACTGAGGATCAGGTTTAAGGAATATGCCCTGTGTCACACAGCTAGAAAGTGGCAGAATTGGGATTAGAACTCAACACTTCTAATTCATTGTCCAGTGCTTTTCTGCTGTCCTTTTCCTGGACAGAATATCGGAAACCTCTTCTATAGAAAGCATGCCCCTGTCCTTACTTCAATGAGACATGCTGATAAGTTTCTTTGCCTCTGACCTGAGTTCTATTATATCTTTCTTTTCTCCACTCATTTTCCCAATCTTTCAATCCCCTTGACTGCCCCAGATGCTTGGCTCAGTCTAACTCACCAAGTTGAGTAATTTCAAAGGCACATAATCACTGGGAAGCAGCAGTCACAGAGACATCACTCAGCCTGGATGTGGCCTGCAGAAGGACTCAGTAAAGACTCAGATTTCTAGTTCTAACCATATTGACCAAGAATGTACAAAACCCATTGAATGAGAGGCTCAGGTAATTCATACCAAAATCCAATTTAAGCAGACATGTTGTCTGGATAGTCAGGTAGAGAAAAAAGTTTTTATTCTTACAGCGTCGACTTTGGGGACAGAGTTGAAACTATATGCTTATCTCTACTCTCATTTATTATACTCCTCCATAATAGGAACGTCATAGCCCCAAACCTCTGCATTGTCTCAGCAAGTATCTCAGTCAAGGCCATGAGACCTTTGCAAGACCATTTTTGCATGAACTCTCATCCATCTTGTGTTTGTACAGGTCTTTTGATTTTGCAGTTTTTTCACCTAAAACATGAATTTAATATATTTGCTTTTTATATCTAATAAAAGAGGGAGTCAGGGTAGAGGAAGAGCTCTTTTTGAGGATAATTGCCTTACAATGTCATGTTGGTTTCTGCTGTACAATGTGAATCAACCCTAAGTATATCAAACCTCCCTCCGTAACCCCCTTCCCAGCCCTCTTGGTTGTCACAGAGCATGGGTTTGAGCTCCTGGTGTTACATAACACCTTTCTACAGACTAATTTATGTATGCTAATGTATATGTTTCAATCCTATTCTCTCAATCTGTCCCACTCTCTCCTTCCACTGCTGTGTCCACAAGTCTATTCTCTATGTCTGCATCTCTATTCCTGCAGGAATGGTTCACGAGTACCATTTTTCTAGATTCCATGTGTATACGTTAACATATAATTTTTTTTTCTCTTTCTGACTTACTTCACTCTGTATAGCTACCTCAGTTCAACTGACTCAAGTTCATTCCTTTTCATGGCTCAGTAATATTCCATTGTATCTATGTACCAAACCTTCTTTATTTGTTCATCTGTCAATGGACATCTGGGTTGCAAGGAAGAGTTCTTGGCTAAGAGACCTGCTCTGGGTCCTTGCTCAGGGGGACCCTTAGCGAGGAGCTCCATGGTCAGGGCTCAGAGTGACTCCAGGATCTAAGGAATCATGGCTTTGTATGGAGGCTCAAAAGAGATAGAGAATATGAAAATGCATTTCTAATTGTAAAATATGCATTAAAAACAGAATTGTTTTGGATAAACAACAAGGTCCTAACATATAGCACAGGGAACTATATTCCCTATATTCCCCCTATATTCTATATATCCTGTGATAAACTATAATGGAAAACAATATTTAAAAAATGTCTATACATGTATAAGTGAATCACCTTGCTGTGCAGCAGAGATTGGCAGAATGTTATAAATCAGCTCTTCTTCAACAACAAAAAAATACAAAAAGCAAAACAAAAGAAAAAACAGAGTTCTTTTGAGGACTAACTTCACATATTGCCAGTTGATTTTAGTCTCCATATGTTAAAAAGGCAAATAACGATTCTTGTTAACACTGGCTTTTGCTGGGCTTTATTCATTTTACAACAAACATGACAAAAGCACCTCCATTATGGTTATTTAATTATGTTTCAACCCTTTCTACCTAACTAAGCAGCAACTTAAAGTGTCATCCATGTGGTGCTTCAGTTACTATAACAGCTGAAATAATGAGAATTAGTTATTTGGTTGTAATCTAACACCTGGTCCCATCACATACCATGTACAGCCCTTGACATCTCGGGACTACAACTCTGGATTCAGGCAAACTTTGGCTATTACTACCCTAGACGAATTTCTCATTCTTCCTGGATGAAATTTTAATTCTGTATTGTTTGTCCATAGGGTATCACTGAGAAGTGATGAACTATCTCTCCAATCTGTAGGAATAAGAGAGAACTCAGAGTTCTCCTGAGCAACAAAGCTTTCTCTGTTTTCTCCTACGAATTCCATTCAGGCATCGAACTGAATTTACTCTTAACCGAATGCATTTTATCTATACCTGGCAGGAATCGCGAAGTAAAATTACAAGATTTATTTCATTTTAATTCTATCATGATGCATTTAATCACAAATACCCCCCAAAAAATGAAAAGATAATTTATCATTTTGCTCTGACTGAGCAACCCTCCTCGGTTCACATTCATGAATCCATAATGTAGGGAGGAGAGCGGATGATTAAGTGTCCGATTAGAGAAAACAGATTAACCTGGCAAACATAATAAATTTAGCTCATAAGCAGGATGGCTTTATAAATGCTCACAATAATTCTCCTGCATAAAATCATGAACCACAGCCTTCAGTGATGACTCAATTGAAATAGTTGTGGAACATAAAGCAAATGTATGTTTATGGATCTCTTTTTGACACATTGAAAGGTATATATGATTCAGTTTACAACTGTAAAAATATATTAAATAGGCAACATATAGGAAAAATACTAACTCATAAAAACAAAGCTACATTTTCAAGTGCTCGAGTTTCCACTTTATCAATAAATACATCTAGATCCCACATGTTTTCAGTATCGCTCTACGATTCTATTTCCAAAGACGCCAAAGCCAGACCTCAATTTCAAATCCTGCAGACTCCCCCTTAACCTTCACCGTGAACCCGATTCCTTTATAAAGATGGCTGCATCTTTAGGTAGTTCTTATCCCACTGGGACAAAAGCACTTTTGGTTATTTAATTATGTTTCAACCTTCAACTAAGTTAAACATCCATGTGGTGCTTCAGTTACTATAACAGCTGAAATAATGAGAATTAGTTATTTGGTTGTAATCTAACACCTGGTCCCATCACATACCATGTACAGCCCTTGACATCTCGGGACTACAACTCTGGATTCAGGCAAACTTTGGCTATTACTACCCTAGACGAATTTCTCATTCTTCCTGGATGAAATTTTAATTCTGTATTGTTTGTCCATAGGGTATCACTGAGAAGTGATGAACTATCTCCCCAATCTGTAGGAATAAGAGAGAACTCAGAGTTCTCCTGAGCAACAAAGCTTTCTCTGTTTTCTCCTACGAATTCCATTCAGGCATCGAACTGAATTTACTCTTAACCGAATGCATTTTATCTATACCTGGCAGGAATCGCGAAGTAAAATTACAAGATTTATTTCATTTTAATTCTATCATGATGCATTTAATCACAAATACCCCCCAAAAAATGAAAAGATAATTTATCATTTTGCTCTGACTGAGCAACCCTCCTCGGTTCACATTCATGAATCCATAATGTAGGGAGGAGAGCGGATGATTAAGTGTCCGATTAGAGAAAACAGATTAACCTGGCAAACATAATAAATTTAGCTCATAAGCAGGATGGCTTTATAAATGCTCACAATAATTCTCCTGCATAAAATCATGAACCACAGCCTTCAGTGATGACTCAATTGAAATAGTTGTGGAACATAAAGCAAATGTATGTTTATGGATCTCTTTTTGACACATTGAAAGGTATATATGATTCAGTTTACAACTGTAAAAATATATTAAATAGGCAACATATAGGAAAAATACTAACTCATAAAAACAAAGCTACATTTTCAAGTGCTCGAGTTTCCACTTTATCAATAAATACATCTAGATCCCACATGTTTTCAGTATCGCTCTACGATTCTATTTCCAAAGACGCCAAAGCCAGACCTCAATTTCAAATCCTGCAGACTCCCCCTTAACCTTCACCGTGAACCCGATTCCTTTATAAAGATGGCTGCATCTTTAGGTAGTTCTTATCCCACTGGGACAAAGCAACATAAAATTAGAGCTATTTCAGCCTTTGAATCCCTAGGAGAAAACAAATCCTTTTAGCTGCGTCCATTTATATCAGAGTAAAAATCTAGGTTACGACTTGTTTGAAGGCAGGTCTTGTGCTATGCTCCAGAAGGTTCACTTAGCAGTCTGCAGCCTTCCTTACTCAGCTGGTTTGTTTTTCTTGGCTCCCTTTTTTTAGCAAGGAGAAAATGGATACCCTTCATGCCCAGCTTTATTTTTAAACTCTCATGACTTTATTCCTGGAGGCCTCTGTTGGCCTATGGCCTGAAAGAGAGTCAGTGAGGTCCTGCTCTGTCAGATGCACCCAGGTCACACTGAAAACCGGACCTGCTGTGCTCCTCCGAACGTTTCCACTTTGTCAGCGGGAGGGCAGGGGTGTGGGGGAGGGGAATGGGCTGCCTGGGAGCGTCTTGTCTTTAAGGAAGGCCCCATCGGAAACCAGGTGAATTTCCCACTGGAAGAAACTGGGACCTGCTGATCCCGGGACCTGTGCACCCCACTTCCTCCTTTTCACCCCCCACCTCCCACTTCTGAAGTTGATCTTGGCTGTGGGGTGACGACAGGAGGGAGTCCAAAGCGGGCGGGGGTTCACGTGAGTTCCCACGGTCCGGGGCGCGGGTTCAGGCTCCCAGGTAGCCGTTTTGTAGGTGTGTGCCTCCCACCCTGCCTTGGCTTAGACGGAGGGGCCTTCTTGGGGCACAGGGACCAGGATCCTTTCTGCTGACCCCCAGGCTTTGTGTTGAGCCGGGAGCCGGTGCGCTTCGAGCAGCCGCAGGGCGTCGTCACGCTCACGGGACGTCCCGGCGGCGGGGCGGGGTCCTCGGTTAGTGGCCGCGCGGGGGCGGCGCGTCGCGGCTGGCTTTGTGTGTGTCTGGGCGCGGGCGGAAGGCAGGTGTCCTGTGGGTCTCCCGGGAGAGCGGGGAGGCAGGGGGAGCGGCGACGGGTGCGGGGCGGGCGGCGCTCCGGCGGGGGCGCGGGGCCCCCGGGGGCGGCCGGAGCGGCGAGCGCGCGCGGCCGCGCAGGGCTTCTGGGAAGTCTCGCGCTCCGAGGGGCGTTGGCATTGGCGTTGGCATTGGCATTGGCGTTGGAGGCCGCCCTACTGACCGGCGGCGGGCCCCTGCCGCCTCGACACCCACCCCGCCCCCCACCTCGGGAGCCGAGGGCGTGGACCCCCGGCAGCTAGCAGGAGGGGCCGGAGCGGCGAGGCTGGCGCGGCTCGAGGACCCCAGTCTCTGCCCCAGGTGTGCTGGGTGTGGGGAGGGAGGTCCCCTAGGCCCCTAGACAGCCTTGCTGAACCTCCTGTCAGAGGAGAGAGCCCCAAGGACCAGTAGAGAGCACCCAATTGCACCCACATTTTTTAAAAAAACAAATTGAGGAATAGAATCCACAGGGAAAGAGACTCGCTTTCCCAAATGACACAGCTATCAATTGGCGGAACAGGGACTGGATACCTGGTCTTGCTTACCGAGGCCTCTATCCCTTATCTTTACTGAAATGAGTAATGATACAAATCTGTGTTACTATGCTATGTTAGGGTTTGGAACAATGCATGCTGATATCCCTTTGGCGTTCAGGACTATTAACGTAATGTATGTGCTGGAAAAGCCCAGCCACTCTGTTTTCCCTGAGCTCCGGCTCCTCATTCCTTCATTTATTAAACATTCTGGGCAGTTATTTATGCCAGATGCTCTGCAGCCAACGGAAGATGCAGAGATAAACAGGTACCAGCCCTCTCCACGGAGAAGAAGAGAAAATTCCCTAGACACCAATAAGTGGACGAGGTGTAGGAAACGCAGTGGGTGTTAGAGAAAGGAGCCGTGGTAACTTGGAAGGGCACAGTCAGTTCTGGCTGAGTGGAAGAAGACGCTGGGGAGGAGGTAACGTCCGATCTGGACCTTTAAGAGTGGGTCGTTTGGAAATGAGCAGCGAATGTCAAATACAAGGCTCGCCATTAGCAACAGAACTCCACGTGAGAGTGAGGAATAGTGGTTTGGTTTGCCTAGAACATAGGGATGAATAGGGTCCACGATACAGAAGAAGTAAGATGCGGAGTAAACAGGGCGATCCAAGGAGGGGCTCCAGGCAAGAAACGACTGGGCAGTGGCCGAGGATGGTTCGGCTGACTGGGTGGTGGAACCCTCAGCTGTAAGGAAAGGATGTTGCACCAGGGGTCCTTGCAGCTCTGAGGGTCTGTGAAGTAGCCAGTCTGGGAGCATGGGGCTTCGTGGAGCCATCTCAGGGTGGCAGGGCTATAAAAGTGCAGCTGGAGGGGGAGAGGGTCCAGATTGAATTGGGAGACTGTTGGACTGTGGGGATAGCTCGTGATCGTGTGTCAGACTGCTGATAGCCTCCTTGGGAGTAGTTTGTGAAAAAGTGCCCTTAGTATTCTTGTAGCACAAGTAGCTCCATGGACATGAACAGCAGTTAATCAGCCTGTCCCTGTCTGCTCAGGGGGCTATTATTTCTTTCGATGCATCCCCAGGGACCAGCTAGGAGCTATAAACAGGGCAGCTTGTTCTGACAGTTGAAAGGGGAACCTTCATGTCACTTAAACTAGTCAAAAGTTCTGGATACCTGCTTTACCGAGGCCTCTATCCCTTATCTTTACTGAAATGAGTAATGATACAAATCTGTGTTACTATGCTATGTTAGGGTTTGGAACAATGCATGCTGATATCCCTTTGGCGTTCAGGACTATTAACGTAATGTATGTGCTGGAAAAGCCCAGCCACTCTGTTTTCCCTGAGCTCCGGCTCCTCATTCCTTCATTTATTAAACATTCTGGGCAGTTATTTATGCCAGATGCTCTGCAGCCAACGGAAGATGCAGAGATAAACAGGTACCAGCCCTCTCCACGGAGAAGAAGAGAAAATTCCCTAGACACCAATAAGTGACGCAGGTGTAGGAAACGCAGTGGGTGTTAGAGAAAGGAGCCGTGGTAACTTGGAAGGGCACAGTCAGTTCTGGCTGAGTGGAAGAAGACGCTGGGGAGGAGGTAACGTCCGATCTGGACCTTTAAGAGTGGGTCGTTTGGAAATGAGCAGCGAATGTCAAATACAAGGCTCGCCATTAGCAACAGAACTCCACGTGAGAGTGAGGAATAGTGGTTTGGTTTGCCTAGAACATAGGGATGAATAGGGTCCACGATACAGAAGAAGTAAGATGCGGAGTAAACAGGGCGATCCAAGGAGGGGCTCCAGGCAAGAAACGACTGGGCAGTGGCCGAGGATGGTTCGGCTGACTGGGTGGTGGAACCCTCAGCTGTAAGGAAAGGATGTTGCACCAGGGGTCCTTGCAGCTCTGAGGGTCTGTGAAGTAGCCAGTCTGGGAGCATGGGGCTTCGTGGAGCCATCTCAGGGTGGCAGGGCTATAAAAGTGCAGCTGGAGGGGGAGAGGGTCCAGATTGAATTGGGAGACTGTTGGACTGTGGGGATAGCTCGTGATCGTGTGTCAGACTGCTGATAGCCTCCTTGGGAGTAGTTTGTGAAAAAGTGCCCTTAGTATTCTTGTAGCACAAGTAGCTCCATGGACATGAACAGCAGTTAATCAGCCTGTCCCTGTCTGCTCAGGGGGCTATTATTTCTTTCGATGCATCCCCAGGGACCAGCTAGGAGCTATAAACAGGGCAGCTTGTTCTGACAGTTGAAAGGGGAACCTTCATGTCACTTAAACTAGTCAAAAAGTTCTATGCAGATGAACTCTTAAAATGAACTGTTTTCACCTTAAAAGTGACACACACAGATTTCAGCAGAGGACTTAAAAGTGTATCTTTAACGGATTCTGAATTTTTATGTTTCTGAAACACGACAAGATATACTTGCGCTTGAATGAAATGGGTGGATGTCCATGAAAATCAAATTACCCAGGCAGACAGGTATTAGGCATTTCCCTAAGAGATGGGTTAAGGAACCTTCTAAATGCATCTAGAACCTTTTCATCTTGCTACCTTCCCTGCAGAAGAACAAGATTTCTCTAAGGCTCCACTTCTAATTACTGGTTCTGCATAAGAATGTTTAAAAACTTCCTGTGTTGTCTTATGAAATATACGTTCTGTGTGCTTTTATAGCTTCTTTATCTAATGGATATTTAAGGAGGGAGGAAAAGATGAAATATTGTTTAGTAGCAATTCCTTTGGTTTATGATGCTTATCAGTGATACAGAACTGGGATTGAATTATAGTTCTGTCACTGACTGCCTGTGTGACTGTAGTTCTGATATGTAATTCATATGAGTCTCTTGTTCCTCATCTGTAAAAAGGTGATCATAACCTTCAGATCACAATTGTTGCCCGGTCTCAAAAGTCAGTAAGGGTGGTGATATAGTGCACATGGGGACGAGCAGTTAAGGATAAAGAAGAGCCTGACCTTGTTGTTGTTCAATTGCTAAGTCAAGTCCAACTCTTAGTGACCCCATGGACTGCAGCATGCCAAGCCTCCCTGTCCCTCACCAGCTCCTGGAGTTTTCCCAAAGTACACGTGGGGACAAGGAGTTAAGGATGAAGAAGAACTTGACCTAGGCCAAGGCTAATCTGAGTCCAGATGTGGTCTCTACCCTTTCACACTGTATGACTTTGCATGAGTCTCTGAAATGCAGTGAATGTCAGGTTCCTCATCCTTAAAATGGGGGAAATAATTGTATCTACTTTGTGGTGTTGGTTTGAGGATTGCCCAGTTACTGGGAAGTAGAATGAGATGAACACTAGAGATCAGAGAGAACTCGGAAAGCCCCCTCACCTTACCAGCACCACCATCCCCCAGTGGAGATCTTATTTTTATCAACTATGACTATGTTTAAAGATTCTCAGTGACAGAGACAGCTCTCTGTACAAGGTACTCCATTTCATTGTTAGATCACTCTCAATGTAAGGATAATTTTACTCATACACAGCTAAAAGTTGTCTCTCTATATTGACCCTCTTCTATTCTCTGTGGGAAAAAATACACTGATATATATATATATATATATATATATATATATATGTATTTTATTTATTTATTTATTTATTTATTTATTTATTTATTTTTGGCTATTCTGGGTTTTCACTGCTGCCACAGGCTCTCTTCTAGTTGTAGGAAGTGGGGGCCACTCTCTCACTGAGGTGAGCAGGCTTCTTGTTGCGGGGACTTCTCTTGTAGAACTCGGACTCTAGGGCACACAGGCTTCAGTAGTTGCGGCACATGGGCTCAATAGCTGTGGCTCCAAGGCTCTAGAGCACAGGCTCAATAGCTGTCTCTCACAGGCTTAGTTGCTCCACAGCATGAGGGATCTTCCTGGATCAGGGATCAAACTCGTGTCTCTGCATTAGCAGACGATCTCTTTACCACTGAACTACCGAGGAAGCCTGATTTTTTTTTTTATTAAAGATTTTTATTTTGAATTAACTGTAGTTCACATGCAGTTGTAAGAAATAACACACAGAGATCCCTTGTACCATTGCCTGCTTTTTCCCAATGGCGACATCCTGCAAAACCACACCATAGTATCACAGACTGGTTATCGACATGGACCACATGGAGAGGCAAAGCCTCCCACCCCCTCTGGCTTCTCTTATATGTTGCCTTTTTATAGCCACACCCACTTCCTTCTTACCACTTCCTTAATCCCTGGCAATTGCTCTTCATTCTCTATTTCTATAATTTGGTCATGTCAAGAATGTTATATAGATGGAATCATATATATAATGGGTCATGTCATTGGCCTTTTCCACTCAGCACAATTCTCTGGAGAGTCATCCTGGGTGTGTTGTTACACTTACCAACAGTTCGTTTTTAGTCCTTAGTAGTGTTCCAAGGTGTGGGTGTGCTGCAAATTGTTTACTCTTCACCCTTGGAAGGTCATCTGGTTGTTACAAGTTTGGGGCTCTTATGCAATAATAGGTTTTTGTACAGGTTTTAAACAGTTTTGTGTGTGTGTAAATATTAGCCTAATGTCTTCAATCTCTGGGATAAATATGTAGGAGTGCAGTTGCTGGATCATATGGTAGTTAAAAGTTATGTTTTTAAAGAAATTTCCATTCTGCTTTGAATGACTGCAACGTTTTATATTTCACCAGCACTAAGTGAATGATTCGGTGACTCCATATCCTTGCCAGCGTTTTTCTCTGGTCACAATTTTTTTTCCCACAATTTTTTGTTTTAGCTATTGTGATAGATATATAGTGCGATTGTGGTTTTAATCCACATTTCCCTAATGGCACTTGACATCTGCGTCACTTCTTTGATAAAATGTGTCATTGTGTCTTTTGCTCAAGTTATAATTGTATTCTCTTCTTTTTAATTGTTAAATTTTGAGAGTTCTTTCTGTATTCTTGATCCTGATGCTTTCTTGGATATATGGTTTTCAGAAATGCTCTCCTGCTTCATAGCTTGTCTTTTTGTCATTTTAGCAGGACCTTTTGTGCTGCAAAAGCTTTACATTTTGAGTTCTTCCTTTTATGGGTAATACTTTTGGTATCAGCTTCCCAGGTGGTGCAGTGGTAAAGAATCAGCCTGCCAATGCAGGAGAAGCAGGAGACGCTGGTTCAATCCCTGGCTCAGGAAGATCCCTGGAGAAGGCAATGGCATCCTACTCTAGTATTCTACCTGGGAAATCCCATGGACAGAGGAGCCTGGGGAGTTACAGCCCGTGGGATTACAAAGAGTTGGACATGACCAAGCACACACACACATACACACACACTTTTGGTATCAAGTCTAAGAAATCTTTGTTTACCCTTGAGCTGGAGTATTTCCTCCTTTGTGTTTTTATTCCCTATGTTTTACAGTTCTACATTTTACATTTAGGTTCTAAAGTGACAGAAGTAGCATGGAGAAGACCTGAAACAAGAGAGCCCATCAGTCCCTCCTCGGCCAGTTATTTTTTCCTTCCATATTTTATAATTAAAGGGTTTCCAAGCATATATGTCAGAAATTGGCATTTGCTCCTATCATTTTTAGCTGTAAAACAGGATAATAACATAATAAGTTCAAAACCCGGTAGATTTTTAAAAAATTAATTAGGGTTAATTGAGATAGTGCACTTAGGAAAAAAAACATGTTACACTACAAAGTACTTTCTGTTCAAATGGTGGTTATTATTGTAAACTTGGCTGGGTCTCTGAATGCTAACAGGCAGCTGTGTATGCTTGGGTCTTCCTATTCATGGGAAATGTGTTTGTTTATATCATAGTCTAGTATCTATTTTTCCTTTTAGTGCCCATGTGGCCAAATTTTGAACCGCCATATTAATAAGACTCCAGCATATTTGAGAGGGTGGTTAGACTTAACAGTTTCCATAAAGTTGTTTTGATAGTTATTTTTCAACAGATGGACAGTGTGCGTTTGGCCTCATTTCTGTGACAGCGTGGTGATTGAAGTTTTCAACAGATGGCCTACAAATACTTGGGAAAACACCCTCCCAATATTAATTGTTGTAAAAAAGACTTCTAGCTTGCCAGGGAAATGACAGTCTGTATTCCCAAGTCTTTTGCACATGCTAATATAATTATAATTTAGATGATTTGGAAGTTTCCCTTTCTGGCACTAGGGTTTATTTTGTAAATGAGTATCTATATTAGAGTGAGAGATGCTGAGGAATACTCTTGTCAATGAGCTATTCAACATGGAAATAACATGAAATCTCCCTTTGATTATCAATTAAGGTACATACCTTGTTCTGCTGAGTCATTCTGCTTCAATGGTATACATAAGACATGTAATATTCTATAAAAATCACCCGTCAGAGACTTACATGTTCTTTCAAAAATGCCTCTCAAAGGAAAAAAAATCACCAAACTGAGAATTTTCAGACATACCTATCAATATGATGAACTCCCCAACCTTCCAAATTGTCCCCCTTGTGCTTCATCACTTTGCACTGTTTTGGGGCTCAGAATATGAAGAATCAGTCAGTAAGCTGGACAGTTGGGAGTGGTGGAAATCTGGAGCGTGTCTGGGGCTGTCACAAAGGGCACTTACTGATACTTAGTGGGTATGTTACTGAACCTGGATTTGGGTCCTCTCGCCTGACATGCCGCAAAGTCAATCTAGTGACAGTGCGTTGTGGTGAAGGAAAGCATAACATTTATTTCATGGTGCCAAGCAAGAGGAATGGGCTCTTCATGCTCAGAAGTTCTCAACTCCCCAGTGGCTTTCAGAGAAGAGTGTTTACAGGCAAGGTGAGGGAGGGGGCCACAGACTGTATGCTCAGTTCTCATATCGGTCAGCATCCAGGTGACGTTTCAGATATCATCAATCTTCTGGTTTCAACCATTTGGGTATCTATATACTTGAGGCAGCAGATTTCATCTGTAAAAATAATTTAGGAATGTGTCAGATCTTTAACTGTATCTTTTATGGAACTGGGAGTTCCAGTGACTCTACCACATGGATGATTTATAGTCTAAATAGTTACCAGTTGCTCCACTCACCAGTTATTCTTCTTCACATTTACTGATCGTTGACTTTTTAAAAAATTCATTAACATTTTTTTTCTAATTAACACAGTTTAATGAAAATAAATTATAACAAAAAAAGTATTTTGGGGGAACTTCCCAAAGATTAGCTATTTGAGACAATTGAGATATATATACTACTTGTTCTGTCCCAGCTACTTTATTTTTAAAATAATTTTAGTTGGAGGATAATCGCCTTACGATGTTGTGGTGGTTTACGCTGTACACCTAATCATTAACTCTTGAGCCAGCCTTTTGAGACTCAGGGGAGGCCTAGAGACTAAAGCAAGACTTACACTTCAGAGGACGGTGACGCAGGGAACTGTGTATGGTTTCAGGTGGAGGGTAGTGTGCCGAAGTCTGCACAGCACTGTTTGGCACAGGAAGAAAAGTCCTGCCTCCTACAGAATGCCTGAATATCAGACTGGACACTCATCTGAGCCTGGAACTCATGTGTGTTTAAAACACAGAGTAAGTTTCTCAATATAAAGGTTTTTTTTTTTTTTTTTTTTTTTTTTTTCCCCTCAGAATGTTAGTATCTACCCAAACCTCTTCTTTTTGATTTTCCTATATGGAAGGCTGAAAGACTTCTGATCCACTACTTCTAATTTCTGACTTTTGTTATGTTTATTATAAGTGTTTATTATGTAGTGTTTATTATAAGTGTTTTGTGTAGTCATGAACTGAGCATTTACATAGTAAAACAGATATTTTTATAAATTTACTTCCCTTTTCTATTCCAAACAATTCACATTAATTTTTGAAATCTTGTGTATAGGTAAATTACATTATTCATGAATTTCTGGATTTAAAGAGAGAATTTAGAAATGCTTATTATAACAAAGGAGCCCTGGGGTTAATCAGTACAAGAAGTGTTGCTGTAGAAAATTAAGCAATAGCAAACAAATTCTCCACTTCTCTGTATGTACACATGTAATTCTGTGTTGGAATCATTCAAAGAAAAGGATAGTGGTATGAGTCTGAATATTTAATAACGAACACAATCTCAACGAAATCTGTATTGCTGTGTTTCTATAGAAGCCTTGAACTGATTTTCTTTTGGCAAGTCGTATCATCCGGATCTTTTTGTCTGTCGTTGCAGATGGTGTTTAATGATTCCTTTAGTTTGAACTATCCTGGCAATCCTCAGCCAGGAGATTTGATTGAAGTGTTTCGACCTGGCTATCAGCACTGGGCACTGTACTTGGGTGATGGATATGTTGTTAACATAGCACCCCTAGGTAAGGTTTGTTTCCAGAAACTCCTGGAACTTTTTTCACTTTTTTGCTACAAGAAGTAATACTAAACAAATTCATAAAATAAACTAGAAATAAAATGTAGAAAGTAGATAAAATCAGCTGATCTAGGTTTATGGAAGGATATTCTAAAACGTCCTGAAATGTGACGTCAAGTCGCCCTTAGGAAGCATTGCCACAAGCACAGCTGGTGGAGGTGATGGAATTCCAGCTGAGCCATTTCAAATATTAAAAGATGATGCAGTTAAGTGCTGCACTCAGTATGCCAGCAAATTTGGAAAACTCAGCGGTGGCCACGAGACTGGAAAAATTGAGTTTTCATTCCAATCTCAAAGAAAGCCAATGCCAAAGAGTGTTCAAACTACCATACAATGGCACTCATTTCACATGCTAGCAAGCTTATGCTCCAAATCCTTGGAGCTACACTTCAGCAGTATGTGAATAGATGTACAAGCTGGATTTAGAAAAGGCAGACAAACCAGAGATCATATTGCCAACATCCACTGGATCATAGAGAAAGCAAGGGAATCCCAGAGAAACATCTACTTCATTGACTATTCTGAAGTCTTTGACTGTGTGGATCACAACAAACTGGACAATTTTTAAAGAGATGGAAATACTAGACAACCTTACCTAGATCCTGAGAACCATGTATGCAAGTCAAGAAGTAATAGTCAGAACTGTATGTGGAACAGTGGACTGGTTCACAGTGGGAAGGGAGTATGTCAAGGCTGTATATTGTCACCCTGCTTATTTAGCTTACATGCAGAGTACATAATGCAAAATGCTGGAAGATAGTGAAGGACAGGGAAGTCCAGCATGCTGCGGTACATGGGATCACAAAGAGTCAGACATGAGTTAGCCACTGGACAAGAGTGAACAATTCTAAAACTAAAGTAGCACTGAAGAAATCACAAAAACCAAGTAAGATTAGGTTATTAAAGTTCTGGAGTAAAAAAAATTAAAAGTAAATGATGATCTGGAGAAAATATTTGCCACAAATGTGACAAGAGTCAGTGTCTTCATTATATAATACAAATAGATTATTTCAATTCATTCAACATCTATTTATAGATTTTTTTAAACTTTTTTTTTTGGCCACTTGGCCGCCCATCCCAGTGGCCTGAACACCCCTAGGTAAGGTTTGTTTCCAGAAACTCCTGGAACTTTTTTCACTTTTTTGCTACAAGAAGTAATACTAAACAAATTCATAAAATAAACTAGAAATAAAATGTAGAAAGTAGATAAAATCAGCTGATCTAGGTTTATGGAAGGATATTCTAAAACGTCCTGAAATGTGACGTCAAGTCGCCCTTAGGAAGCATTGCCACAAGCACAGCTGGTGGAGGTGATGGAATTCCAGCTGAGCCATTTCAAATATTAAAAGATGATGCAGTTAAGTGCTGCACTCAGTATGCCAGCAAATTTGGAAAACTCAGCGGTGGCCACGAGACTGGAAAAATTGAGTTTTCATTCCAATCTCAAAGAAAGCCAATGCCAAAGAGTGTTCAAACTACCATACAATGGCACTCATTTCACATGCTAGCAGCTTATGCCCCACATCCTTGGAGCTACACTTCAGCAGTATGTGAATAGATGTACAAGCTGGATTTAGAAAAGGCAGACAAACCAGAGATCATATTGCCAACATCCACTGGATCATAGAGAAAGCAAGGGAATCCCAGAGAAACATCTACTTCATTGACTATTCTGAAGTCTTTGACTGTGTGGATCACAACAAACTGGACAATTTTTAAAGAGATGGAAATACTAGACAACCTTACCTAGATCCTGAGAACCATGTATGCAAGTCAAGAAGTAATAGTCAGAACTGTATGTGGAACAGTGGACTGGTTCACAGTGGGAAGGGAGTATGTCAAGGCTGTATATTGTCACCCTGCTTATTTAGCTTACATGCAGAGTACATAATGCAAAATGCTGGAAGATAGTGAAGGACAGGGAAGTCCAGCATGCTGCGGTACATGGGATCACAAAGAGTCAGACATGAGTTAGCCACTGGACAAGAGTGAACAATTCTAAAACTAAAGTAGCACTGAAGAAATCACAAAAACCAAGTAAGATTAGGTTATTAAAGTTCTGGAGTAAAAAAAATTAAAAGTAAATGATGATCTGGAGAAAATATTTGCCACAAATGTGACAAGAGTCAGTGTCTTCATTATATAATACAAATAGATTATTTCAATTCATTCAACATCTATTTATAGATTTTTTTAAACTTTTTTTTTTGGCCACTTGGCCGCCCATCACAGTGGCCTCTCTTGTTGCAGTGCACCGGCTCTGGGCACATGCACTCCAGAGCTCCGGCTTGGTAGTTGGACACATTGGTCCAGTCACTCCACGACCCGTGGGATCTTCCCAGGCCAGGGATCGAACCAGCACCCCTTGCACTGTAAGGCGGTGTCCTTATCCACTGGACCACCGGGGAAGCCCTATGTATAGATTTTAAAATACTACTTTAAATGCTAGGGATACATAGACCAATTCCTCCACAGTGGAGTTTACAATCTAGTAGACAGAGAGAGACAGAGAGACAGACAGAGACAGAGAGAGGGAGAGAAGGAGCGAGGGAGTCTGAGAGGGAGAGCATGAATGGAATACAGCAAGCAGTGCTAGATTAGAGATAAGTGATATGGAGAAAATAAATCATAGAAGCAAGATAGGAAGGACTGGTGAGTTGTAGTTGCTGCAGTTTTAAAATAGCTTGGTCAGGAACATCTCATGAGAAAATAACATTTGGGAAACAACTTGAAGAGGTGAGGAAGCCCAGCACACGATATCTGGGGCAAAAATTTCTTCAACTGAGGGAACAGCGGACACTCAGATTGCAATGAACAAATGGGTAAAAGGTTGCAAATGGTTTGTAGAAAACGAAAATCCAATACCCATTTTTAAAGGATTCAGCTTTTCAGTCATCTAGGAATTATAAAATGACAGATTTTATGCCTCTCACATTAGCAAATTTATAAAAAATGATAATCAGTGTTGATAAAAGTATAATGAATGAACACAAGGATATTGTTGATAGAAGTATGTCAAGAAAGTTGTCTCCCAAAACACTTTAATAAGATGTGTTCAGAGTCTTAAAGGAAGTTGATGTGCTCTGATCCTGTCATTTTACCTCTGTGAATCTATTCTTAGGAAATACTTTTAGAGTAAACTTTATTTATAGACTTCTGGTGGTCCAGGTTATTTTAAAAATTAAAAGTAAATGATGATCTGGAGAAAATATTTGCCACAAATGTGACAAGAGTCAGTGTCTTCATTATATAATACAAATAGATTATTTCAATTCATTCAACATCTATTTATAGATTTTTTTAAACTTTTTTTTTTGGCCACTTGGCCGCCCATCACAGTGGCCTCTCTTGTTGCAGTGCACCGGCTCTGGGCACATGCACTCCAGAGCTCCGGCTTGGTAGTTGGACACATTGGTCCAGTCACTCCACGACCCGTGGGATCTTCCCAGGCCAGGGATCGAACCAGCACCCCTTGCACTGTAAGGCGGTGTCCTTATCCACTGGACCACCGGGGAAGCCCTATGTATAGATTTTAAAATACTACTTTAAATGCTAGGGATACATAGACCAATTCCTCCACAGTGGAGTTTACAATCTAGTAGACAGAGAGAGACAGAGAGACAGACAGAGACAGAGAGAGGGAGAGAAGGAGCGAGGGAGTCTGAGAGGGAGAGCATGAATGGAATACAGCAAGCAGTGCTAGATTAGAGATAAGTGATATGGAGAAAATAAATCATAGAAGCAAGATAGGAAGGACTGGTGAGTTGTAGTTGCTGCAGTTTTAAAATAGCTTGGTCAGGAACATCTCATGAGAAAATAACATTTGGGAAACAACTTGAAGAGGTGAGGAAGCCCAGCACACGATATCTGGGGCAAAAATTTCTTCAACTGAGGGAACAGCGGACACTCAGATTGCAATGAACAAATGGGTAAAAGGTTGCAAATGGTTTGTAGAAAACGAAAATCCAATACCCATTTTTAAAGGATTCAGCTTTTCAGTCATCTAGGAATTATAAAATGACAGATTTTATGCCTCTCACATTAGCAAATTTATAAAAAATGATAATCAGTGTTGATAAAAGTATAATGAATGAACACAAGGATATTGTTGATAGAAGTATGTCAAGAAAGTTGTCTCCCAAAACACTTTAATAAGATGTGTTCAGAGTCTTAAAGGAAGTTGATGTGCTCTGATCCTGTCATTTTACCTCTGTGAATCTATTCTTAGGAAATACTTTTAGAGAAACTTATTTATTCACTTCTATCTCATAATAGTTTAAAAAAGGCCAGTGGGACAAAACAAAAAATAGAGAAAAGAGGACTTCCCTGGTGGTCCAGTGGGTAAGGACACTGCCTTGCAGTGCAAGGAGCGCCAGTTCGATCCCTGGCCTGGGAAGATCCCACATGCCACAGAGCGGCTGGACTGATGTGTCCAATTACCGAGCCGGAGCTCTGGAGCGCATGCGCCTAGAGCCGGTGCTCTGCGACAACAGAGGCCACCGTGATGGGAGGCCCACACGGGCCAAAGAACAAAGATGGATGAAACTAGATAAATGAAAGACCAATAGAAGTGGCCCGCCGCCCCCTCCCTCCCCAACCCGCCCCCCTCTAAAAAAAAAAAAAAAAATAGAGAAAAGAAATAAATAATTATTGATTTTTTTTGTGGGTAAAAAATTAGACAATGGGTTAATAAAAGAATGGTTAAATAAATTGTAATTTAGCCATCAGATGTTATGAGTCAGTATTTGGTGGAATTTTTTAGTTGCAAATAACATAAATTAAATTCAAATTAGTTTAGACAAAAGGCAAATTTGTTGCCTCACTGAAGGAAACTACAGGAAGGGTGCAGATGGTGCTGGCCTCAGGGATACCTGGATCTAGAAGTTTAAATACTGTCAAAACTCTACATCCCACATCTGCATTCTTTCTGTACGGACTATCTTTGTCTTCCCAGTCTAAGAAGCTGACTGATGACCATAAGAGTCCTTAGACTCTCATCCTTGTAGGCTTGTGACCCACAGGAGAGAGATACTCCTTGCCTGTTGCAGTTAGAAAAATCCTGGAGAATAACTCTGATTGTCTGATGTGGGTCTCATGTCCATCACTGAACTCCCATTGTGCCCAGGAATGGGGTTGTCTGACTGGCCTAGACACAGGCTTTTCTAGATAGAAAGATGTGGGAGGATGGAATGTTAAGCAGACTCAAACAATAGCTACTTTAATAGCTAAAAATCATTTTTAGGCATTTTTAGTTGCATGAAAGATGATCTTGTATGATAGCTCTTAGAAAATTCCAGATTAAAAATGTAATGTGCAAATATGGTACCTAGTTTGCAAAGAAATCATATATGTACACATACATGTTAATGCAAATGCATACATGCCCATATATGGTGATAATAAAAGACAGTAGAAATACATAAAATAATAGTAATAGTTATTTCTGAGTGCCAGGATAACAGGTGATTTATATTTATTTATGTGTTTATGTTGTTTTTTCTGTATTTTCTACATGTTTAGAAATGAGCACAGGTTATTAAGAAAAAAATGTATGCAAATAACAAATAGCCTAGAGCATTTTTTTTTCCCCAAAAGATATCTTTAAAAAGAAGTGTTTACAGGCCTGTCTTACTATTTTGCGAGCTTCTGACAACTTTTAATGAAGTGGCTCTTGCAAGATTTTGAGCCATTCACCTCTTGTTCTGGAATAGTAGAAATGGAAATGGCAAATAAAATGACACGATACAGGGCCATTCATTCTGTAGAGTCTGGTGATTAACACTAAGCAGTTCTTTACTTTATCTCTGCAGTTTTCACATTTAGAAAATAATATAAGCTTTTCATGCTATTTTTTTTCATGTCTTAAGCTCCATATTAATGTGGTTCAAGTACTGAGCTTTGATCCTGTAGACTGAAATTAAATGCCTGTTTCTGTTAACTACTTGTGTGATGTTCCACAAGCCAGTTTATCTCTTCAAGCTTTGATTTTTGTCATCAATAAATTGATTGCATCAAACTAGGAAGAAAAAAGTTGAGTAATTCTAACTAGGATATACATGTTCTATGAGCTTATGACATGTAAGCATTTGCAATATGTAGGGTATTAACTGAAAATGCTGCACCAATGAAAAGGAGTTAGTCCTGGAGAATAACTCTGATTGTCTGATGTGGGTCTCATGTCCATCACTGAACTCCCATTGTGCCCAGGAATGGGGTTGTCTGACTGGCCTAGACACAGGCTTTTCTAGATAGAAAGATGTGGGAGGATGGAATGTTAAGCAGACTCAAACAATAGCTACTTTAATAGCTAAAAATCATTTTTAGGCATTTTTAGTTGCATGAAAGATGATCTTGTATGATAGCTCTTAGAAAATTCCAGATTAAAAATGTAATGTGCAAATATGGTACCTAGTTTGCAAAGAAATCATATATGTACACATACATGTTAATGCAAATGCATACATGCCCATATATGGTGATAATAAAAGACAGTAGAAATACATAAAATAATAGTAATAGTTATTTCTGAGTGCCAGGATAACAGGTGATTTATATTTATTTATGTGTTTATGTTGTTTTTTCTGTATTTTCTACATGTTTAGAAATGAGCACAGGTTATTAAGAAAAAAATGTATGCAAATAACAAATAGCCTAGAGCATTTTTTTTCCTCAAAAGATATCTTTAAAAAGAAGTGTTTACAGGCCTGTCTTACTATTTTGCGAGCTTCTGACAACTTTTAATGAAGTGGCTCTTGCAAGATTTTGAGCCATTCACCTCTTGTTCTGGAATAGTAGAAATGGAAATGGCAAATAAAATGACACGATACAGGGCCATTCATTCTGTAGAGTCTGGTGATTAACACTAAGCAGTTCTTTACTTTATCTCTGCAGTTTTCACATTTAGAAAATAATATAAGCTTTTCATGCTATTTTTTTTCATGTCTTAAGCTCCATATTAATGTGGTTCAAGTACTGAGCTTTGATCCTGTAGACTGAAATTAAATGCCTGTTTCTGTTAACTACTTGTGTGATGTTCCACAAGCCAGTTTATCTCTTCAAGCTTTGATTTTTGTCATCAATAAATTGATTGCATCAAACTAGGAAGAAAAAAGTTGAGTAATTCTAACTAGGATATACATGTTCTATGAGCTTATGACATGTAAGCATTTGCAATATGTAGGGTATTAACTGAAAATGCTGCACCAATGAAAAGGAGTTTGAAGGAGAGAAAAAAAAGAGGAGTAGGAAAGAAAAATTTGCTTTTTTTCTTAAAGTTATTCTTCTTTTAAAAAAAATATTGGCCAGTTTTATTGGTCTTTATTTATTTTCATCCATCTTTGTCCTTTGGCCTGTGTGGGTCTCCCATTGCTGTGGCCTCTTTCATTGCAGAGCACTGGCTCTGGGCTCACGTGCTCCAGAGTGCTGGCTTGTGATTGGACACACTGGTCCAGCCACTCCATGGTATGTGGGATCTTCCCAGACCAGGGATCAAACTGGCGCCTCTTTCACTGCAAGCTGGATTCTTTACCTGCTGGACCACCAGGGAAACCCAAAAAAGTTTTTGTCATTACTGAAAGAAAAGGTATCTAAACACTGGTTATACAGAGACCCTTCATCTCATGGTTTACTTGAACAGTGGCCAAGCGTAGCAATCTTGGGCAGATGGAGAGGGCTTAGGGCCTGGCGTTAAAGCTGAACACTAAGGAATCATTTGTTCAGCCTCAGATGCTCACCATGGCAAGCCAGGTTTGGTTTACAGAAGTTTGGGGCTGTCCAGGCAAATGCTTACCAGTAGAGTCAGTACGGTGGAGTAGTGGGGCACACAACATTGTAACAGGTGGATGGAGCACAACGAAGGACCACATAGAATGGACAGTGCCTACTACTTTATGTTTAGTTTTAGGACTTAGTTTCTTGGCTAAAGGAACTAGCAAAACAAAGACAGGGCTCCAGCTGATCCCAACTGACCCTGTCAAATGCCTGTGGTCTCCTGCAGAGTTCACAGTTGAAGCCTGATTAAAAGAACGAGTGTAAAAGAAGAGAGGTGGTTGTAAGGAGGGCAGCTTAGTTGCAAGGCAAGAGCATCAATCTAACCCACTGCTGCTAGGCCCAAACATACTAGTTTAGAAGGAACCAATTGCCAAAAAAGAGACAACTTTATAGAAAAAAGGGGCAATGATCTCTGTACTATGTTAGAAACATATGCCAAGATCCCTAATACTACTACTTAAATTGATAGAGAAACTTTTTATTCTTCAAGCTTTGATTTTTGTCATCAATAAATTGATTGCATCAAACTAGGAAGAAAAAGTTGAGTAATTCTAACTAGGATATACATGTTCTATGAGCTTATGACATGTAAGCATTTGCAATATGTAGGGTATTAACTGAAAATGCTGCACCAATGAAAAGGAGTTTGAAGGAGAGAAAAAAAAGAGGAGTAGGAAAGAAAAATTTGCTTTTTTTCTTAAAGTTATTCTTCTTTTAAAAAAAATATTGGCCAGTTTTATTGGTCTTTATTTATTTTCATCCATCTTTGTCCTTTGGCCTGTGTGGGTCTCCCATTGCTGTGGCCTCTTTCATTGCAGAGCACTGGCTCTGGGCTCACGTGCTCCAGAGTGCTGGCTTGTGATTGGACACACTGGTCCAGCCACTCCATGGTATGTGGGATCTTCCCAGACCAGGGATCAAACTGGCGCCTCTTTCACTGCAAGCTGGATTCTTTACCTGCTGGACCACCAGGGAAACCCAAAAAAGTTTTTGTCATTACTGAAAGAAAAGGTATCTAAACACTGGTTATACAGAGACCCTTCATCTCATGGTTTACTTGAACAGTGGCCAAGCGTAGCAATCTTGGGCAGATGGAGAGGGCTTAGGGCCTGGCGTTAAAGCTGAACACTAAGGAATCATTTGTTCAGCCTCAGATGCTCACCATGGCAAGCCAGGTTTGGTTTACAGAAGTTTGGGGCTGTCCAGGCAAATGCTTACCAGTAGAGTCAGTACGGTGGAGTAGTGGGGCACACAACATTGTAACAGGTGGATGGAGCACAACGAAGGACCACATAGAATGGACAGTGCCTACTACTTTATGTTTAGTTTTAGGACTTAGTTTCTTGGCTAAAGGAACTAGCAAAACAAAGACAGGGCTCCAGCTGATCCCAACTGACCCTGTCAAATGCCTGTGGTCTCCTGCAGAGTTCACAGTTGAAGCCTGATTAAAAGAACGAGTGTAAAAGAAGAGAGGTGGTTGTAAGGAGGGCAGCTTAGTTGCAAGGCAAGAGCATCAATCTAACCCACTGCTGCTAGGCCCAAACATACTAGTTTAGAAGGAACCAATTGCCAAAAAAGAGACAACTTTATAGAAAAAAGGGGCAATGATCTCTGTACTATGTTAGAAACATATGCCAAGATCCCTAATACTACTACTAATTGATAGAGAACTTATTCCTCAAGAGTGAGTAGACTTTTCACACCCAATTTGTTCTATTTGTTGTTAGTCACTAACTCCTGTCTGACACTTTTGCGACACCATAGACTGTAGCCCTCCAGCCTTCTCTGTCCATGGGATTCTCCAGGCAAGAATACTAGAGTGGGTTGCCGTGCCCTCCTCCAGGGATCTTCCTGACCCTGGGATTGAGCCCATGTCTCTTCTAGGTCTCCTCCATTGGCCGGCAGATTCTTTACTGCTGAGCCACAAGGAAGCCTGATGGGGAAATATAAGTTTTCAAAAAGTTTTCTTATATTCTCCCTTATATAGTATTGAATAAGTGTTATTGATAAATTAGAGAATGAATGTTTATGCTTAGTAAGATTAAGTGGTTTCTGGTTTGAGAATAAGTTAGGGTGGCATTGGAGTTCACTGGGCTGGGTTGCTGGGTCTTGCTAACTAACCAGAGTTCTCCTTATAGAGGATGGCATTTCCACATCGTTTACAAGTGCGAAGTCTGTATTCAGCAGAAAGGCCCTGGTGAAGATGCAGCTTTTGAAGGATGTTGTGGGAGATGACACATACCGAATAAACAATAAATATGATGATACATTCCCTCCTCTCCCTGTTGAAGATATTATCCAACGGTCAGAATTTGTCATTGGGCAAGAGGTGGAATATGACATACTTGTCAACAACTGTGAACATTTTGTGACTTTGCTTCGATATGGAGAAGGAATTTCAGAGCAGGTGAGTTTTCTTTAAGGGAAATAGAAATTTCTTACATTAGGAAAATAATGCCTCCCCCAATGTTTGGGTTTTTTTTCCACTTTTTTGGGGGGGTACGGTAGGGAGGGCACTTCTATTGGTCTTTCATTTGTCTATTTTCATCCATCTTTGTTCTTTGGACCGTGTGGACCTCCCATCGCGGTGGCCTCTGTTGTCGCAGAGCGCCGGCTCTGGGTGCATGTGCTCCAGAGCTCCGGCTCGGTAGTTGGACACATCAGTCCAGCCGCTCCGCGGCACGTGGGATCTTCCCAGGCCAGGGATCGAACCGGCACCCCTTGCACTGTGAGGCAGTGTCCTTACCCACTGGACCACTAGGGAAGTTCTCCCCCGCCCCACCATGTTGATCAGGTTTTCAGGTCTCAAGCGAATGGAAAAGAACAAAGAAATAGGAGAACGCTGAAGAACCAAGAAGGAAATTGAGTTGCCCAAGGTCATGCAGCAAGTTCATAACCAAACAGACTAGAACATTTGTGCCATGAATCTGGGTCTAGAAGGGACTTGAAGCAAAGTCAAGACCATGGCTTTCTGTCAGTCTTATTGCTCTCTGTCCTTCAGAAACAAAATTTTTTTGGGATCTTCCTGACCCTGGGATTGAGCCCATGTCTCTTCTAGGTCTCCTCCATTGGCCGGCAGATTCTTTACTGCTGAGCCACAAGGAAGCCTGATGGGGAAATATAAGTTTTCAAAAAGTTTTCTTATATTCTCCCTTATACAGTATTGAATAAGTGTTATTGATAAATTAGAGAATGAATGTTTATGCTTAGTAAGATTAAGTGGTTTCTGGTTTGAGAATAAGTTAGGGTGGCATTGGAGTTCACTGGGCTGGGTTGCTGGGTCTTGCTAACTAACCAGAGTTCTCCTTATAGAGGATGGCATTTCCACATCGTTTACAAGTGCGAAGTCTGTATTCAGCAGAAAGGCCCTGGTGAAGATGCAGCTTTTGAAGGATGTTGTGGGAGATGACACATACCGAATAAACAATAAATATGATGATACATTCCCTCCTCTCCCTGTTGAAGATATTATCCAACGGTCAGAATTTGTCATTGGGCAAGAGGTGGAATATGACATACTTGTCAACAACTGTGAACATTTTGTGACTTTGCTTCGATATGGAGAAGGAATTTCAGAGCAGGTGAGTTTTTTTTAAAGGGGAAATAGAAATTTCTTACATTAGGAAAATAATGCCTCCCCCAATGTTTGGGTTTTTTTTCCACTTTTTTGGGGGGGTACGGTAGGGAGGGCACTTCTATTGGTCTTTCATTTGTCTATTTTCATCCATCTTTGTTCTTTGGACCGTGTGGACCTCCCATCGCGGTGGCCTCTGTTGTCGCAGAGCGCCGGCTCTGGGTGCATGTGCTCCAGAGCTCCGGCTCGGTAGTTGGACACATCAGTCCAGCCGCTCCGCGGCACGTGGGATCTTCCCAGGCCAGGGATCGAACCGGCACCCCTTGCACTGTGAGGCAGTGTCCTTACCCACTGGACCACTAGGGAAGTTCTCCCCCGCCCCACCATGTTGATCAGGTTTTCAGGTCTCAAGCGAATGGAAAAGAACAAAGAAATAGGAGAACGCTGAAGAACCAAGAAGGAAATTGAGTTGCCCAAGGTCATGCAGCAAGTTCATAACCAAACAGACTAGAACATTTGTGCCATGAATCTGGGTCTAGAAGGGACTTGAAGCAAAGTCAAGACCATGGCTTTCTGTCAGTCTTATTGCTCTCTGTCCTTCAGTTTTGGTTTTTTTTTATTACCCTCCCATACAGCAATTAAATCAATAACTATATATATTTGAAAAGTATGTGTTGAAAAGAGTGTATACTTTTTTGAGTGGGAGTTCATTTGCTAAAAACATGGATGGTAGTACTGAGATTCTTTTCCATTAACCGAGAGGCTAAATGATGTCATGGTTTGGTGGGTTTGTAAATGTCTTCAATTTCTTTGCAATGCTAGTTTCAAAGAAATATTCTGCTTTTTTAGTATCTCCTTTGATTCATTGCAGTTGTAGATAGTGTTTTAGTGGATTAATTGACTTTACTTTTTTTTTTTTTTAAGGTACCACATTTAATTTCCCTTTCCTCTGTTTTTAACATATAATCATAAAGGCAATATATAATTCTGAAAGTCTTAAAATTTGTTTTTAACTTATGTAAATCTATACACTACAGGCCATTTTAGTTATTTTTATAGCTATTTTTACTTTAAAATCTATTTTGTCTGATATGAGGATTGCTACTCCAGCTTTCTTTTGATTTCCATTTGCATGGAATATCTTTTTCCAGCCTTTCACTTTTAGTCTATGAGTGTCTCTAGGTCTGAAGTGGGTCTCTTTTTAAAGTAGCTTATAGTTTTGTTATTTAGCATTCCTGTTTGGTAGTTTGGCTGACTCCTTACTAAAAGCAAGCTTGATTCAATTGCCCTTTCCCTGCCTATCTTCCCACCAATCCAATTCCATCATTGATATTGTAAACTAAATATTTATTAAAATGAATATATAAAGGCTTCTAGTATCTTGAAATGGTGGGCCTCTTATATAAATATCTGTTCAAAGAATGGGATTATAATTCTGTTCACAAAAACTTGGAAGAATGGGAGGTAGAACATACTGAAAGGATACATTCGTTATTATTAAGAAATAATTTAATTGGAAATTCATTTTTATTAGGAAATACATTACTATAATGAATGTTCTGTTTACATGCAGCAATAAATTACTTCTGAGCCAAAACATAGAGGATACATACACAAATTTCTGCTCACTTTTGCCTTGAAAAGTAGTGGTATAGCTGAGAAATAAAGTTTGTTCATGCTAAAGATATCCACGGCACTCAAATCAGCAATTTTTAAAAATGTGGCTAAATTACAGGCCTCTTTTTGCTTTGACTCTCAGTTGTAATCTGTCATCTTTTCACCTTTCATACCCAGATCAAGGCCCATGAAAAAGTAACCGTTTTGTTTTTTAGAAGGGTCTTTCACAAACATTTATTCAAAAAGTAAAATATTACATTATATATTAATATATGCAGGGCACTATGTATTTTTTTAGAGTTTTGTTGTTTCCTGCCAAACATCAATGTGAATCAGCCATAGGTACGCACATGTCCCCTCCCTCTTGAACCTCCCACCCGTCTCCCACCCCATCCCACCCCTTTAGGTTGTTACAGAGCCCCTGATTGAGTTCCCTTAGTCTTACAGCAGATTCCCATTGGTTAGCTGTTTTGCATGTGGTGAGATAAGATTCCATGCTACTCTTTCCATATATCTCATCCATTCCTCCCTCCCCTCAATGCCCCTAAGTCTGTTCTCTATGCCTGTTTCTCCGCTGCTGCCCTGCATATACATTCATCAGTACCATCTCTCCAGACTCCACACACATGCTCTGAAATTCTGCACAGCAGGAAAAACTATGGATAAGGTGGAGGCCAGCCCTCAGCAGGGGAGAAGACGGTAGCAGGTGAGGTGGCTGACAAAGGATTGGTTTTTTGGAATGTGCAAGCAGCTTAGACACCTCAATTCAAAGGGGCAGGCAACCCAATGGGAGGGTGAGAGGGGAGCCTGAGCAGACGTCTTTCCAGGGAGGACTTACGGATGGGTAGTGAATTCATGAAAAGATGCTCAGTGTGGCTCATTGGTAGAGAAGTGCAAAAAAAACTACAGTGAGATATCACCTCACAGTAGTCAGAATGGCCATCATCGAAATGTTTACAATGAATGCTGGAGACAGTGTGGAGAAAAGGAAACCCTGTTGCACTGTTGGTGGAAATGTGAATTGATATAATCACTCTGGAAGACAGTATAAAGATTCCTTAAAAAACTAGGACTAGAACTGCCATGTGACCCAGCAATCCCACTGAGCATTTACTCCGAGGAATTCATGCATTACATAATGAATGTTCTGTTTACATGCAGCAATAAATTACTTCTGAGCCAAAACATAGAGGATACATACACAAATTTCTGCTCACTTTTGCCTTGAAAAGTAGTGGTATAGCTGAGAAATAAAGTTTGTTCATGCTAAAGATATCCACGGCACTCAAATCAGCAATTTTTAAAAATGTGGCTAAATTACAGGCCTCTTTTTGCTTTGACTCTCAGTTGTAATCTGTCATCTTTTCACCTTTCATACCCAGATCAAGGCCCATGAAAAAGTAACCGTTTTGTTTTTTAGAAGGGTCTTTCACAAACATTTATTCAAAAAGTAAAATATTACATTATATATTAATATATGCAGGGCACTATGTATTTTTTTAGAGTTTTGTTGTTTCCTGCCAAACATCAATGTGAATCAGCCATAGGTACGCACATGTCCCCTCCCTCTTGAACCTCCCACCCGTCTCCCACCCCATCCCACCCCTTTAGGTTGTTACAGAGCCCCTGATTGAGTTCCCTTAGTCTTACAGCAGATTCCCATTGGTTAGCTGTTTTGCATGTGGTGAGATAAGATTCCATGCTACTCTTTCCATATATCTCATCCATTCCTCCCTCCCCTCAATGCCCCTAAGTCTGTTCTCTATGCCTGTTTCTCCGCTGCTGCCCTGCATATACATTCATCAGTACCATCTCTCCAGACTCCACACACATGCTCTGAAATTCTGCACAGCAGGAAAAACTATGGATAAGGTGGAGGCCAGCCCTCAGCAGGGGAGAAGACGGTAGCAGGTGAGGTGGCTGACAAAGGATTGGTTTTTTGGAATGTGCAAGCAGCTTAGACACCTCAATTCAAAGGGGCAGGCAACCCAATGGGAGGGTGAGAGGGGAGCCTGAGCAGACGTCTTTCCAGGGAGGACTTACGGATGGGTAGTGAATTCATGAAAAGATGCTCAGTGTGGCTCATTGGTAGAGAAGTGCAAAAAAAACTACAGTGAGATATCACCTCACAGTAGTCAGAATGGCCATCATCGAAATGTTTACAATGAATGCTGGAGACAGTGTGGAGAAAAGGAAACCCTGTTGCACTGTTGGTGGAAATGTGAATTGATATAATCACTCTGGAAGACAGTATAAAGATTCCTTAAAAAACTAGGACTAGAACTGCCATGTGACCCAGCAATCCCACTGAGCATTTACTCCGAGGAAACCAAAATTGAAGGGGACCCATGCACTCCATTGCTCATTGCAGCACTGTTTGCGATAGTTGGAATATGGAAGCAGCCTAGATGGCCATCTACAGATGAATGGATGAGAGGCTGTGGTGCATATATATGATGGAATGTTGCTTGGCCATAAAAAGGAATGCATTTGGGTCAGTTCTAGTGAGGTGGATTATACAGTGAAGTAAGTCAGGAGGAGAAAGATAAATATTATACACTAACACATATGTGTGGAGTCTGGAAAAAATAACCATTTTTCAACAACTAGTAGAACTCTTCTCTAGCAGGGTTCTGATGAGTGTAATGGCAGCCTTAAAGACACATCTGAGCTTTGGAATTCTGCTGATCTGAGCTAGAATCCCATCTTCACCACTGAAGTGTAGGATATTTGTTATAAAAGATGAACCAGCATTGATGCATCATTATCAACCAGAGTTTGTAGTGAGGGTAACCAGAATATGCCACCCCTAAATATGTTACTTTGGCATAAAGATTATTTTGAGCAATTATTGAGAGGCAATCGAGTAGGAGCAGACAGAAGAGAAACTCCCTGCCCTCCCCATTTGTCTAAAAGTAGGATCCAAATTTTCAAAGCTGTCCTCCTCCCTATTCTACTAGGAAGGAAAAAGGTTAACTATCAGGGGCAACCAGTATTTAATGTAAGACCCTTAACAGCCTGTAGTCTACTTAATGAATTACTAACAGCCTTCTATTTACCATGAGTTTCCTGCCTTCTCACAATTTGTTGTCCTGGGAGGAGGAAGCACTTTCCTTTATCCTGTCATTTCTCTACAAATGTACTGTTTTAGGAGAGAAGATGCTGTATAAGCCTGAATTCTAAGCCACCTCTCTGAGCTACTTCTTCCCTAAATTTCTCCCATGAGTGTGGATGAGAAGCACATGTTAATCTTCTTCTGTTCATTTTCCTCTTGTTAGTCTTTTTTTTTCTTCTTTTTAACCCCGCCCCCTCATTAATTTGTCTTTTATTACAGAGTCTCAACTGAGAACTAAAGATAGGTAAAGAAAAACATTTTCCTCTCCTAGAATCGTTAACATTAGGGTCCACTCTCTGTGTTGTACATTCTGTGGGTTTTCACAAATATGTAATGATAGGTACTCATCATTACAATATCATACAGAATGGTTTCCCAACCCTAAAAACCTCTATACTCTGCCCATTATTCCTGCCTCCCCATAAAGCTCTGACAATCACTGCCCTGTGTTTTATCTTTCCAAGAATATCGTACAGTTGAAAGCATACAAAGCAATATGCACTGAAGAATTCTTCCATGTCTTTTCATGACATGGTTTGATCGTTCATTTCTGTTTATCACTGCATAATATTCCATTGTCTGGATGCACCACAGTTTATCTGCTCACCTACTGAAGGGCATCTTGGTCGCTTGCAAGTTTTGTGATTATGAACAAAGCTACTAGAAACATTTCTGTGCAGGTTTTTCCATGGATATAGATTTTGGACTCATTTGGATGAACACCAAGGGTTATGATTGCTGGATCATATAAGAGTATGTTTAGTTTTGTAAAACAAACAAACAAAAAAAACCCTGCCAGACTGTCTTCCAAAGTGACTGTACCATTTTGAATTCTCATCAGTAATGAACGAGAGTTCCTGTTGCTTCATGTCTTCTTTAGCATTTGGCATCGTCAGTGTTTTGGAGGTCAGCCATTATGATAGGTACATAGTGGTATCTTCATTGTTTTCATTTGCAATTCCTTAAATATGTATGATGAACATTTCATATTGTATTGGTTATCTGCATATCATTTTTGGTGATGTGTCTCTTGAGCTCTTTTGCCCATTTTTAATGGAGTTGCTTTCTTGTTTTTACATTTTTGAGTTTTAAGAGTTCTTAGCATATTTGAGAAAAGTCCTGTATCAAATATGTGTTTTGCAAGTGTTTTCTTCCAGCCTGTGACCTGTCTTTATTTTTACAAATTCCTGAAATCAACGTTTCTCACTGTGAGAGTCTAACCAAGTTACTGAAGTATGTCTACCTTTGTGAAAGACGACTGCACCCTTGAATAAGCCTGGACTGACACAGGGCACACCCTTACTGTCCTTCACTGCAGCGCCGCAGTCTTAATCTTGGGGGAAGTGAGATTTTGATAACCACTGTAGTCGTCTGTGACCCAGCTTCACTGACGTCTGAACCCAGCTGCTTCAGCTTTAGCTACCATTTCATCATTACAATATCATACAGAATGGTTTCCCAACCCTAAAACCTCTATACTCTGCCCATTATTCCTGCCTCCCCATAAAGCTCTGACAATCACTGCCCTGTGTTTTATCTTTCCAAGAATATCGTACAGTTGAAAGCATACAAAGCAATATGCACTGAAGAATTCTTCCATGTCTTTTCATGACATGGTTTGATCGTTCATTTCTGTTTATCACTGCATAATATTCCATTGTCTGGATGCACCACAGTTTATCTGCTCACCTACTGAAGGGCATCTTGGTCGCTTGCAAGTTTTGTGATTATGAACAAAGCTACTAGAAACATTTCTGTGCAGGTTTTTCCATGGATATAGATTTTGGACTCATTTGGATGAACACCAAGGGTTATGATTGCTGGATCATATAAGAGTATGTTTAGTTTTGTAAAACAAACAAACAAAAAAAACCCTGCCAGACTGTCTTCCAAAGTGACTGTACCATTTTGAATTCTCATCAGTAATGAACGAGAGTTCCTGTTGCTTCATGTCTTCTTTAGCATTTGGCATCGTCAGTGTTTTGGAGGTCAGCCATTATGATAGGTACATAGTGGTATCTTCATTGTTTTCATTTGCAATTCCTTAAATATGTATGATGAACATTTCATATTGTATTGGTTATCTGCATATCATTTTTGGTGATGTGTCTCTTGAGCTCTTTTGCCCATTTTTAATGGAGTTGCTTTCTTGTTTTTACATTTTTGAGTTTTAAGAGTTCTTAGCATATTTGAGAAAAGTCCTGTATCAAATATGTGTTTTGCAAGTGTTTTCTTCCAGCCTGTGACCTGTCTTTATTTTTACAAATTCCTGAAATCAACGTTTCTCACTGTGAGAGTCTAACCAAGTTACTAAAGTATGTCTACCTTTGTGAAAGACGACTGCACCCTTGAATAAGCCTGGACTGACACAGGGCACACCCTTACTGTCCTTCACTGCAGCGCCGCAGTCTTAATCTTGGGGGAAGTGAGATTTTGATAACCACTGTAGTCGTCTGTGACCCAGCTTCACTGACGTCTGAACCCAGCTGCTTCAGCTTTAGCTACCATTTCATTGGGCATGTGTAGATGCTCGGAATAAGGTCTTTGTCATGCCCTGCCCCCACCCAGAAAACCCTATAAAGGACAAAGTGAGCAGGATAGGATTTGGTGACCTGGTAATGCTGTCAGCCATGAAGAAAACGCTCTTGTTTATGCTGGTGTGCCACTAACATCCTGGGATTTTATAGTCTCTCAGATCAGATCCTGTTACACATAACTCTGAGGAACTGTCCAAATGACATGGGGTTTTTTCCATTTAGAATTTAACTTGAAATACATAAATTGGATTTGGGAAACTGCACATTGGAAGTGGCTTTATTAAATCTTTCTGGTGCAATCTCAGGGGATTTTGATAGAGGATCAAGTTGTCTGTCCCCTCCTCCATTCTCTTAGGTGTGTACAATTCCTCTCATATGTTATGTTTCTAGCAGCTGAAAGACACCCAATGAGTCAGGAGGGCAGCCAGCTGGGCCTCCCTATGCGCAGGATCCTGCCGTTTTCCCAGGGCTGTCCCCGGCTGCCCTTTGACTCTTTTCCTTACAGATACTGGTTGTATCTTCCTATTTTTTCACTGCCTGCCAGTTTTCTGTATTTGACTTCCTTGTGATCTCAGCCTGGGATTGCATGAGGTTTGAGCTTGGTTTATAATCCTTAATACCTGTCTGATGATTGATTCTTTCCTCCCTGGAATTCTGTCTACTGTCTTGTATTTCCTGCCCCATTTTTGCTTCCCATGCGCCATGTGGGTCGTTCTCTGCTACAGTGAATACTGTCTGCTGGGAAACAAGTTAGATAGCAACTAATCGAGAGTTACAAATAAAAGAAAGAGCCAGCCAATCAAATACATCAAATTAGCATTGTAAACTCAAGTAGAATGCCAATGTCATTCTCCCTGGCCATTGGGGATGGTGACAGAGCAGAGAATTACAGTTACAGGCCGTGTCCCTACAAACCTCAGGATGGTGTAATGAAGTCAGTACTCTCGCCCTTGTGCTTTTCTAATGGCCAGGGCCCTTGTTGTCTGTTCCCCACGGGGAAGCTGCAGCTGGGGCGGGGATATTATGTGGCATATGGGGTGGCAGGCTCAGTGGTGGAGGGCGGTGGGTTAGATGTGCAGCATGCTCCAGTCGTAGCTGGGTCAGGCTTTCCAGTGTTTGGGCTGGTCCCCAGAGCCATTTAGGAAAAATGTTTTGCTTTATTTGAAAGCCTGATCCTTAACTCTCAGAGAACAATTGCTGTTTTCCGAATACGTGATGGCTCTGAAGTATCTGAATGTGACCTTTGGGTCATAAAATTGCACTCAGATCCATGCAGACGGAAGGCGATATTAGTTGAGTGCCATGAAATCATGAATATTCATCAGTTCCCTCATCATGATGATGATTAATACCCTTAAAGCTATAAATATCTGAACTCCTATAGGGACAATTGAGTTTGAGACTGATTTATTTTTATTTGTCTCCATGATAAATTAATTTTTGACATGATAGTTAACATCAGTATTGACGTCTCTTGAAGTTTATTTATTGGAAGTGTGTATACCAAGTAAGAGCATATGGATATTTAGCTCAAAAGCTCGGGGCCAGCTGGGCCTCCCTATGCGCAGGATCCTGCCGTTTTCCCAGGGCTGTCCCCGGCTGCCCTTTGACTCTTTTCCTTACAGATACTGGTTGTATCTTCCTATTTTTTCACTGCCTGCCAGTTTTCTGTATTTGACTTCCTTGTGATCTCAGCCTGGGATTGCATGAGGTTTGAGCTTGGTTTATAATCCTTAATACCTGTCTGATGATTGATTCTTTCCTCCCTGGAATTCTGTCTACTGTCTTGTATTTCCTGCCCCATTTTTGCTTCCCATGCGCCATGTGGGTCGTTCTCTGCTACAGTGAATACTGTCTGCTGGGAAACAAGTTAGATAGCAACTAATCGAGAGTTACAAATAAAAGAAAGAGCCAGCCAATCAAATACATCAAATTAGCATTGTAAACTCAAGTAGAATGCCAATGTCATTCTCCCTGGCCATTGGGGATGGTGACAGAGCAGAGAATTACAGTTACAGGCCGTGTCCCTACAAACCTCAGGATGGTGTAATGAAGTCAGTACTCTGCCCTTGTGCTTTTCTAATGGCCAGGGCCCTTGTTGTCTGTTCCCCACGGGGAAGCTGCAGCTGGGGCGGGGATATTATGTGGCATATGGGGTGGCAGGCTCAGTGGTGGAGGGCGGTGGGTTAGATGTGCAGCATGCTCCAGTCGTAGCTGGGTCAGGCTTTCCAGTGTTTGGGCTGGTCCCCAGAGCCATTTAGGAAAAATGTTTTGCTTTATTTGAAAGCCTGATCCTTAACTCTCAGAGAACAATTGCTGTTTTCCGAATACGTGATGGCTCTGAAGTATCTGAATGTGACCTTTGGGTCATAAAATTGCACTCAGATCCATGCAGACGGAAGGCGATATTAGTTGAGTGCCATGAAATCATGAATATTCATCAGTTCCCTCATCATGATGATGATTAATACCCTTAAAGCTATAAATATCTGAACTCCTATAGGGACAATTGAGTTTGAGACTGATTTATTTTTATTTGTCTCCATGATAAATTAATTTTTGACATGATAGTTAACATCAGTATTGACGTCTCTTGAAGTTTATTTATTGGAAGTGTGTATACCAAGTAAGAGCATATGGATATTTAGCTCAAGTCTCATTCCTGAATTATTTTTCTAGCAGACTTTAAGTCAGGCAACACACACACACACACACACACACCCATCCATCCAAATGCTGTCATCTTTTTAATAGACTTCTTGAATGAGTGTACCCGCTTTCTTATTATGTCTACACTGCCCTTGACCAACACACACACACACACGCACGCACGCACAATAATCACTTTGGTATAGACCCAACGAAACCAGTATGTGCTTAGGAGTAAGGGTTGTATAGGGGAAGAACACATGGTTCAAGACTAAATGATATCTAAGGATCCTCATAGTGTGACCTCCTTTGGTCTAATCACTGTTAGCTTCCCAAATTGTATGAAACAGGAGTAGTGCTCCTTCCCTGGTATACCATGACAATTATTAGGGATTGTAGATAATAAGTTTATAAACTATAAAAGCTAGAAATATGTACCTATGTGCATTTCTGTCTTTGTCATACTTATAATAATTATAAATTTATTTCATCTTCATACAGAATTTTAATTTTGCATTAAAGCTTTAAATTTATCCATTACACATTGAAATGCATCTTTGACTTAGGAAACAAGCTAAGGCTGAGGTTTAAGACACTGAGATGCTTTTAGAATAAGATGTGTTTTTGTTTCCTGTTTCTTTATAGGCTAGCCGAGCAATAAGCACCATTGGGTTTGTGACAGCTGCTGCTGGTGCCTTCTCCTTCCTGGGCTTGTTTCCAAAACGACTACGAGCAAAATTCTATGTTTTGAAAGCCTGATCCTTAACTCTCAGAGAACAATTGCTGTTTTCCGAATACGTGATGGCTCTGAAGTATCTGAATGTGACCTTTGGGTCATAAAATTGCACTCAGATCCATGCAGACGGAAGGCGATATTAGTTGAGTGCCATGAAATCATGAATATTCATCAGTTCCCTCATCATGATGATGATTAATACCCTTAAAGCTATAAATATCTGAACTCCTATAGGGACAATTGAGTTTGAGACTGATTTATTTTTATTTGTCTCCATGATAAATTAATTTTTGACATGATAGTTAACATCAGTATTGACGTCTCTTGAAGTTTATTTATTGGAAGTGTGTATACCAAGTAAGAGCATATGGATATTTAGCTCAAGTCTCATTCCTGAATTATTTTTCTAGCAGACTTTAAGTCAGGCAACACACACACACACACACACACCCATCCATCCAAATGCTGTCATCTTTTTAATAGACTTCTTGAATGAGTGTACCCGCTTTCTTATTATGTCTACACTGCCCTTGACCAACACACACACACACACGCACGCACGCACAATAATCACTTTGGTATAGACCCAACGAAACCAGTATGTGCTTAGGAGTAAGGGTTGTATAGGGGAAGAACACATGGTTCAAGACTAAATGATATCTAAGGATCCTCATAGTGTGACCTCCTTTGGTCTAATCACTGTTAGCTTCCCAAATTGTATGAAACAGGAGTAGTGCTCCTTCCCTGGTATACCATGACAATTATTAGGGATTGTAGATAATAAGTTTATAAACTATAAAAGCTAGAAATATGTACCTATGTGCATTTCTGTCTTTGTCATACTTATAATAATTATAAATTTATTTCATCTTCATACAGAATTTTAATTTTGCATTAAAGCTTTAAATTTATCCATTACACATTGAAATGCATCTTTGACTTAGGAAACAAGCTAAGGCTGAGGTTTAAGACACTGAGATGCTTTTAGAATAAGATGTGTTTTTGTTTCCTGTTTCTTTATAGGCTAGCCGAGCAATAAGCACCATTGGGTTTGTGACAGCTGCTGCTGGTGCCTTCTCCTTCCTGGGCTTGTTTCCAAAACGACTACGAGCAAAATTCTATTAATTTACTGAAGAGATACTGAAGCTGAAGGAATTTGTGAGAAGGGAAAATAACCTGGGATGAATACTTATTTTCAGTGCATCGTTATTGTTCCAAATTCCAACGATGGATGGTAGACTAATAAATTGCATACAGGTATTATTTCATTGAGTCATGGAAAATTTTCTCGCTAGTAGTATAGATTTCCTGTGGCAACGTGAACAAGAAGCAGTGGCCTTTTGTGTGATGCAGCAGTGGATCCTCATTGTTTATCATATATCTTCTATAAATATTGTTTTCTTTTACCCTGAGGATAACAATTTTGTATTTGCCAGAGGGATTGAAAACCTTTTTATATGTGACTTTGACAAAAATGTTAAGAGCCCCTAATTGTCTGGGTTGACATCAAAATTCAAATTCTTTTTATGGTGAGAGAAGAAATTTGGAAATAGAGCATTTGTTTAGGCAGCTTGAGAAATTTTAATTAATGAACCGTCTGAGAGTAGGTGCCGATCTCCTTGTCTCTGTGTAAATGGCAGCGAGGGGTGAATGAAGAGGGAGCTCTTGGCTCCGGTGTTTCAGATCCAGTGATTTCCCTGGAAGCTACTCCTTTGTCAGGAGTACGTGACAGGCAAGATGGACTGTTCTACAGAGCTCCATTGTTCCATTTGGATTTTGAAGTATTTCAAGAATTTGACCCTTTAAACCTGAGCAAGAGATCATTAAACGTAGGTTTAAGGCATCATATTTAGAAAACAATATCCCATGTTACTTTTTAAGGCTTTTACTAGAAGTCAACAAGTGTCCCTGGTAGCTCAGATGGTAAAGAATTTGCTTGCAGTGCAGGAGATCCATGGGTTGGAAAGATGCCCTGGAGAAAGAAATGGTTACCCACTCCAGTATTCTTGACTGGAGAATTCCATGGACAGAGCAGCTTGGCAGGCTATGGTCCATGGGGTCTCAAAGAGATGGACACGACTGAGCAACTAACGCTTTCACTTTGACTTTTTTACAAAAAGTGTCGTGATTTTATTCTTGCATTTTATTATGTGTTGCGTGGTGAAAAAAAAAAGCACCCTACATTTTAATACTTCCCAGTGGAATTCTTGTTGGCAGCAGATGGGGGGAAATGGATGCCAGTCTCTGTACTCTGGGATTACATTAGATATTATGACATTACCCTACAAACCACACTACCAGTCAGTGATATCTTTATTGTGCCATGATTAAAAGCATGGTGTTAAATAAAGGAAGAGTTTAAATAAATATGGGGGGTTGGGGTACAGTGAGGGAACCAGGAATGTGGCAGATAAAGTAACAAAATAGCTGATTCAAAGTTTTGGACTTACTAAAGTGATTTAGATTTTGCTCTTGGGTCAGAAATACTTTACACTCTTAACTGCAGGTTTAAGAACAATGATAACAGAAGGGGTCATGTGCTTCCATCAGGGCCCATAGAAACCCTGTCTTTCTTCCTGTTCCCTGACGAATCCCTTCCCTTTCTTACAGCACCAATTCTATCCAGATAGATCCTGGAACTCTCTTCTTCCCCTGTTCATCTGGGAGATGTATCTGCTATCTAATAACATGATCCAAAATTATCCTTTCATTTTTACTCTGAATTCAGTTTTTTATTCCTTTTATGTCTTACTTTCAAGTAATAGAAAATTTTAAAAAAGGAAAAAAGGGCTCTTTCCTAGTATGGTCAAATCTGAGTGGGACTGGTAGCAGCTTAATGTGTTACATCTCCCAGTGTGTGCTTGCTTTTTAGTAAAGATGACTGCAGAGGAAAAATGTTAGCCCTGAACAGGAGACCTGGGTGTGGTGGAATTACCACACAGGCGTAGGAGAGAGGGAATGGAATTGGTAACACAGAGGATATCTTGAGGATTCTTAAGTCAGACTTCTAGAGAACTCTGGACATGTCCACTTCAGAAGACAGTTCTAGCAATACTGAATAATTGTCGCAAATGCACTTTCAAAGTAAACTCATGGATTCATTCTTTCACAAGTAGTGTTCAGAGCTCTAGCAATTTTCAGTTTTAGGACTAAGCACACAAAGCTAATCATCAGTTTCCTCAAAAAGTGGCCACTGTTGGCAATGGGCAGCTTAAGGCTGTCCAACTTGTTTTCCCATAGGTAACCTTTTGACATGTGGTCATGTTCATTGTGCTTTCATGAAACATTTTTTTCCAAGATTAGTAAACCTTTCTTTGAGGGCATTTTTTTTTTTTAAATCAAAATCTAATGTAGGGACCAAATTTATGTCCTAAGATAAACAGATACCTAACAGGTTGTTGAAAAACTAAGAGAAGCTGTACTTTATGTGTTTTTAAATACAGGAAGAGTTTAAATAAATATGGGGGGTTGGGGTACAGTGAGGGAACCAGGAATGTGGCAGATAAAGTAACAAAATAGCTGATTCAAAGTTTTGGACTTACTAAAGTGATTTAGATTTTGCTCTTGGGTCAGAAATACTTTACACTCTTAACTGCAGGTTTAAGAACAATGATAACAGAAGGGGTCATGTGCTTCCATCAGGGCCCATAGAAACCCTGTCTTTCTTCCTGTTCCCTGACGAATCCCTTCCCTTTCTTACAGCACCAATTCTATCCAGATAGATCCTGGAACTCTCTTCTTCCCCTGTTCATCTGGGAGATGTATCTGCTATCTAATAACATGATCCAAAATTATCCTTTCATTTTTACTCTGAATTCAGTTTTTTATTCCTTTTATGTCTTACTTTCAAGTAATAGAAAATTTTAAAAAAAAGGAAAAAAAAGGGCTCTTTCCTAGTATGGTCAAATCTGAGTGGGACTGGTAGCAGCTTAATGTGTTACATCTCCCAGTGTGTGCTTGCTTTTTAGTAAAGATGACTGCAGAGGAAAAATGTTAGCCCTGAACAGGAGACCTGGGTGTGGTGGAATTACCACACAGGCGTAGGAGAGAGGGAATGGAATTGGTAACACAGAGGATATCTTGAGGATTCTTAAGTCAGACTTCTAGAGAACTCTGGACATGTCCACTTCAGAAGACAGTTCTAGCAATACTGAATAATTGTCGCAAATGCACTTTCAAAGTAAACTCATGGATTCATTCTTTCACAAGTAGTGTTCAGAGCTCTAGCAATTTTCAGTTTTAGGACTAAGCACACAAAGCTAATCATCAGTTTCCTCAAAAAGTGGCCACTGTTGGCAATGGGCAGCTTAAGGCTGTCCAACTTGTTTTCCCATAGGTAACCTTTTGACATGTGGTCATGTTCATTGTGCTTTCATGAAACATTTTTTTCCAAGATTAGTAAACCTTTCTTTGAGGGCATTTTTTTTTTTTAAATCAAAATCTAATGTAGGGACCAAATTTATGTCCTGTCCCTACTTTCAAAAAAGATGTGTGAAATAAAGATCACCACCTATCAGATACCTAACAGGTTGTTGAAAAAAACTAAGAGAAGCTGTACTTTATTGAAAAAGATCTACAAAGTTTTTTTATGCTAGCTATCATAGTGTATCAGTTAAATCTTCTCATTCTAAAGGTCAAATTAACAAATACAGATATGTCAGTTCAAGAAACGTGAGCTGCCATGTTTTAGGTTGACATACATTTTTTTTCCCCATCATGCCTCTTTTATTTACATTTATTTCCATACATCTTCTTTTTTTATTCTTTGGCATGTGTGGCCCTCCCATTGCAGTGGCATCTCTCAATGCAGAGCACCGGCTCTGGGTGCATGTGCTCCCGAGCACTGGCCCTTAATTGGACACACCTGTCCAGTCGCTCCATGACTCAGGGGATCTTCCCAGGCCAGGGATGGAACCAGTGCCTCTTGTACTGCAAGGCAGACTCTTTACCCACTGGACCACCAAGGAAGCCCTAAAAATACTTTTTATATTTTGTTCTTTCATTGGTGTCCACTGAAAGACACATTTAAAAATGATCACTCTCCAAGAGCTGTGCATCCAAGAAAAGGTTAAAAAGGTTAATAGAATATAACATGTTTGTTTTATAGGAATTTGCATTTGTGCTGCTGGCTTGTGTAACAAAGTGTATAGTACTATTTATAGCAGCGAATTGTTGAAATGTTGAGGTATCTTTTCAATCGTAAAGACTTCATAACTGTAAAGACATGATTGAATCCATGTATCACAGTATTAGGCATGTAATTGGTACTCATGGAATGAGACTGGTTAACTAATTGCCTATGACCCATTAAAGTTCTATTTAATTAGCCAAATTAGATTTATAGTTGCAAGGAAAGCCTAGTAGATAATTTAAAATGTTCATTAGGAATAAACATCCTCTCAAAGTCATAGTGAGGTTGATACATATTAAAAGTAATAATATGCAGAATATAATTGTAAAAATGTACTCTTTCTGCGGCCTTAATACACATCTGAAAATTGATTTAGATTATGAAAAGAGGAAATGGAACTTAATATTGTTTAGTATTCTGGGAATTGTTATGCTGTAGATACAAACCTTATGGGGCCCTTCCCTGGGATTGCTTTTACAAATGAGCAATGATGAGTCTGGGCCAGTTTTTAGAGTTAGAACTAGAGATTTTCCTTTGTCAGTAATGAAAAAGCAAATAAAAGGTGCCATTCTTCTTAGAGTTAAAAGTACATTTTAATAGTTTATTTCATTATCTTTGTGATCTAATCTGGACCTTCTAGCTCACTAGCCCCAAAGCAATATATTTTGAGAGATGCCAATTTCAGTGTGCAAATTCTACTGAAATTGCCAGTAGATTAGCTGTGCCCAAACCAAGATTATAAGCAATTATCAGACACCCCCCTCTTTCTCCACTTCCACACTTACGGCAGTTACAGTTGAATTTCCTGAAGTAAATTTCAATTCTTATTTCTCTATTAAATCCATATAAAGAAGCAAAAAGAGGAATTCTTTGAAAAGAAGAATTCTGGGGAAAAGATATATGCATAGATATTCTTTGCAAGTAAATATGAAAGCGAAAGTGTTAGTCACTCAATCGTGTCTGACTCTTTGTGACCCCATGAACTGTAGCCCACGGATCCTCTGTCCATTGGATTCTCCAGACAAGAATACTAGAGTAGGTTGCCATGCCTTCCTCTAGGGGATCTTCCCGACCCAGGCATCAAACCCAGGCCTCCCACATTGCAGGCAGTTTCTTTATCTGAGCTACCAGAAAGAAAGTAAATATAAGGCTAAGTAAATGTGTGACAAGTTATTTAGAGAAGCTGTTTTTTCATGTTCTTTTATTTCTGTAGATGAAAATTAAAATGTACTGGCGAAAGTTTTCAAAGATCAAACTCTCCTTCAGTTTTTTTCCATTGATGTTCCTACTATTAATGTTACTGCTGTGAAGAGTGCATTTTAACCAGGAAAATGCTACACACGGTGAATAAAGTTTGTTAGAAAAAATGATACTTTAGAAAGTGCATTATTTTTCTTAATGATAGAAGATGTAGTCAAGATAAACATATGTAAAGTCCATTGTTGCAAGATTCAACACACTGAGAAATACACTTTGAATCTTTGATGGAGAAAGAAAAGTGTAGACTATTGTCACCTGTCTACAGTGTTTTAGGTTCTGGTATAAAAGAGGATACTTTTAAACAATTCTGATTACAATCTGGTCCAAAAATGTTGTTCTCTGGTTTGGCCTCCCAAATTGAGTTTTTGTTTTGGAATCTGTTCAGAACTTTCAAAGCCTTGGTTGATATAGAATCCATTTCTGCCATCGCCTGAATAATCTGTCCTGTTTGTCGGAGGCCAGGTTGGGTCTTTTGCCAGTTTTCTTTGCCAGATCCTATATTGACTTTTAGAATAGATTCCAAATTTTTTCTTGATCAATAGCCAGAGTGCTCGATTTTGAAGGATGGCATCCTGGAAAATCAGGTAGAAAAAAACAATCAAACCATCACCTACGTCCCCTGGCAGCCAGGTTGCTCACAGCTGCCTCCTGCTCCCCTGGGCCTCCTCTAAATGTGAGTATTACTTATTCTCTGTGGCCACTTGTCCCTGCAGCCTCACAAAACTTGGTAGCTCCCTGGCTTCATTCCCTTAAGAACTGAGCGCTCATGTATTCATAGACGTCTGCCAAAAGCTTACAATCTTTCATTTCCACAGATTTCTTAGTTTAATTCTGGCTGGAGGTTCACTTAGAATTATTTTACTGCAAGAATGTAGTAGCACAATAATGTACTCAAAATCAAGAAAAGGAGAAAATCACTGCTACTTGCTCTATGCTACAAAGAAGGTATGAAGTAATGGTTTGTTGAATAAATCAATGAACTAAAATAAATGCCTCTATGCCTTATTTAAAAGAAGCTGTTTTTTCATGTTCTTTTATTTCTGTAGATGAAAATTAAAATGTACTGGCGAAAGTTTTCAAAGATCAAACTCTCCTTCAGTTTTTTTCCATTGATGTTCCTACTATTAATGTTACTGCTGTGAAGAGTGCATTTTAACCAGGAAAATGCTACACACGGTGAATAAAGTTTGTTAGAAAAAATGATACTTTAGAAAGTGCATTATTTTTCTTAATGATAGAAGATGTAGTCAAGATAAACATATGTAAAGTCCATTGTTGCAAGATTCAACACACTGAGAAATACACTTTGAATCTTTGATGGAGAAAGAAAAGTGTAGACTATTGTCACCTGTCTACAGTGTTTTAGGTTCTGGTATAAAAGAGGATACTTTTAAACAATTCTGATTACAATCTGGTCCAAAAATGTTGTTCTCTGGTTTGGCCTCCCAAATTGAGTTTTTGTTTTGGAATCTGTTCAGAACTTTCAAAGCCTTGGTTGATATAGAATCCATTTCTGCCATCGCCTGAATAATCTGTCCTGTTTGTCGGAGGCCAGGTTGGGTCTTTTGCCAGTTTTCTTTGCCAGATCCTATATTGACTTTTAGAATAGATTCCAAATTTTTTCTTGATCAATAGCCAGAGTGCTCGATTTTGAAGGATGGCATCCTGGAAAATCAGGTAGAAAAAAACAATCAAACCATCACCTACGTCCCCTGGCAGCCAGGTTGCTCACAGCTGCCTCCTGCTCCCCTGGGCCTCCTCTAAATGTGAGTATTACTTATTCTCTGTGGCCACTTGTCCCTGCAGCCTCACAAAACTTGGTAGCTCCCTGGCTTCATTCCCTTAAGAACTGAGCGCTCATGTATTCATAGACGTCTGCCAAAAGCTTACAATCTTTCATTTCCACAGATTTCTTAGTTTAATTCTGGCTGGAGGTTCACTTAGAATTATTTTACTGCAAGAATGTAGTAGCACAATAATGTACTCAAAATCAAGAAAAGGAGAAAATCACTGCTACTTGCTCTATGCTACAAAGAAGGTATGAAGTAATGGTTTGTTGAATAAATCAATGAACTCTAAAACTCAAATGGCTTTTACTTTCCATTTTTTGTTGTTTAGTCACTAGTTCTGTTCAACTCTTTTAAGACCCAAGGACTGTAGGCTCCTCTAGGCTCCTGTATCCATGGGATTTCCCAAGCAAGAATACTGGCATGGGTTGCCATTTCCTTCCCTAGGGAATCTTCCTGACTTAGGAATTGAACCTGAGTCTCCTGCATGGGCAGGCAGCTTTCTTTACCACTGAATCACCTAGCAAGCCCTTTGCTTTCAATTTTGAGGGTTCCCTTTTTGCTACATTTACAAACACGTGCAATTTTATGCATTTATAATGCTAGAATTGGTCAAATCTTAGATTCTACTTCAGTTTAGACTAGAGTCTGTCATATACAATTTGTAGCTACCATCTTCTCAATTATCATTTTTCATGAGTGTATAACCTTTCTTCAAATTTCTATATTACTATTTAAACAGCATCTCTACTTTTGAACCCTTGAGCCTAATATTTTATCACTGTAGATTATACTATGATGAAAATCTTCATACATGTAATTTTTTTTCTCTTTTTAAAAATGAAGTCTGAGGAATGGAATTCCTTAGAGTATGAAAAATTTTACATGTATTGTATACAATTGGATATTTGTATATACACTTATTTTTTTCTTAATTTGGTTGATACCTTTTCCCAAGGAACTTCATGAATCTTTTCTTTTAAACTGTTCCTTAAAAAGTAGTACCTGAGCCTTTCACTGAGAAGGTAAATTCATTTAGTGGCACTGAGTAGAAGAGAAATGCTATAAGAGAAGACCTTCAAGGGTAAAAATTGACTTGAATGAGCAATAGCTTTCCTTCTCTCTTAATTAAGGAGGCCTTCCTGAAGACAGTTCTTCACTCTAAAAGGTCTCATTGAATTCTACAGCTGGAAGGTCACTGGTCTAGTCTCTACCAGGTTATTAAGACTAGTAGGAAAGTACAATATAATGCCTTCATGTGAGACAAATTTAGTTAATTTGATGTTTTGCTTCCTACATTGCAGATATGGAGAGCATTTATATGCAGTCTTCAAAGAATTTTAAATCATTCTCATTTCCCCCAAAGAGAACATGCATAGTTTTTACAAACCCTTAATAACTCTTGGGGAATAAAAAGTGGTTTCTCTAAATAATGAACATCTGTTGAGAGTCAGCCCTTTATTTATCCCTCTCCCCACAATAATTAGCCATACAGAAATTTCTTTACCTCTACAAAGAAGGCCACACAGAACTGGGTGAGGGCTGCTGCCAAAACTGAAACCCTCCACGATGTTATGGTTGGGACGAACTGTTGAAAAAGAGATACCACTTTTATACTTTACACTTGAAAAGAATACATATTCTCTAATTTAATTTATTTGTAACAACTCTCTGGGCTCGAAAGGTAGGCATTCCTCTCTCCACTTTCCACATGAGAAAGCCAAGAACTCAGTATCAAGAAATAAATGGCAAAGTCAGAATTCAAATCAGATCTGACTGCCTCTTGCCCAGTGCTCCCCACTGCCTGATGACAGACACGGAGGAAACACGCTGTATATCAAAGACATGGAAACACTTTGAGGCCTGTGTGCTCTCTTCAATTATCATTTCAAATTTCTATATTACTATTTAAACAGCATCTCTACTTTTGAACCCTTGAGCCTAATATTTTATCACTGTAGATTATACTATGATGAAAATCTTCATACATGTAATTTTTTTTCTCTTTTTAAAAATGAAGTCTGAGGAATGGAATTCCTTAGAGTATGAAAATTTTACATGTATTGTATACAATTGGATATTTGTATATACACTTATTTTTTTCTTAATTTGGTTGATACCTTTTCCCAAGGAACTTCATGAATCTTTTCTTTTAAACTGTTCCTTAAAAAGTAGTACCTGAGCCTTTCACTGAGAAGGTAAATTCATTTAGTGGCACTGAGTAGAAGAGAAATGCTATAAGAGAAGACCTTCAAGGGTAAAAATTGACTTGAATGAGCAATAGCTTTCCTTCTCTCTTAATTAAGGAGGCCTTCCTGAAGACAGTTCTTCACTCTAAAAGGTCTCATTGAATTCTACAGCTGGAAGGTCACTGGTCTAGTCTCTACCAGGTTATTAAGACTAGTAGGAAAGTACAATATAATGCCTTCATGTGAGACAAATTTAGTTAATTTGATGTTTTGCTTCCTACATTGCAGATATGGAGAGCATTTATATGCAGTCTTCAAAGAATTTTAAATCATTCTCATTTCCCCCAAAGAGAACATGCATAGTTTTTACAAACCCTTAATAACTCTTGGGGAATAAAAAGTGGTTTCTCTAAATAATGAACATCTGTTGAGAGTCAGCCCTTTATTTATCCCTCTCCCCACAATAATTAGCCATACAGAAATTTCTTTACCTCTACAAAGAAGGCCACACAGAACTGGGTGAGGGCTGCTGCCAAAACTGAAACCCTCCACGATGTTATGGTTGGGACGAACTGTTGAAAAAGAGATACCACTTTTATACTTTACACTTGAAAAGAATACATATTCTCTAATTTAATTTATTTGTAACAACTCTCTGGGCTCGAAAGGTAGGCATTCCTCTCTCCACTTTCCACATGAGAAAGCCAAGAACTCAGTATCAAGAAATAAATGGCAAAGTCAGAATTCAAATCAGATCTGACTGCCTCTTGCCCAGTGCTCCCCCCACTGCCTGATGACAGACACGGAGGAAACACGCTGTATATCAAAGACATGAGACAGAACACTTTGAGGCCTGTGTGTCTCTCTTCATTTTTATCTTCTCAAATGCAGGGAAGATTAAATCATTCATCTAATGATATTATTACTTCTAATGCTCCCAAAGCAAAATCTGCTTGGAGTTCAGTCTTTCAGTAAAATAACATATGAGGTGTATATATATATATATATATATAGTATTCAGAAATTTAAGTGTATTTTGATAGACACTTAAGTAAAAATTTTTGAACAAATGTTCCTAGTGCTAAAGCTAATGTCTCGATGAAAGTTGAACTGGCCCAATCCATGTCCTTTTAAGGATTAAAGGGTACCCCTTGGCCACCAAACACACCGATCGAGTAGGTGTGAGAGCTTCAACTTTCCATAGATGTATCCATAGCAAAAGATGAGCTATGCAGCCCCCTTTCTGACCTAAAAAGGTCTAGAACATGTAGGATGACCATGTAGAGAATGAGCTGCCTTTAGGACTAAAAACAGACTCTCCACAATGGTTAAATGCTTTGAGTCTCATCCCTGTTCTGACAGAGGATGTTTTAAAATAACACTATGTTATTTTTCCCTAAATGGAGACAGCCTTTCTCAAGCATGTGAAATGGGCTTGCTGGGTATCAGGAGGGTCTAGAGAAGGCTGTAAGATCTGGAAGTGGGTCAGATCATCATGGAACGCCTGACCCTTTCCTTCATGCTGTGACTGTCCTGATCTGGGGTGTCTCTTCTCCACTTCTTGGCCTGGAAGTCACTTGTCATATCGCTTTGGAATTTGGTCCTGTGATGCTCTTCCCTCCTAGCTTCTGAGCTACTTGACAGTGGTGACCACATTTTGCTCATCTTTGTAACCCCAGTGCCAAGCCCACTCTGAAGCTTCATGATGCTTTGTAAGTGCCTGAAACCCTCCACGATGAGTTGGGACGAACTGAAAGAGTACCATTTTATTTCTTCTAATTTAATTTATTTGTAACAACTCTCTGGGCTCGAAAGGTAGGCATTCCTCTCTCCACTTTCCACATGAGAAAGCCAAGAACTCAGTATCAAGAAATAAATGGCAAAGTCAGAATTCAAATCAGATCTGACTGCCTCTTGCCCAGTGCTCCCCCCACTGCCTGATGACAGACACGGAGGAAACACGCTGTATATCAAAGACATGAGACAGAACACTTTGAGGCCTGTGTGTCTCTCTTCATTTTTATCTTCTCAAATGCAGGGAAGATTAAATCATTCATCTAATGATATTATTACTTCTAATGCTCCCAAAGCAAAATCTGCTTGGAGTTCAGTCTTTCAGTAAAATAACATATGAGGTGTATATATATATATATATATATATAGTATTCAGAAATTTAAGTGTATTTTGATAGACACTTAAGTAAAAATTTTTGAACAAATGTTCCTAGTGCTAAAGCTAATGTCTCGATGAAAGTTGAACTGGCCCAATCCATGTCCTTTTAAGGATTAAAGGGTACCCCTTGGCCACCAAACACACCGATCGAGTAGGTGTGAGAGCTTCAACTTTCCATAGATGTATCCATAGCAAAAGATGAGCTATGCAGCCCCCTTTCTGACCTAAAAAGGTCTAGAACATGTAGGATGACCATGTAGAGAATGAGCTGCCTTTAGGACTAAAAACAGACTCTCCACAATGGTTAAATGCTTTGAGTCTCATCCCTGTTCTGACAGAGGATGTTTTAAAATAACACTATGTTATTTTTCCCTAAATGGAGACAGCCTTTCTCAAGCATGTGAAATGGGCTTGCTGGGTATCAGGAGGGTCTAGAGAAGGCTGTAAGATCTGGAAGTGGGTCAGATCATCATGGAACGCCTGACCCTTTCCTTCATGCTGTGACTGTCCTGATCTGGGGTGTCTCTTCTCCACTTCTTGGCCTGGAAGTCACTTGTCATATCGCTTTGGAATTTGGTCCTGTGATGCTCTTCCCTCCTAGCTTCTGAGCTACTTGACAGTGGTGACCACATTTTGCTCATCTTTGTAACCCCAGTGCCAAGCCCACTCTGAAGCTTCATGATGCTTTGTAAGTGCCTGAATGGTCTGGGTTTTCATCTCCTCACTGCCCCTCTCCACAGCCTCTCTGCTCTCACATACAGCCTTCCTGCTGTCATGTAACAGATCAATCTTAAGTGCTCCACTGAAAAACCTGCTCTGTTATCTTCCGTGACTCCCATTGCTCTCAGCATAGAGTCAAACCCTCACTGTCTGCCTTCCTCCACCTGTGTCTACTCCACAGCCTACTGTCTCAGTCTTAGCTAATCTTCTAGGTGGTCTGTGAAACGAACCTTGCTCTGGATTTTTCTCTTGGCCACCCCATACTCTTTGGAAATTCACATTTCCAAAACAGAAGAGAAACGTCCAGCCCTCTCTGCTTGTGCTTGACTGTTCTCCTAGTGGGGAATATCCCTACCTCCCTATCCTTCTGGACCAGATCAAGTTGCATCTCCTGCAGGAAGCCTCCCAAGGCAGCCCCAGGCCCCAGGGAGAGATCCTCTCTTCTGTTTCCTTCCCACTTCTCTCTAGTCCACACTCCACGCATAGGCGGTTTAGAATTATTTCATTTGGCTATGGCTCATCTTTGAAACTTAACTATAGGTAGAGGGCTGGAGTCAGTTTTTCTCTTTCTTTATTTCTCCCTCAATGCTGGGTCCAAAAATAGGCTCAATAACTTATGAATAATGAATTGATGCCCACTGAACTAAGACCCCCTATAGTCAATGTCTTACAGACAAAACGTGACTGGCTTACAGTCAGCTTCTTACTCTTCACAACTACAATAGAAAGGACTTCTATATATGATTAAAAAATTAAACTTGGAGCATTAATTATTGTATAAATGCATTAATTTCATTGTATTAATATAACACAGAAGAATAAAATATCCAAATGTGATGTTCTAGGAACGCCTGACCCTTTCCTTCATGCTGTGACTGTCCTGATCTGGGGTGTCTCTTCTCCACTTCTTGGCCTGGAAGTCACTTGTCATATCGCTTTGGAATTTGGTCCTGTGATGCTCTTCCCTCCTAGCTTCTGAGCTACTTGACAGTGGTGACCACATTTTGCTCATCTTTGTAACCCCAGTGCCAAGCCCACTCTGAAGCTTCATGATGCTTTGTAAGTGCCTGAATGGTCTGGGTTTTCATCTCCTCACTGCCCCTCTCCACAGCCTCTCTGCTCTCACATACAGCCTTCCTGCTGTCATGTAACAGATCAATCTTAAGTGCTCCACTGAAAAACCTGCTCTGTTATCTTCCGTGACTCCCATTGCTCTCAGCATAGAGTCAAACCCTCACTGTCTGCCTTCCTCCACCTGTGTCTACTCCACAGCCTACTGTCTCAGTCTTAGCTAATCTTCTAGGTGGTCTGTGAAACGAACCTTGCTCTGGATTTTTCTCTTGGCCACCCCATACTCTTTGGAAATTCACATTTCCAAAACAGAAGAGAAACGTCCAGCCCTCTCTGCTTGTGCTTGACTGTTCTCCTAGTGGGGAATATCCCTACCTCCCTATCCTTCTGGACCAGATCAAGTTGCATCTCCTGCAGGAAGCCTCCCAAGGCAGCCCCAGGCCCCAGGGAGAGATCCTCTCTTCTGTTTCCTTCCCACTTCTCTCTAGTCCACACTCCACGCATAGGCGGTTTAGAATTATTTCATTTGGCTATGGCTCATCTTTGAAACTTAACTATAGGTAGAGGGCTGGAGTCAGTTTTTCTCTTTCTTTATTTCTCCCTCAATGCTGGGTCCAAAAATAGGCTCAATAACTTATGAATAATGAATTGATGCCCACTGAACTAAGACCCCCTATAGTCAATGTCTTACAGACAAAACGTGACTGGCTTACAGTCAGCTTCTTACTCTTCACAACTACAATAGAAAGGACTTCTATATATGATTAAAAAATTAAACTTGGAGCATTAATTATTGTATAAATGCATTAATTTCATTGTATTAATATAACACAGAAGAATAAAATATCCAAATGTGATGTTCTAGGTATAAACAATAAATGAACCCAAATGATGATAATAATAATATGAAAACACTCAGGCCAGCATATGTGAGACTGAAATAGGTTTATTTGCTCTTCTAGTAAATAAGAATAGTCTCACAACTTTCAGTGACCAGAGAGAATATGCGTGTAACTGACTTGAAAATTATCAGTACAATGCGAATACAGGTCCCCTTGCACATAGCACATTCCACGTACCTCCATTCCACGGTATACATCTTGAAAATCAGAAAACTGAAGGAAAATTGTGAGGCCCAAGGCAGACGCCAGCAAAAATGAGAATATATCTGAAGAAACAACAAACATTATTTTTAGATGCTAAAGGAGTGTTTCCTGTGATTTGGCACACGTGTTGCAGAATCAATTATCTCTGTTGGGCAAATATCGAATACATCTTCAGATGTTTTGATATATCCTCATATGTTTTAAAATATGTTCTAATTCTTACAAGGCAAAGGTGATATCTTAAAAATCTTTCCTTGAAAGACTGAGTGTAGAAAGCTAGGAATTAAATGTATTCTAGTAAACTCCATAAAGGAGTCACCTCAACTGAAAAGTCTCTGGGGCTGGGACATCCTGCAGTGACCAGCCCATGAGAATGGTCACCAGAGAGTTCCTGATGCTTTATCGCCTTGCGTCTAGTGAGTCGTTCATGAATAAATACTCAGTCCGTTTTCTTGGGGAGAATCCTCTCTTCTCTTTCCTTCCCACTTCTCTCTAGTCCACACTCCACGCATAGGCGGTTTAGAATTATTTCATTTGGCTATGGCTCATCTTTGAAACTTAACTATAGGTAGAGGGCTGGAGTCAGTTTTTCTCTTTCTTTATTTCTCCCTCAATGCTGGGTCCAAAAATAGGCTCAATAACTTATGAATAATGAATTGATGCCCACTGAACTAAGACCCCCTATAGTCAATGTCTTACAGACAAAACGTGACTGGCTTACAGTCAGCTTCTTACTCTTCACAACTACAATAGAAAGGACTTCTATATATGATTAAAAAATTAAACTTGGAGCATTAATTATTGTATAAATGCATTAATTTCATTGTATTAATATAACACAGAAGAATAAAATATCCAAATGTGATGTTCTAGGTATAAACAATAAATGAACCCAAATGATGATAATAATAATATGAAAACACTCAGGCCAGCATATGTGAGACTGAAATAGGTTTATTTGCTCTTCTAGTAAATAAGAATAGTCTCACAACTTTCAGTGACCAGAGAGAATATGCGTGTAACTGACTTGAAAATTATCAGTACAATGCGAATACAGGTCCCCTTGCACATAGCACATTCCACATACCTCCATTCCACGGTATACATCTTGAAAATCAGAAAACTGAAGGAAAATTGTGAGGCCCAAGGCAGACGCCAGCAAAAATGAGAATATATCTGAAGAAACAACAAACATTATTTTTAGATGCTAAAGGAGTGTTTCCTGTGATTTGGCACACGTGTTGCAGAATCAATTATCTCTGTTGGGCAAATATCGAATACATCTTCAGATGTTTTGATATATCCTCATATGTTTTAAAATATGTTCTAATTCTTACAAGGCAAAGGTGATATCTTAAAAATCTTTCCTTGAAAGACTGAGTGTAGAAAGCTAGGAATTAAATGTATTCTAGTAAACTCCATAAAGGAGTCACCTCAACTGAAAAGTCTCTGGGGCTGGGACATCCTGCAGTGACCAGCCCATGAGAATGGTCACCAGAGAGTTCCTGATGCTTTATCGCCTTGCGTCTAGTGAGTCGTTCATGAATAAATACTCAGTCCGTTTTCTTGGTGACACCTAACTCTTCCCCATTGCTTAGAGAAGAAAGTCCAAGGATCTTGAGGGACTGATGTTCAAGGCCTTCCACAATCTGGCTCCAATCAGTCTTTCTAAACTGATCTTTGACTGCTCTTCCTTAAGCGCCAGGAACGTTAAACCATAGACCTGCTTCCACAGAGACCCAATGCTTTCCAGCTTCTGTGCTAGATGATCTTCTTGTCTCAGCAAGTTCTAATTTTTCTTAAAAACCCCAGTTCCAATACCACTTTCTTTTAAAAGTGCTAATCCTCCCTTACCTCCTTTGTATTTCATATAATGCTTACCACTCTGCTTTGACCAGTCTTCATTTATACATCCACTAGGTTGTAACCACTTGAAAGGGATTCTGATCGGCTTCACTGTGACTCCAATTGAAAGAGGAATGAGAAACTCGCATGCCTATTGGCTGGCTTCTTTCCCTTCAACCTGCCCAAATGGCTTTACTTTGGGGTGTTCAACTTCTCAGGCTGAACTTGGCCAACATCCTTGTCCTTATCCCCAAACCCTATCCCCCTTTTGTGTCCATCAGAGCTTCTGGGCACTTTGCAGACATTGCTTTATATATGCTCTTTGATGGGATTAGCACCTTCAGGACCAAACAATAGCATTTAATCAGTGTTGCTGTGATATGATTCTTGCAATCTTCAAAATTTATGAACAAACTACATTTTCTCTTATATTCTCTCTACCTCATTTATTCTAGTGCTGATAGTCTATTGGCCCCAAACTATCCATAGGTCTACACTAGCCAGAAATCAGAGGAACTTTCCCTCTACAGTAACCCCAGTTTTTGAAGCCACAGGAGTTCTGTTTTAACTAATCCTCACTACCTACTCTCCCACTCACAATCATCCATGACTCACTGTATATCTTAAAAATCTTTCCTTGAAAGACTGAGTGTAGAAAGCTAGGAATTAAATGTATTCTAGTAAACTCCATAAAGGAGTCACCTCAACTGAAAAGTCTCTGGGGCTGGGACATCCTGCAGTGACCAGCCCATGAGAATGGTCACCAGAGAGTTCCTGATGCTTTATCGCCTTGCGTCTAGTGAGTCGTTCATGAATAAATACTCAGTCCGTTTTCTTGGTGACACCTAACTCTTCCCCATTGCTTAGAGAAGAAAGTCCAAGGATCTTGAGGGACTGATGTTCAAGGCCTTCCACAATCTGGCTCCAATCAGTCTTTCTAAACTGATCTTTGACTGCTCTTCCTTAAGCGCCAGGAACGTTAAACCATAGACCTGCTTCCACAGAGACCCAATGCTTTCCAGCTTCTGTGCTAGATGATCTTCTTGTCTCAGCAAGTTCTAATTTTTCTTAAAAACCCCAGTTCCAATACCACTTTCTTTTAAAAGTGCTAATCCTCCCTTACCTCCTTTGTATTTCATATAATGCTTACCACTCTGCTTTGACCAGTCTTCATTTATACATCCACTAGGTTGTAACCACTTGAAAGGGATTCTGATCGGCTTCACTGTGACTCCAATTGAAAGAGGAATGAGAAACTCGCATGCCTATTGGCTGGCTTCTTTCCCTTCAACCTGCCCAAATGGCTTTACTTTGGGGTGTTCAACTTCTCAGGCTGAACTTGGCCAACATCCTTGTCCTTATCCCCCAAACCCTATCCCCTTCTGTGTCCATCAGAGCTTCTGGGCACTTTGCAGACATTGCTTTATATATGCTCTTTGATGGGATTAGCACCTTCAGGACCAAACAATAGCATTTAATCAGTGTTGCTGTGATATGATTCTTGCAATCTTCAAAATTTATGAACAAACTACATTTTCTCTTATATTCTCTCTACCTCATTTATTCTAGTGCTGATAGTCTATTGGCCCCAAACTATCCATAGGTCTACACTAGCCAGAAATCAGAGGAACTTTCCCTCTACAGTAACCCCAGTTTTTGAAGCCACAGGAGTTCTGTTTTAACTAATCCTCACTACCTACTCTCCCACTCACAATCATCCATGACTCACTGTATATATACAACTAGATGTAGCACCTCTTAGAACAATACCCAGGCTTGCCTGAGAGGAGTATGAGGCAGAGAGGAGAAAAGAGAGAGATGCATCATCTAAAATGAAGCAATCTAAGCAGCTCGGTGAGGAGAAGACCCCAAGAGATATCTGTGTGGATTTTTTCATTGACTTCATTGTTTTCAAGTCTCAAGGACCCAGATGTTGGTGGGAAGATGATGCCCAAATGTCAATCCTGATGAAGTGCTCACTGGGACTAAAGTGAATATTGCCCTCCTAGAGTTAGCTAATATTGATGAGGAAAACTTGAAAGAATAGGGTTGTTTGCACAAGTGGCATGGGAAGACAAGACCTGGGCAAACCATTACAGATTATTCCCTGATAAGAAGAGAGTTAGTAGATATTCACTCCTGTTTCCAGAAAAATTAAACTTGCATTTTTCTATAGCACTTCATGCCAAGTTGATCTGTCAAGGTCTGTTAAGAAAGGTAAAGACTTTCTGTTACATTAAAATAAAATTGTATATTCTAACAGTAGTTCTGAGCACTTTTGACTCATAATGCTGAGAGTATATGATGTATTATAAGGTTATGTTTGTTACAGTATGTTTATAAAACTTTCTTCATTGAAAATTATCAGTTATGTTTGACATATGGATTTGAATTCACCCATAAGATTTAAGTCCCTATGATGTATTTAGAATGGCTATGCAGCTACTATTCAAATTGAAGTATGAACCAATGTAATATATCCTCCACATAAAATATATTTACAATAAAAATGGCTGTAAGGGATTAACCTGCATAAAACAGAATCTTGATTTTATGTGACAGGAGCCAAGGGCATTATCTAATACTTTTTTTCCATGTGTTGCTGTGATATGATTCTTGCAATCTTCAAAATTTATGAACAAACTACATTTTCTCTTATATTCTCTCTACCTCATTTATTCTAGTGCTGATAGTCTATTGGCCCCAAACTATCCATAGGTCTACACTAGCCAGAAATCAGAGGAACTTTCCCTCTACAGTAACCCCAGTTTTTGAAGCCACAGGAGTTCTGTTTTAACTAATCCTCACTACCTACTCTCCCACTCACAATCATCCATGACTCACTGTATATATACAACTAGATGTAGCACCTCTTAGAACAATACCCAGGCTTGCCTGAGAGGAGTATGAGGCAGAGAGGAGAAAAGAGAGAGATGCATCATCTAAAATGAAGCAATCTAAGCAGCTCGGTGAGGAGAAGACCCCAAGAGATATCTGTGTGGATTTTTTCATTGACTTCATTGTTTTCAAGTCTCAAGGACCCAGATGTTGGTGGGAAGATGATGCCCAAATGTCAATCCTGATGAAGTGCTCACTGGGACTAAAGTGAATATTGCCCTCCTAGAGTTAGCTAATATTGATGAGGAAAACTTGAAAGAATAGGGTTGTTTGCACAAGTGGCATGGGAAGACAAGACCTGGGCAAACCATTACAGATTATTCCCTGATAAGAAGAGAGTTAGTAGATATTCACTCCTGTTTCCAGAAAAATTAAACTTGCATTTTCTATAGCACTTCATGCCAAGTTGATCTGTCAAGGTCTGTTAAGAAAGGTAAAGACTTTCTGTTACATTAAAATAAAATTGTATATTCTAACAGTAGTTCTGAGCACTTTTGACTCATAATGCTGAGAGTATATGATGTATTATAAGGTTATGTTTGTTACAGTATGTTTATAAAACTTTCTTCATTGAAAATTATCAGTTATGTTTGACATATGGATTTGAATTCACCCATAAGATTTAAGTCCCTATGATGTATTTAGAATGGCTATGCAGCTACTATTCAAATTGAAGTATGAACCAATGTAATATATCCTCCACATAAAATATATTTACAATAAAAAAAATGGCTGTAAGGGATTAACCTGAAAACATAAAACAGAATCTTGATTTTTATGTGACAGGAGCCAAGGGCATTATCTAATACTATATCAAAATTAAGAAAAATTATAAGAAATTCAGGAAAAAATGTATGAAAACTATGATTAAAAGAAGATCTTAGCATACTCTGAAAACCTTTGACAAAACAGTTATACAAAAATTTTGGGGGAATGAAAACAGATTGTGAAAAACATAATTGCTGAAACTGTTTTTATATAGTAAATTACATTTTAAATTTAGGAATAAGAATGAGACTTCTCTAATATCTATGACTTTTTAAAAAATTATAAATTAGAGTTTATGAAATGTGATACATAAAACTGGAGCAAATTCTCAAAATCAGAAATATTACAGGCTAGATTATCCTTGATCATAACAATAAAACTAGAAATTAGTAATCAAACTTAAATGAAAAATCTCCTCCAAATGCAAAGTAAAATTCGAAAGATCTGTTGGGTCAAAAAGGAAACCAAGTCCATTTGGAAGCTATTGAGAATGAGTACTAGGAGAATGAAAGCAAAAATTCTTTCCCATTTGAAAATTAAAAATCGAGTGTAGAAGAATTGATGTCGTTGGGGGCTTCCCTGGTGGTCCAGTGGGTAAGGACACCGCCTTGCAGTGCAAGGCGCCGGTTCAATCCTGGCCTGGGAAGATCCCACGTGCCGCAGAGCGGCTGGACCGATGTGCTTACCGAGCGAGCTCTGGGGCAGCCGAGTCGGCACTGCTTGCATTTTCTATAGCACTTCATGCCAAGTTGATCTGTCAAGGTCTGTTAAGAAAGGTAAAGACTTTCTGTTACATTAAAATAAAATTGTATATTCTAACAGTAGTTCTGAGCACTTTTGACTCATAATGCTGAGAGTATATGATGTATTATAAGGTTATGTTTGTTACAGTATGTTTATAAAACTTTCTTCATTGAAAATTATCAGTTATGTTTGACATATGGATTTGAATTCACCCATAAGATTTAAGTCCCTATGATGTATTTAGAATGGCTATGCAGCTACTATTCAAATTGAAGTATGAACCAATGTAATATATCCTCCACATAAAATATATTTACAATAAAAAAAATGGCTGTAAGGGATTAACCTGAAAACATAAAACAGAATCTTGATTTTTATGTGACAGGAGCCAAGGGCATTATCTAATACTATATCAAAATTAAGAAAAATTATAAGAAATTCAGGAAAAAATGTATGAAAACTATGATTAAAAGAAGATCTTAGCATACTCTGAAAACCTTTGACAAAACAGTTATACAAAAATTTTGGGGGAATGAAAACAGATTGTGAAAAACATAATTGCTGAAACTGTTTTTATATAGTAAATTACATTTTAAATTTAGGAATAAGAATGAGACTTCTCTAATATCTATGACTTTTTAAAAAATTATAAATTAGAGTTTATGAAATGTGATACATAAAACTGGAGCAAATTCTCAAAATCAGAAATATTACAGGCTAGATTATCCTTGATCATAACAATAAAACTAGAAATTAGTAATCAAACTTAAATGAAAAATCTCCTCCAAATGCAAAGTAAAATTCGAAAGATCTGTTGGGTCAAAAAGGAAACCAAGTCCATTTGGAAGCTATTGAGAATGAGTACTAGGAGAATGAAAGCAAAAATTCTTTCCCATTTGAAAATTAAAAATCGAGTGTAGAAGAATTGATGTCGTTGGGGGCTTCCCCTGGTGGTCCAGTGGGTAAGGACACCGCCTTGCAGTGCAAGGGGCGCCGGTTCAATCCCTGGCCTGGGAAGATCCCACGTGCCGCAGAGCGGCTGGACCGATGTGTCCAATTACCGAGCCGGAGCTCTGGGGCGCATGCGCCCAGAGTCGGCACTCTGCAATGACAGAAGCCACCGCGATCAGAGGCCCACAGGAGCCAAAGAACAAAGACAGATGAAAATAGAGAAATGAAAGACCAATAGAAGTGGCCCGCCTGCTCCCCTCCCTCCCCAACCCGACCCCCGCCCAAAATAAATAAATAAATAAATAAATCTTTAAAAACAAACAAAAAAGAATTGATGTCTTTGAACTGTGGTGTTGGAGAAGACTCTTGAGAGTCCCTTGGACAGCAAGGAGATCAAACCAGTCAAACTGAAAGGAAATCAACCTTGACTACGCATTGAAAAGAATGATGCTGAAACTGAAGCTCCAATACGTTGCCCACCTGATGCGAAGAAACAACTCATTGGAAAAGACCCTGATGTTGGGAAAAATAGAAGGCAGAAGGAACAGGGAACAATAGAGGATGAGATGGTTGGATGGCATAACTGAGTTAATGGATATGAATTTGAGTGGGCTCCAGGAGATGGTGAAGGACAGGGAAACCTGGCGTGCCGCAGTCCTTGGTGTTGCAAAGAGTCTGACACAACTGAGTGACTGAACTGAGCTGAACTGATTCATGAAACTAAAGGGTCAAAGAGGAAATTAAGTCATAATTAGAAACATATGTAAAGAATGTTATCCAAACTACAAGTATCGGTATTGATGCCTTTCTAATGTCATAAGAATAAAAGAAAAAATTATAAAATCAGTTATAAAATCAGTTCAAACACTAAAAGAATTTTCAAAGTGGGTAAGAAGACAAGAAAAATAGAAAAAAACAAAGTAGGCAAATTAGAAAATGGAAAACGTACAGAAGTAAAAAATCTGAGAGCTAGTTGTTTATAGAAAACCAGTAAAAATACATTTCTCATAAGAACAAATGAGCATAATACATATAAATGTAATTAAGATGAGAATATATTTAAAAATGTAGAAATTAAAAATTATAAGAAAATACCATTCAAAATCTATGCTGAGACAAAATAATCTCAATGAAATGAAATTATCTGGGCAATATTTTTTTATTTTAAAAATGTTTGAAAGAGGAAAACCTAAATAAATTCTCAAAAAAGTAATGCTTTCATTGAAAGGATTTTGGACCAGATGATTTTACTGGGCTCTTGCAAATAGTCAAGGAATAGATGATTTCTACCTATTTTTCAAAGGAAAGAAAAAGTTCAGGGGTTTATCAGTCTAATGCCCAAGCCTAACAAAATACTATACAAGAAACTTCAGACCAATCCCATACAAAATGTAAATATTAAAAAAACAATATTAAAAACAATAAAATTCATTTCAGTAAAAGTGAAATCCACCACCAATAAGTAGGGATGATTTAATAATAAGTTTACTAATGTAAAATAATAAGTTTACTCTAGCAATAAGTCAAAATAGAAATCAAGAGTAATTATCCAAGTAGGAAGGATGAAGGAAAGAATGAATGATATAGGGAACACATTTGATGAAATACATCCATTTTATAATTTTAAGACATATTCTCAATTTACTAGAAATAGAAATGTATTTTCTTTACACGTTGTGGCCCACATTGGACCAATATTCAAAATCGTATTTACACGTAAAAAATACTAACAAATATTTTTATGAAGGAGAAGAACTATCTACAATTTGCCCTATGACTTTACATTGTCCTGGAAATTCTGGACTTTACTCTAAAACAGAAAATACAAATAAGCATTTTAGCTTATTGGAAAGAAAGAAGGAACAATTTTTTTTTTTTTTTTTTGGCTATGCCATGCAGCTTGAAGGATCCCAGCTCCCCAACCAAGGATTGATCCCATAACCCCTGCAGTGGAAAGTGCAGAGTCCTAACCACTGGACTTTCAGGGAATTTCCTGTGGAACATTATTAATTGCAGATGATAATAATGATCTTTCTAAATCACTCAAATACCAAGGATTAATAGCAAAGTTCAGAAAGAACTGAGTAGAAAATTAATATTATAAGCACACTATAGCATTCACATTGTATTTATGATTACTGATTAGAAAATATAATGTAGGGAACAGTCATATAAAAATGCAAAAAGTGGAAGATTCATTTTTAAAATGAATGTGTTGGGTCTATAATGGAGAAAGTCACAAATACTTACTAAGAGGCATAGTATAAAGCATGAATAAATGAACAATTCTTGATGACTCAAATTAGGACAGGACTTATGACCATTCTATACAGCATGTGCTTATCTGCACATGAACAGGTTTCTGCCTGTGGGCTCTACCACCTATGACAATTATGGTTCAGTATTAAACTTTAGAGTAATGCAGTTGTCTCCTTCTCAACTCATCACTTCAGCAGTAAGTTACAACCCTGGGGATGGTGGGAGAATAGTGAACACATATTTGAAAGGAAAAAATTAAATTTCACACTTACAGTTGGTATAGATGGGTTTTCGAAATGGCTTGCCCTTAGAAAAGATAAATGCTGTTGTGATACAGTTGATGGTGGTGATGGGCCACAGCGTGGTACTCTCAAAGCTTAAAACTGAACCAGGAACCAGTGTTGCATTTGCAGTCCAGTTTCTTGCCAAACTCACAGTTGTTCTTTGATGAAATACATCCATTTTATAATTTTAAGACATATTCTCAATTTACTAGAAATAGAAATGTATTTTCTTTACGTTGTGGCCCACATTGGACCAATATTCAAAATCGATTTACACGTAAAAAATACTAACAAATATTTTTATGAAGGAGAAGAACTATCTACAATTTGCCCTATGACTTTACATTGTCCTGGAAATTCTGGACTTTACTCTAAAACAGAAAATACAAATAAGCATTTTAGCTTATTGGAAAGAAAGAAGGAAAAATTTTTTTTTTTTTTTGGCTATGCCATGCAGCTTGAAGGATCCCAGCTCCCCAACCAAGGATTGATCCCATAACCCCTGCAGTGGAAAGTGCAGAGTCCTAACCACTGGACTTTCAGGGAATTTCCTGTGGAACATTATTAATTGCAGATGATAATAATGATCTTTCTAAATCACTCAAATACCAAGGATTAATAGCAAAGTTCAGAAAGAACTGAGTAGAAAATTAATATTATAAGCACACTATAGCATTCACATTGTATTTATGATTACTGATTAGAAAATATAATGTAGGGAACAGTCATATAAAAATGCAAAAAGTGGAAGATTCATTTTTAAAATGAATGTGTTGGGTCTATAATGGAGAAAGTCACAAATACTTACTAAGAGGCATAGTATAAAGCATGAATAAATGAACAATTCTTGATGACTCAAATTAGGACAGGACTTATGACCATTCTATACAGCATGTGCTTATCTGCACATGAACAGGTTTCTGCCTGTGGGCTCTACCACCTATGACAATTATGGTTCAGTATTAAACTTTAGAGTAATGCAGTTGTCTCCTTCTCAACTCATCACTTCAGCAGTAAGTTACAACCCTGGGGATGGTGGGAGAATAGTGAACACATATTTGAAAGGAAAAAATTAAATTTCACACTTACAGTTGGTATAGATGGGTTTTCGAAATGGCTTGCCCTTAGAAAAGATAAATGCTGTTGTGATACAGTTGATGGTGGTGATGGGCCACAGCGTGGTACTCTCAAAGCTTAAAACTGAACCAGGAACCAGTGTTGCATTTGCAGTCCAGTTTCTTGCCAAACTCACATTTGTTGAGAAATTACTCTGGCCGTCCATAAAGCACTTACTAGAAAAGAATCACCAGGAAACTTTTTATCCTATTTTTATCCAGTTAGTAAGAAAAAATAAATTAATGACGACCCGGGAACCTCAGCTTACAAGCTGTTTTAACCAGGAACTACCAGGACATATTTTGTTCATCTCTTGAAATGATAAAGCAGAAATAAAATACAGAGGAAGACCAGATTATTCTTTGTCCACAATACCACCTAGAATAAGTGATCTATCTTGAAAGGTCTTGGATGACAATTTCCTATGGAATCCCTTTCAATTCAGAGCGTATGAACTCTATGTGCTCGTAGCCGTTTCCTTTTGTGGACTTACAGAAGTCTCCTGAGTGAATCTGCCTGTTCTGATCCATGCTCTTCACACAACCACAGCCTTTCCACGAGGATATGAACAATCTACTTATGAGTGTCTACGTTTCTATTTTGCTCATAAATTAAGTCCACACTTCTCAGGCAGGCCCAGAAGACCTTAACAACCTTTCCAGTCTTACCTTTTACCAGACCTCCCATGCTCCTTAAACTCCAATCATAGGGGGATATTCCCTGTTCCCCAATTTGTGCACTACTGGGTCCAGACATCCTATTTGTATCTGAAACATCTTTACCTTCCGTGGCGAGCATAGCTAGTACCCTTCAGTCTTCTCTCAGTACTGCATTTAGCTTATTGTTTTGGAATTATTTCTTCATGTATTTTTATTTTTCATGTGCAAGTTGGACTGTAAAGAAGGCTGAGTGCCAAAGAAATGATGCTTTCAAACTGTGGTGCTGGAGAAGACTCTTAAGAGTCCCGTGGATAACAAGAAGATCAAACCAATAGATCCTAAAGAAAATCAACCCTGAATATTCGTTGGAAGGATTGAGCTGAAGCTGAAGCTCCAATACTTTGGCAAGCTGATGTGAAAAGCTGACTCATTGGAAAAGACCCTGATGCTGAGAAAGATTGAGGGCAGGAGCAGAAGCGGGTGACAGAGGACGAGATTACTGGATGGCATCACTAACTCAATGAACATGAGTCTGAGCAAACTCTGGGAGATAGTGAGGGACAGGGAAGCTTGGCATGATGTAGTTGATGGGGTCACAAGCAGATGACTTATTCTTAGGATGAGGGTTCTTTGAATGTGAAAAAAAATTAATGACGACCGGGAACCTCAGCTTACAAGCTGTTTTAACCAGGAACTACCAGGACATATTTTGTTCATCTCTTGAAATGATAAAGCAGAAATAAAATACAGAGGAAGACCAGATTATTCTTTGTCCACAATACCACCTAGAATAAGTGATCTATCTTGAAAGGTCTTGGATGACAATTTCCTATGGAATCCCTTTCAATTCAGAGCGTATGAACTCTATGTGCTCGTAGCCGTTTCCTTTTGTGGACTTACAGAAGTCTCCTGAGTGAATCTGCCTGTTCTGATCCATGCTCTTCACACAACCACAGCCTTTCCACGAGGATATGAACAATCTACTTATGAGTGTCTACGTTTCTATTTTGCTCATAAATTAAGTCCACACTTCTCAGGCAGGCCCAGAAGACCTTAACAACCTTTCCAGTCTTACCTTTTACCAGACCTCCCATGCTCCTTAAACTCCAATCATAGGGGGATATTCCCTGTTCCCCAATTTGTGCACTACTGGGTCCAGACATCCTATTTGTATCTGAAACATCTTTACCTTCCGTGGCGAGCATAGCTAGTACCCTTCAGTCTTCTCTCCAGTACTGCATTTAGCTTATTGTTTTGGAATTATTTCTTCATGTATTTTTATTTTTCATGTGCAAGTTGGACTGTAAAGAAGGCTGAGTGCCAAAGAAATGATGCTTTCAAACTGTGGTGCTGGAGAAGACTCTTAAGAGTCCCGTGGATAACAAGAAGATCAAACCAATAGATCCTAAAGAAAATCAACCCTGAATATTCGTTGGAAGGATTGAGCTGAAGCTGAAGCTCCAATACTTTGGCAAGCTGATGTGAAAAGCTGACTCATTGGAAAAGACCCTGATGCTGAGAAAGATTGAGGGCAGGAGCAGAAGCGGGTGACAGAGGACGAGATTACTGGATGGCATCACTAACTCAATGAACATGAGTCTGAGCAAACTCTGGGAGATAGTGAGGGACAGGGAAGCTTGGCATGATGTAGTTGATGGGGTCACAAAGAGTCAGATGTGACTTATTCACTGAGCACCAACAACTCTTAGGATGAGGGTTCTTTGAATGTGAAATTTTACATTTGATTTTATTTCTATTGGTGTGCTTGTTTGTTTTACTTAAATATACAACAAATCCTTAGCACCTAGCACAGTGATGCCACATGATATTTTCTCAGAAAAATATTTAAGATGCAGGCTTTTCCAGTTTTGATGGATCTGTTTGCAATTTTCGTTTTTTTAAATAATCGAGCCACAAAGAAATTTGTTTTCATCAGCTTTCTTGTTCAGCTTGAAACTGTTTACTACTATTATAACCATGTATAGATAAAATTCATTTCTCAAATGTAAACTCAAATGTAAGACTAGACTCTCTAGGCTCCCAACACATGCTTTGCATACAGTAGATGTTCAGAGAGTGTCTGTACTACTGCCACTAATGAAACCAGCAACCAACACTCATAAAGCTTTCTGTCACAAAGGGAACAGGTAGACTAGAAGGTCTGAATTAAAGAGATTAACACCAAAATATATCTGATCTAATACACTTGTATTGCAGATAACAAAATTGAGGGCTAGTTAACAACAGAGGCAGGACCACCCATCTATCACCCTTTTGGTTATACCAAGTTGTCTTATAGATTCAATCAGAAGGTTACTTCTCTGAATATATCTCCTCCACTTTGGGGGGAAAAAAATCTAGTTTTGAGTGATAAAAATGAACTCCGTATTCTAAGTAATACTTGAATTGCTCAATTTGGGGTCAAAATGACAATTATCTAGCTTTCAAACTGTGGTGCTGGAGAAGACTCTTAAGAGTCCCGTGGATAACAAGAAGATCAAACCAATAGATCCTAAAGAAAATCAACCCTGAATATTCGTTGGAAGGATTGAGCTGAAGCTGAAGCTCCAATACTTTGGCAAGCTGATGTGAAAAGCTGACTCATTGGAAAAGACCCTGATGCTGAGAAAGATTGAGGGCAGGAGCAGAAGCGGGTGACAGAGGACGAGATTACTGGATGGCATCACTAACTCAATGAACATGAGTCTGAGCAAACTCTGGGAGATAGTGAGGGACAGGGAAGCTTGGCATGATGTAGTTGATGGGGTCACAAAGAGTCAGATGTGACTTATTCACTGAGCACCAACAACTCTTAGGATGAGGGTTCTTTGAATGTGAAATTTTACATTTGATTTTATTTCTATTGGTGTGCTTGTTTGTTTTACTTAAATATACAACAAATCCTTAGCACCTAGCACAGTGATGCCACATGATATTTTCTCAGAAAAATATTTAAGATGCAGGCTTTTCCAGTTTTGATGGATCTGTTTGCAATTTTCGTTTTTTTAAATAATCGAGCCACAAAGAAATTTGTTTTCATCAGCTTTCTTGTTCAGCTTGAAACTGTTTACTACTATTATAACCATGTATAGATAAAATTCATTTCTCAAATGTAAACTCAAATGTAAGACTAGACTCTCTAGGCTCCCAACACATGCTTTGCATACAGTAGATGTTCAGAGAGTGTCTGTACTACTGCCACTAATGAAACCAGCAACCAACACTCATAAAGCTTTCTGTCACAAAGGGAACAGGTAGACTAGAAGGTCTGAATTAAAGAGATTAACACCAAAATATATCTGATCTAATACACTTGTATTGCAGATAACAAAATTGAGGGCTAGTTAACAACAGAGGCAGGACCACCCATCTATCACCCTTTTGGTTATACCAAGTTGTCTTATAGATTCAATCAGAAGGTTACTTCTCTGAATATATCTCCTCCACTTTGGGGGGAAAAAAATCTAGTTTTGAGTGATAAAAATGAACTCCGTATTCTAAGTAATACTTGAATTGCTCAATTTGGGGTCAAAATGACAATTTTAGACATCATGTTGTAGTTTTGGACCTCTCCTTCACTGACCTCTGGGGCTTTGATGACTTTAATATGACAGTGAAGTGAAGGGGAGTTTCTACCAGCCCTTCTTCAAAAAGAGAAGCTTTTTCTGCCCTTCTCTTTTGGAGATCAGGCAGGATTTGTCATAAAAAATAATAGTTTGAACACCTAAGTTCACCACATCTTACCCTTAATTTATAGCTAAGGAAATTAAGCCCTGGGAGGTGAAGAAATTTGCCCTGAGTCTACAATAAAATCACACCAATGATACCATCAACAGACATTTTAATTTTTACATTCATTTGAAAAACAGAAACTAACTTCAGCAAGTCTCTTTTGTGTATCAGGAGCCTGTTGACTTTAGACCATCAGCCAAATATGATTCACCACCTGATTTTGCCAATAAAGTTGTATTGAACCACAATCATAACTGACTTGTTCAGTGTTGTCTCTGGCTGTTTTTTCACTACAACAGAAGAGTTGAATAGTTACAAAAGAGACCATAGAGCCCATGAAGCCCAAAATATTTACTACCTGGCCATCTACAAGAAATGTTTGCCAATCCCTACTCTGTATGACATCCAAACCACTAGGGAGTAGACACATTCATTCAGTCAAACATCTGTTATACTTATATGTCAACGGCCAAGGTGAAGAGGTTTCCCTACCCACTCTACATGGCTCACCATAACACTCCAGCCATTGACTTTTGTCCTGCATTCTATCCCAACACATGCTTTGCATACAGTAGATGTTCAGAGAGTGTCTGTACTACTGCCACTAATGAAACCAGCAACCAACACTCATAAAGCTTTCTGTCACAAAGGGAACAGGTAGACTAGAAGGTCTGAATTAAAGAGATTAACACCAAAATATATCTGATCTAATACACTTGTATTGCAGATAACAAAATTGAGGGCTAGTTAACAACAGAGGCAGGACCACCCATCTATCACCCTTTTGGTTATACCAAGTTGTCTTATAGATTCAATCAGAAGGTTACTTCTCTGAATATATCTCCTCCACTTTGGGGGGAAAAAAATCTAGTTTTGAGTGATAAAAATGAACTCCGTATTCTAAGTAATACTTGAATTGCTCAATTTGGGGTCAAAATGACAATTTTAGACATCATGTTGTAGTTTTGGACCTCTCCTTCACTGACCTCTGGGGCTTTGATGACTTTAATATGACAGTGAAGTGAAGGGGAGTTTCTACCAGCCCTTCTTCAAAAAGAGAAGCTTTTTCTGCCCTTCTCTTTTGGAGATCAGGCAGGATTTGTCATAAAAAATAATAGTTTGAACACCTAAGTTCACCACATCTTACCCTTAATTTATAGCTAAGGAAATTAAGCCCTGGGAGGTGAAGAAATTTGCCCTGAGTCTACAATAAAATCACACCAATGATACCATCAACAGACATTTTAATTTTTACATTCATTTGAAAAACAGAAACTAACTTCAGCAAGTCTCTTTTGTGTATCAGGAGCCTGTTGACTTTAGACCATCAGCCAAATATGATTCACCACCTGATTTTGCCAATAAAGTTGTATTGAACCACAATCATAACTGACTTGTTCAGTGTTGTCTCTGGCTGTTTTTTCACTACAACAGAAGAGTTGAATAGTTACAAAAGAGACCATAGAGCCCATGAAGCCCAAAATATTTACTACCTGGCCATCTACAAGAAATGTTTGCCAATCCCTACTCTGTATGACATCCAAACCACTAGGGAGTAGACACATTCATTCAGTCAAACATCTGTTATACTTATATGTCAACGGCCAAGGTGAAGAGGTTTCCCTACCCACTCTACATGGCTCACCATAACACTCCAGCCATTGACTTTTGTCCTGCATTCTATCCCATCACTGATGTTTTATAGTACAGAAACAACTGGTTCATTAAAATTTTAGAATATATTTCAAACTGAGTTGAACAAGGTCATTGGGTATTCATTGTGCCACCTTCAAAAAGGAAAACTAAGGAACCAAGCTTTACCTGTATTTGTAGACCTCACAATACCAGGGCTGCTGCTTCACGAAGAGAAAAGCAGAGAGCTGCACAATGATGTTGAAGCAGGTGTTCAGAACAACTGACAGCAGCAAAGGGGGAGAGAGAAGTTGTCCTGATGGTCGGTATGGAGCCAGCTTTGGGTATGCATGTGTTGAGCTCACTGAAAGACAAATTATTTTTCCTTGCTTCAATTTCATTATTGAGAATAAAAAGATTGAGATGCATGTTATCTCAAGTCTTATGTTAGGGTTCAGACACAGGAAACATACACTGAGGGTTTATATTTTGATAAGCTTACTGCTTGATCTTGAGAGTCCCTTGGACAAACAAGTCAATCTTAAAGGAAACCAACCCTAAATATTCTTTGGAAGGATTGGTGCTGAAGCTAAAGCTCCAATACTTTGGCCACCTAATGCCAGAGCTGACTCATTGCAAAAAAGCTTGATGTGGGAAAGACTGAGGGGTGGAGATGAAGAGGGTGAAAGAGGACGAGGTGGTTGGATTGCATTGCTGACTCAGTGGGTATGAGTTTGAGCAAACTTTGGGAGATAGTAAAGGGCAGGGAAGCTTAGAGTGCTGCAGTCCATGAAGCTGCAAAGAGTCAGACATGACTAAGTGACTGAATGACAACAACAAAGCTAGCTGAACACCAATGCTACCAGTCTTAGTCTCCTCCATGTTTCAATTTCATCTTCAGAAATGAAAAGTGATGGGTTCAAAAGTTCTGTGATTGATACACGCACCTCATTGCATAGCGCAAACTATTCAAGCCATTAGTCAGGAATGGTGTGTGAAAGAAATGGCATTCTACATGGATAAGAGTACTATTATCTCTCAAGAATGATGGGAAGTGAAGAGCTAAGATGTAGAGAATAAGGAGGCATCTTGTTGGACTAATGTTCATAATATGGGAATTTTTTTTAAAGTTCACTCTATTAGTCATTCAGCCAACATTCTCTGAGCACTTCAGTGTACCAGGATAGATGCTACAGGTGTATCCTGTTCCCTGCTGGATAAGTGTGTAAATGGGGGACTGACAGAATACATTAGACTTAGGGAAAAAAACTTAAAATATTGCTTCTAGGTGGGAACATTAAAATATATTTATATTTTTTATATTTATATATTTATATTATACACACACACACACACACACACACACACACACACACACACACACACACATATATATATATAGGTCCTAGTATTTATTTTTAACATTTGGGGTCAGTACCTCAGTGATAAAGAATCAGCCTGCTATGGGCTGAGAAGATCCCTTAGAGGAGGAAATGGAAACCCCCTCTAGCATTTTTGTCAGGAAAACTGCATAGACGGAGGAGCCTGGAGAGTTACAGTCTCTAGGGTCAAAAAGAGTCAAACAGGACTGAGCAACTAAGCACACACAATACACCAGTAAATTAATAAATAAATAATAAAAGATGATTACATCCATTTTACAAACCTCATATTCTAACAGACTGATGAAAATGGAATGTACTTTACTTCTCAAGACAGAACAGAAAAGAAGTCTGGGAGGTCAGGACCTTTCAATTCTTTGTATCAGCTGCTTCTCCCCTTTTCAAAGCATATGACTGCTTTCTTCGATGTAAGGCAGTGGGGTAACTATCCTCAGGTCTGTGTTCACGCCTGTGGGGGTGGGGCACTGGGGAGTGAGGGACCAGTGTTGGATAATAAAACTCTACAGTGGGTCTTTAGCTTGTTCAGTCCATGTTCTGGGGTAATCACAGACAATCTTTGGTCTTTCATTTTCCCAGGCAGAGAAAGAATGTGTTGGAATATCTAAATGGTCTTCAAAGACACTTGCAACTAATTTACTCTAAAGCTCTCGGGCTATCTAAAGCTTTAACATTACTGATTTAATCAGTGTTTTCCAGGGTGCAGGGCTTGAGGCTGCGTAGTATGCAGAGATGATAAGGATATCTCAGGCTTTAAGCATGTTCATAATGAGGAATGTTGAAGAGCTAAGATGTAGAGAATAAGGAGGCATCTTGTTGGACTAATGTTCATAATATGGGAATTTTTTTTAAAGTTCACTCTATTAGTCATTCAGCCAACATTCTCTGAGCACTTCAGTGTACCAGGATAGATGCTACAGGTGTATCCTGTTCCCTGCTGGATAAGTGTGTAAATGGGGGACTGACAGAATACATTAGACTTAGGGAAAAAAACTTAAAATATTGCTTCTAGGTGGGAACATTAAAATATATTTATATTTTTTATATTTATATATTTATATTATACACACACACACACACACACACACACACACACACACACACACACACATATATATATATAGGTCCTAGTATTTATTTTTAACATTTGGGGTCAGTACCTCAGTGATAAAGAATCAGCCTGCTATGGGCTGAGAAGATCCCTTAGAGGAGGAAATGGAAACCCCCTCTAGCATTTTTGTCAGGAAAACTGCATAGACGGAGGAGCCTGGAGAGTTACAGTCTCTAGGGTCAAAAAGAGTCAAACAGGACTGAGCAACTAAGCACACACAATACACCAGTAAATTAATAAATAAATAATAAAAGATGATTACATCCATTTTACAAACCTCATATTCTAACAGACTGATGAAAATGGAATGTACTTTACTTCTCAAGACAGAACAGAAAAGAAGTCTGGGAGGTCAGGACCTTTCAATTCTTTGTATCAGCTGCTTCTCCCCTTTTCAAAGCATATGACTGCTTTCTTCGATGTAAGGCAGTGGGGTAACTATCCTCAGGTCTGTGTTCACGCCTGTGGGGGTGGGGCACTGGGGAGTGAGGGACCAGTGTTGGATAATAAAACTCTACAGTGGGTCTTTAGCTTGTTCAGTCCATGTTCTGGGGTAATCACAGACAATCTTTGGTCTTTCATTTTCCCAGGCAGAGAAAGAATGTGTTGGAATATCTAAATGGTCTTCAAAGACACTTGCAACTAATTTACTCTAAAGCTCTCGGGCTATCTAAAGCTTTAACATTACTGATTTAATCAGTGTTTTCCAGGGTGCAGGGCTTGAGGCTGCGTAGTATGCAGAGATGATAAGGATATCTCATGTGCTTCCAAAGAGCTTGAAGCTCAGTGGGAAACACAAATGGGGGAGCATAATAAATAAAAGTTGACTAGCCTTTGTCTCTGGTTCCTGGGAGGTCACCTCTGGACACCTGGAGTGTGGAGTTTGACAGGTCTTCATCTCTACTTCTTAGGAGATATCCTATAAACTCCTGTAATTTCCTGATTGACAGGAATATCCTTGTTGTTCATAGTGAGCCTGAAGAGAGTTTCTGCTAATGAGATGACTCAGGATGCGTGAGTTGGCCATGCCAAAAATACCAGCTGTGTGATTACAGGGCTGGAGCTTTGAGCCACCTGTTAGCAGCTCAACCTTCAGGGGAAAAGAGGAGAAGTGGAGATTGAGTTCAACCTCAGGGCCGATAAATCAATCAACCATACATATTTAAGGAAGTTTCAGTAAAAACTCCTTATACTAAAGCTCAGGTGAGTTTCTCCATTTTCTTTTTCTTTCAGTATCCTGCATATGGCTATACATCACTGTGCCAAAACAGTAAGATAAACGGACTGAAATGTCATGTTTGAGATCCTTCCAGACCTTGTACTTAGGTCTCTCCCTTTGGTTGATTCTATGTTGTACCCTTTTGTACTGTAATTAGCTGGATAGCACTTTCAGGAGTCCTGTGAGTTGTTGATAAGAATGACTGAACTCTGAGGGACTAGTAAGAACCCCCAGATTACTAACCAGAAGATCAGAGGTGTGAGTACCACAGGGAACCCCAAACTTAGAGCTGATATCTAATGTGAAGGTAGTCTTCTTAAGACTGTGAAGTATGGCTCAACTCCAGGTAGTTAGTGTCACAAGTTATTGCATGTGCTCACAGAGAAGAGGCACACAAGGTGGACTGTGGTCAATGCTGGGAGGGTGCAAGGAGACTGGGGCTGCAGAAGGCAGAGGCCACAGTGCTTGGAATGCGCTCTGTGGTCCAACATCCAGGGTAGGTGGTGACCACTGAGTTCATGGAGGGAACATGAGTAGTGGAGAGACATGTAATTGAATTTCTGTGCATCTGGTTTTTACCTATTCAGTCTTCTCTTTCTTGGATGCTTATTGTAGTTTCTGCATTTTCTTTTACACAGGGACTGTGGGAGACTAAATTATTGGCCACTGTGGCAGGATCTACTTTATCTCCCCTTAACGTTGGCTTTTACTGTGTGATTTTCTCTGACCAAAGAGTTGTTAGCAGAGTTGGTTTATTTTATTTTTAATTGGAGTAATTACAACATTGTGATGGTTTTGCCACACATCAACACGAGTCCACCATAGGCTATTAAGTCTCTCCCCAACCCCTTTTCAACATCCCTGTAAAAGTTGTTCATAGTGAGCCTGAAGAGAGTTTCTGCTAATGAGATGACTCAGGATGCGTGAGTTGGCCATGCCAAAAATACCAGCTGTGTGATTACAGGGCTGGAGCTTTGAGCCACCTGTTAGCAGCTCAACCTTCAGGGGAAAAGAGGAGAAGTGGAGATTGAGTTCAACCTCAGGGCCGATAAATCAATCAACCATACATATTTAAGGAAGTTTCAGTAAAAACTCCTTATACTAAAGCTCAGGTGAGTTTCTCCATTTTCTTTTTCTTTCAGTATCCTGCATATGGCTATACATCACTGTGCCAAAACAGTAAGATAAACGGACTGAAATGTCATGTTTGAGATCCTTCCAGACCTTGTACTTAGGTCTCTCCCTTTGGTTGATTCTATGTTGTACCCTTTTGTACTGTAATTAGCTGGATAGCACTTTCAGGAGTCCTGTGAGTTGTTGATAAGAATGACTGAACTCTGAGGGACTAGTAAGAACCCCCAGATTACTAACCAGAAGATCAGAGGTGTGAGTACCACAGGGAACCCCAAACTTAGAGCTGATATCTAATGTGAAGGTAGTCTTCTTAAGACTGTGAAGTATGGCTCAACTCCAGGTAGTTAGTGTCACAAGTTATTGCATGTGCTCACAGAGAAGAGGCACACAAGGTGGACTGTGGTCAATGCTGGGAGGGTGCAAGGAGACTGGGGCTGCAGAAGGCAGAGGCCACAGTGCTTGGAATTCTCTCTGTGGTCCAACATCCAGGGTAGGTGGTGACCACTGAGTTCATGGAGGGAACATGAGTAGTGGAGAGACATGTAATTGAATTTCTGTGCATCTGGTTTTTACCTATTCAGTCTTCTCTTTCTTGGATGCTTATTGTAGTTTCTGCATTTTCTTTTACACAGGGACTGTGGGAGACTAAATTATTGGCCACTGTGGCAGGATCTACTTTATCTCCCCTTAACGTTGGCTTTTACTGTGTGATTTTCTCTGACCAAAGAGTTGTTAGCAGAGTTGGTTTATTTTATTTTTAATTGGAGAGTAATTACAACATTGTGATGGTTTTTGCCACACATCAACACGAGTCCACCATAGGCTATTAAGTCTCCCTCCCCAACCTCCTCCTCTCGGTTGTCACAGAGCACCAACTTTGGGATCCCTGCATCATAAAGCAAATTCCCACAGATTACATATGGTAAAGCATATGTTAGAAGAGTTTTGAGGCATGCTTGTCTGGCTTGGCTTGTTCTCTGGCTCTGTTCTCTTTGATCTATGCTGATAACATGCCCAGGTCTGTCCATTCAGCCTGGCCCCAGAAAGGAAACTGTGGAACAAACCTGAATTAAAAATTAATTAAACCCATAGCCTGGAACAACCACTAACCCATATTATGAGCAGAGTGGCTCAGGTGAGTCTATCTAGATCAACTGAATGATAGTCAACTCATAGAAATATAAGTGACCGTTGTAAGCCACTGAGTTTTGAGGGGTGGTTTGTTATATAGCATTACTGTGGCAATAGTTGACTGATACAGAGTTCTTTTTTTTTTTTTTAATTTTCTTTTGGCGAGTGGGTGGAGGGTGGGGTGGAGTGGAGAGGGAGGAGGGCAGGAGGGCCACTTCTATTGGTCTTTCATTTATCTATTTTCATCCATCTTTGTTCTTTGGCCCGTGTGGGCCTCCCATCGCGGTGGCCTCTGTTGTCGCAGAGCACCGGGTCTGGGCGCATGCGCTGCACAGTTCCGGCTCGGTCATTGGACACATGGGTCCAGCCGCTCCGCGGCACGTGAAATCTTCCCAGGCCAGGGCTCGAAGTGGCGCCCCTTGCACTGCAAGGCAGTGTCCTTACCCACTGGACCACCAGGGAAGCCCTGATACAGAGTTCTTACACAAAGATTATTTTAGCATTTTCTATATTAGAGATGCTTAAAACTTGATGACAGGGAATCTATATAATTTAGTATAAATAAAACCAATGACAACCATTTTAGAGTCCCTATTAGGTTCAGAGGCTGTGCTAAGTGTTTTTAAAACATTCTTGTTATTTCTTTAATAAACAATGCAAAATCAGTATTTATCTCCTACTTTGCAAGTAAAGAAACTGATATTCTGAGAGGTAGAATCTCTTGCTTTAGTAAGGGACATGGTGGTGATGTAACTCAAGTCTCTGATTGTAAAGCCTCATGTTGGCTCAACTGGTTAAGAATCTACCTGCAGTGCAAGAAACCCAGGTATGATCCTTGGGTTGGGAAAATCCCCTGATGAAGGGGATCTACCTACTCCAGTATTCTTGCCTAGAGAATTCCACGGACAGTGGAGCCTGGTGGGCTATGGTCCATGGGGTTGCAAAGAGTTGAAGATGACTGAGTAACTGACACTTCTGTTTTCACATCATCTGCTCTACAGCAGATTATGGTGGTTTAGATCTCATGAATTAAAAAGAATAACATGAAGAACCCTGGAACACAAACTTGGATAACAGTATTGTTTATCAGCAACTAGAAGAGCTTTTCTAAAATTTCCAAGTTCCTTTAAAATGATGCTATATCTATCCATTTGCATGCAGGGGAATACAAACTTGTGAAGTATTACATTTTATCCAGAATTCATCATAACTCCTCTGAGTTTTCACAGCATATTACCCACATTGCTGCTATAGTTCAGAATATCTTGCATTAAATCTGTTTGTTTATACATGTACCTAGCAGACTGTGAGCTCCCTGAGGGAAGAAATCCTGTCTTGTTCCACTTTCTGTCCCTTAACTAGCACAGAGCTTGCTATGTGGGAGGACTAAGCAGCTTCAAAGTCTATTCTCAAAGTATAGTTTTTAATTGCTCATCATCATTTGAATATTATGTAGAGCCCAAAAGTTTTACTTTTTGCTCTGACAACCAGGGGTGTCCTTACTGCAAGGCAGTGTCCTTACCACTGGACCACCAGGAAGCCCTGATACAGAGTTCTTACACAAAGATTATTTTAGCATTTTCTATATTAGAGATGCTTAAAACTTGATGACAGGGAATCTATATAATTTAGTATAAATAAAACCAATGACAACCATTTTAGAGTCCCTATTAGGTTCAGAGGCTGTGCTAAGTGTTTTTAAAACATTCTTGTTATTTCTTTAATAAACAATGCAAAATCAGTATTTATCTCCTACTTTGCAAGTAAAGAAACTGATATTCTGAGAGGTAGAATCTCTTGCTTTAGTAAGGGACATGGTGGTGATGTAACTCAAGTCTCTGATTGTAAAGCCTCATGTTGGCTCAACTGGTTAAGAATCTACCTGCAGTGCAAGAAACCCAGGTATGATCCTTGGGTTGGGAAAATCCCCTGATGAAGGGGATCTACCTACTCCAGTATTCTTGCCTAGAGAATTCCACGGACAGTGGAGCCTGGTGGGCTATGGTCCATGGGGTTGCAAAGAGTTGAAGATGACTGAGTAACTGACACTTCTGTTTTCACATCATCTGCTCTACAGCAGATTATGGTGGTTTAGATCTCATGAATTAAAAAGAATAACATGAAGAACCCTGGAACACAAACTTGGATAACAGTATTGTTTATCAGCAACTAGAAGAGCTTTTCTAAAATTTCCAAGTTCCTTTAAAATGATGCTATATCTATCCATTTGCATGCAGGGGAATACAAACTTGTGAAGTATTACATTTTATCCAGAATTCATCATAACTCCTCTGAGTTTTCACAGCATATTACCCACATTGCTGCTATAGTTCAGAATATCTTGCATTAAATCTGTTTGTTTATACATGTACCTAGCAGACTGTGAGCTCCCTGAGGGAAGAAATCCTGTCTTGTTCCACTTTCTGTCCCTTAACTAGCACAGAGCTTGCTATGTGGGAGGACTAAGCAGCTTCAAAGTCTATTCTCAAAGTATAGTTTTTAATTGCTCATCATCATTTGAATATTATGTAGGCATGTTTCTCCTAAATAGTTGGCTTACTTTGTATTATGGGCATTTCAAGTCATGTAAGTCAAGTTTTAGGAGACTCATGAACCCACCCAAACTATACGCAAAATTTTGAGCATGCATCAGGAGATTTTTAAGAGGAAAAACCTTTATCTTTCATCAAATTCTTCAAGAGGACTGAGACCCAGAAAAGACTCATTGAAGCACAGATGGAACTTAAGAAATGTATTTATATGATGAATACAATCCCCCCTACAGCCTCCTCCTCTGTACACTGCCTTCTCCCATACGCTGGAGTGGGTGCCCAAATGGAGCTGAATTACATGACTCTTCCTTCATTCGTAAAAATGATTGACCTAGGGTGAGTATCTTACCCAAGTGAAGGTGGTCAATTTTCTTTCTAAATGATGTGCAAATGACACTGAGAGTCTGAGCTAACTGGCTGTAAGAGCACAAGCAGAAAGATTATGGAGACCCAATAGTCATCATTTGGGGTCATTTGCAAAGTGAATGAATAGAGGTCAGATGAAAACAGGAAGGGTAGAAAGAAGAAGAAAGACACAAAATAGTCTCCTGGAAAGGAAGAAAGAGGATTCTAGCCCTCCTCAGGCCCAGGTGCTTCTACATTTCTATTCTCAGATTTTGCTTTTTTGAGAATTATATTCTTAAACATGTTCCTTCCTCAGTTTTCTTGTTCTAATTTGAGTGGGTCTTACTGAAGAGAACAGAGATGTAGCTAGAATAAGTTTATTTCAAGATGGCGTCTGTACCTAAGAGGGTCAAACTGGACTTCAAGCCATGCATTTTCTTCCTCTTTATTTCTTTTTTGCCCCTGGTGTGGCTTGCAGAATCTTTGTTCCCCAATCAGGGGTTGAAACCAGGTCCCTGGCAGTGAAAGTATCAACTCCTAACCCTTAGACTGCCAGGAAATTCCTGAGACACATGTCTTCTTAATTAACTATTCTGACTTCATCTCACTTTTGTACTAGATTTTTCCTTTCATATGTTGCTTCTTGTCTCATTAGCGGCCTTTGTATGTTGCCTTAAAATCTTGTGGGACAATGCAGGGTGTGAATAGATAAGTAAATAAATAATGTGATAGTACTGTCTTTTGAAACATTTTTCTAAGAGAATATACTTGGTAGATTTATTTCGTTATGGCTTTAAAATTAATTTAAAATTAATTTTTAAAATTTCTATATAATTTTAAAGAGACCCATTCCATTCCATTTGCAGTTATTACAAAATATTGGCTATGTTCCCTGTGTTGTACAATATATTTTTGTAGCCTATCTTACATTCAGTAGCTTTTATCCTCTACTTGCCCACCCCTATAGTGCATCTCACCCCACTCCCTAGCGGTAACCACTGGTTTGTTCTTTACATTTGTGAGTTTGCTTTTTTTGTTGTTATATTCACTAATTTATTAGATTCCACATATAAGTGACAATATTTGTCTTCGTCTTATTTCACTTAGCAGAATGTGATAGCATTATCTTTGTCCCTTACTAATTCAGGCTTAAAAGTCAAAGTCTTAAGCTGGGAACCCAGAAATGTAGATGGCTTGGTAAGACAGATTTTACATTGATAGTCTATGACTCTTAATGTTGGCAGGTAAGTGTCCATGGTTCTCAGCCTAGTAGTCAAGATTCTATGATCTGACTCAATCTACTTTTTTAAATTTTATCTCCTGCTGTTCTTTCCACATAGCCTGCAGTGTGGTCAAATTGAAAAACTCATGCCCTATATTTATCAGCTGTCTCTCGCTCATGCTGCTTCCTTCTTGAAATGCCCTTCTTTTGGTAAAAGATATTTGAAATTTCTTCACTATTTTGGTAGAAATGCTCCTTCTTCCATGAAGTCATCTTCAGTATCTCTCTTTTCTCCATTGTAATTTTGTCCCTAACTATAGATCATCAAAAACAAACTCCGCTTTTCCCAAACTCCAAAAGCATCTGTTGTTTTCTGGTACTCACTGTTTCTGACTTTATTTTATCCATTTATGTATGTGAATCTTCCACTAGACTCTATATGTCAGTAAGCAACCTTTCAATGCCAGGTACATATGTGCCTAACACATAGTAGGAGGCAAATGCCCTTCTAAGATGAGGTTGAATGGGGAGTCTTCTCTTGTCTGGGTTATTTTGCTGAGTTTTGACAAAAAAAAATAAGTGAAATTGTTAGTTGCTCAGTTGTGTCTGACTCTTTGCAACCCCATGGATTGTAACCTGCCAGGCTCTTTTCATAGAATTCTCTAGGCAAGAATACTGGAGTGGGTTGCCATTCCCTTTTCCAGGGGATCTTCCTAACTTAGGGATCCAACCTGGATCTCCTGCAACTCCTGCAATGGCAGGTGGATTCTTTGCCTGCCTCAGCCCTGATGACTCAATTCAAATTGTGCCTATTTTCACTCCCACTCCCCCTACCCCCCCGGTAACCACTGGTTTGTTCTTTACATTTGTGAGTTTGCTTTTTTTGTTGTTATATTCACTAATTTATTAGATTCCACATATAAGTGACAATATTTGTCTTCGTCTTATTTCACTTAGCAGAATGTGATAGCATTATCTTTGTCCCTTACTAATTCAGGCTTAAAAGTCAAAGTCTTAAGCTGGGAACCCAGAAATGTAGATGGCTTGGTAAGACAGATTTTACATTGATAGTCTATGACTCTTAATGTTGGCAGGTAAGTGTCCATGGTTCTCAGCCTAGTAGTCAAGATTCTATGATCTGACTCAATCTACTTTTTCAAATTTTATCTCCTGCTGTTCTTTCCACATAGCCTGCAGTGTGGTCAAATTGAAAAACTCATGCCCTATATTTATCAGCTGTCTCTCGCTCATGCTGCTTCCTTCTTGAAATGCCCTTCTTTTGGTAAAAGATATTTGAAATTTCTTCACTATTTTGGTAGAAATGCTCCTTCTTCCATGAAGTCATCTTCAGTATCTCTCTTTTCTCCATTGTAATTTTGTCCCTAACTATAGATCATCAAAAACAAACTCCGCTTTTCCCAAACTCCAAAAGCATCTGTTGTTTTCTGGTACTCACTGTTTCTGACTTTATTTTATCCATTTATGTATGTGAATCTTCCACTAGACTCTATATGTCAGTAAGCAACCTTTCAATGCCAGGTACATATGTGCCTAACACATAGTAGGAGGCAAATGCCCTTCTAAGATGAGGTTGAATGGGGAGTCTTCTCTTGTCTGGGTTATTTTGCTGAGTTTTGACAAAAAAAAATAAGTGAAATTGTTAGTTGCTCAGTTGTGTCTGACTCTTTGCAACCCCATGGATTGTAACCTGCCAGGCTCTTTTCATAGAATTCTCTAGGCAAGAATACTGGAGTGGGTTGCCATTCCCTTTTCCAGGGGATCTTCCTAACTTAGGGATCCAACCTGGATCTCCTGCAACTCCTGCAATGGCAGGTGGATTCTTTGCCTGCCTCGGAAGCCCTGATGACTCAATTATTTCTTTAGTAAATAGTTTGCCAAAGGTCACAGAGATAGAGAATGATGGGGGATGGGGATTCCCTTCACTTTCTTGTTACTGCCTGCTGGCTTAGCTCTTGACATCTCCTGGTGTTCTTTTATTTTTCTTTTTTAGCATCGCTGTCCATGTTCACAAGAAAATCAAGCAAAATGCTTAAAAAACAGCCAGTGTTGTAGAAGCCATATCACTGATTCAAAACTATCCAATTATGTGTCTATGAATGATACATAGAAAATATTTTAATAGGCTATGAAAAATATTCCAGTCCTAAGAATCAAATTTGGTATTGCTTATATCTCTGACACTGGTAAATTTTGTCATTTGGGTAATGTAATAAATGACTTCAATGTCAGTTTCATGTATTATGATGCTACATGAAATTCTCAAGGTTATTAATATCCTGCATTGCCAGATGTTTTATCTGTTATTTTTCATAACACTTCCTTGTTGAACAAGGAAAAAGAGATGAGTGTGTCATTCTTTTTCTTTGCTCTCTATTGAGGCGGTCACTTTCTCACTTATTAAGAGTTAGTATCAAGCTCTAAGGTCCTTGATAGGAAATACTTGATCAGTGTCATCTCAAAGGAAGGAAATGAGCAATAGCTGCTGTGAGTCACACCTTGCTTTTGAGAGAATGACACTAGAATAAAACATTAGTATTTGTTCTCAATCATCAAAAGCCTAGCAAAAATCTGGTTTCACGTCAATATGAAGCATAGCTGAATAACGGAAAATGACCTTTGGGTTTTAAATAGTTCTCTTCCTGGATTTCTTACATTTTTCTGTGTACGAGACACGAACCTACAAAGAACTCAGAATACATTGCCAATTTTATGAAACAAAAATTTGCTCTCTATCAGGATATAGTAATGCCAAGTCTGAGGACTTCAAGCCTCAACTTACTACCAATACCATTTTCAAAAAAGTGCATAGGGGGCTTCCTGGTGGCCCAGTGGGTGGAGAGTCTGCCTTGCAGTTCCAGGGATCTTCCTAACTTAGGGATCCAACCTGGATCTCCTGCAACTCCTGCAATGGCAGGTGGATTCTTTGCCTGCCTCGGAAGCCCTGATGACTCAATTATTTCTTTAGTAAATAGTTTGCCAAAGGTCACAGAGATAGAGAATGATGGGGGATGGGGATTCCCTTCACTTTCTTGTTACTGCCTGCTGGCTTAGCTCTTGACATCTCCTGGTGTTCTTTTATTTTTCTTTTTTAGCATCGCTGTCCATGTTCACAAGAAAATCAAGCAAAATGCTTAAAAAACAGCCAGTGTTGTAGAAGCCATATCACTGATTCAAAACTATCCAATTATGTGTCTATGAATGATACATAGAAAATATTTTAATAGGCTATGAAAAATATTCCAGTCCTAAGAATCAAATTTGGTATTGCTTATATCTCTGACACTGGTAAATTTTGTCATTTGGGTAATGTAATAAATGACTTCAATGTCAGTTTCATGTATTATGATGCTACATGAAATTCTCAAGGTTATTAATATCCTGCATTGCCAGATGTTTTATCTGTTATTTTTCATAACACTTCCTTGTTGAACAAGGAAAAAGAGATGAGTGTGTCATTCTTTTTCTTTGCTCTCTATTGAGGCGGTCACTTTCTCACTTATTAAGAGTTAGTATCAAGCTCTAAGGTCCTTGATAGGAAATACTTGATCAGTGTCATCTCAAAGGAAGGAAATGAGCAATAGCTGCTGTGAGTCACACCTTGCTTTTGAGAGAATGACACTAGAATAAAACATTAGTATTTGTTCTCAATCATCAAAAGCCTAGCAAAAATCTGGTTTCACGTCAATATGAAGCATAGCTGAATAACGGAAAATGACCTTTGGGTTTTAAATAGTTCTCTTCCTGGATTTCTTACATTTTTCTGTGTACGAGACACGAACCTACAAAGAACTCAGAATACATTGCCAATTTTATGAAACAAAAATTTGCTCTCTATCAGGATATAGTAATGCCAAGTCTGAGGACTTCAAGCCTCAACTTACTACCAATACCATTTTCAAAAAAGTGCATAGGGGGCTTCCCTGGTGGCCCAGTGGGTGGAGAGTCTGCCTTGCAGTGCAGGGGGCACCAGTTCGAGCCCTGGCCTGGGAAGACCCCATGTGCCACAGAGCGCCTGGACCAGTGTGGTCAATTGCGAGCCAGCGCTCTGGAGCATGTGCACCCAGAGCCAGTGCTTTGCAACCAGAGAGGCCACTGCAATGGGAGGCCCACACAGGTCAAAGAATAAAGATGGATAAAAATAAACAAATAAAGAGGCCAAAATTTTTTAAAAATACATAGGTAATGAGGTCTGGTAGTTAAGGTGTGTCATTCTCAGACCCTCTTATTAGTGTGAGTATTTCTAGAATTTCATGGATAAACAAACACAATACATTTACTTAATTAAAGGGCTTACTTGTTAAGCAGACCATCAAGGTAATGGCAACATCTTGCATAAGATACTGGTAATTCCCAAAGAGTTGTAATTGCTGAAAAGGAAGGAAGAGTAACATATGTGAGGATTCTGACATCAAAGCAACTTGATCATCCCCAACACCCTTCTTGAAAATAATCAGGAAGCAAGTATTATTTTTCTCTCTGCTTTAAGAAGAATGTGATTTACCTAAGATCTTTACCATCTCATGGGACAAAGGAAAATCAAATCACTAATTTCCCAGTGTTTAACTTAATTCCATGTTAGTGATGAGAATCTGTTAGTTGGGAAGCACCCTCCTGTTGGTCATAGTCATTCTGGCAACTGTAGATTCAGCCTGGGCAGTTGAACTCTCAACAGAAGATATTAAAGCCTGAAAGTTTTGCTGGGAACTTTATGCTTAAATTTTTAAGGCAAAGCCTGAAATCGTTCAGCAAGGTTTTTTCCTCTGCCTTTATCCATGGATTGAGTTCACATGATTCTCTTGGAGTCCATTTATTTTCACAAACTGAACAAGTTCCCCACACCCAAGTAAGTCCATTGTAGACTTCATTCTGGTACACCTGCCTTTCTGAGGTTTGTGTAGACATAGAATTTCCTTTCAGTTCACATTGAAAGAAAGTATTTAAAGATACAAGTCAGCTCAGTATCTGCAGAAAGTTGCTTTGCAATACCTTTTACAGACAGGTCTGTTTTTCTTCATAGGTATTGACTGAGCACTAAGTAATAATCTGGCTTTATGCATATTACAGATCATACTGATGCAAATGAAAACATCTCTGACCCCTTAGAGGTGAACTCCAGGCCAAGATGTTTCCAGATGAAGGTTCTGGAGGACACACTAACTTAGGTATAGACCATCAGAGTGAATGACTTCAGAGTAGACTGATTCCAACTCTACTATGGAGACTTTGGAACTGAAATTCTTCTTTTGTAATTTTCAGAGAGTGCAGAGGGTTTCTCAGTGTCCCTCTCATCCTCCAATTTTTTCTCTTTCTTCTTTACATTTCCTTCTCATATTCTTTCCCCCTCAGAATGGTAATATTATACATGCAGGGTGAGATGGAAGAGGGAGAACTTTTCAAAGACAGCTTTACTTTTTCTTTTGGGGAGCTTTCAGAGGACCATGGACGGCTTTAGAAATCAGTCAGCTTGGCTTTATGGAGGCTGATAAAGGATCGGCCAGGGGCAAGCTTGAATTTGTTCTTAGAAATAGAGGTAGAATTTGAATCCAGCTTTCCTGACTCCCAATCAATTTCTTGTTTTTATCCACCTAGTGCCCCTTAGCTTCTATATGCTTCTTACAATCAGTAGCCCCCCAGAGACTGAAGTCTTGGGATACTTGCTTTCACCACTAAATGTCTCAGTAAAGCGGTAAATTAATACCTTCCCTCAGTGCTCCCTGACTCTGTAGGATTATTTTATTGTAGAGCAAGTTATGACTGAACCGATGCAGATTACTTCCAACCTATACATATTTCTTCCATATAGCTAATTAATTTTTAGATGATTATTTTTATCATTTCAAAAATCTTTTCCAAACATTTTTTTACAGAACTGCTAATCCTTTACTAATGACATGGAGAAGTTCTGGGTGGGTTCAGAACCAAAGCTCCAGTATGTGAATTCTTCCAAGTTTAGTCCTTCAAAGTCAAATTCAACAACTTCTCTTCTTTTTAATCTCTTCTTAGTCTGCCAGAAATATTCCACAGTTGGAGACTGATGCATTTCCTGCTGAGTTATATTTAGGCTGCACTGAAGCTCTCTCCATATTCTAAGTAAAGAAATAGAGGCTTGAGGAGGTCAAGTGTCTCAGGTTATCCAGAAAAAAACAACACTCTCAGAAACAGACCATATCTACTTGTTTCTAGCTCTGTTTTTCATGCATAGTTATACCAAGTTCCCAAGTTTACAGACATATATTTTTAGAAATATGATTTATTTATAAAACATTAAGTACTATATATGAGCTGCACCGCCCCAAATAAACAGGGGATATAAATGCAATTATAACTGGGAAGAAATTATTTTGGTTCATACCCAATAGAGCAGTGATGTGCCAATAAATTGGATCATGCCATACATGGTCAAGTATTTAAATACCCCAAAGGATGAAACCAGAGCGGCTCGGCCTTCTCTGTTTAAGAAAAAACAAAAATAATTGGTTATATAGAATACATATCTCCCAGTCTCTTTTATATTTTAAAAGGAGCTCATTTTAATCGCCTGTTGATATACATTCACTTCATCACTGTTTTATCATCTCAATTATCCATTTAACCACTGATTCACTCACTCATTTTTTCCTTCAATCATTACCTTACCCATTGATTCATAAGCTCGCTTTTACAATCAGTAGCCCCCAGAGACTGAAGTCTTGGGATACTTTTCACCACTAAATGTCTCAGTAAAGCGGTAAATTAATACCTTCCCTCAGTGCTCCCTGACTCTGTAGGATTATTTTATTGTAGAGCAAGTTATGACTGAACCGATGCAGATTACTTCCAACCTATACATATTTCTTCCATATAGCTAATTAATTTTTAGATGATTATTTTTATCATTTCAAAAATCTTTTCCAAACATTTTTTTACAGAACTGCTAATCCTTTACTAATGACATGGAGAAGTTCTGGGTGGGTTCAGAACCAAAGCTCCAGTATGTGAATTCTTCCAAGTTTAGTCCTTCAAAGTCAAATTCAACAACTTCTCTTCTTTTTAATCTCTTCTTAGTCTGCCAGAAATATTCCACAGTTGGAGACTGATGCATTTCCTGCTGAGTTATATTTAGGCTGCACTGAAGCTCTCTCCATATTCTAAGTAAAGAAATAGAGGCTTGAGGAGGTCAAGTGTCTCAGGTTATCCAGAAAAAAACAACACTCTCAGAAACAGACCATATCTACTTGTTTCTAGCTCTGTTTTTCATGCATAGTTATACCAAGTTCCCAAGTTTACAGACATATATTTTTAGAAATATGATTTATTTATAAAACATTAAGTACTATATATGAGCTGCACCCCCGCCCCAAATAAACAGGGGATATAAATGCAATTATAACTGGGAAGAAATTATTTTGGTTCATACCCAATAGAGCAGTGATGTGCCAATAAATTGGATCATGCCATACATGGTCAAGTATTTAAATACCCCAAAGGATGAAACCAGAGCGGCTCGGCCTTCTCTGTTTAAGAAAAAACAAAAATAATTGGTTATATAGAATACATATCTCCCAGTCTCTTTTATATTTTAAAAGGAGCTCATTTTAATCGCCTGTTGATATACATTCACTTCATCACTGTTTTATCATCTCAATTATCCATTTAACCACTGATTCACTCACTCATTTTTTCCTTCAATCATTACCTTACCCATTGATTCATAAGCTCGCTTTTACTTAAGCCTTATAAGATACCTGCATTATGCTCAGAATCACAGAGGATATAAATGAATCCAGCACAATCCTTCTTTTCAACAAGCTTTCAATGATTAAGAAGATTATAAAGACAATACACTGAAACAAGGTGCAAAATGTCAAGCACTGACTGCTTGTGCTTCATTTCATCCCAGCAACGAACACTTGCTCCCGGTGTATGTTTTAGAGTCCCTTAAAGGCACAAAGCTAAGGACGGGTGTTCTCATATTACAGGAGGAGAGTGATGCCAATATTTGAGATGAAGCGGGTCTTGTTGGCTTCAATACAGCAGGAAGAAGCCAGGATAATAATGGGAGCTAGTATGGGAACCCAAAGAGATAGACAGTTGTAAAAATCACAGCTTCAAAAGTAAATGGTCCCTAGTCAATAATATGATAATAATTTTGTAATGTGACAGATGGTTATCAGACTCATCAGACATAACCATACTTATTATGTATCAGACTTATACATAAATTAATATAATATCATATGTCAACTATACTTCAATAAAAAAGAAAAAAAGTAGATACTACTCTTTTTTTTTTTTTTAAGATTTATTTATTTATTTACTTTGGGCGGGGGTCGGGTTGGGGAGGGAGGGGAGTGGGCGGGCCACTTCTATTGGTCCTTCATTTCTCCATTTTCATTCGTCTTTGTTCTTTGGCTCCTGTGGGCCTCCCATCGCGGTAGCGTCTGTCGCTGCAGAGCGCCGGCTCTGGGCGCATGCGCTCCAGAACTCCGGCTCGGTAGTTGGACACATCAGTCCAGCCGCTCCGCGGCACGTGGGATCCTCCCAGGCCAGGGCTCGAACCAGCGCCCCTTGCACTGCAAGGCGGTGTCCCTACCCACTGGACCACCAGGGGAAGCCCGATACTACTCTTTTCTGTTTGAATGGAGATTCTTTTAACTGGGTCTAGCTGATGTTAGATTATGTCAGGCCAAAGTAGCCCATGTCCGGGGAGTGGGGGAACTTGGCAAACAAGCCCTCTCGCAGCCTCCTCTTGTCGGGACAGAAGCAAGCCTAACATGGAAGACAGTCCACATGTTCTTGGTTTCTAGTCCCCAGTCACATGGACACCTGTGCTACTTAAACTCTGTCAATGACCAAGGACATGAGAAAGAAAACCCTGAAAGCCAAACTAACAACTATGTTGGGTCTCTGGCCAGATGAGAAGGTTCTGGTAGAAGACAGGCCAGGGTGTCTCAAGCTGATGCTTTCTACCATGCTGCAAGGCACTGCCTTTCTGTTTTCAGCACAGATGGTAGGCAGAAAACCAGCTGAGAAGGGACAGGAGTGTGAAGCCTGGATCCTTTTCTGACATAAACTTTGTGATTTCAACCTTTTTTACTGCAATTGTGTACATTTCCAGGAGAATGAACAACCAGATTTAAAAAAAAAAAAAAGTGCCAAAATCCAAAGTGGTAAAGCACAAAGAATGCTTGCAAGGGCCTCCAAAATGACTGCTGCTCCTAATGGATGTGAATTTTAAGTAGTTCATTCATTTACTTAATGCATTCCATGATGCTTTGATGTATCATGGGAGGCACAATGACATAGAAATATATAAAGCATAGTCCTTGCCATAAAGGAATTGAACTACAACAAACCAATCATGTTTCAAAAAATAAAAATGGAAACCTGTAGATCCCATGCACCTAATATAGTGCATTATTGCTCCTCTATAGGATATTTTCTCAGAACTAGGCAAGCCTTAAGAATAGCAAGGGCAAATTCAGCCTAACAGAGCTGAACCCTGTATTTTTATGTATTTGTGAAATACAAAAGAAGAGAGTTTCTACCCTGAAGACTCACAAAGCCATCTGCCACTACAGAAAATTTGCATCCTGACTTGTATTTTAAAACAATATATTGCATTCATAAATGCAGTGCACAACTTGCATGAGAATGAGCATTTGATGTTCAAATGCCACTGCCTTTTGGATGAATCAAGTATGCACCTGGCACAGCCATCCTGGAGCTGAAACCCCCTATGCAAGGCCTCCACACCTGGTATTCTGGCTTCACCTCTACATCTCCCATCTGAGAAGTCATGGAGCCCAGTTTGGCTATCAGGCCCCTGCACTCTCCAATGAAAACCCCATTTCTAAACATAGCTCTCCATTCCCCCACCTGGAGTTCCCTCCCACCTTCTTTGCATTTCCATATCTCCCATCTATCCTTTAAATTGCATGCAACCCCCCTCTGAAACCTTCCCTCCTGGCTTGAGGTATCTTCCGGAACTACTGGAAGAATGACTGTATTGCTCAGATGTTCATTTACTTAAAACTGATCTACTGAGCACCTCTCACTCCTGAGGCAGAGGTTCTCTGTTATGTGACTGTCTACATGTATTTCCTTATGGGACTGTGAACCTTCTGGGGCAAGGCTCTGTCTCATTTTTAATCCACTACATTTTCAAGAACAATATTTAAAAAGAGCCACATGAGTCCCATTGTTCATTTCAGCACTATTTACAATAGCTGGAGCATGGAAGCAACCTAGATGTCCACTGACAGATGAATGGATAAAGAAGCTGTGGTACATATATACAATGGAATATTACTCAGCCATAAAAAGAAATGCATTTGAGTCAGTTCTAATGAGATGGACGAATCTATAACCTAGTATACGGAGTGAAGTATGTCAGAGAGAAAGATAAATATTGTATATTGACACATACATATGCAATCTAGAAAGATGGTGCCAATGAATGTGTATGCAGAGCAGCAATGGAGAGGCGGACATGGAGAACAGACTTATGAGCATTGGTGTGAGGGAGGGGAATATGCTGTGGAACTGGGGGACCTCAACCAGGGGCTCTGTGGTGACTTGGAGGGGTGGGATGGGGAGGGAGATGGGGAGATACGGGATATGTGTATCTGTGTATACCTATGGTGGCTTCCGGTTGTTGTGTGGCAATAAACAAAAATAAAGAAAATAAGAAAGAAAATAAATAAAAAATAAAAGTGAAAAACAATGGTTAAAAAAGAGCCACATGAGTTGTGAGAACGACAGGAAGCATGAAGTCTGCTGAGGATCCTGAGCGCTCTTGTTTTGTAGTCACCAGGACACAAAGCAGGTTAACGTAATAGTGATAACAAGGGTAGGGACCATCATTTTGGATATTCTCTAATTTGTATTTTGGAGACATAATCCTACTAGGGGAAGGCCATCTGGTAGAGGGCTCCTTTTCTGCTTTTACCACATCCCTAACTCCTGAGAGAAAGATTCCAGTAAGCATCCAACATACAAAATAATGGAGAGAAGTGAGATACAGTCAGTTTTAAAATATCGATACTAGTGTTCATAGCCATGTAGCCTTTAAAACTCAGCAAAAGTCACCTTTTCGTTGCATTTACCAGCATTCTCAGCAGCGCTCACAGCCCCCTTAATTGGCCCTCAATAGCGCTTTAGTCAAGTCTCTGCTGTGACATTTGTCACTTTCAATTACAGTTGAATTCCGTCTGGAGTCAGACAGTAAGCTGGACGGTCAGGATAGAAGGGAAGCAGTAGCTTACTTGATGAGATGAGGCACACACTCGATGTTGGCTGTTTTGGAAAGGGGAGGCCACAGATGCCTCCTGCTCTGAGCATGGAAGCAACTAATGCATGAAATGAATGATAAAGAACTGTGTCATTTAGCATTTATACTGAGCCATAAAAAGAATGATTGAGTCAGTTCGAAAAGAATGGAATACAATAATATCAATAGAAAGATGGTCATTAATGGTACGGAGGTGAAGTATGTCAGAGAGAAAGATAAATATTGTATATTGACACATACATATGCAATCTAGAAAGATGGTGCCAATGAATGTGTATGCAGAGCAGCAATGGAGAGGCGGACATGGAGAACAGACTTATGAGCATTGGTGTGAGGGAGGGGAATATGCTGTGGAACTGGGGGACCTCAACCAGGGGCTCTGTGGTGACTTGGAGGGGTGGGATGGGGAGGGAGATGGGGGGAGATACGGGATATGTGTATCTGTGTATACCTATGGTGGCTTCCGGTTGTTGTGTGGCAATAAACAAAAATAAAGAAAATAAGAAAGAAAATAAATAAAAAATAAAAGTGAAAAACAATGGTTAAAAAAGAGCCACATGAGTTGTGAGAACGACAGGAAGCATGAAGTCTGCTGAGGATCCTGAGCGCTCTTGTTTTGTAGTCACCAGGACACAAAGCAGGTTAACGTAATAGTGATAACAAGGGTAGGGACCATCATTTTGGATATTCTCTAATTTGTATTTTGGAGACATAATCCTACTAGGGGAAGGCCATCTGGTAGAGGGCTCCTTTTCTGCTTTTACCACATCCCTAACTCCTGAGAGAAAGATTCCAGTAAGCATCCAACATACAAAATAATGGAGAGAAGTGAGATACAGTCAGTTTTAAAATATCGATACTAGTGTTCATAGCCATGTAGCCTTTAAAACTCAGCAAAAGTCACCTTTTCGTTGCATTTACCAGCATTCTCAGCAGCGCTCACAGCCCCCTTAATTGGCCCTCAATAGCGCTTTAGTCAAGTCTCTGCTGTGACATTTGTCACTTTCAATTACAGTTGAATTCCGTCTGGAGTCAAACAGTAAGCTGGACGGTCAGGGGATAGAAGGGGAAGCAGTAGCTTACTTGATGAGATGAGGCACACACTCGATGTTGGCTGTTTTTGAGGTGAAAGGTGAGGCCACAGATGCCTCCTGCTCTGACAACGAAATGCCCGCATGAGCCATTTTCAAGGCCTAGAATGATAAATCCATGTTACTCCCAAGACTCCTCAAGCCAGGCTCTAACTGTCCAAACACCTCAAGGCTATTCTTTCTGTCACAGACTGGATAGCATTGCACCCTTCCACTGCTACGTCTAGTTTATGCTTCCCTTCCACCTAGATACATGACGTCAGCAATGAAAGAGACACCAACAATGACCCTGTGGTAGAAGAGGGTGTGTGTGTGTGTGGGTGTGTGTGTGTTCATTGAGGGGATGTAGACAGGCTAAGAAAGTGGAAGGAGTCATTTCAGAAGTCAGTGAAAAAGATGACAGTATTTGGATGGACCTTGCGGGGGGTGGGGAGCAGCTTCCTTTGCCATCACAGTTCCTACACTTAACAGGTCATCTTCATGAATTATAGGAAAAACTATCTAATCCCTACCTTCTCCCAGGCTGCCTGATCTAGCCAACCAGCTAAACTGCTGGGATGAAGTTTGGGACACAGAGCTTCTTTGTTGGAGGCAAGGACCAGATTACACTCAACATATTCCAAGGTTTATGTTGTCTCACTGAAGTAAGGGCTAATTCATTTCTCATCAAGACTGAAAACTGTCCAGAGACTGCCCCAAGTAGACAGCGGCCAATGAGTAGGCCAGCCAGTCCTTAATCCTAAAAGAATTGTATGAACATACAATCAGATTCTGTACTTTTTTACTTCTGTAGAACGTGGAATGTTCCCAGTGACCATGGTCTGTATACACTAAATTCATGTTCAATGAACATTAGAATATTTCCTTATTTTTCCCTTAGTGCTTTGTACCTTTATTATGTAATTTAGGACCATCTACTTTATATTAATGTTAGTTGTTTTTTTTTTTTTTTTTGGTCTCTTCTATTGTTTATTTATTTATTTATTTTCATCTATCTTCACTCCCTGGCCTGTGTGGGCCTCCCATTGCAGTGGCCTCTTTTGTTGCAGAGCACTGGCTCTGAGTGCATGCATTCCAGAGTACTGGCTCGTAATTGGACACACCAATCCAGTTTCTCTGCCGCATGTGAAATCCTCCTGGTCCAGGGATCGAACTGGTGCCCCTTGCACTGAAAGGCAGACTCTTTACCCACTGGACAACCAGGGAGGCCTTAGAGTTAGTTTTATGCATGATTTTTCCCCTGCCAGATAATGAACCTTTCAGAGGCAGAGGCTATGTCCTTGATAACATCTGATTTATTTGTTTTAAATTCTCTATAATTAGTGATAATGTGTATTCCCTCTAGATTTGAAGAGCAGACTGACAGCTAGTTCCTTCTCACAAAGTATGAAGCAGAAACAAACTGTAGCCAATCTCTAAGCGTTAACTTAGTTTTTCATAGAATTTTGAAGAAAGTATTTAAGAAAGAAGTAAAACAAATACCCAGATCTTAAGTGTATAGCAGCCTTCAGAAATGCAAAGCAATTCTCTTCGCTTCTTGTCCCACAAATTGGCTTCTAAATATATTTTCTTACATACATAAATTTTCAAGGTAAGTTACTATTTCAACTGTATCTTCAAAACTCAGTTTATAAAGCATGCACTGCCTTCTATTATGTTAGAGAAGTAACCAGTTGAGAATTCTGTAATTTAAGTTTTCTATTGTATGTAATAACCAAATAATTTGGCCTATGATTTGCTGAGTGTAAAAATTTGGGAGAAAATCCAACTTGTATAAAGTAACCCTGGTGAAGAATTTGGCAGGAATAAACATGATTTACCAATAATCCAAACCTTTATCATCAGTTTCAAATTTTTCCTTCACTAAGCCTTTACCAGCTGTGTGACTTGAGGAAAAAACAAAAAAAATTTGTTTTTTACTTCCCTGAGGCTCACTTCCCTACTTATAACAGAAGAGATTTAAACCACCTAGTCTTGTAAAGTCCCTTTTGGGGCTGAAATATTGGAGCCTCTGTAGCCCTTTTATTGTCTTTATTATTCTAGGAGTTCCTAGAAAATAGCTGAAGTGACTAATCTCACTTTACTCTTCACCATGTCCAACCTACAGTCCAGTAGAAGTGAACATAAACATCAAAGTGACTAAGTGATGTGGTTGCTGGCAGAAGTGTGAAGAGTCAGCACCCAGGGGACATGGGGTCCTCAAGAGGAATACCAGTGCACTCCCTGCATTAGAAATCATTTCTACTCACCCCACAGTCATTAGCTCCATCTCCACACATGCCTACATAATAACTGCAAGGGAAAGGATAAGAAACATTAATAACTTCATGCCTCACTTGAGTAATTTTCATCATAACATATGTGCATGATGTGTGTGTGCGTGTGTGTGTGTGTGTATGTGTGTGTATGCATAGGTGTCTCCTGAGCACGTGTGGAATCAAAACAAAGGAAAATGACTTGGAAGAAATCTTCCCAGAGGAATAAGGCTCTTATATATCGAAAATGAAATGTGTGCTGCAGGAAAAAGATCACATCAAAGCTGTGAAGAAAGTATTTAGAAAGAAGTAAAACAAATACCCAGATCTTAAGTGTATAGCAGCCTTCAGAAATGCAAAGCAATTCTCTTCGCTTCTTGTCCCACAAATTGGCTTCTAAATATATTTTCTTACATACATAAATTTTCAAGGTAAGTTACTATTTCAACTGTATCTTCAAAACTCAGTTTATAAAGCATGCACTGCCTTCTATTATGTTAGAGAAGTAACCAGTTGAGAATTCTGTAATTTAAGTTTTCTATTGTATGTAATAACCAAATAATTTGGCCTATGATTTGCTGAGTGTAAAAATTTGGGAGAAAATCCAACTTGTATAAAGTAACCCTGGTGAAGAATTTGGCAGGAATAAACATGATTTACCAATAATCCAAACCTTTATCATCAGTTTCAAATTTTTCCTTCACTAAGCCTTTACCAGCTGTGTGACTTGAGGAAAAAACAAAAAAAATTTGTTTTTTACTTCCCTGAGGCTCACTTCCCTACTTATAACAGAAGAGATTTAAACCACCTAGTCTTGTAAAGTCCCTTTTGGGTCTGAAATATTGGAGCCTCTGTAGCCCTTTTATTGTCTTTATTATTCTAGGAGTTCCTAGAAAATAGCTGAAGTGACTAATCTCACTTTACTCTTCACCATGTCCAACCTACAGTCCAGTAGAAGTGAACATAAACATCAAAGTGACTAAGTGATGTGGTTGCTGGCAGAAGTGTGAAGAGTCAGCACCCAGGGGACATGGGGTCCTCAAGAGGAATACCAGTGCACTCCCTGCATTAGAAATCATTTCTACTCACCCCACAGTCATTAGCTCCATCTCCACACATGCCTACATAATAACTGCAAGGGAAAGGATAAGAAACATTAATAACTTCATGCCTCACTTGAGTAATTTTCATCATAACATATGTGCATGATGTGTGTGTGCGTGTGTGTGTGTGTGTGTATGTGTGTGTATGCATAGGTGTCTCCTGAGCACGTGTGGAATCAAAACAAAGGAAAATGACTTGGAAGAAATCTTCCCAGAGGAATAAGGCTCTTATATATCTAAATTGTTTCAATCAATTACATGGAAATGATAGTGATACTGCCAAGGACATCCACAACAATGATCACACACTTCAAAAGAAGTTCTGCTGGATCACTTCCACCAAGGCCAAGTTGAAGTGCTCCACATACCTGAAAGCATGGATCATAGCCTACTCCATCTGTGTTTTGGTTGCTGGCTGCTGCTGAAAGTTAGGCATGTGGACACCAGAGGAGAAACATTTGGGAAATGGTTTAACAGATATGACTAGAGACGTATACATATATTCTAGTTGTCTCTTGGAGTGAAAATAAGATAACTTCCCATCTATACCAGTTTGATATGCAGACACACAGATAAAAAGAGAAGAGTAAATTTTAAAGCTGTTACTAAAGAAAAAAAATTTATGATGCAAGACACACTCTGTCTTCTATTATAAGTAAATAATACATTGGAGGTATTGATTAATGGCAATACTATTAAAGGCTCAGTGGTGGTAACTTGCCAAAAAGACATGAAATAATACAATACAAGGGAAAATGAAGTTATCCAAGAATTTCCTAATGATTAGTTGACACATAAGAAATGGCCACCTTTATAGGACAAAAGTGGTCAAATGTAAACAAATTCATAGGTTCAATCTACTATAAGGTAAATATATATGAAAATTATCCCATAAACATTATCTTGTGCTGATGTAATGTCAAGACATTACATATTTGCTGAAAATGGTTTCCTTTCTTCAGGTGTAAAGTACATAATTAATCTTTATATCACAGGAGGAATCTTAAATCTTCTTGTGTTGTCTAAATGGGGTCCTCAAGAGGAATACCAGTGCACTCCCTGCATTAGAAATCATTTCTACTCACCCCACAGTCATTAGCTCCATCTCCACACATGCCTACATAATAACTGCAAGGGAAAGGATAAGAAACATTAATAACTTCATGCCTCACTTGAGTAATTTTCATCATAACATATGTGCATGATGTGTGTGTGCGTGTGTGTGTGTGTGTGTATGTGTGTGTATGCATAGGTGTCTCCTGAGCACGTGTGGAATCAAAACAAAGGAAAATGACTTGGAAGAAATCTTCCCAGAGGAATAAGGCTCTTATATATCTAAATTGTTTCAATCAATTACATGGAAATGATAGTGATACTGCCAAGGACATCCACAACAATGATCACACACTTCAAAAGAAGTTCTGCTGGATCACTTCCACCAAGGCCAAGTTGAAGTGCTCCACATACCTGAAAGCATGGATCATAGCCTACTCCATCTGTGTTTTGGTTGCTGGCTGCTGCTGAAAGTTAGGCATGTGGACACCAGAGGAGAAACATTTGGGAAATGGTTTAACAGATATGACTAGAGACGTATACATATATTCTAGTTGTCTCTTGGAGTGAAAATAAGATAACTTCCCATCTATACCAGTTTGATATGCAGACACACAGATAAAAAGAGAAGAGTAAATTTTAAAGCTGTTACTAAAGAAAAAAAATTTATGATGCAAGACACACTCTGTCTTCTATTATAAGTAAATAATACATTGGAGGTATTGATTAATGGCAATACTATTAAAGGCTCAGTGGTGGTAACTTGCCAAAAAGACATGAAATAATACAATACAAGGGAAAATGAAGTTATCCAAGAATTTCCTAATGATTAGTTGACACATAAGAAATGGCCACCTTTATAGGACAAAAGTGGTCAAATGTAAACAAATTCATAGGTTCAATCTACTATAAGGTAAATATATATGAAAATTATCCCATAAACATTATCTTGTGCTGATGTAATGTCAAGACATTACATATTTGCTGAAAATGGTTTCCTTTCTTCAGGTGTAAAGTACATAATTAATCTTTATATCACAGGAGGAATCTTAAATCTTCTTGTGTTGTCTGAATAAAGAATAAACCCTGAATGAAGAGCAAGATCTGGAAATTGAGAGGATAACTTACTCTGAGATAGGATATTTCACCCTGAATTGATTTTTCTTTAGGGGAATATAGTTTTTCAAAAGTGAGCATTTAAGCTGGCAACATTTCTCAAGTATTCAAGAAGGGTAAAATTACTTCCTTCAGCCAATATCATATAATGACCATGTAAGTAAAATAGTCATTTTACACACTGGTTACTAACCCAGCCTCAGGGCATTATGGGAGTTAATAGGCAGTTTTGGAAACTTCCCTATGAATGCCTGAGCAACAAAAAATAATAGTCAAAGGCAGTCTTTCGAGTTTACCTACTGCTTATCAATAATTATCTAAAGTTTCACCATTTGCCATTTCTTTTTACTTTCCAGAAATCTGCAGTCAGAAAGTTAACCTTCCTAGCAAGTAACTGGTAAGTCTGATCTCAAGAAGAACCATTTCACTCTCATATGACTTGATCATATGTATTTTTGAAGGAGATAAAAAAGAATTTTTTCTTTGTTTAATTTTGACCTCTATACTTAAAAGAGTAAAAATGTCATTTCTTCTCTTTTCTGGAGGATCTGAAGTTATTTACGTATCTTCTAACAGACCAACCTCAAATAATTTCAGGTGACAACTCACACATTTCCTCATTTTTTCCCCATACTGAGATGTGCAGAGCCCTGTTGCTCCTAGTCTCTGTATCCCAGCAAAGATAAGCCCTACCAACTGCAAAGGGAATGTTCTTTGGGACAGACAGCTTATAAACTGGCCCACCTCCTGGTATCCATGACATTGTCTAATGCCTTCCCCTGAGTGCGGATTGGACAAAATGATTTGCTTCTAATGAAAGGGGTAAAGTGACAAAAGACAGAATGTCACTTCTAAGATGAAGATATAAAATATGAACACCTCTCTCTCTCTCTCTCTGACTCTTCTTGCTTGCTAACTCTCACTGAAGCTAGCTGATACTCCATGAACATCTTATGAAATCACACTGTGGCAAGGAAACAAGGGTGGTTTCTGACCAACGGTTAGTGGAAAATTAAGACTCTTAGCCTAACTGCCTACAGGGAATTGAACCTTGCCAACAACACATGAGCGAGATTGGTGGAAAATCCTCACCCACCAGTGCTGAGATGACTGCAGAACTGGCCAACACTTGATGACACCTTGCAAGAGATTTAGAGCCAGAAGACTCAGCTAAGCACACCCGAATTCCTGACCCAAGGCAATATAAAAAACAAGAAATGGTGTTATTCTAAGCCATTATGTTTTGGGGAAAATTTGTTACACAGTAGTAAATAACGCTCTCCTGACATGTACTAAAACCTACTTTAATTTCTGAAATTCTTCAACAAGGCTAGATTTCTGCCCAGGGGACATTCTTGCAAAAATGGTTCCATTCACCAGAATCTAAAGAGAAAAACAATTACAATAAGATTAGAACAAAGAACACTTTAAAAATAAAAGAACAGCCTTGAAAAATGACTCCTGGTTACCGTCTTAATACAGCATTGGGTGATGTAACATCAGACAAAATGTCAGGAAAGGGCAAAAAGGGAATTTAACCATTTAATATTTAACTTTCACTTTCAGTTCTTGATCACAAGTATATTACTTTGTTCCAGGCCATTTTCCCAAGATGGGATAAGCTCAAATGAATAATAGTATCTCAAAAGCAGAAGAGCATATAAGATTAAAGTGCTTAGGATACAACAGTTCTTTTTAATAAGCAGCGTCTCCCTAATTACAGACTAAGCAGAGGAAGGAACAATAGATTGGGAGTTGAGAATCAAGGTTCTGTGACCAGCTTTATCCCAAACTGTGCAAATCTTAGGCAATGACAACCTCTCTGAGTCTCAGCTTTCCCATCTCTTCAATGAAGAATTGCACTAACAGTTTTCTAGATACCATGGGGGTCTAGATTCTATGGTCCTTGACTGGGAAGGTGACAGGACTTTCAACAACTGCTAACAGATGGTTGCTGCCCTGGGCTTGTGCTCCACTTGTCTCCTTCCCACTGACAGCACAACCTTGCTGGCACTATTTTAAAATAGACACACAGCGACAAGATAACAAATGATTTTGAAAATAAACCATGAATCCTTTGTTTCCTCCTCCTGTAATTTAAGAATCTAGACAGGAAAGGGAATAGAGCTCAGCTTGACATGAGTTGGTGGCTTTCAGGGAAAAGCGAACACCCCAAAACATGCAGCACGTTCAGAACTATCTGTAGGTTCCCTCTACTGAGGAGGCAGGGAGGAGGAAAACTGGGATTGGACTGGCCATGGGGAGCAGACAAGGGGCAGTGCCAGCTTCAACCTCTGAATAGGAGTCCTGTGCAGGACCAAGAGGTGAGATGGAGAGAGTGTCCCTTTGGAGGTTTTTATTTCCTAACTCAGAGATAACCTCACTAAACATCCCTTTCACTGTCTTGTTTATTATCCCACTAATGTGAGCAGCAACATGAAACATGCCATTTCTCCAAGTACTCACTTTTGGAAGCAAGCTGTTGAAATGCTGAAATATTACTTGGTATGATTTCCCACTCATTGCAAAATGGTAGCCGCTCCCTTTTTCTCCAACAGGCACTGAACTCTTTCCAATGTTAATGTAGGTTTCCTAAAATCAAAAGGGCATTATTTCCATACTGACTCTTAAACATGTTGCTGCTTTCCTACATTTTATGGAAGTGTACTCGTGTTATGCAACAGTGTGAGGACCAGCAACTGTATCGTGGAATTTACCCACAGAACCTGGACTCATTTGAAGAAGACATTCTAAGTGTTCCCCCCAAATTATATGAACAGAGACTACTTTGGCAACAGGGCGCTCTGGTTCCTATTCTGGGAGATAATATCTGTGACGTCGGGGTAGTGAGGAAATTATTCCAAGGTTCCAATGAGTGACTTCAAGGAAGAAGAGGAAACATTCCTCCTCCTCTAGATGTCTAATTTTGAAGAATTGCACTAACAGTTTTCTAGATACCATGGGGTCTAGATTCTATGGTCCTTGACTGGGAAGGTGACAGGACTTTCAACAACTGCTAACAGATGGTTGCTGCCCTGGGCTTGTGCTCCACTTGTCTCCTTCCCACTGACAGCACAACCTTGCTGGCACTATTTTAAAATAGACACACAGCGACAAGATAACAAATGATTTTGAAAATAAACCATGAATCCTTTGTTTCCTCCTCCTGTAATTTAAGAATCTAGACAGGAAAGGGAATAGAGCTCAGCTTGACATGAGTTGGTGGCTTTCAGGGAAAAGCGAACACCCCAAAACATGCAGCACGTTCAGAACTATCTGTAGGTTCCCTCTACTGAGGAGGCAGGGAGGAGGAAAACTGGGATTGGACTGGCCATGGGGAGCAGACAAGGGGCAGTGCCAGCTTCAACCTCTGAATAGGAGTCCTGTGCAGGACCAAGAGGTGAGATGGAGAGAGTGTCCCTTTGGAGGTTTTTATTTCCTAACTCAGAGATAACCTCACTAAACATCCCTTTCACTGTCTTGTTTATTATCCCACTAATGTGAGCAGCAACATGAAACATGCCATTTCTCCAAGTACTCACTTTTGGAAGCAAGCTGTTGAAATGCTGAAATATTACTTGGTATGATTTCCCACTCATTGCAAAATGGTAGCCGCTCCCTTTTTCTCCAACAGGCACTGAACTCTTTCCAATGTTAATGTAGGTTTCCTAAAATCAAAAGGGCATTATTTCCATACTGACTCTTAAACATGTTGCTGCTTTCCTACATTTTATGGAAGTGTACTCGTGTTATGCAACAGTGTGAGGACCAGCAACTGTATCGTGGAATTTACCCACAGAACCTGGACTCATTTGAAGAAGACATTCTAAGTGTTCCCCCCAAATTATATGAACAGAGACTACTTTGGCAACAGGGCGCTCTGGTTCCTATTCTGGGAGATAATATCTGTGACGTCGGGGTAGTGAGGAAATTATTCCAAGGTTCCAATGAGTGACTTCAAGGAAGAAGAGGAAACATTCCTCCTCCTCAGGCAACCTTATGTTTCCTAAGATCTCTTACCAATTCATTCCTTCATTCAAAAACCATGTCCCGATCTCTTCCCTGAAAAATAGACAGACTCTTTCTTCAGAGCTTAACCTGACCTCTCCCCAACCCTCCTCTCATGGGGCCCAGATGTCCTTCCACAGCCCGTGTCCCCTGCCCCAGCACAGCGCCTTTTCTGAAAGCCTCTGTCTCCTGTCTTTCACCTGTCCGTGGAGTCCCAGCACCAGGCTCTAGACCCTGCTGGATCCCCCCAAAAAGCGTCTGATCACTTCTGCCCTCGTCATGCCATTAGGTGGTAATGATTGTTCATGCAACGTTTCTCAGAGTGCCTTACTCTAAATTCAGAGAGTATAAGAGGTAAGAACACTTTCTTCATTAGAAGAATTCACTAGGGAAAGCACTATATTTGGAAGGAATAAGTATTTTGATGTCCTAAACTGGGAGGCAAGGTGACGCAGCTAACAGAGGAGTGCCTGTGAAGTGTTCACTTGAAGCAAGGACTGAGTTCCGTTTTCTTTTCTCAGAAATCGAGGAGAGAACATGTAGCAGGAGGACGCAGAGAGGAACAGGAAAGCCTGAGATTGTGATGCAACTTCTGGCAATGACAGAGCTTCAAGAGAGGTATGAAGCTCATAAATGAACCCTTTATTATTTTTATTTGTTCTTTTTTTTTTTGTATGCACTACCTGTGGCATATGGGATCTTAGTTCCCTGACCAGGAATTGAACGCATGCCCCCTACATTGGGAGCACAGAGTCTTAACCACTGGGCTACCAGTCTCTGAACTCTTTATTAAAAATCAGTGAAGATTTGTATTAAATACCTGCAATAAATCATAATGGAAAAATACGAAAAAAATATATAACTGAATTACTTTGCTATATAGCAGAAACCAACAATACTGTAAATCAACTATACCTCAATAAGACAAATTTTTAAAAATATACCATCCTTCTTTAAAAATCTATATGTATATATGCAAACTAATTTTAAATGAATAAATAATGTTAGACACTTTTAAAAACTTAGTGAGGATCTGAGTTCTGTCACGCAGCACAGTTGAGGCAGCATGAGTCGTTGCTGAGGCAGGTGAGTTTAGAAGGAAATACCATGAGAGACTGCCTGAGCAGAGAGCGCTGTCGTCTTTCACAGCCCACACAGTGGATGCGAGCCAAGTTAACACAGCTCTTCACAGGGTAGGGGCAGGGCCACTCTGTACAGCTGTGTAGCTTGCGTGCTGCACAGAGACCTCCTCAACTCTGAACAGTCTGAAGGGCTGGTCAGCCTGGAGGAAGGGAGCTTTTTGTAATTTATCACCTGGAGGACCATCTCTTTGAATTCACACAAAGGCAGAGGCGCTCCATTTAGTAATGAAATGTCAGGCTGCAGCCCATTCTCTTCACATGAAAGAGCTGTTCTAGGGGAAGTGCACAGGAAGTTTGCTACCTGGAGAAGCCCAGCATCTGTTCACACCAGGTCACAGGTCCAGTGCAATCTAAATGCCCATAGATCAGGGGTGAGGGTGTTAAACAGACAGAACTTGATTCCCTCACCAGTGTGTGTCTTGGACAAGCTTACCTCTCTAGCCCTCGGTTTTCTCATTTGTAAAATGAATACGTTGCTCAGCTGGATAGAGTCACTGAGGATCATATGGGAACTATGACTGTAAATCGGTGATTCTCAGACACATCTGTACACTGGGATCACTAAGGGAAGGACCGAGGCCAGTTCCCAGCCCAGAGATTCTGACAGAGTCTGTAGTTTTAGACTGAGAAGCTTAAAAACACTTTGGGGGTAATTTCTACATGAAGCCAAGATTGAGAAGGGCCTGTGGAAATGCTAAAAGAGTTGCAAACTGTAAAACTCTGGCAGTGTGGATTATTACTGTGCTGACTTCCAATGCTGAGAGAGGACCTCCCAGGGTGAGGGTTGCATTCCGTCCACCCGGGCCCATGAAGGGGCCTTCTGACAGTCACTCACATTCTTTCCTGGCCCATTCTCTTGATTCTCGACCAGCTGCCAGGTCACAGAAGCAGGGACGGATTCTTTGGGTTCATTGGCTTCAACTAGGATCACTTGGCTTCCTCGAGGGATCATTTCAGAATTCTTTGCAACAGTAATGGCTGTTTGAAGATTGTCACCTAGATGCCAAAGAAAGCAGACTTGCTTTGTAGAAACTTCTCAGCATCCAGAACTGAAATCTCCCTTCTCTGAGTGACGGTACTCTGTGGTTGATGTTCTTTGGGAGCATTTAACACTTTCTGCTTTTTTCCGTAATGTTTATCAAGTCTGTTTGTCCTTAGTGGTCGAACACGGTGTCCACATCTCCCTCCCATCATAGCATCATGTCCATGAACATCATGTATTTCCAAAACATGTAAAAAAGAGTAAATAAATGTTCAAGTACTTTACAACTAATCCTCAGGAGACTAACAATTTTCAGTGCTGAAGGTATAGCCCTGGTTTGATAACACAGACCAGTTCTTGGGATCTGGATTCCAATTAAGTAAAAAAAAAGAGAAAGAAAGCAAGCCATGGTTCAGCCATGCTGAATTTGATCACCCCAAGTCACGCCTACTCTACCTCCCTGAAGTCTCACCCCTTTACACAGCAGTCTCACTGGGATTCTTGATGACAATCCCGTTCTCAGTTTTCAACATCTACTGTGAGACTATTGGCCCTGAACAAATCCTGGGTTGGAATAGGCGGCGTTAGGCCAAGAGAATGAGACATGATCCCTGTCTCCAGAACTCACAGTCGTTGAGGAGAGCCTCATGTTCCCAGACAAATGAAACAGAGGGTGGCAACCTTGACAGCAAAGCATAGTGCCTCCTGCCTCAGCCCCAGGGACTCACTCAGTTCACGCAGTCTTTCACGCAGGCCTAGTGTACATGCAATTTGTCAGGCTCCTTGGAAACCCATACCAGTGATCATCACGGTCCTGATGCGGCCTCACTCAGTTCCTTCAAGACTGGTTTGGTTTCCTTTTCAAGCGGTTCTCCATTATGAGAAGTCCCAGAAATGTTGACTCATTCTTTGGTTTGGGAAGCAGTATGAAGGGCCTTCTGACAGTCACTCACATTCTTTCCTGGCCCATTCTCTTGATTCTCGACCAGCTGCCAGGTCACAGAAGCAGGGACGGATTCTTTGGGTTCATTGGCTTCAACTAGGATCACTTGGCTTCCTCGAGGGATCATTTCAGAATTCTTTGCAACAGTAATGGCTGTTTGAAGATTGTCACCTAGATGCCAAAGAAAGCAGACTTGCTTTGTAGAAACTTCTCAGCATCCAGAACTGAAATCTCCCTTCTCTGAGTGACGGTACTCTGTGGTTGATGTTCTTTGGGAGCATTTAACACTTTCTGCTTTTTTCCGTAATGTTTATCAAGTCTGTTTGTCCTTAGTGGTCGAACACGGTGTCCACATCTCCCTCCCATCATAGCATCATGTCCATGAACATCATGTATTTCCAAAACATGTAAAAAAGAGTAAATAAATGTTCAAGTACTTTACAACTAATCCTCAGGAGACTAACAATTTTCAGTGCTGAAGGTATAGCCCTGGTTTGATAACACAGACCAGTTCTTGGGATCTGGATTCCAATTAAGTAAAAAAAAAGAGAAAGAAAGCAAGCCATGGTTCAGCCATGCTGAATTTGATCACCCCAAGTCACGCCTACTCTACCTCCCTGAAGTCTCACCCCTTTACACAGCAGTCTCACTGGGATTCTTGATGACAATCCCGTTCTCAGTTTTCAACATCTACTGTGAGACTATTGGCCCTGAACAAATCCTGGGTTGGAATAGGCGGCGTTAGGCCAAGAGAATGAGACATGATCCCTGTCTCCAGAACTCACAGTCGTTGAGGAGAGCCTCATGTTCCCAGACAAATGAAACAGAGGGTGGCAACCTTGACAGCAAAGCATAGTGCCTCCTGCCTCAGCCCCAGGGACTCACTCAGTTCACGCAGTCTTTCACGCAGGCCTAGTGTACATGCAATTTGTCAGGCTCCTTGGAAACCCATACCAGTGATCATCACGGTCCTGATGCGGGCCTCACTCAGTTCCTTCAAGACTGGTTTGGTTTCCTTTTTCAAGCGGTTCTCCATTATGAGAAGTCCCAGAAATGTTAACTCTGACTCCACCTGCTCTCTTTGGATTTGGGAGAAAGTCAGTAGTATTAAAGTGTATCCGTATAGTCTCAACAGTTGTATTTATTTCTTCTTTTTAAAATATCTAAGTTTTATCAATGTCATACACGAACAGGTTTCAAAAATCAAGAACCCAGACGTTCTTACTAATGAAAACCAATAGCCTCTGTCTTCACTGCACCTTGCTCTTCTCCTTCCCAGAGGCAAACCACTTTTATATCATTTAGCTGGTTTTTGGTTTTTTTTCCCCAGTTTTTCAACTCAATTCTTTTAAAACAATGTGTTCAACTTTCAATTCTTCTGTTGGTTTTTAATATGTTTGGTAAGTCATATCTATTTTAAATTTGTAAATCTGTAAGCAGTTTAAAATTTGTATGCATATAAACTGAACTGTAAGCATGTATTTTTAAGTATTTGTAAGCATTTTAGTTTAGTAGACAGCTATTAAGGACATACGGCATACCAGAAATTATAGTAATCGTTGAATATGGAATCATTTATTTCAGCCTCCGTCTGTAACCCCCAGTAAATACATGAATGATATCGGCCAAGAATTTGAAGTGTTTTCAGAATTTGAAAGTGGAGGCTTGGAGTCTAACTGAGTTCCATTACTTATATGGGACTTCTCTAAAACCAAATCTTAGGTGTTTTTTAGAAAGCAAATTTGGGGACCAAATTTGACCCCCTGCTGCTCCTTTATCTGTCCAGAGTGGAGTTACGATTGCCAGGAGAGGAAGGAGGAGGAGAGGGAGTCCTAGGGAACCAACCTCTGTGCCTGCTCTCAGCTCATTGCCCATGTTCAGGGTCCTCAGTCTCACCCCTACCTTCCATAGCATGAGACATGTGAGAGTCTCATCCTCTCTGGGTTTTCTACAGGGTGACCCAACTTTCCGCCTACGCTCTCTCTCTCTCTGGCATGGTATAGGCTACAGCTTCTTCTATCCTGCTGACTCAGCTACCACTCTTCCAGTTACTTAACATCTTACAGAAATTTGTAGAAATCTCTCACTACATGTACTGCTTCTCTAGCTTTCTTTGATACTATTTCTTTTCTATCATGTTAGCAGGACTCAGGAGGGAAATGATCACATGGTCAGTAAACTTCTAGAGAAAGACCAGAACTGAATCTCTGAATGAGAAATAATTTACCCTTGGATAAGAATACATTGAAGAAACTTCTCTCTGGAGTAGAATGTAAGTAGTTACATCTTCCATTCAAAAGTTCAGTTCCTAAATCACTACCTTAGATCTTATATTAGGCACGTTGGTGAATATTTAGATAATCAGATATGAAGTTTGCCTTAGTGATCTCAGAGAATATTATAGGTCCCATTATTTAGCTTCATGAGTTTCTATTAAAAATTGGATTAATGCTCCCTTATTAACTAGAGCTGAAAGAAGGATTCTAAAATCTTCTCACCAATTTATTCTATTTTGGATCTCTTTTATGACTCTTCCCTTGTTCACTGCTTCAGGCAAGTAGGCCTCTCAGAATTCTGCAACATTCTAGCAGAATTCTGTGTCAAGGCCTTTGTATCCACTGTTCCTACTGCCTGCAATGCTCTACTCTGCATACCTGCAAGCCTGACTCCTCAACTTTACTCAAATCTCGGTTCAAGGGTTGCTTCCTCAAAGGACTTCTCTGATCACCCGCATTTAAAACGCTACCCTATTGTCATTTTTCAAATCCTGGCAACCTGTTTTATCTTTTTTCCTTCGGTGTTTTTATCACTGCTTGACAATATGTTATAGATTAACTTTATTGCTTGTTTCCTCCAACTAAGATATAAGCTTTACAAAGGCAAGGATTTTATTTTTTGTTCTTCTGAATCCTAAGGCTTTACAAGAAAGGGTGACCTACCTTCTGGGCATGAGTCAAAACTAGCTCATTGCCCATGTTCAGGGTCCTCAGTCTCACCCCTACCTTCCATAGCATGAGACATGTGAGAGTCTCATCCTCTCTGGGTTTTCTACAGGGTGACCCAACTTTCCGCCTACGCTCTCTCTCTCTGGCATGGTATAGGCTACAGCTTCTTCTATCCTGCTGACTCAGCTACCACTCTTCCAGTTACTTAACATCTTACAGAAATTTGTAGAAATCTCTCACTACATGTACTGCTTCTCTAGCTTTCTTTGATACTATTTCTTTTCTATCATGTTAGCAGGACTCAGGAGGGAAATGATCACATGGTCAGTAAACTTCTAGAGAAAGACCAGAACTGAATCTCTGAATGAGAAATAATTTACCCTTGGATAAGAATACATTGAAGAAACTTCTCTCTGGAGTAGAATGTAAGTAGTTACATCTTCCATTCAAAAGTTCAGTTCCTAAATCACTACCTTAGATCTTATATTAGGCACGTTGGTGAATATTTAGATAATCAGATATGAAGTTTGCCTTAGTGATCTCAGAGAATATTATAGGTCCCATTATTTAGCTTCATGAGTTTCTATTAAAAATTGGATTAATGCTCCCTTATTAACTAGAGCTGAAAGAAGGATTCTAAAATCTTCTCACCAATTTATTCTATTTTGGATCTCTTTTATGACTCTTCCCTTGTTCACTGCTTCAGGCAAGTAGGCCTCTCAGAATTCTGCAACATTCTAGCAGAATTCTGTGTCAAGGCCTTTGTATCCACTGTTCCTACTGCCTGCAATGCTCTACTCTGCATACCTGCAAGCCTGACTCCTCAACTTTACTCAAATCTCGGTTCAAGGGTTGCTTCCTCAAAGGACTTCTCTGATCACCCGCATTTAAAACGCTACCCTATTGTCATTTTTAAAATCCTGTTAACCTGTTTCATTTTTTTTCCTTCAGTGTTTTTATCACTGCTTGACAATATGTTATAGATTAACTTTATTGCTTGTTTCCTCCAACTAAGATATAAGCTTTACAAAGGCAAGGATTTTATTTTGTTTTCTTCTGAATCCTCAGAGCTTTGAGGGACATCTAATGCACAGCTAAGTTCAATAGAAATGGGCTGAACTCATGAAAGGATGAGTCTTGTCAGGTGTATCTTCTGCTTTTATTTGGTCTTTTTTTCCTAAGTCATCCTAAGAAACTTTTCTACTTTTCCTTTATGATACCAGGTTTTTATACATTTTTAATTTTCCTAATTAGAAGTCTTTGCTAGATATAATTTGACTTAAAAAGTCAAAACCCTATTATTTTACCCTGTTTGAAAATAATAACTGTATTCTAGGAAGTATGATAAATAGGCTCCTCATATTCTTTGGGAAAACCTGAGATGGCTGGAAATCTAGCACATTTATCCTCATTTTTATTGTTTTTGCTGTATTTATAATAATATCTACCTCACTGATAGCTTTTAAATGAGAATATCACAGTTGCATTTATATATAGCAGCTTGGTAGTGGCTACATTCCACTTCCAGCAACATAAATCTTTACTCATAATCTTAACTTTCATTATTAAAATTTATTTCTTGAAAAATTACAAAATCCTGTGTGCTATGAATCTTTATGTTTGCTCAAGAGTAGCTATTGTCTTGAATGTTAAACCTGAGAGTACCATTCATATATTTCAAAATGAGCTTTGTGATTCTATTTAGAAGATTAAAATGTCATGACTGAAAGGCTCATTAGAGAGCATCCAATCCCACATTTTATAGTTGGGGGAAGGAAATAGACAAAGTGTAAGAAAGGGATGGTTTTTTAATTATTGAAATTATAGATTAGTAAAAGTAAAGGGAATGGGGCTTAGTTTACTGCAGAATTCTGTGTCAAGGCCTTTGTATCCACTGTTCCTACTGCCTGCAATGCTCTACTCTGCATACCTGCAAGCCTGACTCCTCAACTTTACTCAAATCTCGGTTCAAGGGTTGCTTCCTCAAAGGACTTCTCTGATCACCCGCATTTAAAACGCTACCCTATTGTCATTTTTAAAATCCTGTTAACCTGTTTCTTTTTTTCCTTCAGTGTTTTTATCACTGCTTGACAATATGTTATAGATTAACTTTATTGCTTGTTTCCTCCAACTAAGATATAAGCTTTACAAAGGCAAGGATTTTATTTTGTTTTCTTCTGAATCCTCAGAGCTTTGAGGGACATCTAATGCACAGCTAAGTTCAATAGAAATGGGCTGAACTCATGAAAGGATGAGTCTTGTCAGGTGTATCTTCTGCTTTTATTTGGTCTTTTTTTCCTAAGTCATCCTAAGAAACTTTTCTACTTTTCCTTTATGATACCAGGTTTTTATACATTTTTAATTTTCCTAATTAGAAGTCTTTGCTAGATATAATTTGACTTAAAAAGTCAAAACCCTATTATTTTACCCTGTTTGAAAATAATAACTGTATTCTAGGAAGTATGATAAATAGGCTCCTCATATTCTTTGGGAAAACCTGAGATGGCTGGAAATCTAGCACATTTATCCTCATTTTTATTGTTTTTGCTGTATTTATAATAATATCTACCTCACTGATAGCTTTTAAATGAGAATATCACAGTTGCATTTATATATAGCAGCTTGGTAGTGGCTACATTCCACTTCCAGCAACATAAATCTTTACTCATAATCTTAACTTTCATTATTAAAATTTATTTCTTGAAAAATTACAAAATCCTGTGTGCTATGAATCTTTATGTTTGCTCAAGAGTAGCTATTGTCTTGAATGTTAAACCTGAGAGTACCATTCATATATTTCAAAATGAGCTTTGTGATTCTATTTAGAAGATTAAAATGTCATGACTGAAAGGCTCATTAGAGAGCATCCAATCCCACATTTTATAGTTGGGGGAAGGAAATAGACAAAGTGTAAGAAAGGGATGGTGATTATTGATTATATTAGAGTAGATGGGCTTAGATTAATAGTAACCTAGACTTAGCTAAATAGTAACAAGGGACATCTATGCAGAGGGACTAATAATTGTATATAAGTGAGGATCTCTCTATCAGCAACAACATCAAAGAGTAACACATGTGATTTGTTATTCAGTTTGCCACACTATTTCTTCACTCGCTTTCATAAATGATTCAGAAACAACCTTAAAAACTGTGAAAGTTTGAAAGAAAAAAACAATCTACTGATTACTGTCTACTGAGAACAATTTATTCCTTGAATATAATGGAGAATACTGAATTCTATTTCATATAAGGAACTCAATTTGCACTCATTCTTCTTCCAGCTTGGAAGGGGGTATACTACAGATTATTGAAAGATATCAAGTCTAAAGATTTCTGGAGGTCATTCAAAGTACTGACTGTATTCTCTCTACCTCTCTGTCTGGGGGACCCTCATTCAGCCAGCCACGTGATGCTCCAAGGTTGAAGGGACTGTTTGTTTTGGATGGGATGATGGAATGCAGGGCAGAGATAACTCAGTGACTCCTGAGGGTTAGGACATCTCAGCCATCATCCTGTTTCATCATCAGCCAGCGCAGTGAGCTGAGCAAGTCCTCCCCAGTATGGCTTAGAGTTGCCCCTCTCTAAAGCAAGGGGCGAGATGAGTGATTCTCCATCTCTAAGAGGTATCCTGGTGATTTGACTTCCACTTCCAGCAATGAGAATATCACAGTTGCATTTATATATAGCAGCTTGGTAGTGGCTACATTCCACTTCCAGCAACATAAATCTTTACTCATAATCTTAACTTTCATTATTAAAATTTATTTCTTGAAAAATTACAAAATCCTGTGTGCTATGAATCTTTATGTTTGCTCAAGAGTAGCTATTGTCTTGAATGTTAAACCTGAGAGTACCATTCATATATTTCAAAATGAGCTTTGTGATTCTATTTAGAAGATTAAAATGTCATGACTGAAAGGCTCATTAGAGAGCATCCAATCCCACATTTTATAGTTGGGGGAAGGAAATAGACAAAGTGTAAGAAAGGGATGGTGATTATTGATTATATTAGAGTAGATGGGCTTAGATTAATAGTAACCTAGACTTAGCTAAATAGTAACAAGGGACATCTATGCAGAGGGACTAATAATTGTATATAAGTGAGGATCTCTCTATCAGCAACAACATCAAAGAGTAACACATGTGATTTGTTATTCAGTTTGCCACACTATTTCTTCACTCGCTTTCATAAATGATTCAGAAACAACCTTAAAAACTGTGAAAGTTTGAAAGAAAAAAACAATCTACTGATTACTGTCTACTGAGAACAATTTATTCCTTGAATATAATGGAGAATACTGAATTCTATTTCATATAAGGAACTCAATTTGCACTCATTCTTCTTCCAGCTTGGAAGGGGGTATACTACAGATTATTGAAAGATATCAAGTCTAAAGATTTCTGGAGGTCATTCAAAGTACTGACTGTATTCTCTCTACCTCTCTGTCTGGGGGACCCTCATTCAGCCAGCCACGTGATGCTCCAAGGTTGAAGGGACTGTTTGTTTTGGATGGGATGATGGAATGCAGGGCAGAGATAACTCAGTGACTCCTGAGGGTTAGGACATCTCAGCCATCATCCTGTTTCATCATCAGCCAGCGCAGTGAGCTGAGCAAGTCCTCCCCAGTATGGCTTAGAGTTGCCCCTCTCTAAAGCAAGGGGCTAGATGAGTGATTCTCCATCTCTAAGAGGTATCCTGGTGATTTGACTTCCACCCATCCATCTCCAGGGCTCGCTATTTTCATGCACACACAGAGCCCACCCTGGTGTCAATTTTTAGGCTCCCTACCTGGTTAAACTCTCCACTTCTGAAAACTTCTCCATCTTCAAGACTTTATGGGCAAGGGCAATGACACGGAAGCCCTGCATTGTGTAGTTTCTTAGCTCCTTTGGGAAATTCTCGGGCACTGCCAGGAGAGAAACGACAGGTAAATGCAGGTCCCAGTAAAAGTGGCTCAGTTCCTAAGCAACAGTCTGGGATGCAGTCACTGGACCTTGGTTTAGCTTTCCCTCCATAACAATGCTTTAACAGAAACATGACAGGGATTGCACTGGAGGTCCAGTGTTTAAGACTTCACCTTCCATTGTCAGGAGGTAGGTGTGGGTTCGATCCCTGATCTGAGAGCTAAGATGCCAAATTCCTTGCAGCCAAAAAAACTGAAACATGAAACAGAGGCAATACTGTAGCAAATTCAACAAAGACTTTAAAAATGATCCACAGCCACAAAAAAAAAAAAAAAAAATTAAAAAAATAGAAACACTACAACTTCAGTTAAAGACCACAAACAACTCCGTCAGAAATAGATGACTACCATCATTTGTTTCTGTTAGAGTAAAAGTTAATAAATACCTAAGATGTGCTGGTCATCAACTGAGTGCTACATACACTGACGGAGGTCAGTAAAGACAGACCTCGGGAGTATCTCCCCAGATGAAATGAGGTACCAATGAGTCTCTAGATCAGGAGCCAACAAACTGCAGGCCACATCTAGCCCTTTGCTTGCTTTTGTAAATAAGGTTTTATTGGAACACAACCATGCCCATTTGTTTATCATCTATGGCTGCTTTCAGGTTACAGTGGCAGAGGTGAGCCGTCAGGACAGAGATGGGGTAGCCTGCAAAACCTACACTGTGTATTACTTGGCTCTTGGCAGAAAAGTTGGCCCGTTTAGATTATAGATGACACATTGACAAACTTTGTGTATTTTGACAGAGTAACCATAACTAGAGTTAATATATCTATAAAATCTGGGGCTTCCCTAGTGGTCCAGTGGATAAAGAGTCTGCCTTGCAGTGCAAGGGACACCGGTTCGATCCCTGGCCTGGGAAGATCCCATGTGCTGCAGAGTGGCTGCACCAGTGTGTCTAACTAAGAGCCAGTGCTTTGGAGTGCATGTGCCCAGAGCCAGTGCTTTGCAACGAGAGAGGCCACTGCAATGGGAGGCCCACACAGGCCAAAGAACAAACATGGATGAAAATAAATAAATGAAAGACCAATAAAAAAGTGGCCAAAAAATTAAAAAATATATATATCTATAAAATCTGTATGGTTTATGTATACATGGTTATATAAAGATATTAGGAAGAAGAAGATTATAATGAAAAGCATGGTGGTTTTGGTTCTGGTCTCTACTATGCTGACAACTGGCCTCCTGACTTTGGGCATATTAAGTCTCTCTTTGCCTCTCAATTTTTTTCATCCCTAAAATGAGGAGGTTATAGATCTCTGTGTTCCCATTCAGCACAGTCTTTCTCTTTTCTAAAAGATCAATAATTCTGGAGGTGAGGATCTATTTCAAGGAAGCTCCTACCTCTCAATTTCTTAAATATAGGAAGAAAAAATCACTCAGTATGATATTAGCATTTGTCAGGATCAGAAGTTGGGACAATAAAAAGAATTAGAAGAGTGACCTGACAAATAAGGGGTGGCAAATGATACCTAAAAAAAATAAAAGCCTAATATAGACCAACAATCTGTAAAGGACAGAGATAATGGGACCTCTGAGGAAGACCAAAGTCAGAAAAATGGGGAATTCTAAAAAAAAAAAATGACTCAAGTAGAGAGAGAAGTTTGCCAAAACTTAGAATTCTGTGCAGAAGCTGATGGCTATCAGCAATTGCAAAGAAAATATAGACAAAAATCAGAAGGAAAAAAGTACAATTTTATCCAAATGAACTCATTTAAATGCAGCAATATTCCTACAGATTTGAACTGCAGCTTAGAGAGTGTATGTTTATAAGACCAAGAAACAATACAAATCAGCTCAAAATCTGGCCAAGAATGATGAAACTGCTGTGAAAATGATCAGTTACCTTGCTCTAATACCATCTAATTTACTCTAATCACTTTTTTTTTTCCTGAAAGATTTATCGTTTTTATATTCTCCTCCCACTGATCTGTCTGAGACACCATAAGTGGTTCTAGTTCCTGGGAGGGGACGAAGAATTCCTGTCTGCAAAATAAATCTGGTGTTCAGACCTGTCTCTTTGGTTCCCTCTGAATGTTTCACATTCTCACCATCCCTCGTCCTCTGACCCCTGTGTAGCTTCCTGATCTGTCCTGATACTTGCTTCACACCTCCTTCTCCAATGCCGCATTGTGGTTGGGCTTTGTTTCTCTGCTTTGCAATGATCGCCTCTGCCTTACCAGATCTGCCGGGCCTACTTCTCACTTACAGGGAAAACTACTATGTTCACCTTCATTGATTTAGGCTGGTTTTCTGTGTGTTTGACTTTTTATGTATGTTTACCTCCTGAAAAGGGTAAGTGGCAGTTAGTACCTGTTTCAGATCTGCAGAACTTAGCCAGCATCTCCGGGGCGCCCTTCATGTAGACATGGAGGTGATCCTCCCCCACCAGCTGTGCCACCACGGACATCCTCTGCAGGCTGGAGGAAAATGGGAACTGGCGGAGGATGGCAATGGCCTTCACGGGACTCTGAGGACACCGAGAGGAGGCAGCTTAAGAAGCTATGAAGTGAGATTTAGCAGATGCACACCAACAAATGAGCTTTATTCTGCAGTGAACCCAGAAGCTTGCATCATACCAGACATAATGTGGTATGTTGTCACAACATTAATATTTTTCTAGCTTCCTCCAAGGCGATTCCCTCACCAAGTTGTCTGGTCTACAATGCCCGTCCCCTTGGCTGCCTGGAGAAATCTCAACCATCTTTCAGGCCAAGCTCACAGGTCACTTCCTCTGAGATACATCTCTCCCAGAAGCACTATTCACTCCCACCTCTGGGCTCCTGCTGCTCTTTTTTTAGCCTTTATTCTAGCACTTGGCACATTCTATTGCATTTATTTGTACCTGTATTGATTTTTCTATCAGCCTATGTATTCCTCCAGCACAGAGAACAGTGTGTCTAGTTTTGAAATCACTTTATCTCTTAGCACCTAGCATGGGGTTAGAGTATACATAGGTATTCCATAAGTGTTTGTTGAATAAATTAATGGACAAGTTCAGGGATGAAGGAATGAGCAAACCTACTATAGATACTGTTTGGATAAGACAAAATGATAGGAATATAAAAATATAGAAAGACCATGGTAATTTACCAGTTATAAGGGGAAATACGTCTATAATGTAAAGAAGCAAATAATACCTGACTGGCTTTTGGTCCTGGCTTTATTATGTTTGAATTTGATATCCCAAATTCACAGTAGTCTGCATTGCAATCTTCCATTATCTGTTTTAAAATGAAAACATTCATAAGATTCCTTAGAGAAAAGTAAGAAGAAAGAAATACCTCTCATTTGTACTTTAATCTTTTCAAAGCCTCTTTCCCAATTTTTTCTCTTCTATACCAATTATTTTAATACCATCATTGTCAAATTTTTGTTGTGCTGATTCATATTAATGATCTTATTGTAAAATGTCAAAAATCCAGAATTATTGTGACTACATTTTAAGTAGTTACTGGTATGTGTATGTGCTGAGTCACGTCTGACTCTTTCAGACCCCATGAACTGTAACCTGCCAGGTTCATTCTCCATGGGATTTTCCAGGAAAGAATACTGGAGTGGGTTGCCATTTCCTTTTCCAGAGCATCTTCCTGAACCCGCTACTGAACCCGTGGCTCCTGCAATTTCTGTACTGGCAGGTGGATTCTTACCACTGAACCACGTGGGAAGCCCATAATAATCGATGCAGGAAACGTTAACAGCATCCCACTGGCTGTTTCTAAAATGCATGCCTTATAAATGGATGAAGGTGGAGATCTACTTTCCAGTGTATCTGGGCACATGAGCTCCCAGATGACAGAAGTTTGAGTCTTGAGATAAACATGAAACTACTTCTTACGCTGTCTATCTATTCTATTAGCCTAATTGGTTAGCTAGAGAGTTACAAATCAGCTGCTGGCAAATTATAAAGCAAATTTGAAAATAGTTTGTATTCTTTGTACGCTACGATAGTATAAGTTATACTATCTGAAGAACCAATATTTAACTAAAATACAGGAAAGGCAGTCAGATAAATAAATAGTAGGAGCCAGAAAATAGGAGATAACATCTGGTCTCTGCTCTATCACTTACTTGTTCAACCTTGGGGAAATCACTTTGTTTTTCCAAATATCAATTTCTTCTGAAAAATATTATGACACCCCTTCTGGTGCTGATAGTCTTAGAGTTTGTAAGGACATTTTCCTTCCCCCTTATGTTTACTGAAAGTTTCTTAATAACAAAAAGATACTTAACTAGAGACCCTTTTCATCCAGCTTTTGCACACCTTTTCCTTAAACCACATACCTTCGAAATTTCTTCCATTATCTGTTTTAAAATGAAAACATTCATAAGATTCCTTAGAGAAAAGTAAGAAGAAAGAAATACCTCTCATTTGTACTTTAATCTTTTCAAAGCCTCTTTCCCAATTTTTTCTCTTCTATACCAATTATTTTAATACCATCATTGTCAAATTTTTGTTGTGCTGATTCATATTAATGATCTTATTGTAAAATGTCAAAAATCCAGAATTATTGTGACTACATTTTAAGTAGTTACTGGTATGTGTATGTGCTGAGTCACGTCTGACTCTTTCAGACCCCATGAACTGTAACCTGCCAGGTTCATTCTCCATGGGATTTTCCAGGAAAGAATACTGGAGTGGGTTGCCATTTCCTTTTCCAGAGCATCTTCCCTGACCCCGTGACTGAACCCGTGTCTCCTGCAATTCCTGTACTGGCAGGTGGATTCTTACCACTGAACCACTTGGGAAGCCCATAATAATTGATGCAGGAAACGTTAACAGCATCCCACTGGCTGTTTCTAAAATGCATGCCTTATAAATGGATGAAGGTGGAGATCTACTTTCCAGTGTATCTGGGCACATGAGCTCCCAGATGACAGAAGTTTGAGTCTTGAGATAAACATGAAACTACTTCTTACGCTGTCTATCTATTCTATTAGCCTAATTGGTTAGCTAGAGAGTTACAAATCAGCTGCTGGCAAATTAGAAAGCAAATTTGAAAATAGTTTGTATTCTTTGTACGCTACGATAGTATAAGTTATACTATCTGAAGAACCAATATTTAACTAAAATACAGGAAAGGCAGTCAGATAAATAAATAGTAGGAGCCAGAAAATAGGAGATAACATCTGGTCTCTGCTCTATCACTTACTTGTTCAACCTTGGGGAAATCACTTTGTTTTTCCAAATATCAATTTCTTCTGAAAAATATTATGACACCCCTTCTGGTGCTGATAGTCTTAGAGTTTGTAAGGACATTTTCCTTCCCCCTTATGTTTACTGAAAGTTTCTTAATAACAAAAAGATACTTAACTAGAGACCCTTTCTCATCCAGCTTTTGCACACCTTTTCCCTTAAACTCAAGGAAAAATCTTGTACTATTATTCTTTCTTACAGGGCTGCTACTAAAGATTTATGTCCCCACATAAGACCCCAACTGATATGTCATTTGTATAAAGAGATAAAACCTTCCTTTTTAGAGAAGGGAAAGCAGTGTCAGAATCACAATCAAAGTCATGTTGAGCAATAAGGATCGTGTACAACTCCTCACTGCGTCAGCACTAGCAATGCTGGTAAGGATGTTGGCTGCTGCTTGCTTATAATAATTACACTGATTTCTCTTCATTAAGATTCATGAAAGTGATTTCTGTCTTATCTTTATATTGTGAATAAAAAAGACTGCCTTCCATATCAGCAAACAAAGGATGCTGCCGCCATCATGCCATCACATTACAACCATCTGGATGCCGAATCCTGAGGGAAGTCAGGCTGGAAACTCTGCCCACCACTGCAGCCACCTCCAACAGTGCACCCTGAAGAGACTCAGGATGCTTGTCGGCTTAGCGGTAAAGAACCTGCCTGACAATGCAGGAAATGCAGGAGACCCAGGTTCAATGCCAGGCCAGGAAATGGCAATCTGCTCTGGTATTCTTGTCTGGAAAGTCCCATGGACAGAAGAGCCTGGTGGTCTATAGTCCATGGGGTGGTAAAGAGTCAGACAAAACTGAGCACACAAGATGTCCAGGTGTTCTTTAAGTCCCTGCAATTATTTACTTACAAGGATGAACTAAGATGCAGTTTGAAAAATAGTTTGTATTCTTTTACGCTACGATAGTATAAGTTATACTATCTGAAGAACCAATATTTAACTAAAATACAGGAAAGGCAGTCAGATAAATAAATAGTAGGAGCCAGAAAATAGGAGATAACATCTGGTCTCTGCTCTATCACTTACTTGTTCAACCTTGGGGAAATCACTTTGTTTTTCCAAATATCAATTTCTTCTGAAAAATATTATGACACCCCTTCTGGTGCTGATAGTCTTAGAGTTTGTAAGGACATTTTCCTTCCCCTTATGTTTACTGAAAGTTTCTTAATAACAAAAGATACTTAACTAGAGACCCTTTCTCATCCAGCTTTTGCACACCTTTTCCCTTAAACTCAAGGAAAAATCTTGTACTATTATTCTTTCTTACAGGGCTGCTACTAAAGATTTATGTCCCCACATAAGACCCCAACTGATATGTCATTTGTATAAAGAGATAAAACCTTCCTTTTTAGAGAAGGGAAAGCAGTGTCAGAATCACAATCAAAGTCATGTTGAGCAATAAGGATCGTGTACAACTCCTCACTGCGTCAGCACTAGCAATGCTGGTAAGGATGTTGGCTGCTGCTTGCTTATAATAATTACACTGATTTCTCTTCATTAAGATTCATGAAAGTGATTTCTGTCTTATCTTTATATTGTGAATAAAAAAGACTGCCTTCCATATCAGCAAACAAAGGATGCTGCCGCCATCATGCCATCACATTACAACCATCTGGATGCCGAATCCTGAGGGAAGTCAGGCTGGAAACTCTGCCCACCACTGCAGCCACCTCCAACAGTGCACCCTGAAGAGACTCAGGATGCTTGTCGGCTTAGCGGTAAAGAACCTGCCTGACAATGCAGGAAATGCAGGAGACCCAGGTTCAATGCCAGGCCAGGAAATGGCAATCTGCTCTGGTATTCTTGTCTGGAAAGTCCCATGGACAGAAGAGCCTGGTGGTCTATAGTCCATGGGGTGGTAAAGAGTCAGACAAAACTGAGCACACAAGATGTCCAGGTGTTCTTTAAGTCCCTGCAATTATTTACTACAACGATGTAGTTAACTAAGGAATGAACAACTGAACACCTGCCATTGTTTGGGCACTTTACAATGCTTGGCCCCTTCGGGCTCACAGGCTCAAAGCTCCAGGAGTGAAGCATTGTTATCCAAATGCACAGATGAGATTATGATTCAGAATCTTCCTTCTGGATGTGGGGTCAAAAAGCTAGAGAGTGGTGAAGTCGAGAAGTTTCTCCACCATGTTATGACCGTTGCCAGGAGGATCTTAGATCCTTCAGCTGTCATTCATACTCAGCTCAGGAAATTGAACCCACTGGATTGAGGAACCTCCATTTTGTGTCAAGACCTATCACTGGGTCCGGAAGATCTCCTGGAGAAGGGAATAGCAACCCACTCCAGTATTCTTGCCCAGAAAATTCCATGGACAGAGGAGCCTGGTGGGTTACAGTCCATGGGGTTGCAAAGAGTTGGACGCAACTGAGTCCACAACTAACAACTAACACTTTCTAGAGCTATACTGTCTATTAATAATACAGCAGCTACCAGTCACTTGTGGCTATTTAAATTAATTAACAATAAAAACTGAAAATTTAATTTCTAAGTTACATACCTGCTGTTTGAATGCCCAATAGTCATCACAGCTAGTAGTTATTCTGTTTATAGCACTGCTTTAGACTAGTGTTTCTCCAAGGGTGTTTTGTACCATGTTTTGGCCAACCAAGGTTTTTGTGGTGAAATAGATTTAGTAAATGCATATTCTATTCTCTTTTGAATATTTGCAATGTACCACAGTATATTAATAACAAAGAAATCCTATAGTCAAGAAATCAAATGATCTTTGTTTAAACATCAGTTCCCAAATTTATTTGATCATGGACCCCTATTTCATGTTGCAAACATTTACAGAGTTTTTGAGCAGACATTGGGAAATTCAGGTAGGATTAGACTTTCCTTCACTTACTTGCTATGAATCTTCTCTGGGCTTCACCCAAAGTCAGAGAAACCTAGGAACTCTCAATAAGTACTGAATATTTTTTCACAGTTTCCTCATTCAGTTGAACCAAGAAATAATCACCTTACCCAAGCAGTGCCCTCAAACATTTTGAGGTCCAGCGGGTCTCCCTGGATGATCCCGTCAAGGAGGATGAGAGAGTGGCAGCTGGCCATGGCTGCACACAGAGGGCCCCAGGGCAGAACCGTGCCTGAGGCAAAGCTGTGGACTTCCTTGAAACTGGTAGAATAGATACTTAGTAAGTTAAGATCTTCAACAAAATCATTTTGCACACATTTTCCTTAAATTTTATGACATAAGCTTCACTAATTTAAAACCTTTACTAGCCTTTTAAGTTCCCAAGGATCTTAGATCCTTCAGCTGTCATTCATACTCAGCTCAGGAAATTGAACCCACTGGATTGAGGAACCTCCATTTTGTGTCAAGACCTATCACTGGGTCCGGAAGATCTCCTGGAGAAGGGAATAGCAACCCACTCCAGTATTCTTGCCCAGAAAATTCCATGGACAGAGGAGCCTGGTGGGCTACAGTCCATGGGGTTGCAAAGAGTTGGACGCAACTGAGTCCACAACTAACAACTAACACTTTCTAGAGCTATACTGTCTATTAATAATACAGCAGCTACCAGTCACTTGTGGCTATTTAAATTAATTAACAATAAAAACTGAAAATTTAATTTCTAAGTTACATACCTGCTGTTTGAATGCCCAATAGTCATCACAGCTAGTAGTTATTCTGTTTATAGCACTGCTTTAGACTAGTGTTTCTCCAAGGGTGTTTTGTACCATGTTTTGGCCAACCAAGGTTTTTGTGGTGAAATAGATTTAGTAAATGCATATTCTATTCTCTTTTGAATATTTGCAATGTACCACAGTATATTAATAACAAAGAAATCCTATAGTCAAGAAATCAAATGATCTTTGTTTAAACATCAGTTCCCAAATTTATTTGATCATGGACCCCTATTTCATGTTGCAAACATTTACAGAGTTTTTGAGCAGACATTGGGAAATTCAGGTAGGATTAGACTTTCCTTCACTTACTTGCTATGAATCTTCTCTGGGCTTCACCCAAAGTCAGAGAAACCTAGGAGCTCTCAATAAGTACTGAATATTTTTTCACAGTTTCCTCATTCAGTTGAACCAAGAAATAATCACCTTACCCAAGCAGTGCCCTCAAACATTTTGAGGTCCAGCGGGTCTCCCTGGATGATCCCGTCAAGGAGGATGAGAGAGTGGCAGCTGGCCATGGCTGCACACAGAGGGCCCCAGGGCAGAACCGTGCCTGAGGCAAAGCTGTGGACTTCCTTGAAACTGGTAGAATAGATACTTAGTAAGTTAAGATCTTCAACAAAATCATTTTGCACACATTTTCCCTTAAATTTTATGACATAAGCTTCACTAATACCTCTCTGCTCAAAACCTTCACTAGCTCCTTCATGCCTTGTAGGATAATCTCCCAGTATTTGGGTATAATCACAGGGCCTTTTGTCAGGTTATCTGGTGGCCCACATGGTGGCAGTGTTGTGGGAAGGCTCAGAGCTGACACCTACAAACTGCAGAGTTGCTTCCAGAAATTTCCCCCACCCAGGCAAAAAATCTCCAGGCCAATGGGGCAGCAGGAATCAAAAGGATAGAAAGGCATCTCCACTCTGACTGAGCATCTCTCACTCCTTTCTTTTCCAAGTAAAGGCAGGCATGAGTGGGGGACAACCCTCGTGGTCCAGTGGATTGATTCTACCCTTCCAACCCAGGGGACATGGGTTTGATCCCTGGTTGGGGATCTAAGATCCCACATGATGTGTGGCATAACCCTCCCTCCCAATCAATAAATTCCCAGGTGGTGCTAATGATAAAAAACAAAAAAAACAACAACAACAACAAAAAACAAAACACCACACCCACTTGCCAACGCAGGTAGACATAAGAGATGTGGGTTCAATCCCTGGGTTGGGAAGATCCCTGGAAGAGGGCACAGAAACCCACTCCAGTATTCTTGCCTGAAGAATCCCATAGCTAGAGGAGCCTGATGGTCTATGGTCATAGGGTTACAAAGAGTTGGACACAACTGAAGTGACTTAGCACATATGCACACATTAAAAATTAATACAATAAACAACAACAAAAAGGCAGACATGAATTCAAATAGCTCTCACTAATCAGCCCTTTGGCTTTCACCCCTATTTCTTAAAACGTCTGACATGAACACCCAGTCTCGAAAACTCATTTCCCTATTTGATAGTAGACCTTCTCTCCTTGCATCTTAGAGCTGAATTAAAGCTGCATCCAGGGTTTCTACTCTCCTCAAAGTCTCAGAGTACTAGGGGTAAAGGAGGGGGAGAAGGAGTAGAAACTGCAACCCACTTCAGTATTCTTGCTGGAAAATTCCATGGACAGAGGAGCCTGGTGGATTACAGTCCATGGGGTTGCAAAGAGTCAGACATGATTGAGCACACATGCTTTCCCCTTTCACTGCTCTGGTCAGCAGAGGCCTTGCCTGTATGGACCCAAACCTAGTCTGTGCCTCTGAGTAGCCAGAAGCAGATAGGAATAGGAGCCCAGGTAGTTCACTGACACCCATCCCTGGAACCTTCTGCAATGTCACACTGCCTGACTGCTGTTCCCTTGTGCCACAGACTGTATCTGGGACCCCATTACCATCATGGAGAGCTTCTGCATGACTCCTCAATGACAGTGGCCTCAGCCACTGTTTGGAACAGATGGGGTACCCAGAGCTCAAGAGCAGACACATCTCCACTGTCACTGAGCAGGAAGGTCCCATCCCTGCAGATAAGGGCGTGTGAGGGCACTCTTTGAGGATGGACACTCTGTTCTGTCTTTAGCTCTGTTTAGGGGATAACATTTATGTGGTTGCCCTCTCTGCTCCCTGTTGTTGCTTTCAGTTGCTCAGTTCTTTGCAATCCTATGGACTGCAGCAGGCCAGGCTTCCTTGTCCTTCACCATCTCCCAGAGTTTGCTCAAACTCATGTCCCTTGACTCGGTGATGCCATTCCATAATCTCATCCTCTGTCACCCCATACTGCTCCTGCCCTCAATCTTTCTCAGCATCAGGGTTTTTTCCAATGAATTGGTTCTTCACATCAAGTGGCCAAAGTATTAGAGCTTCAGCTTCAGCTCTGTGCTCCAGAGCCAGCTTTTAAATCACGTCTATAAAAATTCTAGCCATATTCCCTTCAAAATCCATCTTATACGCTATCTCCTCCAGGTGGTATTCCTTGATCCATTTATTTTCAAAATAAATTTCTACCTATTTCTTAAAACGTCTGACATGAACACCCAGTCTCGAAAACTCATTTCCCTATTTGATAGTAGACCTTCTCTCCTTGCATCTTAGAGCTGAATTAAAGCTGCATCCAGGGTTTCTACTCTCCTCAAAGTCTCAGAGTACTAGGGGTAAAGGAGGGGGAGAAGGAGTAGAAACTGCAACCCACTTCAGTATTCTTGCTGGAAAATTCCATGGACAGAGGAGCCTGGTGGATTACAGTCCATGGGGTTGCAAAGAGTCAGACATGATTGAGCACACATGCTTTCCCCTTTCACTGCTCTGGTCAGCAGAGGCCTTGCCTGTATGGACCCAAACCTAGTCTGTGCCTCTGAGTAGCCAGAAGCAGATAGGAATAGGAGCCCAGGTAGTTCACTGACACCCATCCCTGGAACCTTCTGCAATGTCACACTGCCTGACTGCTGTTCCCTTGTGCCACAGACTGTATCTGGGACCCCATTACCATCATGGAGAGCTTCTGCATGACTCCTCAATGACAGTGGCCTCAGCCACTGTTTGGAACCCAGATGGGGTACCCAGAGCTCAAGAGCAGACACATCTCCACTGTCACTGAGCAGGAAGGTCCCATCCCTGCAGATAAGGGCGTGTGAGGGCACTCTTTGAGGATGGACACTCTGTTCTGTCTTTAGCTCTGTTTAGGGGATAACATTTATGTGGTTGCCCTCTCTGCTCCCTGTTGTTGCTTTCAGTTGCTCAGTTCTTTGCAATCCTATGGACTGCAGCAGGCCAGGCTTCCTTGTCCTTCACCATCTCCCAGAGTTTGCTCAAACTCATGTCCCTTGACTCGGTGATGCCATTCCATAATCTCATCCTCTGTCACCCCATACTGCTCCTGCCCTCAATCTTTCTCAGCATCAGGGTTTTTTCCAATGAATTGGTTCTTCACATCAAGTGGCCAAAGTATTAGAGCTTCAGCTTCAGCTCTGTGCTCCAGAGCCAGCTTTTAAATCACGTCTATAAAAATTCTAGCCATATTCCCTTCAAAATCCATCTTATACGCTATCTCCTCCAGGTGGTATTCCTTGATCCATTTATTTTCAAAATAAATTTCTACCTTTTACCCACTATGTTATAAAACTCAGGGCTGTTTCTTTAATCAAGGAATCATTATTATGTCTTCTTCTCTATCATGATAACTGTGTCTTAATCATCATTCTTTTTCCTGCCTTTGTGGCACACTGAAGGCGGGTCCACTTGTACCTTTCATCTCACTAAAGTGTGAACCTCGTAAAGGGGAGATAGAGGTCTTCCTTTCTGGATTTCCCACCTCACAAGCTACCCAGGAAATCTGTGCAGTTTTTAATTAAGCACAGTTCTGACTTAATTTTTTGCTTTTTTGTTTTAGTCACTCAGCTCCCTAATCACCCATCTTATTCTATTCCATATTTCATGTGGATGGATTTTGAAGACTCACTTTCCCCCTCTGATTCTAAATTTAGAATTCATTTAATCTAACAAGTCAGACCAGTGGGGAGCTGGTAGCAGCCAAATATTATGGATATTTCATGTGTCAGTCATCCCTCAATGCTGGAAGAATGGACTGACTTGTCAGCAAGGTGGTCCCTCAATCATACAGTTTGTCTTCATTCCAGTGCCTACCAGTTGTCAGAAGCAGGAACAGTCCCCCAGAGGTCCAGTCCGTCTTCAGTAAGAGTACCAGTCTGCAAGAGAATTCGAGTGGGTTTTAGAAGATTTAGAACTTTTAATTATATCATGATTTGCACAAAGTCAAAGCTCTTAAGAAGCTAAAGTACATTTAGCTGTCCCAAGTCTTTTTTTTTTTACATTAAATGCTTAGTAATTATAAAAATAATAAAATTTTCAGTGTTGCTTTTATTTGTATCAAATTTGACACTCAACTCTCCATTAGTTTTCTTTATTTTTCTTTCAGAAACAGATGTCCTTTTGTTTTCCATTTGGTCAATGATTCTTTTTTATTTTTTTAATTTAACTTTGGTTTTTATATTTTATTGAAGTACTGTTGATGTAAAATATTCTATAAATAATAGGTATACAATATACTGATTCACAATTTTTAAAGGTTATACTCCATTTATAGTTATTATCAAATATTGGTCAAGCCCTTATTGGCAAACACCAAATTTTAAATCAGAGATGAGTACCTGAAGGAAAGATTCATCAAGCGACAGATATTCCCAAAAGACCAAGTTGAAAGTTAGGTGTATAGTCACTAATTATTACAAAATGCAAGTGTTTCATTTGTTTGTTTACTGCCATTGCTGAATGAGAGAGGTTCAGAGAATAGAAACCCATCAAGAACCAGCTAGACTTTGACTTCTCAGTTGGCACCCGCTGTCTTTCTAAAACAGAGCTTGGAATTTTTTTTTTTTTCCTTTGTGGAACTATTTAGCTCCCAGTCTGCCATCTGGTTCACAGCTATTTCCTAAAAATACGAGTGACATGGTGACTGTCCAGGTTGATAATGAAATGTTGATAAAGGGCTCTGAGACTACAGAGAAAAGTGAAGTGCTCATAATAAATATTAATTAGTGCCCAGGAATGGGTTTGACTGTTAGATCAAGAGTAAAATTGTGGAGAGAGCAGATTTGCTGTGTCAGGGGAAAGTATTTGTCAGATAATGTAGCAGAGAAAGCAAAACGGAACTGAGTGCTATCGCCCCACTTTTAATTTGTTCCTTGCTTCACAGTCAATTATTAATTATAACCCCTCATATCTTTACACAGTAGGCCAGTGGCATTAGGGCTGCGCTTCTCTGGTGGCTCAGATGGTAAAGAATCTGCCTCCAATGCAGGAGACCCAGGTTCAATCCCTGGGCTGGGAAGATCCCCGGAGAAGGAAATGGCAACCCACTCCAATATTTTTCCCTGGGAAATCCCTTGGACAGAGGAGCTTGGTGGGTTACAATCCATGTGGTCGTGAGAGTCGGACACGGCTTAGTGATCAAACCACCACTCCCCATCAGAGTATGAAGGTGGCCACCGCTGCCTCAGCTGCAACTGCAGAGGCTGAGTGGTGCACTGCTAAGTGTTGGGGAATGCCCTTTTCAATTCGGACACCCAGGTCTCCAACATTATTTTTCTTGAAGATCATCTCTGTATAAGACACTGATGTCTCCAGTTTTCCATCAGATGGTGTCTTTTATCATCATAGCACATCACCTTGGAACCATGATTATGGAGAGGTGCTTGTAGTGCTTTCTCTTCTTACAACTGAGTAAACGGGGTAGAGAGATTCTCAGCAAAAAAGGTGGAATGAGCAGCCTGCATGTTCAGTGGCCCATACGTTGGAAAGGAAGAGCCAGAATCCAGCCTGTCTGGAGACTTCTGCCAGAAGACAAATGTTAAATGAATTCTGCAAAGCATGTGGAGAGACAAAGTTGGTACTGGACTTTTGAATTAAAGAAGTAATGAAGTCTTGCTGATGAGAGAGGTTCAGAGAATAGAAACCCATCAAGAACCAGCAGCCCGGCCCTGTCTTTCTAAAACAGAGCTTGGAATTTTTTTCCTTTGTGGAACTATTTAGCTCCCAGTCTGCCATCTGGTTCACAGCTATTTCCTAAAAATACGAGTGACATGGTGACTGTCCAGGTTGATAATGAAATGTTGATAAAGGGCTCTGAGACTACAGAGAAAAGTGAAGTGCTCATAATAAATATTAATTAGTGCCCAGGAATGGGTTTGACTGTTAGATCAAGAGTAAAATTGTGGAGAGAGCAGATTTGCTGTGTCAGGGGAAAGTATTTGTCAGATAATGTAGCAGAGAAAGCAAAACGGAACTGAGTGCTATCGCCCCACTTTTAATTTGTTCCTTGCTTCACAGTCAATTATTAATTATAACCCCTCATATCTTTACACAGTAGGCCAGTGGCATTAGGGCTGCGCTTCTCTGGTGGCTCAGATGGTAAAGAATCTGCCTCCAATGCAGGAGACCCAGGTTCAATCCCTGGGCTGGGAAGATCCCCGGAGAAGGAAATGGCAACCCACTCCAATATTTTTCCCTGGGAAATCCCTTGGACAGAGGAGCTTGGTGGGTTACAATCCATGTGGTCGTGAGAGTCGGACACGGCTTAGTGATCAAACCACCACTCCCCATCAGAGTATGAAGGTGGCCACCGCTGCCTCAGCTGCAACTGCAGAGGCTGAGTGGTGCACTGCTAAGTGTTGGGGAATGCCCTTTTCAATTCGGACACCCAGGTCTCCAACATTATTTTTCTTGAAGATCATCTCTGTATAAGACACTGATGTCTCCAGTTTTCCATCAGATGGTGTCTTTTATCATCATAGCACATCACCTTGGAACCATGATTATGGAGAGGTGCTTGTAGTGCTTTCTCTTCTTACAACTGAGTAAACGGGGTAGAGAGATTCTCAGCAAAAAAGGTGGAATGAGCAGCCTGCATGTTCAGTGGCCCATACGTTGGAAAGGAAGAGCCAGAATCCAGCCTGTCTGGAGACTTCTGCCAGAAGACAAATGTTAAATGAATTCTGCAAAGCATGTGGAGAGACAAAGTTGGTACTGGACTTTTGAATTAAAGAAGTAATGAATGTTTATTTCATTAATTAATTTGAACTTCAAGGAGAGCTAAACATGCTTCATGTAAGTTATTCCTTCAAGCACAATAACAGCAAAAACCAAGAGAACAAAACAAAACATTATCTACTTCATTTACCTCCTATATTTTGTACAGGCCCCAACCTGTGTGTTTAGATTCCAAAAGGCTCTTGAGTTGCTCCCATTGCAATAAGAGTTACCAAAGTAATTCAAACTGAAATGCTTTCCTAATGATTAGATTGCATTTTTAAATATCAATATTATGAACATGAAAGCGGAGAAAATACCAGAGCAAAACACAGATAAGGGGCAATGCTATTTCTCTATGTGAAAATGACCCTTATAAGCCATAAATGGAAAATAAAACTAACCATAAATGGAAAAAAAACTAAACTGTAGTTTCTGTTCTAAAGGGGATAAGATAGAAAAAGAAAACTTCTTAGTATAAATACTAGCCCAGGCTTGGACTGAACTGAATAGAAAAGAGAGAGAGAGAATTTGTTTTAAAGAACTTATAACAGGGGGCTTCCCTGGTGGTCCAGTGGGTAAGGACACCGCCTTGCAGGGCAGGGGGCGCCAATTCGATCCCAGGCCTGGGAAGATCCCACGTGTCACGGAGCAGCTGGACCGATGTGTCCAATTACTGAGCTGGAGCTCTGGAGCGCATGTGTCCAGAGCTGGTGCTCTGCAACAACAGAGGGCACCGCGATGGGAGGCCCACACGGGCCAAAGAACAAAGATGGATGAAAATAGATAAATGAAAGATCAATAGAAGTGGCCTGCCTGCTCCCCTCCCTCCCAACCCCACCCCCCCATAAGTAAATAAATAAATCTTTAAAAAAAAAAAAAAAAGAACTTACAACAAACAATGTAAAGTAGAAATATATGAGAACAAATGTGTTCAGAAACCCAGTGGTGAATTTATTTTTAAGTGAAATAATACTTGATGGAAATTCAGGTCATTGTGGAGGGTTTTATTCTAACATCATGTTGGTAGAGTTTTATAATATGAAAGCTAGAAAGAAGTATAATTGTACTTCAACTTTCTTATCTTAAAAAGTCACATGGAAACTTAATGTCAAGTTTAGGATTAGGCATCTCATTTTGTCAATTCGCAGTCAAGACTCCTTTGCATGATACGAAGCCATCATGACACATGGAGTTTGGCCAAGTGCGCTGTCAAGCATCCCTAAGACAGTCTAGCAAAGGGGCTCAAGAATGTGGAGGGAAAAGCCATTCTTGGGAGGGAACATGAACACCTCTGGAAAAATTAGTTTTAGAAACAGATATGTAATGAACACATTTTCTAAACCCTTCTCCTATTTTATATACACTGGTGAGACTGCTGGCTCAGGAATAGGAATCCCTGTCAAGGGCTGTTCTCTGGCTCTGAATCTAGAAGGAAATTACCATTAAGCTAACCTTACAGGTTTCTTTGTCAAAGGAAATTAGGAAAGAATAGAACTGAAGTAATGTAAGGATTATGCCACTTCTACCTGGGGACTGGGACTTGTCAGTTCTGCTCATGGTGTCTCTCTGACTTGGCCCTTTCTCTAGGACAAGGAGCCATCTCTTTTATTGTCCCTGGGTGGCCTCCTGACTCAGTCCTAGCTCCCCTTCATCCCCTCTCACCACTTCCCCAGGTGAAATAAATAAACATGCCTATAGAGATGTTGTTGGTCTTAAAAACATGAGAAAGGCTCCCATTCTTCTCCATCTCCAGGCCTCACTCCTGAGCTGGGCACATCAAGCCCTGATCCGCTGGGCTCCTCAGCTCTAGCTGCATCCTCACCATGCAGCCATGTTCTCACCACCCAGGGTTAGCTCCCCATCAGCAGCAGCCATGGCGTCTCTGTGCTTTGGGGTTGCTCACTGCTGAGCCTGGGCCTCATTCTGCCTGACAGCCAAAGCCACAGTTCAGAGGTGATTCTCACCGTGGCAGGTAACCGCACCCCAGTACTTGGCTCAAAATTCTCTTTGTTTCCCTCTTACCTGTTTCCTCAACTAGACCATGGGTTTCTCAAGAGCTCAGAACATCTCATTAATGGGCTTTCCGCCAATATCAGTTATTTACAAAGCAGCAAAACCTTTATTAATTATTCTCATGAAAATGAAGTGAGTACATAGTGGGACTAGGCCAGCGCCCCTGCCTTAGAGCAGTAAACTGGGTACCCAAGTTAGGTGGCTTATACCGCAGCCCCACAAGGTTCCCCACAAAACAATCAGAGCAAGGGGTGCTGGGACCTATCCCAGAGCAGCTGGCCCCTCCTCTAAATGTACTCCTCTTTTGCCACCTTTCCAGGCACTAAGTACAGACAACCCGCCCCAGTCCTGAGGCCTGACATCCTGGGAAGCAAAGAGGAAAAGAGGGGCCAGAGGGTATACATGAGTCACAGCCCCTTCCCTCCTATTCCTTAAAAGAAACAGCAGAGAAGAAATAAATTGCTCCCTTAAGCTCTGAGCAAAGCACTTTGAGGAACAGAAATGTCCTTCATATTTTTTTACTTGAAAGAATCCAGTCACTCATTAAAGAGATTAAAGTAAGAGATTGTTTTGAAACCTGAAACAGGCATGAAAATATTAAATTTGACAGGAAAGAAATGCATGATGTGATTGCTAAAGCCCTTCTTCAGGACTCAAGGAGCCATCTCTTTATTGTCCCTGGGTGGCCTCCTGACTCAGTCCTAGCTCCCTTCATCCCCTCTCACCACTTCCCCAGGTGAAATAAATAAACATGCCTATAGAGATGTTGTTGGTCTTAAAAACATGAGAAAGGCTCCCATTCTTCTCCATCTCCAGGCCTCACTCCTGAGCTGGGCACATCAAGCCCTGATCCGCTGGGCTCCTCAGCTCTAGCTGCATCCTCACCATGCAGCCATGTTCTCACCACCCAGGGTTAGCTCCCCATCAGCAGCAGCCATGGCGTCTCTGTGCTTTGGGGTTGCTCACTGCTGAGCCTGGGCCTCATTCTGCCTGACAGCCAAAGCCACAGTTCAGAGGTGATTCTCACCGTGGCAGGTAACCGCACCCCAGTACTTGGCTCAAAATTCTCTTTGTTTCCCTCTTACCTGTTTCCTCAACTAGACCATGGGTTTCTCAAGAGCTCAGAACATCTCATTAATGGGCTTTCCGCCAATATCAGTTATTTACAAAGCAGCAAAACCTTTATTAATTATTCTCATGAAAATGAAGTGAGTACATAGTGGGACTAGGCCAGCGCCCCTGCCTTAGAGCAGTAAACTGGGTACCCAAGTTAGGTGGCTTATACCGCAGCCCCACAAGGTTCCCCACAAAACAATCAGAGCAAGGGGTGCTGGGACCTATCCCAGAGCAGCGGGCCCCCTCCTCTAACTGTACTCCTCTTTTGCCACCTTTCCAGGCACTAAGTACAGACAACCCGCCCCAGTCCTGAGGCCTGACATCCTGGGAAGCAAAGAGGAAAAGAGGGGCCAGAGGGTATACATGAGTCACAGCCCCTTCCCTCCTATTCCTTAAAAGAAACAGCAGAGAAGAAATAAATTGCTCCCTTAAGCTCTGAGCAAAGCACTTTGAGGAACAGAAATGTCCCTCATATTTTTTTGCTTGAAAAAAGCCAGTCACTCATCAAAGTGATTATAGTAAGAGATTGTTTTGAAACCTGAAACAGGCATGAAAATATTAAATTTGACAGGAAAGAAATGCATGATGTGATTGCTAAAGCCCTTCTTCAGGACTCGGGAGAGCGGGCTTCTAGAACGTGCTCTCACAACAGCTCTGCATGTGACTATCACAGCCTCCGTGTTCCCATCGATCCCAGGAGGGCGCTGGACTAGACAGTCTCTAAAGCCCTTCTCAGCTCAGCTGTGTCAGAATCATTAACCTCCAGCCTGAGAAGCTTAGCTCATACTTTGTCAAAGCACACGAGGTTGATCTGCCCGCACATGTTGATCCTTTGTGGGGAGATGCAGAAGATTCTCTTCTTCTTCAGCCTCTTCTGTGCGTACACGATGCCAGTGGTCAGGGCAGCTGGCAGCACAGGAGGGACAGACACGGTGAGGAGGAGCAGGGCCATGGCCATGGTGTTTTGTGGAGGGGCCTGAGGAGGTAGGGACACACAGGTTAACCTAGCAGAGAGGGTGGGCACCCTTTCTGTCCCACCACTGGCTTTCTGGAAACTCAGAATAGTGATTGTGACTCAGCTGTCTTGTTAGGAATGAGTGTTCTCCAGGCTGTGCCTGAGAAATCAACAAATTGTCTCCCACTGCAGAGTAAAGGAGACCATGGATTCCCGCCCGATGTCCTACTGCCCTTTCTGGCCTTGTTTTTCTCCACTGAACTGCATGTCCACCCAGAGGGCCATCTGTTCTCTGCCCATCAGATGTCTGCACACTCTCTGGGCTCTCCAGCACTGGGACTAGGCTTGAGTTATAACATTTCACATATGGCTTGCCTGCTGTTTTGGAATCTCGTCCACCCCACTAGCCTACAAACTCCTCCAGTGCAGCAGCTGTGCCTCCTTCATCTTGGAAGTCATCTTGAAATTCATCTGGGCTTCCCTGGTGGCTAAGATGGTAAAGAATCCACCTACAATGTGGGAGACCTGGGTTTGATCCCTGGGTTGGGAAGATCCCCTGGAGAAGGGAAAGGCTACCTACCTATTCTGGTATTCTTGCCCGGAGAATTCCAAGGCTTGTCCATGGGTCAAAAAGAGTTGGACATGACTGAGCAACTTTCACTCACTGGACTTCATCTTACTCATCTCCAGATGCAGAGCCTAGCGCAATTCTGATGCAGAGGGGCTACTCTGAACATGAGTGGAGTGCATGGTGACCCAATAAAAACTAGCAACAAAGGCTTCCCCGGTCGTTCAGTGGAGAAAGAGTCCAACTTGCAATGCAAGGGGCACCGGTCTGATCCCTGTCCCGAGAAGATTTCACATGCTGCAGAGCGGCTGGGCCGGTGTGTCCAATTACACACCAGCACTCTGGAGCACATGTGTCTAGAGCCGGTGCTCTTCAATGAGAGGCCACTGAGATGGGAGGCCCACACAGGCTGAAGAATAAAGATGGATGATAATAAATAAAAAATCAATAAAAAGAGGCCAAAATTAAAAATAATAAAAAATAAAAACTAGCACCAAGATTCTGACAAGATCTGAGCCTATATTAATTGCTCTGGGGAAGCCTATAATAAACATAATAAACATAGCTTGCTCTCACTGGCCATGTACACACCCTGGGACAGGCACTGTGTATACACCGTATTTAGTTACTCCTCACAGTCACCTTATAATGCAGATACTGTTATTTCCTCCATTTAACAGAAAAGAAAACTGAAACTTAAAAAACCAAACAACTTTCCTAAGACCACATGCTTGGTAAGTGGTGAGGACACAGCCCTTAGCTTAGAGGGCACAAATGTGTGACCCAGATGTCCTATTACCAAGCCAGGTCTCACGGAGTCAGAATTTCAGGCAAATCTACTGAGGCTCACAGGACTTATAAGGGCAGAGGCAATATCAAACCACAGTCTGCATAATTTTCCCATGCTGTATTGGTTAATGGCTTTCCTTTTACAACCTTGCCTAGGTTTTTATGATTACCATGATTTTAGCCATAAAATTCTCATTTCAGTATTAGAAATATAGGTTCAAGTTAAGTAACAATGACTCCTACCTACATCTTTGGGTCAATTCCAGTTTATCACGATATCCATCATTCCTGGATTTTCCCAAGCCTAGCCACAGAGGAGTTTTAACCCTAAGACTATCCCTGCCTAATGCTGAGCCAGTGAAGATAGAAGCAGCCAACAGGTCCACAGCTTCTGGCCTGTGAGAAGATGGGATGTGCAATGAGCATGCTGCTTTGGTGTGTACTGGATGTTGAGTCCTGCCTGAGAAGCCTTCATATTCCATCACTGCCAGGGCTTCCTGGTCCATAGGAAAAGCTTTTGCTTGTTTTCCTGCTCAGTGCTCATGTCTCCAGAAACTACCACAAAGCCTCAAAATCCAGTCCCACTGGCTTTGACATCCTGCCTCACTCTTTCCAGACTCGATTCTACCGAGGCCCATGTGATCCCTGACCTTCACTGCTCCCCCTTCCTCTAGAAATGCTCCTTGAGAGCTTATTTCAGATCACAGTGACTATGCAAAGCTCAGATCTGAGCATGAACTTCGCCTGAAAGTTCTTGCAACTGTCTTTGCCTCTCCCCAGCTCAACACACACACATTCTATGCCATTTCTAATGCCATCAGTTTGGGGATTGCAAAGGGGCCACCCACCCCCAGTTTCATCCCCGTGTTTGGATCCTTTTATTCACAATGTTTTATTCTTTCCTGTAAACACACACTACTAAGATCCCAGCACATTTTACAGAAGATACTGCCCAGATCATAACAGAATCAGACTCTCAGGACCAGAAAGGACCTCAGAGGTCATTTGTGATAACTCTTTCCTTTACAGCCATCACAACCATTCAAAGAGACATCCAAATGAAACCATACAGTACACAGCTCTGTAAAAGTCAACATGTAATGTTATCTCAGAACCTAAGAAGAACACGGGGCAACTCATTGACTGCATGGTGTGTTGAGTATTCCCTGGACAATGTGAGTATGTGTGTTAATCACTCAGTCATGTCCGATTCTGTGATTCCAAGGACTGTAGCCCACTAGGCCCTTTTGTGTATGGAATTCTCCAAGCAAGAATACAGGAGTGGGGCTTCCCTAGTGGTCCAGTGGGTAAAGAGTCCGCCTTGCAGTGCAAGGGGTGCCAGTTCGATCCCTGGCCCAGGAAGATCCCCCGTGCCACGGTGCAGCGATTGGCCTGGTGTGTCCAATTACGAGCCACTGCTCTGGAGCACGTGCACCCAGAACTGGTGCTCTGCAACAAGACAGGCCTCTGTAATGGAAGGCCCGCACAGGCCAAAGAATGAAAATGGATGACAATAAACAAATGGAAAACCAATAAAAGAGGCCAAATTTTAAAACAAACAAACAAAAAGCAATCAAAAAAAAAAAAAAGAATATGGGAGTGGGTTGCCATTGCCTTCCTCAAAGGATCTACCTGACCCAGGGATCGAACCCAGCTCACTCCCATTGCACATGGATTCTTTACTGTCTGAGCCACCAGGGAAGCCTTCCCTGAGCAGCATACACACTCAAATATATCAGCACTCCCAAATAGTCCAAACATCTAGGTGTGGCATTCAATATCCCCTTAGATCTGATCTAATCCTACCTTCCTAGACTTACCTCATAATTGCTTGATAGTTCCAGAATCCCTCTGTTTTCCTCCTTTGCATTTTGCTCATTCAAATTTGTGTGTCCTTCCTGCTTTCTGATCTAATTGACTGAATTCTCCCCATACTATCAGGCTTGAGAAATGTATTTCCTCTGAGGGAAACTATATTCCTCTGGGCATGGATATCACAGATTCCACATTTGCAGTGACCTCTCACTCTCATCCATCTCATGAAAGGAGCTATAAACTTCACAACTTTCAATAGCTACACTTTCGGAGGGTATAAATTACAAAGGACCTCAGAGGTCATTTGTGATAACTCTTTCCTTTACAGCCATCACAACCATTCAAAGAGACATCCAAATGAAACCATACAGTACACAGCTCTGTAAAAGTCAACATGTAATGTTATCTCAGAACCTAAGAAGAACACGGGGCAACTCATTGACTGCATGGTGTGTTGAGTATTCCCTGGACAATGTGAGTATGTGTGTTAATCACTCAGTCATGTCCGATTCTGTGATTCCAAGGACTGTAGCCCACTAGGCCCTTTTGTGTATGGAATTCTCCAAGCAAGAATACAGGAGTGGGGCTTCCCTAGTGGTCCAGTGGGTAAAGAGTCCGCCTTGCAGTGCAAGGGGTGCCAGTTCGATCCCTGGCCCAGGAAGATCCCCCGTGCCACGGTGCAGCGATTGGCCTGGTGTGTCCAATTACGAGCCACTGCTCTGGAGCACGTGCACCCAGAACTGGTGCTCTGCAACAAGACAGGCCTCTGTAATGGAAGGCCCGCACAGGCCAAAGAATGAAAATGGATGACAATAAACAAATGGAAAACCAATAAAAGAGGCCAAATTTTAAAACAAACAAACAAAAAGCAATCAAAAAAAAAAAAAAGAATATGGGAGTGGGTTGCCATTGCCTTCCTCAAAGGATCTACCTGACCCAGGGATCGAACCCAGCTCACTCCCATTGCACATGGATTCTTTACTGTCTGAGCCACCAGGGAAGCCTTCCCTGAGCAGCATACACACTCAAATATATCAGCACTCCCAAATAGTCCAAACATCTAGGTGTGGCATTCAATATCCCCTTAGATCTGATCTAATCCTACCTTCCTAGACTTACCTCATAATTGCTTGATAGTTCCAGAATCCCTTTGTGTTTTCCTCCTTTGCATTTTGCTCATTCAAATTTGTGTGTCCTTCCTGCTTTCTGATCTAATTGACTGAATTCTCCCCATACTATCAGGCTTGAGAAATGTATTTCCTCTGAGGGAAACTATATTCCTCTGGGCATGGATATCACAGATTCCACATTTGCAGTGACCTCTCACTCTCATCCATCTCATGAAAGGAGCTATAAACTTCACAACTTTCAATAGCTACACTTTCGAATACAATTTCCACAAGTCACATGTGGCTATTTAAATTTAAATTAATTAAAGTAAAATTGAAAATTCATTTCCTCAATTACAGCAACCAAATTTCAAGCGCTCCATGAGCACACAGTTAATGGCTACCAAGTTGGCCAGTGCATCTATAGAATATTTTCATCATCCTAGAAAGTTCTATCAGGTGACACTGATTCCGAATGATGGGAGTAAGAAGAAATCTTACCTAACTCTTTAGTTAAGTTAAGCTCCTTGAGAAAGCTATCCTATTAAAACACCTTACCCCAGGTACTTACTCCATGGTATATATATACACCAAGGGCATAGAAAAAACCCATGATTCCAACGAAGGACAGGAACACTATGAACTTGAAGGCATCACTGTATAGTTTGAAGTTCAGAGGCCGAGGGTAGAGGATGGATCTCACCAAGTCCCCTTTGGCTGTGTTATAACCTACACAAAGATAATCACAAGTGGTATGAGGTCCTTTAATACATTTTCCCCTAAAACCAAAAAGAAAAATGGTTTGCCTTGAATTAAGAATTAGTTAACAGAGTCATTTGAATGTGGACTTAAAACAGCATTGCTGGGACTTCCCTGGTGGACCAGTGGTTAAGACTCTGTGTTCCCAATTCAGTGGGGCCTGGGTTCGATCCCTGATCAGGAAACTAGATCCCACATGCTGCAACTATGACCCAGTGCAGCCAAATAAATAAATACTTAAAAAAACCAGCATTGCTATCACCTAACAGTGTATTTACATGTATTAGTCTTCCAAGTTGCCAGGAATAATAAAAACCATTCACTTATCCCTTCTCAGGAGTACTCTGGGAGTCAGAGTTTCAGTGGTTCACACAATGTACTCCCCCAATCCCTTCACATATGGGCCTGAGAAAAAGACCAAGGAGCTAATGAAGACAATGACCATAGAACATGAGCTGCTGAGAGAAGATCTTAAAGAAAAATATGTGTTGAAAGTTATAGAAAATTAACAGAAGAAAAAGCACAAGATAAGTAATCTTATATGGTGCTGGTCATGTTTTTCTTAAAATCAAAAGCTTTTCAGATCTCACTCTCACAAGAAGGTCACATTTTTTTCCGAATACAATTTCCACAAGTCACATGTGGCTATTTAAATTTAAATTAATTAAAGTAAAATTGAAAATTCATTTCCTCAATTACAGCAACCAAATTTCAAGCGCTCCATGAGCACACAGTTAATGGCTACCAAGTTGGCCAGTGCATCTATAGAATATTTTCATCATCCTAGAAAGTTCTATCAGGTGACACTGATTCCGAATGATGGGAGTAAGAAGAAATCTTACCTAACTCTTTAGTTAAGTTAAGCTCCTTGAGAAAGCTATCCTATTAAAACACCTTACCCCAGGTACTTACTCCATGGTATATATATACACCAAGGGCATAGAAAAAACCCATGATTCCAACGAAGGACAGGAACACTATGAACTTGAAGGCATCACTGTATAGTTTGAAGTTCAGAGGCCGAGGGTAGAGGATGGATCTCACCAAGTCCCCTTTGGCTGTGTTATAACCTACACAAAGATAATCACAAGTGGTATGAGGTCCTTTAATACATTTTCCCCTAAAACCAAAAAGAAAAATGGTTTGCCTTGAATTAAGAATTAGTTAACAGAGTCATTTGAATGTGGACTTAAAACAGCATTGCTGGGACTTCCCTGGTGGACCAGTGGTTAAGACTCTGTGTTCCCAATTCAGTGGGGCCTGGGTTCGATCCCTGATCAGGAAACTAGATCCCACATGCTGCAACTATGACCCAGTGCAGCCAAATAAATAAATACTTAAAAAAACCAGCATTGCTATCACCTAACAGTGTATTTACATGTATTAGTCTTCCAAGTTGCCAGGAATAATAAAAACCATTCACTTATCCCTTCTCAGGAGTACTCTGGGAGTCAGAGTTTCAGTGGTTCACACAATGTACTCCCCCAATCCCTTCACATATGGGCCTGAGAAAAAGACCAAGGAGCTAATGAAGACAATGACCATAGAACATGAGCTGCTGAGAGAAGATCTTAAAGAAAAATATGTGTTGAAAGTTATAGAAAATTAACAGAAGAAAAAAGCACAAGATAAGTAATCTTATATGGTGCTGGTCATGTTTTTCTTAAAATCAAAAGCTTTTCAGACAATATACAGTTTAGAATAAAGTTCATATTTATAGCTATAGCATTTGAGTTCCCCTGAGTCACTAGGTTTATCCTTTACTGCTCACTAGTCCCAGAAGAGCTCCATGCATTTCTTCCTTTGTATTTTTTAGACACAAATTAGCCTACCTTTCCAGTTCACTGATGTGATTGGCTAAAATCTTTCCCATTATATCAGATTTAGCTCAAAATGCCATCTCTTCAAATAAGTATTTCCAGAATTCTACTCCCATGCTTCATACACATAGTATTTTTGTCCACTGTCTGGAGTCCCTGTGTTGTTTGGTCATATTACATCTGTCTCTGCTCTGTATGTTGTCGGCTATCAATCCATCTGTCTCTTGTATTAGACATAATCTTCTTTAAGGGTAAGAAGTGTATCACTATTTTATTTTCCTTTAGCCCTCTATTCATAGCACTTAGTAGATACTCACCTCTACAGTCCTGGCAAAAAAGAGCAAACCACTATATATTCCAGATATGAGTCAGTATTGTAAACATAAAGCATACCTTAATCCCACTGCTTGATGAACATCTGCAGACTTGGAAGGAAAGCAGCAGAGTTGTCTCTAACCTGTTGCCTTAACATTTTCCAAGCTCAGATCAGGGACTCACATGACCAACACCATCAGTTTCTGCTCAGGCAGCAGCTTGAGGGACATTCTAATGCCCACTGACCACTCTGAACATAAAAGCCCCTCAAACCTTGATAATTTTCATTAAAAATTAGGTAGAACAGTTGAATCATAGACCAAACTAGACATAGCAATATCAAAATTCAAGTTGCATTTTGGGGTCTGTGAATATGTGCGGTGGCAGAAACACAAGTTGCCAGGAATAATAAAAACCATTCACTTATCCCTTCTCAGGAGTACTCTGGGAGTCAGAGTTTCAGTGGTTCACACAATGTACTCCCCCAATCCCTTCACATATGGGCCTGAGAAAAAGACCAAGGAGCTAATGAAGACAATGACCATAGAACATGAGCTGCTGAGAGAAGATCTTAAAGAAAAATATGTGTTGAAAGTTATAGAAAATTAACAGAAGAAAAAGCACAAGATAAGTAATCTTATATGGTGCTGGTCATGTTTTTCTTAAAATCAAAAGCTTTTCAGACAATATACAGTTTAGAATAAAGTTCATATTTATAGCTATAGCATTTGAGTTCCCCTGAGTCACTAGGTTTATCCTTTACTGCTCACTAGTCCCAGAAGAGCTCCATGCATTTCTTCCTTTGTATTTTTTAGACACAAATTAGCCTACCTTTCCAGTTCACTGATGTGATTGGCTAAAATCTTTCCCATTATATCAGATTTAGCTCAAAATGCCATCTCTTCAAATAAGTATTTCCAGAATTCTACTCCCATGCTTCATACACATAGTATTTTTGTCCACTGTCGGGAGTCCCTGTGTTGTTTGGTCATATTACATCTGTCTCTGCTCTGTATGTTGTCGGCTATCAATCCATCTGTCTCTTGTATTAGACATAATCTTCTTTAAGGGTAAGAAGTGTATCACTATTTTATTTTCCTTTAGCCCTCTATTCATAGCACTTAGTAGATACTCACCTCTACAGTCCTGGCAAAAAAGAGCAAACCACTATATATTCCAGATATGAGTCAGTATTGTAAACATAAAGCATACCTTAATCCCACTGCTTGATGAACATCTGCAGACTTGGAAGGAAAGCAGCAGAGTTGTCTCTAACCTGTTGCCTTAACATTTTCCAAGCTCAGATCAGGGACTCACATGACCAACACCATCAGTTTCTGCTCAGGCAGCAGCTTGAGGGACATTCTAATGCCCACTGACCACTCTGAACATAAAAAGCCCCTCAAACCTTGATAATTTTCATTAAAAAATTAGGTAGAACAGTTGAATCATAGACCAAACTAGACATAGCAATATCAAAATTCAAGTTGCATTTTGGGGTCTGTGAATATGTGCGGTGGCAGAAACACAGGTCAGGGGTGAATACAGAGACCTGGCATTGATCACATAATGTCATGTGAATGAATAGGACTAATACTGGTAGCCTTGAAACGCTTTGAGTGTGGTGTTCATGAATTGCTCCAAACTATGTTTTAGATGTGTGACTTGATGACAGATTGAGGAACAGGTTACAGAAAGATTGAGCACAAAAGCAAAGCACAAGAAAACAGTATTTATGGTGAAAGTTGAAGGGAAACTGTCAAATAAATATTTCTAGTTTAATAGTAGAGACATGAGGTGGTGGCTTAGATAACACGCCAACCATGGTGATAAAGAAGAAGGAAGCAGACAGGATGCAAGAGGTATTTTCAGAATCTACAGGATGTGGTGCCTTATTTGGTATGGGAAAAATGAGGAGTAAAGAAGATATGAAGAGGGCTTCCCTGGTGGTCCAGTGGGTAAGAACACCTCCTTGCAGTGCAAGGGGTGCCAGTTCAATCCCTGGCCTGTGAAGATCCTGCATGCCACAGAGTGGCTGGACCGGTGTGTTCAACTACCGAGCCAGAGCTCTGGAGCATGTGTGCCCAGAGCCAGTGCTTTGCAGCGACAGAGGCCACTGTGATGGGAGGCCCACACAGGCCAAAGAACAAAGAGAAATAAATGAAAGACCAATAGAAGTGGCAAAAAAAAAATAATAATAAAAAAATAAATAAATAAAAAGAAGATATGAAGAGATTTGCTAGGTAGTGATGATGTCAACAGACAGAGACAATGGAAGAGGAGGATGAGTTCCCCTGTAGATGCCTTGGCTTTGAAGCATCTGTAGGACATGCAGGTGAAGGCATCAGCAATAACCTTGAAATAACAGCCTGACATACAACACTTTGAAAAGAAAAAGTCCTTAAGTGATAGTGGTTGAAACTACAGTTTCTTGGTAATCACTTAGAGGAAGGAAGCACAGAATGAAAAGAGAAGAAGTCTATGGACACACAATAAAACTAAGAGCATAGTATAGCTTCTGAGGAAATGTACTTCATCCCTGTATGTTCTTCATCACAGACGACAGTATTAACAATGAGCAGTCCAGTTGGAAATGGCAGCGACCTGGAATAATTAGGGTTTAGAAACCAGAATGTGACCAGTTCCATGATCCTAAATAAGATTTCCCTAATCCAGCTTCCCCACCTCTAATCATGGACCAAGCTTACAAAAGTAGGATCTACTGACCTGTTTGCAAAACAATGGCTCTTGCTGGTCCCTGGCCAGAGGGCTTGACCTGGATAACTTCTGTTCCACAGAAAAGGACATGTTTTTGATAGCCTTCCAAGCTGTGCGATTTCCAAGCTGTGGTGTTGTCTGTGTGGGGCAGTGGTGTCTTTGTAACAGGTATACTTTCTCCTAGAAAAACATGGTATTTTGCTGATTTTGTGTGAACTCAGATAGTAATTCAGAGCTGGTATTTCCCAGTTTCAAGAAAGGATACAAACCGCAGATAATCTGGCTATTCATTTCTCTCTCTAGAGTCATGCAAACAGTGGTACAGCTGATTATATTTCAAATATCTATTTAAGATTTGCCAATATTTTCCACACTTGGCCAGTATGCTTTGTTGTTTTTATTTAAAAAGCAGCCCATTTTAGAGAAAGGAGGTGCCACATAAACATTCCCTCAAGTGTTCTTTAAACTCATCGCTATTCTAGGCATGAAGAAGCTACAAAGCAGGTGTATAGTTGTTATTACTTGCTTCTTATTCACTCATTTATCTGCCTATTCATCCATTGATTTAACAAATCTATTTAAGTGCTGATTCTGTACCAGGCACTACTCTAGATGGTCAAAGTGTAATAATGAAGCAAATTAACAGAAATTCTGACCTCCTAAAGCTCAGGGAGCTACTCCAATAAATAGAAGTAAGTAATAATTAAAATACAATGTGGTAAATATTTTGGTATCAGTACCGGCTGATCTGAAGATCCAACCCAAACAGGAGATCAGAAAAGATTTCCTATACAATTAATAAATGAGAACTTGAAAGACAATAAGCTTGGTCAGTTTAAAGAGGAGAAGAAAGTGTTCTTAGAAGAGCAGAGAGAAAGAGCATGGTGTGCTCTGAGTACTAAAGATAGTTGAGGATGTTTGGGTCATTGAGTTTGGGGTAGAGGAAAGTAGTCCTGGATATACAGAGATGGGTGAGAAATGATGCTTGTATGAAATCTATATAATATTCTCAATATTCTTCATGCAGTGTAGAAGGAGAAGGAAGGGGATGTCAAGAGGTATCAACTTCATAAGAAAACCAAGTGCTAGGGATAAAATGTACAACATGATAAATGTAATTAATACTGCTGAATGTTACGTATGAAGGTTGTTAATAAGAATAAACTCTGAGTGCTCATCACAAGGAAAATATTTTTATTTTCTTAATTTGTTATCCATTTACTTTTCTGTGAAACAATGGATGTTAACTGAACTTATAATCATTTCATGATGTTTGTCAAATCATGTTGTGCACCTTAAGTTTATATGGTGCTATATGTTAATTATATCTTAAAACTGCAAGAAAAACTTGTTTTTCATGATCCTTTCTTAGAGCTTGCAGTGAAAGACATAAACTAATATAACAAGACAGGACCTCTCTTTCTCTTTCTGGGTGACCTCAGCTGTACTTTCATTAATTAGCATCTCTAAAGAGATGTATCAGTAATGCTTAACTCCATCTTTCCTCTGTCCCTTGTATTGTGCCTCTCAGTTGATGGCTGTTCATCCCAACATGGATAGTCTACTAGACTCTAGAAATCAACATTTCTAAAATCTGCATCAAAAATTTTAGCCCCAGACTTCCTCTTGAATTTCCTGTTTCTCTTATGGTCTTACATTTTTGCCGAATCACAAATTTATAATTTTGGAGCCATCTTTGATTCCTCCTCTTTCTATGATCTAGCTTTTCACTGAATGATTTTCCAAGTCCTACTGCTTCTTCCTGTGAATGTCATTCTTGGACTCTTGTGTCTAAGTCCCAGTGGCTTCCATATCGATTGCTGTCTGGTTCAGGGTGGTTGCATTAACAGTGGATTAGCTGTGATTGGTTTAGCTCTCTGAAGTGCAAACATGTCCTCTGGATAATCTGAGGTTACAATAAAACTAATTCACTTTTTTTTATATAAATAAACATCTCAACTTTGATGTCTTGAGTTAGGAAATATCTCTAATCCTTCTGTGTTTCGTCTTTACTCTCACAGTACTATCAAACTCACAATACGTGTAAAGGAAGTAGCATGAAGGTCTGTACTAGCATATGTGAAGAAAATAGCTATTGTCATTGTGCTGTGAGAAAAAGGGATCCCGCAGGGGTGCTGTGTGACTGTCTGTAGGGGTGGGATGGGGGGATATACATATGACTCATCTGGGAACATACATATCTGTAAACAACAAAACTCTCTAAAAGTTAAAAGTAAAATAAAAGCTTAAAAAAAAAAACTCACAATGCTTCTGGCATCAGATGTGTGGGGATTTTTTTCCTCCAGAATAAGCAATTTTGTGACATCAGCTGATTGTCCTATAGTCTAACTCAGTTCAATTCAATTTTGACACTGTGGGCTTCCCTTGTGGCTCAGTGGATAAGAATCCGTCTGCCAATGCAGGAGACACAGGTTCGATCCCTGATCCGGGAAGATCCCACATACCACAGAGCAGTTAGCACAGCGAAAAATAAAAAGCATTGGAAAAAAAAAAAAAATTGACACTGTGTCTGTGGAGATAGCATCACATGCCACAGGTTAAGGGCTCAGTCCCATCAGATTGCCCCGACCTCATTCAGATGTCAACTGCAAATCCAGGTTGTTACCTGTGCTTCTGAATGATAACCTATAAACCTGAGGTTCCCAAGATCCACTCCTTGGATTCAGTTAACTTTATAAAGTGGCTCACAGAATTCGTGGAAATACTTGCATTTATTTGTTTTTAAATAATATTATAACGGACACAGATGAACAGCCAGATGAAGAGATACATAGGGCAAGATCAGGGAGAGTTCTTGCTTCAGGGAGGAAACGACTTCTGACTCCATGTTGCAAACTGTTTCTTTGGCTTGTTTTTCATTGTTTGTGTTACTGTAATCATACTTAATGGCTTGCCTGGAGGACCCTACCCTTCTGCTTGATTGTTAAACTAAAGGACCTTCCTTCAGAATCCTGTCTACCTGTGAATGGCAGGAAGGGAGAAATTATCTCATTCTCTGCCTGAGGTATAGCATCCTAGGAGATGTTTGCAAGATTACTGCCTTTTTATTTTGCTTCCTCACCATCCCCGATCCTCATCTATAAAAGATCATCCAGACCCCAATAAGACAGTTATTTTCAGGCTCTAACCTGTGCCATCTTCTTGGTCAGCTGCTTTCTGAATAAAGTCATTTCCCTTGCTTCAGCACCTTGTCTCTCAGATTCATTGGTGCGAGCTTGGACTCTGTAACATTCTGAGTGCAGAACTGCTGTCCCTTTGGAGTTGGGGTGCATCACCCTCCAGGTATGTTGGTGTGTTCACTCACCTGGAAGCTCTTTGAACCCTATACTGTTGGAATTCTATGGAAACTTCCCCATGTAGATATGATTACTTTTCAACTCCATTTCCAGCCTTTTTCTCCTCCATAGAGAATGGGGGTTGAGGCTGAAATTTTCAAATTTCTAATCACAACTTGGGCTTTCCGGGGACCAGCCCCCATCCAGGAGGCATCCAGTTGCCTACCAAGAGTGGCCTCATGAGAACAAGAGCTGCTCCTAGAGCTCTTACCACACAGAAATTTACAACAGCTTTAAGAGTCCTGTGCCAGGAACTGAGGCAGAATAATGTGTCTGTGGAGATAGCATCACATGCCACAGGTTAAGGGCTCAGTCCCATCAGATTGCCCCGACCTCATTCAGATGTCAACTGCAAATCCAGGTTGTTACCTGTGCTTCTGAATGATAACCTATAAACCTGAGGTTCCCAAGATCCACTCCTTGGATTCAGTTAACTTTATAAAGTGGCTCACAGAATTCGTGGAAATACTTGCATTTATTTGTTTTTAAATAATATTATAACGGACACAGATGAACAGCCAGATGAAGAGATACATAGGGCAAGATCAGGAGAGTTCTTGCTTCAGGGAGGAAACGACTTCTGACTCCATGTTGCAAACTGTTTCTTTGGCTTGTTTTCATTGTTTGTGTTACTGTAATCATACTTAATGGCTTGCCTGGAGGACCCTACCCTTCTGCTTGATTGTTAAACTAAAGGACCTTCCTTCAGAATCCTGTCTACCTGTGAATGGCAGGAAGGGAGAAATTATCTCATTCTCTGCCTGAGGTATAGCATCCTAGGAGATGTTTGCAAGATTACTGCCTTTTTATTTTGCTTCCTCACCATCCCCGATCCTCATCTATAAAAGATCATCCAGACCCCAATAAGACAGTTATTTTCAGGCTCTAACCTGTGCCATCTTCTTGGTCAGCTGCTTTCTGAATAAAGTCATTTCCCTTGCTTCAGCACCTTGTCTCTCAGATTCATTGGTGCGAGCTTGGACTCTGTAACATTCTGAGTGCAGAACTGCTGTCCCTTTGGAGTTGGGGTGCATCACCCTCCAGGTATGTTGGTGTGTTCACTCACCTGGAAGCTCTTTGAACCCTATACTGTTGGAATTCTATGGAAACTTCCCCATGTAGATATGATTACTTTTCAACTCCATTTCCAGCCTTTTTCTCCTCCATAGAGAATGGGGGTTGAGGCTGAAATTTTCAAATTTCTAATCACAACTTGGGCTTTCCGGGGACCAGCCCCCATCCAGGAGGCATCCAGTTGCCTACCAAGAGTGGCCTCATGAGAACAAGAGCTGCTCCTAGAGCTCTTACCACACAGAAATTTACAACAGCTTTAAGAGTCCTGTGCCAGGAACTGAGGCAGAGATGAATGCATCTATTTTCTATTATCTCCCACCTCCTAACTGTTCTTTTCCTTCAAGTCTCTCTTTTAGTCTTCCCAAACCATTTCCAGATGAATCCTATAAAGCCCTCTTTGATGATCTCATCCTTTTCTCAAAAATCCTTCAGCTTTTTCAATCGCCCATCACTAATAAGCTCAAACTCTCCTGCTAGGTTTCCAGTCACCACCATCTGAGCATCCATGGCTGTTAATACTCTCCACAGACTTCAGCTAAACTGCACCATGGGCATATCCTATTACTCACCCCCATTCTCTGCCAGTGATACTCCTTTACTTTCCCCAGTGAATGCATGACCAAATATTTCAGATACAAAGAAAATCAGCTCAAAGTTCAAAAAGGATGTTTCAGAGACAAAATAAAAATGTTAATAACTCTTCCTGGCTCATAGATTTATAAAGCACTAGAAGCATTGAAATGCTCATCAGATTTTTGTTAAATATTCAATTAGCAAGACAACATGTTATATTTTCTGTTTGGAAATACTGTTATATTGATGATAGTTTTACAAATTTAGGTTCTTTCTCTTAATCCAAGTAATATTAGATGGCAAGGACTTTGATATTTTAAACTTTCATTATTAATAACATTTATTATTTTCCCTACTGATATGAAATAAGTTCAAAATACATATTTTTTGCTGAATATTTGGATGAAATTAATAAAACAATTACTCAGGTTTTCCCATGATTGGTTTCCCAAAGCTAGTCTTCTACCATGATGAGGTTTATAGATGCAGTAAACTACAATATTTTAATTAGTTTTCACAAACATTCTTCAGCAAATTCCTTCAGGCAAGTGTTTCTTCTTTTATGATATCAATCTAATGTATAGATATATCAGTTGCATTCTAAATGGCTTTGTAAAAAGTGTAGAACCTTTTGACAAATCTCCAAATCATTCAAATCTCAGAAGTACCACTTTTAAGCTGTATGTGGTTTAGTCACTAAGTCATGTCCAACTCTTACAACCCATGGACTGCAGCCTGCCAGGTTCCCCTGTCCATGGGATTCTCCAGGTAAGAATACTGGAGTGTGTCACCATTTCCTTCTCCAGGGGATCTTCCCAACCCAGGAACTGACCCTGTTCTCCTGTGTTGCTGGCAGATTCTTTACTGACTGAGCTAGGAGGAAATCCCTCTAAGCTGTATGACCTTAGGCAAATAAATTACCTTCTCTGGACCTCAGATTTTCCCACTTTACAGAGTTGTGGACTGAATGAAAAACATGTATAAAATGCTAGCACAGTGTCTAATACATATGAGAGATAAGAAAAATTAGCTATTGTTACCAAGAGAAAATTCGCCCACTGTGGTATTCCCTTTTGCTTCTTGACTCCTTTGTGAAAAGCTACATCTTGATGGGGATCACTATCTCAGGAGACAGAAGGAAAAAAGAAGAACCTGGCTTTTGAGTTTCAAGTCACTCATAAATTTGATCATGAATTTTAGACAGCACCTGAGAGTAAGATCAAAGCTTTTCTGTTAGTCATGCCTTTCTTTTTATACTTTTCTAGCCAAACAAAAATCCATTGAATGGGAATAGGAAGAAAGTCCAAAGAGAGCTTCAATATTGTATGTCTCGGAGAGAAAGGGTCTGAACCAAAATGGGACATGTTAACATTCTAGAAATTTGTGGAAACTGAGAACAAACGCCACCGGGGTCTGCTTCCTTTTCCAGGAAGATAGGCTTTGAACATTCCCCCAAGCTCTAAGTGGCGTGAGGCAACAGAAAGAGGCGTGTATCCCAGGTGAGAGGCCCCTCCCCGGAGCCTTGTGCAATTTCCATAGCCAGACTAGAATTGGTAGGTCCTGCAAATTGATGGGAACACCTGACTTATACCAGACACTGCACACCACATACTTTCAAGAAGAGCCAGATTTGAAGCCCAAATTAAAGGGAAGTGCAGGTATAAAGTTAAGGTTCTTGCATAGTTGAGCTTATGACGAGGGGATATGATTAAGATGAGGCAGAGGAAAATTCCACAATGCGCATGTGCTAGGAGTGGGACTAATCAAGAGAAAGGGAAAGGCAATGAGACACAAAACAGAAAGGCAGTAGCTGTACCCACCCTTGAGTCACTGTCCTCATTCTTAAGGTTACTTATGCCTGGAAGTCAATCCACTTCCACCTCGGACTCTCACTCACTAGGTGAGCTGCCCTGGTCTCTTTTCTCCTTTTTTCCCCATCTGTAAATTGGGTATTATAATAGCTCTGAGTCTAACTTGTTTTATGCTACAATGAAGTGAGATATGAACGTTGTTTATAAAAGTATAACTTGCTAGGAGTATTTGTTACTCTACTTACATTAATGAAGACTTTTATATATGCAAAGGACTATTTTTGCACATGGGGAAAATTACCTGAGTTACACTGGTGGGCACATGCCTTAGAAATACAGCTGCAGTTTCAGGAATCTAACCCTAATCTGATTATTCCATCAGGATCCTTTCTATGAATATATGGTGAATGGGAGGGCCTAGGAAGGCTGTGTAATAAAATATTCAGAGCATGCTTGCACTTAGATCTATTTGAAGACATTAATGAGAAAGAGACGGATGCATTTCTCTTTTATGTGTCTATTGCTAAAGCTGACTTGATCAGAACTTCAATATTAATGCTGGTGACTTTATTTTTTCTGAAACAGGCTCTCAGAAAAGCCACTGACTATTTGAGGTCATTTTCGGTGAACTTCACCCAATTATTTAAAGGTGGCATCTTTGCCCTTCCTGCTTCTCTGGGACTGTCTGAGTTTTCCTGAGAATCAAGGCAAACATGGTCCCCTAGGTCTGTAGTCCCAAGGAGTAAACCCGCCATGTGATCCCCTCTTTTCTCACTGCCACACCTCGCCCAAATGTGGATCGGGGGGAGGCAACAGAAAGAGGCGTGTATCCCAGGTGAGAGGCCTCCCCGGAGCCTTGTGCAATTTCCATAGCCAGACTAGAATTGGTAGGTCCTGCAAATTGATGGGAACACCTGACTTATACCAGACACTGCACACCACATACTTTCAAGAAGAGCCAGATTTGAAGCCCAAATTAAAGGGAAGTGCAGGTATAAAGTTAAGGTTCTTGCATAGTTGAGCTTATGACGAGGGGATATGATTAAGATGAGGCAGAGGAAAATTCCACAATGCGCATGTGCTAGGAGTGGGACTAATCAAGAGAAAGGGAAAGGCAATGAGACACAAAACAGAAAGGCAGTAGCTGTACCCACCCTTGAGTCACTGTCCTCATTCTTAAGGTTACTTATGCCTGGAAGTCAATCCACTTCCACCTCGGACTCTCACTCACTAGGTGAGCTGCCCTGGTCTCTTTTCTCCTTTTTTCCCCATCTGTAAATTGGGTATTATAATAGCTCTGAGTCTAACTTGTTTTATGCTACAATGAAGTGAGATATGAACGTTGTTTATAAAAGTATAACTTGCTAGGAGTATTTGTTACTCTACTTACATTAATGAAGACTTTTATATATGCAAAGGACTATTTTTGCACATGGGGAAAATTACCTGAGTTACACTGGTGGGCACATGCCTTAGAAATACAGCTGCAGTTTCAGGAATCTAACCCTAATCCGATTATTCCATCAGGATCCTTTCTATGAATATATGGTGAATGGGAGGGCCTAGGAAGGCTGTGTAATAAAATATTCAGAGCATGCTTGCACTTAGATCTATTTGAAGACATTAATGAGAAAGAGACGGATGCATTTCTCTTTTATGTGTCTATTGCTAAAGCTGACTTGATCAGAACTTCAATATTAATGCTGGTGACTTTATTTTTTCTGAAACAGGCTCTCAGAAAAGCCACTGACTATTTGAGGTCATTTTCGGTGAACTTCACCCAATTATTTAAAGGTGGCATCTTTGCCCTTCCTGCTTCTCTGGGACTGTCTGAGTTTTCCTGAGAATCAAGGCAAACATGGTCCCCTAGGTCTGTAGTCCCAAGGGAGTAAACCCCGCCATGTGATCCCCCTCTTTTCTCACTGCCACACTCTCTGTCACCATCAAGAGATGCTGTTCTTGGTTGTCGGGATGTTGGGAACATGAGCCAGTCAGTGCCTCAGAGTGAAGAGTACAGTTTTCTTGGGTGTGAGGTTTGTACTTGAGGTACTATGGCAACATTCCAGATGAGAGATATGATCAATATGCAAGTCCTCATCACTACGGTTACAAGGCAGTTAGATGTTAAGACATTTAAGGAGTATTTTGTAATTATACTGCATGTATTTATGTTTACTGCATTTTCTTGTCTCAATTTTAAATTAAGTAGACTCATTTTTAATGAGAAATTTGCTTATGTTGAACAATTTAGAAATAGAGAATAGCTCTCTTTATGTTTACTGATGTTAAAAAGTTTTGTGCATGTGTTATTTTCCCTTGTATTTACACCATTTGGAAACACAAAAATGTAACAATTGTTAAACACAAAAGACCAGTCATTTCTATTTTTGTGTTGCCATATAGTCTTTCTTCATTATTAAGATGCTCCATGTATTTTCTTTTTTGCCTAAAGAATATTTTATAAATAGTGCCTTTCTAATTATACAAATTCAAAAGGATTGTCCAAAGTACAAATGAGGACAAGAACAGTCCAGACCACTACTAGAAAATCAGTTTTGTGCTCAGTGAGATCAACTGGGAACATGATTCCAAAGAATAGAACTATTATATGGTCTTTCTGGAAGGTCCAATTCAATCTTTTTTTCCACTGGGGTCTCAGTTTTCCATCTAAAGGATACAGGGCTGGATAAAATCTCTATGCCCTGCCAATTGTGAGGTGACCACTTTAGTCTGTGTTTTGTTTGAACAGGTGTATAAGCCCTCCTCAAATTTATAAAGAGATCATGTATCAGATGATAGGGTGCTCTCACCCACCTCTGTATTGTGGTTTGATTCTTATATTCTTAAACATGTCTTATTTGCATATATTGTTTCCATTCTCATGAATAGTCTGGATGTGTCGTCTTCATCCATCTCTCAATACCTAAGCATTGGTATAAAGGAGGTGAAGTGCAGGCTGGTCTGCTTTGCTCACTTGCCCTGGCTATTTGAAGCAAAGAGGAAGCGCTATGACAACCGCCTACCTGTGAGCATGCCTTCGTTCACCACACAACTTCCATCAATCAAAACAGCATCGCAAGGCAATGAAAGTTTTCCTGGAAGAATAAGAGTATCTCCGGAACCAAGAGACGGGATTCCAGCTTCTGCAAACCTATACAGCAGCAACATTTCATAACTAGATGAACTTTTCCTGTTTTTATTTAACAATAACAACAACTGAGAACTCTTATCAATGTTTTAGCCAAGAACTACCCTGCATGATTACTCCAGCCTCTTTTCAATTTTAAATTAAGTAGACTCATTTTTAATGAGAAATTTGCTTATGTTGAACAATTTAGAAATAGAGAATAGCTCTCTTTATGTTTACTGATGTTAAAAAGTTTTGTGCATGTGTTATTTTCCCTTGTATTTACACCATTTGGAAACACAAAAATGTAACAATTGTTAAACACAAAAGACCAGTCATTTCTATTTTTGTGTTGCCATATAGTCTTTCTTCATTATTAAGATGCTCCATGTATTTTCTTTTTTGCCTAAAGAATATTTTATAAATAGTGCCTTTCTAATTATACAAATTCAAAAGGATTGTCCAAAGTACAAATGAGGACAAGAACAGTCCAGACCACTACTAGAAAATCAGTTTTGTGCTCAGTGAGATCAACTGGGAACATGATTCCAAAGAATAGAACTATTATATGGTCTTTCTGGAAGGTCCAATTCAATCTTTTTTTCCACTGGGGTCTCAGTTTTCCATCTAAAGGATACAGGGCTGGATAAAATCTCTATGCCCTGCCAATTGTGAGGTGACCACTTTAGTCTGTGTTTTGTTTGAACAGGTGTATAAGCCCTCCTCAAATTTATAAAGAGATCATGTATCAGATGATAGGGTGCTCTCACCCACCACTGTATTGTGGTTTGATTCTTATATTCTTAAACATGTCTTATTTGCATATATTGTTTCCATTCTCATGAATAGTCTGGGTGTGTCGTCTTCATCCATCTCTCAATACCTAAGCATTGGTATAAAGGAGGTGAAGTGCAGGCTGGTCTGCTTTGCTCACTTGCCCTGGCTATTTGAAGCAAAGAGGAAGCGCTATGACAACCGCCTACCTGTGAGCATGCCTTCGTTCACCACACAACTTCCATCAATCAAAACAGCATCGCAAGGCAATGAAAGTTTTCCTGGAAGAATAAGAGTATCTCCGGGAACCAAGAGACGGGATTCCAGCTTCTGCAAACCTATAAAGCAGCAACATTTCATAACTAGATGAACTTTTCCTGTTTTTATTTAACAATAAAAACAACCGAGAACTCTTATCAATGTTTTAGCCAAGAACTACCCTGCATGTTCACTTACTCCAGCCTCTTTTCACTCAACTGCAGATTCCCAGAAAGGCAGGATTAGGGAATTGGTGCCTGGGCCATGGCAAAGGATTTACTCAGAAATAAGATCCTATCTTGATCCTTGTACCTGGGACAGAGGTCTGCCCACTGAAGACACTCCAGGGCATTGATCCACTGAAGTGCCACTTTGAGGTTGTTTACTCCCTTTGGTTGGGTTCCTGACCCCCTGCAGCAGCCTCCTATAGTTCAAGGACCCTCAGTCCTTGAATTTGGGCCCATGTAAACACTCCAGAGCTGCCTTGGAGTATAGCACCTCACTCCTTGCTGAAAGTCATCGCTCCTCACTGAGAGCCCCAGCCCAGGTAACTCAGAGCAAATGTCAAGTGTCCAGCCAGCCACCCGCAAGCCTTATACAGGTCTGGGTTCCATGTAACAGACTGAAATGTATGCTGCTGTGTCTCTTTGGGATGGTTAGTTGAGGAAATCAAAAAGCCTTGAGAAGGCTTACTTAATAACATTCTGATGAGTGAAATATGGAGCACAGAGAGAATTTGAAATAAACCAGACATTGGATAGGAATGGTTCAATCAGGGCTGGGACCAGGCACTTGGGGTGAAGAATTAAACAAGGGGTTCGCTCTCCGTATCCCGCAGATTCAGGCCAGCATTTTCATGACTGTGCCTCCTTAAATTTTCAATCTATGCTGACTTGTTTGCCTGACCTAGCCCCAGTCCGCACTATCTTCAGAAAAGACGTTTCCTCCTTGACTAACAATCAAATGAGACTGACTCCATTCTAACCACACAGATACTGACCATAGCAGAACACGTCACTTACCTTTGCCTCTTATGGTAATCGTAACCTGGACTTTGTTGTGATCCTCCACAAGGTTATGCAGCTTCACTGATTGCTGCAAATTTAAAGTCAGAGTTTAAATATTAGATGGTCCATTTCCTAAAAACCACCTGATCGCGATACAGTAAATGCTGAACCTGCTGCCACAGTCAGACTGATTGTGGGGAAAGACTCAAATCTACTTTCCAGGCTCCTGCTTTACTGCTTCAACCCCTACGTCATCCACCTCCTTACAGGAACAAATATGTTCATTAGCTTAAGGCTATTTCCATCCCAGGAAGAAAAGACGCACAGTCACTGTTTCATTGGCTCAAGCTAAGTAGCTAAGACTTCCCTTCTGGAGGATGTGTGATTAGACTAGAGTAAAGCAGAGACCACAAACAGGTCACTCCCCACCTCTGTGCCTCTGTTGCCCTGTCTGTGAAAAGCAAAGTTGATTTCAGTCGTTTGGTGGTCTTCCATTGCAAAAACCTGTGGATATTTAGGTTGTATTTTGATTGTATGTTAAACAACTATCACCTGTTTTTCTAGTGAATCTGGATTTTCATATCAGATAATTCTGTAAATTAGAGTCAGGCTGCTCCTTTTGGAATTCTGGTGCTACCACTTATGAATTATTCAGGCTGTTTAACTCCCTTTTCCCCATCCAAAGGTGGAGATAGTAATAGTTATCTATTTTATATGCTTGTTTTAAGCTACTTAATGTTTCTTTTACTTATCACTTTGTAGTACTCATTACTATGGTAAGAACTCAGTGAATGTTGATGATTAATAAGCAAATTGTTAAAAAAAATAATCAGCTGGAAAAATTCACTTGAGGTGGAATGCAATGAGAATGTTCATCGGCTGACCCTTGGGGTGAAGAATTAAACAAGGGGTTCGCTCTCCGTATCCGCAGATTCAGGCCAGCATTTTCATGACTGTGCCTCCTTAAATTTTCAATCTATGCTGACTTGTTTGCCTGACCTAGCCCCAGTCCGCACTATCTTCAGAAAAGACGTTTCCTCCTTGACTAACAATCAAATGAGACTGACTCCATTCTAACCACACAGATACTGACCATAGCAGAACACGTCACTTACCTTTGCCTCTTATGGTAATCGTAACCTGGACTTTGTTGTGATCCTCCACAAGGTTATGCAGCTTCACTGATTGCTGCAAATTTAAAGTCAGAGTTTAAATATTAGATGGTCCATTTCCTAAAAACCACCTGATCGCGATACAGTAAATGCTGAACCTGCTGCCACAGTCAGACTGATTGTGGGGAAAGACTCAAATCTACTTTCCAGGCTCCTGCTTTACTGCTTCAACCCCTACGTCATCCACCTCCTTACAGGAACAAATATGTTCATTAGCTTAAGGCTATTTCCATCCCAGGAAGAAAAGACGCACAGTCACTGTTTCATTGGCTCAAGCTAAGTAGCTAAGACTTCCCTTCTGGAGGATGTGTGATTAGACTAGAGTAAAGCAGAGACCACAAACAGGTCACTCCCCACCTCTGTGCCTCTGTTGCCCTGTCTGTGAAAAGCAAAGTTGATTTCAGTCGTTTGGTGGTCTTCCATTGCAAAAACCTGTGGATATTTAGGTTGTATTTTGATTGTATGTTAAACAACTATCACCTGTTTTTCTAGTGAATCTGGATTTTCATATCAGATAATTCTGTAAATTAGAGTCAGGCTGCTCCTTTTGGAATTCTGGTGCTACCACTTATGAATTATTCAGGCTGTTTAACTCCCTTTTCCCCATCCAAAGGTGGAGATAGTAATAGTTATCTATTTTATATGCTTGTTTTAAGCTACTTAATGTTTCTTTTACTTATCACTTTGTAGTACTCATTACTATGGTAAGAACTCAGTGAATGTTGATGATTAATAAGCAAATTGTTAAAAAACCAAAACAAACAGTTGTCTGAGTACATCAGCTGGAAAAATTCACTTGAGGTGGAATGCATTGAGATAAAGCCTTGACAAAGTGGAGGAAATGGAAGCAGCTGGATAAGCAGAGGAAACATCTCCTAGGATAACTCAGGGAAGGAGAAAACAGAGGTGAGAGGGGACATGGTCCAGAGTCCTCTCAACTGACGCTCAGGGGCGCCACCTGCCAGAGGCAAGTGCAGTGCTGGACCAGCGGGGGCAATCCTGGAAGAGTCTGTAGCAGTTACTCAGATACGTCTATGTTAGAAGAGGTATAAACACTGTCAACAGTACTTAAACACTGCTTAACATAATCCAGATAAAACACAACTTCTCTTCAGATATTAGAGTAAATAATTTTTATCTGTTTCGTTGATAATGCTTAATTTTATAAATGTCACCAGACTTAGACAAGCATTACATACAATTATGCACATTTCCTCTTGAGAGCCCAATGAGTTCATTGTTAATATTTATACAGAACAATTGATTATTTCAGTTTTGCATGAAAACCTAAACTTCAATCATTTGGACCAATTGAGTAGAAGTGGTATTACCACTGGGCACATATTCATTGGCCTAGTTTGACTTCCCAAGGCCTGCCTACTGGGGCATCCATTGTAATGATGGATGACTGAGAACCTGGTTTGGTATCAGGAGCACTGGATTCAGTCAGGATTCCTGAGGGGTTGAAATGGAAACTAGTTTGACTTTCAGTCGTTTGGTGGTCTTCCATTGCAAAAACCTGTGGATATTTAGGTTGTATTTTGATTGTATGTTAAACAACTATCACCTGTTTTTCTAGTGAATCTGGATTTTCATATCAGATAATTCTGTAAATTAGAGTCAGGCTGCTCCTTTTGGAATTCTGGTGCTACCACTTATGAATTATTCAGGCTGTTTAACTCCCTTTTCCCCATCCAAAGGTGGAGATAGTAATAGTTATCTATTTTATATGCTTGTTTTAAGCTACTTAATGTTTCTTTTACTTATCACTTTGTAGTACTCATTACTATGGTAAGAACTCAGTGAATGTTGATGATTAATAAGCAAATTGTTAAAAAACCAAAACAAACAGTTGTCTGAGTACATCAGCTGGAAAAATTCACTTGAGGTGGAATGCATTGAGATAAAGCCTTGACAAAGTGGAGGAAATGGAAGCAGCTGGATAAGCAGAGGAAACATCTCCTAGGATAACTCAGGGAAGGAGAAAACAGAGGTGAGAGGGGACATGGTCCAGAGTCCTCTCAACTGACGCTCAGGGGCACCACCTGCCAGAGGCAAGTGCAGTGCTGGACCAGCGGGGGCAATCCTGGAAGAGTCTGTAGAAGTTACTCAGATACGTCTATGTTAGAAGAGGTATAAACACTGTCAACAGTACTTAAACACTGCTTAACATAATCCAGATAAAACACAACTTCTCTTCAGATATTAGAGTAAATAATTTTTATCTGTTTCGTTGATAATGCTTAATTTTATAAATGTCACCAGACTTAGACAAGCATTACATACAATTATGCACATTTCCTCTTGAGAGCCCAATGAGTTCATTGTTAATATTTATACAGAACAATTGATTATTTCAGTTTTGCATGAAAACCTAAACTTCAATCATTTGGACCAATTGAGTAGAAGTGGTATTACCACTGGGCACATATTCATTGGCCTAGTTTGACTTCCCAAGGCCTGCCTACTGGGGCATCCATTGTAATGATGGATGACTGAGAACCTGGTTTGGTATCAGGAGCACTGGATTCAGTCAGGATTCCTGAGTGGTGGGTCAGACACACCCAGTGACCTGTCAATACTTCTGTGGAAGACATTTCACCTTATAAGCTGACTCTTTCCTTTGTCAACAAACCACACTGAATTAGACCATTTTCAGGTTCCCTTCAAGCTCTAAAATGACATGATACGGATTTATTTTACACACCAGAGATTTACTCAAAGGCCCCGAGGCTTCACAGAAGAAATACCAGACTATAACAAATGACTCAAATTATTATTTTAAAATAGTTTAGAACTTTATACCATTACCATGTGCAAGATGCTATTTTAGGAACTTGGAATATGTTACTTGATATTTTTTTAATCCTAAAAATAATCCTATGATGAAAATGCAGTTATATCTGATGTACAAATACCAAAACAAAAACAGTAAAACAGAAAACAGAGGCTTGAAAATATTAAACAACTTTCCCACCTTTACTTTCTTACTAAGTATGAAAATCAACAACGACAAAAAGGGTTTGTTTGACTAAAGTCTTTTCTGTGGATGAAAATGTTCTCTGAAAGTGTTTGAAGGTAGCTTCTGTCCTTTAAGAAGAGAAGCATCCTACCTTACAAATTTCTTTAAGTTATTTTCTTGTTTAGCAAACTCCTTTAGTCAATGTCTTACAATTTCAACTTCGCTTAAGAAGAGGGTGACACATTTGAAAGTGGTGACGTCTGAGTTAATAATGCTTGACTGTAATTCTCCAAACCTATGATGGCGGAAAGCTGGATTTGTTTATTAGACTTAGCATCCTGCATAACCTGCCGTGCTTCCCTGCCTTCGTGTGAGCTCCTCCTAGACTGTTCACCCCGTTTTACTAGTCAACTCTATAATCCTGCACATAAAGCCCTGTTGAAATACCATCTCCAATCAGTAAGTCCTTAACACCCCCAGGAAAAAGTTAATTGTTCCACTGTCTGTGTTTCCTCCTGTATTAGTGCATAGATCCCATTCCATAAGAGCTATCCGTTTTCTTGTCAGGTTTCCTCTCCAAATCAGGGGTTCAAAGATGGGACTATGTATTCATCCCAAGGCCTGCCTACTGGGGCATCCATTGTAATGATGGATGACTGAGAACCTGGTTTGGTATCAGGAGCACTGGATTCAGTCAGGATTCCTGAGTGGTGGGTCAGACACACCCAGTGACCTGTCAATACTTCTGTGGAAGACATTTCACCTTATAAGCTGACTCTTTCCTTTGTCAACAAACCACACTGAATTAGACCATTTTCAGGTTCCCTTCAAGCTCTAAAATGACATGATACGGATTTATTTTACACACCAGAGATTTACTCAAAGGCCCCGAGGCTTCACAGAAGAAATACCAGACTATAACAAATGACTCAAATTATTATTTTAAAATAGTTTAGAACTTTATACCATTACCATGTGCAAGATGCTATTTTAGGAACTTGGAATATGTTACTTGATATTTTTTTAATCCTAAAAATAATCCTATGATGAAAATGCAGTTATATCTGATGTACAAATACCAAAACAAAAACAGTAAAACAGAAAACAGAGGCTTGAAAATATTAAACAACTTTCCCACCTTTACTTTCTTACTAAGTATGAAAATCAACAACGACAAAAAGGGTTTGTTTGACTAAAGTCTTTTCTGTGGATGAAAATGTTCTCTGAAAGTGTTTGAAGGTAGCTTCTGTCCTTTAAGAAGAGAAGCATCCTACCTTACAAATTTCTTTAAGTTATTTTCTTGTTTAGCAAACTCCTTTAGTCAATGTCTTACAATTTCAACTTCGCTTAAGAAGAGGGTGACACATTTGAAAGTGGTGACGTCTGAGTTAATAATGCTTGACTGTAATTCTCCAAACCTATGATGGCGGAAAGCTGGATTTGTTTATTAGACTTAGCATCCTGCATAACCTGCCGTGCTTCCCTGCCTTCGTGTGAGCTACTCCCTAGACTGTTCACCCCCGTTTTTACTAGTCAACTCTATAATCCTGCACATAAAGCCCTGTTGAAATACCATCTCCAATCAGTAAGTCCTTAACACCCCCAGGAAAAAGTTAATTGTTCCACTGTCTGTGTTTCCTCCTGTATTAGTGCATAGATCCCATTCCATAAGAGCTATCCGTTTTCTTGTCAGGTTTCCTCTCCAAATCAGGGGGTTCAAAGATGGGACTATGTATTCATCTACATATCTCCTGTGGTGTATCACACAGTAGGACCTCAGCAAATATTTATTTAATTGAACAGAATTAATCTACGTCTCCCCACAACACTACAGGAGGATAAGCATCCTCCTTGAGCTCACGTGCTCAGAGACTCTATAAACACCAGTTGCTATGACAACCAACCAGCTAGGAGAAAGCCAGCACTGTGATGCTTGCCATGAGTTCTGAGCCCATAGCCTGTCTGATCTTCATTAGGCTCCCTTTGGTTTCTCCAGTCCCTGTTCAGTGGGATCAGGATTCGTTTCCAAGACTAATTTGCATCCTGTTATTATCCAGCGTCTGTTGCTAGGTGTCCTTGTGGTTGTGGCGGCTGGATTTCCTCCAGAGATGAGGCATGAGGGCATTAACTCAGGTGTCTCTGAGCCCAGCTCAGTTGAACGAGGCAGAGAGCTATGGGCCAGCGACTCTCAGTGCTACTGCCAGCAGCCGCCCGAGGAGCCAGCAGTGAAGTGTGCAGTGCAGTTCAAGGGAAAGGCAACTGAGTGCCGGCTCTTTGCTCATACCTGCACCGAAAGGGGTAGAGAGGGACTGCACCGCAGTGGGGTGTTTCAAGGCTTAAGCAAGGTGGCCTCTCTCTGTGTGACATTGTCTGGGGCTAGAGTAGATACAGGGGGACGTCTTATTCCATTTCTGATAACGTATTACTCCTTTGCAGTTCTCAAAAGCCTGTATTTGTTTAGTATCACTTGAAGATGATGGTAGATGCTTTTTCTCCCATTTCTCCCAGCTCTCCTGCCCAAATTGGCAATTTTGTTATAAATTATCAAAACATCGTTTACTCCATAGGAAGCTCACAAGTTATTTTGAGATTTCACCCAATGGAGCAGTGACTGGGAGTCAGGAAACCTGAAATGAAGGACATCTGGGATAAAGGTCCCTAGCTGCCCTTCCCAGGTGAATGTGAGCAAGTCAGTTTACCTCCCTGATTGCACCTGTCCCTCCCTTTCTTTGTTTATCATTTCACAGTTTGTCAAGCCTCAAGCAAACACCTCCATTATAAAAGTCAGAGTCCATTGTCAACTGTTAAGGGCTAAATGGATATTAATCGTTGAGGACTTGTTATTTAAACTACAAAGATACTGTTTCAGGAAACTGGCCCGTGTTATATAGTGCTACAAAAGGCCTTGCAGGGTGGGTCAGATGAGCTTTTATTAATAAATGCTACCTGCTAATGGGTTTAGTGTTGTCATTTCAAAGAAGTCTTTGCAATACTGAGCTTCCCTCATAGTTCAGCTGGTAAAGAATCCACCTGCAATGCGGGGGACATGGGTTAGATCTCTAGTCCAGAAAAATTTCACATGGCTTGGAACAACTAAACCCATGTGCCACAACTACTCAGTCCACGTGCCTAGAGCTCGTGCTCTGCAACAAGAAAAGTCACTACAATGAGAATTCCATGCATTGCCTGGAAGAGTAGTCCCTGCTCATTGCAACTAGAGAAAGTCAAACATAGATAGCAACAGAGACCCGAACTGCCAAGAATAAATAAATAATAAAAAGGATTTTAAAAGAAATACATAAATACATTTCCATATAAACTTGCATTTCTGTGTGTTTTATAGAGTAAAAACAGTGAATAATACATTCAGCTGATGATGACATTAATAAATGAACAGATGTACTTGGGATCTTGGTGCCTGAATTTTCCTTTGGTGGATTCTTCTCTAACTATAGCTGTTAACTAAGCCTTTAGAATGCATATCAATCACCTGCTCAAAAGTGCACATTCCTGTTATACCCAAGATATTTGGATTTAATAAGAGTTCAGGACTCAGGCATCTCAAGAAATTTTCTTATGAAGCATTGCCCTCTTGGCTCTAGGATCAAACCTTACTTTTTCTACAACACTCCTGTATTCTTACAAGGGAATTTCTAATTATTTGGGGTTTCCTTAAAGAAAGGTATGCCTGGGTTCCAAATGATAACATGGGCATTGTAAAGGAATTTTAGAAGAGAAATTGAAATTTGTCATAAAGATACAAATGGATAATGTGTAGGACAAAGGCAATATCTAAGCCATGGGAAACAGGTGGAAACATGCTAGGGGATATAATCTATCAAACAACAGCACTGCATTTCGTTGGGACGAATGGATTGCAAGTAACACAAACTCATCAGGCTGGTCTAAGCAGATGAGAATTTATGAAAATCCTGGAATGTCTTATAAACCTAAGGCAGGAAGCCCAACCAAGTATCCCAAGGGAGTTTTCAGAATAGAAACAGGAAAGGCTGTGAGGAATGCTCTCTGCTGGAATGAGTATTGCTTACTTCTGTGTCTCGCCATATATTTTGTCACTGTTTTCCTTTCCTTCTCTGAAGTTCTTTTTTCTCTGCTTCTTCAAACACAAGAATCAAGGGTGGCCACCCTGGTCCTAGCTCTACATCATAGAAAAGTTTCCTAACAGTGTATGACCAGTGGCTTCAAGCTTCTATTCTAGGATCCCTGGCAGAAAGCTATGTCACCATCATGCCTGTTGATGAATTGTCTTCCACTGGGTCAGGTGCTCCCTCTTCCAAATAGCTGTGCCAGTGGAGGGAGAAAGCCACATGGAACAAACCAGCTCTGGGCGGCCAGAGCTCTTGGTACACCCAGTTTTCAGAACAGAGGAGTGGGGGTGCAGCACTTGCTCCACATAGGTGTGCTTTATTCCATACTTGTCGTAGACAAGGAGGCTGCAAGGAGTAACCCAGGTTCCTGGGCCCAGCCCCCAATAAAGTCCACCTGAACTTTAGGTCCTGGGATTCCATGAGCTACTGGTATATATTTACAATATATATTCCTTTTATGATGAAGGGAAATAAAATGGGTCTCTATTATTTATCCCTCCTGATTGAGTAGCTTATGTGACTAATTAGTCCAAAATTAATAGGGTCCTACAGAAATTGACTCCAGTCTACAACATATGCTCCCACATTCTCAGTGGCCAGTTTCCAAGGGGTCTTATTTGTGCCTTATTTGTGGTCCTGGAAAAATGATGGAAATCCTGTATTCTTACAAGGAATTTCTAATTATTTGGGGTTTCCTTAAAGAAAGGTATGCCTGGGTTCCAAATGATAACATGGGCATTGTAAAGGAATTTTAGAAGAGAAATTGAAATTTGTCATAAAGATACAAATGGATAATGTGTAGGACAAAGGCAATATCTAAGCCATGGGAAACAGGTGGAAACATGCTAGGGGATATAATCTATCAAACAACAGCACTGCATTTCGTTGGGACGAATGGATTGCAAGTAACACAAACTCATCAGGCTGGTCTAAGCAGATGAGAATTTATGAAAATCCTGGAATGTCTTATAAACCTAAGGCAGGAAGCCCAACCAAGTATCCCAAGGGAGTTTTCAGAATAGAAACAGGAAAGGCTGTGAGGAATGCTCTCTGCTGGAGTGAGTATTGCTTACTTCTGTGTCTCGCCATATATTTTGTCACTGTTTTCCTTTCCTTCTCTGAAGTTCTTTTTTCTCTGCTTCTTCAAACACAAGAATCAAGGGTGGCCACCCTGGTCCTAGCTCTACATCATAGAAAAGTTTCCTAACAGTGTATGACCAGTGGCTTCAAGCTTCTATTCTAGGATCCCTGGCAGAAAGCTATGTCACCATCATGCCTGTTGATGAATTGTCTTCCACTGGGTCAGGTGCTCCCTCTTCCAAATAGCTGTGCCAGTGGAGGGAGAAAGCCACATGGAACAAACCAGCTCTGGGCGGCCAGAGCTCTTGGTACACCCAGTTTTCAGAACAGAGGAGTGGGGGTGCAGCACTTGCTCCACATAGGTGTGCTTTATTCCATACTTGTCGTAGACAAGGAGGCTGCAAGGAGTAACCCAGGTTCCTGGGCCCAGCCCCCAATAAAGTCCACCTGAACTTTAGGTCCTGAGATTCCATGAGCTACTGGTATATATTTACAATATATATTCCTTTTATGATGAAGGGAAATAAAATGGGTCTCTATTATTTATCCCTCCTGATTGAGTAGCTTATGTGACTAATTAGTCCAAAATTAATAGGGTCCTACAGAAATTGACTCCAGTCTACAACATATGCTCCCACATTCTCAGTGGCCAGTTTCCAAGGGGTCTTATTTGTGCCTTATTTGTGGTCCTGGAAAAATGATGGAAATCCTAAAATGATGGGACCTAAAGAAACTGAGGAAAGTGAGTCCAGAGGGGAGAAAGAGTGCCCAGAGTCACTCACACAGTGGCTGAGTCAGTGGTGGTTCGAAGCCCTGTCCCGGGAGTTCCCATGCTGCTGCTTTGTTCAAGTTAGAGTTCTTCCCTTCCCCCTCTAGGTTGCCTCCCATCTTTCCATAATCTACTTTCTCCACTCCAGGAATAGCAGTAACAACAGCAACAGTCATATCAATGATAACAAAAAGGAACAACTGACGAGGACCTGCTATAGACCAGGAATAGCACTTCAAATGCATTGTTTCATCTATTTTTTTCTACTGTAAATAACACCGAACACACATACACACACAAACATATATCCTACTGATAAGGAAACTGACTATTAAAGTGTCTAGTAACAAACAGTGTCAAGTAATACCATTAGCGTGGTGGCGGGGGTGGTGGGGGGGTCAACTTGATAAGATCTCTCGGGCAAAGTGTTCAGATCTTTCTCTATTTTACCTCAGAACCCTGAGATGGTTAACAATCCTATTAAAACAAAGATTTCTCAAAACCCAGGAACTAGAAATTTGATTTGGGACTTCACATCACATACCTCTATTGGATGACAAAGGTAAAATGTGGGGACACTATAATTTGTTTTCTACTGTGACTGAACAGAATATGGCAGGTTATTTATTGTCCTGGTGTCTAGCTTTCTACATTTGTTCAAAAGCTCAAAGTTCATCAGAAGGACAGTCATTTTCCCCCTTGACTCAGCAGCCAGACACAAAGAAATTGTCACCATCAAAGGCAGGTTACTGGTCACCGTTAACATTTTTGTGATTCTAAATTAATTCATGAATAAACACACTTGGGCACTCACTTTTTAAAAAACAAACAAACAAAAAAGAGAAACAATAAACAAAAGAAGACTTCTAATCTTCACTCTCTAGCTCCAAGTGTCTCCATTCATTTAACTTGTCATGTTAAGGTCCTACTTTCTAACTCTTTAAGTATACTGTCTTTCTTTCATTTCTCATCAAACACTTCATAACTCAAAATTTGTAGAATCTAAACCCTGATAAAAATCCAATCTTAGACCTAATATTTGCTGAGTGACTCAAACAGAGTAAGAATAAAGATCTCTTTCAAATCAAGATCTCTTCCTAAAGAAACTGAGGAAAGTGAGTCCAGAGGAGAAGAGTGCCCAGAGTCACTCACACAGTGGCTGAGTCAGTGGTGGTTCGAAGCCCTGTCCCGGGAGTTCCCATGCTGCTGCTTTGTTCAAGTTAGAGTTCTTCCCTTCCCCCTCTAGGTTGCCTCCCATCTTTCCATAATCTACTTTCTCCACTCCAGGAATAGCAGTAACAACAGCAACAGTCATATCAATGATAACAAAAAGGAACAACTGACGAGGACCTGCTATAGACCAGGAATAGCACTTCAAATGCATTGTTTCATCTATTTTTTTCTACTGTAAATAACACCGAACACACATACACACACAAACATATATCCTACTGATAAGGAAACTGACTATTAAAGTGTCTAGTAACAAACAGTGTCAAGTAATACCATTAGCGTGGGGGCCCGGGGGTGGAGGGGGGCTCAACTTGATAAGATCTCTCGGGCAAAGTGTTCAGATCTTTCTCTATTTTACCTCAGAACCCTGAGATGGTTAACAATCCTATTAAAACAAAGATTTCTCAAAACCCAGAAACTAGAAATTTGATTTGGGACTTCACATCACATACCTCTATTGGATGACAAAGGTAAAATGTGGGGACACTATAATTTGTTTTCTACTGTGACTGAACAGAATATGGCAGGTTATTTATTGTCCTGGTGTCTAGCTTTCTACATTTGTTCAAAAGCTCAAAGTTCATCAGAAGGACAGTCATTTTCCCCCTTGACTCAGCAGCCAGACACAAAGAAATTGTCACCATCAAAGGCAGGTTACTGGTCACCGTTAACATTTTTGTGATTCTAAATTAATTCATGAATAAACACACTTGGGCACTCACTTTTTAAAAAACAAACAAACAAAAAAGAGAAACAATAAACAAAAGAAGACTTCTAATCTTCACTCTCTAGCTCCAAGTGTCTCCATTCATTTAACTTGTCATGTTAAGGTCCTACTTTCTAACTCTTTAAGTATACTGTCTTTCTTTCATTTCTCATCAAACACTTCATAACTCAAAATTTGTAGAATCTAAACCCTGATAAAAATCCAATCTTAGACCTAATATTTGCTGAGTGACTCAAACAGAGTAAGAATAAAGATCTCTTTCAAATCAGTTTGTTCAAAGGCCTCTAGGTCTGTCTTACTGACAAGCACCCAGACTCCTGACATCTAGAAGGCCTCTCTCCTCTCACACATAGATCTGGCTTTTCTTCTGCAGCTCTGTGCCACTTTGGAAAGGGTCTTCTTGCTAAAGAAATATTGCACATGTAATAGAACTTCATTTATGTGGAACCAGAAGCCCTGACCATCATAGACTCACTTTATGACCTGGCCAGACCCCCTGTATCTCAGTGTCCTCTTCTCTAGATGGAGGATGAAGTTCCACACAGGTGGTTTAACAGTTCAATAGAGTTGACAGATACAAGTACCATTGTTTCCTGTGTCTAAAAAGCCAATTTCAGAGTCACGTTTTCAAAAATATACAGCAGATACAATGAGACATCTTTGGAAGTTGCCTCATAATTTTAGCCTGATGAATCTTAAGCAAAATAGCAGAACATTTTCTGGACAGATGCTGCAGGGAACGGAGACTTAGAGGGGCTGTGCATGTGTAAGTAATATTCAGCCAGACTTCACTCAAATACTCTTAGTCACTCAGTCGTGTCCGACTTTTTGTGACCCCATGGACTCAAACCTGCCAGGCTCCTCTGTCCATGGAATTCTCCAGGCAAGAATACTGGAGTGGGTTGCCATTGCCTTCCCCAGGGTATCTCCCCAACCAGGTATTGAACCCAGGTCTCCTGCATTGTAGGCGGGTTCTTTATCATCTGAGCCACCAGGGATGGACTCCACTTCAGAATGTGCTGTTATATCATTTATAAGGCTTATTTTCTTTAAAAGGAAGGTTTTAATTGGCTCTAGAATGAACAATGATGCAAGAAGATAGAGAGGGACTATACTGCCATCATTAATCCATCAGTTTTCTATCAGACACAGTCTGAGAGTCCTAAACAGAGTACTCAATGGTGCCTTCAGTTGATAACCTGTACATAAACAAAACTTCTTCTAATTTAATTTACTTACTGTCATTTAACTATTCATTTTCTCCTTTTTTCAAACACTTCATAACTCAAAATTTGTAGAATCTAAACCCTGATAAAAATCCAATCTTAGACCTAATATTTGCTGAGTGACTCAAACAGAGTAAGAATAAAGATCTCTTTCAAATCAGTTTGTTCAAAGGCCTCTAGGTCTGTCTTACTGACAAGCACCCAGACTCCTGACATCTAGAAGGCCTCTCTCCTCTCACACATAGATCTGGCTTTTCTTCTGCAGCTCTGTGCCACTTTGGAAAGGGTCTTCTTGCTAAAGAAATATTGCACATGTAATAGAACTTCATTTATGTGGAACCAGAAGCCCTGACCATCATAGACTCACTTTATGACCTGGCCAGACCCCCTGTATCTCAGTGTCCTCTTCTCTAGATGGAGGATGAAGTTCCACACAGGTGGTTTAACAGTTCAATAGAGTTGACAGATACAAGTACCATTGTTTCCTGTGTCTAAAAAGCCAATTTCAGAGTCACGTTTTCAAAAATATACAGCAGATACAATGAGACATCTTTGGAAGTTGCCTCATAATTTTAGCCTGATGAATCTTAAGCAAAATAGCAGAACATTTTCTGGACAGATGCTGCAGGGAACGGAGACTTAGAGGGGCTGTGCATGTGTAAGTAATATTCAGCCAGACTTCACTCAAATACTCTTAGTCACTCAGTCGTGTCCGACTTTTTGTGACCCCATGGACTCAAACCTGCCAGGCTCCTCTGTCCATGGAATTCTCCAGGCAAGAATACTGGAGTGGGTTGCCATTGCCTTCCCCAGGGTATCTCCCCAACCAGGTATTGAACCCAGGTCTCCTGCATTGTAGGCGGGTTCTTTATCATCTGAGCCACCAGGGATGGACTCCACTTCAGAATGTGCTGTTATATCATTTATAAGGCTTATTTTCTTTAAAAGGAAGGTTTTAATTGGCTCTAGAATGAACAATGATGCAAGAAGATAGAGAGGGACTATACTGCCATCATTAATCCATCAGTTTTCTATCAGACACAGTCTGAGAGTCCTAAACAGAGTACTCAATGGTGCCTTCAGTTGATAACCTGTATTTGCAAAGATGTTTAAATCCATCTGATATTCCTGAAACCCTCCTCTTGTGATTCCAGATTTAGTAAGCCCTTGCTTTTTCCTTTGTTATGACTTATGTTTAATGAAGTGACCCTTTGTTTTCAGTGGAAGTACCCTATATTAGGCTTCTCGTGTAGCCAGAAGCTAATAGAATCCAAGCATGGTTTTTGTTCTTACCTGTCGCAAATCATAAACAGTTAAGACAATGGAGAGAACAGACAAGATGATGATGGCCACCGAGTATTCAATGTAACCTTGAGTCAGCCACAAAGTCAGGGTAAAAGCTTGAAACACGTAGAATGGATTTAAAACCTGCAGATATGAAAAGGGCATCCGGTCACCTGCAATGGACCTTAGGGGCAGTCAAGACAATGGCGTTTCTTTATCAATTTTTTTTCTTACATTTTAAAACATTTGACAATAGAACTTAATTATAACTCTATTAATTTCAGTAGAGACAATATCAAGCCCATACAATGTGATACAGGAAAAGCAGATTTATTTTAGGCATTCAGAACCATGCCCACAACTTGATGATTCTTATTTATGTTGAACTTTCAAAAATATTTGACCAAAATCAAAATCTAGTCATTTACCTGTTTAAACAGAGATACCCACAATGAAGGAGAAACCTGATTCAGACTCTTTTAAAAAGTATTTGAACTTTTGATTGCACGTTTCTTTTTCATGTAATCGCATGCTACAGGTATTGTCAAGGTGTGCAATGAAAATGAAAGATTCAACTTTTATCCAAGAAATTCATGTACAAATAACCTATTCTCATGTCACAGGTCTTAGCAAGATCTTCTGACAGCATGGGCTTTCTCTTAAGGAGAGATAGTCTTATCCAGGGAGGAAAAAAAAATCTTATTCTGTGAAAAGTACAGTGAAAACTATAGGCAGAATGTATAACTAGTTTCAAAGGTGGTCATTTATGTAGGTATGTTTGGTTTCTTGAAAATACCTTCAACTTTTTTTATTCCCTCAAATGTCCCCATTTTAATCCTGCCAACTTTAGGGAGGGAAACCCCTCGGGAGCTAGAGAAGGGCATATTACCTGCATGCTTGGCTTGAACTCAAGAGCCCATCTGAACAGGGCAAGGATTCTTTTCCTGGTAAAGTACTCTTTATAATTATTATGAAATAGATGAAATATTACCTAAACTAGGGCTGCTCCTTCTTGCCTCTACCTTCCATAATTTCCTAATATAATATATAAATTTCTACCTTAGTCCTAAAAATAAAATCACACCTGGTTAATAAGTTAATAGGATATACATTAAAAGTTTCTTAAACTCTTAGGCATATTTTACGTATGTTAAGAAAGCTTGTGTTCCTTAATGTTTTTATTTTTCCATTGCAACATGCTTTTCTTACAAATTATAGCTCTTCTGTCTGCTTGGCATAAAATGCTTGAATTGTAGATTATGCATTTGTGGTAATACAATTTTGAGTTTGCATAAGTTCAGTAGAAAATTGTTTAAATATTTCTTGCAGAAGAAACAACACCATCCCAATTAATTTAGTTCCCTTGTTCAACATCCTTTTGAAACCGAATGTGAAGACATAGTTTTACTTGTTTTGTTTTGTTTTTTTTTCTACTAAAGGCCTAATAAGTAAGTGTCAGAAAATATTAGCACTCCTTTTAAAGTAGACTAAATAGACATTTGAAAGAGTGTAATTTGAAAGTGTACTTGAATAAGAAGTTTAAAAAGTAGTCTGATTTTTAATAGTAGGAGAGATTGTGCATATGTGGAGGCATGGGATACAGGGGAAATCTCAGTACCTGCCAATCAATTTGTCTATGAACGTCAGACTGTTTTAAGCAAAGTTTAATAAAGAATTATTTTTTAAAAATGGCCATGTGAAAAACTGAAATGACCATCTTTGTGGATTAGAAATAGACTAGAAACATACAGCCCTGAGTGGGGACAGATTGATGAGTCTGTTGGGTTTTTATTCAAAGACTGAAGACCAATGGCTAGGAGCTCAATGCTAGGGGAAATAAGTCCCCATGAGTGGCAGGGGACATCACCAGGCTTGCTAAAGAAAAGAGCCATAGTCGCTGGGCTTCCCCTGCCCCAGAGCAGAAGCTAAGAAAAGTCACAGCCAAGGTTCACCGGCAGAGGGCGGAACCGGAGAGACAAGACTGTGGTGCAGCTGTGAACTTGGCCAAGCCCCAAGCTGGCTCAGGGAGTGCCTCCAACAGGCCCCCGAGGGACAGGGCACAAACCCTGAACACAGGCCCCAGTTCTGAACTCAGAACTCCTGGCAACCAGTAAGACCCACAGAAGGACAGTGAGCACAGAATGAAAGAGAAAAGGAAGAAGGGAAATTTCCACCCAGACTGTGGTTGCCAAAGTAAACAAAGTCAAAGCATACAGAGAAAATAAACTAAAACAAAAACACTAAAAAAGGAAGAAGTCACTCTCAAGAAAATCGATATAATGGAGTGATAGAATAATACAAAAAATGATCAAAGGAATACTTTTTAAATCCTCGAAGAGATCATGAAATGGTAACAGTCCTTCCCACCCCCCACCCCCCAATAGCCATCATCAAAAATGGGAGAAAAGCAAAACAAATAAACAGGAGATTATGAAACAGAAATCTGTCCCTCACACTGGGAAAGGATTTTTTTTTTTAAAGTGATTTTAATTTAAAACAAGTGGCTATTAAAAAGGACAGGTTAGAAATCCTGGAACAACATATATAGAGAGAAGTACTACTAATAAAGAAAATCTCAATAGACAGGAGAAACATAAAATTAAAGTCAATGGGAATAACCAAAGAAAACTGCACAAATTTCAGGCTTTTGTCCTCATTAAAGTATCCATGTATTTAAGATTTTCTTGAGTACTAGAAAGGAAAAAAGAAAAAAGTAGGAGTTTATTTTCAAAATTAAATGAAAACAGTTACCTGTTTAACAAGCAGCTTCCATATGGGTTGGATTTCAACCTCAATGGCATTTGGCCCGCACACTAATCTTCTGTAGGAGATTGATCATCTATTAGTGTCACACCTACATGCTTATCAATAAGTGAGTACAGGCGCCACTAAGCAGAACTCCCTTCTCTAGTCTAGGGACTTTGAGCCTGCAATTAAAAAGTAATGTACCAATCTCAAAATAATAATATCTTTTTAAATGAAAGTTCACACATGATGGACAAAGTTGTTTCTGTTAAATATACTTTGTTAAAATTTGAAATTCCGGCAGAGGGCGGAACCGGAGAGACAAGACTGTGGTGCAGCTGTGAACTTGGCCAAGCCCCAAGCTGGCTCAGGGAGTGCCTCCAACAGGCCCCCGAGGGACAGGGCACAAACCCTGAACACAGGCCCCAGTTCTGAACTCAGAACTCCTGGCAACCAGTAAGACCCACAGAAGGACAGTGAGCACAGAATGAAAGAGAAAAGGAAGAAGGGAAATTTCCACCCAGACTGTGGTTGCCAAAGTAAACAAAGTCAAAGCATACAGAGAAAATAAACTAAAACAAAAACACTAAAAAAGGAAGAAGTCACTCTCAAGAAAATCGATATAATGGAGTGATAGAATAATACAAAAAATGATCAAAGGAATACTTTTTAAATCCTCGAAGAGATCATGAAATGGTAACAGTCCTTCCCACCCCCCACCCCCCAATAGCCATCATCAAAAATGGGAGAAAAGCAAAACAAATAAACAGGAGATTATGAAACAGAAATCTGTCCCTCACACTGGGAAAGGATTTTTTTTTTTAAAGTGATTTTAATTTAAAACAAGTGGCTATTAAAAAGGACAGGTTAGAAATCCTGGAACAACATATATAGAGAGAAGTACTACTAATAAAGAAAATCTCAATAGACAGGAGAAACATAAAATTAAAGTCAATGGGAATAACCAAAGAAAACTGCACAAATTTCAGGCTTTTGTCCTCATTAAAGTATCCATGTATTTAAGATTTTCTTGAGTACTAGAAAGGAAAAAAGAAAAAAGTAGGAGTTTATTTTCAAAATTAAATGAAAACAGTTACCTGTTTAACAAGCAGCTTCCATATGGGTTGGATTTCAACCTCAATGGCATTTGGCCCGCACACTAATCTTCTGTAGGAGATTGATCATCTATTAGTGTCACACCTACATGCTTATCAATAAGTGAGTACAGGCGCCACTAAGCAGAACTCCCTTCTCTAGTCTAGGGACTTTGAGCCTGCAATTAAAAAGTAATGTACCAATCTCAAAATAATAATATCTTTTTAAATGAAAGTTCACACATGATGGACAAAGTTGTTTTTCTGTTAAAATATACCTTACGTACAGTATAACCCATAAATCAAAGTGAAGTTAGAAAGGCATTTTGAATTTTTTTAAAAAAGAATTTGATTATATTTTAAGAGTGGCTAAGAAGACACAGATATGATGATGTTCCTAGAATTCTTAGGCATTCTAGATTGTCCTTCATGCTGGAGATCTTGGTATCTCTAGAACCTTGACATGTCTTTAGTATGTTTATATACTAATGAATACATGAAGGAATGAACCAGTGAACTGGAAAATGGTATATTGTCTTCATGGCTAACATCTTATAAATTTACACACGTGTATATTACAATAAAAGCCCTCAAGGAGGAATAAACTAAGAGGTTAGGATTAACATATACACACTACTATATATAAAATAGGAAATTGGCAGGGACCTACTGCATAGCACAGGCAACTCTACTCAATATTGTGTAATAACCTATATGGAAAAAGAATCTGAAAAAGAATAAATACATGTGCATGTATAACTGAATCATTTGCCATACACCTGAAACTAACAGAAAATTACTGTAACAGAAATTAACAGAAAATAAACTGTACTCCAATATAAAATATAAATTAAATTAAAAAACAAAGGAAAAAACTGATATTCTCACTTTTGGGAAGAACTATTCAAGGTAGGTGTTTTGACAAAAGTGCGCATATCTAACATTAATCATAACAATACAACTTTTAAGTAGACATGACAGTATCAGAAGCTGCATTTAACTTTTTATATACATATTCCCCAAGAGATTTTATATTATCATCTTTATTATAAAAAAATTAAAGTTCAGAGAAACTAAGTAACTTTCCCAAGTCTCAGAGCTGGAAAGAAGCAGAGCCGGCTTCCCACTAAGGTCTCTGTGATTTCACTTTATGCTCTGCCTCAGTAAAGAATGATGTGAAAATCTGCTTGCTAGACCTTTGGTCTGTAACAGAGAGCTGAGTCCAAAAGTGTATCTGATTTCTAAGCCATGCTATTCCAAATACAGTGACGCCACTAAGCAGAACTCCCTTCTCTAGTCTAGGGACTTTGAGCCTGCAATTAAAAAGTAATGTACCAATCTCAAAATAATAATATCTTTTTAAATGAAAGTTCACACACGATGGACAAAGTTGTTTTCCTGTTAAAATATACCTTACGTACAGTATAACCCATAAATCAAAGTGAAGTTAGAAAGGCATTTTGAATTTTTTTAAAAAAGAATTTGATTATATTTTAAGAGTGGCTAAGAAGACACAGATATGATGATGTTCCTAGAATTCTTAGGCATTCTAGATTGTCCTTCATGCTGGAGATCTTGGTATCTCTAGAACCTTGACATGTCTTTAGTATGTTTATATACTAATGAATACATGAAGGAATGAACCAGTGAACTGGAAAATGGTATATTGTCTTCATGGCTAACATCTTATAAATTTACACACGTGTATATTACAATAAAAGCCCTCAAGGAGGAATAAACTAAGAGGTTAGGATTAACATATACACACTACTATATATAAAATAGGAAATTGGCAGGGACCTACTGCATAGCACAGGCAACTCTACTCAATATTGTGTAATAACCTATATGGAAAAAGAATCTGAAAAAGAATAAATACATGTGCATGTATAACTGAATCATTTGCCATACACCTGAAACTAACAGAAAATTACTGTAACAGAAATTAACAGAAAATAAACTGTACTCCAATATAAAATATAAATTAAATTAAAAAACAAAGGAAAAAACTGATATTCTCACTTTTGGGAAGAACTATTCAAGGTAGGTGTTTTGACAAAAGTGCGCATATCTAACATTAATCATAACAATACAACTTTTAAGTAGACATGACAGTATCAGAAGCTGCATTTAACTTTTTATATACATATTCCCCAAGAGATTTTATATTATCATCTTTATTATAAAAAAATTAAAGTTCAGAGAAACTAAGTAACTTTCCCAAGTCTCAGAGCTGGAAAGAAGCAGAGCCGGCTTCCCACTAAGGTCTCTGTGATTTCACTTTATGCTCTGCCTCAGTAAAGAATGATGTGAAAATCTGCTTGCTAGACCTTTGGTCTGTAACAGAGAGCTGAGTCCAAAAGTGTATCTGATTTCTAAGCCATGCTATTCCAAATACAGTGATCGCTTGCAAGGGTCAGTGAGGACTCAAATGGAAGTCTTCTGACTCCATGTGTGAAAGCACCTTGGTTCAGAGATGTTGGGGAAGCAGTAAGGTCAAACAGGATGTGCTACTCTGTTAGGGACTTCAGAAGTCCCTAAGTTTCTCAATGGGAAAGGATCAATTAATTCAAGTCACTTTAGTGGTTTAAATTCTTTTCTGTGGCTGTGGCTGCTTCAGTCTTGTCCAACTCTGTGTGATCCCATGGATTATAGTCCACCAGGCTCCTCTGTCCATGGAATTCTCCAGGCAAGATTACCAGAGTGGGTTGCTATACCCTTCTCCAGGGGATCTTCCCAGTCCAGGGATCAAATTTGGGTCTCCTGCATTGCAGGCAGATTCTCTATCACTGAGCCACCAGGGATACCCCAATTCTTTCCTAGAATCATCAACATAACCTGTTGTTGGCAAGTATCAGAACTTCTCAAAATCCTAAACTTGGTTTTCTCTCTCTCTTCCTTGGAATACCCTCTCATACCTTTCATTTTGTTAATGTGTGTTTAGCCTTTGAGAACAAAATCTGATATAGAGCCTGGTGGTGATTGGGATAGAGTAGGATAATAAAAGAGCTAGTTTAGAAATCCCAGTAGGGGATTATAGACAGAGAGGGAAATTTAGGGGGCTTTAGGAAACAACTGTAAGTTAATATCGCTTGAGAAAGCAATCCAAACATTATAAATAAAGCAGGCTTACTTAACAGTAAATAAAGCAGGCTTACTTAACAACAATACAAACAATAAAACTATAGAAATCAATGGTGCCTGCATCTTGCTGGTTGAGGTAAGTTAATCATCCCTAAGATACAGAAGGGGAAAGCATAGCATACTAGTGGAGAAAATGACATTCTAAAGTAGAAGTACCTCATTATACTGAAGCCTGAGATAATCTACCATATTTTAGCATATGTTACTACCCTTCTACTGATTTAAATAGCTCCATGACAGTCTGGGTTTGACTGTGGAGGGTCACGAAGACTCCCCAACCAATGTGGAGGAGGAGCTGATGATGGAAACCTGTTGTCTACTCAACTATGAGGAACATGGCGGTATTTTCCTCCTCCCCACTTTCCCTTTGATCATAAAGAAAATGTAACCCGCGAAATTCTTAGGTAGGGTCCTCTTGCCTGTCCACTTGTATCCTTCACAAGTGTCCTCTACTAATAAATCATATGCATCTATCATTTTGCCTCTCACTGTATTCTTTCTGGGCCAAGACATAAAGAAGCTGAACTCCCCCAAGCCCTGAGATGCAGTCTGTGGTTCTAGAGGCTAATAAATTTGAGATTCAGCAGATTTGGGTACTGCTAAGCCTTTGCTTGCTGCTCCTTCCACCTGGAACCAGTGTCCCCCACATCTCTGTATGGCTCATACCCTTGTTTCAGTCAGGCGCTATTTAAATGGCATCTTCTTATTGATATCAATTCTTCTCCAATTGTATTTAAAAGAGCTACCCTGACCCCCTACTGAAATTCTCTTTATCTCGTTAACCTGTTTCACTGTTCTTTAGAGTGCGTTTGATAATCTGAAGTTATACCTTATTTTTTACATATTAATAAGGATGCAAACAATAGAATGTATCTTCCATTATTATATAAGAATCTAGAGGGCATGGGTATATTCTGAATGCTTAAAGCAGATCCTCATTCATAGAATGCACTGGAGAATGATTTGTTAAATGAGTGAATGGATGAATGAGCCTTGGTTTTCTTATCTGTAAAATGGGTTTGATAATACCTGCCTAATAAAATTGCTATTATTAGCATGTGATATAAATAAGCATTTAGCACAAGTGCCTAAAACATGTGCTGTGCTCTGCCGTGTTCAACTCTTTGTGATCCCATGGACTGTAGCCTGCCAAGTTCCTCTGTCTATGGAATTATCCAGGCAAAGAATACTGGAGTGGATTGCAATTTCTTCCTCCAGGGGATATTCCCACCCAGGGATCAAACCTGCATCTCTTGAGCCACCTACATTGGCAGGTGGATTCTTTACCACTGTGCCACCTGGGAAGGTCACCTAGAACATAAGGAGTCCTTAATAAACGGCAATTGTATCTGATACATTCTTCACTTTCATAGGCACAATTAAGTACTTTTCTTGCCTCCAATAATCCTTCATTTCTTAGTAACCTCTTTGAATTGTAACATACAGTTATGTGTCTTTCACCTCAAATTTCCTAGACCCTCTTTAATGGCAGGGAGGAAGCTTTCTCAGCTTTATTTTTCTGACATCTAGGGACACAGTATCTGCCACAGAGAATATTCCCTTAATATTGGAATAGCTAACGAGGACTTTTGTGAACCATGACTAGAATACTGTCTTCCTAACAAGGCTGTAGTTTACAGAACTACAGTAGCACATGGGCTGTATAAGTCAGTTCAGAAAGAAGCCCACTAAATGTCCAGTGGTCTTCATCTTTCTTTGTCTGGTGAGGTGGTTTCTAATATTTCCATTAAGGAGAGGTGCTCAGCTCTTATGAGAACTGAGATCCAATAGATTACCGGTGGTCTGTGATTATCCTCTTTAGGACACTGCTTTTAAAAGAGCTACCCTGACCCCTACTGAAATTCTCTTTATCTCGTTAACCTGTTTCACTGTTCTTTAGAGTGCGTTTGATAATCTGAAGTTATACCTTATTTTTTACATATTAATAAGGATGCAAACAATAGAATGTATCTTCCATTATTATATAAGAATCTAGAGGGCATGGGTATATTCTGAATGCTTAAAGCAGATCCTCATTCATAGAATGCACTGGAGAATGATTTGTTAAATGAGTGAATGGATGAATGAGCCTTGGTTTTCTTATCTGTAAAATGGGTTTGATAATACCTGCCTAATAAAATTGCTATTATTAGCATGTGATATAAATAAGCATTTAGCACAAGTGCCTAAAACATGTGCTGTGCTCTGCCGTGTTCAACTCTTTGTGATCCCATGGACTGTAGCCTGCCAAGTTCCTCTGTCTATGGAATTATCCAGGCAAAGAATACTGGAGTGGATTGCAATTTCTTCCTCCAGGGGATATTCCCACCCAGGGATCAAACCTGCATCTCTTGAGCCACCTACATTGGCAGGTGGATTCTTTACCACTGTGCCACCTGGGAAGGTCACCTAGAACATAAGGAGTCCTTAATAAACGGCAATTGTATCTGATACATTCTTCACTTTCATAGGCACAATTAAGTACTTTTCTTGCCTCCAATAATCCTTCATTTCTTAGTAACCTCTTTGAATTGTAACATACAGTTATGTGTCTTTCACCTCAAATTTCCTAGACCCTCTTTAATGGCAGGGAGGAAGCTTTCTCAGCTTTATTTTTCTGACATCTAGGGACACAGTATCTGCCACAGAGAATATTCCCTTAATATTGGAATAGCTAACGAGGACTTTTGTGAACCATGACTAGAATACTGTCTTCCCTAACAAGGCTGTAGTTTACAGAACTACAGTAGCACATGGGCTGTATAAGTCAGTTCAGAAAGAAGCCCACTAAATGTCCAGTGGTCTTCATCTTTCTTTGTCTGGTGAGGTGGTTTCTAATATTTCCATTAAGGGAGAGGTGCTCAGCTCTTATGAGAACTGAGATCCAATAGATTACCGGTGGTCTGTGATTATCCTCTTTAGGACACTGCTGGAAAATATGAATTAAAAATATTGACTGAGGGCTTCCCTGGTGGTCCAGTGGGTAAAGAGTCTGTCTTGCCTGGGAAGATCCCACATGCCGTGGAGCAGCTTCACCAGTGTGTCCAATTATGAGCCAGTGCTCTGGAGTGCACACGCCCAGAGCTGGTGCTCTACAAAGAGAGGCCACTGTAATGGGAGGCCCACACAGGCCAAAGAATAAAGATGGATGAAAATAAATACATTAAAAACCAATAAAAGAGGCCAACATTTTTTTTAATGTTAAAAAGATATTGCCTGTCATATCAGTAAACAAAAGATGTTGTAGCCATTTAGCCATCTCACGGCTGCAGTCACGCTGAAGTTGAATCCTGAGGGAACTCAGAATAGAAAGAGAATGCTGCCGTCTGCTGCAGCTACCCCTGATGGTACACCCTGAGGAGACTCAGGATGAGTAAACACAGGATACTGGCCCTGGAGAGGCAATGCTCATATCAAAGGAATGATTTCAGTGAGCCCAGCCTCCTGCTTCTTTGCATACACAGAAAAGCACTACCTTCTTCAGCTTGAGATATCTGGTTTTCTTTAACAGCAATCTTCTGAAGTTCTGACTACCTGGTCTTTGTTGCGAAATCTCCTACATATCCTGGTTCCTCCATCCTCTTGACTCTTTGAAGCAGTCGCAGGGTGAAATCTCTACGCTTGAAGTCCTCAGAATATTCCCTTATTTAATTGGCACCTCAAATTTCCTAGACCCTCTTTAATGGCAGGGAGGAAGCTTTCTCAGCTTTATTTTTCTGACATCTAGGGACACAGTATCTGCCACAGAGAATATTCCCTTAATATTGGAATAGCTAACGAGGACTTTTGTGAACCATGACTAGAATACTGTCTTCCTAACAAGGCTGTAGTTTACAGAACTACAGTAGCACATGGGCTGTATAAGTCAGTTCAGAAAGAAGCCCACTAAATGTCCAGTGGTCTTCATCTTTCTTTGTCTGGTGAGGTGGTTTCTAATATTTCCATTAAGGGAGAGGTGCTCAGCTCTTATGAGAACTGAGATCCAATAGATTACCGGTGGTCTGTGATTATCCTCTTTAGGACACTGCTGGAAAATATGAATTAAAAATATTGACTGAGGGCTTCCCTGGTGGTCCAGTGGGTAAAGAGTCTGTCTTGCCTGGGAAGATCCCACATGCCGTGGAGCAGCTTCACCAGTGTGTCCAATTATGAGCCAGTGCTCTGGAGTGCACACGCCCAGAGCTGGTGCTCTACAAAGAGAGGCCACTGTAATGGGAGGCCCACACAGGCCAAAGAATAAAGATGGATGAAAATAAATACATTAAAAACCAATAAAAGAGGCCAACATTTTTTTTAATGTTAAAAAGATATTGCCTGTCATATCAGTAAACAAAAGATGTTGTAGCCATTTAGCCATCTCACGGCTGCAGTCACGCTGAAGTTGAATCCTGAGGGAACTCAGAATAGAAAGAGAATGCTGCCGTCTGCTGCAGCTACCCCTGATGGTACACCCTGAGGAGACTCAGGATGAGTAAACACAGGATACTGGCCCTGGAGAGGCAATGCTCATATCAAAGGAATGATTTCAGTGAGCCCAGCCTCCTGCTTCTTTGCATACACAGAAAAGCACTACCTTCTTCAGCTTGAGATATCTGGTTTTCTTTAACAGCAATCTTCTGAAGTTCTGACTACCTGGTCTTTGTTGCGAAATCTCCTACATATCCTGGTTCCTCCATCCTCTTGACTCTTTGAAGCAGTCCCGCAGGGTGATCTGAGAGTCCTGTCTCACTGGCTTGAAGTCCTCAGAATGCATGCCAAGTAAAACATGATTCTCAACTTTTATGTTGTGTCAGACAACAGCTGTGTTTGAATCACAGACTGGCACACTCCTTGATGTTTTATCTTTCCCACTGTCTCTTGCCGAAAAGTAGTGCATGTCTGGGAACCATGTACTCATCTCAATCTCAGCACAAGCCACACAGAACTTTCAGGGACATTGACTACGGGTTGAAAAACCAGAAGAAGAAATATGAGGTTTGAGGCTGAGTCACATGAGCAAAGTTCCAAGAAACAAAGGAGATGTTGCTCCCTGACAAAAAATATGATGAGCTGGTGGGAAACGGAAGCCCTAGAATATAACTCCAGGTGGCCTCCCAAAACTAAATAGTCTGAATGAAATTAAGTAGACTTGCCTAATAGTCATAAGTATGTATTAGGGGAAAAATTGCTTTGGATGTAGGTCTCTCTTCAAAAGAGACTGAAGTATTTCTTAATGGGGAAATTACGAAGGCATATCTGGACTGGCTATGAGCTGCTCTTGAAGGAGCATTGAGGAGTCTTGCAACCATGAGATACTAGCAAATGTGCCGGAAGGTATTTGTTTCTTAAAAGTCAAGCATGGGGCTTCCCCTGGTGGTCCAGTGGGTAAGGACACCGCCTTGCAGTGCAAGGGGCGCCGGTTCGATCCCTGGCCTGGGAGATCCCACATGCTGCAGAGCGGCTGGACGGATGTGTCCAATTACCGAGCTGGAGCTCTGGAGTGCATGCGCCCAGAGCCAGTGCTCTGGAGAGAGGCCATTGCGATGGCAGGCCCACAGGTTCCAAAGAACAAAGACGGATGAAAATAGAGAAATGAAAGACCAATAGAAGTGGCCCGCCCGCTCCCCTCCCTCTGCAATCCGACCCCCGCCCCAAATAAATAAATAAATAAATCTTTATAAAAAAAAAATCAAGCAGGAAAGACTAGGAATATTTTCTTTGACATTGGTCCATATCTTGTTTCAATATGATTATTTGTTCATGCATTGATTTATCATTTTATTCACTAAATAATTATTGAGAATATGTTGTGTGCTATGCTCTTTAGACATGAGATAATGAAGGCTAGGCTGGGGGTCCTCAAATAGACAGAAGAACCATGTCAAAATCACTGGCGAGCAGCTTCAAACTGCATGTGATTGCTCTGCTTCCATTCTGGGAAGCCATCAGTAGCATCCTTGACAGGGAGGGAGGCCTGTGGTTTTCCAAACAGCTAATACTTAGCCACGGTTTCTGTCATGATCCACTTCCATGAACTTTGAAATTTTTGTGTGCTCAGTTGCTCAGCCGTGTCCTACTCTTTGTGACCCCTGTGGGCTGTAGCCTGCCATGGTCCTCTGTCCATGGGATTCTCTAGGCAAGAATAATGGAATGGGTTGCCACTTCCATCTCCAGGGGATCTTCCTGACCCAGAGATCAAACCCACACCTCCTGCATTACAGGCAGATTCTTCTTTGTCACTAAGTCACAGAGGAAGCCCTTGGAATTTTTAGGAGCAGGTTTGTTAGTGTTGGAAAAAAGTTTCCAGGTGACCCTACTAGCTAATTTCCCTGTCTCTCCTAGTACATCTTCTTTCTAAAGGGAGGGAAACCTAAAACATTCACAGATGCAGAGAAATGGCACCCAATTGCTGGAATTTGGGTATGGTTGTAAAGTACAACAGGTATGTTGGTCTTAAGCCCTCCCATTTTAAAATAATAATAATAGCAAGATTGGTATGTTTTGAGAAATTGCCTTCAGGAGAAAAATCCCTATTTTAGTAGTGCCTGAACCTGCTTCTATACTTCATAATTTACACAGAAAACACCCATTTTATAAATGACAAGAGTCCTTTTATTTTTCCAAATTAGTCCTCATTGGTGGCCTGCCCCTTTCATTCATTTCCTAAAGCACATTTCCAGATATCCTCAGGGAAAGTCAAATTCTTATTATATGTGAGCTTAGTGAGGTGCTGCTCATCAGCCTTTTGGGGGACCTGCCCAGAGCATTCCTAGGCATGAAGATCCAGAACACAGAGGGCCACAGGGCACCTGAATGGAGGTGGGGGTGGAGAAATCCCAGTCACTGTCTCACCAGGGAGGATCAGGACTTAGGCTTACTTCTGCTGCCATAACATTTTGCTGTATTTCAAAGCATTGGAGTTACATGATTTTTGTACTTTCAGTGGACCCAGAGCCATTGAACCATGGTTATATTTTTTAAGTATGGTATTGACTTCTAATCTACTGCTAAGATTTGAAACAATCTTATTGGCTTCCAGAACAGTGAGTGAAGCCTGTCTCCCCTACTCTGATCAATTCTTCCTTGTTCTTTTCCAAAGAAGTCATCAGTGAGACAAGTGTCTACACACTTGGTCTGTGTTCTAGGGATGGATATTTCCAAGGGGATAAAGGTCATGGTCCATAGGTATGATTCCTTTTCTGACTTTTGCTGCCCACAAGACCTGAGGCGTAAAAGGGTAGAATTCCATAGCACCCCCCATCTCTTTCTCCTCTGCTTTCCCCTTGCTTATTTTTTCTCTCTGTCTTCTAGGAACAGCTTCCACCAGCTTGGAGCTGAGCATTGAGAGCAAACTCACCCTCTTTCAATGCTGTCCCTCCGATTTCTCTCCTCTGGTACTAGTAGGCATGTCTTATTCTCAGTGGTATAAAAGCACTGAGAATTGTTTGGTCCTACAGAATCGCTGAGTCAATTGTGAACATCACAGGTTCACGTTCAGTGATGTCACACTGAAATCAGCCATGGTTGGAGTATCCCCATCATAGAAATTGACAAGCCTTTTTTTCCAAGTTTTTTTTTTTTTTTTCTTCCAGAGTTCTGGGATACCAACAAGGTGACTGCTCTGGAGCTAACCCTCAGTGAGGAGGTACCTGGACTTCTACTGCCAAAAGGTTCTCCATATGTTTTCAGGAGACTAAACCAAGAAGTCAGGGGTAGGGTGGGCTGAGGGAAGAGATGAAGTGTCACTCAACTGAAAAAAAAAAAAAAAACAAAACAAAAGAAACAAAAACCTGTCTTAGTAGGAATACAGCTTAAATGTATGGGGGAAGGATGGAGGCATGTTTTTTTTTTCCCACAGAGCCCCATGTCCATGAGGTAAGAAAATCACCCCAAGTGTCTATGGACCTGTCTAGGACAGCCACTATGATGGCAAGTTGTATTCAAATCATGGATGAGTGAAGATTAGAGCAGGAAACTTTCTAGAATAATTTTCCTGCTTTCCTCTTGATGGCTTCCCTGGTGGCTCAGATGGTAAAGAATTTACCTGCAACGCCGACCCAGATTCAAATTTCTTGATACCCTCTGACAATTTCTCTCCAGGGTCAAGTTGTCACTCCTTATGTCTTGATTTGTTGTTGTTGTTGTTGTTTTTGCTACCAAAAAGTTGAGAACTATGTGTATCTTTGCCTTTTCTCTCTTTCCCTGGCTTCTAGGAAGCCTGAAAGAGGTGACCGTATTTTTTGATGACTTTTCATGATCAGAAATTTTTGTGTATCCCTCTTCCTTTATTTCTTTTACTAGGTCCTTGCTTTTTATGCAAGAAAGCTTAAATTTGTTGAGGAAATTGCTAAGGTATCAACCAGCCAATCTATCACATTTTATTTTTGAGAAAAGGGCTTAGTCTTTCATTAAAAAATAAAGGGGAAACATGCTCCACATTGAGAGCAAACTCACCCTCTTTCAATGCTGTCCCTCCGATTTCTCTCCTCTGGTACTAGTAGGCATGTCTTATTCTCAGTGGTATAAAAGCACTGAGAATTGTTTGGTCCTACAGAATCGCTGAGTCAATTGTGAACATCACAGGTTCACGTTCAGTGATGTCACACTGAAATCAGCCATGGTTGGAGTATCCCCATCATAGAAATTGACAAGCCTTTTTTTCCAAGTTTTTTTTTTTTTTTTCTTCCAGAGTTCTGGGATACCAACAAGGTGACTGCTCTGGAGCTAACCCTCAGTGAGGAGGTACCTGGACTTCTACTGCCAAAAGGTTCTCCATATGTTTTCAGGAGACTAAACCAAGAAGTCAGGGGTAGGGTGGGCTGAGGGAAGAGATGAAGTGTCACTCAACTGAAAAAAAAAAAAAAAACAAAAGAAACAAAAACCTGTCTTAGTAGGAATACAGCTTAAATGTATGGGGGAAGGATGGAGGCATGTTTTTTTTTTCCCACAGAGCCCCATGTCCATGAGGTAAGAAAATCACCCCAAGTGTCTATGGACCTGTCTAGGACAGCCACTATGATGGCAAGTTGTATTCAAATCATGGATGAGTGAAGATTAGAGCAGGAAACTTTCTAGAATAATTTTCCTGCTTTCCTCTTGATGGCTTCCCTGGTGGCTCAGATGGTAAAGAATTTACCTGCAACGCCGACCCAGATTCAAATTTCTTGATACCCTCTGACAATTTCTCTCCAGGGTCAAGTTGTCACTCCTTATGTCTTGATTTGTTGTTGTTGTTGTTGTTTTTGCTACCAAAAAGTTGAGAACTATGTGTATCTTTGCCTTTTCTCTCTTTCCCTGGCTTCTAGGAAGCCTGAAAGAGGTGACCGTATTTTTTGATGACTTTTCATGATCAGAAATTTTTGTGTATCCCTCTTCCTTTATTTCTTTTACTAGGTCCTTGCTTTTTATGCAAGAAAGCTTAAATTTGTTGAGGAAATTGCTAAGGTATCAACCAGCCAATCTATCACATTTTATTTTTGAGAAAAGGGCTTAGTCTTTCATTAAAAAATAAAGGGGAAAAATTCTGGGTGAGTGAGGAATGCTCCACATTTTACTTTCTCTCTTTACTCTCCAAGTGTAAAAACTCACAAAATAAAATATGACTATGTATTTCTAATTAGATTATCTCCTCTATTCTTCATATTTGGGAAACTATATTCTTTATCTTGCTTATTAGATTGTCAAGTTCTTTATTGTGTGGACCAGATTTAAATTTAATTATGTATGATGTTTGTTAAAACTTGGCACTTGATAAATAAGGACAAACATGAGGTAGCTACATGGATGGGAAATCTGTAGAAATGGTTTCCTAGGCAGAGTATATCTATATCTATCAGTTAGATTTCCTAAGCAGATCAATCCTTTAAATGTCTTGTGCTTAATGCTAGGAAAGCAATATGTTTTTAATAACTTTGAAAACATTTTGTATGTATTAAATGTATGTACCATTTGATGTATTAAGCATTGTGTCTGAAATCATATATAATGATACTCTGTTTCTAAGGCATTTTGGTATGCTGTCAGAATCTAGATGCCTGGTTCATTTTTCATGGTGTTCAGACAGAGGGAAAACTTGGAAACAATAACAGATCAGTAGCTCACAGGCATGGTGTGAATACAAATCATGGGAGGACTTACTAAAAATGCTGTTTCTTTTCTTACCACCACCCTAACTTCTACTTACTAAATCAGAATTAGGGAGGAGAACCCAAGAACCTGGATTTTAAGGACTGAATTCTCCTTCACTCGAGAATGTGTGTTTCTGACTAACTGTGAGGAAGGTCGGGCAGATCTTTCTTCTCTTTCCCTAAGACTGAAATAAAAGGGGATTATTAAGATTCCTTGGAAGGCTTGCAGTGGTTTACTTTCAAAGTCACTAGGATTCACCATTCCAAACTACAGATGAGGGAAGCAGGAACTCTAGGTCACTGTAAGTTGATGAGGAGCCTAAGCATTTCCTGTGCTGCTATTATCCTATGATGTTCTAACCTATGTGCATTTGCAGATCTCATTGTCACAATTGTACCATTATTTATTCTCTCTCTCTTTCCCACCAGTCAGTTAAAGTCCCTGGGACTGTCTTATTTATCCTTAGCTCCCTAGTGCCTTGCAAAATGCCTGGCATATTAGAGGAGTTCCATTCACAGATCAATGAATGCATTCATTTATTCATTCCTTACACACACATCTGTTGAACTTCTACCATGAATCAGGCACTGTTCTAGGTTCTGTAAATAACAGTGGTGAATGACACAGTTAACTCAGCAAACACAATCCTCATCTCCAGGGCTGGTTCTCCATAGTGAGATGCAATCATTATATTGTCTTTCGGTCTCTCAGAGGGTCTGGAAGATTAAGATGCTGGTGCTTATGAAATGACTCAAGATTTTTTCAGGAAAGAGGCAACACAGAGAATACTGTTCTGTAAACCCGAGATAAAAGATCAAATCTTATTTGAGTGCATTGTTCTTTTAGTCCTTTCTTTCTGATAGTGTGCCTAAGATGAGAATAACTTAGAACATCTCTCTGATGCCAGTAAATGAATGGGTTATATGAAGCTGATGTAGCATTATGCCAAAAATTCACTGATCCTAGGCCATGTGATATTTTCATTTCTGCTGGCAGAGTTTACTCTGGGAGTACCACAAACCCTACCTGATCGCTTGCTCTTCACTGGTCAGACCCAGTCCAAAGGTATGATGGATGTCATAGCAGGTGTTGCTATCTTCCAGCAATCTAGGATGTGGCCAGGATAGGAACCGTACTTTAGTTCATGGTGCTCAACAAATCTGTGCTCTGCCCTTATATTTTGATGAATGCTGAGAAAATGCAAGACTTACCCAACTTTCTGAAACCTCTTCTCCAAGTTGTTCCAAACATACCTGATTTTCTGTACTTGGATACATCGCAACTGCAATTACAAATGTAATAAAACAGATGTCATTCACAAGGGAAAGCCCATCAAGGGATGTGACGGTTGGTTAATCCAGGTCTTCACAAAGCTCTCATTTCCCTTGATACATAGGATAACTCCCTGCTCCTCAGTGTGATTTTCACAAGTTTCATAGTGAAAACATGCTATGACATTGCACTCTTAAAATCACTTACTTTCAATTCTGGCTTCATTATGGCTTTGTTTATGACAGAGTGGCGGTCAACCACCAGGATTTCTTCTGGGTTCTGGCTTATAGGAATCTTCAGTGTGGATAAGTAGATACAGATTACCTTCTTCTTCATATATCTTTGAAATTCATCCTAGAAAAGACAATTCAGACCATGACTCTGAAGTGTTATTCCATGAAACATTCAGTCAACCAAATACCTACCAAGTCCTAGACCAGTGGTTCCCATAGTGAGATGCAATCATGATATTGTCTTGCGGTCTCTCAGAGGGTCTGGAAGATTAAGATGCTGGTGCTTATGAAATGACTCAAGATTTTTTCAGGAAAGAGGCAACACAGAGAATACTGTTCTGTAAACCCGAGATAAAAGATCAAATCTTATTTGAGTGCATTGTTCTTTTAGTCCTTTCTTTCTGATAGTGTGCCTAAGATGAGAATAACTTAGAACATCTCTCTGATGCCAGTAAATGAATGGGTTATATGAAGCTGATGTAGCATTATGCCAAAAATTCACTGATCCTAGGCCATGTGATATTTTCATTTCTGCTGGCAGAGTTTACTCTGGGAGTACCACAAACCCTACCTGATCGCTTGCTCTTCACTGGTCAGACCCAGTCCAAAGGTATGATGGATGTCATAGCAGGTGTTGCTATCTTCCAGCAATCTAGGATGTGGCCAGGATAGGAACCGTACTTTAGTTCATGGTGCTCAACAAATCTGTGCTCTGCCCTTATATTTTGATGAATGCTGAGAAAATGCAAGACTTACCCAACTTTCTGAAACCTCTTCTCCAAGTTGTTCCAAACATACCTGATTTTCTGTACTTGGATACATCGCAACTGCAATTACAAATGTAATAAAACAGATGTCATTCACAAGGGAAAGCCCATCAAGGGATGTGACGGTTGGTTAATCCAGGTCTTCACAAAGCTCTCATTTCCCTTGATACATAGGATAACTCCCTGCTCCTCAGTGTGATTTTCACAAGTTTCATAGTGAAAACATGCTATGACATTGCACTCTTAAAATCACTTACTTTCAATTCTGGCTTCATTATGGCTTTGTTTATGACAGAGTGGCGGTCAACCACCAGGATTTCTTCTGGGTTCTGGCTTATAGGAATCTTCAGTGTGGATAAGTAGATACAGATTACCTTCTTCTTCATATATCTTTGAAATTCATCCTAGAAAAGACAATTCAGACCATGACTCTGAAGTGTTATTCCATGAAACATTCAGTCAACCAAATACCTACCAAGTCCTAGACCAGTGGTTCCCAAAGTCTGGGCTAGTGATAAAAACATCTGCATTATCTCAGAACTTTCTAGATATGCAGAGCCTCAGTTGCACCCCAGACCTTCTGGATCAGATATTCTGTGCTGAGTTTGGCAGTCTGTGTTTTAAAGAGCCCTCCAGATAATTCTGTTTTGCACTAAAATTTGAGAACCACTGTGCTAGGAAATAAAGAGAAAGATACATTTTGTAAGAAAGTTCACATCCAGAAAATAGTTTCCAGCTCTCTTAAAATGACTTCAGATATTTAAAATGTATAAAAAATCAGTCATTCCCATGTATATGTTTAAGAGTTAAAACACTGACAGCCTCTGCTCAGGTAAAGGCTAAGTGAAAGTTGCTCAGTCATGTCCTACTCTTTGAGACCCATGGACGAGCCATGAAAGTCTCCAGGCAAGAATAGTGGAGTGGGTAGTCTTTCCCTTCTCCAGGGAAGTCTTCCTGACCCAGGAATTGAACTGGGATCTCCTGCATTGAAGGTGATTCTTTACCAGCTGAGCCCTTACAACTAGCATGACATGCTAGAAATTTCAGACAGATATGGAGGAAATGTCCTTCATTCCTAGGTCAAAATAAGACAGGGCAAATAGATATGAAATAAATGGAAGAAATTTGGGGACACAGAAGCTCTTAAATAGAGGAGGATCACCTCTGGAATTCTGAACATCCCAGGTTTTGGAATAGATGCAATACAGAAGGGTACACACCATTGTCCTTAGCAAAATAGTGTCTGCATCTTGCAAGGGGCATGGGATACAGTTGGCCCATACACTCCACTGGGGCTTCCAGTAGAAAAGTAGGGGAAGGACCCCACAGGTCAGCACAGATATCACAAGGCAGAGAGCTCTGCGTAGCTTCTGGGTCTGGTAACCGAACACCTCCTAGAGAGCAAATAAAAGATTATTCTATTTTTTCCCCACATAAACATACATTTTGTTCCAAGACACACAAACATTAAGTGCAGGTTGGTTGGGAGAAGAATCTAGTTTTGGTAGGTTGAATCAGATTGATTGCTTACAGCTGTCAGCTGATATAAAAAAAAAAGAACGAAGGACTCATTTTGCTACTCTGGCACATGGAACTAACATGTTAGGAGTAAGGAATGGGTAGACTTATTTTGTTCTGAATATTCATAAGAGTCACCTCAGATTTATTAATATAAAATACCTCATGTTTTAGATCAAATTTACTTTCTTTAGACATAAGGTTTAAAAAAAATTAGTATGAAGTTACTGGAGGAAGATGATAAAATTATGGCCAATAGGATTCATACTTATATACCTTGTTTTAGCAATGAAAATGTGCATAAGTGTACTGCTTTCTAAAACTGTAGGGTGATATAAATTAAGAGATTGTCTGTAGACGTGAAAGATTTTAAAAAGACTGCTTATAGGTATTTATTCTAAGAGTAACATGATGAAATATTTCCATTTTTAATCATTGATTAGTTAACATTTGTCATGCATGGAGTAAAGATTTGAGATGTGGTTTCTATAGTCCATGGAGTCGGAAAGTGTTGGACATGACTGAGTGATTAACACAACCAATGGTCAAAAACTGTAATTTGCTTAGTTAGAGCTAATTTCTAGTTTCCACTGTCTACCATGAAGTTGCAAAGTATTGTTTTTAAATTTCAAAAATTAGATATTTAGTGTATTTAGGAAAGCCAGAGGTTTTCTGGCATTGAGTAACAGTGAGTGGCATTGTTACTCTTCCATTATTTTACTTTCTGCTGTTATTGTGTGTGTGTTTTCTATGACTGAAATTCTGGGTCCAGATCAAAGGGCTATCATGTCAAGAAAATGGGTTTTTACTCAGTTAGAAACTGAGTTTCAGTGATGAACTCTCCTGAATTTTATGCCAGTTTTTTTTTTTTTTAATTTATTTATTTTTGATGGCCCTGGGTCATCATTGCTGTGCATGGGCTTTCTCTAGCTGCAGTACATGGACTTCTCATTGTGGTGGCTTCTCTTGTTGAGGAGCACAGACTCTAGGGCATTTCGGTGGCATGTGGGCTTAGCTGCCCCATGACATGTAGAATCTTCCCTGGCCAGGGATCAGACCCTTGTACTAGCAGGCAGAATCTTAACCATTGGACCACCAGGGAAGTCCTTAGGACAGTTTAGATCATGTTATAATAAATATTCTGGCATAATTCTTTGGGAAGGTTTGCATATTCCATATGATCACTTTAATTACTATTATTAATTAACATAATTAATATTAATTAATATTATTAATAAAGAGCACTGGTAGATCAAGTTTTCAATAAAAGCTTATGAAAGTAACCCTTAAGCATATTGAGAAGGTCACAAACTTAAGATGCAAAGACATAAGATTGAGTCACTGGTCCACTGGTCTTTAACTATGTGAACTTGGGTAAATCATTTCACTTCTAGGGAATTCCAATTTACTCTTATACAAAAACAAGTAGGAATATGTATATTACAAGGTAATGGGGCTCAAATATCACCATGAAGTGTTCTGCAAAGCAGTTACAAGGTTAAGAGTTCTTTTCCACTACTCCCCAACAGAGTCACCTACTTGGGGAAAAAGTGTCCATTAAGCTTAGTGATGCAACCACTCTATTTGAAAATTATTCTTAAGATTTACATGGAAGTTAGAAACACTTTGTACACTGTGTTTTAAACATATTTTCAGTTAGAACTTCTTTTCCTCTCCTATCTTTCCTTGGATTCTATAAACCTGTTTTGATTTTGTGAATTATGTTAGGTTTATTAGACTCAAATAAAAAGTATACTCCAGTTTACATATTATGTCATAAATATACATTCCTTTTAAATTTTAGAAAATGGAATAGTTTTACATTTTTAAAAATATTTTATGTATTTATTTATTTTTATTTTTTGGCTATGCTGAGTCTTCATTGCTGTGACAGGCTTTCTCTAGTTGTGGAGAGCTGGATCTACTCTCTAATTTTGGTTCACGGGCTTCTTATTGTGTTGGCTTCTACTGCTGCAGAATACAGACTCTAGATGCATGAGTTTCAGTAGTTGTGGCTCACAGGCTCAGTTGTTGTGGCACACAGGTTTAGTTGCCCTGTGGCATGTGGAATTTTCCCACGCCAGGGATTGAACCAGTGTCTCCTGCATCGCAAGGCAGATTCTTAACCACTGGACAACAAGGGAAGCCCGGTATGCATTCTTTTGCAAAGTTATTTATGGGAGGTCTTGCCAAAGCCAAAGTATCTGCAGAATAGAAGCAGAACAGTTTGGAATTTAAGTCTAGCTTGTAGCTGAAATAAGCACATTTATAAACTATCTAGCTTTTTTCCATTAACTTCTATATGGCGCGGCATTGGCAATCAGAATTCTGGTTCCCCATCAGGTCTATTCTATATAACAATTTTTTATTAAAAATGTAACTCACAATGCTATCAAGACTGCAGAGAAATCGCTACAGCTACTTATTTCCAGTAACCTTATAAATCGGAGTAGTTCTTTAGAGAAAGCAGGTGAAAAATTATTTCAAGATTTATAAAGATGTTCCCATTGAATCGATAATTCCACACTCAAAAATATACTATAAGGAAATAATACAGAAAGCGATGTATATAGGGATATTTAGCATAGCTATCAACAATGGCAAAATTATTAGAAGAAATAAATGATAGTTAATGGTTCAATAAGATGTGAGTCAAAACAATGGGCTAGCGTGGAGCCATTAAAAATAAAATGGATGAACTCAATGTAAAGGTATGGGACATTATATGACATATGGTGCAATGTTGAGTGAAGAAAAGAATAAAGAATAGATAAAATAGATGGAAAACAAAGAACAGCATTATGAACTTTAACCTAGCTATGTCCGTAATTACATTGGGAGGAATACTCCCAAATCAGACAGGTATATAATTTTTATTTTTAGGACTAAATGCTGAATAGTCTTCTTTTTTTAAAAAAACATTTTAAAAATATTTTATGTATTTATTTATTTTTATTTTTTGGCTATGCTGAGTCTTCATTGCTGTGACAGGCTTTCTCTAGTTGTGGAGAGCTGGATCTACTCTCTAATTTTGGTTCACGGGCTTCTTATTGTGTTGGCTTCTACTGCTGCAGAATACAGACTCTAGATGCATGAGTTTCAGTAGTTGTGGCTCACAGGCTCAGTTGTTGTGGCACACAGGTTTAGTTGCCCTGTGGCATGTGGAATTTTCCCACGCCAGGGATTGAACCAGTGTCTCCTGCATCGCAAGGCAGATTCTTAACCACTGGACAACAAGGGAAGCCCGGTATGCATTCTTTTGCAAAGTTATTTATGGGAGGTCTTGCCAAAGCCAAAGTATCTGCAGAATAGAAGCAGAACAGTTTGGAATTTAAGTCTAGCTTGTAGCTGAAATAAGCACATTTATAAACTATCTAGCTTTTTTCCATTAACTTCTATATGGCGACGGCATTGGCAATCAGAATTCTGGTTCCCCATCAGGTCTATTCTATATAACAATTTTTTATTAAAAATGTAACTCACAATGCTATCAAGACTGCAGAGAAATCGCTACAGCTACTTATTTCCAGTAACCTTATAAATCGGAGTAGTTCTTTAGAGAAAGCAGGTGAAAAATTATTTCAAGATTTATAAAGATGTTCCCATTGAATCGATAATTCCACACTCAAAAATATACTATAAGGAAATAATACAGAAAGCGATGTATATAGGGATATTTAGCATAGCTATCAACAATGGCAAAATTATTAGAAGAAATAAATGATAGTTAATGGTTCAATAAGATGTGAGTCAAAACAATGGGCTAGCGTGGAGCCATTAAAAATAAAATGGATGAACTCAATGTAAAGGTATGGGACATTATATGACATATGGTGCAATGTTGAGTGAAGAAAAGAATAAAGAATAGATAAAATAGATGGAAAACAAAGAACAGCATTATGAACTTTAACCTAGCTATGTCCGTAATTACATTGGGAGGAATACTCCCAAATCAGACAGGTATATAATAAGAAAGAAAAATTACAGGCTACGATCTATAAGAATCATGGATGAAATAATCCTGAAATATATTATCTAACGAAGTCAGTGATATATTAAAAAGATGATGCATCAGTATCAAATGGAGTTTATTCTAGGATCACAGAGACGTGAAAATCAATGTGTTTTGGTATATTAGACTGAGGAAAATTATAAAGCAATCTCAATGAATACTGGGAAATTTTCAGAAAATTTAACACCAATACCTTAAAAAAAGAAATAAATTTCTCAGTAATCTAGCAATAGATAAGAATGTCTTTCAGCTAACATCACATTTAATGATAAAATATTGACCCCTCTTGAAGTGACAAGCAAAATGAGGTTATTAGTAACCACCACTAATATCCAATATAATGCTGGAAGTCTTAATTATTGCAAAAAGGCAAGAAAAAGAAATAATAATGGTAATATATTACATCTTATATTAAACTAAAATATTATCAAACATATTATATATTAACAAAGATAATACAACTATAATAATAAGAAAATGAAAAGTAGTAATACTGTACTATATACTTAAGAGTTGCTAAGTGAGTAAGTCTTAAATATTCTCACCACAAAAGAGAAGTGCCGATTGTGAGAGGTGATGGTGGTGTTAGTTAATACAATGATGCCAATCATTTCATAATATTTAAGTGTATCTAATCAACATGTTGTGTATTTTAAACTCGTAAATTTTTATATGCCAGTTATATCTCAGTGCCACTGAAAAAAGGAAGTGAAACTTTGCTTATGAGTAGATAATATGATTACATACATAAAGAACTTCAAAGAATGTGCAAACAAAGCATTAGAGTTAGTGAATTTATCAAGATTTCTTGACACTAGGTCAATATAAAAAATACCAATTGTATTTGTATAGACTAGAAAAAAAAATTTGAGAATAAAGTTAAATATCATTTATAATACTAATAAGGAGAAAAAAATAAATCACCTTGTAATAAGTCTATCAAAATTGTGCAAGATCTCTAAATTGAAAACTACATCTTATTGCTGAGACCAACGATATAAATGGAGAGATCTATTTTGTTTGCACACTAATCATTAGCAATCCTATTTAAATAACTGGTGATTGACATCATTGAACTGTACAATGAAGATCCATTACATCACTGTATTTCTATATGTTAATAAAAACTAAAACAAAAGTGGAGTTTGTTATTAGATATTCAAGCAAGTGGAAGTTTCTTTAACTTACTTTAGTGTGATTGAATTGAGAGAGAATGGCAGCAAAGTTTGGAAAGTGAATGAAAAGAGAGAAAAACCATAGAAAGGATTCCTCTGTAAAGTTGGAGCTTTGGTGACCTGGGAAGACAGTAGCTGCCCTGTGCTGTGGATGACGAGAAAATGCCAACATATGTAGGAGTCGAGATAAAAATCATATCTCTTATAACCAACATAAATATCTGTGAAAGACATTGCTTATAGCTGGAAACATCTCAGTATTAAAATATCGTTTTCCCCCATCTGTTAAAAAATGGTACATACATGATAGATAGATATAAAACCTTGTAAATATTAGAGTAACTTTCAGAAATGTGTAGCCCCTTGAGCAAAGATGAGAAGAAGCAATGATTTTACTTCTTTAATAAACTGGACTAGTAAATCTTAGAAAAATCCCTTTCTATCATTTCTCAGTTTTCCCAGAGTTTATGAGGCTAGATACAGGACTTGAGGTTTCAGCTAAAAAACCACTACCTTATTCGGCATTCTTTCAACATACTCACTTGACTTGCCAATGTTTATGTGATTCGAGTTTATCATATTTCCATTTTAACCAATTAATCTCAACTATAATTTGATTGTTCTAAACGGTTATTCATCTGATACAGTAACACTCACTCAGATTTCTCCTAAAATGGATTCAGCTCTAGTAAAACCCACTAAGAACTTCAGAGGAAGGGAGAGAGCCAGGTAAAACATGTGCCATAGTCAGAAGATAAGTAGAACCCAGAAGTCTTGTAAACGTAAAGATTCTGTGTGTGAACAGGAGGGAAGATCAGAATCTCAAGCTCCTTTCAGTGAAATGACCTCAGGATTTAATCTCTCTAAGTTTCCAGCTCTGTACTTAGGGGATATTAATAACACATACCTGGGGCTTCCCTGGTGGTCCAGTGGATAGGGACACCGCCTTGCAGCGTAAGGGGTGCCGGTTTGATCCCTGGCCTGGGAGGATCCCATGTGCCGCGGAGCGGCTGGGCTGATGTGTCCAATTACCAAGCAGGAGCTCTGGGGTGCATGCACCCAGAGCCGGTGCTCTGCGACGACAGATGCCACCGTGATGGGAGGCCCACAGGAGCCAAAGAACAAAGACGGATGAAAATAGAGAAATGAAAGACCAGTAGAAGTGGCCCACCCGTCCCACTCCCTCCCCACCCCACCCCCCAAAAGATAAATAAATAAAATAAATGTTTAAAAAATAAATAAATAACACATACCTGGATGAAGAGTTGTGAAGATTAAACAAATGTAAGGTGTTGAGCACAAAAGAAATGCTCAGTCAATGTTAACAGTGGTTTGATAACAGTTTCCTAGTGGCTCAGACACTAAGGAATAGCCCTACAATGCAAGAGATCCAGGTTCCATCCCTGGGTCAGGAAGATTCCCTTCAGAAGGAAATGGCAATCCACTCCTGTATTCTTGCCAGGAGAATTATGTGGACAGAGAAGACTGACAGCCTACAGTCCATGGGCTTGCAAAGAGTCAGACTCGACTGGACAACTGACACTTTCACTTTTCAGCCAAAGGGGAAATCAGGAGACTCAGTTCTGAGTTGCAATACAATGAATGAGTCAAGGCTGGCAATGGAAACAGGCTGTGTTCCATAGGCTGAGGACCCCAGATCTGCCACTTATTAGTGGAGCTGAATAGCACAGAAGCTGTGCCCATCTCTGTATAGAGTTGAATTGTAATCTCTCTAAAGAGTAATGTTCCCTCACTTTTTTGTTCCCCGCTAGAATATTGTATTCCAATACGAGGAGAGGTAGCAAGGCCTTAATGGTCTTTTTCTAGACCCAGAGTACAGAGGAAGCAGCCTCTGTACTGTTTAGGAGTAACTGAAACATGCACGTGCCTTTGGACAGAGGTTGTTCCCTAGGGTCACAATTTAGAACCTTATCCAAGTCTGTCAGCACAGCCTCTGTTCTTCAGAGTCCACTCTATTGCTCTCTAGATGCTCTCACTTCTATTTCTTGCTCCATCACTTGCCAGTTAATGTGATCTGGGTAAATGAGTTAATTCACTGAACTTTAGACTCCTCTTGTGAAAAAATGTGGCTGGTTGTTAAACGTAAAGGAAGTAGTCTGACATCACAGTTAAAAGCTGGGGATATGACATGAGAAAGCCAAGTTCAAATCATGCCTCCACTACTTAACCACATAACCTTGGCTAATCCACTTGACTTTGAATGACTCAATTTCCTCCTTCATAAATAGAGAAAATATTAGCTACTTTTCTATGGTTGTTGTGAGAAATTAATGAGAAAATGCATAGAAAGCATTTAACACAGTTCCTGAAACATTTTGAACATTCAATATATGTTGAGAGTAAACATTAGCTTGGTTAATTTACCGTCCAACCAGATTTCAGTGGCTTAAAAGTGACTAGTCCCTGTTGAATTTGCTGTGAAGTGATTTGACCACAGGCAATATTTAGAGCTAAATGTTACTTGCCAAAACCATAAACTATGTTTCTAAAAGTGATTGGTTCCATGGCTTAAATGAAATTTTTGTTTTTCCACAGAGCACAAATTGTCAAAACTGAGGTCAAGAGCAGACCAAAGTGAAAACTGCTCACTTCTGTAACATGAAACTAGGGGAAAGGCTTTAAGATAAACACCAAGTAGATTCAAAGATTAACTAGATGTAGTAACTACATACACAAGCATGCATGTATGTGTACACACACACACACATGCACATTGTTAGAATCCTCCTTCACTAGTACAGGAGGTAAGCAGGACAACATAACATCCTCTCCCTGATGCTTCCATAATACGACCTTTTATATGGTTACTTAACTGAGCTCAAGTTTCTCAGCTGCAGAACTGATACCTGAGTTAGCTAGCTGGCAATGATTAGATGAGAACATACATGAAACACTAGCACATAAAAGGCATTATTTTTTTTCTTTTCCTTATAGATAGTTATTACAGCTAGATCAGAGACAACTAAGATTGGTCACATTATTCAGGAAAGGAGAATTACAGGGCCCAGTTAAACATGGTTTCTTCCCTTTTGGTGGGATCTTCTTAGTCTCACAGAACTAACCCCAAAGGTCTCCTTCCTATTCATTTTGGAATTTTCATTGTATTTGGAGCACTAGAATAGATGAACCCCTGGTCTTGTAAACAGGTCACTTTCAGTTTTTGTAAATAGTCTTATTCTTTTTTTAATTTTTATTTATTTATTTATTTATTTGGGGACGGGGGTTGGGGAGGGAGAAGAGTGGGCGGGCCACTTCCATTGGTCTTTCATTTATACAGTTTCATCCATCTTTGTTCTTTGGCCCATGTGGGCCTCCCATCGCAGTGGCCTCTGTTGTCGCAGAGCACCGGCTCTGGGCACATGCGCTCCAGAGCTCCAGCTCGGTAACTGGACACATGGGTCCAGCCGCTCTGAGGCATGTGGGATCTTCCCAGGCCAGGGATCGAACCAGCGCCCCTTGCACTGCAAGGCAGTGTCCTTAACCCACTGGACCACCAGGGAAGCCCAATAGTCTTATTCTTATGTTCACCATGCATGTACTTATCCATCTGAAGTATCTGTTGCATACCCAGCATGTAAAGGCACAGTAGTGATTCAAGGATTTGGAATGGGTATTCGGGGTTACAGTTCATAACACTTTCACTTACTCAAACCAGATTGTTCCAGCACAAATTGTCAAAACGGGCAGGACAACGTTTTAACATGCTGGAAAGGCTTTAAGATAAACACCAAGTAGATTCAAAGATTAACTAGATGTAGTAACTACATACACAAGCATGCATGTATGTGTACACACACACACATGCACATTGTTAGAATCCTCCTTCACTAGTACAGGAGGTAAGCAGGACAACATAACATCCTCTCCCTGATGCTTCCATAATACGACCTTTTATATGGTTACTTAACTGAGCTCAAGTTTCTCAGCTGCAGAACTGATACCTGAGTTAGCTAGCTGGCAATGATTAGATGAGAACATACATGAAACACTAGCACATAAAAGGCATTATTTTTTTTCTTTTCCTTATAGATAGTTATTACAGCTAGATCAGAGACAACTAAGATTGGTCACATTATTCAGGAAAGGAGAATTACAGGGCCCAGTTAAACATGGTTTCTTCCCTTTTGGTGGGATCTTCTTAGTCTCACAGAACTAACCCCAAAGGTCTCCTTCCTATTCATTTTGGAATTTTCATTGTATTTGGAGCACTAGAATAGATGAACCCCTGGTCTTGTAAACAGGTCACTTTCATTTTTTGTAAATAGTCTTATTCTTTTTTTAATTTTTATTTATTTATTTATTTATTTGGGGACGGGGGTTGGGGAGGGAGAAGAGTGGGCGGGCCACTTCCATTGGTCTTTCATTTATACAGTTTCATCCATCTTTGTTCTTTGGCCCATGTGGGCCTCCCATCGCAGTGGCCTCTGTTGTCGCAGAGCACCGGCTCTGGGCACATGCGCTCCAGAGCTCCAGCTCGGTAACTGGACACATGGGTCCAGCCGCTCTGAGGCATGTGGGATCTTCCCAGGCCAGGGATCGAACCAGTGCCCCTTGCACTGCAAGGCAGTGTCCTTAACCCACTGGACCACCAGGGAAGCCCAATAGTCTTATTCTTATGTTCACCATGCATGTACTTATCCATCTGAAGTATCTGTTGCATACCCAGCATGTAAAGGCACAGTAGTGATTCAAGGATTTGGAATGGGTATTCGGGGTTACAGTTCATAACACTTTCACTTACTCAAACCAGATTGTTCCAGCTCAAAGTTACAAATTTATTTGCTAAACAAGATATAACATAAATAATTCTCAGTACTTCAAATCCTTTCTGTGGATGACAATGTCAATTCCTTGTTAGGCTTTTCCATGAGTGAGAATTTTCCAGTAATGTTAGAGCAAGTTAGCTTTTTCTGTGTAGGTCTCAGACTTTTAGTTCATTGAATCATGGTCATAGAGATAATATCTCTGTGTCCTTTTATGAAGCTAGAATTCATCATGTTTTTTATCTTCTTAAAACAACAAAAACAACAACAACAACAACAATCATGGCACCAAGTTTTTATTCATTATTCACAATCTATCCTTTGTTGTCTTTATCTGGACATGCCAAACTGTGCTATTTTATGTGTTAAATGGGAGGATATTCTTAAAACCCACTCTCTTATCTCTAACTCTGCCATGTTTCAAGGTTCTTTTCTTTACTGTTGGGATAATATTGTCTGTAGGTAATGAATCATGTTAGCGTGCTATTGTTCCTCAGCCTTCTATTACTGGTTTGATGTGATCACATGTAGCAATTTGTCTTAGTATCTCTAGTTGCCAAGCATTGTTAAGTATAGTTTTCTGTATTTTGTCCTTCATTCATGCCATGGAATGCCCTTTGGATAAGGATAAAATGTCTTGAGTACTTTTACTTCTGTCCACAATGAGAACTAACCATTCTGGGATTTACCTAGATATCATTTAATCCTCACAGCAATCCTACCAAATAGACATTATTATATTAAAACTGGTATTATTCCTAATAATATCTGTAAATTATTTATAGATCAAAGAAACTGAGTTTTATGGGGGAGGGATAAGTTAGGAGTTAACAAATATACTCCATATTTTGTGTGTATATACATATATATATATATATCGCAGTACATATATATGCACACAATGCTGTATCACTAAATAAATAAAATAAAAATCTTTGCCAACCTTCCACAGCAAAAATAAAATGAAATGTAGACCTGTTGATAAACCAGAAAAAAAAAAAAAACATGGTCTGCCCAGAAGTGTAACTAAGGACTTTTGTTTGATTAGGGTCATGGCGAGAAAGCACAAAACGTCCAGCAAAAGGGAATGAGGTGCATGGGCTGACTAGCAGGGACAATCTTACGTACCCAAATTGGCCCTATGTCAAAGGCCTGGGCAACATGGCATGTTCTGCTTAAAGCTACTTGTGGAGTAAGAGTAACCTTAAACAGGCCGGCTATCTCAGGAATTATTTATTATTTGGTTCAAATTCCTTTCTTGGAAAAAAAAATAACAGCTGTGCACTGTCTTTCACAGATGAACATCTTTTCTCTGCTATCAACTCCTCATGAGCCTTTGACAAAGTACAACATCCATTGATGATAAAAACTCTTCAAAAAATGGCCATAGAAGGAACTTATCTTAACATAGTGAAAGCCATCTATGAGAAGCCCATAGCGAACATTATCCTCAATGGTGAAAAACTCAAAGCATTTCCTCTAAGATCAGGAACAAGACAAGGGTGTCCACTTTCACCACTCTTATTCAACATAGTCCTGGAAGTTCTAGCAACAGCAATAAGAGAAAAGAAAGAAATCAAAGGAATCCAGATTGGAAAGGAAGAAGTCACTCTATTTGCAGATGACATGATATTATACATAGAAAATCCCAAAGACACTATTACAAAACTACTAGAGTTAATCAGCAAATTCAGCAAAGTCACAGGATACAAAATCAATACACAGAAATCACTGGTATTCCTATACACAAATAATGAAAAATCAGAAAATGAAATCAAAGAGGCAATTCCCTTCACCACTGCAACCAAAAGAATCAAATATCTAGGAATAAACCTACCCAAAGAAACAAAAGAACTGTACACAGAAAATTACAAGACACTCATGAGAGACATTAAAGAAGACTTAAACAGATGGAGAAATACTCCATGTTCCTGGGTCGGAAGAATCAACATTGTGAAAATGACCATACTACCAAATGTCATCTATAGATTCAATGCGATCCCTATCAAACTTCCAATAACATTCTTCACAGAACTAGACCAAAGAATAACACAGTTCATATGGAAACACAAAAGACCTCGAATAGCCAAAGCAATCCTGAGGAAGAAGAATGGAGCTGGAGGGATCAGCCTCCTCAACTTCAGACTCTACTACAAAGCAACAGTCCTCGAAACAGTATGGTACTCGCACAAAAACAGAAATATCGACCAATGGAACAAGATCGAGAACCCAGAGATAAACTCATGCACCTATGGGCACCTTATTTTTGACAAAGGAGGCGAACATATAAAATGGGACAAAGACAGCCTCTTCAACAAATGGTGCTGGGAAAATTGGACAGCTCCATGCAAAAAAATGAAGTTGGAACATTCCCTGACACCATGCACAAAGATCAACTCAAAATGGAGTAAAGACTTAAATGTAAGTCCAGAAACCATCAGACTCTTAGAGGAGAATATAGGCAAAACCCTCAAGTACATCAATCAATCAAAGCAAGATCTCTGACCCACCTACTAGAATAGCGGAACGAAAAAGATAAATGAACATGTGAGACCTAATGAAACTTCAAAGCTTTTGTACAGCTAAAGAAATTACAAAAATGCTGAACAGACAGCCCACAGAGTGGGAGAAAAGCATAGCAAATGAAACAACAGACAAAGAATTAATCCCTCTAAGATCAGGAACAAGACAAGGGTGTCCACTTTCACCACTCTTATTCAACATAGTCCTGGAAGTTCTAGCAACAGCAATAAGAGAAAAGAAAGAAATCAAAGGAATCCAGATTGGAAAGGAAGAAGTCACTCTATTTGCAGATGACATGATATTATACATAGAAAATCCCAAAGACACTATTACAAAACTACTAGAGTTAATCAGCAAATTCAGCAAAGTCACAGGATACAAAATCAATACACAGAAATCACTGGTATTCCTATACACAAATAATGAAAAATCAGAAAATGAAATCAAAGAGGCAATTCCCTTCACCACTGCAACCAAAAGAATCAAATATCTAGGAATAAACCTACCCAAAGAAACAAAAGAACTGTACACAGAAAATTACAAGACACTCATGAGAGACATTAAAGAAGACTTAAACAGATGGAGAAATACTCCATGTTCCTGGGTCGGAAGAATCAACATTGTGAAAATGACCATACTACCAAATGTCATCTATAGATTCAATGCGATCCCTATCAAACTTCCAATAACATTCTTCACAGAACTAGACCAAAGAATAACACAGTTCATATGGAAACACAAAAGACCTCGAATAGCCAAAGCAATCCTGAGGAAGAAGAATGGAGCTGGAGGGATCAGCCTCCTCAACTTCAGACTCTACTACAAAGCAACAGTCCTCGAAACAGTATGGTACTTGCACAAAAACAGAAATATCGACCAATGGAACAAGATCGAGAACCCAGAGATAAACTCATGCACCTATGGGCACCTTATTTTTGACAAAGGAGGCGAACATATAAAATGGGACAAAGACAGCCTCTTCAACAAATGGTGCTGGGAAAATTGGACAGCTCCATGCAAAAAAATGAAGTTGGAACATTCCCTGACACCATGCACAAAGATCAACTCAAAATGGAGTAAAGACTTAAATGTAAGTCCAGAAACCATCAGACTCTTAGAGGAGAATATAGGCAAAACCCTCAAGTACATCAATCAATCAAAGCAAGATCTCTGACCCACCTACTAGAATAGCGGAACGAAAAAGATAAATGAACATGTGAGACCTAATGAAACTTCAAAGCTTTTGTACAGCTAAAGAAATTACAAAAATGCTGAACAGACAGCCCACAGAGTGGGAGAAAAGCATAGCAAATGAAACAACAGACAAAGAATTAATCTCCAAAATCTACAAGCAACTCAGACAACTCAGCACCGGAAAAATGAACAACCCAATCAAAAAATGGGAAAAGGACCTAAACAGACGCCTCTCCAATGATGACATACAGAGAAACAGTATACAGTATATTAACACATATATATGCTCAACTTCACTAATAATTAGAGAAATGCAAATCAAAACTACAATGAGATATCACCTCACACCCGTCAGAATGGCCATCATCCACAAATCGACAGACAATAAATGCTGGAGACGCTGCGGAGAAAAGGGAACACTCCTACATTGCTGGTGGGAGTATAAATTGATACAGCCTCTATGGAAGACAGTCTGGAGATTTCTTAAAAAACTAAAAATAGAAGCACCATATGACCCAGTAATCCCACTCTTAGGCTTATACCCTGATGAAATCAAATCTGAAAGAGGCACCTGTACCCCAATGTTCATTGCAGCTCTCTGTACAATAGCTAGAACATGGAAGCAACCTAGATGGAAAAAATGGATCCAAAAGCTCTGGTACATATATACAATGGAATACTACACAGCTGTAAAGAGAAATGCAGAAGAATCAGCCCTAATGAGGTGGCTGGATCTAGAACGTATCATCGAAAGTGAAGTCAGCCAGAAAGAGAAGGACAAATACAGTATATTAACACATATATATGGAATCTAATAGGATGGTGATGATGGCGCACGCAGTGAAGCGACGGAAAGACAGACATGGACAGTGGACATATGGACATTGTGGGGAAGGAACAGAAGGTGGGAGGCATAAAGGAAGTAGCATGAAGGCCTGTACTATCATAAGTGAAGAAAATAGCTCTAGTCATTGCTCTGTGAGAAAAGGGGATCTTTCAGGGGTGCTGTGTGATGATTGGGAGGGCTGGGAAGGGGGGTGATATACATATGACTAATCTGGGAACATACATATCTGTAAACAACAAAACTCTGTAAAAGTTAAAAGCAAAATAAAGGTTTAAAAAAAAAAAAAAACTCCTCATGACCTGGCAGGTTTGCACCTTCACTTGCTGATCAGTTCTGACCGCATGTTCCTTTTTCAATCACTGTGTAACCAGTGGCTTAAAACAACACAAATGTATTGTCTCACAGTGTCTATGGGTTAAGCCTGGTTAGTTGGGTCCTCTGCTCAGAGTCCTATAAGACTAAAACAAGGCATTATCTGGACTGTGTTCCTTCTGGAGATCAAGGACTTCATTCAAGATCACATGGTTGTTGGTAGGATTCAGTTGCTTTAGAACAAAGGTCCCCATTCTCTTACTAGTTGTCAACCAGAAGCTACTCTCAGTTCTCAGTTCTTCGATATTACTCAGATCTCCTTGCTACACTGAACCTCCCATCTTCAAAGGCTGGAGACGCTGGAGAAAAGGAACACTCCTACATTGCTGGTGGGAGTATAAATTGATACAGCCTCTATGGAAGACAGTCTGGAGATTTCTTAAAAAACTAAAAATAGAAGCACCATATGACCCAGTAATCCCACTCTTAGGCTTATACCCTGATGAAATCAAATCTGAAAGAGGCACCTGTACCCCAATGTTCATTGCAGCTCTCTGTACAATAGCTAGAACATGGAAGCAACCTAGATGGAAAAAATGGATCCAAAAGCTCTGGTACATATATACAATGGAATACTACACAGCTGTAAAGAGAAATGCAGAAGAATCAGCCCTAATGAGGTGGCTGGATCTAGAACGTATCATCGAAAGTGAAGTCAGCCAGAAAGAGAAGGACAAATACAGTATATTAACACATATATATGGAATCTAATAGGATGGTGATGATGGCGCACGCAGTGAAGCGACGGAAAGACAGACATGGACAGTGGACATATGGACATTGTGGGGAAGGAACAGAAGGTGGGAGGCATAAAGGAAGTAGCATGAAGGCCTGTACTATCATAAGTGAAGAAAATAGCTCTAGTCATTGCTCTGTGAGAAAAGGGGATCTTTCAGGGGTGCTGTGTGATGATTGGGAGGGCTGGGAAGGGGGGTGATATACATATGACTAATCTGGGAACATACATATCTGTAAACAACAAAACTCTGTAAAAGTTAAAAGCAAAATAAAGGTTTAAAAAAAAAACTCCTCATGACCTGGCAGGTTTGCACCTTCACTTGCTGATCAGTTCTGACCGCATGTTCCTTTTTCAATCACTGTGTAACCAGTGGCTTAAAACAACACAAATGTATTGTCTCACAGTGTCTATGGGTTAAGCCTGGTTAGTTGGGTCCTCTGCTCAGAGTCCTATAAGACTAAAACAAGGCATTATCTGGACTGTGTTCCTTCTGGAGATCAAGGACTTCATTCAAGATCACATGGTTGTTGGTAGGATTCAGTTGCTTTAGAACAAAGGTCCCCATTCTCTTACTAGTTGTCAACCAGAAGCTACTCTCAGTTCTCAGTTCTTCGATATTACTCAGATCTCCTTGCTACACTGAACCTCCCATCTTCAAAGGTGCAAAGGAAAGCCTCCTCTGCATCATATTTCTCTCATGCTTTAAGTTTTCCTGACTTCAGGAAGGTCCAGTTTATTTTCTGGGCTCACTTGATTATGTCAGGCTTATTCAGATACTTCTCTTTTTTTTTTTTAAAGTGAAATATAGTTAATTTGCAAGATTATATTAGTTTCAGTTGTACAGAAAAGTAATTCAGCTATTTTTTTCAAAGTCTATTCCATTATAAGTTATTATGGGATATCAAATTTAATTTCCTATGTTATACAGTAAATCCTTGTTGCCTATGTGTTTTAGGTAAAAAAGTTTACACCTGTTAAACCAGTATTCCTAATTTTCCCATTCCTCCCTCTTTCTCCTTTATGATTACTATAGGTTTCTTACCTATGTTTTTTTCAGTTTTGTGTATAAAATCATTTTTATTATTTTTTAGATACCACACATAAGTGATATTATATACAATTTGTCTTTCTCTGTCTGACATTTCATTTAGTGTAACATTCTCTAGGTCCATCTGTGTTGCTGCAAATGGCAATTTTTTGTTCTTTTTCATGACTGAGTAATATTCATGTGTGTGTGTGTGTGTGTGTGTGTGTGTGTGTGTGTGTATGGGTAATTGATGTCATTCTTAGATAACTAATGAGGTACCACAAGGTGTTCACAGCCACCCGGTCAGCAGTGGAGCCTCAACTAAGAGCTGCTGTCTTAAGTCCATGGTTCCTCCACTGTTTTCTAGACATAAGCTAACACATCCTCCGTGCCAAGCAGCCATTTTGCCCTCTGGGGCTGCTCCCGCCTGTGTCTGTGACACTAGAGTGGTGGCCCTCTGCACGGAGGGGAGCACCGAGGGAATGGTTGGGCTTGACCACGGCTGTGACTCCCTTGGTACTTCTGTCTCAGGGACAGAATTAAGGCCATGTCTGCAAAGTAAATGCAGTGAGTGTGGCCCCAAAACAGAGGCTGCGGTGCACCTCTCATGCCTCCCAATGAGCCTGGTTGAAGAGAAGCATAATGAGCTTTTCTCCCAGAAGAGTAATGATAATGCTATGATGATAACAGCCATAGGACATTTTCATTGAAAACATCCTTTCTTGTGGTGGTTCCATGGAACAGTAGTTACGAGGGAATCTGTCTCCTGCCCCCAGATAAACACACACGCACATCAAGGAAGGATTCCATGTATACACATATGTGAAATACAGCACACTGTGAAGACCATTTTAGAGACTAACAATGATCCACAGTATACTAAAGACTCTGAGAGGCCCTCTTGTTATTGGCCAGCCTGTTTCACTTGGTACTTCTCAAACTTAATTGCTAGGGAGAAAAGGGACAGTTTTTATATAATAAACACCTATTAACAGTATTATACAACAGAAGATATGTTTGGAAAGGCTGTCTTACCTCACTGAATCCTCACCACAATTCCAAATGGTAGATTTTACTATCTTCATTTAACAAATGACTCAGGACCAGAATTTAAACCCAGGTCTTCATGAGAACTAATCCCTTTCCATCAGGCATGAACTATAAAGCCTGAAGCCTCCAGGGTCATGGAGTGTCTGTGGTTGTGAAGGATGCTCTGGGCTCTTACTGAAATAGTAGGGTCCTGAGAAACCCACATGAGGAAACAAGGAAAGCTGCAAGTGGAAGGGGTGACAAAAAAAAAAAAAAAAAACTCAGGCAGAAGAAAGGAAATGCTTTTGGGGAAAAGGTGGAGGAACAAGAGATCCCTGGAGCCAGGTGGTGCTGTTGGGGTGGGAAGTAGGTGGCAGCAGAATGGGAAGACAGTCAAGGCCTGCACGGTGAGGTATCTATCACATGGGCTGTTGTGAGGGTAACATGAAATATCACTTGTCAAGCATCCAGCACTGTGCTTACACAGGAAGTACGAGCTCCTCCCACTCTTGGAAAGTAAGGAACAGAGAACTGGAAACGACAAGGCAAGACTCAACTGTGGAGGCTTGGGCCACACTTTGTATATGAGATGAGCTCAGGAAAATGACCCAAGACTACACGGGAATCACCTCACAGGACTCTCCACCCACGGAAGTAGTTTCTACCTCACACACTCTCACACAATCACTGCTTGTTCACCAGAAGTGATGACTGCAAGGAGAAGTCAGGATTGGGCCACCAGAAACTTCTGAGAAAGGGAGAGCAAGCAGTGAGAAGTTGTAAAGTCATGGACTGCCAGCTTCTAAAGGTTGAGATTCAGCCAGGCCCTGGTTGAATGTGGCCTACTGCTTATCTAAGAAAAGATTCCAAAGTTTATCATAAGGTTATTTTCTATAAGCATACAGATTTCTGGCTTCTCTTTCAAAGTCAGAAGATCTGCCGGTACTGGGCCTGTGGCAGCCACTGCCGGGAGGCAGATGGCAGCTTCTAAGCTGTGTACCTAGATCACCCCTGTGGTTTGCCAGCTCGCCAAGTCTCCTGACTTACCTGAGTAGGATTTGCCTCTGTGCTCTCTGCCTTAGTTCTTGAAAAAGATTTATGAAGGGGAGATCCACAGCCCCTCCTTTTCCCTTTCCCAAGATGCCCTGATGGACAGGAAAACCTAACGGGAGTTCTCTAACAGAATTTTTTGGTGGATTTCTCCAGAATGGTTTGATCACCAAACAATTTCTTCACCAGAGAAGAAAAGTGGCTCCTGACCTATTAGCTAATCCTTTGATACCAAGGCCTCTTTTGAGATTAAGAGAAGGCTCTAAACTTTACAAATAGAGCGCCTAGTTAGAGGACAATAATGAGCCAATGCAGATTTTTGTGAATGCTCATCTACAGGTTGAGAAAAAGCATCAGAGCTAGCACAGAGTTGTTCAGTAGTGAACAAAGGGAATAGGTTTTAGTTCTTTGCACCCCTTGGGTCCAAAGATTTTAGAATACCACTGTCAAGATCAGAGGGGCACAATAATGCAAGTCACCAATGTAAGCCACCTTTGTCATTTCAATTTCCCAGCAGTCACATTAAAGACATAAAAAAAGCAGGTGAAATTAATTTTCATAATATGCTTTGATTAACCCAACGTATCCAAAGCATTGTTATTCCAATGCATATAAAAATTATACAATACAAAAATTATTCATGAGATATTTTGAAACACATTGTTTTTACTGGGCCTTCAAAAGGCTATGTCTATTTTATTAATGCACTAGAGCACATTTCATTTAGAATCAGCTACTTGTCTAAAGGGACTTTCCTGGTGGCTCTGTGGTAAAGAATTCACCTGCCAATGCCAGAAAGAAGGGTTCCATCCTTGGGTCAGGAAGATACCCTGGAGAAAGAAATGGCAACCCACTCCAGTATTCTTCCCAAGAGAATATCATGGACAAAGGAGCCTTGTGGGCTACAGTCATGGGGTTGCAGAAGACTCAGACACAGCTAAGTGAGTAAATAATAATAACAACGTCTCTGAAACCACATGTGGCCAGAGCAGGTATACATGACATCATTTATTTTGCAAAGGTTCACTAATGCAGTAGGTAGAGAGAGTGGGTATGGATTTCCACGGATTTCATAGGGAACCAGAAGAATGAGACAGAAGATTGATACCTTTGGATATATGAACCACATCCTCTGGGTTCCTTTCTGCCCTTTAGTACACCCTCTCTATTCCATCCCCTTTTCCTTCATCTCCCTTTCTCATTGCCTAGCTAGAGCGTGAACAGCACACAGTGTGGAGGCAGAAGGAGTGGACTGGCATCCCAGCGTGGCCATGGGAGAGAGAGGACCCTGGGCAGGGTTACTTAACTCTTCAGAGAAGAAAAGTGGCTCCTGACCTATTAGCTAATCCTTTGATACCAAGGCCTCTTTTGAGATTAAGAGAAGGCTCTAAACTTTACAAATAGAGCGCCTAGTTAGAGGACAATAATGAGCCAATGCAGATTTTTGTGAATGCTCATCTACAGGTTGAGAAAAAGCATCAGAGCTAGCACAGAGTTGTTCAGTAGTGAACAAAGGGAATAGGTTTTAGTTCTTTGCACCCCTTGGGTCCAAAGATTTTAGAATACCACTGTCAAGATCAGAGGGGCACAATAATGCAAGTCACCAATGTAAGCCACCTTTGTCATTTCAATTTCCCAGCAGTCACATTAAAGACATAAAAAAAGCAGGTGAAATTAATTTTCATAATATGCTTTGATTAACCCAACGTATCCAAAGCATTGTTATTCCAATGCATATAAAAATTATACAATACAAAAATTATTCATGAGATATTTTGAAACACATTGTTTTTACTGGGCCTTCAAAAGGCTATGTCTATTTTATTAATGCACTAGAGCACATTTCATTTAGAATCAGCTACTTGTCTAAAGGGACTTTCCTGGTGGCTCTGTGGTAAAGAATTCACCTGCCAATGCCAGAAAGAAGGGTTCCATCCTTGGGTCAGGAAGATACCCTGGAGAAAGAAATGGCAACCCACTCCAGTATTCTTCCCAAGAGAATATCATGGACAAAGGAGCCTTGTGGGCTACAGTCATGGGGTTGCAGAAGACTCAGACACAGCTAAGTGAGTAAATAATAATAACAACGTCTCTGAAACCACATGTGGCCAGAGCAGGTATACATGACATCATTTATTTTGCAAAGGTTCACTAATGCAGTAGGTAGAGAGAGTGGGTATGGATTTCCCACGGATTTCATAGGGAACCAGAAGAATGAGACAGAAGATTGATACCTTTGGATATATGAACCACATCCTCTGGGTTCCTTTCTGCCCTTTAGTACACCCTCTCTATTCCATCCCCCCTTTTCCTTCATCTCCCTTTCTCATTGCCTAGCTAGAGTGTGAACAGCACACAGTGTGGAGGCAGAAGGAGTGGACTGGCTTCCCAGCGTGGCCCTGGGAGAGTGAGGACCTTGGGCAGGGTTACTTAACCTCCCAAGTCTCACATTTCTTGTGCATGAAATAAGGATTAATTCTTTCCGTGAGTTCTAAGGATCAAATAAAAGAATAAATGTGAACTCCTCAGCACTGTAGAGATATTGTAGGAATTTTCAAGCATTTCATAATTATTTTTCAAGATTCATATATACTTAGTGGAAGGCGCGGCAGGGAAAAACAATCAGAGAAGTGAGAACTGTTTTGTTGTTGTTGTTGTTGTTCAATGCAGTTACGCTTTATTAGTTCTTCAGTGAAAGCATTAGTCTCTCAGTCTCATCCAGTTCTTTGTGACCCCATGGACTGTAGCCTGTCACATTCCTCTTCTCATAAAATTCTCCAAGCTAGAATACTGGAGTGAGTAGTCATTCCCTTCTACTTGGAGCTTAAAATCGCTCCTGACTTTGGTAAGACATGATGTTAACCCAGAACACTCTAAGTTATGCAGGTAAGCTAAAAATTAAAGAAAAAAAATTAAAAGCATTGCAGCTTTTGCCTGCATTTGTCTAATTATATGAAATGCCAGATGATAAGGGGAATGCTTCCATGAGCACCGGGAGGGAGTGTACACTCATTACTCTGTAAAATGGCTGAGGAGGGAATCTCACAGGTCCAGTCAACACACATCAAGATGCCAAGAACTAGAAAACACATGGTCAAGATCTAGAAGACACAATCTCACTCCTGAGGTTCCCCTGCTATAAAAGTGTGCCCTCCAAAAGCCTTATCAAACTTCAACCTCCCCAGCTCCTAAAGTCAGCACCATCCCAAGTAGCCTACAGCTCAGACACTTTGAGAAACTATAAGAAAAAGAAGGGAAGACTCACCAGTTCATTCTCCTCTCCTGGGTTGAGCACAGCCTGATGGTCCTTTCTACTCTCCTCCATCTGAACAGGACTGGCAGGTTGATCCCTTGGGGAAATTTCAAAACCACCTGGGCTTCAGGAAACTCAGAACAATCACTATTTGTCATTGTTGTTCTCAGGTGCTTTTAAAATCTCTTAGCACACGCCTTCGTTATTAGACTAACAAAAGAGAGGAAATAATTTCTTCAGCCACAGGATTGGTCGTTCATCTATCCTTGTATTATTATATTTTTTTAATCTTAGTATTTGCTTGCCAAGCTAGATGCGAAAGTTTCCAGACTTAAGCTGTTGAACTAGGAAGAGAATTTATTTTGCTTGTTGTCCATTAACATCTCAGCCAATGAATAGGACTGGCCACTTTGCCAAAAACCTGAAACAGAGGAATTAACCAGTGAGGGGTGATTGAAAACCTGTGGACTTTGGAAAAATAACACACATGTTATGACAATGAATACTGGAGGAAAGAAGTTTGGTTCATGACAGGTAATGTAGGGATCTTTTTGGAAATGGGAAAATCTAAATTCTAATCCTTGTTCCGCTAATGACTCTGGACAAATCACGTAAAATCTGACATGAAGGTTTCTATTATATAACATGTCAACAGGAAGGATAGAGTTGATAATGAAGATCTAAGATGATATTTGTGGAAGTCCAACTATAGCATGTCACACTCAATAAGAGATCATCATCATCACATCAATCAAGAAGTAAGTTTTTATAAGTTAAGTGTAGTAATAATATTTGATTCCTTTCCCTTTTTAGTTTAAAACTTCTTCAGATACATAAAGTAGATCGAGTGAGGAAAGATAAATATTGGCAATGTCATATGGATTTCAACCATTGTATAATCATCATTGAATTATATATTTTAATTAAAAAAACAGGTTCACTGTCATCCATACAGGAAGTGGTTAATTTGCTCATGATAAAAGATTTTATCATCTCATTGCCTTCAGTTGCAGTCCTGATGTAATAACATCAGGATGCAATTAGTGAATAAAATACTTGCAGCTTTGGCCATGGCAGGAAATTTTCTAGGAATGAATACTCCTCAAGGGTGATGCTTATTGATGCTTAAGGCAGCAACAGTGCACACCTTGAAGTTCAGAAGAGGTCAGTGTGCTCTCTGCCTCAGGAGGAAGTGACTGATGAGAGTAAAACAGGCAAGTAAGGCTTTAGAGGGGCTTCCGAGGTGCCCATACAAAAGAAGAACATGCCGTCACAAATGTTGCATTTTAAGCGACACCAGTCTAAAGAGCTCAGACTCACAGAAAAGAACCCTCCATTTTAGTAAAACTTAATGAAAGACTTGAGGGGCAGTCACCATTCACTTCTTACTGATCAGGTATTTATATTTTGCTAGAAACAGTACTATTCTAAGCATCATGGCTTCAGATAAAAGCACCAAGGATAAGTTGTGTCTTAGAGTAGGCACGTGGTCTAGTTCTCAGAAGTCAAATACAAGGGGAAGATACCTGGGGACAGGAGTCTTCTGGGGAAGAATGGCCTATTAATGAAAGAGAGAGAGATTTCTTCTTCCTTCCTTTAAAAATGATAAATGAGAATGCAATGCTCCATGCATGACAGCCATCTTTAGATCATGAAGATGAAAATCATCAAGTTAATGATCATAGAAAAAAAGGGTAAAAGACTTTAGATCCTTACGGTGCCACTGAGCCACAGTGCTAACCTGGGATCACTGGGCTGGCTCTAGACACCTTGTTAAACATATAATAAACCTGCTCTTAGAAAGTCAGTGCTGTTTGTGGTTTCTGTTACAGCCCAAAGATACAAAATATAGCACTCATGGCAGCTCCATTCAACTTTTACTCTGCAATTATATGTTGAACAACAGATATTCCAGACCTTGTGCTGAACTCTTGGGTGTCAGTGGTGAAGAGGAGAAGTTCAGGTTAAATAGAAAAAATAAACTGTCAACCATTGTATAATCATCATTGAATTATATATTTTAATTAAAAACAGGTTCACTGTCATCCATACAGGAAGTGGTTAATTTGCTCATGATAAAAGATTTTATCATCTCATTGCCTTCAGTTGCAGTCCTGATGTAATAACATCAGGATGCAATTAGTGAATAAAATACTTGCAGCTTTGGCCATGGCAGGAAATTTTCTAGGAATGAATACTCCTCAAGGGTGATGCTTATTGATGCTTAAGGCAGCAACAGTGCACACCTTGAAGTTCAGAAGAGGTCAGTGTGCTCTCTGCCTCAGGAGGAAGTGACTGATGAGAGTAAAACAGGCAAGTAAGGCTTTAGAGGGGCTTCCGAGGTGCCCATACAAAAGAAGAACATGCCGTCACAAATGTTGCATTTTAAGCGACACCAGTCTAAAGAGCTCAGACTCACAGAAAAGAACCCTCCATTTTAGTAAAACTTAATGAAAGACTTGAGGGGCAGTCACCATTCACTTCTTACTGATCAGGTATTTATATTTTGCTAGAAACAGTACTATTCTAAGCATCATGGCTTCAGATAAAAGCACCAAGGATAAGTTGTGTCTTAGAGTAGGCACGTGGTCTAGTTCTCAGAAGTCAAATACAAGGGGAAGATACCTGGGGACAGGAGTCTTCTGGGGAAGAATGGCCTATTAATGAAAGAGAGAGAGATTTCTTCTTCCTTCCTTTAAAAATGATAAATGAGAATGCAATGCTCCATGCATGACAGCCATCTTTAGATCATGAAGATGAAAATCATCAAGTTAATGATCATAGAAAAAAAGGGTAAAAGACTTTAGATCCTTACGGTGCCACTGAGCCACAGTGCTAACCTGGGATCACTGGGCTGGCTCTAGACACCTTGTTAAACATATAATAAACCTGCTCTTAGAAAGTCAGTGCTGTTTGTGGTTTCTGTTACAGCCCAAAGATACAAAATATAGCACTCATGGCAGCTCCATTCAACTTTTACTCTGCAATTATATGTTGAACAACAGATATTCCAGACCTTGTGCTGAACTCTTGGGTGTCAGTGGTGAAGAGGAGAGAGTCACTACCCTGAGGGGGTTTACAGGTGTTTGGGAGAGACAGACAAGTCAACAGCCTCTTAAATAGGAAGGGCATCAAACTCAGGTTTAATGAGATAATAATAGCTTCCTGAAGGAAACAAAACCTATGCTGACATCTCAAAGATGAGCATATATTAGCCAGGTGGAAGGAATAGGGGATGGGGTGGATGGTAAGCACATTATAGACCAGAGAACAGAAACACAGCATGTGTAAAAAGGTTCAAGGGAGGTGAGAAAACATGACTTACTCAGAGAGTATTGAGAGATATCAAACTAAGCCTTGGGAACAGAGGGAATGAGGAAGTGTTGGATGATGAACTTGGAATGTAAACAGGTGTGCCTGCCATGAAGAGGTTGTAAACCAAGTCATACTGGTTGATCATGAAGTTTAATAAGTACTGAGCCCTTGCTTCAGCCGCCAGAGGATAGGCTCTATGAGTAAATAATCACATCTTGTTTAGACCCTACCTTCTGGGGGATTTATAACAAATTTTAAAGCCTAAAGGATCTCCTGACAGGTGCCCATAAGCAAGAGCAAGTCAGTTACATCTCAGTAGCTTAACCAGCCTCTTGAAGGCCCACGAGAGGAAGAGCCACCTACTGTGTTTATTTGGGGTTGGGGGTAGCAGTATAGGAGTGAGGATAATAAGTTAGCTGACTCAGTTTTGGTAGAAGAGGCTGTTTAGTCATAGGGCTCAGGAAGTTGTAACTTAGGTTGACACTCTGAATCTTTTCCATCTAAAGGACCAGATTCCTGATTGCCTGTGACTGGAAGCAGAACACAGTCACCCTCATGAACCTCAAAGGCAAACTCCCTACTAATGAGAAGTTGTCAGCTTCACATGCCATACAGTATAGCTCTCAAGATTTGCCTGCAGTGTAGGAGCTGCAGGAGACTTGAGTTCGATTCTGGGTCAGGAAGATTCCCTCAAGGAGGGCATGACAACCCACTTTAGTATTCTGGCCTGGAGAATTCCATGGACAGAGGAGCCTAATGGGCTACAGTCCATGGGGTCACAAACAGGCAAACATGATTGAAGTGACTTAGCACTCACTCACTCTCTCCAGAGACAGGAAGGAAGGGAAAAGTCAGATGAGGAAACACAGAAGACAGGCAGAGTAAAATACTCACTTCATATAAGGCCCTGAAGAACCAACTAATACCCTTGAAGTCAAGTGTGAAGGATCTTTCTGTCTAGAGTAAAGCCAGAGTATCAGAGTGACTCTCAGAGTGACTGAGAGTATCTCCCCAGACAATCCCTGACTCAAAATATAATTTTCAGAAAACAAATAAGAAGCATACAGATGGAAAGATGTTTGCTCAAAGCTATACAGCAAAATACTGGCAGATCCAGGGCATAGAGCCAGGTCTCTTGGTTCTAGTCCAATTTACTCAATCGTGAAATAAAATACTTTCTCCTTTCCTGTGCTGTATTTTTGCTAGAATTCTGCTATGGTTCTGGAGAGGTGAAGGACATGGGGGATTACATGGATTAGTGGAGAAGAAATGTCTCCACCATTAGTCCATGGGGCTTAGCAATGAAGAAGCAACAGACAAAGTGGAGTGTATTAGAACCATGAATCACAATCCTACATGGCAGGGAAAGAACTTCCCCTCCCCACTTCCCCATGACCTAGAAGAACAACTGGTGTAGATTTGGATATTTCATCTGGCTTTTTCTACTGCATTGGAGCCTTACTGGAGTATCATATTGCACAAGCATTGCTGAATATGTACATGGGCAAGACTGTTCAGTTAAGGTAAGCTGACTGCTTTAAGGACAAGTGTAACAGTTTTCAGTGGTTTAACACAGCAGAAGTGGAGTCTAAGTCTGTGATGATGGGAGGACATTAGTAGAGCAATAACCACGTGGAGGTGACTGCAACACAAGGAAGAAATGAGGGTAGCCTGGGTCACTGCAGACTGAGGAGTAACATACATGAGAGGCCCTATTATCATTATATTATATCATAGGGCCTTCCGCACCCTGTGACTCCTCCATGAAACAGGCTCCAACAACCCTACAGGACTCTCATCCGATACAGATGAAATTCAGTTTCACCCCTATTACACAACTAAAGGCATTCCAGGTGCCTTACTACTAGTTCTAATCTTATTAACATGATGTCTGCTTGAAGGGACCTTGTAAGCGCTTTGAAACAATCACCACGCTAAGAAGATACTTGAATTTCTATACAGGGCTAATCCTCCATCTGAAATACAGATTCAAGGAGGCGGGCAAATGTTCACTCTAACTGCACTCAGTCCGCTGAGAGGCAGAGCTGCCCAACACTTGCTCCTTCCACCCCTCTGCTCCAGCCCTCACTGCACCAAAACAGCCCACACTTTTCCCACAGACCAGATCAGGGAAGAGGGAGCTTCCTTTAGGAAACACAAATACAGTGAAGGTATGATTTGTTTTTCCTATGCTCTACTTTAAATGTATATTTAGAAGGTCAACAGAAAATTGAAAATTTGGTAATTGTGTCAGAACTTAGATGAGTAGAAATAAAATTGTATCTGGGGACAGAAAAGAGCCCAAACTGTGAACAGGGATCTTCCCTTTTTACCCCTCAACTTCTCTCTGTCCTGTTAATTCATTTAGCAAACAGCTTCTAAGCATTTAGGTCATGGTTAGGATTGAAAGAGGTGTGGAAATGAATCACTCTAATCCTGTCTTTGGGGCTTCCTGGGTAGTTCAGTGGTAAAGAATCTGCCTGCCTGTGCAGGAAACACAGGTTCCATACTGGGTCTGGAAGATCCTTTGGAAGAGGAAATGGCAACCCACTCCAGTGTTCTTGCTTGGAAAATCTCATAGACAGTGGAGCCTGGTGAGCTACAGTTCATGGGGTCACAAAGATCAAACACAACTGAGTGCCTGAGCATGTAGCATAATGCTGTCCTTGGTGAATTTACAGCCTAGTTTAAAAAAAAAAAGAAGTCAAAGATGGAACTCAGCTCTAGGGGAAAGAAATGAAGTGAGCCAGAGGGGACAGATGGAGAAATGGCCAGAAAAGCAACAAGAGCCCAGAATCCATAAGATCAAAGGACTGACAAATATGTCTCGTTCAGGGACTTTGAAAATTGGGGAACTTTGTACATTTTCTCCTCCCAAGAATAACCTTTGGTACCTAGTTCATCACCCTATTACACAACTAAAGGCATTCCAGGTGCCTTACTACTAGTTCTAATCTTATTAACATGATGTCTGCTTGAAGGGACCTTGTAAGCGCTTTGAAACAATCACCACGCTAAGAAGATACTTGAATTTCTATACAGGGCTAATCCTCCATCTGAAATACAGATTCAAGGAGGCGGGCAAATGTTCACTCTAACTGCACTCAGTCCGCTGAGAGGCAGAGCTGCCCAACACTTGCTCCTTCCACCCCTCTGCTCCAGCCCTCACTGCACCAAAACAGCCCACACTTTTCCCACAGACCAGATCAGGGAAGAGGAGCTTCCTTTAGGAAACACAAATACAGTGAAGGTATGATTTGTTTTTCCTATGCTCTACTTTAAATGTATATTTAGAAGGTCAACAGAAAATTGAAAATTTGGTAATTGTGTCAGAACTTAGATGAGTAGAAATAAAATTGTATCTGGGGACAGAAAAGAGCCCAAACTGTGAACAGGGATTTTCCCCTTTTTTACCCCTCAACTTCTCTCTGTCCTGTTAATTCATTTAGCAAACAGCTTCTAAGCATTTAGGTCATGGTTAGGATTGAAAGAGGTGTGGAAATGAATCACTCTAATCCTGTCTTTGGGGCTTCCTGGGTAGTTCAGTGGTAAAGAATCTGCCTGCCTGTGCAGGAAACACAGGTTCCATACTGGGTCTGGAAGATCCTTTGGAAGAGGAAATGGCAACCCACTCCAGTGTTCTTGCTTGGAAAATCTCATAGACAGTGGAGCCTGGTGAGCTACAGTTCATGGGGTCACAAAGATCAAACACAACTGAGTGCCTGAGCATGTAGCATAATGCTGTCCTTGGTGAATTTACAGCCTAGTTTAAAAAAAAAAAGAAGTCAAAGATGGAACTCAGCTCTAGGGGAAAGAAATGAAGTGAGCCAGAGGGGACAGATGGAGAAATGGCCAGAAAAGCAACAAGAGCCCAGAATCCATAAGATCAAAGGACTGACAAATATGTCTCGTTCAGGGACTTTGAAAATTGGGGAACTTTGTACATTTTCTCCTCCCAAGAATAATGCACCTATCTATACTCATGCACAGACTTACCTACCCCTTATCTGGTCCAATCCCTTTATTTTATGGTTCATGAATTTGTTAAACAATTACTTATTGGGTACTTCCATTCCAGAAGACTATGTTCAAGGTGTTGGAAGGACAGTAGTGGTCAAAGCAGACCAAAGATGCTGCTCAAGGAGCTGACAGTACAGTGGGAAAAGACTGACAACACAAGAAAACAAGTAAAATTCACAGCCAGGGAGACAGTGACATGGCTGCAGAGGGAAATAAGGTTGCAGATGGGACCAGGCAATGTCAGGGGTGTCTGGAATGAGGGGCAGAAAACAGAAGGACATGTGGAGTTGTATTTTAAAGAAATCACAAAGGGAAGAAACACTGACAAGGAAATATTAAAGTTAAGGCATATGCCTACCTGGGCCAATAGGGTTCTAGGTAAAGGGAATACCAAGTATCGAAATGCTTGAATTGGAGTCCAGGAAGGAAGTCAGTGTGCCCAGGTCTTTGTCCACAAAGGACTGGACCCCAGGACTGGAGATAAAGATGCAGTCCTGGAGGCCTGGTGTATTTGGCACCTAGAGCAGATAGTTTTTAATCTTATTTTAATTAAAGTATAGTTGCTGTATAATATTATATGTTACAGGTATACAATATAGTGATTCACAATTTTAAAAGTTATACTTCATTTATCACTATTACTATTATTTATAGTTATAAAATATTGACTCCAATCCCTGTGTTTTACAAAATATCCTTGTAGTTTCTTTTATACCTAATAGTTTGTACCTCTTACTCACCTATTTTGCCCTCTCTCCTTCCCTCTCCCCACTGACAAACACTAGTTTGTTCTCTATATCTGTGAGCCCTTTTCTTTTCTGCTCATTTGTGAGCTTTTGCATTTTTTAGATTACACATATAAGTGATGTTACATGGTATTTGTCTTTGTTGAGTAGATCATTCTTTTTCCTTCCTCCTCCACATGACAAATGATTTTCAACTTGTGAGACAAAATGAGAACAACAAACAGAAAATAAACATAAATGCCAAAATAATCTTTTATTAGATCTTAAATATGTAATTAGAACAGTGAAGAGTTTCTAAAAATAAAAAAAATTCATGCATTGTAATTAATAGTGATATTGTGATAACTAATATATGAATTTTAATAAAATCATTTGCTGCAAAAGGTAAAATGTGGGCAATTATCAAGTTGTTTCATGTGATGTAAAATTTAATTTTCTTTAGTTTTAAAACAAACAAAAATTGGAAAGAAAAATAAATTTTGATTCTAAGGATATTATTCAAAGACAGTGAGGGGAAAAAAAAGAAAACAAAAAAGAACAGTGACATGGCTGCAGAGGGAAATAAGGTTGCAGATGGGACCAGGCAATGTCAGGGGTGTCTGGAATGAGGGGCAGAAAACAGAAGGACATGTGGAGTTGTATTTTAAAGAAATCACAAAGGGAAGAAACACTGACAAGGAAATATTAAAGTTAAGGCATATGCCTACCTGGGCCAATAGGGTTCTAGGTAAAGGGAATACCAAGTATCGAAATGCTTGAATTGGAGTCCAGGAAGGAAGTCAGTGTGCCCAGGTCTTTGTCCACAAAGGACTGGACCCCAGGACTGGAGATAAAGATGCAGTCCTGGAGGCCTGGTGTATTTGGCACCTAGAGCAGATAGTTTTTAATCTTATTTTAATTAAAGTATAGTTGCTGTATAATATTATATGTTACAGGTATACAATATAGTGATTCACAATTTTAAAAGTTATACTTCATTTATCACTATTACTATTATTTATAGTTATAAAATATTGACTCCAATCCCTGTGTTTTACAAAATATCCTTGTAGTTTCTTTTATACCTAATAGTTTGTACCTCTTACTCACCTATTTTGCCCTCTCTCCTTCCCTCTCCCCACTGACAAACACTAGTTTGTTCTCTATATCTGTGAGCCCTTTTCTTTTCTGCTCATTTGTGAGCTTTTGCATTTTTTAGATTACACATATAAGTGATGTTACATGGTATTTGTCTTTGTTGAGTAGATCATTCTTTTTCCTTCCTCCTCCACATGACAAATGATTTTCAACTTGTGAGACAAAATGAGAACAACAAACAGAAAATAAACATAAATGCCAAAATAATCTTTTATTAGATCTTAAATATGTAATTAGAACAGTGAAGAGTTTCTAAAAATAAAAAAAATTCATGCATTGTAATTAATAGTGATATTGTGATAACTAATATATGAATTTTAATAAAATCATTTGCTGCAGAAGGTAAAATGTGGGCAATTATCAAGTTGTTTCATGTGATGTAAAATTTAATTTTCTTTAGTTTTAAAACAAACAAAAATTGGAAAGAAAAATAAATTTTGATTCTAAGGATATTATTCAAATTTGGTGAAATATTTCAAGTATAAACTAAAATTTGCCCTTATCAAGAGAAGTATTTCAGTTTGCAATGTACACTCTGTTTTATTCTTTTTGAAGAAGAAACAGGAAAGGAAAAATTACATATGGAAATCTGAACTTTCTGTCTAAGAAGCTAGATTTTAAAGCAACCTTTGGAGTTGTAATCATAGCTCATCAATCTCTGAAGTTCTTCTCCATTCAATTCTGTCCACACATATGAAAAGCTGCTATATGCAAAGCACTGTTCTAGGCCCTCAATGAAAATCTAGTGATGACTGAGGCTGGATCCCTGCGCTTGGGCTCAGTCTACTGCAGTCCTGCTCTGGAATCAAAATCTTCTGTAGTCTCCACTTCCCTTCAGTTGTTCTTAGGACTCAGGTCCCAGAGAGTGTTGACAAGCTCATCTCTCGTGGACAGGCTCAAGTTTAGCTTGTCACTGATGTGTGAACCATCCATTGCTTAGTTGGAGTCTTTGAGGTATCTTTCTCCTATGGAAACTGGGTGGTTTAGAATTTATTGGCCGAGGTTATGACTTTTGAAAACGCTGATTGCTGGAATATCTGAACTTGTAACAGAACAAGGCAGCCCAGGGACTCCTGATTAGAGTATTTGAATCAAAAGGGAAAGATATATTCCACTTTGCCTACTTATTGCTGTGACCTGGTCTATTGGGAAAAGCTCCTCCTCTGCTACTGATGGCTTTTCTCTGGGGTTTTCATTTCTGCTCCTATTCTAGGCGTGACTGCCCCTCCATCTGCCCTCTGTAAGGGCAGAGACACGGGTTAGGTAGCTGACCTAGTTCTTCCATGGTCCGCGTGGGAATCAAGTATGAGAATCTGGATCAAATGCAAGGCTCTACTTCATCTTTATTATAAAATTTACTTTATGCAGTAGAATATAGTGATTTGGTGTTAGCCATTGAAGCATTACATTTTTTTAAATTACTCCTGTTTGAGATTTTTTAAATGTTGTCTCTTCAGTTATTAAATAAGTATTCATTTATTTACTGTACTATGGAGAATTTTCCTAATGCTTTATATGTCCCAGGCTTGGTGGCCCTCACTGCCCCCGGGTCTAACAACTTTGCTTTGGGAACTATTCCCTTAGCATTTTATGCATAAGCCAATAATGGCTCTTAACACCCTCAAGGGAAAGAACCATTCATCTTCAAGTATTTAGCTCAGGGTGTGGCTGATATGGTAAGTGTTCAACAAACACTGTGTAGATGAATAACTCACTCTTTCCTTGCCTAGGGAATTTGTTTTACACTATTGCATTTTCGGATTAGGTGGATGTTTACAGAGCTTTTCGCTTAGGATGGTCCATGACAGAGTAGAGAATAGAACAATAGTAGATATTATCTGTGGTCTGTTTAAATCCTCTTGAATGCCCTTCCATGCATTTATGTGTTTTCTTTGGATGCACCTGCAACTCTTTTTAGAGGATCATCCTTGAACTCTTTAGCCTGTCTTGGCAAAAAAAAAAAAAAAAAAAAAAATGTACCAAGAGCTTATTCTCCATAACTCCCTGGCCCAAGCAGCCTTGAACCAATGACTAAGGCTGACACCTGAAGCTCTTCTCCTTAACCAAGAGTTGGCACATGGAGATGAAGTTTACATTCTAAGGCTGCCTGGCAGCATCACGTTGAGGTTAAGATTTTGCACCAAATAACCTTCCTCTTTGTGTTTTCTTCTCCTTTACCAGTTTCTCCTAGGAATATTTCCTTAATAAAAATATTTGCATACGAATTCATGGTTTGGTGTCTGCTTCTGGTGAATTTAGCTGAACTAAGGGTTCCTAATATTTGTGACTCCCATTCTGGATCTATGGAGGCACTCATTTCTTTCGAAGGGAGATGGGGAACTACTTACTGTGTAAGCAGGTTTTTGCTTTCTCTCACCTGGCTCTTATCCAGGACCTCACTTTAAAGCCACTTCTCTCACTAATTTAAAATTTTCCATTCAGCTTTTCTGAGTTTGGTCTAACCATTCTTTGCACCTAAGGTATGAAGAGTGTTCTAGGGGAATTCAATAGTTCATTTTATCATTTTGGAAATGTACTAATTTTTGTCAAGGACGTTAGGCTTGCTTAAGCTAAGCCACATTGACCCAGCCCTCTCTGTGTGTTTAGTAGCAGAATGGAACCAGAATGCCTGTTTAATTTTATATTCTAAAGAGCTTTCCAGATGACTGGCCACAAGAACAAACACACAAACTGCCAGGTGCATGGCTTGTCAGCTAAGTATTGGAAATGCCAATGAGAATGACTGTCAAGTGTTAACTCTTGTTTGTCAGGTAAGTCACCAACCAGTGTCTGACTAGTGGCCTAAAAAGATGCCTCAGTGCTCTCAGAATGATAGGGACAGAGTAGGTGATTAAATTGTTAATCTTACTATGGTATCATAAGTAGAGAGAAGTATGGGAGACCCCTGTAAGTTAATGACTACTCAAGAAAACAAATTTGCTTAGCAACAAAACTAAGCAGGCTTGCTTAACCAGGAAACTAACAAACTGACAACAAAACTATACAACAAGTCAATGATGCCTGTATCCTGCTGGCTGATGTCAGTAAATTAATGATTCCTGGAACATGCTCCTCTGAACACACTAAAAACAATAAACGGGAAAGGTGACATTCAAAAGTAGAAGACCTTCATTATATTGAAACCTAAGATGGTTTACCACATTTTAGCATGTGTTACCACCTTTCTACTGATTTGAATATTTCCGTGACAGTTTCAGGTTGACCATGTAGAACAGAAAACTCCCCCACCCAATGTGTATGAGGAGCTGATGATGGAAGCTTAATGTTTACTCAAGAATGAGGAAGAAAGTGGTCTGTCCTCTTCACTTGTCCTTTGATAATGAAATTGTAGCCCTCTGAGTTCTCAGAACAGCACTCTCTTGCCTGCCCACTTGTATCTGTCACAAGCCTCCTATACTATTAAACCCACTTCTTACCTATCACTTTGCCTCTTGCTAAATTCTTTCTGGTCCAAGACAAAGGAACTTGAGTTTCAGTAAATCCTGACACTAAATGAGTGGTTTTTGATGTCTAATTTTTGCACCTAAGGTATGAAGAGTGTTCTAGGGAATTCAATAGTTCATTTTATCATTTTGGAAATGTACTAATTTTTGTCAAGGACGTTAGGCTTGCTTAAGCTAAGCCACATTGACCCAGCCTCTGTGTGTTTAGTAGCAGAATGGAACCAGAATGCCTGTTTAATTTTATATTCTAAAGAGCTTTCCAGATGACTGGCCACAAGAACAAACCTACACAAACTGCCAGGTGCATGGCTTGTCAGCTAAGTATTGGAAATGCCAATGAGAATGACTGTCAAGTGTTAACTCTTGTTTGTCAGGTAAGTCACCAACCAGTGTCTGACTAGTGGCCTAAAAAGATGCCTCAGTGCTCTCAGAATGATAGGGACAGAGTAGGTGATTAAATTGTTAATCTTACTATGGTATCATAAGTAGAGAGAAGTATGGGAGACCCCTGTAAGTTAATGACTACTCAAGAAAACAAATTTGCTTAGCAACAAAACTAAGCAGGCTTGCTTAACCAGGAAACTAACAAACTGACAACAAAACTATACAACAAGTCAATGATGCCTGTATCCTGCTGGCTGATGTCAGTAAATTAATGATTCCTGGAACATGCTCCTCTGAACACACTAAAAACAATAAACGGGAAAGGTGACATTCAAAAGTAGAAGACCTTCATTATATTGAAACCTAAGATGGTTTACCACATTTTAGCATGTGTTACCACCTTTCTACTGATTTGAATATTTCCGTGACAGTTTCAGGTTGACCATGTAGAACAGAAAACTCCCCCACCCAATGTGTATGAGGAGCTGATGATGGAAGCTTAATGTTTACTCAAGAATGAGGAAGAAAGTGGTCTGTCCTCTTCACTTGTCCTTTGATAATGAAATTGTAGCCCTCTGAGTTCTCAGAACAGCACTCTCTTGCCTGCCCACTTGTATCTGTCACAAGCCTCCTATACTATTAAACCCACTTCTTACCTATCACTTTGCCTCTTGCTAAATTCTTTCTGGTCCAAGACAAAGGAACTTGAGTTTCAGTAAATCCTGACACTAAATGAGTGGTTTTAATTAAAGGACAGTGGATTCAAATCCCCTCCTAAGTCAGCAACCATGGGTTCAAGCCCCAATCTGAGGTGTCTCTGGGTTCAAGTCCTATTCAAGAAGTGTGGTTTCAAGATAAATACCTTGGTGAACACTAAACTCACATCTCTGCTCTCTGTATTGCTAAAAGTACTATTGACCATTGAAACCAAAGAAGTATACTGAGCAGAAGAGCAGCAGCATTTCTAAAATTAATGTTGTCACTGCTCAAAGAACAGAGGTTCAATAACAATTGCCAATATAGAAGGCTTTCCCAGAATGAAAACAGCTAGAATGAGATAGGATGGTTACAAAGATGAGGAATGGAGTTAGATATCCTAAAGTGAGCTGGATCCCAGGATCTATCCTAACAAGAATATAACCCTCTAAATTCATGTCCTTAAGCAAATTGATTTCTTATTAATCAATTCTAGATAATCTAACCTAGTTGGAGAGGCAAGTATAGTCAGACCTGGGCATGGTCTAGGATCAGTTATCCTTTTCCTCCCTCATCTGAAGGAGGCATTAGATTGAACACCTTAAGGAGTGGAGGTTTTATACATATTTTCAACCAGCTTCAAGAATGCAAGGTATTAAACACATTATACATTTTGTTTTTAGTTAGTGTCAATGCTTTCCCATTGAACTAAGCCAGCAGGTGACTGTTTTGTCAAGAATGGAGTACTTGGTACTCTAACAAAGACAGGGATAAATGGGCTCATCTCCAAGGAAGCCAGACAGGTGAAAAATGTTTTGATTCAAAGGAAATATATCTCCCCCACTGATTTGAATATTTCCGTGACAGTTTCAGGTTGACCATGTAGAACAGAAAACTCCCCCACCCAATGTGTATGAGGAGCTGATGATGGAAGCTTAATGTTTACTCAAGAATGAGGAAGAAAGTGGTCTGTCCTCTTCACTTGTCCTTTGATAATGAAATTGTAGCCCTCTGAGTTCTCAGAACAGCACTCTCTTGCCTGCCCACTTGTATCTGTCACAAGCCTCCTATACTATTAAACCCACTTCTTACCTATCACTTTGCCTCTTGCTAAATTCTTTCTGGTCCAAGACAAAGGAACTTGAGTTTCAGTAAATCCTGACACTAAATGAGTGGTTTTAATTAAAGGACAGTGGATTCAAATCCCCTCCTAAGTCAGCAACCATGGGTTCAAGCCCCAATCTGAGGTGTCTCTGGGTTCAAGTCCTATTCAAGAAGTGTGGTTTCAAGATAAATACCTTGGTGAACACTAAACTCACATCTCTGCTCTCTGTATTGCTAAAAGTACTATTGACCATTGAAACCAAAGAAGTATACTGAGCAGAAGAGCAGCAGCATTTCTAAAATTAATGTTGTCACTGCTCAAAGAACAGAGGTTCAATAACAATTGCCAATATAGAAGGCTTTCCCAGAATGAAAACAGCTAGAATGAGATAGGATGGTTACAAAGATGAGGAATGGAGTTAGATATCCTAAAGTGAGCTGGATCCCAGGATCTATCCTAACAAGAATATAACCCTCTAAATTCATGTCCTTAAGCAAATTGATTTCTTATTAATCAATTCTAGATAATCTAACCTAGTTGGAGAGGCAAGTATAGTCAGACCTGGGCATGGTCTAGGATCAGTTATCCTTTTCCTCCCTCATCTGAAGGAGGCATTAGATTGAACACCTTAAGGAGTGGAGGTTTTATACATATTTTCAACCAGCTTCAAGAATGCAAGGTATTAAACACATTATACATTTTGTTTTTAGTTAGTGTCAATGCTTTCCCATTGAACTAAGCCAGCAGGTGACTGTTTTGTCAAGAATGGAGTACTTGGTACTCTAACAAAGAGCAGGGATAAATGGGCTCATCTCCAAGGGAGAGAAGTCTGTCATCAGGCTTTCTTCCCACCAGGAACTGCTTTTATAACATAGAATCAAGAATATGACAGTGACAAGCATAGCATTTCCAAAGGAAATATATCACAAAATATTCTCTCAACACTGTGGGAGATGGCAGAAAAAGATGTAGATGAATCTCTGTGAGGACAAGTGCAAGACAGTGCATTTAGGGAAAAATAATCTAAGTTATTCTTTTAGGATTAGAGTCCATAAATCTGATTCATCATTAGAATCACCTGAAGAGTTAGATAAAGATATGGCTCCCTGAGACAAATTCCAGAGATTCAGAGTGTTATCTGAGCTTGGGTGCCAGACTTTATTTCTAATAAGCTCCTTAGGGATTTTCATGATGGATCAAATTTGAGAACCACATTTCAAAAATAAATTTCTAAAGTGCTCTGGACAATGCCTTGGAGACAGTGGGCAAAAATACCAACCAAACAGTACCTACAACTATGTCTAAATCTGGACTGTTTAGTACAGGTCTTTGCATCTCCTAGAAGAGTCTATAGACTCAGAAGTCATTCAGGAAGGGCCAATTTTAAAAAGCCGTCCTTCAGAGTAATCAGATAATGGGACAAGAAGGGCTCCAAAATAAAGTCAGTAAAGAATGTTGGCTGTTGAAATGCAAGGAAACAATTCTGTAAACAAAGGGTAGGAGTATGCCACCCTGTATCTCATTTTAAACTAATAAGATTAGCTAAGAAAGAATAATTTTAAACAATTAGAAAATCATAGATAATCACATTTTAAGTAAAATAAAATTTGATTCATTCAGTTCCTAGAAGTGTATCTTGGACTCATGGGTTCCTTCGCCACTTATGCTTTATTTCTTCCTTCACATAACACATTAAATAGCTACATGATGTGCAAAACCAAGACTTTAAAATCCTCCTGAAAGCCTGAGAGATGTATGGAAAAAATAAGGTGCTATATTTAATCACCTTTGATCTTTTGCATGGACAAATGGCATAATAAATAATATTCTCATGCCAATAGTCAGAGAAACTAAAATGTATACATAACAATTAATTTGCTCAAAATCACAAATCAGAGAAGTCTGGGTTGAAGCTCAAATCTGCCTGACTCCTAAGCTTATTCTCTTCACTGCCATATGCTACTGTCTGAAAGAGACACTTCTGAGAGTGGCTTTGTCTATCCAAGCATGACTTGACCCTAATGATGAGGTCAGACACTGGGTAATCGTTGAGAGCCCATGACCTTAGCTAGCATGGCTATTCATATGCACCCAAAGGCTAGCTCTGTCCCACATCCACAAACTCCAGGTGCAGGCCTGAGCCACCCAGTTTGCCTTGGGACACTTCTTGTACTAGGGTGTGGTGTGGCCAGACACAGATATTTGATCTTTGCCAAATATGAATCTCGGCATCCAGACCAAATAGGTTACAGAATTTATTTAGGAATGATCTAAACCTATAAAATTGTCCCTAGATCAAACCAGTTTCAATTAGTCATAGGCTGTGGTTGAACTCTTGAGGTTATTTAAGTCTTCACCCAATTCTCAAGGGCTTCCCAGGTGGCTCAGTGGTAAAAGAATCCTCCTGCCAAGGCAGAAGACACTGGTTCAATCTCTGGGTATGGAAGTTTCCCTGGGAAAGGAAATGTCAATCCATTGCAGCAATCTTGCCTGGAGAATCTCATGGACAGAGGAGCCGGGTGGGCTACATTCCATGGGGTTGCAAAGAATTGGACACAACTGAATGACTGAGCATGCATGCTAGTTCTCAAGACCAACCTTGGCCTAGATCAAGAGAGAAATGATTCCGTTTTTCAGAAAGAGTGTCCAGCCAACTGCCTGGTACTTGCTCAGTTCCTGAGCAGACTAGGAACATGCCATGGCCTTGGGTCTCAGCCGTTTTCTCAGAGTGCTTTATCCCTGAGTGTTCCTGCATGTAGTTTCACCAAATGCACTTCCACCTCCTGGAGAGGCATCTCTCCTATCTTTGTAAGCTATGCTTCCCTGGTCACAGAAACTTGGGACTGTAGTCAAAAAAAGAACCACAGAAGTACTGCCATGCTGAAGTCCATCCTGGATCACTGAGAAGTAAAAATTTTTTCCCCCCCAGACTGCTGAAGTCCATCCTGGAAAATGTAAAAACAATAACAATTAATTTGCTCAAAATCACAAATCAGAGAAGTCAGGGTTGAAGCTCAAATCTGCCTGACTCCTAAGCTTATTCTCTTCACTGCCATATGCTACTGTCTGAAAGAGACACTTCTGAGAGTGGCTTTGTCTATCCAAGCATGACTTGACCCTAATGATGAGGTCAGACACTGGGTAATCGTTGAGAGCCCATGACCTTAGCTAGCATGGCTATTCATATGCACCCAAAGGCTAGCTCTGTCCCACATCCACAAACTCCAGGTGCAGGCCTGAGCCACCCAGTTTGCCTTGGGACACTTCTTGTACTAGGGTGTGGTGTGGCCAGACACAGATATTTGATCTTTGCCAAATATGAATCTCGGCATCCAGACCAAATAGGTTACAGAATTTATTTAGGAATGATCTAAACCTATAAAATTGTCCCTAGATCAAACCAGTTTCAATTAGTCATAGGCTGTGGTTGAACTCTTGAGGTTATTTAAGTCTTCACCCAATTCTCAAGGGCTTCCCAGGTGGCTCAGTGGTAAAAGAATCCTCCTGCCAAGGCAGAAGACACTGGTTCAATCTCTGGGTATGGAAGTTTCCCTGGGAAAGGAAATGTCAATCCATTGCAGCAATCTTGCCTGGAGAATCTCATGGACAGAGGAGCCGGGTGGGCTACATTCCATGGGGTTGCAAAGAATTGGACACAACTGAATGACTGAGCATGCATGCTAGTTCTCAAGACCAACCTTGGCCTAGATCAAGAGAGAAATGATTCCGTTTTTCAGAAAGAGTGTCCAGCCAACTGCCTGGTACTTGCTCAGTTCCTGAGCAGACTAGGAACATGCCATGGCCTTGGGTCTCAGCCGTTTTCTCAGAGTGCTTTATCCCTGAGTGTTCCTGCATGTAATTTCACCAAATGCACTTCCACCTCCTGGAGAGGCATCTCTCCTATCTTTGTAAGCTATGCTTCCCTGGTCACAGAAACTTGGGACTGTAGTCAAAAAAAGAACCACAGAAGTACTGCCATGCTGAAGTCCATCCTGGATCACTGAGAAGATGCACAGAGCACCACAGCTTGCTCTCCTCTCCTCCACAGACTGCAGTCCACCAGCCCGAGATGATCTCTGGTGCTTCCAGGGGGCTTCCTCTGGGCTTCATCTGACCTGAAGGTTGGCTGCAGGGGACTCCAGATTGCGCACTGCTCTAGTCACACCTCCCCAGTTCTCCATCTCCTTTAGCCACTCTCTACCTCCCTTAGTCATTTGAAGACACGCTAAGACTGTTTATAATACCTCTGTGACTCTGTGTGACAACATCAGTCATTAGCAAGATGCAGCTTCCTCTGGTGCTCAAACATTCACCTCTCTGCCAAGAGACTAAGGCCACAGTTGGATGCCCTCCACTGTCTTTTATTACACTCTGACAACGTCAACCTCAGAGTGGGCTTCTGTCGCTCTCTCTATTCTGCCCCTATTTTTATCTTTCTCCCTATCCTCTCCCTTTTTCTCTCTCTTCCTTACAGCTTTCTCTTCCTCAGGTCCTTGCAAAAGTTTGTAAAATTAGGGTGAAACCAGAGAACAGATTGAAAAATACACAGCTATTTATACTTACACTTTCCCCTTGTTCCCTATTATCCATTGTTTGGTTTTCAGACAAATTTGCCTGCCTTGGTTCTCTCATCCCTGGGATTGAGTACCTTTCTAGTAGAGCCTTTGCCTCGAGAGTCCTCTACATACTGAGATGGTCTTTGTAGCATATACTGAGCTTTTCTAATTCCACAGCACACCTCCCCACACCCCCTGTACAAACAGACAGACAAACTCATTAAACAAAACATTGGAATCACTATACTTTGTCCTTTTGGTTGTTCTTATAGTCCTATTGTTTTAGTTAAGCTTCTTTGCATTGAATGGAAAACAGATGTTCACAGACAAAGGAGGAGAAATAAATCAACAAAATGTCCCAGCGATGATATTTTTTATTCAGTCATGTCACAGCTGCTTGCAAAGCCCCAACCATGGCGCTGTTCTGGGCGCAGAGTGGGAAGATGAAATGGATCAGGCTTAGTCCCTACCATAAGAGAATGTGCTGCTAGTTAAAGTGGGGTTGCATGACAATGGAGGCAATTGACACACTATTGGATCATAATGCCAGGTATAAAGAGCTGCCTGCTACACAAAGGATGGATATGTAGAGTGTGGATAAAAGAGATCTCCCTTTTGGCTTTGCAGATCCAGTGGCATTCTAATTGGATCTTGAAAAATAGATGAGATTTGGACATATGAAGGGAAGAGAAACAATTGCAGAGAAAACAGCATAAGAAAAGGTGTTGAAGTGGAAAAATGGTTCCTGAATGCTGGGAATAAGTGAGTTACAGATGCTGGGAGTAGTAAGTGAGCTACTGAGTGCTGAGCATGGGACTCTGCCCCATTAGTTAGTGCGAGGATGAGAAATGTCAGAGATGAGGCCGGATGTGGCCACAAGGGGTCTTAAATTCCTTACAAAGCAATGAGTATTTTATTTAGTAACTAATTTAGACTATGAAGTGTTTCTTTTTCTTTTTTTTTGAGAAGGTTTTTTTTTTTTTGGCCACTTTTATTGGTCTTTCATCTATTTCCATTCATCTTTGTTCTTTGGTCTATGTGTGGCCTCTCTCGATGCAGAGCACTGGCTCTGGGCACACGTACTCCAGCCCTCTGGCTTGGTAGTTGAACATATCGGTCCAGCCACTCGGTAACATATGGGATCTTCCCAGGCCAGGGATCAAACCAGTGCTCCTTGCACTGCAAGGCAGTGTCCTTACCCACTGGAGCACCAGGGAAGCCCTATGAAGGGTTTCTGACCATGGACATGACATGATCAGAGTTGGGCAATAAAATTCATAGGGACCATGAGAAGCAAAAATAGAAGAGAGACTTCAGTTAGGAAAACTAGGTAAGAAATTCTTATATTCAGACAGATAGTGGCCAAAGGCTTGGAGGGCAGGAAATTCTACAGTAGAGGTACCATCATGAGAATGTTTGGGGGTTAAGAACAGATTGGAGAGGGACAGGTGAAACTCTTTACTACAGCCGTGTTTGTGGTTACAGAACTGAAAGTTTTTTCCCCAAACCCTTTTTCCTTTCCAACCAAATGGATCAGGCTTAGTCCCTACCATAAGAGAATGTGCTGCTAGTTAAAGTGGGGTTGCATGACAATGGAGGCAATTGACACACTATTGGATCATAATGCCAGGTATAAAGAGCTGCCTGCTACACAAAGGATGGATATGTAGAGTGTGGATAAAGAGATCTCCCTTTTGGCTTTGCAGATCCAGTGGCATTCTAATTGGATCTTGAAAAATAGATGAGATTTGGACATATGAAGGGAAGAGAAACAATTGCAGAGAAAACAGCATAAGAAAAGGTGTTGAAGTGGAAAAATGGTTCCTGAATGCTGGGAATAAGTGAGTTACAGATGCTGGGAGTAGTAAGTGAGCTACTGAGTGCTGAGCATGGGACTCTGCCCCATTAGTTAGTGCGAGGATGAGAAATGTCAGAGATGAGGCCGGATGTGGCCACAAGGGGTCTTAAATTCCTTACAAAGCAATGAGTATTTTATTTAGTAACTAATTTAGACTATGAAGTGTTTCTTTTTCTTTTTTTTTTGAGAAGGTTTTTTTTTTTTTGGCCACTTTTATTGGTCTTTCATCTATTTCCATTCATCTTTGTTCTTTGGTCTATGTGTGGCCTCTCTCGATGCAGAGCACTGGCTCTGGGCACACGTACTCCAGCCCTCTGGCTTGGTAGTTGAACATATCGGTCCAGCCACTCGGTAACATATGGGATCTTCCCAGGCCAGGGATCAAACCAGTGCTCCTTGCACTGCAAGGCAGTGTCCTTACCCACTGGAGCACCAGGGAAGCCCTATGAAGGGTTTCTGACCATGGACATGACATGATCAGAGTTGGGCAATAAAATTCATAGGGACCATGAGAAGCAAAAATAGAAGAGAGACTTCAGTTAGGAAAACTAGGTAAGAAATTCTTATATTCAGACAGATAGTGGCCAAAGGCTTGGAGGGCAGGAAATTCTACAGTAGAGGTACCATCATGAGAATGTTTGGGGGTTAAGAACAGATTGGAGAGGGACAGGTGAAACTCTTTACTACAGCCGTGTTTGTGGTTACAGAACTGAAAGTCCCCACTTCCTTAACCACAAAGCCTTCTTCTTGTCACCAGAGCTACCATTTTTGGCTTGTGATACAATGTGAATGGTGTCCTGTGAGTTGTGCAGTGCATAATACAATCAACATGCGTGAGACTTTCCTGTGAAGGCCCTCCCCAGGCCACAGGCGTGAAACTTTGTACGAAAATCACAGAAGCAGAGCTCAGAACCAAGGTCATCTCTGAAGCTGACTGAAGCCCTTTGTAACTGTTGCCAAAAGCCCCCTGATCATCACTAACAAGCTTCCTGACTCCAAATTAGGAAAAAAGGCCCAGTCTTGTAGTCAGCCTATAGTACAATCACCAGTCACCTGACGTCAACTTTTCAGCAGGAATTTTCTGTCTTGAGGCTATTAAAAAGTGGTCATTAACCCACCAAAAGTATTAACTCCCCCTGGTCTCTTCGGAGGTCAGCCCACCGTGCTCCCAGTGCCAGGTTATTTCTGCTTTTTGTTCTTTTTTGGGGGTCGGGTTGGGGAGGGAGGGGGGCGGGCGGGCCACTTCTATTGGTCTTTCATGTATATATTTTCATCCATCTTTTTTCTTTGGCCCGTGTGGGCCTCCCATCTCAGTGGCCTCTGTTGTCACAGAGCACTGGCTCTGGGTGCATGCGCTCCAGAGCTCCTGCTCAGTAATTGGACACATCAGTCCAGCCACTCTGCGGGGGCACGTGGGATCTTCCCAGGCCAGGGATCGAACACTGCAAGGCAGTGTTCTTACCCACTGGACCACCAGGGAAGCCCTGCTTTTTTTTTCTTAATAAACACACTCCCTTTTGAAATGCTCTGTGTCTGGAAATTCTTTTCCAGCCTGTGCTCAGACTGCCTCAACACTTCTGGCAGTATTGTCACCCTCACCCACCCATTCAAACTGAGCAGTCTGCACAGTTGCTATGCGTTGCAGCCTTTATCACAGGCCAGTGCTTCATCAGATTTTTCATGAAGGTGAAACACTGAAAAGAGAGAATCAAAAAGAGCCATCAAGGAAATAAAGTTGGGGGAGCCTGAATAATCACCTGAGTACACTTCATTCAAACATGGGTGTTGCTCTACAACGTGCTACATTCTTTACCCCAGTCAATTAGCCGATTTGATTAAGAAAATCGGGCTAGGAGTGAAGAACATATAGGGCCTACATTTGGAAACCTAGACTTGAATTTTAGATCCAGGTCACCCATTTCCTAAGTCCATGATCGTGAACAATTGGGATTTTTTTCCACCTCAGTCTCCTGGAAGTTGGTTCAAACAATTATATAGAAAACAAGCCTAGCTAGCTGGGTGAGGAAAACCTTGGAAAAAGTGCTCAGGTCAGGGCAGACTTTTCGGAAGAAGTGACCAGTGAGTTGAAATCCGGAGAAAATGTCAGCCATGAGGGTGGGGGTTGGCGGGAGCGAGGGGAACATTCAAGGCAGAAAGGATGCCAAGCACAGTCTTCCTGGGGGAAAGAACAAGATAGACAGGCTTTGGAAGTTCAGGGTGACTCACTCCTAAGGTGCAGTCAACACCTCCCGGCAAGACAAGGTGTATTTGGTCATTGTTGCTTTTATTTGTATGTTTGTTCAATCTTGAAGAAAGTTATTTCACTGTTTAAAGGGTCATTTTAACAAGTCTAAAGAAACCAAAGGACAGGCAATGCGTGTGGCAGCAATTTTCAAGGGTTTTTTTTCTTTTGCATAAAAAAGTGAGCAGAGTACAAAGCTGAGAGAGAATTCCTATTACCCTTGTAAAATGCAGTACAAAGCAGGAGTTGAGCAACTCCTGCTCAGAAGACACATCAGTCCAGCCACTCTGCGGGGGCACGTGGGATCTTCCCAGGCCAGGGATCGAACACTGCAAGGCAGTGTTCTTACCCACTGGACCACCAGGAAGCCCTGCTTTTTCTTAATAAACACACTCCCTTTTGAAATGCTCTGTGTCTGGAAATTCTTTTCCAGCCTGTGCTCAGACTGCCTCAACACTTCTGGCAGTATTGTCACCCTCACCCACCCATTCAAACTGAGCAGTCTGCACAGTTGCTATGCGTTGCAGCCTTTATCACAGGCCAGTGCTTCATCAGATTTTTCATGAAGGTGAAACACTGAAAAGAGAGAATCAAAAAGAGCCATCAAGGAAATAAAGTTGGGGGAGCCTGAATAATCACCTGAGTACACTTCATTCAAACATGGGTGTTGCTCTACAACGTGCTACATTCTTTACCCCAGTCAATTAGCCGATTTGATTAAGAAAATCGGGCTAGGAGTGAAGAACATATAGGGCCTACATTTGGAAACCTAGACTTGAATTTTAGATCCAGGTCACCCATTTCCTAAGTCCATGATCGTGAACAATTGGGATTTTTTTCCACCTCAGTCTCCTGGAAGTTGGTTCAAACAATTATATAGAAAACAAGCCTAGCTAGCTGGGTGAGGAAAACCTTGGAAAAAGTGCTCAGGTCAGGGCAGACTTTTCGGAAGAAGTGACCAGTGAGTTGAAATCCGGAGAAAATGTCAGCCATGAGGGTGGGGGTTGGCGGGAGCGAGGGGAACATTCAAGGCAGAAAGGATGCCAAGCACAGTCTTCCTGGGGGAAAGAACAAGATAGACAGGCTTTGGAAGTTCAGGGTGACTCACTCCTAAGGTGCAGTCAACACCTCCCGGCAAGACAAGGTGTATTTGGTCATTGTTGCTTTTATTTGTATGTTTGTTCAATCTTGAAGAAAGTTATTTCACTGTTTAAAGGGTCATTTTAACAAGTCTAAAGAAACCAAAGGACAGGCAATGTGTGTGGCAGCAATTTTCAAGGGTTTTTTTTCTTTTGCATAAAAAAGTGAGCAGAGTACAAAGCTGAGAGAGAATTCCTATGACCCTTTTAAAAATGCAGTACAAAGCAGGAGTTGAGCAAGGTTCAAGCAGAGATACAGTTTTCTGCTTCTGGAGACGGAAGGTAGAAAACAGAGCTTTATCTGCTCTCATGACATCTGTTCTCAGAGCTCTGGTTTTATTTTACTCTCTCAGCTGTGGGAGTTGACCTTTTCGGTGATTGATGGTTAGTTCCAAGAGAACTTTTAGGAAAACTGAAAACTCTTTCTGGAGAAAACCATACTCGTGATGACAATCCATTGGATAGGGAGAACAGCACGGAGGAGTGACAGCGGGGACTTCACAGGCAGGGTCCTGTGTCTGAATCCACCTCCAGCCTCCACTCATGAGCTGTGCACCCTTGGACAGGTTACTAAGTCTTTGGAAGATTTACCACCTGATGAAAAGAAGGAGGAAGGTAATTCTCACCCTGCCTTCCTCCTAAGATTGTCATGAAGCTTAAAAATAAAAGACCAAGAATAAAAGTATTTTGGAGACTGTAGTACCCTGTAACAAAGCAGGGAATAATCACATGTGCAGTGTTAGAAAAGTCTGGGACTTTGGAAAAAAGTTGCTTTGACTCCACATAACTGGAGGAGACATCATTTTATTATCCAGAGTGAGACTTCACTGCAGGGAAAGATTTGTTTGAGAACAACAGAATGATAGATTTTACTCATCTCTTTTGTACAGAATAATTTATTACAGCACAAAATACATACGAGGCTCTGAATAGACACTGTTTCTAGTCATCGCATCTGCAAGTGTGTAATACACACTTCTGTGAGCACAGAAGGATGCAGATGGCACAGCCGTATTTCCAATCTCTCTTTCCACCCTTATACATTTAGTAAAACGAGCCTGGAATCAGGGTTCTTCTCTATGGGTAAGAGCTTCTATACCTCAGAGTGAAGATACAGGTGAAGCTGTTAGTCACTCAGTTGTGTCCAACTCTTTGTGACTGCATGGACAGTAGCTTGCCAGTCTCCTCTGTCCATGGCATTCGCCAGGCAAGAATACTGGGAGTGAGTAGTCATTCCTTTCTGCAGGGGATCTTCCTGACCCAGGAACTGATCCTGGGTTTTCATCATTGTAGGCAGATTCTTTACTATCTGAGCCACCAGGAAAGTGGTGGTCAAACAAACAAACAAACAAACCAAATGTGCCTGCGATGCTGGAGACGCAGTTTCGATCCTTGGCTCAGGAAGATTCCCTGAAGAAGGGAATGGCTACCCACTCCAGTGGAAAATTTAAACACCACTGCCACTTTTAGAGGCTTCCCTGGTCACTCAGATGGGAAAAGAAGATACAAGGGATGCTCCCAAATGATCTGAACCAGATGACTGTGCCCTTTTCTCCTTCAAGTTCTGGTCAGGAAAGCGTGGCCCTTGGGTTTGGGGCACTTTCGCATGTTCTCTTTCTCAAAATTTTCAAACACCTCTCACACACATCAATTGTCAATTTGTCAGCCAGAACCCCTCACTGTGCACCATTTTTCTAGATTCCTGGCCCCATCAGAGGCCAACTTCCAAGGTACAGAAGGGACCACCCTGATCCAGCTCCCCCCAGGGTCAACCTGCTGCTCTGTGTGGGCAGCAGTCTTGAAAACTCAATGTGAGGCTGAGATGCTGGGCTCCCAAGTCTGAAAGGAGTCCACTGGGTCCTGAGTTTCATCTGCTACTTGACTTTGCTAATTGGTCTCTGAATACCCTCTGTGATCACCAGTGTCAGGAAGTGTACTGACTTCCACCTCTGTTTGAGCTGACTAACAGGGCAGCGGTCTTCATGGCCGTCTTAAGCCATTCCCACCATGCTCTTCGCCCACTGGTGGAGCCACCGGATCCAGGTCAGAGCTTCCTCTCTCAAGGTAACTCCTTCAAGTATTTGAATGCCCTACTGGCATCCCCTGAATCTCCATTTTTACAGGCTAAGCATTTCCTGTTCTTTTACTCACTGCCTTTTAGATGTAGTTTGTATCAAGAGGCATGCTTAGAAAGAATCCCTTTTGGCCAAGGTTTTGGGGCTGTTTGGCTGGTGAGGAAGCAGAGTCCTCCATCCCTGTTCCTTGCCAGGTGAGTATGAAATGCTGAGGATGGAATCACTTCAGATCAAGACAAAAGCAACTGTGCAGAAGCACAAGCAGATGCTTGTGGTTTGGGGTTTTGTTTTGTTTTTAACATATCTCTAGCCCAAAGCTGGCAGCCTGCCTGGCATTCATTTGAACTGGAGGCCCTGGGTATTAGAAAGGTTTGCCTTTTTGCACCTGACAAAGGAGAAATTTATTCTTTGTTTGACTGAGAGATCGCACCGTAACCCTGCTTAGTAATCAGGAGATATTTGGAGGTCACAGGAGGTTTGCTCAAAAGGCTTGTGTCCAAGATCTGGGTGTGCTCTCCTCCCCTGAATCTCAGCTTTCTTATATGTAAAGTGGGAATGAAAAGCCCTTCCTTGTCTGAGTTCCAGGAGAACAATGTAATTCAGATGGCTAGTGGAGGTGACAGTACTCGGTGAGGGGATTCTTTAAAGTATGAACGGTGCACCGCACACTCGCTCATCACTAGGCTGTAGAACTGTTTCCACCTTGCTCCTGCCCACATCTTTTGAACAGTGAGAAGAACTATTAGTTTTAGAAAAAGACATTCAGAGCTGCCATGACTGACTGTGTAAAAGGAAACATTTCTTTCTGTACCAAGGAAGACAATGATCCTGAAGACTGTTTTAATGATTCTTTATACCCTATTTTAAAACCAGAAGCAACAAGGTACATTTGTGGTGGAGAAACTTCATGTTCCAGAGTTATCTTCAGTCACAGGGCACTGACCATGCTCGGGAGTTCAGCCAAGGAAGGGAATGATCTTGGTAAGTAGCCAAAGCAGCCAGGGACTCAGTCTCTGCCCTGAATAGTCACTTAGAATTTTCTGTTTGTCATGAAAATGTTGCTTTTGCTTTAAAATACTATTTGTGGATGTTCTCCTAGAATCCAGTGCTGTCTGCAAAGCTAACAGACACCTGGGTGTTTTCTATGCCAAATGAATTCAATATAACCAAACTGTAGGACTGATAAATTAAGGGAAATTTTTGTTTTCTGAAGATGAAAGCCTCAAACTTAAAAATAGCGTAGGTTGTATGAGGACTTATGTTAATGATAACACATAATGTTGTAGTAGAAGACTAACTTTTCTCAAAAATAATAGAATGGAGGGGTGAAAATTCCTGGAACTGGGCACATGAGATGAGGGTTTTCTAAAACAAAGAAGACCACAGAATCAGGACACCATTTAGCGGACATTTCCAGGGCTCTGTGACGTCTGTTCCTTCCCTTTCTTTCCAAAGAATATAAGCCAGACCAACTACACAATTTGTGGGGACCCTTGTCAAAAATTAAGAATTTCAAGATGGCAACAGCAGAGTATTAAACCAAGAATGGGACCTTTCTGAGCCCTGTTTGACCACACCCATGAGGCCAGTCCTGAGGAGACTGTATTTCCCAGCCCCTGTGCCAAATTCCTGGGTAATGAGCTGTGAGTGATGGGAGAGTTGGGTGCCACCCGGACACAGTGAAAGCCCTCCTTCCCTGTCTCAGTACACATGGAGTCCTTGCGTTGGGTCTGTGGAGCTGTCAGATTGGAGCGAGCAGTGACCATCCTCCGAGGGCTACTCTCAAGAGTCACCTGACTCAAGGAAGAAGTTCTTGAGTGTTAAGACACTCCGATACTGCAGTTTCTTGTTATTACAACCCTGATTTAGCCTATCCTTACTAATACATAGGTGAAGGCCAGAAATAGAAGAAAACATCTCAAATCTAAAAAGTAAAGGAAAAGAAACCAGACAGTGAAGAGCAGTCTGATGGTTCTTAAGCATTTTTTTTCCATCAATGAAATAAGAATTCAAAAATGATTTTTAACATGTTTATAATTCTATGCAACTTTTTCTCAACTCATTTAAAAATATATTATCTAAGATGAAAGATTGCACCTTCTCCTCCTCCTTCATCCTGGTAATCTCTTGGCCTATAGGCATCCCTGGACCATTCCTGAGTCACTGGAACCACTAATACTTTCAGAAGCCAAGAAAAAAGTGCTATCTTAGGGTGGTGTTCAGCTCTGTAGACAGTATTTTGTCAAAAAGACTTTAATTGGTCACCATGATTGGATAGGCTTTTGATTCCAAAACCTCCAGCTAATATTATAAATCTTGTTCCTTAAAAAAAATAATTGAAACTGGTCCCTTTTGTCATTGTTTCTATGCTATATAAATGTGGATATCACATTGTCTTCATAGTTGATCCTCATTGCTCTCAAACACCGGGTTGCTGTAAGACACTCCCCTGTCGCACCCTGGTGTATCAGAGTAGGAGGTCTGGTTTATCGGGGGCCAACTGGGGTCATTTGCCAAGGTCCTCTGCCATACTCGATACTGGCTTTTTGACTGATAGCCAAAGCATGTTTTGATTGTCATCCACAGGGTTCTATTTTCAATAATGGCCTCCTGCAAAATAAAAAAAAGTTACTGTTTACCCTCAGAGGTTGTTTCCAGAATACAGCCCTCCACAGGTCCTCATAAGGCACTATCACACTGACCACTTCAATCTAGCTTGACAAAGATCTTGAGCCTTTGACAAACCCAAGGTGATTTCATGTGAGAGGTCATGGCCTCTCAAACTTTTCCACTTAAGAAAATCCTCTGGAAGAGTTTTTGGAACAGAAACAGCTTGAAGTCATTTGCCTCAGGGATGAAATTTCTTCTGAATTTCACATGTAAATTAAATGTAAAAGCATTCAAATTCTGCAGTTCATTCCATATGACCTCTCTATGTGACTTAATATAAATGACACAAAATTATTTCCTACCAAATGGTATTGACCTTATAGAAAGATACAACCAAGTATATCCTGGCATATCACTGTGCAGTCATGAGTAAAATTTGGGATGTGGGCCACAGTTTTGGAGTTGGACCAATTTGGATTTGAGTCCCAGCTCTGACACCTCCAGTGGACAAATTAATTGCCCCAGCTGAGCTTCAGTGATTAGAAATAACAATTTCTTCCTCTTAGATTTGTTATTGAGATTAAGTAGCTCCCATCACAGTGCAGGCATAGCATGGCATAGCTGCCTCCCTTTACCATTCTTCTGAACTATTCATTTAACAAAGGGCTCAGCATTACATCCTTTTTCACATAAACCTCTAAATTCCAACTACAAATATTTCATTGCGATCTTTTTTAAGATAAGAAAAGATATGAGTCTTCAAAAACATTTTGGACTGCCATTTTATGTCATGAGTTGGATTGAACCTTGAATAGAACCCAAGTTATAAAAACACATAGTACCTGAGAGGTTAGCATGTTAATTTCACTTTATCATTTGTGGTCACAGAGATTAACCATTTTAGAAGTTATCATGACAGAAACAAAGAGAAAAATATGAGGGCCTAAGTCGTCCCTAGTTTTGATGTTTGTATCTTGGGCTTCCCTTGTACTCAGCTGGTAAGGAATCTACTTGCAATGCGGGAGACCTGGGAATGATCCCTGGGTTGAAAAGATCCCCTGAAGAAGGGAAAGGCTACCTGCTCCAGTATTCTTGCCTGGAGAATTCCATGGCTCTTCCATGGGTTGCAAAGAGTCCGACACGACTAAGCGACTTTCACTTTACTTTCAGTGGTACCTTTGCTAAACGGAATTAATTCTGTAGGATTCTATAAGGAATTTTGCTAGCCATAGTGGTTTCCTAAAATCCACCCATCTTTGACAACCGAGTGCACTGCCTATGAAATCAAAGAGAAGTACTAGTCTGAATATTACTCTAAAAAGTTACTATCTGCTGATCAGTTAAACACTCATATAGCTGTTTCATCAGGAACCTCATAGCCAGACCTGTTCTTCCACATCCCCAAAGCAAGGTTTTTTTTTTGTCCTCTTTAATCAGTAAGAGAACAATAGTTCACTTTAGAGTTGGGATCAGGTAGGATCATAGGTATTTAATGAAAGGTCTTAAATCTAACTTACATCCAGAAAGTCTTTGCAGGCATCAGAAAAAGCAAGTAAACGCACACACGCACATAGGAAGAGCTTAGTGCTCTCCACCATACCTTGAGCTTTGTTACATTTCTAGAAATGTGGTAGCTTACATTTATTTGCTGCTCTGAAAAAGGAAAGCAAAGAAAGCACTGAGGTATTTGTCCTGTCACTCTACACTGTAAATTAGATATAGAAGGAGAAACAAAAGGAAAGGCTAGATGATACACCACTTCTTTAAAAAATGAAAAAAACAAACAAAACATTTATCACATGAGCTCTTCTGATAATTCAAGTAATTCACATATACACACTTACACATTCACATAAAAGCATAAATCATGCAAGGAGGACTGCTAAAGCTCTCCACAATAAAGCCTCTGTCTATAAGCAGGAGGTCAGATCCTGAGATTCAACAAGTACAATAACGTCTCACTCAGACTTGTTTTGTGAATATCAGATTACCCTCTCCACCCGCAGGATGGGAAGGCTCACTTTTTAAAGTTAAGAATTAAATAAACCTTTATGCGTCCATGCGTGCTCAGCCGTGTTCAACTCTTTGTGACCCCTATGGACTTTAGCCCATCAGGCTCCTCTGTTTATGGGATTTTCCCTGCAAGAATACTAGAGTGGGATGCTATTTCATTCTCCAAGGGATCTTCCCAACCCGGGGATTGAACCCCTGTCTCTGGTGTTGGCAGGCACATTCTTTATCACTGAGCCACCTGGGAAGCCCAACCCTATAAGTTAAGTTATCATTATTATCATCATTTTACAGATGAGGAAACAGAGGCACAGGGAAGTGTAGAAACTTGACCAAAATTAGCCAGAAAGAAAGGGTGGAGCCAGGATTCAAACCCAGGTAGATTACTATGCAATTATATTCTTAACTGCAAATACAATGATGGAGAATGTTTTCCTGTAGGGGAATTATGGGAGGCGTTGCTGCTGATCACACTACAACTCATTCCTCTTGGCTCTCATTGCCCACCTTAAAAAAAAAAAATCTTAACTAGTCTAAGCTAATTTGTCTAACTTTGTGGCATAGATCTACTTTACCGGAATCTTTTTCTACTAGAGCTGACAATGAGACAGAGTTCTAAGCAATGAAGCATAAGAGGAAGCCCACTGGCAAACTGCAGGAAATGTTTTTATTTCCTGACAAAAGGTTCATACTTGTGAGTTGGGAAAAAAAAAAAAAAAACAACTTGCTAGTACCTTTTCTTCCTTTTTTTTTTTTTTTTTTTAATTTTTACTGCACTGAAAACAGACCTAAAGCTCAACTACATGGGAGCTAAGCTGAGCACCATTAGCAACAAGCACACAGATGAAAGGTTAACTTCTAAGGATGGTGAGACAGAAGGGCAGGTGAATGCAGATTCCCAATGAGGCCACAGAGACCCTACACTAGATCTGAAGTCACTGACTTCCAATCTTCTTGTTAAGTGAGTCAATAAATATCTTTATTGTTTAAACCTCTGTGAGCTGGGCTTTGATACTTGCCTAACTGATTCAGGCATCAGGAAAAATTCATGAACAGGATAATACCACAGCTGTGCCACAAAGGATGAAATGGTATTTCAGTACACAGAAATGGGGAAAGATGTTCTAAACAGAGGAAATAACGTGATCACGGACAGAAATAACATATATACACGAGATTAGCCCTTAAAGGACAAGGACCATGTTTCTGCAACTCCATTAAAGGGCTCTCATGGTGATGCTCTTTTATTAATTTGGTGGCTTTGGGGACCATATAGTTTTGCGCAGGACTCCTTGCTGTGCTTCACTAGTCAGTGGCACCAGAATTACCTGGCAATCTATTAGAAACAAGAATGTGTGTCTACTGCAGACCTACCAACTCAGAAATGCTGGAGAGCAGGGCTGGACATTCTGTGTTCTAACAAGCCCTCTGGGGGATTCTGATGCCCACTCACGTCTGAAAGGCCCTGGTTTAGCATATAGAGAGATGTTCCTATTCTATGTCCTGTTCTGCCACCAGCTCAGTGTATCCTTCAGACTGCTTAGTAAGGAACGCTCCTTGCATTCATGCTCACCTAAAGACACTGCAGGGACATCAGGCCCCCAGTGCTCCCGCCCACCATGAATCCTCTCTCACTGGAACCAGCCTGGGTTTGTGAGAGCAGCAAGGGGGACCGATGGAGTCTTACAGCTCATCCTCCTTCAAAAGGGATGCCTTTCCTGGGGTGCACCCCCTTCCCGAGAGTAAGCTTTTAAAACTGGAGCTTGTGTCTAACAGCACTGAAGGAGGAGAGAGTGAAGCCTGTAGCAAGCGAAAGAGGAAGCACAAGCTCATTTTACTGAGGAAATGGAGCAAAAAGAATAAAAGCCAAGAAAACTCACTCTGAATCTCATTTCCTATCTGTAAAGTAAAAATGATCCAAGTTGTTCAGGGAAAGAAGCCAGACACCAAAGGCCACGTATTGTATGATCCCCTTTCTATAAAATGTCCAGCGACAGAAATGGACCAGTAGTTGCCAGGGGGTGAAGGAGGAAGAAGGAGAAATGAGGAGTAACTGCTAAGGGATACAGGATTTCTTTGGGGGCAGTGAGAATGTTCTGGAATTAGAAAGTGATGATGGTTGCACAACTCCATGAACACTTAATTGTACACTTTAAAAAGGTGAACTTTCTAGTATGTGACTCATATCTCAACTTCAAAAAATGGATTTAGTTGGCTCTCTATTTGTGAATTTTAGAAATGGACAGGACCTTATTCCATCCCTTCGAGCCCCACTTTACAGATAGGAAAATGTCTTATTTGGAATTCATCACAGGGAACCATCATGGCTCATGCTATCAAGGAAGGGAACCTCTTCCACTGCTGAACCTCGTCAGTTAATGGTATTCCTTTCCAGACTCCCAGAGAATGCCCCCACCAACCTGCCAACACTCCAACTAGGAACCAGCAACTGGAAGCAGCTTACCTCCACGAAGAGGGACACGATGAAATTGGAGCTGAGCATAATAACAATGGAGACCCTCCACCGGACAGGAGTGCAGAGCAGCTGGTGGCAAGGAAGAAGCAAGTCAGTTTGAAGATAAATTACGCTGCCAAATATTCATGCTGTTCATAGTGCATATTTCATAGGCTGCAAATTGCATATGTAATAAACACATGCATATATGTGTGCACTGTGTTATATTTATATACATACACAGACAGTTTATATGCATAAGTATTTCTATGCATGAATGCACAGAAAATATAGAAGAATTTTACTCAATGATTTCAATGACTTGGGCACTGTGCTTGTTGCTTTCTTTTATCTTCCTTTCTTCTTCTTTTTTCCCTTCTGTGATTTCTGTATTTTCTAAGAAAAATTTGGTCATTGCACAATAAGAAATAATAGTAAAAGTGGCTTTTTAAAATTTATTCATTTGGCTGCACTGGGTCTTATTTGTAGCATGCGGGACCTTGTTCCCTGACCAGGGATTGAAACAAAGGTCCTCCCTGTACTGGAAGTATGGAGTCTTAGCCACTGGACCACCAGGGAAGTCCAAAGTGTTTCTTGTTTGCTTGCTTTGTTTTGTTTCTATGAGAGAATACAGGAACGTGGCTCTATTCCTAGGATACTCTGAGGATAAACCTGCCAAACTTCTCTCTGGTGTCGTATCTCCCTTCCGCTGAGCCATGCCTCCTAACAGTGCATACAGCTTCCTAGGTCATGACAAGGGTTCTCAGCAATGCAGAAACCAGGAATGAAACTGACTGTCACTACCTGTTTTTTGCCCTCTTTCTATCTTCCCTAATCCCTCCCCAGACACATGGTATTTACATATGTATGTTGAATGGATGAATGAATGACAATGAAATGAAGCCAAGTACACTCTTTTATATCTGGCGCTGCCTCATACACCAGCTTCCACATTGGTGAGAGAAAAAGCTGGATAGCAGTGATACTAAGATTCAAAATTCAAATCCATTTCTAGGAATGTATCATAGAACTATACATGCCTGAAATGATATATGTATAAGGCTATTTTATTTCAACTTAGCTGGTAATAGTAAAAAGTTGGAAGCAATTTAACGTTTATCAGTAGGGGACTACACAGAAACTATGGTACATATAAATAGACAATGAAATTCTACATTAACATAAAGCAGAATGAGGAAGTTCTATATGATGATATGGAAAAGTCACCAAAATATATTATTATATAGGAGAGCAGCATGCAGGATTGTATGTGTGGCTGTGGAAGCCATGCACATGTTCCACCTGGATCTCCTGCTGCTCTGGAGCTAACAGGCAAATGCTTCATATGCTGCCATATTTAGAATCTACCACTACATTCACCCTATGGCCACTCTTCCCATGCATGGCCTGCTCAGAATTAAAAACTGAGGACAGGGCTTCCTTGGTGGTCCAGTGGGTAAAGAGTCCACCTTGCAGTGCAAGTGGCGCCAGTTCAATCCCTGTCTCTGGAAGATCCCATGTGCTGTGGAGCGGCTGAACCAGTGGGTCCAATTACGAGCCAGCGTTCTGTAGCTCATGTGCTCAGAGCCAGTGCTCTGCAGTGAGAGAGGCCACTGCAATGGGAGGCCCACACAGGTCAAAGAACAACGATGGATGAAAATAAAATTTTAAAAAATCAATAAAAGAGGCCAAAATTTAAAAAAAGCTAACACAGGGCTTCTATCTAACTACACTCATTTTGTGAGACCCTGCACATATGGAGTCTTAGCCACTGGACCACCAGGGAAGTCCAAAGTGTTTCTTGTTTGCTTGCTTTGTTTTGTTTCTATGAGAGAATACAGGAACGTGGCTCTATTCCTAGGATACTCTGAGGATAAACCTGCCAAACTTCTCTCTGGTGTCGTATCTCCCTTCCGCTGAGCCATGCCTCCTAACAGTGCATACAGCTTCCTAGGTCATGACAAGGGTTCTCAGCAATGCAGAAACCAGGAATGAAACTGACTGTCACTACCTGTTTTTTGCCCTCTTTCTATCTTCCCTAATCCCTCCCCAGACACATGGTATTTACATATGTATGTTGAATGGATGAATGAATGACAATGAAATGAAGCCAAGTACACTCTTTTATATCTGGCGCTGCCTCATACACCAGCTTCCACATTGGTGAGAGAAAAAGCTGGATAGCAGTGATACTAAGATTCAAAATTCAAATCCATTTCTAGGAATGTATCATAGAACTATACATGCCTGAAATGATATATGTGTAAGGCTATTTTATTTCAACTTAGCTGGTAATAGTAAAAAGTTGGAAGCAATTTAACGTTTATCAGTAGGGGACTACACAGAAACTATGGTACATATAAATAGACAATGAAATTCTACATTAACATAAAGCAGAATGAGGAAGTTCTATATGATGATATGGAAAAGTCACCAAAATATATTATTATATAGGAGAGCAGCATGCAGGATTGTATGTGTGGCTGTGGAAGCCATGCACATGTTCCACCTGGATCTCCTGCTGCTCTGGAGCTAACAGGCAAATGCTTCATATGCTGCCATATTTAGAATCTACCACTACATTCACCCTATGGCCACTCTTCCCATGCATGGCCTGCTCAGAATTAAAAACTGAGGACAGGGCTTCCTTGGTGGTCCAGTGGGTAAAGAGTCCACCTTGCAGTGCAAGTGGCGCCAGTTCAATCCCTGTCTCTGGAAGATCCCATGTGCTGTGGAGCGGCTGAACCAGTGGGTCCAATTACGAGCCAGCGTTCTGTAGCTCATGTGCTCAGAGCCAGTGCTCTGCAGTGAGAGAGGCCACTGCAATGGGAGGCCCACACAGGTCAAAGAACAACGATGGATGAAAATAAAATTTTAAAAAATCAATAAAAGAGGCCAAAAATTTAAAAAAAAAAAAGCTGAGGACAACAGGGCTTCTATCTAACTACACTCATTTTGTGAGACCCCTGCAATGGGCAATTTTGGCTTGACGTCCTTGGAATTGTGCTGCAGTCTGAAACTCGACTCGTTCAGCTCAGCCTGCATCCTCCTGTCCTTCAGAGGAGCAGAACCACAGCACAGTGTGCACTCTCCCCACCTTCGCTGGCTTCCCTATCCCTCCCCCATGAGCAATTCCTCCAGTAACTTTCTTACACAGCTCATCTCACCTGAACATTTCTGTCTCAGAAGACTTAGACAAATGGAATAGTTTGCTACTATTTGTATAAAAATTTGGTAGAATATACCTATAAGAAATGCATACGTACATGTGTATAATAGATATCCAAAAGTACACAAAATAGCCTGATGTTATAAGCTGTCTCCAGAGAGGGGGACTGGTAACCAGGGAACAAGGAAGACAGGGAGATTTTCACCACACAACTTCTCTAACTTTTGAATTTTAAACTATGTGAATGTTTTCTCTATTTTAAAAAATCTATGAATTTTTTAAAAATGAGCAATAACTAGGCTGAAAAGCAGCATGATTCCATTTAAAATAAAATAAACTTCATAAATCAGTCAAATACACATTCATAATATATGAATTTTCAAAGATGGAACTATCCCCTCAGTAATACCGTTCCATACCTAAAGAGTTCCATTTTCTAAAATGCACCCATAATTTTATGAAATAATAATAAAAAATTATTTTTAATGTGAAAAATAATTCTTTGCAGCGTCTTTTGAAGTCATGCTGGCAATGATTCCACTCAGGTTTCCTCCAAACCAAGTATGTTCCTTATTCTGATATAACAGAAGACCCAGGCTCTCTGAAATAGTCTTCACTATTTTGTTGTTTACTCGCTAAGTCATGTCTGACTCTTTGTGACCCCATGGACTGTAGCCTACCAGGATCCTCTGTCCATGGGATTTCCCAGGCAAAGAATACTGGAGTGGGCTGGCATTTCCTTCTCCAGGGTATCTTTCCAACCCAGGGATTGAACCAGTGTCTCCTGCATTGGCAAACAGATTCTTTTTTTTTTTTTTAACATTTAAAAAAATTTTGGGGGGGCCACCTTTATTGGTCTTTCATTTATTTATTTTCATCCATCTTCACTCTTTGGCCTACGTGGGTCTCCCACTGCAGTGGCCTCTCTTGTTGCAGAACACCAGCTCTGGGCACATGTGCTCCAGAGCTCATTAATTGGACACATCTGTCTAGCCACACCATGGCACATGGGATCTTCCCAGGCCAGGAATCCAACCAGCACCCCTTGCACCTTACCCACTGGACCACCGGGGAAGCCCGGCAAGCAAATTCTTTACCATTGAACCACCAGGGAAGCCCCCTCACTATTAAGGAGTACAACTAAATCCAGCATATCCTAACCTGTAACTTCTGCAGGATTAAGGGATTTAAAACTCACTGAAAAGGCTAGTGGGCAAAGATTATTTATCTCCATGAGTATCTAACCTAATTCATGAATACAATTGCACTGTTAACTACAGTAACAAAATTATAAAAATAAAAAGCTGAATGTAGATATTAGTCTATACGTCAGATGTCACTATGGGCTTGTTGAAGGTGTTGCTGGTTTTGAACGCACTATGTACTTCAAAGACTTGTCTACATTTAGGAACCTGATCTACAATGATCAGTCATCAGTCACTGCTATTATGTACCATTCATGATGCCAGGCACTGGCAATATAAGAATGAACAGGATAGGATCTTAGCCCTCATGAAACTTATTTTTGAGATAGAGAAGCAGACAGGCAATTTTACAGAGAACTAAAAGCTCAGTTCCTTTTATCAGCTCTTCTGTATTCCATTTATAAGTCTAAATGACATTTATTAACAGTTAACTTCTTTTTTTAATGTATATATTTTAAATTTTGGCCTCTTTTATTGGTCCTTCACTTATTTATTTTCATCCATCTTAATCCCTTGGCCTGTGTGATCTTCCCATCTCAGTGGCCTCTCTCATTGCAGAGCACTGCCTCTGGGCGCATGCACTCTAGAGCGCTGGCTCGTAATTGGACACACTGGTCTAGCCGCACCATGGCATGTGGGATCTTCCCAGGCCAGGGATCGAACCTGTGCCCCTTGCACTGCAAGGCGGACTCTAGCCACTGGACCACCAGGGAAGCCTTTATTAATGGTTAACTTCTAATTCAAAAGAAGAAAAGATTAGGGGAATTAAAATAAACAGTTTCCCTTGCTTGAATATGTAACATTTCTGTCTCTCAAAGATGTCTCAAAATTACAAAATGTAAGAGTTCTTGAGGTAAAATACAGAGCTTTGAAAAGTTTTGAAGACTTTCAGGATGCACATACAGGAAAACATGTTTAAAGATGTTTTAAAAAGATATAAATACAGATTTGAGAACTAACCCCAAAAGTATGATAGGCAAAACAGTTTAAACAGCTTCAAAACAAAATGACTTAGGAGAAAATTCTCTTACATTTGAAAAAGAAAATGTATGAATAGAATTTCCAATCTTACAGGGATTGTTTAAAGGAAAAATGTTCAATGCTTTTGAAATACTTGAAGTCCAAGACTAGACAGAATTTTATTTCCTGACCAGCTTAAATAAAAATAAGAATAAAATCAGCATGCTTTTTAACCCTCCCATCTCAAAAGAATAATAGGTGTCAAGAATCCTTGTCAATTGCAGAAGTAGCCCACCTGTTTAAGTCAGGGGGTTATATAACTATAAAATATCACCATATCCTAGAAATAAGACTTACATCCAGGCGCCTATATAATTCTGGAAAGTCAGCAAATAGAATGAACAGACACACACTCATCTGTACAGTCAGCACAAGGACAAATACATCTGAGGAAATAAGAATACAAGTTATCATTTAGAGAATTTTAAGTACAGAGTGTCACATCCACTGACAAACATTCCAGAAGAACACTGATTAAATTTACTTGATTTCTATATCTAAACACAGCATAATAGATGAAAAGCACTCACTCATTCCTATGCAATGAGTCTAACCTCTACAATTTCTATGCATGTCCTTGAGGTGAGTGGAAATTTTCACAGGCATGCTGTTTGTTTCAATTAATAAAAATGGGAAATAATGCATTCAGAGTAATATTGACAAAATATGTTTTCAATAAATGCCTTGGAGATATTCAAGTATCTGAGTCTCTTTAATGCAAATCATTTGCAAATACACATCCTTTTCTGGAAAAAGGGAAGACTGTAAATAAAAGTTTAAATTATAATCAGGTGGAGGTTAGCATTCAACTGTTTCCTCTCCCCAAGACCAAGAGCAAAATAACTTTCTCTGAACAGATCCATATGAGAATATTGATTCTTCAAATTGTGTTTCTAAATTCTTCCAGTTAGAGGGACAGTGATGCTATACAAATACACATCTCTAACTAGGTCACTCGCTTCTCCTATCATGCACGCCCCCCTCCAGTCCAGACTGCAAAAGGTAAGAGGTACTTTGACCATCAGCCCCAATGATCTCTACAGTCTGGCTCCCCCAGGCTGAACCTGCCCCTAGAACTGCCAGTCACACACACCATCTGACCATGGAACCCACGACAATAGACATTTCCAATGGAAATGGTGTGACTCTCCTCCTCACCTCCTCTGAGATTAATTCTGACAAGCAGAGAATTAAATGTGTCTTCCTCACAAGTGTAAAGTATCTGCCTGCCAAAGCGGGCTCCGGGGCCTGATGAACTTTTATTTCCTGACCAGCTTAAATAAAAATAAGAATAAAATCAGCATGCTTTTTAACCCTCCCATCTCAAAAGAATAATAGGTGTCAAGAATCCTTGTCAATTGCAGAAGTAGCCCACCTGTTTAAGTCAGGGGGTTATATAACTATAAAATATCACCATATCCTAGAAATAAGACTTACATCCAGGCGCCTATATAATTCTGGAAAGTCAGCAAATAGAATGAACAGACACACACTCATCTGTACAGTCAGCACAAGGACAAATACATCTGAGGAAATAAGAATACAAGTTATCATTTAGAGAATTTTAAGTACAGAGTGTCACATCCACTGACAAACATTCCAGAAGAACACTGATTAAATTTACTTGATTTCTATATCTAAACACAGCATAATAGATGAAAAGCACTCACTCATTCCTATGCAATGAGTCTAACCTCTACAATTTCTATGCATGTCCTTGAGGTGAGTGGAAATTTTCACAGGCATGCTGTTTGTTTCAATTAATAAAAATGGGAAATAATGCATTCAGAGTAATATTGACAAAATATGTTTTCAATAAATGCCTTGGAGATATTCAAGTATCTGAGTCTCTTTAATGCAAATCATTTGCAAATACACATCCTTTTCTGGAAAAAGGGAAGACTGTAAATAAAAGTTTAAATTATAATCAGGTGGAGGTTAGCATTCAACTGTTTCCTCTCCCCAAGACCAAGAGCAAAATAACTTTCTCTGAACAGATCCATATGAGAATATTGATTCTTCAAATTGTGTTTCTAAATTCTTCCAGTTAGAGGGACAGTGATGCTATACAAATACACATCTCTAACTAGGTCACTCGCTTCTCCTATCATGCACGCCCCCATCCAGTCCAGACTGCAAAAAGGTAAGAGGTACTTTGACCATCAGCCCCAATGATCTCTACAGTCTGGCTCCCCCAGGCTGAACCTGCCCCTAGAACTGCCAGTCACACACACCATCTGACCATGGAACCCACGACAATAGACATTTCCAATGGAAATGGTGTGACTCTCCTCCTCACCTCCTCTGAGATTAATTCTGACAAGCAGAGAATTAAATGTGTCTTCCTCACAAGTGTAAAGTATCTGCCTGCCAATGTGGGAGAGGCAGGAGATATGGATTCGATTCCTGGGTTATGAAGATCCCCTGGAGAAGGAAATAGTAACCCACTCTGGTGTTCTTGCCAGGAATATCCCATGGACAGGGAAGCCTGATGAGCTACAATCCATGGGGTCATACAGAATTGGACATGATGGAGTATGCATGTGCAAGGTTCCCAGTTTGGTGTGATCCCATGAAAGGACACCTAGAGACATATTTCTAGTGAGGGGAAGAGATGGATTAAGAAGCTCTAATCTTTAATGCAGCTTTGAAGGAGGTAACAGAGGACCAGGAGATGAGGCTGCATGTGTTTACAAAACTCTGGAGTGGAAGTCAGAAGACCTTGGATGAGTACCACCTCTGCAATTGCTCCTTGAGTGACCAGGCATGTCTGTCCTCCTCTCCAATAAATGACCCCTCTCCTCTGATCTGGTACCATTCTACTCACAGTTTTTATATGTGGGCTGCCTAAATGGCTTTCCTTTAGAGAAGACAAGAGCCACAATGATGCAGTTGATGGTTCCCAAGAACCATATAGTAGTGTTCTCAAAACTTGTGAAGGCACCATTGATTACATTCTTCACTGGAGCAGTTGGAGAAATGGTTAGCTCTGAGATGGTTTCATTGTGCACTGGGCAGGCACTAAAAAGGAAACCAAAGAGGCTACTGAAGTGAGATGATAAACCGTTATGAAGCATATGTATCTACACAACTATATGCCCTCGAGGCTTCTACAATTGTTTATACTTTGGGAAAGAATATACTGAAGTAAAAAAGAAAGAAATCAGCAATCGAGGCTAGATCTATTTAAAAATTGGTTTATACTTTTTTGGGTTAAATTTCTGGAATAAAAGTTTGACCATCAGCCCCAATGATCTCTACAGTCTGGCTCCCCCAGGCTGAACCTGCCCCTAGAACTGCCAGTCACACACACCATCTGACCATGGAACCCACGACAATAGACATTTCCAATGGAAATGGTGTGACTCTCCTCCTCACCTCCTCTGAGATTAATTCTGACAAGCAGAGAATTAAATGTGTCTTCCTCACAAGTGTAAAGTATCTGCCTGCCAATGTGGGAGAGGCAGGAGATATGGATTCGATTCCTGGGTTATGAAGATCCCCTGGAGAAGGAAATAGTAACCCACTCTGGTGTTCTTGCCAGGAATATCCCATGGACAGGGAAGCCTGATGAGCTACAATCCATGGGGTCATACAGAATTGGACATGATGGAGTATGCATGTGCAAGGTTCCCAGTTTGGTGTGATCCCATGAAAGGACACCTAGAGACATATTTCTAGTGAGGGGAAGAGATGGATTAAGAAGCTCTAATCTTTAATGCAGCTTTGAAGGAGGTAACAGAGGACCAGGAGATGAGGCTGCATGTGTTTACAAAACTCTGGAGTGGAAGTCAGAAGACCTTGGATGAGTACCACCTCTGCAATTGCTCCTTGAGTGACCAGGCATGTCTGTCCTCCTCTCCAATAAATGACCCTCTCCTCTGATCTGGTACCATTCTACTCACAGTTTTTATATGTGGGCTGCCTAAATGGCTTTCCTTTAGAGAAGACAAGAGCCACAATGATGCAGTTGATGGTTCCCAAGAACCATATAGTAGTGTTCTCAAAACTTGTGAAGGCACCATTGATTACATTCTTCACTGGAGCAGTTGGAGAAATGGTTAGCTCTGAGATGGTTTCATTGTGCACTGGGCAGGCACTAAAAAGGAAACCAAAGAGGCTACTGAAGTGAGATGATAAACCGTTATGAAGCATATGTATCTACACAACTATATGCCCTCGAGGCTTCTACAATTGTTTATACTTTGGGAAAGAATATACTGAAGTAAAAAAGAAAGAAATCAGCATGTATAGATCTATATTTGGGGTAGATGAATAGAAGATAGAGAGATACATAGACAGATAGATAACACATTAAGAAATCACTTGTTCAATAAATTGGCCACCAATTATATACAAAGGCTATGTGAGAGAAAAGATGTAAATTATGATTATTTCCTGTTTGTTTAACATTTCTGGACATTTACAAGCAGGGTGACCATACAGTTTATCCTTGAACAGGCACAGATTTGAATATGAAAGGAAAACATTTAACCATTTCATTGGGATATCAAACTTATAATAGGGCTCTCTAGCTAAACAATAATGTATGGTCATCCTAGAAATAAAAGATAGTCATAGTTCACTATCGTATCAAATGAGTAAAGAGAAAGGCCTGTGAATGAAGTCACTAGACAATGCTACAGAGAAGCACACTCTATCTGCCAAAGGCCTTAAGGAAGCCAAAGCCTTTAATTTGCCTCTTGACATATGGGACAGTTGATGCTAGACTGAAATTAGAATGTGAGAGTCTAAAGCTGTGATCATACCTGTGCATTCCCATGGAATACCAAGGCTGCTTCTGAACCATAATGAAGCCCACAGTGTGCATGGCCAGGCTGAGAAGAATGTTGAGAATCACAGAGAGCAGCAGAGATGGGGAGATCAGCCGTCCTACTGGTCTGAAAGGTACCAGCTTGGGATAGGCACCATTCAAATTCACTACAAAATAAATTCAGGTTTTATATGGTATATGGGAGCAGACAATATTTGTGTTCTTCATCAGAGGAGCGGTATAACTTCTTGGACCCACAAATTTGAGGTAACTGACAAATTGGAATATATTGCAAAGTGAGGGAAGAAAACAATGAATGCATTCAAACTTAAGTCATGTGAGGAATTCTTGAAAGAGCAGACGTAGAACAACCACAAGATACCTTTCCCCCTAATCAATTGGCAGATTATTAAATTGTAGATGAGGAAGTGATGAAAAGAGCGCCCTCATGTACTTCTTAATGAAACATAAACTGACAGAGAAATACCTTCTTTTCAAAAAAGGTTTAATTTGCAAGTCTTCTACAATTGTTTATACTTTGGGAAAGAATATACTGAAGTAAAAAAGAAAGAAATCAGCATGTATAGATCTATATTTGGGGTAGATGAATAGAAGATAGAGAGATACATAGACAGATAGATAACACATTAAGAAATCACTTGTTCAATAAATTGGCCACCAATTATATACAAAGGCTATGTGAGAGAAAAGATGTAAATTATGATTATTTCCTGTTTGTTTAACATTTCTGGACATTTACAAGCAGGGTGACCATACAGTTTATCCTTGAACAGGCACAGATTTGAATATGAAAGGAAAACATTTAACCATTTCATTGGGATATCAAACTTATAATAGGGCTCTCTAGCTAAACAATAATGTATGGTCATCCTAGAAATAAAAGATAGTCATAGTTCACTATCGTATCAAATGAGTAAAGAGAAAGGCCTGTGAATGAAGTCACTAGACAATGCTACAGAGAAGCACACTCTATCTGCCAAAGGCCTTAAGGAAGCCAAAGCCTTTAATTTGCCTCTTGACATATGGGACAGTTGATGCTAGACTGAAATTAGAATGTGAGAGTCTAAAGCTGTGATCATACCTGTGCATTCCCATGGAATACCAAGGCTGCTTCTGAACCATAATGAAGCCCACAGTGTGCATGGCCAGGCTGAGAAGAATGTTGAGAATCACAGAGAGCAGCAGAGATGGGGAGATCAGCCGTCCTACTGGTCTGAAAGGTACCAGCTTGGGATAGGCACCATTCAAATTCACTACAAAATAAATTCAGGTTTTATATGGTATATGGGAGCAGACAATATTTGTGTTCTTCATCAGAGGAGCGGTATAACTTCTTGGACCCACAAATTTGAGGTAACTGACAAATTGGAATATATTGCAAAGTGAGGGAAGAAAACAATGAATGCATTCAAACTTAAGTCATGTGAGGAATTCTTGAAAGAGCAGACGTAGAACAACCACAAGATACCTTTCCCCCTAATCAATTGGCAGATTATTAAATTGTAGATGAGGAAGTGATGAAAAGAGCGCCCTCATGTACTTCTTGTGGAAACATAAACTGACAGAGAAATACCTTCTGCAGGGTAATTTGGCAATAAATATGAAGAGGCTGAAAAATGTTCATAACTTTCGACATAGCTATTCCAGTTCTGGAAATTAATCCTCAGCTAAAAAAAATCAGAGATGTAGAAGACATTCATCACAGCATCATTTATAGTAAATTGAAGTACATCTCTACAATGAAACAACATGTAATCACTAAGATGCAATGCTTTCAAATACTTAATAACAAAATAAGGAATGACATTGGCAAAATGGCAGATTAGGTGGCTCCAAGATCCCATCCCTTCCCAGAAGCACTGAAAAACAAAAAGAAACCGTCAGAACCAACATTGTCAGAACTCTCAAAAACAGACAAAAGTTTACAGCAACCAAGCAAATGCTCAGTCAAGAAAAGGCCACTTAAAAATGGGATGAAGGGCTTCTCTGGTGGTCCAGTTGAACTGGTTCCATCCCTGGCCCGGAAAGATCCCACATGCCGTGGAGCAGCTGAACCAGTGTGTCCAATTATGAGCCAGTGCTCTAGAGGACGTGGTGCCCAGAGCCGGTGCTCTGCAATGAGAGAGGCCACTGCAATGGGAGGCCCACACAGGCCAAAAAACAAACATGGATGAAAATAAATAAATGAAAAACCCATAAAAGAGGCCAAAATTTTTAAAATGGGGCAAAAGCTTTGTGGCATTTTTACTTGACCATTTCCCGGTTTCTCCTTAGTTTAGTAGCAACCTTGAACAGGGTTGTCTGCATTCCCAATGAGGGATCCTAATCCCTGGTTACTGAAGGAAAAGCAGACTTTATTCACAAATGTATATCTGTTCTAAGTCTGGGCTCCCCCCAAAAAATAGTTGTGTTCTTCATGAGGAGCGGTATAACTTCTTGGACCCACAAATTTGAGGTAACTGACAAATTGGAATATATTGCAAAGTGAGGGAAGAAAACAATGAATGCATTCAAACTTAAGTCATGTGAGGAATTCTTGAAAGAGCAGACGTAGAACAACCACAAGATACCTTTCCCCCTAATCAATTGGCAGATTATTAAATTGTAGATGAGGAAGTGATGAAAAGAGCGCCCTCATGTACTTCTTGTGGAAACATAAACTGACAGAGAAATACCTTCTGCAGGGTAATTTGGCAATAAATATGAAGAGGCTGAAAAATGTTCATAACTTTCGACATAGCTATTCCAGTTCTGGAAATTAATCCTCAGCTAAAAAAAATCAGAGATGTAGAAGACATTCATCACAGCATCATTTATAGTAAATTGAAGTACATCTCTACAATGAAACAACATGTAATCACTAAGATGCAATGCTTTCAAATACTTAATAACAAAATAAGGAATGACATTGGCAAAATGGCAGATTAGGTGGCTCCAAGATCCCATCCCTTCCCAGAAGCACTGAAAAACAAAAAGAAACCGTCAGAACCAACATTGTCAGAACTCTCAAAAACAGACAAAAGTTTACAGCAACCAAGCAAATGCTCAGTCAAGAAAAGGCCACTTAAAAATGGGATGAAGGGCTTCTCTGGTGGTCCAGTTGAACTGGTTCCATCCCTGGCCCGGAAAGATCCCACATGCCGTGGAGCAGCTGAACCAGTGTGTCCAATTATGAGCCAGTGCTCTAGAGGACGTGGTGCCCAGAGCCGGTGCTCTGCAATGAGAGAGGCCACTGCAATGGGAGGCCCACACAGGCCAAAAAACAAACATGGATGAAAATAAATAAATGAAAAACCCATAAAAGAGGCCAAAATTTTTAAAATGGGGCAAAAGCTTTGTGGCATTTTTACTTGACCATTTCCCGGTTTCTCCTTAGTTTAGTAGCAACCTTGAACAGGGTTGTCTGCATTCCCAATGAGGGATCCTAATCCCTGGTTACTGAAGGGGAAAAGCAGACTTTATTCACAAATTATTATGTATATCTGTTCTAATCTGTCTGAGGTCTACCTGAGGACTGGCACAAGGTGTTAATCTCCCTTTCACCTAAGACAGACCTTAGGACAGAAAAGCAGCATGCACTTCTTGAAAATACTGTTAAGGCTAGGAAGCTACCCACAGTCACAGGAAGCAAAAGATTGCAGTTGAGACAGAAAATAATCTCCTGAGGTTTAGAAACTAAATTTAAGGAGCGTTTATTTGGAAAATTATGATATTTAAAAGTAGTTGTACCTTTGGGGAATATAGAAAGTCAAGCGCATGCCAAAGATTTAGTCAGGAAAGATTAAAAACAAACCCTAAGCTTTTAATCTTGAATCATCCACTCAACTCAGCACAGCTTGGTTATATACTGAAATGCCTCAGCAAAGAACCAGTCTGCAAACACTGGGAGAGGTAGTTCCTTGTTCATGTTTCTAAACTCATGGAAGTCAAGTCATGGATATATCTGTCAAAATACTAGCCGAACAAAAGCTAAAGCAATGGAGATTTTATTGGCCATACATGACAATTGATTCAGTCTTTGCAAAAATAGTTTAGAAATGTTATTAAATAAATGGACTACTATAGTCTTCAAAAAGCAGCAAAACAAAAAACATCAAGACGTGGGAAAGGGAAAACATCTAATTTCCAGAGTTACAACATTATAATATTTAATGGAATAAAATGCATTGACAATACAATACAGTATCTGAGGAAGCCCAGACATAGGACCTACAGGGAAAAGATGCTAAAACAATTCTCTTTAATATGCTTAAAGAACTAAAGGAAATCAGGCAAATAATATGTGAACAAAAGGAAAGGATTAATAAAGAGAAATTTTAAGATTAAGCCAAAAGACATTATTTCTAAAGAACACATTTTTCATAAGTTCTATCTCTTTGTTGACATACTCATTTTGCCCAGTAAAAGTAATCATTTGGACAAATATAAAATCCTATATGGTTATACTTTTGTTTGTCACCCTACTTTTTGATTCCTACATGCTTCAAAAGAAAATGCATAGAAATAACTATATACACATGTTATTAAGCACTCAATGGATAAAGATGTAATTTGTGACAACAATATAAAAGAAGACAGAGCTATAAAGTAGCACAGTTTTTGCCTGCTACTGAAGTTAAGGTACCTATTCAAATAGATTGCCATATGTTTAAGTTACTACATGTAATCCTCATAATTATATATTATGTAATAAAAAACCCACAGTTAATATCACACTCAAGGGTGAAAGATTGAGAGCTTTTCCCCTAAGATCAGGAACAAAATAAAGATGCCCACTTTCACCAATGGCATTCAACATTGCATTAAAAATCTATCTAGAGAAATTAGAGAAGAAAATAAATAAAAGTCATTCAAATTGGGTGAACGAAGTACAACTATTTCTACTCACAGGTGACATGATCCTATAATGTGGAAATTCCAAAGAATTCACATGAACACTACTAAAGTAAATAAATGAATTCAGCAATGTTGCAGGATACAAAATCAACACATAAAAATCAGTTGTGCTTCACCACATCAACATAAATGGATAAACAAAAGGTGATATATAGATAGATAGATAGATAATGGAATCGGATCCAGCTATAAAAGAATGAAGTTCTGATGCATGCTACAACATAGATGATATAAAATTATTATGATGAGATAAACCAGAAACAAAAGAACAGATACTGTATGGACAAATATTGTTAAATTTATTTGAAACGTCTTGAATTGGCAATTTTATAGAGATAAAGAAGAGTAGAGGTTATCAGAAATTGGATGGAAGGGTAATATGAATTATTGGTTAATAGATAAAGAGTTTCTGTTTGGGGTGCCGAAAAGTTAGAAATACATAGTAGTGTTCAATGTTGTGAATATAACTACTGTACCTGAATTGTACATTTAAAAGCTGTAAAAATGGCACATTTCATAGTATGCATCATTTAGCACAATAAGAAAGATTGAAAATATTTGGACAAATATAAAATCCTATATGGTTATACTTTTGTTTGTCACCCTACTTTTTGATTCCTACATGCTTCAAAAGAAAATGCATAGAAATAACTATATACACATGTTATTAAGCACTCAATGGATAAAGATGTAATTTGTGACAACAATATAAAAGAAGACAGAGCTATAAAGTAGCACAGTTTTTGCCTGCTACTGAAGTTAAGGTACCTATTCAAATAGATTGCCATATGTTTAAGTTACTACATGTAATCCTCATAATTATATATTATGTAATAAAAAACCCACAGTTAATATCACACTCAAGGGTGAAAGATTGAGAGTTTTTCCCCCTAAGATCAGGAACAAAATAAAGATGCCCACTTTCACCAATGGCATTCAACATTGCATTAAAAATCTATCTAGAGAAATTAGAGAAGAAAATAAATAAAAGTCATTCAAATTGGGTGAACGAAGTACAACTATTTCTACTCACAGGTGACATGATCCTATAATGTGGAAATTCCAAAGAATTCACATGAACACTACTAAAGTAAATAAATGAATTCAGCAATGTTGCAGGATACAAAATCAACACATAAAAATCAGTTGTGCTTCACCACATCAACATAAATGGATAAACAAAAGGTGATATATAGATAGATAGATAGATAATGGAATCGGATCCAGCTATAAAAGAATGAAGTTCTGATGCATGCTACAACATAGATGATATAAAATTATTATGATGAGATAAACCAGAAACAAAAGAACAGATACTGTATGGACAAATATTGTTAAATTTATTTGAAACGTCTTGAATTGGCAATTTTATAGAGATAAAGAAGAGTAGAGGTTATCAGAAATTGGATGGAAGGGTAATATGAATTATTGGTTAATAGATAAAGAGTTTCTGTTTGGGGTGCCGAAAAGTTAGAAATACATAGTAGTGTTCAATGTTGTGAATATAACTACTGTACCTGAATTGTACATTTAAAAGCTGTAAAAATGGCACATTTCATAGTATGCATCATTTAGCACAATAAGAAAGATTGAAAATATTTAATGACATTAAAAAGTGGGCATAAGGGGGCTTCCCTGGTGGTCCAGTGGATAAGGACACCACCTTGCAGTGCAAGGGGCGTCAGTTCGATCCCCTGCCTGGGAAGATCCCACGGGCCACGGAGCGGCTGGACCCATGTGTCCAAATACCAAGCCGGAGCTCTGGAGCGCATGTGCCCAGAGCCGGTGCTCTGCGACAACAGAGGCCACCGCGATGGGAGGCCCACATGGGCCAAAGAACAAAGACGGATGAAAATGGACAAATGAAAGACCAATAGAAGTGGTCTGCCTACTCTCTTCCCTCCCCACCCCACCCCCACCAAAATAAATAAATAAATAAATAAATAAAAGTGGGCATAAGGCTAAACTAAAGGAACCAAGATGCAAAACTATATAGATAATATAATTCATGCACACACACGCACACACACATATTTATAATTGAAAGGAAATATGTCAAAATGTTTTCATTGGTTAGCTCTGGATAGTAGAATATAGGTGGATTTTTTTCTTTGTTATGTCTTGCAGTGTTTTCCATCTTCTTTTCACAATGAATTATATGAATCATAAAAGCAGAAAAGAATCAAGTATATCAAGAAACAGAGAAAAAGCTGGAGATGCTTGTTATGGACAAGAGAAGAATCACAAAAGGAATGAAAGCAGTTTTCAAATATCTGAAGGACTATTCTGGGGAGAAAAATAAGATTATTCTCTGTCATCCCAAATATCAGAAATGAGAACTGAGAAGGGTGAAACTTGCAGATAGATAGAGCTGGCTTGACATGAAGGATTACTCTGTTAACAGTAAGGACTGTCCAAGGATGTTCTTACAGTAGATTTAACAAATATTTAGTGAGCTCTTTGATGTGTCAGGCACTGTTAGAAGTACTAGGAATTCAGCAGTTATCAAAATAGACAAGGTGCTGTTCAAGGCAAGAACCAATACAGAGATAAATATCATAATTTCAGATTGGAAAATTAGTGTGAAAAAATTTAAGCAGAATGAGAGATAGAGGATAACTGGGAATTAATGCCCAGGGGGACATAGTGTTCAATGTTGTGAATATAACTACTGTACCTGAATTGTACATTTAAAAGCTGTAAAAATGGCACATTTCATAGTATGCATCATTTAGCACAATAAGAAAGATTGAAAATATTTAATGACATTAAAAAGTGGGCATAAGGGGGCTTCCCTGGTGGTCCAGTGGATAAGGACACCACCTTGCAGTGCAAGGGGCGTCAGTTCGATCCCCTGCCTGGGAAGATCCCACGGGCCACGGAGCGGCTGGACCCATGTGTCCAAATACCAAGCCGGAGCTCTGGAGCGCATGTGCCCAGAGCCGGTGCTCTGCGACAACAGAGGCCACCGCGATGGGAGGCCCACATGGGCCAAAGAACAAAGACGGATGAAAATGGACAAATGAAAGACCAATAGAAGTGGTCTGCCTACTCTCTTCCCTCCCCACCCCACCCCCACCAAAATAAATAAATAAATAAATAAATAAAAGTGGGCATAAGGCTAAACTAAAGGAACCAAGATGCAAAACTATATAGATAATATAATTCATGCACACACACGCACACACACATATTTATAATTGAAAGGAAATATGTCAAAATGTTTTCATTGGTTAGCTCTGGATAGTAGAATATAGGTGGATTTTTTTCTTTGTTATGTCTTGCAGTGTTTTCCATCTTCTTTTCACAATGAATTATATGAATCATAAAAGCAGAAAAGAATCAAGTATATCAAGAAACAGAGAAAAAGCTGGAGATGCTTGTTATGGACAAGAGAAGAATCACAAAAGGAATGAAAGCAGTTTTCAAATATCTGAAGGACTATTCTGGGGAGAAAATAAGATTATTCTCTGTCATCCCAAATATCAGAAATGAGAACTGAGAAGGGTGAAACTTGCAGATAGATAGAGCTGGCTTGACATGAAGGATTACTCTGTTAACAGTAAGGACTGTCCAAGGATGTTCTTACAGTAGATTTAACAAATATTTAGTGAGCTCTTTGATGTGTCAGGCACTGTTAGAAGTACTAGGAATTCAGCAGTTATCAAAATAGACAAGGTGCTGTTCAAGGCAAGAACCAATACAGAGATAAATATCATAATTTCAGATTGGAAAATTAGTGTGAAAAAATTTAAGCAGAATGAGAGATAGAGGATAACTGGCTTGGTCACTATTTAAATGCCTTTTCTGAGGTGGTGACATCAAAGCCACAGGGAAATCTACTGGGAGAGTATTTTAGGCAAAGAAAATAGCAAAAAAAAGGTGTGAGGTGACCACAGTTGGCAATGCTCATAAGACAGAAAAACCAGGGTGCGTACAAGGAGGTGAGTTGCAATATGGTTTAGAGATGAAGTTGGACAAGTAGGCAGGAGCTGGATCAAGTAAGACCTTGGATTTATGGAAAAGAAAGGATGACAATAAGGTTTACATTTAAAAAACAACACAGTACCATGCAAAACTGTAAACTGTGGTCACGAGAAGGCAGCACGTGAAGCAAGATCAGTTGTGAGGGTATCACAGTAATGCATTAAATGAGGTGACATGGCTTTGTGACAGTGTAGGATTGGTAATCAGGGATATGTTTTGGAGGCAAAGCCAATAGGGATTGCAAATATAATGTACATAAAGCTGAAGCAAAAAGAGAAATTAAGAATGACTCCAGGTCTTCAATTTTAACAACTTGTTAGATTGTGGTACTATTTTATTAGAGCATAAACTCAATGAGGAATAGAATTTTTATGTTGTTTTTTCCACTGAAGTATTTCAAGTGTCTACTACAGCTAGTACAAATCAGACAGTTAGTAAATATTTAATAATTTGTTGACTATCCAATCTAATGGGATAAAGCATTCTGTTTGGGCAAGTCTTAAACCTGTTAAAAATTAGGTGCTTAGGGCTTCCCCTGGTGGTCCAGTGGGTAAGGACACCGCCTTGCAGTGCAAGGGGCGCCGGTTCGAGCCCTGGCCTGGGAAGATCCCACGTGCCGCGGAGCGGCTAGACCCATGTGTCCAATTACCGAGCCGGAGCTCTGCAGCGCATGCGCCCAGAGCCGCTGCTCTGCAACGGCAGACGCCACCGCGATAGGAGGCCCACACGGGCCAAAGAACAAAGACAGATGAAAATAGAGAAATGAAAGACCAATAGAAGTGGCCCAACTGCTCCCCTCCCTCCCCAACCCGACCCCCGCCCAAAATAAATATAAATAAATAAATCTTTTTAAAAAAAAAATAGGTGCTTAGCAGATGTATTTCCAAAACTCAGGATGGATGTCAAGGCTAGAGACATAAATTTGAGATTCATTAACATATGGGTAACAATAAAGGCATAGAATTGGTCGAAATCACTTAGGCAGATGGTGTTGACTGAAAAGACAAGGGAATCAAAGAACAAGCAAGCCTTGTAATGTTTTGAAAGTTAGAGCACAGGTAAGTGGCCCAGTGGTGAAGAATCCACCTACCAATGCAGGGAGCATGGGAGATGCAGGTTCAATCCCAGGGTCAGGAAGATTCCCTGGAGTTAGAAATAGCAACCTGCTCTAGTATTCTTGCCTGGGAAATGCCATGGACAGAGGAGCCTGGCTGGCTATAGTCCATGTGGTCACAAAGAGTTGGAAATTATTAAGCACACATAAATGCACACACACACACACACACACAAATATGTAGAGACCAGCAAAAGAGATGGGAAAGCTGTATTCTTTAAAGCAATAGATAATTCAGGGGTGTGTGACATCACAAAAGCCAACAGAATAACCCTTTTGAAGGAGAGGGCTGTTGAGAGATTCAAGTACAATGAGGAAAGAGAATTGATCAGTACTGATGACAGCAAAGAAGTCATGGTGGATTTGACAAGAGCAGTGTTGGAATTGGCAACCGAGGTGTGAATAGTATACAAATGCTACTCTCCTTGAGTATGTTATCTGAAATCTGAGCTTTTGAAGAAATTTTTTAAATAAGTTGGTGTGATAGCTGTTAAGATTGTGATGAGAAGCTATTAGGGGAAATAGTGGAAACATTGTGAAAGCAAGACCAGAAGCCATGTAGAAGAGGCAATCTAAGGCTGATATTTTTTTTTTTTTAATTTTGGCCTCTTTTATTGGCTTTTTGTTTATTTCTTTTCTTTTCTTTTTAAACATTTATTTATTTATTTAGGCGGGGTGGGGTGGGGAGGGAGGGGGCCAGGTGGGCCACTTCTATTGGTCTTTCATTTATCTGTTTTCATCCATCTTTGTTCTTTGGCCCGTGTGGGCCTCCCATCGTGGTGGCCGCTGTTGTCGCAGAGCACCGGCTCTGGGCACATGCGCTCCAGAGCTTCGGCTTGGTATTTGGACACATGGGTCCAGCCGCTCCGCGGCACATAGGATCTTCCCAGGCCAGGGATCGAAGTGGCGCCCCTTGCACTGCAAGGTGGTGTCCTTATCCACTGGACCACCAGGGAAGCCCTGTTAATTTATTTTCATCCATCTTTATTCTTTGGCTTGCGTGGGCCTCCGATTGCAGTAGCCTCTCTCCGTTGCAGAGCACCAGCTCTGGGCGCATGCGCTCCAGAGCCCTAACTCATAATTGGACACACCCGTCCAGCCCCTCCAGGGCACCTGCGATCCTCCTGGGCCAGGGATGGAACTGGTGCCTGTAAGAATCGTAAAGACACGGCGGGCTGCAAGCTGTTAGGGAAGAAGTTTATTTGGGAAGAGTTCCCGGGCGAGATCCACTGGTCCGAGAGATGGGCCAGGGAAATCGCGCCCCGGAGATGGGACGAGGAGGTTTTATTAGGGAGGAGGGGAACAGGAGAAAATGGGAGGGGGATCCCTCAGGGCAGGCGCAGAAACGAGTTCTTTGTTTAAGTTTGGCGGGAAGTCCAGTGATGAGCCCACTATCCTTCAGGTGGCTGTGGGCGGGGGTGAAATTCTTGACACTTTGTGAGGAATTTTTATGGCCAAGGCTATCTCCTTATCGCAGGTCTAAGGAGACTCTCAGGTGCCAGCAGGCAAGCAACTGACCCCCTGATTTGGTGCCGGGAGTCTGGTCGCGGTGTTGATCCTAACAACTTGGCCCTTTCTTATGATTATTTAGTGCTGGGGAATCTCCGGCCGCAGTGTTATCACTTTAATAGCCTACCACCCTAACAGTGCCCCTTGCACTTCAAGGCGGACTCTTCACCTACTGGACCACCAAGGAAACCCTAAGACTGATACTTTTTTAAAATGAAGCGTAGTTGATTTACAGTGTTGTTAGCTAGCACAGCAGTGGCTTAGTTATACATAATGCTTTTAAAATTCTTTACCATTATAGATTATTATAAGATTTTGAGTACGGTTCCATGTGCTATATAGTAGGTCCCTATTGTTTCACACTACTGTATATAAAGTAGTACTGCATGTAATATAGACACTTTACATACAGTAGTGTGTAAATGCTAGTATTTTTGAATGTATCAGTAATGTGGGCCTCTTAGCCAATGGTGGCTGGAGTTGGCTCATACGAGCTCACAAGAGACAACCGTTGCTAAGTTCACAAGTCAGTTATTAAACACAGCCATTATTAAAAGAAAATTACATACAATTGCAACTAAATGTCTTAGAAACAAAGATAACAAATTCTCAAAACTGATAATGTCCTAGCGATTTTACTATCTTTTAGCATAATCTCTGTTCTTAAAGTCAATAATAAAGATTGAACTTAAAAATGTGTCATGTCTATAACTGTTACATCACAAATGTTTTTTATATTCTTCTGGTTTTCAAGAACTGCTACTTAAATTAGCAAACAAGTCGCCCACAAAGCTAAAGGATGATTAAAGTTTCAGCATAAGGCATTACTATTTTGCTCATTCAGGAAAGAAAAAACATCAGCCAACATTCAAATTGGAACTATTTCAGTTGTCAATCACAACCATATAGTGACCAATGATACAACACTTTGATGAAACTCAGTAACGGTGTTCTGTGAGAATCAACTGGTTAAATGGAATTTACTAGAGTAATGTACACTTTATTATTATTTGATATTGTCCAATGCATATTTTTCTTTTTAGTAAAGCTTATAGCAAACTTATATGCATGAAAGTGAGAGTCTCTTAGTTGTTTGACTCTTTGTGACTCCATAGTCTCTAGTCCACTAGGGTCCTCTGTCCATGGATTTCTCCAGGTAAGAATTCTGGAGTGGGTTGCTATGCCTTCCTCCAGAGGAACCTTCCAAATCCAGGGATTGAACACAGGTCTCCCTCATTGCAGGCAGATTCTTTACTGTCTGAGCCAACAGGAAGTCCAAACTTAAGAAAAACCTCGTTTGTGTGTATATTTTTGTATATGCATATAAATTCTTTACCATTATAGATTATTATAAGATTTTGAGTACGGTTCCATGTGCTATATAGTAGGTCCCTATTGTTTCACACTACTGTATATAAAGTAGTACTGCATGTAATATAGACACTTTACATACAGTAGTGTGTAAATGCTAGTATTTTTGAATGTATCAGTAATGTGGGCCTCTTAGCCAATGGTGGCTGGAGTTGGCTCATACGAGCTCACAAGAGACAACCGTTGCTAAGTTCACAAGTCAGTTATTAAACACAGCCATTATTAAAAGAAAATTACATACAATTGCAACTAAATGTCTTAGAAACAAAGATAACAAATTCTCAAAACTGATAATGTCCTAGCGATTTTACTATCTTTTAGCATAATCTCTGTTCTTAAAGTCAATAATAAAGATTGAACTTAAAAATGTGTCATGTCTATAACTGTTACATCACAAATGTTTTTTATATTCTTCTGGTTTTCAAGAACTGCTACTTAAATTAGCAAACAAGTCGCCCACAAAGCTAAAGGATGATTAAAGTTTCAGCATAAGGCATTACTATTTTGCTCATTCAGGAAAGAAAAAACATCAGCCAACATTCAAATTGGAACTATTTCAGTTGTCAATCACAACCATATAGTGACCAATGATACAACACTTTGATGAAACTCAGTAACGGTGTTCTGTGAGAATCAACTGGTTAAATGGAATTTACTAGAGTAATGTACACTTTATTATTATTTGATATTGTCCAATGCATATTTTTCTTTTTAGTAAAGCTTATAGCAAACTTATATGCATGAAAGTGAGAGTCTCTTAGTTGTTTGACTCTTTGTGACTCCATAGTCTCTAGTCCACTAGGGTCCTCTGTCCATGGATTTCTCCAGGTAAGAATTCTGGAGTGGGTTGCTATGCCTTCCTCCAGAGGAACCTTCCAAATCCAGGGATTGAACACAGGTCTCCCTCATTGCAGGCAGATTCTTTACTGTCTGAGCCAACAGGGAAGTCCAAACTTAAGAAAAACCTCGTTTGTGTGTATATAAATTATATATACGTACATATGCATATAAATTTGGTCTTTCTCATATGCCAATACAGGAGATATGAAAGACTTGGGTTCAATACCAGAGTTGGGAAGATCCCTTGGAGGAGGGCATGGCAGCCCACTCCAGTATTCTTGCCTGGAGAGTCCCATAGACAGAGGAGCCTGGTAAGCTACAGTCCATAGGGTTGCAAAGAATCAGATATGACTGAAGCCACTTAGCATGCATACACACACATAAATATGCATACCTATATATATATTTATATACACAAGTTTCAGAGACCTGGTTGCTAAATACTTGCCAGGACACCACTGCCTCCTACCAAGAAACAACACACAAATTCATTCCCTTGAACATTAGAATCTGGTTGATTGAAACAAAATGACAGTAGAATTAGAGATGACAAGTCAACAAAGTGGGTCTACTCAACTGTTTGGGAAGCTTGAGAATAAAGGGGACAGCAGCTAAGGGTAGATTTAAGGCCATTAAAGAGCTTTTAAAGAAAGAAAATAAAAAAATATATGTATACAATGATTGGAATAATCCAATAGACCAAAGAAAAGTTGATTATAGAGAAAAAGATTATTACAGAACAAAATCCTTGAGGAGGTAGGGGTAGGTAGGATTTACAGTATGAGTAGAACTGGTGGCATTCATATATAACAGAAAGAAAAGCAGAGAATATGGTCAAGATGATGGTTAGTGATCAGGTTGGGAAAAAGCCCACAGCAGGGAAACTGGGGAAACAATTCATATATTATTAATAGTTTGGAGGTGATGGGTGTGAGAGAAATAATGGCAAGATTATGTTTAATCTCTGGTCTAAATCCTGAGAGGCTAGGATTGGAAATGGGAACCATAAAAGCCATCTAACTTCTATAAATAGTGCATATTTGGAGAATAACTATACTTAAAAGCTCACGGAAGTCAGTGTTCCTGATAATCAAGGTACATTTTTTCATTTTAAATGTTTTGTAACCATTTGTAGAGGCTCTATATTTTGTGGAAAACAGCAAAACCACTATCCAGCGTTTCCTTGGCTAACACTTTCTTTCAACACTTAAAACTGAAGATTCTATTCCCTCTTTCTCTCTCTGCAGACTGTAGCCCTTGGGGAACAAGTCATGCCTCACTGCTGCCATAACCACTGTGCCTCATGGTGGACCAGTCCTAAGCCCTTGGGAAGATCCCTTGGAGATGGCAGCCCACTCCAGTATTCTTGCCTGGAGAGTCCCATAGACAGAGGAGCCTGGTAAGCTACAGTCCATAGGGTTGCAAAGAATCAGATATGACTGAAGCCACTTAGCATGCATACACACACATAAATATGCATACCTATATATATATTTATATACACAAGTTTCAGAGACCTGGTTGCTAAATACTTGCCAGGACACCACTGCCTCCTACCAAGAAACAACACACAAATTCATTCCCTTGAACATTAGAATCTGGTTGATTGAAACAAAATGACAGTAGAATTAGAGATGACAAGTCAACAAAGTGGGTCTACTCAACTGTTTGGGAAGCTTGAGAATAAAGGGACAGCAGCTAAGGGTAGATTTAAGGCCATTAAAGAGCTTTTAAAGAAAGAAAATAAAAAAATATATGTATACAATGATTGGAATAATCCAATAGACCAAAGAAAAGTTGATTATAGAGAAAAAGATTATTACAGAACAAAATCCTTGAGGAGGTAGGGGTAGGTAGGATTTACAGTATGAGTAGAACTGGTGGCATTCATATATAACAGAAAGAAAAGCAGAGAATATGGTCAAGATGATGGTTAGTGATCAGGTTGGGAAAAAGCCCACAGCAGGGAAACTGGGAAACAATTCATATATTATTAATAGTTTGGAGGTGATGGGTGTGAGAGAAATAATGGCAAGATTATGTTTAATCTCTGGTCTAAATCCTGAGAGGCTAGGATTGGAAATGGGAACCATAAAAGCCATCTAACTTCTATAAATAGTGCATATTTGGAGAATAACTATACTTAAAAGCTCACGGAAGTCAGTGTTCCTGATAATCAAGGTACATTTTTTCATTTTAAATGTTTTGTAACCATTTGTAGAGGCTCTATATTTTGTGGAAAACAGCAAAACCACTATCCAGCGTTTCCTTGGCTAACACTTTCTTTCAACACTTAAAACTGAAGATTCTATTCCCTCTTTCTCTCTCTGCAGACTGTAGCCCTTGGGGAACAAGTCATGCCTCACTGCTGCCATAACCACTGTGCCTCATGGTGGACCAGTCCTGCAGCAGCAGAGGGACACAAGTGGAGGGGAACATCTCTGGGAAGAAAATCTAATAAAATGTCTTACTTGTTACACTAATAACAGTTGTAATGGCCAAATCCTGGAACAGAAACTGGTAATTTGAAAGGTTGTTTGTCTCCTGAAAATAAAAAAAGAAAGTGGCTCAATAAAGTTAGACCCTTCTGGGTGGAATCTGACATCAATTGCACTCATTTTCTCACAGCAACATAGGACTTTCAAGTGACCTGGTCATATCAGCAACGGTACCAAAGACAAGCCCGTGAACTCCTCTCTAACTGGTACGGACACCACTGTGTGCTCTCTGGGCTGGTCCTCTGAGCACCAGCGTCAGTCCTTGTGGAGGGGAACCCCTCCCTATACTAGATTCATCTCTGCTCTCTTTTCTACTTGTTATCAAAAGGATGTGGTCTGGCACAACCAAAGAGTATGTTCTAAATGGTAAACGAGAAATGTTGGGTGATCTTATCTAAATTTCATCAGTGGGAAATAAGAATACCTAAACCCATGATTTGCATTCTTGGGTGTTGTTAGAAAGTCCTGATAAAGCATGCTGATATTCTTGAGAAAAAAATATTCAGGTCTTACTGATTTGATTGGTGCTTGATTTGCACTCTTTCTTTAAAAGGCATTGCAAATTGAAAGTGATCGCTGCATTTATAGGTCTCACTAACCAAGAGACTAGGTCCCAAGTCATACCCAGTAGAGCAGCAGAACACCAACATACTGAATCATGCTGTACAGAGCCATGTACTTAAACATGCAAAATGAGGTGACGAGTAGGCCCCGCAAAAAAAAATTTCAAAAGGAAGTCAGTGTTCCTGATAATCAAGGTACATTTTTTCATTTTAAATGTTTTGTAACCATTTGTAGAGGCTCTATATTTTGTGGAAAACAGCAAAACCACTATCCAGCGTTTCCTTGGCTAACACTTTCTTTCAACACTTAAAACTGAAGATTCTATTCCCTCTTTCTCTCTCTGCAGACTGTAGCCCTTGGGGAACAAGTCATGCCTCACTGCTGCCATAACCACTGTGCCTCATGGTGGACCAGTCCTGCAGCAGCAGAGGGACACAAGTGGAGGGGAACATCTCTGGGAAGAAAATCTAATAAAATGTCTTACTTGTTACACTAATAACAGTTGTAATGGCCAAATCCTGGAACAGAAACTGGTAATTTGAAAGGTTGTTTGTCTCCTGAAAATAAAAAAAGAAAGTGGCTCAATAAAGTTAGACCCTTCTGGGTGGAATCTGACATCAATTGCACTCATTTTCTCACAGCAACATAGGACTTTCAAGTGACCTGGTCATATCAGCAACGGTACCAAAGACAAGCCCGTGAACTCCTCTCTAACTGGTACGGACACCACTGTGTGCTCTCTGGGCTGGTCCTCTGAGCACCAGCGTCAGTCCTTGTGGAGGGGAACCCCTCCCTATACTAGATTCATCTCTGCTCTCTTTTCTACTTGTTATCAAAAGGATGTGGTCTGGCACAACCAAAGAGTATGTTCTAAATGGTAAACGAGAAATGTTGGGTGATCTTATCTAAATTTCATCAGTGGGAAATAAGAATACCTAAACCCATGATTTGCATTCTTGGGTGTTGTTAGAAAGTCCTGATAAAGCATGCTGATATTCTTGAGAAAAAAATATTCAGGTCTTACTGATTTGATTGGTGCTTGATTTGCACTCTTTCTTTAAAAGGCATTGCAAATTGAAAGTGATCGCTGCATTTATAGGTCTCACTAACCAAGAGACTAGGTCCCAAGTCATACCCAGTAGAGCAGCAGAACACCAACATACTGAATCATGCTGTACAGAGCCATGTACTTAAACATGCAAAATGAGGTGACGAGTGCTGCACGGCCTTCCCTGCATGAAAAAAGAAATGAGAAAGTAAGGAAAGTCACAGGAAGACATGAGGTCTGCTATTCTGTGCTCTCCAGCTGAACTCAGAAGAAAAAAATCAAAGTCTGGTAATTTGATTGTTTGACAGACTAGACAGTCTTGAGCCAGTGGGAGTCAGGGGTCAGTGTGCTTGGTTTTCAAGAGGGACTAATTCCAGTCCAAGGTCCCCAGGTCTTGTATCGAACTTTGAAGCCCAAATACAGAGTTACGCTTGTCCTATCTGTGGGCATTATTTCAATTCTGAGCCAGGAGTCCTGGGACCTGGTCCCAGAGTTCATAACCATTCACTAATGTGATTTGGAAGGTCATTTTCCTTCCCTGGGTCACAGTTTCTTCCTCTGTGATCTAAGGAATTTAAATAAGATTGCAGGATTGGGGGCTATTTTCATGTTCCAGGTGCTTCTGAAGTTTGCAAATGTCTTATTCAAATTCCATTTGGCCATCTCAGCATATTTTAAAACTGAACTAAAACAACAGGCACACTCAAATTAGGCCTACGTCAAAATGAAAAAAACTGGAATCAATGAGCATATTCATTTGTGTTACTGTTGATTGACTTTGAGTAAATAGTATATGTTTAAAGTGCAAAATAGATTACTTATCAAATGTCACTTTCATCTCTTTCATTTGGGGAAAACATTAAAGGTTAAATTTACTTCTAGTTGGAATTGTTTCCTGAAATTCCAAAACCTGATCCTCAAACCAGGCTTTTTCCACAACCAAAGAGTATGTTCTAAATGGTAAACGAGAAATGTTGGGTGATCTTATCTAAATTTCATCAGTGGGAAATAAGAATACCTAAACCCATGATTTGCATTCTTGGGTGTTGTTAGAAAGTCCTGATAAAGCATGCTGATATTCTTGAGAAAAAAATATTCAGGTCTTACTGATTTGATTGGTGCTTGATTTGCACTCTTTCTTTAAAAGGCATTGCAAATTGAAAGTGATCGCTGCATTTATAGGTCTCACTAACCAAGAGACTAGGTCCCAAGTCATACCCAGTAGAGCAGCAGAACACCAACATACTGAATCATGCTGTACAGAGCCATGTACTTAAACATGCAAAATGAGGTGACGAGTGCTGCACGGCCTTCCCTGCATGAAAAAAGAAATGAGAAAGTAAGGAAAGTCACAGGAAGACATGAGGTCTGCTATTCTGTGCTCTCCAGCTGAACTCAGAAGAAAAAAATCAAAGTCTGGTAATTTGATTGTTTGACAGACTAGACAGTCTTGAGCCAGTGGGAGTCAGGGGTCAGTGTGCTTGGTTTTCAAGAGGGACTAATTCCAGTCCAAGGTCCCCAGGTCTTGTATCGAACTTTGAAGCCCAAATACAGAGTTACGCTTGTCCTATCTGTGGGCATTATTTCAATTCTGAGCCAGGAGTCCTGGGACCTGGTCCCAGAGTTCATAACCATTCACTAATGTGATTTGGAAGGTCATTTTCCTTCCCTGGGTCACAGTTTCTTCCTCTGTGATCTAAGGAATTTAAATAAGATTGCAGGATTGGGGGCTATTTTCATGTTCCAGGTGCTTCTGAAGTTTGCAAATGTCTTATTCAAATTCCATTTGGCCATCTCAGCATATTTTAAAACTGAACTAAAACAACAGGCACACTCAAATTAGGCCTACGTCAAAATGAAAAAAACTGGAATCAATGAGCATATTCATTTGTGTTACTGTTGATTGACTTTGAGTAAATAGTATATGTTTAAAGTGCAAAATAGATTACTTATCAAATGTCACTTTCATCTCTTTCATTTGGGGAAAACAGTAAAGGTTAAATTTACTTCTAGTTGGAATTGTTTCCTGAAATTCCAAAACCTGATCCTCAAACCAGGCTTTTTCCTGTATCAGGGCTTTGCTGCTGCGGGCAAGCTCCATCTAAAAGATGGTTTCTGCTCCTCCCTCACCTCCTTAGAAATACTTCCCCACATGACCACATCTGAAGAAGCAGATTCCACCACCTGAGCCATCTTGTGACTTCTCACACTACTGATTTATCTGTGTGCATGTTACTGCTTGACTTCTTCATAGGAAAAAAGATCAAGGGACGTTTGATTTATGCACTTCTGGATCCTGAGTACCTCCAACAGTTCTGGGTACTGAGTCTCTCCTTTATAAATAGTTATCAAATGCATGAATACAGTTTTTAAATGGGGGGATCTAGTCAAATGATTATTTTAATGTAGTGGAAAGAGTATGATATTTATAAATAAAACACATTAAAACAGAATGAATTCTAATACAGTCTTCATTCTTATATGGCCATCAGCTTGGCTACATCAAGTTCTCTGAGCCTCAATTTGTTTATTTGTAAAACAAACCATCCCTACAATTCCAAACTGCTTTGATGTATACAGTAACAGGCATTGAAGCACTTTATAAACTGTAAAAACATACCAGTTATAATAACTCAAAGCCACCATGATACTAACCATCTGTATTATTTAAAGAAAATGCAGCAGAAGTACATCTTCTAGGGTGAGGGAAGGGAATGAAGCACCAAGGGAAACTACAGTAGAAGCAGCAAAGATGAACAAATATTCCAAAAACTGGAGATGGGAAGGATATTTCAAAGAAGCAAGAGAAAAGGAAGATAAATAGGGAGGAGAGGGCTTCTGTCAATCCTCCATTAAGTAAGACAATACATTTAAAATAATAATAAGAGTATGATTAACATTTTCAAAGCAGCAGCAAGTTCCAAATTTCATTCTTCTACAAATAATCTAATCAGTGATTTTCATCAGAAATACCACCGTTGTCCCAGGAGGTAAATCCACTTGCTTTCTCCCACAGAGCATACTTCCCACACAGGCACACACACATTGCCTCTGGTTTTTGCCTGCAGAACAAAGGGATCTGCACCTAAAATTCAAAAGAGATTACGACAATGCTGGGGGAAAGTACCTACTTACTTGATAAGGTGAGGCACACACTCAATGTTTGGGGTTTTGGAAGTAAAAGGTGAGGCCACAGATGCCTCCTGCTCTGATAAAGAGACGCCCACGTGAGCCATTTTCAAAGCCTGCAATCAAAGAGTCAGGTTACTGTACAGATGCACACTCACACACATCCCTCCTGAGGTCACATAAGAATGGCGAGTTAAGTGGGCCAAGAGACGGCTTGTAACTCTAAGCCCTGGCCAGAAGGTGATTATACTTTGCTCAACCTGCCACATGAGAAAGAGACGGCACTGGAACACCTAGCCAAGAAGTGGGGAATCCAGAACCAAGTTCTACCACATTCAGTCTATACTGGCCACTGAGTCATTGTGTGGCTTTGATTGAAACCTTCCGAAACCTCCCCACCCACGTCAGTTTCTCCATCATGAGAAATGGAGATGGTACATATCCCCAGAGATATTATCTCTTATTGGGCTTGGAGTGAGTACAATTGAGGGCAAGATGATGGTTCCACACTGGCACTACTTACCCCGCAGTCATTGGCTCCATCACCACACATGCCTACAAAATAACTAAAAGGGAACCATGTCAATTGTAGAGGAGATCAAAGCCATCTTACCTGCCAATTGCTCTAATTAAAAAGAAAAGATGAGGTTTATTACTTAAGGCTCAAACTTATTATTTAAGGGAGTTTCCCAACAGCCTCGTTTGACTAAAAGTAAAGTATGACTCAGCAGTTTCTACAAAGGATTAAGAAATCCAACACAGCCTTCCTGACTCCAAGTCCTTCAAGGAATCCCTTCACTTCTCTGTCGAGGAGGCAGCTCCGTCAAACAGGATGTTCATCATCACATGACAGTACAGTGTGGTGGGAAGGGCACAGGATTTGAAACCAGGAGATAGAGATCTTTGACCTGATCATTTTCCCATTTGACTATCATTCATCAACTCTGCCAAGTGTTATGAGTACTCAGTGAGGTGGAGTATTCTAAAATGATAAATAAAAATTAGTTGTAGGTAATGTCTAGTCACTGGAGAGGAAATCCACTGTGTCAGCAGTCACACAGCTCAAAAATGCAGTGCCCAGATCAGAAGGTGAAGAAATAAAATATCTCCCTATTTCAGGATTGTTTGCTGAGGCTGGATGGCTACTAATGTCTTGAATCATTGCCGAGGATAGTCTGATTTTTAAGGTAGGGGCGCTCTGATGTTGTTTACAGAATTTGTGGTACTTCTCTTCCACACTGCTAGCTAAGGTAAGGAGTTTACTGCAGAGATTATCAGCCATGTACAGAAGACAGGGCTGTTTGAATATAGAAACTTTGCCCTTTCAATGACTGAATCGAGTAAGTAGGAGAGTGGACTAGGGGTGAGGAGGGGCAGGAGTTGTGTGCACGTGATCCACCTAGGCCAAAGAAGTGGGAATCCAGTTCTACCACATTCAGTCTATACTGGCCACTGAGTCATTGTGTGGCTTTGATTGAAACCTTCCGAAACCTCCCCACCCACGTCAGTTTCTCCATCATGAGAAATGGAGATGGTACATATCCCCAGAGATATTATCTCTTATTGGGCTTGGAGTGAGTACAATTGAGGGCAAGATGATGGTTCCACACTGGCACTACTTACCCCGCAGTCATTGGCTCCATCACCACACATGCCTACAAAATAACTAAAAGGGAACCATGTCAATTGTAGAGGAGATCAAAGCCATCTTACCTGCCAATTGCTCTAATTAAAAAGAAAAGATGAGGTTTATTACTTAAGGCTCAAACTTATTATTTAAGGGAGTTTCCCAACAGCCTCGTTTGACTAAAAGTAAAGTATGACTCAGCAGTTTCTACAAAGGATTAAGAAATCCAACACAGCCTTCCTGACTCCAAGTCCTTCAAGGAATCCCTTCACTTCTCTGTCGAGGAGGCAGCTCCGTCAAACAGGATGTTCATCATCACATGACAGTACAGTGTGGTGGGAAGGGCACAGGATTTGAAACCAGGAGATAGAGATCTTTGACCTGATCATTTTCCCATTTGACTATCATTCATCAACTCTGCCAAGTGTTATGAGTACTCAGTGAGGTGGAGTATTCTAAAATGATAAATAAAAATTAGTTGTAGGTAATGTCTAGTCACTGGAGAGGAAATCCACTGTGTCAGCAGTCACACAGCTCAAAAATGCAGTGCCCAGATCAGAAGTTGAAGAAATAAAATATCTCCCTATTTCAGGATTGTTTGCTGAGGCTGGATGGCTACTAATGTCTTGAATCATTGCCGAGGATAGTCTGATTTTTAAGGTAGGGGCGCTCTGATGTTGTTTACAGAATTTGTGGTACTTCTCTTCCACACTGCTAGCTAAGGTAAGGAGTTTACTGCAGAGATTATCAGCCATGTACAGAAGACAGGGCTGTTTGAATATAGAAACTTTGCCCTTTCAATGACTGAATCGAGTAAGTAGGAGAGTGGACTAGGGGTGAGGAGGGGCAGGAGTTGTGTGCACGTGATCCAGCGCCAGAGGTAGAAAAAGCCATGAAGACTTCATTGAGTTCCATTAACAGGAACTGAAGGATCCCAGATGATGGGATGCTGTCAATGGGGACCCTTTGTGTTAAGAGAATTTTTCAGATTTATGACGAAGAGGATGCCTTGCATAAGAATGGGTTTATGTGACTCTCATGTCATAGTAGCCTCCCTGTAGCATACATTTGAAAAGAATTGTAAAAAAAGAAGCTTAAATTTTCGTATTACCTTCAGGAGTGAAGTCCTAATGACCTTTCCAGAGTTATTTGTTGTGCCCTTACAACAGTGGGGTTCTCAGTTCTGGATGCAAAAATGACTTATGAAAGGAACTTTTAAAAAGTACTGATGTCTGGGCTTCCCTGGTGGTCCAGTGGGTAAAGAGTCTGCCTTGCAGTGCAAGGGGCGCTAGTTTGATCCCTGACCTGGGAGGACCCCATGTGCTGAGGAACAACTGGGCAGGTGTGTCCGATTGTTAGCCAGCACTCTGGAGCTCATGTGCCCAGAGCCAGTGCTCTGCGGTGAGAGAGGCCACTGCAGTGGGAGGCCCACATAGGCCAAAGAATAAAGATGGATAAAAAATTAAAAAACGGTGACTTAGAGGCAAAAAAAAGAAAAAAGTACTGATGTCTTAGCACCCACCTGAGCTATTGAATCTGAATCTCTGGGTGGTGTTGTCCTGGTATTGCTGATTTTTTTCAAAGCTGCTAAGGTGACTATCACTGGTAGCTGCACTAAGAACCCTGTCTTGGACTTCCCTGGCTAGGACTTCGCACACGCAATGCAGGGGGCCTGGGTTATATCCCTGATTAGGAAACTAGATCCCACAGGCTGTAACGAAGATAGAAGATCCTGTGTGCCACAACTAAGACCTGGCACAGCCAAATATATAAATATTTTTTAAAAAGGAAGAAAGAAATTTTGACCAAAAACACTGTCCTTAAAAGCTGAGTGACTTCCTCTGCCTCTTACTTTCCTCTGTCATGCCTCCTTGCACTTCACATTGAAAACTACTGCAGAGATTATCAGCCATGTACAGAAGACAGGGCTGTTTGAATATAGAAACTTTGCCCTTTCAATGACTGAATCGAGTAAGTAGGAGAGTGGACTAGGGGTGAGGAGGGGCAGGAGTTGTGTGCACGTGATCCAGCGCCAGAGGTAGAAAAAGCCATGAAGACTTCATTGAGTTCCATTAACAGGAACTGAAGGATCCCAGATGATGGGATGCTGTCAATGGGGACCCTTTGTGTTAAGAGAATTTTTCAGATTTATGACGAAGAGGATGCCTTGCATAAGAATGGGTTTATGTGACTCTCATGTCATAGTAGCCTCCCTGTAGCATACATTTGAAAAGAATTGTAAAAAAAGAAGCTTAAATTTTCGTATTACCTTCAGGAGTGAAGTCCTAATGACCTTTCCAGAGTTATTTGTTGTGCCCTTACAACAGTGGGGTTCTCAGTTCTGGATGCAAAAATGACTTATGAAAGGAACTTTTAAAAAGTACTGATGTCTGGGCTTCCCTGGTGGTCCAGTGGGTAAAGAGTCTGCCTTGCAGTGCAAGGGGCGCTAGTTTGATCCCTGACCTGGGAGGACCCCATGTGCTGAGGAACAACTGGGCAGGTGTGTCCGATTGTTAGCCAGCACTCTGGAGCTCATGTGCCCAGAGCCAGTGCTCTGCGGTGAGAGAGGCCACTGCAGTGGGAGGCCCACATAGGCCAAAGAATAAAGATGGATAAAAAATTAAAAAACGGTGACTTAGAGGCAAAAAAAAGAAAAAAGTACTGATGTCTTAGCACCCACCTGAGCTATTGAATCTGAATCTCTGGGTGGTGTTGTCCTGGTATTGCTGATTTTTTTCAAAGCTGCTAAGGTGACTATCACTGGTAGCTGCACTAAGAACCCTGTCTTGGACTTCCCTGGCTAGGACTTCGCACACGCAATGCAGGGGGCCTGGGTTATATCCCTGATTAGGAAACTAGATCCCACAGGCTGTAACGAAGATAGAAGATCCTGTGTGCCACAACTAAGACCTGGCACAGCCAAATATATAAATATTTTTTAAAAAGGAAGAAAGAAATTTTGACCAAAAACACTGTCCTTAAAAAGCTGAGTGACTTCCTCTGCCTCTTACTTTCCCTCTGTCATGCCTCCTTGCACTTCACATTGCTTGAATTGGTAAAGAACCTACTCTAGTTTCTGAAATTCTTCCACCAGACTGGATTTCTGTCCAGGAGACATTCTTGCAAAGATGGTCCCATTGATCAGTATCTGTAAAGAATGCAAAAAAGGAAATTTTTTCGTATCATGTCAGCTGGTCATACACAAGATAACTGATAACATTTGGAACACTGACTGGGTAATAATATCCTTGAGTGAAGAAACAATTTGCTCCTAAGAAGTGCTCCGTTGGATTTTAAGACAGATATTGAGACTTCAGTCATCAGAGAAGTGATCAGGAAGGTCAAAATCATAAAGATGATTGTCTAATACAGTTGATAAAAATAATGACCTACAGGAATTTAGTTCAGCTTCCATGGAAATTGTGGTCCTGAAAAATCTGGAGCCTGATAGAACCTTAAAGCTCTACCATACCAGTAGAGTATGAGAAATCACAAGATAAAATGAGGTCAGAGTCCCAAAGGAAGGAAAGGAGGCAACTGTTTGTTTGGGTTTTTTTTTCAGAAAATTGTTTGAATCTAACAGAAAAATGACATAATTATTATCTGTAGTATTTGACTTAACCATACCATCTGGGCTTGACCAATTGTGAAACTCAGCTGGTATCTCCTGTCTAATTCGGACTGTGAAACATTAATGGATTGCTATCTAAAAACCTGTACTTGTTCCATCCACCTGAACCCTATCCTCCAGAGTCTAAGTTTTTCTGTTATAGCTGTGTGCTCCTTGCTTTTCTTGGCAATAAACTCAGCTTAGAGTTCATTCAGCTTTAACAGCTTCATTCTTTTTTCTAAACAGTACCTAAGATAGTGAGCAATTGAATACAAATAAATTATTTTGTTTTACAATGGACACAATCTTCCATTAGTATGTTCACATATTTCATGTATATAACTTATCTGCCCCAACTATGGGTTTGTTCTTCATCAGAAAGGTTTTCACTTGGACCATCTTTTGTATAGAGGTTCTCAAAAAGCTTAGTGAGATTCCTCAATTTTTTAAAAGGAAGAAAGAAATTTTACCAAAAACACTGTCCTTAAAAGCTGATCTCCGCCTCTTACATTCCCTCTGTCATGCCTCCTTGCACTTCACATTGCTTGAATTGGTAAAGAACCTACTCTAGTTTCTGAAATTCTTCCACCAGACTGGATTTCTGTCCAGGAGACATTCTTGCAAAGATGGTCCCATTGATCAGTATCTGTAAAGAATGCAAAAAAGGAAATTTTTTCGTATCATGTCAGCTGGTCATACACAAGATAACTGATAACATTTGGAACACTGACTGGGTAATAATATCCTTGAGTGAAGAAACAATTTGCTCCTAAGAAGTGCTCCGTTGGATTTTAAGACAGATATTGAGACTTCAGTCATCAGAGAAGTGATCAGGAAGGTCAAAATCATAAAGATGATTGTCTAATACAGTTGATAAAAATAATGACCTACAGGAATTTAGTTCAGCTTCCATGGAAATTGTGGTCCTGAAAAATCTGGAGCCTGATAGAACCTTAAAGCTCTACCATACCAGTAGAGTATGAGAAATCACAAGATAAAATGAGGTCAGAGTCCCAAAGGAAGGAAAGGAGGCAACTGTTTGTTTGGGTTTTTTTTTTTTTTTCAGAAAATTGTTTGAATCTAACAGAAAAATGACATAATTATTATCTGTAGTATTTGACTTAACCATACCATCTGGGCTTGACCAATTGTGAAACTCAGCTGGTATCTCCTGTCTAATTCGGACTGTGAAACATTAATGGATTGCTATCTAAAAACCTGTACTTGTTCCATCCACCTGAACCCTATCCTCCAGAGTCTAAGTTTTTCTGTTATAGCTGTGTGCTCCTTGCTTTTCTTGGCAATAAACTCAGCTTAGAGTTCATTCAGCTTTAACAGCTTCATTCTTTTTTCTAAACAGTACCTAAGATAGTGAGCAATTGAATACAAATAAATTATTTTGTTTTACAATGGACACAATCTTCCATTAGTATGTTCACATATTTCATGTATATAACTTATCTGCCCCAACTATGGGTTTGTTCTTCATCAGAAAGGTTTTCACTTGGACCATCTTTTGTATAGAGGTTCTCAAAAAAAGCTTAGTGAGATTCCTCTATTCTTGGCCTGCTTTTGTGTAAAATTGCTATATCTCCTATATCCTGAGACCCCCTAATCATGGTAATATAGTAAGAAAGCAATATTATCACTTGAGAATTCACTATTGCTTCAGTCCTATAGATGATGGATAAGTGGATAATCGCGTTTACTCATTTTAAATCTAGTAGGAAATGAAACAACAGTGACCTCTGCCAAACTATCCACTTCCTATATGATATATTCTATAGATATATCTCACCTAGTTAGAGGTTTTAAATTACTTCCAAACATGCTCTCTGTCATTGCTAGTATCTTTACCAAGAGATAGGTATCCTCTTAGAACTTACCTTTGGCAGTAGGCTGCTGAAATGTTGACTTATAACCTGGAAGGATTTTCCACTTAGGGCGAAGTGGTAACTTCCTTCTTTGCTATTATCAGAGACTTCTTCCCTGATATTAATGTAATTGTCCTGCAAAGGAAGACACAGTTGTTTTAGAATTGATAGGGTACTTAGGTCCACAAGTATACCTGAGCAAAGGCAACTATGACAGTCTAGGGTTTCTCTTTAAAAGTCACACTCCAGCCCTTCTTCCTCAGAGAAGCACTTCTCTTTGCTGGATCAATCACTGCACGTCAACAGCCTCTAGGGCACAGGAGGATAACACTTACTCATGTCCTGTCCTCATCTTGGTGTGATCACGGTGAGCCCCAGAGAAAAGCACATTTCACACATTTCAAGTGTAAAATACAAAAACATTGCAGCTTAACAAATCTCTCCCTGAAGTGAGAACTTTCCTTTCATTCTTTTTAAGAGAATTAATATTGTTTCACAAGGACACAATAGAGATTGGACACTGACAAGGTTGAGGATAAATGAATAAACATTTTTTCCCCATCTTGAAGACGTAGTCTGATTTTCCAATGCACACAGTCTCTACTAAGGACTAAATCCACTTTGAACTCAATAGGATGGCTGGCAAGCAAGGGAAAAATGGAAAATTAGATTTGCAGCTTTGCTCACTATATTCTTTCTAAAAAACGTCTTTAAGTTTAAAAGAATGGATTATTTCTAGCAGCCAGGAAAGTAGCCTGCCTTAAAACTCAGTAGGAATGGTATGGGTAATGGGAGACTGATATAATTGAGTTATTTGAACTGCATCTGTGTTAGACATTTGGAGACGTATGTTGACCCCAGGTCACCTGTCACCTCTGCCAATCGAAGCTGCTCAGTAGCCCACATTGTGTGATGAGTTAGATGATATGGCACAAGGTCTGCTTTTAGGTATACCTGATTCCTGTATGCAGTGTGTTTTTTCTCCTCTAGTAATTTCCAAGAGATAGATGCTGGTGAGGACTCAGTAGTTTCATTTGCTTCAATGAGAATGATTTTCTGGCTTTCAGAAACCATTCCTGACTTTCTAGCCACTGTTACTGCAGTCTGAAGATTGTCACCTAGAAGAAAAGAAGAGTACCCTCAAATGAGCTCAAAGAGACAGAACCAATTCATGGAGAGCCTGAAACAATGTATAAATAAACTATGTAAAACTATACATGAAACTATTATAAATGTATAACTGAATCACTTTTCTGTACACCTGGAATATTTTAAATAAAAAATACTCCAATAAAAATAAAAAGACTTTAATCCAAACTTCCCATATCTAGGCAAGACACCATTCACCCGTCAAAGCAAAGAAAGATATTTCAGAGTATACAAGAAACCAGAAAGTGTAGCTTCTTCCCACCCCATCCAAGGTCAATTCTTCAGAAAAATTACCACCAAGCAAGGGTAGAAGCAGAACATAATTTCAATAAGAGTAAAGAAGTAAAGAGGGAGCTCATAACTACATTAATTTCTTATTTCTATATAAATCCAACTGGTTAAGGACTGATTCTGAGAATATATACAATAAGTACTAAAAATTTTTGAAACAGATGGGCTATTACAGTAAGGGGAATTCTAGCAAGTGGTGAACTAACCCAGCAACACCTAGAATTTAGATTGAGGGGGTAAGAAAGAAGATAAGAGTGATCCCCAAATGGAGGGGCGAGTAGTAGAAGAGGATAGAGAAGTACCAAATGGGAGGTGAACAGTTGAATTGAGTTCTCAACATAGAATTAGGTTCAAAGTCAATGGGATGGGGAGAGAATGCTTTGCTGGGGGAAGACTGTATGTTAATGACACAATTCATAGAGTTGTATGCATCTGACTGAGAAAGAAAAGGTAACACACACTCAAAAAAACATGAATGTATTAGGAGCTCATTGACTCGTCACTCAGAAGCTTTCGTTAAGAAATTTTACACATTTCTCTTGCATGTGATTTCCCTTGTTTGTGACCTGGATTTGGGGAGTGGCATTAGAGAGGACAGCATTTTGTAATCTCCAGAGTCATAGATCTCATTGTTGTGCCTTCAGTGTAGTGCACAAACCACTATGACTACGCATTCTTCTTTGAACATTTAACAATAAAATCAACATTTCTGCATGGCTTAGGTCTTCTTATTCAAGTGTTATTTCAAATGCTCCCTCTCAGAAAGAACATCCCATCTAAAGTAGCTGGTCAGGGCTTCCCTGGTGGTCCAGTGGGTAAGGACACCGCCTTGCAGTACAAGGAGCACCAGTTCGATCCCTGGCCTGGGAAGATCCCACGTGCCACAGAGCGGCTAGACCGATGTGTCCAATTACCGAGCCAGAGCTCTGGAGCTCATGCAACCAGAGCTGGTGCTCTGCAGCGAGAGAAGCCGCTGCGATGGGAGGCCCACACAGGCCATAGAACAAAGATGGATGAAAATAGATAAATGAAAGAACAATAGAAGTGGCCTGCCCACCATCCTCCCTCCCCAACCCATCCCCCCTGCCAAAATAAATATGTTAACCCTTGACATAGCCACAAGTTAAATAAAACATTTTTTTAAAAAATAAACAAAGTAGCTGGTCATACATACTCAGCCACATCAGCCTGTTTTGTTATATGTAGCTAGTGACACTTATTGCTAGTTGATTGATTCATTTTCTATCTTAATGCACGTGAATGGAAGCTCAGTGAGAACAGTAACTTTGCCTTTTTGATTGCGCATCTCTAACATCTAGAATGGTGTCTGGCCCAGATTAGGGCGGCAATGAGTTTTGCTCAATAGGAGTATTTTATAGTTACTAAGAAAGAGATAAGAGTGATCCCCAAATGGAGGGGCGAGTAGTAGAAGAGGATAGAGAAGTACCAAATGGGAGGTGAACAGTTGAATTGAGTTCTCAACATAGAATTAGGTTCAAAGTCAATGGGATGGGGAGAGAATGCTTTGCTGGGGGAAGACTGTATGTTAATGACACAATTCATAGAGTTGTATGCATCTGACTGAGAAAGAAAAGGTAACACACACTCAAAAAAACATGAATGTATTAGGAGCTCATTGACTCGTCACTCAGAAGCTTTCGTTAAGAAATTTTACACATTTCTCTTGCATGTGATTTCCCTTGTTTGTGACCTGGATTTGGGGAGTGGCATTAGAGAGGACAGCATTTTGTAATCTCCAGAGTCATAGATCTCATTGTTGTGCCTTCAGTGTAGTGCACAAACCACTATGACTACGCATTCTTCTTTGAACATTTAACAATAAAATCAACATTTCTGCATGGCTTAGGTCTTCTTATTCAAGTGTTATTTCAAATGCTCCCTCTCAGAAAGAACATCCCATCTAAAGTAGCTGGTCAGGGCTTCCCTGGTGGTCCAGTGGGTAAGGACACCGCCTTGCAGTACAAGGAGCACCAGTTCGATCCCTGGCCTGGGAAGATCCCACGTGCCACAGAGCGGCTAGACCGATGTGTCCAATTACCGAGCCAGAGCTCTGGAGCTCATGCAACCAGAGCTGGTGCTCTGCAGCGAGAGAAGCCGCTGCGATGGGAGGCCCACACAGGCCATAGAACAAAGATGGATGAAAATAGATAAATGAAAGAACAATAGAAGTGGCCTGCCCACCATCCTCCCTCCCCAACCCATCCCCCCTGCCAAAATAAATATGTTAACCCTTGACATAGCCACAAGTTAAATAAAACATTTTTTTAAAAAATAAACAAAGTAGCTGGTCATACATACTCAGCCACATCAGCCTGTTTTGTTATATGTAGCTAGTGACACTTATTGCTAGTTGATTGATTCATTTTCTATCTTAATGCACGTGAATGGAAGCTCAGTGAGAACAGTAACTTTGCCTTTTTGATTGCGCATCTCTAACATCTAGAATGGTGTCTGGCCCAGATTAAGGAGTCAATGAGTTTTGCTAAATAGGAGTATTATGTCTATTTCTGCATCAAATTCTTGCTGTTTTCACCCACACATTTTTGTTCTATACCTGTGATCATTACAGTCCTTATACAGGCTGAGATGAGCTCTTCCAGGACAGGTTTTGTCTCTTCCTTCAGTCGATTCTCCAAGATCAGCAGTCCCAGGAATATCAGGTCTGATTCTACCTGGTCCCTAGAAATATATGGATGATGGTACAGAAATCACCTGTTGTAGTCTTTTTTACAGGAAGCAAAACAAAACAAGGAAAGATACTTTCCTCTCAGAGTGGTCCCTACTCACTCATTCATGCACCATTCCTGAGACCCTGAATATCTGCAGGAACCTTCCAGAAAAAAAGATAGGAGGGAGCACAGAGATACAGAGACACTTGCTCTGAATTTGAGCAAGTGAGCGAAATTGAAAAGAGAAGGAGACCGTGCTTATTCAGCACAAGATCTGCTTTAATCTTGATATAGAGTGAATGAAATGACCACAAAATTGTTTGCCATCTGATTTTCATCACCTCACCTGTTAGCAACCACCAGAGAAAAGTTCTGGCTCTGGTACAAAACATCATGAAAATTAAGTGCAGCTCAGAAAAATAAAATATTAGTTTCTCTAGAAATCAAAGCTATCATCAATACTGTTTTGGTCCCAAGAGGCATGTGGCCATAATCTCAAAAAGAAGCCCTTCTTTTGAAGCCAAGCTTCTATCTCTCCCCATTTCTCTCTCTCACATGCTTTCTCAGTTCTGCTTGCTCTGGTACAAAGACATCATGCATTTCCAAGATATGCCACAGGACCAAGTGCAGGGAAGAACATCTGGGAAAGATTAGCTCCCCCCCATCCCCTGCCAAAATAAATATGTTAACCCTTGACATAGCCACAAGTTAAATAAAACATTTTTTTAAAAAATAAACAAAGTAGCTGGTCATACATACTCAGCCACATCAGCCTGTTTTGTTATATGTAGCTAGTGACACTTATTGCTAGTTGATTGATTCATTTTCTATCTTAATGCACGTGAATGGAAGCTCAGTGAGAACAGTAACTTTGCCTTTTTGATTGCGCATCTCTAACATCTAGAATGGTGTCTGGCCCAGATTAAGGAGTCAATGAGTTTTGCTAAATAGGAGTATTATGTCTATTTCTGCATCAAATTCTTGCTGTTTTCACCCACACATTTTTGTTCTATACCTGTGATCATTACAGTCCTTATACAGGCTGAGATGAGCTCTTCCAGGACAGGTTTTGTCTCTTCCTTCAGTCGATTCTCCAAGATCAGCAGTCCCAGGAATATCAGGTCTGATTCTACCTGGTCCCTAGAAATATATGGATGATGGTACAGAAATCACCTGTTGTAGTCTTTTTTACAGGAAGCAAAACAAAACAAGGAAAGATACTTTCCTCTCAGAGTGGTCCCTACTCACTCATTCATGCACCATTCCTGAGACCCTGAATATCTGCAGGAACCTTCCAGAAAAAAAGATAGGAGGGAGCACAGAGATACAGAGACACTTGCTCTGAATTTGAGCAAGTGAGCGAAATTGAAAAGAGAAGGAGACCGTGCTTATTCAGCACAAGATCTGCTTTAATCTTGATATAGAGTGAATGAAATGACCACAAAATTGTTTGCCATCTGATTTTCATCACCTCACCTGTTAGCAACCACCAGAGAAAAGTTCTGGCTCTGGTACAAAACATCATGAAAATTAAGTGCAGCTCAGAAAAATAAAATATTAGTTTCTCTAGAAATCAAAGCTATCATCAATACTGTTTTGGTCCCAAGAGGCATGTGGCCATAATCTCAAAAAGAAGCCCTTCTTTTGAAGCCAAGCTTCTATCTCTCCCCATTTCTCTCTCTCACACATGCTTTCTCAGTGGGTAGCATTGCTTGTTAACATAAAGTGCAAATGTGTCTGCAAACAAGTGAGTTCTCTGAGACTCCTGATCATCACAAGAACATTTCCAAGATATGCCACAGGACCAAGTGCAGGGAAGAACATCTGGAGTTACGGTTTCAAAGATTCTTCCATGATTCATTTATCTGAGGCCCAGATACCTCTAGTAGACACAAGAGCAAGGCAATTGCATCTCCCAATTGTGGCTAAAGTATAGATGAACAAACAAAAGCCAACCTGCCTTGCTTGTCATGTGTGTCTCAATGCTGGGCTTTACTTCACCCAGCAGCCTAAGCCAGAGTCAGGGACACTCGCCAGGACACTGCTAACACCTCCACTGGAGTGGCAGTAAATCCCTCCATAATCTGATACCAAAAAATCTTTCCAGCTTCATCTATCACTAAATTCTTTATCCATGCCAACTTCCAGCCAAGTTGGACCACTTACCATGGGTATGTTCTGTACACAACAGTCTCTAAACATTTGCTCTAGACTGCCAGAAGGCATTTCTTCTTGCTTCATAGAAAAGGTTGTAAGTTCTCTGTGATTTGCCATGGAAACCCTTCCTCTATTTCGAGATCGAGCTCACATGCACGTCCCCATGAAGACTTCCGCAAATAGAAATACTTGCTGCCTCAACCTATTATTTCTACCTCAGTTCAGCTTTTATTTTGTCATGCTTTGCTATTTGATCTCTCTGTCTGTGCTCCTCAAGAGAAAACTTGCTTGGTTCAATGACAAGTTCAACAACACCCATGTGGTGCACAGAACAGAGGATGTGCTCGACAAATATTTCTGTCAGTCGAAATGCTCTACTGCCTGGTGTAACTGTTTTTTCCCAGGTGACTCTGGAAAATTCATTTCCTTTCAGAAACTCTACTGCCAGAGGGTTCTCATGGGAACTGAAGTCAGTCAATCTGGTCAGATCAATAACCATTTAGTGAACACCTAAATAAATGCAACGGACCCGTGGTAGAGTCATCAATACTGTTTTGGTCCCAAGAGGCATGTGGCCATAATCTCAAAAAGAAGCCCTTCTTTTGAAGCCAAGCTTCTATCTCTCCCCATTTCTCTCTCACACAGGCTTTCTCAGTGGTTAGCATTGCTTGTTAACATAAAGTGCAAATGTGTCTGCAAACAAGTGAGTTCTCTGAGACTCCTGATCATCACAAGAACATTTCCAAGATATGCCACAGGACCAAGTGCAGGGAAGAACATCTGGAGTTACGGTTTCAAAGATTCTTCCATGATTCATTTATCTGAGGCCCAGATACCTCTAGTAGACACAAGAGCAAGGCAATTGCATCTCCCAATTGTGGCTAAAGTATAGATGAACAAACAAAAGCCAACCTGCCTTGCTTGTCATGTGTGTCTCAATGCTGGGCTTTACTTCACCCAGCAGCCTAAGCCAGAGTCAGGGACACTCGCCAGGACACTGCTAACACCTCCACTGGAGTGGCAGTAAATCCCTCCATAATCTGATACCAAAAAATCTTTCCAGCTTCATCTATCACTAAATTCTTTATCCATGCCAACTTCCAGCCAAGTTGGACCACTTACCATGGGTATGTTCTGTACACAACAGTCTCTAAACATTTGCTCTAGACTGCCAGAAGGCATTTCTTCTTGCTTCATAGAAAAGGTTGTAAGTTCTCTGTGATTTGCCATGGAAACCCTTCCTCTATTTCGAGATCGAGCTCACATGCACGTCCCCATGAAGACTTCCGCAAATAGAAATACTTGCTGCCTCAACCTATTATTTCTACCTCAGTTCAGCTTTTATTTTGTCATGCTTTGCTATTTGATCTCTCTGTCTGTGCTCCTCAAGAGAAAACTTGCTTGGTTCAATGACAAGTTCAACAACACCCATGTGGTGCACAGAACAGAGGATGTGCTCGACAAATATTTCTGTCAGTCGAAATGCTCTACTGCCTGGTGTAACTGTTTTTTCCCAGGTGACTCTGGAAAATTCATTTCCTTTTTCAGAAACTCTACTGCCAGAGGGTTCTCATGGGAACTGAAGTCAGTCAATCTGGTCAGATCAATAACCATTTAGTGAACACCTAAATAAATGCAAGGACTTTTCTGGTAGCTCAGTGGTAGAGTCTATCTGCCAATGCAGCAGACTTGGGTTTGATTCTTGGATCAGGAAAGTCCCTTGGAGGAGGAAAAGGCAACCCACTCCTATACTTTTGCCTGGAAAATTCTATAGATGGAGGAGCCTGGTGGGTTCCTGTCCATGAGATCTCAAAACAGCTGGACATCACTTAGTGACTAAACAACAACAACAACAACAAAATATATGCAAGGAACAGGACCCAGGAAAGAGGAAGAAAATGTACAGGAACCATAGTAACTCCTAACTCTAGGGATTTGACTCTCAACATGGGAGGACAAGATTAAACCTGACCACTATGATTACATGGAAAGTTGAAGAAAGTACCATGATCCTGTATAAATAAGCATCCTGTGGAGTCACAGAGGATGGTGTAATACTTTCTGGGTGGAGTGACTGAAGAAGCCTTCCAAGAGGAGGTACTGTTGGAGCTGTTCCTCAAAGGATAACTTAATTGATGCCTACCTGAGGTCTTCCAAACTTTTTAGTAGTCTTTGTACACAGGTATCAGGTTTCAGATAATGTTCAGAGATCACTGACATGGTTCAACTACAAGGCACCAAGCACCAAGAAAATGGCTGTAGGGCCAAGCATCTGACAAATTCTGTAACCCACTTTGGTACTGGTTTTTGTGGTTCCTCTGGCATGTGGGTTCAATGCACAGCAATCAGGAGACCAGCTTTGAAATCCAAGCTCTGAGGCTATCCTGCTGTGTAACCATGGGTAAATCACTTTCTTTGGCAATTTATCTCTACTTTTGCAAAAGCAGGTGGTGAAAATAACCGATGCTGAAGTCGCATCCCAACCTATTATTTCTACCTCAGTTCAGCTTTTATTTTGTCATGCTTTGCTATTTGATCTCTCTGTCTGTGCTCCTCAAGAGAAAACTTGCTTGGTTCAATGACAAGTTCAACAACACCCATGTGGTGCACAGAACAGAGGATGTGCTCGACAAATATTTCTGTCAGTCGAAATGCTCTACTGCCTGGTGTAACTGTTTTTCCCAGGTGACTCTGGAAAATTCTTTTCCCTTTTTTCAGAAACTCTACTGCCAGAGGGTTCTCATGGGAACTGAAGTCAGTCAATCTGGTCAGATCAATAACCATTTAGTGAACACCTAAATAAATGCAAGGACTTTTCTGGTAGCTCAGTGGTAGAGTCTATCTGCCAATGCAGCAGACTTGGGTTTGATTCTTGGATCAGGAAAGTCCCTTGGAGGAGGAAAAGGCAACCCACTCCTATAGTTTTGCCTGGAAAATTCTATAGATGGAGGAGACTGGTGGGTTCCTGTCCATGAGATCTCAAAACAGCTGGACATCACTTAGTGACTAAACAACAACAACAACAACAAAATATATGCAAGGAACAGGACCCAGGAAAGAGGAAGAAAATGTACAGGAACCATAGTAACTCCTAACTCTAGGGATTTGACTCTCAACATGGGAGGACAAGATTAAACCTGACCACTATGATTACATGGAAAGTTGAAGAAAGTACCATGATCCTGTATAAATAAGCATCCTGTGGAGTCACAGAGGATGGTGTAATACTTTCTGGGTGGAGTGACTGAAGAAGCCTTCCAAGAGGAGGTACTGTTGGAGCTGTTCCTCAAAGGATAACTTAATTGATGCCTACCTGAGGTCTTCCAAACTTTTTAGTAGTCTTTGTACACAGGTATCAGGTTTCAGATAATGTTCAGAGATCACTGACATGGTTCAACTACAAGGCACCAAGCACCAAGAAAATGGCTGTAGGGCCAAGCATCTGACAAATTCTGTAACCCACTTTGGTACTGGTTTTTGTGGTTCCTCTGGCATGTGGGTTCAATGCACAGCAATCAGGAGACCAGCTTTGAAATCCAAGCTCTGAGGCTATCCTGCTGTGTAACCATGGGTAAATCACTTTCTTTGGCAATTTATCTCTACTTTTGCAAAAGCAGGTGGTGAAAATAACCGATCTGCAAAGTCTCCTCTAGCTCGAACATGACACGATTGTTCTTTTCATTCAATCTGAGGCAGAAAATAAAGAGACGACATAGTCCCTTGAAGAAGCTCACACTCTGTTACTTGGAATAGGATGCTATCTTTTCCTGTTTCCTGCACAGACATTATACCTCCTTTTGAAGCACCTAAAAATAATGAAGAATGGGAAGTGTAACACAAAGGAGCATTGTCACTCCTGTGATTATACTTCATGTTCTTAAAATCCATGGGATTTTTAAAAGATGAAATATGCACACAGTGAGCCAGGAACCATTAAAAAAAATTATGATATTAGTGCTGCAAGCACTCAGAGTAAACACACACACCAAAAAGAATGTTCTGCTCTAATCAAGGATTAGAAAGTTCAGATAAATTGACTTAGCTAGAAGTAGATATGGTGGTGATGTGGCTTTAACACAGGATGAGCAATTGATAACTTACAATCAGATTCTACCAGTTAACTGGGGTATAGACCTTACCAGATTTTAGAAAGTTGAGATTTCAATGCTGTGGGCCATGTGTTCTCCTATGAGCTGCTGCCTTCGCCACCACCACCACCCTCCCCGGTCCATGTGTCTCTACCATGACTGCTTTGTTACACGCACAAGCCCAAAGTCATGAGCTTGAAACTTGATACGCAAATATTTCATTATAGCTATCAGAAGCAGCAGTGTATCAGCCAGAATCTTGATATGTATGTGTCAACAGACTCTCAGGAAACAAAGTTTCATTCTTAATTCTTCCATATCTCAGACCCAAGTTTCTTCTTCTTTAAAAATATGAGATTCAATCTCAAAATTCACTTTTAGCTCTCTGACTTGAGTGACCTGGGTTCATTAAATTACAACAAATATCCAGAACTGTAATAGCCAAAATTTTAAGCATCACAGTAAACTGGACCACTTTCCTTTGGCCAGTAAATCCAAGGAGCCAACAACAGTCAAAGACTTTGGATGAACCACTTCCTGCTCTGGGCCTCACCCACCATTCACAAAGAGATGGGGTTGAAGCCCATCAGTGATTCTTAGCAGGGGCAATACTGCCTCTACAGGACATTTTGGGAACATGTTAGACATGTGAAATGTTGCCCTTTATTCCACATGCTTTTGGGTATTTTACGGGAGATTCATGGCCACTAAGAAAATTCATGGACATATGATAATAAGCAAATATGAAATTATTTATACTTCCCCTAGTTCCGTCTTGCAGATCTTTTACATAATTTTAATATTGTATTGAATTTTCTAGGAATGAAGCTGCTTTTTCTATAAGACATTTACTATCCTTTTCCTGTTTCCTGCACAGACATTATACCTCCTTTTGAAGCACCTAAAAATAATGAAGAATGGGAAGTGTAACACAAAGGAGCATTGTCACTCCTGTGATTATACTTCATGTTCTTAAAATCCATGGGATTTTTAAAAGATGAAATATGCACACAGTGAGCCAGGAACCATTAAAAAAAATTATGATATTAGTGCTGCAAGCACTCAGAGTAAACACACACACCAAAAAGAATGTTCTGCTCTAATCAAGGATTAGAAAGTTCAGATAAATTGACTTAGCTAGAAGTAGATATGGTGGTGATGTGGCTTTAACACAGGATGAGCAATTGATAACTTACAATCAGATTCTACCAGTTAACTGGGGTATAGACCTTACCAGATTTTAGAAAGTTGAGATTTCAATGCTGTGGGCCATGTGTTCTCCTATGAGCTGCTGCCTTCGCCACCACCACCACCCTCCCCGGTCCATGTGTCTCTACCATGACTGCTTTGTTACACGCACAAGCCCAAAGTCATGAGCTTGAAACTTGATACGCAAATATTTCATTATAGCTATCAGAAGCAGCAGTGTATCAGCCAGAATCTTGATATGTATGTGTCAACAGACTCTCAGGAAACAAAGTTTCATTCTTAATTCTTCCATATCTCAGACCCAAGTTTCTTCTTCTTTAAAAATATGAGATTCAATCTCAAAATTCACTTTTAGCTCTCTGACTTGAGTGACCTGGGTTCATTAAATTACAACAAATATCCAGAACTGTAATAGCCAAAATTTTAAGCATCACAGTAAACTGGACCACTTTCCTTTGGCCAGTAAATCCAAGGAGCCAACAACAGTCAAAGACTTTGGATGAACCACTTCCTGCTCTGGGCCTCACCCACCATTCACAAAGAGATGGGGTTGAAGCCCATCAGTGATTCTTAGCAGGGGCAATACTGCCTCTACAGGACATTTTGGGAACATGTTAGACATGTGAAATGTTGCCCTTTATTCCACATGCTTTTTGAGTATTTTACGGGAGATTCATGGCCACTAAGAAAATTCATGGACATATGATAATAAGCAAATATGAAATTATTTATACTTCCCCTAGTTCCGTCTTGCAGATCTTTTACATAATTTTAATATTGTATTGAATTTTCTAGGAATGCAGCTACTATAATACATTGAGAGGAAAGTGTTCTATTGTGTTGTTTTACTAAGCTTTTAGCCATTTCATGGGGTCACCTAGGTGACAGTAAGACTGCCAGTAATATTTGAGATTCCAATGAATAAAACACTTGTATCAGTCTGCATTCCTGGCTGTTACATACTCAGTGATTCTACATACAGTTTAAGTAAGGTATTGTTTCATTTGGTTTTAATGGAGTCAATTGAGTATTTATTGAACTATTTATTATTTTTTGTAATGCAGTATAATTTTTCTTCTGTTCTTACTTTATAGGAGGACATTATATTTCTTTGTACAGAGAATATGTACAGAACATGTTACATATGAATTTTATTTTCTTAAAAGAAGTGAAATACAATGTAGAAAGACCGTGTTGAATATGGCAAGATTGAAAGCAAATATATTAAACCCCTTAAGTTAAATGGCAATGATAACACACACAATGAAATGATGGAAAAACAGACATGGAGAATAGGCATATGGACATCGTGGGGAATGAACAGTGGGTGGGAGGTGTAAAAGAAATAGCATGAAAACCTATACTATCATATGTGAAAAAAAATACCTATTGTCATTGTGCTGTGGGAAAAGGGGATCCTGCAGGGACGCTGTGCAATGGCCTGGAGGGGTGGGATGGGGGATACACATATGAGTAATCTGGAATCATACATATCTGTAAACAACAAAACTCTGTAAAAGTAAAAAATAAAATAAAAATTAAAGAAAAAAATCCTACATACCAAAATAAATCTGTGTTACCAATAGTGGCTGACATACAGTATTGGACACAACATTGAAAATGAAATAAATGCCATTGCCTGAAGACAGTGGAAAATAAAACAACAAATAACTTTGAACTACTAATTGCTCTAGTCCATTTTAGCTTTTGAGTATTTTACGGGAGATTCATGGCCACTAAGAAAATTCATGGACATATGATAATAAGCAAATATGAAATTATTTATACTTCCCCTAGTTCCGTCTTGCAGATCTTTTACATAATTTTAATATTGTGATTTCTGGAATCAGCTACTATAATACATTGAGAGGAAAGTGTTCTATTGTGTTGTTTTACTAAGCTTTTAGCCATTTCATGGGGTCACCTAGGTGACAGTAAGACTGCCAGTAATATTTGAGATTCCAATGAATAAAACACTTGTATCAGTCTGCATTCCTGGCTGTTACATACTCAGTGATTCTACATACAGTTTAAGTAAGGTATTGTTTCATTTGGTTTTAATGGAGTCAATTGAGTATTTATTGAACTATTTATTATTTTTTGTAATGCAGTATAATTTTTCTTCTGTTCTTACTTTATAGGAGGACATTATATTTCTTTGTACAGAGAATATGTACAGAACATGTTACATATGAATTTTATTTTCTTAAAAGAAGTGAAATACAATGTAGAAAGACCGTGTTGAATATGGCAAGATTGAAAGCAAATATATTAAACCCCTTAAGTTAAATGGCAATGATAACACACACAATGAAATGATGGAAAAACAGACATGGAGAATAGGCATATGGACATCGTGGGGAATGAACAGTGGGTGGGAGGTGTAAAAGAAATAGCATGAAAACCTATACTATCATATGTGAAAAAAAATACCTATTGTCATTGTGCTGTGGGAAAAGGGGATCCTGCAGGGACGCTGTGCAATGGCCTGGAGGGGTGGGATGGGGGATACACATATGAGTAATCTGGAATCATACATATCTGTAAACAACAAAACTCTGTAAAAGTAAAAAATAAAATAAAAATTAAAGAAAAAAATCCTACATACCAAAATAAATCTGTGTTACCAATAGTGGCTGACATACAGTATTGGACACAACATTGAAAATGAAATAAATGCCATTGCCTGAAGACAGTGGAAAATAAAACAACAAATAACTTTGAACTACTAATTGCTCTAGTCCATTTTAGCTTTTGAGCATCCTTATTTTAATCTCAATATAACAAAACTCTTTAGAATGCCTTTCCAAAGTTTTTCATGTTTTTCTATAAATATTGCCTAGATTATATGTTGAGTCTAAGCTGTATTTATTAGAGTCATTAAGTTATGTATTTTTAATCAAAAATTTTTTCAAGCAGTGTTATGTTTGCTAAACTTTCAACAAGTACACCAACTACAATAAAAAATAAAAATAATGAAATCCCCAAGTAACTAATCAGTAAAAAAACAAAAATAATTTAAAACCAAACTTATATTCAGTTCAAAATGGGAGCATGACCACAATTTCAAAGTCTCTGAAACACAGGTTATACTCATATATCTATTCTCACAAAGCTATATGATCCTGTATTTTACCATTTATACAGCTATTTCTTGTCAATTCTCTCAGTCAGTGTTCACACCAGCTTTGTGATTTAGGCAGGGCAGGAAAGACTGTATCTCCATTTATTAGGTTCAGGGACATTTTATGCATACAAATTCAGTAACCTATGTTGCTGAGTCCATTCCCCATCCCTCAACCAGGTCCCAGTGGAAGGAATTACAATCCTACATCAGTTCCCATTTTGATCAGTGTTGCATTCTGGTATATCTTCCCACAAAATCATTCTGCTTTACCAAAATTCTCCCCTCTACCTTACTTACCTCATCAAGGCAGTGATGTTGTGGTCCATTTCCAGCTTTTTGTAGGCCAGTCCTATGACCCGGAAGCCCTGTGTCGTGTAAATCTGAAGTTCACTAACAAAACTAGTTGGTACTGTTCAGAAAACAACACAAGATTAGTATGCAATATGAGCTCAGCTGGAACTGGTGGAGAAACTCTTTACAAACAGATCCAACTCTTGCTCAAGAAAATGCACCTCTAAAAAGGTACACAAACAAGGCAGTGGGAACCTTAAATATCACTACATTGTCACAGTTCACCTCTTGGAAGCCAATTAAACAGAAATGAAAAGGAAGTACGCAAAAAAAGAAAAGGAATGGGGAAAATGATTCGTTTTCCTCCAGTTTAACCAACAAATATGTATTGAGAGTCTACTATGGATCAGGCATTAGTTATGCAGCGATGGAACTGTAATCCTTGCTCTGAGGGTCTTTGTCTTTAGGATAAGAGCCAGTAGACTAACAGGACAATCAAATGAGAAGCTTGCTATGATCCAGGCAATTGCAGCATGCTTTGGAAACATTAGTGCATCTACCTGAATAGGAGGTGGTGGTCAGGTAGAGAAGGAAAAGGGCACTTTGGCTGAGGAAGCATCATGTGCTCAGGCATGAGGTGATGAGGTAGTAAACCTTGATAGTTCAACTCAGGGGGAGGACATGATGTGAAGATAGAAGTGTTAAAGAAAATCTAGAAAGTGTGATAGAAGTCAGATGATGAAGGCCTCTGATATGATTTTAAAGGAGTCTGAGATTATCCTGTAGCCTATGAGAAGCAACCAAAGAATGCAAGTAGGAAATAACAGCATAATTATACTATTATACTAGGTGATGGAAAAACTAATCAACTCATAGTGTGAAGGATGACTCAGAGTAGGGAACACTGGGGAGCAGGAAGCCAATTCACCAACAATTGAATTGACCCAGTAGAAGGATGATAATGGCCTGAGCTGATGGAGTGACACAGTCCTGGATGAGCAACTGACAAGACAGAGGCACTGAGAGGGAGAAATCTAGGAAGAATCCCAAACTGGGGTGGAGGAATAGGACTTTCATTCACTAAGATAGAAAACACAGAGAGTGAGAAAGGTAAGCTTAATTTTGATACTGAGTTTGGGATGCCAATGATCGGCTTGGTGATGGACAGTAGACAACGGGATTCACCAGTCTTTGCACTGAGGGGACATATGTGGGTTGGGGAATTACAGATTTTCGCATGGTAATGTGTCTGTTCACTTACCTGTCTCAGGTTGGCAAAAGCTGGCCACCCTCTCTGGTGCGCCTTTCATGAATGCCAACCGATCACCCCCCATCTCTTGGACAATGACCGTCATCCTCTGTAGCACTGATGAGAATGGGAACTGATGCAGGATTACAATCCCCTCCACTGGGACCTGGTTGAGGGATGGGTGATGGAGATGACACATCACATAACTTCTAACTATGGGGAATTAATTGCTCATCTCCCAGTCCTTAGTTTAGCCAACAAGGGAAAAAAGGTCTCACCAATTTTCACTTGTAGAAGTCAAAGAGGACACACCTCTAAGCTGTCAAAGCTGTGGGTCTAACAGGACTTTCGAGTTGGGTGTTGTGGAAAAGAGAGCAGGCAAGGCTTACCTGGTTGGCTGTTTTGCAGGGCTTAACAACCATGGCACATCCTGACACTCCCTTGATGTGGAAATCATCCTCGGAAACCACCATTTCCTATTTTAAATGGGATATTTCGTTGTAGAGATTTCTTACCTGTTCATTCACTCATACCGTGTTCAAACCCTAGCCTTGAGAAAATCCTCAGACAATCTCAGTGTATTCTCCTCCCTCAGCTACACAGAGGTGAACCAGACTTAATTTGCCATACACAAAAATAACACGTCAGAAATGCTATGAAATTTGAAAGCCAGACACTTCTAAATTATTCATGTAATTTCTCCTGCTTTCTCTGCTCAAATATGTGGTATAAAGGCTCTTTCTCTGTTTCAGAAAGGCTTAATTTGAAAACACTGAGCATAAATAGCCAGTACCTTACTGTCTTTCTTGTCCTGGTCCACTATTGATGTTGCTCTTTCCTCTCTAATTTGGACTGATGGTCCTCAGGGTACAGGAGGGCAGGGACTGTGATATATGTGATTAATGTTCAGTAAACATTCAGTAATTGCTAGAATAATGACCCTAAATTATAGTCACAGGAACCTTTTACCCAAAGATGCCATAATGCTTTACAATCATCTCATGGAGTAGCAGATAAAAAAAATCACAGAGAGGAAATTATAATTCCTACTTAGAGATACAGAAACAGTAGCCCAGGAAGGATGGAGATCTGACTCTGCAATCCCATGGACTGCAGCCCACCAGGCTCCCCTGTCCATGAAATTTCCCAGTCAAGAACACTTGAGTGGATTGCCATTTCCCTCTCCAGGGAGATCTCCTTGACCCAGGGATTGAACCCGGGTCTCCTGCATTGCAGGAAGCTTCTTTACAGATTGAGCCATCAGGGAGGCCCCATTATTGTTGGAAGGGACCCAAAATATGGTCTCTTTCAGTGGAACTCACTCATGTATCACATAGGTCTGGAGCTGAACCAAGCTACAGAAGGAGGAGGTGGGATGTGGCTAAGTAGATGAGGACACATCTTTTGACACTCCGTTAGTAAAGGGTCTCACCAATTTTCACTTGTAGAAGTCAAAGAGGACACACCTCTAAGCTGTCAAAGCTGTGGGTCTAACAGGACTTTCGAGTTGGGTGTTGTGGAAAAGAGAGCAGGCAAGGCTTACCTGGTTGGCTGTTTTGCAGGGCTTAACAACCATGGCACATCCTGACACTCCCTTGATGTGGAAATCATCCTCGGAAACCACCATTTCCTATTTTAAATGGAATATTTCGTTGTAGAGATTTCTTACCTGTTCATTCACTCATACCGTGTTCAAACCCTAGCCTTGAGAAAATCCTCAGACAATCTCAGTGTATTCTCCTCCCTCAGCTACACAGAGGTGAACCAGACTTAATTTGCCATACACAAAAATAACACGTCAGAAATGCTATGAAATTTGAAAGCCAGACACTTCTAAATTATTCATGTAATTTCTCCTGCTTTCTCTGCTCAAATATGTGGTATAAAGGCTCTTTCTCTGTTTCAGAAAGGCTTAATTTGAAAACACTGAGCATGAATAGCCAGTACCTTACTGTCTTTCTTGTCCTGGTTCACTATTGATGTTGCTCTTTCCTCTCTAATTTGGACTGATGGTCCTCAGGGTACAGGAGGGCAGGGACTGTGATATATGTGATTAATGTTCAGTAAACATTCAGTAATTGCTAGAATAATGACCCTAAATTATAGTCACAGGAACCTTTTACCCAAAGATGCCATAATGCTTTACAATCATCTCATGGAGTAGCAGATAAAAAAAATCACAGAGAGGAAATTATAATTCCTACTTAGAGATACAGAAACAGTAGCCCAGGAAGGATGGAGATCTGACTCTGCAATCCCATGGACTGCAGCCCACCAGGCTCCCCTGTCCATGAAATTTCCCAGTCAAGAACACTTGAGTGGATTGCCATTTCCCTCTCCAGGGAGATCTCCTTGACCCAGGGATTGAACCCGGGTCTCCTGCATTGCAGGAAGCTTCTTTACAGATTGAGCCATCAGGGAGGCCCCATTATTGTTGGAAGGGACCCAAAATATGGTCTCTTTCAGTGGAACTCACTCATGTATCACATAGGTCTGGAGCTGAACCAAGCTACAGAAGGAGGAGGTGGGATGTGGCTAAGTAGATGAGGACACATGTTCCCTAAGCTGTATCTTTAGTCTTCCTCTTCTATCTCAACCAGAGTAACTCCAATGATTTATTTGGGGTAGGGTGCTTTTGAAGAAAGTTTATTTTTAAGAAAAGATTCCAGCTTTTTTGTTTTCTTTAATGAGAACATAGTTGGTCTAGTTCAAGTCCCTCATTTTAAAGTCATGGAAACTCCCAACAGGAGAAATGACCTCATGAGGTCAAGGAGTCAGAGCAGAGCCAAGACATGAACCAGGAAAGCCAGGTTCCTGGTCCTGAACAAAGTCACTTGCTCTGAAATCCATTCAGAGTCTCAACAGAAACTCTCATGGTTTTCATTTTATTGCCTAGTCTTAGAGACAAAATTAATACTCAAGAAATAAAAATAAAACTCCTGGTAACAGTGAATTATCCTAAGCACTGGGGAAGTGATATTTCCTAATTACCATGATCTAGAAAACTTTGAAATCAGATATGGTTCATATTATAGTTGGAAAGAGTTAGAACACAATTATATAATAATTATACTGGGACTATTGAGCTGTTAAATAGATTGCAGGCACAGTACCAGGGATTTTTAAAATGCATCATTCCATTTAATCCTCACAATAATCCTAATAGAGAAATACATTGTACAGAGCAGAAAACTGAACTTAGATGAGGTTGTCCCTCATTGCTATATATGTACTCCATATTGAAGACCTCAAATGCTGTACGTGTTGAATAGCTGTGTTAAAACCTGGGTTGACTTGGCATTGAAGAAGCTTCTTGGAATCTCTGAAGAGCAGAGGCTTACCCAGGTGGTGCCCTCAAACATTTTGACATCCAGCGGGTCTCCCTGGATGGTCCCGTCGAGGAGGATGAGAGAATGGCAGCTGGCCATGGCTGCACACAAAGGGCCCCAGGGCAGAGTCGTGTCCGTGGCAAAGCTGTGGACTTCCTGGAAACTAAAGAAGAAAAGGGAAAGGACTATAGTCCTATTCCCTCAGAGCTTCTGGCGGTGACTTAAACAAAATAAGTTAATATGTTTTATTGCATTACATACCCACTCCCCTGTTCCCCCAAATGAACAATATTTCATCTAGCCATCATCTTTATATGAGTTCAGTGAGTATGAAAACGGTCCTGAGATTCTTTCAAGCTCTTCCTTCTCTCTTTTCCCTGCCCTCTCCCCACCCCCAGCACTGATTTAAATCCAGAGGTATAGAAAGAGCTAGAAGCATCACCCATAGCTCTAAGTGCATCCACTACCATGTGAACTTATGGACACACTATTTCCTATGCTGTGAGATAGAACAGGCTAGCTCAAGCTATAGCTTCTTGTGTATATATCTCCCTCAATCTATCCTTCAGGGAAGGGTTGTCTCTTCCATATCTGTCTCCAACGTATCTGATGCTTTGTCCACAGTAGACAGTCAACAAATATAAGAGTGAATAAACGAATATGTTGGTTACTGGAAATCTGAAAGACCATCATGTTAAATAAATGAAAATTTTATAAAGCATTTTGAAAAGGACACCGCATTTTCTTCTTCCACCCCAGCTTCTAGGATCTACATTGCAGCCATCATCATTTCCTTTAGGAAGAAGTCTCATTTAAAAATGTACCGAGACACAACTCAAATGTAACATGCACAGTTCTTTTACTCCTTCAGAGCTGAAGTGATCAATTTGGCCTTGGGCACATGAGAGGATGCCCTCTGCCCCTTATCGGTCAGGCCCTTTGCATATGTGCTGCTACTGGGACTATTGAGCTGTTAAATAGATTGCAGGCACAGTACCAGGGATTTTTAAAATGCATCATTCCATTTAATCCTCACAATAATCCTAATAGAGAAATACATTGTACAGAGCAGAAAACTGAACTTAGATGAGGTTGTCCCTCATTGCTATATATGTACTCCATATTGAAGACCTCAAATGCTGTACGTGTTGAATAGCTGTGTTAAAACCTGGGTTGACTTGGCATTGAAGAAGCTTCTTGGAATCTCTGAAGAGCAGAGGCTTACCCAGGTGGTGCCCTCAAACATTTTGACATCCAGCGGGTCTCCCTGGATGGTCCCGTCGAGGAGGATGAGAGAATGGCAGCTGGCCATGGCTGCACACAAAGGGCCCCAGGGCAGAGTCGTGTCCGTGGCAAAGCTGTGGACTTCCTGGAAACTAAAGAAGAAAAGGGAAAGGACTATAGTCCTATTCCCTCAGAGCTTCTGGCGGTGACTTAAACAAAATAAGTTAATATGTTTTATTGCATTACATACCCACTCCCCTGTTCCCCCAAATGAACAATATTTCATCTAGCCATCATCTTTATATGAGTTCAGTGAGTATGAAAACGGTCCTGAGATTCTTTCAAGCTCTTCCTTCTCTCTTTTCCCTGCCCTCTCCCCACCCCCAGCACTGATTTAAATCCAGAGGTATAGAAAGAGCTAGAAGCATCACCCATAGCTCTAAGTGCATCCACTACCATGTGAACTTATGGACACACTATTTCCTATGCTGTGAGATAGAACAGGCTAGCTCAAGCTATAGCTTCTTGTGTATATATCTCCCTCAATCTATCCTTCAGGGAAGGGTTGTCTCTTCCATATCTGTCTCCAACGTATCTGATGCTTTGTCCACAGTAGACAGTCAACAAATATAAGAGTGAATAAACGAATATGTTGGTTACTGGAAATCTGAAAGACCATCATGTTAAATAAATGAAAATTTTATAAAGCATTTTGAAAAGGACACCGCATTTTCTTCTTCCACCCCAGCTTCTAGGATCTACATTGCAGCCATCATCATTTCCTTTAGGAAGAAGTCTCATTTAAAAATGTACCGAGACACAACTCAAATGTAACATGCACAGTTCTTTTACTCCTTCAGAGCTGAAGTGATCAATTTGGCCTTGGGCCCATGAGAGGATGCCCTCTGCCCCTTATCGGTCAGGCCCTTTGCATATGTGCTGCACAGTAAGTGGTTCACAAAGCAGTCCATCCTATTTGGAAGAGGCTGAGTGGCAGAAGGTGCTTCCTAGATTGAGGCCAAAGCTGTTTCTTGGAACCAGTCAAACTTTGCTTGCTCATTCTCCTCCACATGTCAGCTTCTTTTTGATTTGTGGGCCAGCTTGGCTGTATGCATTTTTAATACTCCCTTCCTCTGGAGTCACACAGGAACCTCTAAATGTGCCTCCAATGTACAGTTTCCAGACCTCTGAACGTCCTAGTTACTCTTTCTTGGAAGAGTTTGTATTTTTCACTTTTTGTCAAAGTTGGTCTCAAAACTGTGGTCTCCAAGATCAGACTATTATTTCTCATGATATGGAAACTGCAGTTCCTCTGGTTGCTCTAGTCTTTTGTTCCTGAAAGCCATAGCAGCCATACCCCAGCCATTTTTCTTCCTGGCTTCCTCATTTAAGCTTCCTTAAGGGTTCAAAAACCTCTTGACTGATTACTGACCCTGTTGATGGTATCCATTATTATACACTGAAAGTTCAAGTTATCTCAGTGGTTACCATGTGTTCCTGGTATTTCAGTAAACATCTAAAAGGAAGCAATCACCATCAGGGATTAACCCAGATTCTAAAGTTCACACTGTGAATAGAACGAATATAGCTTCTTGTGTATATATCTCCCTCAATCTATCCTTCAGGGAAGGGTTGTCTCTTCCATATCTGTCTCCAACGTATCTGATGCTTTGTCCACAGTAGACAGTCAACAAATATAAGAGTGAATAAACGAATATGTTGGTTACTGGAAATCTGAAAGACCATCATGTTAAATAAATGAAAATTTTATAAAGCATTTTGAAAAGGACACCGCATTTTCTTCTTCCACCCCAGCTTCTAGGATCTACATTGCAGCCATCATCATTTCCTTTAGGAAGAAGTCTCATTTAAAAATGTACCGAGACACAACTCAAATGTAACATGCACAGTTCTTTTACTCCTTCAGAGCTGAAGTGATCAATTTGGCCTTGGGCCCATGAGAGGATGCCCTCTGCCCCTTATCGGTCAGGCCCTTTGCATATGTGCTGCACAGTAAGTGGTTCACAAAGCAGTCCATCCTATTTGGAAGAGGCTGAGTGGCAGAAGGTGCTTCCTAGATTGAGGCCAAAGCTGTTTCTTGGAACCAGTCAAACTTTGCTTGCTCATTCTCCTCCACATGTCAGCTTCTTTTTGATTTGTGGGCCAGCTTGGCTGTATGCATTTTTAATACTCCCTTCCTCTGGAGTCACACAGGAACCTCTAAATGTGCCTCCAATGTACAGTTTCCAGACCTCTGAACGTCCTAGTTACTCTTTCTTGGAAGAGTTTGTATTTTTCACTTTTTGTCAAAGTTGGTCTCAAAACTGTGGTCTCCAAGATCAGACTATTATTTCTCATGATATGGAAACTGCAGTTCCTCTGGTTGCTCTAGTCTTTTGTTCCTGAAAGCCATAGCAGCCATACCCCAGCCATTTTTCTTCCTGGCTTCCTCATTTAAGCTTCCTTAAGGGTTCAAAAACCTCTTGACTGATTACTGACCCTGTTGATGGTATCCATTATTATACACTGAAAGTTCAAGTTATCTCAGTGGTTACCATGTGTTCCTGGTATTTCAGTAAACATCTAAAAGGAAGCAATCACCATCAGGGATTAACCCAGATTCTAAAGTTCACACTGTACAGCAAACAAATCAGGAAAAATGACTTTATTTTTAAGATGGCACAAAAACTGTCTTTCCTATGTAGTTCTGAGCATATTATTCTACATTTCTGAGGACTGACCCAAACTCTGATTTGTACAGCAAATAAGTAGAATTCTCTGTCATCCCTGTCCTTGAATTTTTATTTGAATGTTTATGATTTATCAGGATCAAGTAACTCAAGTAGATTTCCAATGGTTTTGAAGTATCTGGCATATTGGGAAGGCCCTCTTTGGAAAAGATAAGAATTATTAGAAATGAGCTCATATTTTACAATAAGATATTTAATAGCTTTAAGTCAAGATCTGACTTTTTAGAATTGAATCTGTTTTCTCTTATTTTACTACTCAATTTTGTCAATTAAAAAAAATGAATTGCTCTTATGGTCACTTGGAGCCAACCTTGACCTTTTGGAGAAAAGAAGGGACTGGGAAAGATAGTGACAGGCAGAATTAATCTACAATAATCTAAATATTATATCAATAAGCTTTATTAAATTTTACTTTTAGAAAATTTTAAAAGCTTTGTGAATAAGATGATATCCATTCAGGCTTCCTTGGTGGTCCAGTAGATAAAGAGTCTGCCTTGCAGTGCAAGGGGTACTGGTTTGATCCCTGGCCCAGGAAGATGCCACATGCCATGAAGTGGCTGGACTGGTGTATCCAATTATGAGCCAGTACTCTGGAGTGCACACTCCCAGAGCTGGTGCTCTGCAGCAAGAGAGGCCACTGCAGTGGGAGGCCCACACAGGCCAAAGAATAAAGATGGATGAAAATAAACAAATAAATAACCAATAAAAGAGGCCAAAATTTAAAAATAAATAAATAAATAAAAATGCATCTTCAGTAATACTACTCAAAAAAAAGATGCTATCAATTCATTAAGCAGAATGGCATCCAAAAGATGGAATATACTTAGTTCATTTTAGATAAACAAACATTTATTGTACATCTACTGTGTATGCTAGCCATAGTGCTATTATGGCACTAGGCACACAAGTTTAATAAATCAGACAAAGTGCTCTCTAAATCCTCACATATTTGAATAAATGCATATACTTTTATAGAAGCCAAAACAGAAAATTACTAATGAACAGGAAATATGGCTATATATCCCAAATCTATCTTTGAGAGAAAAACTTTTTAAATTAGTTTTGGTCTCTTTGATTGGTCTTTCATTTATTTACTTTCATCCATCTTTGCTTTTTGGCCTGTGTGGGCCTCCCATTAATAAGTAGAATTCTCTGTCATCCCTGTCCTTGAATTTTTATTTGAATGTTTATGATTTATCAGGATCAAGTAACTCAAGTAGATTTCCAATGGTTTTGAAGTATCTGGCATATTGGGAAGGCCCTCTTTGGAAAAGATAAGAATTATTAGAAATGAGCTCATATTTTACAATAAGATATTTAATAGCTTTAAGTCAAGATCTGACTTTTTAGAATTGAATCTGTTTTCTCTTATTTTACTACTCAATTTTGTCAATTAAAAAAAATGAATTGCTCTTATGGTCACTTGGAGCCAACCTTGACCTTTTGGAGAAAAGAAGGGACTGGGAAAGATAGTGACAGGCAGAATTAATCTACAATAATCTAAATATTATATCAATAAGCTTTATTAAATTTTACTTTTAGAAAATTTTAAAAGCTTTGTGAATAAGATGATATCCATTCAGGCTTCCTTGGTGGTCCAGTAGATAAAGAGTCTGCCTTGCAGTGCAAGGGGTACTGGTTTGATCCCTGGCCCAGGAAGATGCCACATGCCATGAAGTGGCTGGACTGGTGTATCCAATTATGAGCCAGTACTCTGGAGTGCACACTCCCAGAGCTGGTGCTCTGCAGCAAGAGAGGCCACTGCAGTGGGAGGCCCACACAGGCCAAAGAATAAAGATGGATGAAAATAAACAAATAAATAACCAATAAAAGAGGCCAAAATTTAAAAATAAATAAATAAATAAAAATGCATCTTCAGTAATACTACTCAAAAAAAAGATGCTATCAATTCATTAAGCAGAATGGCATCCAAAAGATGGAATATACTTAGTTCATTTTAGATAAACAAACATTTATTGTACATCTACTGTGTATGCTAGCCATAGTGCTATTATGGCACTAGGCACACAAGTTTAATAAATCAGACAAAGTGCTCTCTAAATCCTCACATATTTGAATAAATGCATATACTTTTTATAGAAGCCAAAACAGAAAATTACTAATGAACAGGAAATATGGCTATATATCCCAAATCTATCTTTGAGAGAAAAAAACTTTTTTTAAATTAGTTTTGGTCTCTTTGATTGGTCTTTCATTTATTTACTTTCATCCATCTTTGCTTTTTGGCCTGTGTGGGCCTCCCATTGCAGCGGCCTCTCCTATAGCAGAGCACTGGCTCTGGGCGCATGCGCTCCAGAGCGCTGGCTCGTGATTGAACACACCGGTCCAGTTGCTCTGTGGCATGTGGCATCTTCCTGTGCCAGGGTTTGAACAAGTGCCCCTTGGACTGCAAGGCGGACTCTTTACTCACTGGACCACCAGGGAAGACTTGAGAGAAAATTTTAAATAACTTGATAAACTTTACCACTTATAACAGCCTTCTTCTAGACTACAAGGGGTAGAAGCACCAGAATTAATTTTTTTAACCCAGGAAATGGACTTGTATCTTAATAGTATATTAAGATGAAAATGTATCAAACATATATTATTAAAATATTTCATGGGTATATCATGTCGTTTGCATAATGCAGAAGACCTATGATATACCTTTTATGTATAAGATGCTTTATGACTTATGTTGCAAGTTTGAGACAGAAATAGTCTCACTAAAAAAAAACCAAAAACCAAAAAACTGAAATCAACTATTGTTACTGTTTAGTTGCTAAGCCATGGCCAACTCTTGTGACCCCATGGACTATTGCCTGCTCCTCTATCCATGGGATTCTCTGGGCAAGAATACTGGAGTGGGTAGCCATTTCCTTCTCCAGGGCATTTTCCTAACCCAGACAGATCCTTTAATGTCTAAGCCAAGAAATCAACTATACCTCCATTAAAAAAGAAAGAAAGAAAGAAAGAGAAGCACTCAGCACCTGAATTTGTCAAATGTTCATGTTCAGGTCAGGCTGGGTGTTATAGTGGGGAGAAAAAGGAAGCTGGGAAACAGACTCAGACAAGAGACTCCCAGGAGAGGAACAGGAAAATCTTTACTACCTGGATTGAAGATTGTCAAAACCGTATTTGGCAGCCAGAACTAGAGTATCAGGAAAAAATGAAATACATTTGCTGTGATTCCACAGATGTTCCTCATCCTAACATTCAGTGTCTACAAGTTAGGACCATGTTTCTCCAAGCACGTGGAAAGGGTCCAGTCTGTGCTATGAATGTTACCTCCTTGAAGGACAGTGTCTGGGTAATGCCCAAAGGATGCACACTGACTAATATGCTGACAGCCAATCACAGTTTAGCAAGATTTGAATGCAGTGTCAAAACTTGCTCATTTCCTGAGTTCTGTGAGTGCCCTGGTGCTGGAACCGACTAGGGTGGAGAGAATGGGCACTTATTAGCGTGTTGGAAGTGGTCAAGAAGAGCAATTAAATGAAGATACTCTGGCAATCACTGCTCACCAAAGCCAGTTCCAGAATCTCTCCCTTATTAGTATTCAGGAAAACACTCTGGGAAAAAGGAAACAATAATACATTTGGTCCCACGTACTCACCCGTTCCTATCACAGGGCACAACTCCCCAGAGATCCAAGCCATCTCTTGTTAAGGTGCCTGTCTAAACAGAAACAAATGCACATTTTACTTGGAAGATCCAGCAGCCCGATAGGGACACCAATAAATTATGTCTTAACAGGACAATGCAGGTCACAAACCCATGATCAAGATCAGCACTTTGAGGAAGGACACAATAAGGTCAGTATCTGGAGGCCTGCATGGAAGCTTTGATGAACTCATACCAGTTGTTTGACAAGCTGGCACTTAATCTCTTTGAACTTTAGTGTTCTCAGTGATACAGGGAAGAAAGCAGTTACCAGCCTCACATATTTCCGAGGCTTGTCTTAAGAATTTAACAAAAGACTGAATGGATGGAAGAGCCCTTGATAAATCTGCTCTAAGAGTTAAAATGCATGCATCTTCACAAACATAGAGAATAGACTTGTGGTTGCCAAAAGGGAGGTGAGGTGAGGGGGGATGAATTGGCAACTTGGGATTCGCAGATGCAAACTATTATATATAGGATCGATAAATAGCAAGGTTCTACAGGATAGCACAGGGAACGATATTCAGTATTCTTTGATAAACCATAGTGGCAAAAAATATGAAAAAGAATATATATGTATAACTTAGTCACTTTGCTGTAAGGTAGAAATTAATACAACATTGTAAATCAACTATACTTCAATAACTGGTTCTAAAAAAAGAGTCAGTCCAAACATTTATTACAGAAATTAAAAGTCTGTCATTAGAAACAATGGGAGTAGAATTTTTCACTGCTCTAAAGAAATAGTTTACTATTTTGATATCTATCTGGTAAAGAAGTGTTTGTTGGTATTTTTCTCAGTGCAATAGAGAGATGAAGAGCTTGGACTGGGTTAAAACACAAGCTGTGTGACCTTGATCAATTATTTCTTCCTCTAAACATCAGAGCCTTTATCTGTAATGTAGCCATAATCATATAGGGTTGTTTCAAAGCTTAAATGAGATAATACAGAGTGCTTGATGTAATGTCCACATAGAGTAAGAGCTTAGAATAATGAAAATTGTGCATAATTATTACTTACTTTTTATTCAAATTCATATCACAATTATCTTTCCCACCCCTATTTCCCTTCCCTAGCTCAAGGATAATATGATCCTAGAAATAGAATGTCTTTCTGTATGATGCTAGCTTGATCCCAAAATAGCCTTGAAATGATGGCAAGAACCACATTAACTTTCTACTCTTTGTAGCTCTCTCTGATATTCCAGTAATTGTAAAATACAGCTCTGATTCCATTAAGTCTCTGCTATCCAAAGCCTTCACAGTTCTGTTTAATGGATACCAAGCTTCAGCCAGAGAAGAGGGAGTTAAGTTCTGGAGATGGATAATGGTGATGATTGCACAGCAACGTGAATGCACTTAAAGCCACATAAAAATGATCAGCCTGGTAAACTTTACGTGATACATCTTTTGCCACAATAAAAAATTAGCAAATGGAAGAAAGCAATAAAAATGAAAAAAAAAAAAAAAAAAAACTACCTTCAATGGCTCCCCACTGTCTGAAAGTATGTAAACATTTCTTAACTAGACATTTTAGGTCTACAACAAACTCTTCCACTAAGTTTCTGTTCTGATCAAAATTAAACTCTCTTGTTCTCCTCACTTCCATGCCCACATTCATGTAACTGTAATGTCCTTGGATTGCTCATCTTTTAAAATTTTTTTGTATTGGTTATGATATTTGACATGCTTAAGGACGTTTCTCAATTGATTTTTTAATTGTAAAAAGTGTTTTACATTAACATTATAAATAACAATATATAAATTGCAATAAATAACATTATATAAATTTAGTGTATACAGTGTTACGCATGATGCATGCCAGGTTGCTCAGTCATGTCCAACTCTTTGTGACCCCAAGAACTGTAGCCTGCCAGGTTCCTCTGCCCATGGAATTCTCTAGGCAAGAATACTGGAGTGAGTAGCCATTTTCTTCTCCAGGGGATCTCCCCGACTCAGGGATCAAACCCACATCTTTTTTTTTATTGCCTCTAAGTCATCATTCATTTATTTTCATCCATCTTTTTTATTCTTGTGGCATGTGTGGGCTTCCCATTGAAACGGCCTGTCTCATTGCAGAGCACCAGCTCGGCGCAAGCACTCCAAGGCACTGGCCCGTAAATGCACACACCGGTCAAGCTGCTCCATGGCACGTGGGATCTTCCCAGACCAGGGATTGAACTGGTGCCCCTAGAACTGCAAGGCAGACTATTTATCCACTGGATGACCAGGGAAGCCCAAATCCACATCTTTTATAACTCCTGCACTGGCAGGCAGGCTCTTTATCATGAGTGCCACCTGAGAAGCCCATACAACAATATACTTCTACTTCAATGTGCCCACTAGCAATATTTTAACTTAAGAAACCCTTCTGATAGAGAGACATCCTCCTTGGAGCTAACCCATTCTTAGAGATAACCAGGGTCTTGGCGAGGCTTAACCACACCTTTATCTAAATTAGCAAATGGCACATTGAAAGCCACATAAAAATGATACAGCAAAAAAAAACTGGTAAACTTTACGTGATACATCTTTTGCCACAATAAAATTAGCAAATGGAAGAAAGCAATAAAAATGAAAAAAAAAAAAAACTACCTTCAATGGCTCCCCACTGTCTGAAAGTATGTAAACATTTCTTAACTAGACATTTTAGGTCTACAACAAACTCTTCCACTAAGTTTCTGTTCTGATCAAAATTAAACTCTCTTGTTCTCCTCACTTCCATGCCCACATTCATGTAACTGTAATGTCCTTGGATTGCTCATCTTTTAAAATTTTTTTGTATTGGTTATGATATTTGACATGCTTAAGGACGTTTCTCAATTGATTTTTTAATTGTAAAAAGTGTTTTACATTAACATTATAAATAACAATATATAAATTGCAATAAATAACATTATATAAATTTAGTGTATACAGTGTTACGCATGATGCATGCCAGGTTGCTCAGTCATGTCCAACTCTTTGTGACCCCAAGAACTGTAGCCTGCCAGGTTCCTCTGCCCATGGAATTCTCTAGGCAAGAATACTGGAGTGAGTAGCCATTTTCTTCTCCAGGGGATCTCCCCGACTCAGGGATCAAACCCACATCTTTTTTTTTATTGCCTCTAAGTCATCATTCATTTATTTTCATCCATCTTTTTTATTCTTGTGGCATGTGTGGGCTTCCCATTGAAACGGCCTGTCTCATTGCAGAGCACCAGCTCGGCGCAAGCACTCCAAGGCACTGGCCCGTAAATGCACACACCGGTCAAGCTGCTCCATGGCACGTGGGATCTTCCCAGACCAGGGATTGAACTGGTGCCCCTAGAACTGCAAGGCAGACTATTTATCCACTGGATGACCAGGGAAGCCCAAATCCACATCTTTTATAACTCCTGCACTGGCAGGCAGGCTCTTTATCATGAGTGCCACCTGAGAAGCCCATACAACAATATACTTCTACTTCAATGTGCCCACTAGCAATATTTTAACTTAAGAAACCCTTCTGATAGAGAGACATCCTCCTTGGAGCTAACCCATTCTTAGAGATAACCAGGGTCTTGGCCAAGAATGTGCCTTTAATACGCAAACTAACCAGCCAAGAGTCACATCTTCTTTATCTGGCCACATTCACCAGGAAACATCACTCCAGTGACAGCTACTAGACAACTAGAGACCACTCCTGTAGCCCGAAGCTCACCAAATTCAGGCTGGCCAGTTGTCGGCTGTGTACCCTGCCCTGTCTTGTCTTTCCTGAAGGAAATCGTTTTATAAAGGCCATAACCTGAGCACTCCGCACACGCCTGCTTCCCTTTGGCATTCCAGCTGTAGTCCTGCCTGGTGAGACAGGTCTCTTCTGTGTAGGGGAACTGTACCATTGAATGCTTTTTCTTTCAGTGGCATTGACTTCTACCAGCGGTCACACTTAGTCACCTTTATAAATTAAGTTGGAGAAAGAAATGGTAACCCACTCCAGTATTATTCCCTGGAAAATTCCTTGGATGGAGAAGCCTGGTGAGCTGCAGTCCATGGCATCTCAAATATAAATATAAATATAAATATAAATATAAATATAAATATAAATATATATATATAAAACACATTTATATAATAAACATAATAATAAATGATAAATATAACAATGTTTATTATTAAATATATTATAAATAACATATAAATATTGTATAATATAGAATGATATATAAATATATTAAATGTATTATAAATAACACATAAATTATGATATGTTAAATATATTATAAATATTGTGTGTATATATATATATGAAATGGCTCAGTGGAATCTGCTTGTAGTGTAGGAAACCCAGGTTCCATCCTGGGTTGGGAAGATCCCCCTAGAGGAGGACATGAAAACCTACACTGGTATTCTTTTTTTTTTTTTTTTAAAGATTTATTTATTTATTTATTTTGGGCGGGGGTGGGGTTGGGGGGGGAGGGAAGCGGGCGGGCCACTTCTATTGGTCTTTCATTTCTCTATTTTCATCCGTCTTTGTTCTTTGGCTCCTGTGGGCCTCCCATCGCGGTGGCGTCTGTCGCTGCAGCGCACCGTCTCTGGGCGCATGTGCGCCAGAGCTCCGGCTCTGTAATTGGACACATGGGTCCAGCCGCTTCTGATAGAGAGACATCCTCCTTGGAGCTAACCCATTCTTAGAGATAACCAGGGTCTTGGCCAAGAATGTGCCTTTAATACGCAAACTAACCAGCCAAGAGTCACATCTTCTTTATCTGGCCACATTCACCAGGAAACATCACTCCAGTGACAGCTACTAGACAACTAGAGACCACTCCTGTAGCCCGAAGCTCACCAAATTCAGGCTGGCCAGTTGTCGGCTGTGTACCCTGCCCTGTCTTGTCTTTCCTGAAGGAAATCGTTTTATAAAGGCCATAACCTGAGCACTCCGCACACGCCTGCTTCCCTTTGGCATTCCAGCTGTAGTCCTGCCTGGTGAGACAGGTCTCTTCTGTGTAGGGGAACTGTACCATTGAATGCTTTTTCTTTCAGTGGCATTGACTTCTACCAGCGGTCACACTTAGTCACCTTTATAAATTAAGTTGGAGAAAGAAATGGTAACCCACTCCAGTATTATTCCCTGGAAAATTCCTTGGATGGAGAAGCCTGGTGAGCTGCAGTCCATGGCATCTCAAATATAAATATAAATATAAATATAAATATAAATATAAATATAAATATATATATATAAAACACATTTATATAATAAACATAATAATAAATGATAAATATAACAATGTTTATTATTAAATATATTATAAATAACATATAAATATTGTATAATATAGAATGATATATAAATATATTAAATGTATTATAAATAACACATAAATTATGATATGTTAAATATATTATAAATATTGTGTGTATATATATATATGAAATGGCTCAGTGGAATCTGCTTGTAGTGTAGGAAACCCAGGTTCCATCCTGGGTTGGGAAGATCCCCCTAGAGGAGGACATGAAAACCTACACTGGTATTCTTTTTTTTTTTTTTTTAAAGATTTATTTATTTATTTATTTTGGGCGGGGGTCAGGTTGGGGAGGGAGGGGAGTGGGCGGGCCACTTCTATTGGTCTTTCATTTCTCCATTTTCATCCGTCTTTGTTCTTTGGCTCCTGTGGGCCTCCCATCGCGGTGGCGTCTGTCGCTGCAGAGCACCGTCTCTGGGCGCATGTGCGCCAGAGCTCCGGCTCTGTAATTGGACACATGGGTCCAGCCGCTCCGCGACACGTGGGATCTTCCCAGGCCAGGGATCGAACTGGCGCCCCTTGCACTGCAAGGCGGTGTCCTTACCCACTGGACCACCTGGGGAAGCCCTACACTGGTATTCTTGCTTAGAGAATCCCATGGACAGGGGACCCTGATGAGCTGCAGTCCAGCCATGTGGTCACACAGAGTCAGACACGACTGAAGTGACTAAGCAGCAGCAGCAGCATAAATTAAGACAGAGGTACAAAACAGCCCTTCATTTCCATCTTTACCCTCTTATAGCTTCACCTTCATGCCAGCATATGTGTATACAGATGGAAAGAATATATTCAGGAGAAGGCAGAATAAGAGGCCAGTTGGGAGTAATCGGCAGGTGATCAAGGATTATTTTAAGTAAAACTACTGAAGATGGGAAAATATAGTAAAAGATTTCTTGGGGATTTATTTTAACCAAGTCTCATAGTAAGAGACACATCTAACAAACTCTTTCTTTTTTATTCTTCCATTAATTCAATGAATATTTATTGAGCACTGATCATATGCCAGGCAACAGTCCTAGCATTAGGGATACAGTAAGTAATCATAGTAAAAAGTTTAAATTTTATATGAAGGTTTTGACTATTGAGGGACAGGAAGTTATTTTATTCTAGTGTGGTTCATAGAATACTGCAGCTGGAAAAATGCTAAAAGATTCACCTATTCAGACCCTACTCTCTCTTCTCTAAACCCTAGAACCTGAGAGCTCAAGGGATGTATCTGTCCTAGATGACACATCCAATCAGAGATAAAGCGAAATGAGACACCCAGTGCCCACATCCAAGGTTTCTGGCCTCTCAAGAATGTAAAGCACCTGTGTGTGATGACAATGATGATTAAAAACAGCACTGAGGGAGATGATGAAACACACATACCTTGTCAAAGCAGACAAGGTTTAATTGTCCACATACATTGATCCTCTGGGGGCTAATGCAAAAAATGCCTTTCTTCTTCAGCCTCCGCTGGGCGTACATAATGCCCGTGGTCAGAGCAGCAGGAAGAGCCGGAGGAACTGCAATTGTGATGACATCAAGGGCTCTCTTCACCACCTCCCCAGAAGGTTCCTGGGAAGACAAAGTTCCCATTTAGCTATTACAGATATGTCAGTTGTGAATACTTTACTGCATATGACTCCCTCCTTTCTGTTTTCTTCTTTAGGCCAGATTCTTAGAAATGATACGAGATGGCCAAATGTGGTTTAAAGAGTATGAGAGTTTATGGCTTTCAATATATTTTGCCAAAGTGTAATGATAAAGCCTGTAGCAATTCATTCTACTACCAGCGGAGAACAACACACCAGTTGGCCATGACCTCACCAACATTGGGTCTTATTTAAAATTCCTCATTTCACAGCTATAAAATACTACATTTTTGGAATAAACATATTCTCAGATTGAAGATGGAAAATAGTGGAAGGCAAAGTTCAAGAGTATAGGGCATGTTAAAGTCTCAATAAGCACAGTGTTTTATCCCACTAGATCCAATGAATATTATGGAACTTTGTGTTCAAATGCTTATACTGGCAATCTGGGAGTATATACGCAAATTTCAGTGTTTGGCTTTGTTTTCGCAGATTTTCAAACTGCCCCTTAGATTAAGATCAACAGGAGAGTACGCAACACTGTAGATGAGTGTACGTGTGTTGTCGTAAAAGAACAAAAGAAGCTTACCCCACTGAGCACATAGATGCACAAAGTATAGATCATCCCAATGGTGGCTATCCCAATGAGGCACAGGAGGAACCTGATGGCATCCCTGTAGAGCTTAAAATTCATCGGCTTGGGGTACAGAATGGATCTCACGAGTTCCCCCTTTGCAGTATTGAATCCTGAAGCAACAAACACACAGCAAACACACAGCTCACACTCAGGATGACAAATCCTTTTGCTAGTGCTCTTCTAATCTTCAATAGGGCCTTTGTTATCTCCAGAGATACTTAAACAGTGCTTAAGCCCAAACATAATGAAAGGATAATTGGCTAAATACCTAAATGCTCAAATATATCCCAGCTCTTTCAGAGCCTAGTCCTCTCTGGCTTTCCTTCCTTCATTTTAAACTTGGTCAGAGCAGCAGGAAGAGCCGGAGGAACTGCAATTGTGATGACATCAAGGGCTCTCTTCACCACCTCCCCAGAAGGTTCCTGGGAAGACAAAGTTCCCATTTAGCTATTACAGATATGTCAGTTGTGAATACTTTACTGCATATGACTCCCTCCTTTCTGTTTTCTTCTTTAGGCCAGATTCTTAGAAATGATACGAGATGGCCAAATGTGGTTTAAAGAGTATGAGAGTTTATGGCTTTCAATATATTTTGCCAAAGTGTAATGATAAAGCCTGTAGCAATTCATTCTACTACCAGCGGAGAACAACACACCAGTTGGCCATGACCTCACCAACATTGGGTCTTATTTAAAATTCCTCATTTCACAGCTATAAAATACTACATTTTTGGAATAAACATATTCTCAGATTGAAGATGGAAAATAGTGGAAGGCAAAGTTCAAGAGTATAGGGCATGTTAAAGTCTCAATAAGCACAGTGTTTTATCCCACTAGATCCAATGAATATTATGGAACTTTGTGTTCAAATGCTTATACTGGCAATCTGGGAGTATATACGCAAATTTCAGTGTTTGGCTTTGTTTTCGCAGATTTTCAAACTGCCCCTTAGATTAAGATCAACAGGAGAGTACGCAACACTGTAGATGAGTGTACGTGTGTTGTCGTAAAAGAACAAAAGAAGCTTACCCCACTGAGCACATAGATGCACAAAGTATAGATCATCCCAATGGTGGCTATCCCAATGAGGCACAGGAGGAACCTGATGGCATCCCTGTAGAGCTTAAAATTCATCGGCTTGGGGTACAGAATGGATCTCACGAGTTCCCCCTTTGCAGTATTGAATCCTGAAGCAACAAACACACAGCAAACACACAGCTCACACTCAGGATGACAAATCCTTTTGCTAGTGCTCTTCTAATCTTCAATAGGGCCTTTGTTATCTCCAGAGATACTTAAACAGTGCTTAAGCCCAAACATAATGAAAGGATAATTGGCTAAATACCTAAATGCTCAAATATATCCCAGCTCTTTCAGAGCCTAGTCCTCTCTGGCTTTCCTTCCTTATACTTCTCATTTCAATGTATCCTCGAGATAGGAAAGCACCCTGTGGGGACAGAGCACAGTTTTGCCGAATACAACTTCATTTTAAGGACAGGATTTGGAAATGTGCGTGTGCTCATGTGTGTATGCATATGTGCACACACACACACAGAACCTTGACTTGAAATGGCCCAGCAAACACAGATAGATTCAATTTCTAATACTTTCCATCAACTTTTCAGTTTCTAGTCCTGTCTGGAAAAAATTTGGGATTCGCTTTTTGGGTTAGAAGATGTAAGCTCCAGGTTCAGTTCTGTCAGTACCTGGTTGTGTGACTTTTTTAAAACTTCACTCGAATTGTGTGGGCTCGACTATTCATGTACCAAGTGAGGACAGGCATCTTTGTCCCTCTAATTTGATATGTGGAAAGTTTATAAATTACAAAGCACATGAATAATAATTATTGTCATCAGTGCTGTTATTTTTGCTACAAGGTATATGCCATAGTTAAATTCACACTTTAAATATCTATACTTACATACACATGTTTTGTCATCTAAAGACCATTCCTTACCTAATTCATTTAAAGCCCTAGATAAACGGAGTGGAAATATTTCATCAAAATAATAACATGCAGGAGATGGTAACTAACCTGTCCTCAGTACCACCGCCTTCACGGTGCCGGAGCAGGCCCCCTTGGCCTGGATAACTTCTGTTCCACAGAAGAGGACATGCCGCCTGTAGTCCCCTTCACTCTGTGTATCCCAATGAGGCACAGGAGGAACCTGATGGCATCCCTGTAGAGCTTAAAATTCATCGGCTTGGGGTACAGAATGGATCTCACGAGTTCCCCCTTTGCAGTATTGAATCCTGAAGCAACAAACACACAGCAAACACACAGCTCACACTCAGGATGACAAATCCTTTTGCTAGTGCTCTTCTAATCTTCAATAGGGCCTTTGTTATCTCCAGAGATACTTAAACAGTGCTTAAGCCCAAACATAATGAAAGGATAATTGGCTAAATACCTAAATGCTCAAATATATCCCAGCTCTTTCAGAGCCTAGTCCTCTCTGGCTTTCCTTCCTTATACTTCTCATTTCAATGTATCCTAGAGATAGGAAAGCACCCTGTGGGGACAGAGCACAGTTTTGCCGAATACAACTTCATTTTAAGGAAAGGATTTGGAAATGTGCGTGTGCTCATGTGTGTATGCATATGTGCACACACACACACAGAACCTTGACTTGAAATGGCCCAGCAAACACAGATAGATTCAATTTCTAATACTTTCCATCAACTTTTCAGTTTCTAGTCCTGTCTGGAAAAAATTTGGGATTCGCTTTTTGGGTTAGAAGATGTAAGCTCCAGGTTCAGTTCTGTCAGTACCTGGTTGTGTGACTTTTTTAAAACTTCACTCGAATTGTGTGGGCTCGACTATTCATGTACCAAGTGAGGACAGGCATCTTTGTCCCTCTAATTTGATATGTGGAAAGTTTATAAATTACAAAGCACATGAATAATAATTATTGTCATCAGTGCTGTTATTTTTGCTACAAGGTATATGCCATAGTTAAATTCACACTTTAAATATCTATACTTACATACACATGTTTTGTCATCTAAAGACCATTCCTTACCTAATTCATTTAAAGCCCTAGATAAACGGAGTGGAAATATTTCATCAAAATAATAACATGCAGGAGATGGTAACTAACCTGTCCTCAGTACCACCGCCTTCACGGTGCCGGAGCAGGCCCCCTTGGCCTGGATAACTTCTGTTCCACAGAAGAGGACATGCCGCCTGTAGTCCCCTTCACTCTGTGTTTTCCAGGGCACAGAGCTTTCCATCATAGATAATGGAGTTTTAGTGACTGGAATACTCTCTCCTACAGAAAACAAACACATCTCAGTTTGTGAGGTACAAGGGCTTCATTCATTTAAATCATGCATACACCAATCCATCACATGCCAGACACTTTTTGTGAGCGTGCTGTGGCAGGAACAACCTTTGGCATAGGGGATATAAGGAGAAACATAGTTCTTGTGTTTAAGAAGTTTGTAGTCCAAAAAGGGAGACAGCCATAAAAACAAATAAGCATAAAGTTGTATTAGAAATACTGTTTAGTCTCCTAAAATCAAACAGGGATGCTGAAATAGACTGGAAATAACCATTTAGGGAATAGCAAGTAACGCAGTCTAGAATGTGGACTCTGGGGAGTAAGAGGCCATGAGAGCTATGCAGGAGCCAAAGCTTGGAGGGCCCTGCATGCACACACAATAGTTTTTAAATGTGGAGTCCCAGTTGGAGATAAGGAGGTCTGAATAATAGAAGCAGACAGTAGGAGTAGAAAAGAAGCACTGGCTATGAGAAATAAGCAAGTGAGCAGCTACAAAACGTGGGGAGATTTTTACATTCGCAGATCATAGGGTCAGAGGAATTCTAAATGTCTCCCTAGTTTCTGATTTGAAAGAATGAGGAGAGGGTGGGTATTAATCATAAACAGAGGGATTAGAGGAGGAAGGAGGAATTGCCTTTTAGCCTCATGGAAAGATCTTGTTGAGTTGCTTTGTAGGCAGTTAGATATTTATTTGGTTACTGGGCTCATGGGAGAGGGCTAGACCGGAGATATTTAGTCGTGGTTCATGACTATAGACGATAATTAAAGCCATGGGAAGAGATACAATTACTTTGGGATCACGTGAAAGATGAGAAAAGAAAAGGTCCAGGACCCCTGAGTGGCATCAAAAATCAGAGAAGGGCTTCCCTGGTGGTCCAGTGGGTAAGGACACCGCCTTCACGGTGCCGGAGCAGGCCCCCTTGGCCTGGATAACTTCTGTTCCACAGAAGAGGACATGCCGCCTGTAGTCCCCTTCACTCTGTGTTTTCCAGGGCACAGAGCTTTCCATCATAGATAATGGAGTTTTAGTGACTGGAATACTCTCTCCTACAGAAAACAAACACATCTCAGTTTGTGAGGTACAAGGGCTTCATTCATTTAAATCATGCATACACCAATCCATCACATGCCAGACACTTTTTGTGAGCGTGCTGTGGCAGGAACAACCTTTGGCATAGGGGATATAAGGAGAAACATAGTTCTTGTGTTTAAGAAGTTTGTAGTCCAAAAGGGAGACAGCCATAAAAACAAATAAGCATAAAGTTGTATTAGAAATACTGTTTAGTCTCCTAAAATCAAACAGGGATGCTGAAATAGACTGGAAATAACCATTTAGGGAATAGCAAGTAACGCAGTCTAGAATGTGGACTCTGGGGAGTAAGAGGCCATGAGAGCTATGCAGGAGCCAAAGCTTGGAGGGCCCTGCATGCACACACAATAGTTTTTAAATGTGGAGTCCCAGTTGGAGATAAGGAGGTCTGAATAATAGAAGCAGACAGTAGGAGTAGAAAAGAAGCACTGGCTATGAGAAATAAGCAAGTGAGCAGCTACAAAACGTGGGGAGATTTTTACATTCGCAGATCATAGGGTCAGAGGAATTCTAAATGTCTCCCTAGTTTCTGATTTGAAAGAATGAGGAGAGGGTGGGTATTAATCATAAACAGAGGGATTAGAGGAGGAAGGAGGAATTGCCTTTTAGCCTCATGGAAAGATCTTGTTGAGTTGCTTTGTAGGCAGTTAGATATTTATTTGGTTACTGGGCTCATGGGAGAGGGCTAGACCGGAGATATTTAGTCGTGGTTCATGACTATAGACGATAATTAAAGCCATGGGAAGAGATACAATTACTTTGGGATCACGTGAAAGATGAGAAAAGAAAAGGTCCAGGACCCCTGAGTGGCATCAAAAATCAGAGAAGGGCTTCCCTGGTGGTCCAGTGGGTAAGGACACCGCCTTGCAGCGCAGGGGGCGCCGGTTTGATCCCTGGCCTGGGAAGATCCCACGTGCCATGGAGCGGCTGGACCCATGTGTCCAATTACCGAGCCAGGGCTCTGGAGCGCATGCGCCCTGAGCTGGTGCTCTGCGACAACAGAGGCCACTGCGATGTGAGGCCCACACGGGCCAGAGAACAAAGATGGATGAAAATAGAGAAATGAAAGACCAATAGAAGTAACCCACCTTCTCCCCTCCCTCCCCACCCCACCCCCCACCATAAATAAATAAATAAATCTAAAAAAAAAAAAAAAAAGAAATGAAGACTTTAAAAAAAAAAAAAAAACAGAGAGGTGGAGAAAATGAGCCATGTGGGAAGCAGAACAGTATTGTTCAGAAAGAGACAGCACTATCTTGGAAAGTTAGAGAGAAGAGTATTTTCAGAAGGAAGAGGTGGTCAGAATAGTCAAATGCAGTAGGTAGGCCAAAAAGATGTGAAATTTAAAGAATCCACTGGATTTGCCAATTGGGCTTTGGTGACTCACCTGTGTACTGAGGGGAAGGGCAGATTTCAGTGGATCAAAGTGCTAATACAAGGTGGTAAATGAGTTGCAAAATTAAATACAGCCTGTTCTGAGAAAGCTCATTAAAACCCTCTACTTCCATTCATAGAAAGGATAGTGTAGAGTCAGGGATATGTTCCAGTATACTAGGGCCACTTTCATTAGGATCATGGTACTTGGTATTGTAAATGTTCCAGCATGAAAGAGTTTTTAGAATCAATCTATGGATTCCTTAGAGAGAAGAACCTGCCCTGTCACGTCATTTTGGTGTTGTTGTGTGTGTGTGTGTGTGAGTTACTCAGGAGGCAGCTGCACGCTCCTGTCTGCATTTCATGGCTTCTTGGTCTGCCAGAAGAAATGAATTTGATTTGGACTTTAATGGGAACCACAGTACATCAGTATATATTAACCGATATTAATTTTGTGATTCTTTACCTTACAGAAAGGTTGGCACAGCATCTCCTCATACATGCATATGTGAGTTAGAATTCAAAGCATTGTGAGCCTGAGCTAGACCTTCTTTCCGAACCTCCACTCCCATGTCCACAATATGCTGTCCTTCCCAGCTCTAGCACGTGACTTAAAAATGAAACACTGGGACTTCCATGGTGGTCCAGTGGTTAAGAATCCACTTTGTAAGGCAGGAAATGTGAGTTCAATTCCTGGTTGAGAAACTAAAGTCTCAAATGCCTGAGGCAACTAAGCCCCTGTGCCACAACTACTGAACCAGTGCACCACAATGAAAGAAACATGTCTCAACAAAAGATCCCATGTGCTGCAACTAAGACCAAATTAGCCAATATAATAAATAACAATAAAAATTAAAAATGAAACATGGTTATTCGAAAATAACCCGTGTGTATTTTTGAAAGTAGTAGATTTGGCAAATCCTGCATCAACCACATTTCAACATTTTCAAACCTAGTTAAAAAGAGCCTGGACTTGATCTGTGGAAGGGAGGGTATTTCAGTATTTAATTAATGGTTTTCATGCCCTCTGTGTTTATCTGAAGATATATTTTATAGAAAAATACTAAACATAAAAGTCACAGATCATTCTGAAACATCAAATGATCCCTAAAATATTTAAACCTTTAAAATGACAGGATTGTAATAATCTTTTTTTTTCCAGAAAGAAAGCTAAACACTCAAAAAGTTAGGACTGTTATCAAACAAACCTAGCATATAGAAAGCAGCTTTCATTTCAACCCTCAAATCTGTCCAGTGTAGGACTGTTAATAAGATTTGTGGGAATAGGGAAGGTCCCGTAGCAGGCCCATGCTTTGCCATTATCATTCAGGACAAACCTCGGAGAGCCAGCAGATGCTATAAGCCAGGAGATAGAACCATACCTGTCAGCATGCCTTCATTCACCACACAGCTGCCATCAATCAGAATGGCATCACATGGCATTTGCACTTTGTTCCCTGTCAGAATTAATAGATCTCCAGGTACCAGGAAGCGTGATTCCAGCTCCTGGACTCCAGCTGAAAGTGTGAGAAGACAGAGCTGAGTCAGGTTTTCTTCCCACACACAGTCCAACATCTACCTAAATTGGAAATCAATGAAAAAGAGGCCATATCTCAACATTGACTCAAAATCTGCAAACAATAAGAAAAAAGATAATGCATTATATTACATAATAAAAATGTTTGTGTGGTTATAAAAATATTAAATAAAGAGTAAAAATGAATGACAAACTCAGAGAACATGTTTACTTATGGAGAAAAGACGAACATTCTTAATGAAAAAAAAGTTTGAGAAAAAAGAGATGTAAAGCAAACAACTGTATAGCAAAATTACAAATATGTTAACATATAATTCACATGCAAATGTACACACACATGCTACAAGTAGCATGGTGTTAAACATTCAAAAAAGATTTTTTTTTATTCTACCCTTTTCAAGACCCATTGCCAATATAATAAAAAAAACAATAAAAATTAAAAATGAAACATGGTTATTCGAAAATAACCCGTGTGTATTTTTGAAAGTAGTAGATTTGGCAAATCCTGCATCAACCACATTTCAACATTTTCAAACCTAGTTAAAAAGAGCCTGGACTTGATCTGTGGAAGGGAGGGTATTTCAGTATTTAATTAATGGTTTTCATGCCCTCTGTGTTTATCTGAAGATATATTTTATAGAAAAATACTAAACATAAAAGTCACAGATCATTCTGAAACATCAAATGATCCCTAAAATATTTAAACCTTTAAAATGACAGGATTGTAATAATCTCTTTTTCCAGAAAGAAAGCTAAACACTCAAAAAGTTAGGACTGTTATCAAACAAACCTAGCATATAGAAAGCAGCTTTCATTTCAACCCTCAAATCTGTCCAGTGTAGGACTGTTAATAAGATTTGTGGGAATAGGGAAGGTCCCGTAGCAGGCCCATGCTTTGCCATTATCATTCAGGACAAACCTCGGAGAGCCAGCAGATGCTATAAGCCAGGAGATAGAACCATACCTGTCAGCATGCCTTCATTCACCACACAGCTGCCATCAATCAGAATGGCATCGCATGGCATTTGCACTTTGTTCCCTGTCAGAATTAATAGATCTCCAGGTACCAGGAAGCGTGATTCCAGCTCCTGGACTCCAGCTGAAAGTGTGAGAAGACAGAGCTGAGTCAGGTTTTCTTCCCACACACAGTCCAACATCTACCTAAATTGGAAATCAATGAAAAAGAGGCCATATCTCAACATTGACTCAAAATCTGCAAACAATAAGAAAAAAGATAATGCATTATATTACATAATAAAAATGTTTGTGTGGTTATAAAAATATTAAATAAAGAGTAAAAATGAATGACAAACTCAGAGAACATGTTTACTTATGGAGAAAAGACGAACATTCTTAATGAAAAAAAAGTTTGAGAAAAAAGAGATGTAAAGCAAACAACTGTATAGCAAAATTACAAATATGTTAACATATAATTCACATGCAAATGTACACACACATGCTACAAGTAGCATGGTGTTAAACATTCAAAAAGATATTTATTCTTACTTATAATAAGAAAATTGAAAAATATATCCTTCTTTTCTGCCTTCTGTCCTTCTCTCTGACTTTCCCTCATTTCTTACCTTTCTTATTCAATTTCAAAGCCCCAGAGCTACAAGGGATTAAGCAAGATAGACATCCATGCAGGGGTCTGGGTGAAGTAGGGATGGGGTGGTAGACCATTCCATGTGGTAGAGCCTGAAATAAATGAATGGGTCCTTTCATTGCCTGGTGCAGTGTCAGGGCCCAGATATGGAGACAAGACCCCCATGGTGGCAGTGGGCTGGTTTGAGATATTTGAGTCCAACCAGCATGAGAAAGGGAGGATTGATGTATTGAGTAGATATAATGAGACTGATGAGAGACAGGTTTCTCACTTATTCTCATTTATTTCTGTTGTAAAAAACAGAAATAAAACCAGAATGAACTTTGTGGTATTAGACTGGAATTGGAAATGACAGTGTAAACTGATAATCTTCAATAGATAGACAGGAAAATAACATAGATGTACATGTATATGTATATAAGAATATATACAAATGCATTTGCCTGACTTTTTCTATATGTACATTCTTTAATTCTGTTCTCTGAAAGAGCCTGTTAGCCGTGAAAGACCAATAATGATATGCACATCCAGTGGCCAAATTTTGATGTCTAAATTTCATTTCCCTTCAAAAAAGAACCAAGATTCTTTAAAGGAATGGCTGGTTACAATACTGGGCCAAGAAAAGTACAAATAATATAAGGCAGAATGTCTTGCTATACCACTAAGTAGGAAAGTGCACAAAGAGTGATGAGGATAGATCAGAAGATATCAAAGCCAACTTACAAGCTCCTACTGTCTAAATCTATAAAAAATTGAGCATCAAAGTAATGAATAATGAACAATAACATCAAATCAAACAGTTCATTAGTCCATAATGATATAAGTAAATGAATTAATAAGTGAAAAGATAGCTCTTCCTTAATAGTAAATTGAGAATTGATTAATGTAGAAGGCAAAAAAAAAAAAAAAAAAGAAAATCACCATTTGGCAATTACCAAAGCAATAAATAGTCTAGCCAAGAAACATCATTGGATACTGAAAATTATGGGTGAAGATTTGATGAAGGTGATTTATTTGTATAGTCTCAAAGCATTTGTCAACAAAATAACTATTAATTAGAAAGAGAAAAAAATAAATTTAAAATAGAGAAGGGTAGAAGATTCCACTTAATTAAGTAGTCCAATTTAACAGCACCAGCAATTAGACAAGTTTAAATTATGTACCACCTAAGAGAAATCAATGAAAATACAGTATCACTTTTGCAATATTCTAGCCAAAAAAGACATAATTGAATTTAATTGTAAGGGAATATCAGACAAATTTGATATTCTACAAAATAACTAGAGTCAAAAGAGCCTAGATCTTGAGTTAAGAAAAGATTATTGGGTTCCCCCTGGTGGTCCAGTGGGTAAGGACATCGCCTTGCAGTGCAAGGGGCGCCGGTTCGATCCCTGGCCTGGGAAGATCCCACGTGCCGCGGAGCGGCTGGACCCATGTGTCCAATTACAGAGCCGGAGCTCTGGAGTGCATGCGCCCAGAGCCAGCGCTCTGCAACGACAGACGCCACCGCGATGGGAGGCCCAGAGGAGCCAAAGAACAAAGACGGATGAAAATAGAGAAATGAAGGACCAATAGAAGTGGCCCGCCCACTCCCCACCCCCCCCCACTCGAACCCCCCCCAAATTAAAAAAATAAATAAATCTTTAAAAAGAACCAAGATTCTTTAAAGGAATGGCTGGTTACAATACTGGGCCAAGAAAAGTACAAATAATATAAGGCAGAATGTCTTGCTATACCACTAAGTAGGAAAGTGCACAAAGAGTGATGAGGATAGATCAGAAGATATCAAAGCCAACTTACAAGCTCCTACTGTCTAAATCTATAAAAAATTGAGCATCAAAGTAATGAATAATGAACAATAACATCAAATCAAACAGTTCATTAGTCCATAATGATATAAGTAAATGAATTAATAAGTGAAAAGATAGCTCTTCCTTAATAGTAAATTGAGAATTGATTAATGTAGAAGGCAAAAAAAAAAAAAAAAAGAAAATCACCATTTGGCAATTACCAAAGCAATAAATAGTCTAGCCAAGAAACATCATTGGATACTGAAAATTATGGGTGAAGATTTGATGAAGGTGATTTATTTGTATAGTCTCAAAGCATTTGTCAACAAAATAACTATTAATTAGAAAGAGAAAAAAATAAATTTACAATAGAGAAGTGTAGAAGATTCCACTTAATTAAGTAGTCCAATTTAACAGCACCAGCAATTAGACAAGTTTAAATTATGTACCACCTAAGAGAAATCAATGAAAATACAGTATCACTTTTGCAATATTCTAACCAAAAAAGACATAATTGAATTTAATTGTAAGGGAATATCAGACAAATTTGATATTCTACAAAATAACTAGAGTCAAAAGAGCCTAGATCTTGAGTTAAGAAAAGATTATTGGGTTCCCCCTGGTGGTCCAGTGGGTAAGGACATCGCCTTGCAGTGCAAGGGGCGCCGGTTCGATCCCTGGCCTGGGAAGATCCCACGTGCCGCGGAGCGGCTGGACCCATGTGTCCAATTACAGAGCCGGAGCTCTGGAGTGCATGCGCCCAGAGCCAGCGCTCTGCAACGACAGACGCCACCGCGATGGGAGGCCCAGAGGAGCCAAAGAACAAAGACGGATGAAAATAGAGAAATGAAGGACCAATAGAAGTGGCCCGCCCACTCCCCACCCTCCCCAACTCGAACTCCGCCCAAATTAAATAAATAAATAAATCTTTAAAAAACAAAACAAAGAGAAAAGATTATAGAAGATTGAAGAGACCCAGCAAACAGTATTGAGTGATCTTGGGTCCTTTCTTATAAAGAATATTATTGAGGGGGTTTCCCTGGTGGTCCAGTGGGTAAGGACACTGCCTAGCAGTGCAGGGGGCGCCGGTTCAATCCTTGGCCTGGGAAGATCCCGCATGCTGCAAAGCGGCTGGACTGATGTGTCCAGCTACCAAGCCGGAGCTCTGGAGTGCATGTGCCTAGAGCCCGTGCCCTGCAGTGACAGAGGCCACTGTGATGGGTGGCCCACACAGGCCAAAGAACAAAGATGGATGGAAATAAATAAATGAAAGATCAATAGAAGTGGCAAAAAATATATATATATTAAAATGACAGATAGCAAATATATATATATAAAAGAATATTATTGAAACAAAACGTCTATGGAGATTAAGGCATCTAGAGTCCACAGAAGAGAGTACTGGAGAGAAGGTAACTGCCCTTGGGAGACCCACAGCACCCTCTTTAGTATTCCGCAGGCTAGTAATCAGTACATGCACACGAGGGAAATACTAGCAAATGAACAATGGGACATTTACATTCAAAATATCATTTAAATAGAACCAAAATGTGAAATATTTAAGTACAAATCAAGAAAGAACATGTAAGACTACACTGAGAACTGCAAGACATTGCTGAGAAAAATCAAAGATAAATAAATGGTGGGAGGGGTTGGGCATATACCTATGACTGATTGGGGATTACGTATAGCTATACACAACAAAACTCTGTAAAAGACTTATAACAATAGCTTAGATGTACAGCAAAACTAATGCAGCACTGTAAGTCAACTATACTCCAATTAAAAAAAAAAGATAAATGGAGAGATATCATGTCCATAGGTCAGAAGACCCAAATTTGTTAATGTATCAATTTTTCACCAATTGATCTATAGATTCAACATAACCCCAACCAAACTTTTAGCATGTGTTTTGGTAGAAATTGACAATCTGATGCTAAAAGTCATATGGAAATGCAGAGACCAATATTGCCAAAACAACCCTGAAAGAGAACAGAGCTGGGGGACTAATATTATTCTACTTTGAGACTTATAAAACTACATTATGTGGCATTGATAAAGACAGTCAAATATTAGAACAAAAGAATAGGATGAATAGGATAAGGATTCCAGACAGATCCATTCACGTAGAGGAAATTGATTTTTGACAAAAGTGCATAGACAGTTTAGCGAAGAAATGACCATCTTTTCAACATATGGTGTTAGAACATTTGGATATCTGTTTGCAAAAAACAAGGTTCAATCCAAAAAAATCTCTCAAGATAAAACATGCACCAAATGCAAAACTTAATACCTCTAGAAGACAATGTATAAAATCTTGATGACCTTGAATTAGGCAAATATGCCTTAGATATGACACAGAAACATGATCCACAAAAGAAAAAAATTGGCAAGCTAGACTTTAACAAAAGTATAGAACATCTACTCTTTTAAGACACTGTGAATGGAATGAAAAGATAAGTTACAGACTGAGATAAAATATTTGCAAATTATATCTGAAAAAAGACTTGCACCCAGAACGTAGAAAGAACTTTCAAATTTTGATAATAAGAAAACAGTCTAATAAGAAAAAAGATTTGAATAGACACTTCACTAAAGAAGATAAATACGTAGCAAATAAGCACTTGAAAATGTGCTCAATACCATTGGTCATTAGGAAAATGCAAATTAAAACAACAATTAGATACTACTGTTGCCAAGTTCAAGCTCACTCTGCTTTCCACACGACAGACCAATGAATTTGAGAAGAGATACTGAGGCAAGGAAAACGACTTTATTTGGAAAGCAGCTGACTGAGAAGATAGCAGGCTAGCGCCTCAAGAATAACCATCTTACTGGAGTCTGGGTGTCAGGTTCTTTTATAGTTTAGACATAGCAGAAGGTGAGGAAGCAGAGTAAAAAGGCCATTAATCTTGCAAATATCTCCTAGAATGGCAAGCCTCAGGCAGGGGATGTGTTAGCTTCTCCCTTCCTGCTGTCTACAGGAGGACAGAGTTCTGACAAAGGCATTTTACCTTAACAGTCAGGCAGAGGGTCAGACTGTTCCAGGCGAGCCATTAAGTATGATTATAAAAAGGAAGCCACAAAAAGCAAGTCAAGAAAACAGTTTACAACATGGAGGCAGAATTGGTTTCCTTCCCACAGCACTACCACTCACCTATTTAAATGGTTAAAACTGAAAAGACTGACCGTACTGAGTAGTGAGAAGAATGTCGAGCAGCTAGAACTCTTAACACTGCTGGCAGGAATGTAAAATGGCACAACTGTCACTTTTGAAAACAGTTTTGCAGTTTCTATAAAAGTTAAACATTCATTTATCATATGATCCAGCCATTACAGAGTCAGGTATTTTTCCATAATAAATCAAAGTGTATGTATAGAAAGACCTGAATCCAAATGTTCAAGTAGCATTATTTGTCATAGCCCCAAAGTGAAAATAACTCAAATTTGCATCAACAAATAAATGTTTGTGCTAACTGGCCTACCGGGACAATGAAATTCACCCAGAAATAAAAATAAGCTATTAATGTTCTTAAGGAAATGAATGAACTTCAAAATTATTATGAACTTTGATTTCCCAAAAATTAACCTAAGACATACTTTAAAAGACAAAAACACACATGGTGGGGGGCTTTTCTGGTGGTCCAGTGGGTAAGGATACTGCCTTGCAGCGAAAGGGGCCCTGGTTTGATCCCTGGCCTGGAAAGATCCCACGTGCCGCAGAGCGGCTGGACTGATGCATTTAACTACCGAACCGAAGCTCTGGAGCGCATGTGCCCAGAGCTGGTGCTCTGCCGCAAGCGAGGCCACTGAGATGGGAGGCCCACACAGGCCAAAGAACAAAGATGGATGAAAATGGAGAAATGAAAGACCAATAGAAGTAGCCCAAAAAAAATAAAAGAATTGACTTAAAAAAATGCATGTTGTGCAATATCATTGATAAAATATTCTGAACATGCAAAGTGGCTGCCTGGGGATGGAGATGGGCAATAAGAAGTTGACAGGGAAGACTACTGGCATAAGGCAACTTTTAGGGGTGATGAAGAGCCATTATCTTTATTGTGGTGATGGTTCATTGGTAAGTACTGTGTCAAAACCTATAAATTGTACAATTTAAATATTAATATGTTCAGTTTACTGTATGCCAAACTTACCTTAAATTTTTTAACGTGAAAAAAATTCAAGTTCCTCATCCCTTTAAGTAAATGCACAGCAAGATATACATATGAGTATGAGAGTAGCAGGAACGATCAGAAATACAAATTTGAATCTGATTTCATACGGACAACAAAATGAAGTGACTTACCTTCTTTCTGATGTATAGAGGCTGTAACGTTATTATGTGCTTCAACTAAATGGTGGAGCTTTACTGATTGCTGAAAAAGAAGAGCAACAGAAAAAAAATGCTTTTTCTATTTGAGGATAGGTCCCAGATATTATTCAGTAAAGGTTTAGCCTTCTTTAAAGATGAAGCCAGCTGAATGTACTGTTTATACACAAGACTGAGTAGCCTGCAACTCAACAGCAAAAGCATCCAACTTGTGGTGCTCTTTTCCAGTGATAAGAAACATGCGTTGTTTAGGAGAAAGAAATTTGCCTGCATGCTCTGTCCACTCAAAAGAACTTTGATCATTCAAGATTTTGGTTTATACCTAAATATCTTAAAAAACCAAGCATTATTTCAGCTTTGGGTCATTCCACATCAGAGTTCCTAATCTAACTTCATAAGGAGTTCAATGGTTGCTGCTATTTCCTCATAGTATGTTATATACTTTAATATATGAAATGTATGGGACATTGAGAGTAAATAAATAAGAGACAAAAATGATAACATATTTATATTTGATTTCACATTTATTAGTAAACTATCGTGTGAAAGACCTTTTACATGGTTTTGAGAATTAAAAAGTCCTAATCATTTGTTTCCATTTTTTTATTCTGATTTTGTCTTTTAAGACACTCTCTCAATCTCATAGCTTCAAATCACTTAGCTTTGATTAATATGTCCTAAGAACAATAAGTAGAATAATATAAGGTGAAAGAATTTTCTGCTATCAATCTATTATTTTATTTACTTATGCAGTCATTCCACATTCATTGAATTATGTTCAGAGTTGGGGGTAGAATGGTCAATAAAGCAGATATGATTCTTAGCACCAAGAAACATACAACCTACTGGGTAAATACACTTAATCAAATAATCACACACATAAATATATCACTACAATCAACAATAAAATAGAAAAAATAAGGTATTTTTTGGAGCATACCAATAGATATCTTCCCTGAAGAAGTGACATTGAAAAGCCTGCAACTCAACGCAAAAGCATCCAACTTTGGTTCTCAGGATAAGAACACTTGTTTAGGAAAAAAATTTGCATCTGATTTCATAGACAACAAAAGATGTTACCTTCTTTCTATGTATAGAGGTTGTAACGTTATTATGTGCTTCAACTAAATGGTGGAGCTTTACTGATTGCTGAAAAGAAGAGCAACAGAAAAAATGCTTTTTCTATTTGAGGATAGGTCCCAGATATTATTCAGTAAAGGTTTAGCCTTCTTTAAAGATGAAGCCAGCTGAATGTACTGTTTATACACAAGACTGAGTAGCCTGCAACTCAACTGCAAAAGCATCCAACTTGTGGTGCTCTTTTCCAGTGATAAGAAACATGCGTTGTTTAGGAGAAAGAAATTTGCCTGCATGCTCTGTCCACTCAAAAGAACTTTGATCATTCAAGATTTTGGTTTATACCTAAATATCTTAAAAAACCAAGCATTTTTTCATCTTTGGGTCATTCCACATCAGAGTTCCTAATCTAACTTCATAAGGAGTTCAGTGGTTGCTGCTATTTCCTCATAGTATGTTACATACTTTAATATATGAAATGTATGGGACATTGAGAGTAAATAAATAAGAGACAAAAATGATAACATATTTATATTTGATTTCACATTTATTAGTAAACTATTGTGTGAAAGACCTTTTACATGGTTTTGAGAATTAAAAAGTCCCAATCATTTGTTTCCATTTTTTTATTCTGATTTTGTCTTTTAAGACACTCTCTCAATCTCATAGCTTCAAATCACTTAGCTTTGATTAATATGTCCTAAGAACAATAAGTAGAATAATATAAGGTGAAAGAATTTTCTGCTATCAATCTATTATTTTATTTACTTATGCAGTCATTCCACATTCATTGAATTATGTTCAGAGTTGGGGGTAGAATGATCAATAAAGCAGATATGATTCTTAGCACCAAGAAACATACAACCTACTGGGTAAATACACTTAATCAAATAATCACACACATAAATATATCACTACAATCAACAATAAAATAGAAAAAATAAGGTATTTTTTGGAGCATACCAATAGATATCTTCCCTGAAGAAGTGACATTGAAAACCAGGTATTGAGCTATCTGTTTCAAATTCAAAAGATATATATGGACTGGAAATACATATATAACTTTGAAAGCCATTAGCATATGCTTTTAGAAGTCACTGGCATGTACAATATAAGAAAAATGAAGACTCAACTGTACTCTCATGAAAAGACCATCAAGATACCATTATTAATAATAGTAATAAAGCTAAGTATAAACTAATGTAATTATGCTCCCTCTTACACAGGAAAGAAAAACAAAATCTATGTAAATTCCAAAAATAATTATTGGAAAAATGCACAAGAAGCTAATAAAAGAGCTACTCAAATGAAGAGATGGAATAAGAGGGAAACGTTATGTGGTAAATACTTTCATATTGTTTTGGTTTTGAAGTGTCATGTTTTAAAAAGCCAACTAGAGGAGGATGAACTATAAAAAGAGACTTCCTGGGTGATCTAGTGGTTCAGACTCCTCACTTTCACTGCAGGGGCCACAGGTTTGATCCCTGATCAGGGAAGTTCCATATGCTGAGAGGACCAGCCTCACCCCACCAAAAAAGAGAGAGGGAGAATGGAAGAGCAGCTAGAAAAGTAGACAGTGTGTTGTCAGTGAAGCCAAAGAGAAAGCAGTTAACAGTGTCAAATGCAACTGAGAGGTTTAGTGAAATCTACACTATGGAAAAAAGTACTCACTGTAGGAGAAGAATTCTAAAATCTGCAAGCAAACGACCAGCCACCCAGTAAAAATTAATGAGAGGCATGAGTACAGTTCACGGTAAAAGGAAAACAAACAGCTTTAAACATGAGCAAAAGCTCAGCTCTTGGTGGAAAATATGCTATTAAAATTATGGAATTCTATTTTCACTTATATTGGCAAAAGTAAGGAAAGCACTTTTCTACTCTTGGGAGAAGTATATATTCGTATTACTTGTTTAAGAGACATTCAACAAAGCTAAAATACTATAGCTTATGATTAAATAATTTCAAATATAGAAAATGTATATCTCCTTATCAATACAGACAAGTTATATGTATGTTTACATGTGATATAAATTACATATATTTGTAGTTTATATGTATTTAGGATACCAATAGATATCTTCCCTGAAGAAGTGACATTGAAAACCAGGTATTGAGCTATCTGTTTCAAATTCAAAAGATATATATGGACTGGAAATACATATATAACTTTGAAAGCCATTAGCATATGCTTTTAGAAGTCACTGGCATGTACAATATAAGAAAAATGAAGACTCAACTGTACTCTCATGAAAAGACCATCAAGATACCATTATTAATAATAGTAATAAAGCTAAGTATAAACTAATGTAATTATGCTCCCTCTTACACAGGAAAGAAAAACAAAATCTATGTAAATTCCAAAAATAATTATTGGAAAAATGCACAAGAAGCTAATAAAAGAGCTACTCAAATGGAGAGATGGAATAAGAGGGAAACATTATGTGGTAAATACTTTCATATTGTTTTGGTTTTGAAGTGTCATGTTTTAAAAAGCCAACTAGAGGAGGATGAACTATAAAAAGAGACTTCCTGGGTGATCTAGTGGTTCAGACTCCTCACTTTCACTGCAGGGGCCACAGGTTTGATCCCTGATCAGGGAAGTTCCATATGCTGAGAGGACCAGCCTCACCCCACCAAAAAAGAGAGAGGGAGAATGGAAGAGCAGCTAGAAAAGTAGACAGTGTGTTGTCAGTGAAGCCAAAGAGAAAGCAGTTAACAGTGTCAAATGCAACTGAGAGGTTTAGTGAAATCTACACTATGGAAAAAAGTACTCACTGTAGGAGAAGAATTCTAAAATCTGCAAGCAAACGACCAGCCACCCAGTAAAAATTAATGAGAGGCATGAGTACAGTTCACGGTAAAAGGAAAACAAACAGCTTTAAACATGAGCAAAAGCTCAGCTCTTGGTGGAAAATATGCTATTAAAATTATGGAATTCTATTTTCACTTATATTGGCAAAAGTAAGGAAAGCACTTTTCTACTCTTGGGAGAAGTATATATTCGTATTACTTGTTTAAGAGACATTCAACAAAGCTAAAATACTATAGCTTATGATTAAATAATTTCAAATATAGAAAATGTATATCTCCTTATCAATACAGACAAGTTATATGTATGTTTACATGTGATATAAATTACATATATTTGTAGTTTATATGTATTTGTGTAAACACACATATATGTGTGAAAACATATATGTGCAAACATCCTCAAGGTAGCATTATTTTACTAGCAAAATACTAGAAAGAATGTAAATACCCATTAATAAGACTGGCTTTAAAATGATGTCACATTAGAGAAAGTATATTTGTGCAGATATGGAAATATATTTAAAATATATTAGGTGAAAAATGTAAGTGTGTAACAGTGTATATGCTATACTTCAATTTGTGCAAAACAACTTAATACATATGCATTTAACAATGCTAAAAGTATACCCAGCATATGGTCCCAGTGAATGCCTCCTTAAAAGACCCACTGAAAGAGCTCAAGTGGAAGGAATATTTACTACTCATTTACACTATTTTGTTCCATGTGAAGTTCTTTATTACATCCATACGTTACTTCTATTAAGAAACAGCACCATCCCCTAGTTTAAACAAGTATTGGTTTTTAATTTTAAAGTTATCTTAGGATTATAGTGGTGACCTTGGCAATAGTTGTTTGAATGGACTCATAAGGAAACCAGCTAGGTATGGGTGAGGCATGAGAGGGAAGTGAGTAAATGAAGAGAGGTGCAGAATGAGCACGAGAAGTTTTGCTTCAAAGGGAGAAAAGAGGTAGAACTGGAGCTGAAGTTTCATACCTGGTCAAAAAAAGGGGATTTTTTTTCATTTGTTTCTTTTTTCCTTTTTCTAAGTTGGAAAAGCTTAATTTAAGCGTGTTTAAGTGCTGATGGGAAGGCACCTCGGAAACAGAAGCCAGAAGAAGTCATTCACTCACCACATAAGCAAGCTGAGGAAGTAGGAAAAGATGCTATAAAGCATAGGTAGAGGACTTCCCTGGTGGCCCAGTGCCTGAGATTCTACTTTCTCAATATAGGGGGCCCAGGTTCAATCCTTGCTTGGAGAACTAGATTCCACATGCTGCAACTAAGAGCTCCTATGCTGCAACTGAAAAAATAAATCCCATGTGCTGCTGCAACTAAGACCAGGTACAACCAAATAAAAAAATAAAGTTGGATGGAAGGTACAATGTGGATATTTAGGCATCTTATAAATTTGAAAGGAGATTTAGTCTGAAACTTTGATTTTAGAGAATGGGAGAGCATGTTGACCAGAAACATATAGAAAGCTTGCCCAGATGAGGTTGATACTCATGGATTCATAGTGCAATCAATCAATCTGTACTGTATGGTGTGTTTTTTGTTCCCAACAGCACCTATATCTCCCGGTATATGATAAGGAAAATTGAGTTGAATTGGAGTGTTGAAAAATAAGTGTCAACCAACATAAAGAGTAAAGATATTAAGCATTCCTTGGTACTGATGGTTTAGTCACGAAGTTGTGTCTATCTCTGTGACTCTATGGACTGTAGCCTGCCAGGATCCTCTTTCCATGGGATTTTCCAGGCAAGAACACTGAAGTAGGTTACCACTTCCTTCTCCAGGGTATCTTCCTCACATCACCCATGGATTGAACCCAGGTCTCTTGCATTTCAGATGGCCTCTTGCACTGAAGGAAAATTCTTTACTGATTGAGCCACAGAGAGGTCCCTATTAAATACTAAAGACTCCTCTACCTCCACCATCTTCAAGATCCATCAGTTTTCTCTACAGGTTTTTTTCAGTTATTTATAATTCACAAATATATGCATATTCTTCTCCATATTCTTCTTGCTAATCAACCTTAGTAAACTAAACAGAGGGAAAAACTAACTTGAAAGGTTATGGACTGAGATGTGAGAGAAAGGAAAAAGTTTGTACTTGCTGAGTATCAGCAATTGTGCTAGACATTTACAAACAAGGTCTCATTTGTTATGGGGTAGGTAATGACTGCTTCCCAACTGACCCAGCAGTAAAGTATCCACCTGCAATATAAGAGACTCAGGTTTGATCCTTGGGTCAGGAATATTCCCTGGAGAAGGCAGTGGGCAACCTAATCCAATGTTCTTGCCTGGAGTCCCATGGACAGAGGAACCTGGCCTGCTACAGTACATGGAGTTCCTAAAGAGTCAGATATGACCAAGCATACACATAGTGGACAATATTTCCCCATTGTACTCTTCTCTAAGAAAATTTCAACAAAGTCAGAACTCTTTCTTTCTGAAGCTATAACATTAGTGATAAAACTCACCTCTCTGAGGTCATAGATGGTCAAAGCAATGGAAAAGATGGACATGATAATGATGGCAAAAGCATACTCCTTATAGTCTTCACTAAACCACAGACAGACACTGAAGAGTTGAAATACATAAAATGGGTTTAAAACCTATTGGCAGACATAAAAATAGGAAGGCAGAGGAGATATTTAGGCTTTACACTTAACTATTCATTGACTTGTTCTCATAATCATCTCCATGACACAAATTATCCCACAAAATATTCTATTTATGCAGCAATTACCATGTGCCAGATACTGCACTAAACAACTTGACATGAATTTACTCATTTAATTCCTATAATTATCTCATTAAAAGAGAAGTTATTTCTTACCTCCATGGTAAAGATGAAGCAACTGAGCCTTAGATCTTGGGAAATTTGCCTGAGATCACAGACCAGGACCTGAACCCCCACAATCTGGTCCCAGAGCAGATCACTATTTAATCACTATTGCTGTTGTTCATTCACAAAGTTATGTCCAATTCTTTGCCACTCCATGAACTACAGCACTGCAGGCTTCCCTGTCCTCTATTTCCTTGAGTTTGCTCAAACTTGTGTCCATTGAGTCAGTGATGCCATCCTGACTCAACCATTTTATTCTCTGTTGCCCCCTTTTCCACTTGCCTTCAATCTTTCCCAGAATCAGGGTATTTTTCATAAGTCAGTTCTTCAAATAAGATAGCCAAAATATTGGAGCTTCAGCTTCACTGTTAGTCCTTCCGATGAATATTCAGAGTTGATTTCCTTTAGAATTGATTGATTTGATCTCCTTACTGTCCAAGGAACTCTCAAGAGTCTTCTTCAGCACTACAGTTCAAAGGAATCAATTCTTCATTTCTCAGTCTTCCTTATGATCCAACTCTCATATCCATACATGACTAGTGGAAAAACCATAGCTTTGACTATATGGACCTTTGTCGGAAAAATGATGTCTCCTGAGTACAAGCAAATTAGGTTGGACAATATTTCCCCATTGTACTCTTCTCTAAGAAAATTTCAACAAAGTCAGAACTCTTTCTTTCTGAAGCTATAACATTAGTGATAAAACTCACCTCTCTGAGGTCATAGATGGTCAAAGCAATGGAAAAGATGGACATGATAATGATGGCAAAAGCATACTCCTTATAGTCTTCACTAAACCACAGACAGACACTGAAGAGTTGAAATACATAAAATGGGTTTAAAACCTATTGGCAGACATAAAAATAGGAAGGCAGAGGAGATATTTAGGCTTTACACTTAACTATTCATTGACTTGTTCTCATAATCATCTCCATGACACAAATTATCCCACAAAATATTCTATTTATGCAGCAATTACCATGTGCCAGATACTGCACTAAACAACTTGACATGAATTTACTCATTTAACTCCTATAATTATCTCATTAAAAGAGAAGTTATTTCTTACCTCCATGGTAAAGATGAAGCAACTGAGCCTTAGATCTTGGGAAATTTGCCTGAGATCACAGACCAGGACCTGAACCCCCACAATCTGGTCCCAGAGCAGATCACTATTTAATCACTATTGCTGTTGTTCATTCACAAAGTTATGTCCAATTCTTTGCCACTCCATGAACTACAGCACTGCAGGCTTCCCTGTCCTCTATTTCCTTGAGTTTGCTCAAACTTGTGTCCATTGAGTCAGTGATGCCATCCTGACTCAACCATTTTATTCTCTGTTGCCCCCTTTTCCACTTGCCTTCAATCTTTCCCAGAATCAGGGTATTTTTCATAAGTCAGTTCTTCAAATAAGATAGCCAAAATATTGGAGCTTCAGCTTCACTGTTAGTCCTTCCGATGAATATTCAGAGTTGATTTCCTTTAGAATTGATTGATTTGATCTCCTTACTGTCCAAGGAACTCTCAAGAGTCTTCTTCAGCACTACAGTTCAAAGGAATCAATTCTTCATTTCTCAGTCTTCCTTATGATCCAACTCTCATATCCATACATGACTAGTGGAAAAACCATAGCTTTGACTATATGGACCTTTGTCGGAAAAATGATGTCTCTGCTTTTCAATACACTGTCTATGTTTGTCATAGCTTTCCTTCCAGAGAGAAAGCATCTTTTAATTTCATGGCTGCAGTAACTGTCCATAGTGATTTTGGAGCCCAAGTAATCTTCCACTGTTTCCACTTTTTCCCCATCTATTTGCCATGAAGTGATGGGACCAGATACCATGATCATCGTTTTTTGAATGTTGAGTTTTAGGCCAGCATTTTGACTCTCCTCTTTCACCTTCATCAAGAGGCTCTTTAGTTCCTCTTCACTTTCTGCCATTAAAGTGATATCTGCATATCCAAGGTTGTTGATAGTTCTCCAGCAATCTTGATTCCTACTTGTGAGTCATCCAGCCCAGCATTTCACATGATGTACTCTGTATATAGTTAAATAATCAGGGTGACAATATACAGCCTTGACATACTTCTTTCCCAATTTTGGATCAGTCCATTGTTCTATGTCCAGTTCTAACTTTTGCATCTTGGCCTGCATACAGGTTTCACAGGAGGCAAGTATGGGACCTCCACCATAAAATTTTCCACAGTTTGTTGTGATCTGCATAGTCAAAGGCTTTAGCATAGTCAATGAAGGCGAAGTGGATGGTTTTTTTTGGAATTTCTTTGCTTTTTTCTATGATCACGCAGATGTTGGCAATTTGATCTCTGGTTCCTCTATGTTTTGTAAATTCAACTTGTACATCTGGAAGTTCTTGATTCACGTACAGCTTAAGCCTAGCTGGAAGGATTTTGAGCATAATCATGTTAGAATGTGAAATGAGTGCAATTGTACAGTAATTTGAACATTCTTTGGCACTGGATTTCTTTGCAAGTGGAATAAAAACTGACCTTTTCCAGTCCTGAGGCCACTGCTGAGTTTTCCTAATTTGGTGGCCTATTGAGTGCAGCACTTCAACAATGTCATCTTTTAGGATTTGAAATAGCTCAGCTGGAATTCCATCACCTTCACAAGCTTTATTCATAGCAATACTTCCTAAGGCCCACTTGACTTCAAACTCCAAGACGTCTGGTTCTAGGTGAGTGACCACACCATCAAGGTTATCTGGGCCATTAAGAACTTTTTTATACAGTTCTGTGAATTCTTGCTATCTCTTCTTAATCTCTTCTGCTTCTGTTAGGTTCTTGCCATTTCTGTCTTTATTAAGTGACTATCTTTGCATAAAGTGTTCCCTTGGTATCTCCAATTCTCTTAAAGAGATCTCTAGTCATTCCCATTCTATTGTTTTCCTCTATTTCTTTGCACTGTTCACTTAAGAAGGCTTTTTCTTATATCTACTTGCTAGTCTCTGTAGTACTTGCTAGTATTTTAAGGTATGAGTTGAAGACTAAATTTTCTCATCAATAGAAAGCCAAGCTGAAAGAGATAATCTGTAACTGAGCATCTGGAATACGATGGGAGAAATCAGAGATTTAACTCCAAACAGTTGTAATCCTGCTTGAGTTAAAAACATTTTGTGCCCTTTCTCAAATTCCTTCTGGTTGATTTCCATCTTTCTAAAATAGGAAGGGTAATCCTTGCCTCTGGTTGGAAAATAAGCACACCGAAACTTTTCTTATCAGTTTCTTCTGCTTTCTTTCATGCTTTAAGCTTGCTAAAAGTATTGAGAAAGAAGCTGGGATTTGGTAAGCCTTTTTTAAGGCAAAGAGGAGTGGAGTTCATGTGAAGAAGAGGATCTAGAACTATAGCTGTATAGTTATGGTGTCAATAATTACTGTAAAATGAAAAATAACCCCAGTGATAAAGTCAAAAAGAAAAAAATTCAAGAAAGTAAATGTTGGTTAATTGTTTATTTCCCTTCCCCCCCACATTGAGAGCAATAGAACTAATAAGGCTGAAGGGATGTTTTCTTCCTATGATTTTAGACGCTGAGGAAATTGTGTATGTTGCCCATAAGAAAGGGACTGAGTTGTTTAAGTTTTAATTATTAATTTAGTGTCACAAAGATGAAACAGAAGATAAAAGCGTAAGATTGAAAAGGAAAAATAGAAACCCTGTGTTCCGACAGTCATTAAAAGGTAAGTAGACAAATGAGCATCCTATCTAGTGCTGTATCAGGAAATGTGTGTGCAAAAATTAGCCCCAAGAAAGAGTAGGGATATGCATATGCTCAGAATTCTTTTAAAATAGTCCAAATTATAGTTACTATTGACAATCAGCATTCTTGATCATTTGACTAGAATCCAACTTTCCTAACCAGCACCAAGAGAAATTACTGATCACCTCTTTGATGAGCAGCTTCCAAATGGGTGTGATTTCAACATCGATAGTATTTGGCCCACATATTAACCTCCTGTCGGGAGAGATCACAGATCACTCAGTTACTACTAATAAAAATAAACTATTTCTCATCCATTCATAAAAAGGTATGTACCTTGTTTACTTTCTCACTTTTCAGATCAACATAAGCTTCCCTTGTTACATAATATTCCCAACTTTCTCAAAATAATTGTAGATCTTATTGGATTTATTGAACTAGACTGTTCCTGAGGTTTAAACATTTCCCTGATGATAACTTGAGTATTTAATTTTGGTCCTTGTTCCATTCAAGTAGTTTCAGGATTGGCACCCCTTGATTCTGTCTTTCCCCAACTCTGGTTCCATAAATGTGCGGCATGGGTTCATTACAAGAGAACAGTTTTACTGATAAGGAACACCAAACCTGCTTTCCTCCTCCTATTCAGTTCTGGGAAGCTGCATAATTTGTTTTAATGTGGCTGACAAAATGTTGAGCTCTCTAAAATAGTTCCACAGACACACGGACCTTTCATTGAAAACTCAGAGATGTGTTTCTTTGATTATACAGAGCAATGACCTTCTGAGTATTTTTCTGTTAAGAACACTAAACCCTTTCTCAGTGCCTTCTATGCAGATGCTCAATGTATTACATCAGTGCTTCTCAAATGTACTGTTTACACAGATAGCCTTGTGATCTTGTTAATGGGAAGATTCTGATTCAGTAAAGGTGAGATGTGATCTGAGAGCCTGAATTTCTAACAAGCATCCAACTGATATTGATACTGCAGACTCTGGGTCTATTCAAAGCGCCACCAAAGCTCTATCCTAAAATGCTGTAGAGGGGAATGCAGGAATTATAGAAATTTAGGACTGGAAAGGTGTAAATAGAGTTCTCCTCCCCTTTTTAGCAATTAGGAAACTGAAACCCAGAAAGAAGAAGCTACATGTTCAAGGCACATAGGAAATTAGCGACAAGTATTGCACATTCAACCCAATACCCTTCCCAAACCTCGCTCCTCTGCCCAGTAACTGATTTAGAATTGCGGAGCTACAAGTCTTGAATGATATTCTTTTGGTTCACAATTATTATTTCGCTACATTGTCATAATACATATTTCCTGATTATAGTCAAAATTAGTTCCATCTTATAGTAACCCTGAGAAGTGTTATGCAGAGTAAAAAGATAACTAAACCTATAGTCAAAGATGCAGTTCTTCCTCTGTCACTTCCGATCTGCATGACCTCGTTTAGGCCATGAAACCTCTCTGAGTCTCAGATCATTCCCCTGTTATATTGAGATGATAAGGATGTCTGTTCTAACTTTCCTATGAGGTCACTCTGATGAAGAAAGATAAAAGCATTCATTTTAAAAATATTAAATATAGCATTAGAACATATTCTGATATTATTAATAACCAGTTAAAACAACTGTTTCCTGGGCTCTCTTTTAGACTAACAAGTGACAGTCATTTAGATTTATCGATACAGATAGACATAAATGTAGGTAGATAACAGTATAGGTATCTGTACATCTATAGATATATAGATAGATAAAAATATACTTGGTACCTAATTTGTTGTTCTTCTGTTGTCAGACCTGATCCAAACTTTAGGTGTATCTTTGCAGAACTGAACCAATCTTCCAAACACCTGAAACAATAATAATGAGAAAGATATATTTAGAAAAATATTTCTGAGACAGAATTTTTATTTTTGATACAATTGCTCAAACAGCTTACCCAATTTTCTGGAACTGTCCTTCCAAGTTGTTCCAAACATATCTTATTTTCTGCACTTTTATGTATCCCACCTGCAAAAGAAAAGTGCTAAGAAATCTCCAGTTTGAGAACCAGTTGATACATAGCAATCCAGAGACTAAAGATGTGTTTGTAGAAGAAGCAAAGATAGAGCCCTAAAATACTTACTTAAGATTTCATCCTTTCCTAGAGTATCCTATCCTTGGCTATGACACAAATGGTATTCTTTATTAGAAGTCTTCATTTGATCAATGTGCATCATGGACCTACTATATAAGCAAAACTCAGCCTCTGCAGTCCACTATTTGATAAACTAACCAGGGAAAAAAATATGCTATAAAAGGAAAAACTTATTACTTTCAGTCAAATTATGTACATGTCAAAAAATGAAAGCATACTAAAGTAAAATAAAATCAGGCCACTGGAATGTTGTAGAAATATAGAACATACATGACAGAAGGTGTCATGAAGAAGGAAAATCATGAGCTGCAATTCTTAAATGACTAGAAGAATTTCGTTCAGATGAAAAGATGGCATTTCAAAGAGATTTTGCACAATTAAGTTTAGGGTAGGGCAAGTGAGGGGACCTGTTTGACACCAGAATGGAGAAAGAGGCTTGAAGAATGAATAAAGATCTATTGTTAAATGCTTGGATGAATCTTTAGAACTTAATTTGTAAGCAACAGATTTGCAGAGTAACCTGCATAAGAGACACTAAAAAAAAATTAGACTGGCTGCAAGTTCTAGAAGACAGTGAAGATGTTATTACAACAAAATGAACTCTAGGAAATGAGTTTCTGAAGATACTGGCAATGGAAAGGAGAAGAAAGGCTAATACTTATGACATTATGCCTTTTCATTTCCGATTTTTATTATTATTATTATTTTGGCCACTTCTATTGGTCTTTCATTTATTTATTTTCATCCATCTTTGTTCTTTGGCCTGTGTGGGCCTCCCATCACAGTGGTCTCTGTCGCTGCAGAGCACTGGCTCTGGCTCAGTAGTTGGACCCATTGGTCCAGCTGCTCCACGGCATGTGGGATCTTCCCAGGCCAAGGATCAAACTGGTGCCCCTTGCACTGCAAGGCAGTGTCCTTATCCGCTGGACCACCAGGGAAGCCTGTTTCTGATTTGTTTAAAGCAACTTTACCTATGAATTTGAATTTCCATTAACTGGTGCCCTATTCAAGCACAAAGAGAAATGGTAAACAATATCACATTTTCATGGAATAATAGTTGGAATCAGCTAAGGAGCTTTTAAAAATACTGGTAAAGGCAGATGTATCAAGTCTAGGTGCTAGAACTTTTCTTTTCAGAACTTCTGCTCCTTCCTCACAGTTTGTTTGTTTATTTGAACATTTCTTCATTTGTCTCTCCACTTATTTGTTTGATGCAATTAAAGATGGTGGAGGGACTTCTCTAGTGGCCTAGTAACTAAGCTCCCAATGCAGGGGGCCCAGGCCTGATCCCTGATCAGGGAATTAGAGCCCACATACTGCAACTAAAGACCCTAACAAAGATCAAAGATCCCATGTGCTATAACTAAGAGCTGGTGCAACCAAATGAATAAATTATGATGTTGTTGTTTCATCGTGTCTGACTCTTTTTGCAGCCCCATGGGCTCCTCTGTCTATGGGATTTTCCAGGAAAGGATACTGGAGTGAGTTGCCATTTCCTTATCCAGGGGATCTTCTTGACCCAGGGATCAAACTCACATCTCCTGCATTGGTAGGTGATTCTTTAGCACTGAGCCACTAGGGAAGCTCATATAAATAAATAAATATTTTGAAAAATTTAAAGATGGTGGAGGCCTGTAATACTCTGAGACCATATCCATAGGCTGATTTGGGATGCCTGCCTCTCCAGGTGCAAGGCCATCTAACAGATTAAGCCATCTGTCCGTTGGGTCCTTGACCTCTTTTACTTTTGTTTATTTGAGCAATTAAGACAGCTGAGTAGTAACAACTGACAATAGAGAAACTGCTCAGCAGTTGATTTTTATTATTTTTAAAAATTGACCATGAGCCATAAAACAAATTCAAACAGCTGCCTGCACTTAAATAAATTTAAGAGAAAGTAGTCTGCTATAAATGCTTTAAATATGAATATTAACTAGCCACAATTCAAGTAATACTAGTTTAGTATGATGGGAAGGGAGTAACCCAAATACATTGAAATGACAGAATTCAAAATAACCTCATTTTACCAACATAAATGTCCTCAGATATTCTTGGGGGAGGGGGTTATATTTACTATAAAATAAACCCTGTTCCATTGCTTATAATAAAGGGCATGATGCTCATAAAAGGTAATACGTACTGAGCATACACTACATACCTGCAAAATGATCTTTGCATTTCTTGTTGTTTAGTATCTAAGTCAGGTCTGCCTCTTTTGTGACCCCATAGATTGTGACCCACCAGGCTCCTCTGGATTTTCCAGGCAAGAATACCAGAGTAAGTCACCATCTACTCTTAAATGAATTTTATCAATTAATATTAGAGGTAAGCTTTATCATCATTTTATACATGAAAATCCTAGAGCTCAGAGGAGCTTTGTAACTGACTCAAAGGTGTAGTTCCAAAGGATGAAGCTGAGATTGGAACTAAGCTCTGTCTGGCTCTAAAATCCTTATCTTTTATGATCTCCTATACTGTCAGTTAAAGATCGGCACAGTGGAGGATCTGAATTTAATCATATTTATTGAAATATAGTAGCTATACAACATTATATAAGTTAGAGGTATACAGTATAGTGATTCATAATTCCTATTATATTCCATTTATAGTTACTTTAAAATATTGGCTACATATGAATTTAGTCTTGTATTTGGAGGGAAAAAAGATTCAACTTTGCCAGCACGGGCAGAAGCCACTGTTGTACTTACCTTTAGGTCTGGCTTCCTTATGGCTCTGTTTATGATACACTCCTCATCAGTGACGACAGGATTGCCAGGATTGAGTCCACATGCATTGTTCACGGCTGACAGGCAGATCCACATTACCTTTTTCCGGGAGTAAGTTTGGAATTCATCCTGAGGAAATAAATGCCAAAACTCTGGTGAAGTTAAGAGAAGCCATCTGTCTACAGTTCAACCTGAAAAACATTGTTTTCATATAATTCTGTAAGTCTGCAGAGTTAATAAACCCTCCTAATGGAATTATTTGGCTTTGAAAGCTGGTAGGTTTAGATCCTTGAGGGGTAAAGCCTTGTCTTCACTCACTGAGGAGTCAAGATGTGAAAATGCTGCAGGGTAGTCTGCAAAATTTAATTTTCATTTAAAACCCAAATACATTGAAATGACAGAATTCAAAATAACCTCATTTTACCAACATAAATGTCCTCAGATATTCTTGGGGGAGGGGGTTATATTTACTATAAAATAAACCCTGTTCCATTGCTTATAATAAAGGGCATGATGCTCATAAAAGGTAATACGTACTGAGCATACACTACATACCTGCAAAATGATCTTTGCATTTCTTGTTGTTTAGTATCTAAGTCAGGTCTGCCTCTTTTGTGACCCCATAGATTGTGACCCACCAGGCTCCTCTGGATTTTCCAGGCAAGAATACCAGAGTAAGTCACCATCTACTCTTAAATGAATTTTATCAATTAATATTAGAGGTAAGCTTTATCATCATTTTATACATGAAAATCCTAGAGCTCAGAGGAGCTTTGTAACTGACTCAAAGGTGTAGTTCCAAAGGATGAAGCTGAGATTGGAACTAAGCTCTGTCTGGCTCTAAAATCCTTATCTTTTATGATCTCCTATACTGTCAGTTAAAGATCGGCACAGTGGAGGATCTGAATTTAATCATATTTATTGAAATATAGTAGCTATACAACATTATATAAGTTAGAGGTATACAGTATAGTGATTCATAATTCCTATTATATTCCATTTATAGTTACTTTAAAATATTGGCTACATATGAATTTAGTCTTGTATTTGGAGGAAAAAGATTCAACTTTGCCAGCACGGGCAGAAGCCACTGTTGTACTTACCTTTAGGTCTGGCTTCCTTATGGCTCTGTTTATGATACACTCCTCATCAGTGACGACAGGATTGCCAGGATTGAGTCCACATGCATTGTTCACGGCTGACAGGCAGATCCACATTACCTTTTTCCGGGAGTAAGTTTGGAATTCATCCTGAGGAAATAAATGCCAAAACTCTGGTGAAGTTAAGAGAAGCCATCTGTCTACAGTTCAACCTGAAAAACATTGTTTTCATATAATTCTGTAAGTCTGCAGAGTTAATAAACCCTCCTAATGGAATTATTTGGCTTTGAAAGCTGGTAGGTTTAGATCCTTGAGGGGTAAAGCCTTGTCTTCACTCACTGAGGAGTCAAGATGTGAAAATGATGCAGGGCACCTGACAGAGTCATGAGGCAGATGCTCTGGTAAGTGCTACTTTTCCCTTTTATCTTCCAACCGTGGGACTACAGACAGATAGAAATATCACAGGAAAAAAAAATCCAAAACTAGCAAGCACTCCGAAGTGCTTCTCAAGGACTAAGAGTCCAGGTGAACCAAACCATCCCAATATTTTGAAGCTTAATTTCAATTCCACATCTTCCAGAACAACCTCTTTAGCACCTCTTGTGGGGTGGGGGTGGGAGTGGGGGTGGGGAGGACTGTCACCATATTAAGTCCGAAAGATTGTCACTGCCCCTCGCCTGTGCTCCCAGTGACCTTTTGCCTTATATTCTCTTAGTTCTTCTAGACTATCTTGAAGGTAAGTGTCAGGTTTTACTGTCTCTGACATCCTATCTGCTTGGGGAATTTTGATCTGCTCAATGAGAGACTCATGAATGGATAAGCACAGAAAGTATGCACTGGGAATGCCCAAGGATAATGGTCAAGATGTTAGTACAAGCAGCACTGGGGAAGGTACCTTTGGACATGACCCTAATTAAAGCTGCTTCCCTCTGCACTTCACTGATGATTCCATCACAGCATAAAAGTGGAGGGAACAGCACTGGATTAAGTAACAGGTACCACAATGGTCCCTTAGAGACTGATGTGATAATACCAGTGGTTATTATCTGAATGGGTAAACGACACACATAAATTCCACTTGGATATCTGGTAAACCTCGGGAGCTGGGAAGAATAGCTAGGGAAGGCAAGCCTGGGAAATAATTTGGTGCCTGTGAATGTAGGTCAGAACCAGAGATTGTCTCCATTACACCCACTTTTGCTGTGACAAGTGAACTGACTCTGAATAGCCAAGAGAAGTGCTAGCAGTGGTTGTAGCTAAGTCTCTTAACATCAGTTCTCCTCAGGCAAAGCCTACCTCCATGCCTCTATTTCTGCTGCTTCCTCAGTCTGTAATCTGCAACCTCCTCTCCTCTCTTTAAGTCTTCCTGGAACTAGATCCTAACTATCCTTCAAGGTCTGGCTCAAAGTTCACGTATGGGAATCTCCCTAATTTCTCTGGGTTATCTTTCCTCTAAACCATCAGGTTACTTGAGATTCTTACCACGTTCTACCTTCCTGCATCATTCTTTGTTTCCTCACCTTATCAATCCACTGGGACTGTGCATAGAGATCATGTTTGATGGATGTGTGTCCTCCAGACTTACTTAGCAGAGATTGTATGTGTGAGAGAGAGAGAGGAGTGAGGCAAAGCAAAGAAAGTAGGGAGGAGAGGGGATGGAAGAGGAAGGAAGGAAAACAGAGGGAAGAGAAGGAAAAAACAGAGAGGAAAATGTAAAAAGAGAAGAGGGGAGGAAGGAAAAACCTTAGTAGAAATTTGAAAGTTAATGAATAGTACAAGCCAGTAAAGTTGGCATTTACTTCATTTTGTAAAGATTACTAAATCAAATTAAATCTGCACGGAGTTACCTTCAGAGCGTAAGAATGACTGTAGGTGACCACATTTCCAATGACTAAGCCACTGGACTGGGACATGTTCTAGACACTGTGGAATATGCCAACAGCTCGCTAGAACACAACCTGACAGCTCAACATCATACAACTTTGCTTTTGACCACATTGAAGGGTCAAGTGCTCTGTTATGAAAAAAACTTTCTGTTTCCAGGAATAACAGCAATAAAAACAGTCCAGCCGCTCCACGGCATATGGGATCTTCCAGGTCAGGGATCAAACCGGCACCCTTTGCACTGCAAGGCAGTGTCCTTACCCACTGGACCACCAGGGAAGCCCATGGATTGCCATTTTAAATCCACCTTGAGCCAGGATTGATAAAGGACAAAGTATCAATGAGAAACTTGGTACAAAAGCACATAATTCATAGCTAAATAGGAACACCAATTATAAAAGTGGCATCAGGATTAGAGACCTCAGGCCACTTACCAAGGGCAATTAGGAAGATAAGTTTCTCTTAAACGAAGCAAAATAATATTAAGTAATAATATTAGCTGCTAATTTTCAAATGATTACTTGGTAGTTTATATGCCAGTTTTTTTGTTCCAGTTTTCCTGTTTTAGGCTCACAAATTTCCAAAGTTGATATTACAGTCTCCATTTTGCACATGATAAAATTCTCCATCAACAAGGATAAGAATTGCCCAAGGCAGTCTGGTATGAAGAGCAAAAGGGAACAGAGACCTGAGGCCAGGTTTTCTTATGCTCAATCTCGGATCCTTCCTCTTTATTTCAACAAGTTGTCCCATGGTGTTTGTGGTTCATCTATAAAGATCACCTTGCATTCTAGATAGTGTAACACATAGCATCCAGTTGCTCAGAATCTCTGATCTCCTAGCAACAGAAAATCTGACTCCCGAAATCAAGCTGTTACCCTCAGGCCCAGTATGACAGCAAACAGACTTCTAGACTATAATCCCTAAAGAGGGAAAGGCACACTGAACACTAGAACTCCCAAGCTCTCACAGGCCAGCGTTAATCTAATGTACCAATGGCATGCCTTAGTCTAGGTGAGCATTATAGACTGAGATTCATCTTATTACAGTCTACAGCATTACTAAATTGAAGGTGCTTGGATACAGCTGTCTCTAAGCTCAGTTCCTGTCATCGCCTTTACCCATAGAACCTTTTAATTCATAATTCTCTATAATGCAAAGAAAAATTCTATAGATTAAATAAAGGTGCCATAGTGACACATTTTTCTTAGTATAAGGTCATATACTGACTTTACTCTTGTTTACTACTCTGTTAAAGACTCTAAAAACATGCATATTTTTAATGACCCTAAACAAAAAACAAACTTCAAAAATTGTATAGTTGAAGAAAAGAAACACACAACTTTTTAAGAGAGAAAATAAGACAAAGAAAGGAAGGGAAATCACGTCACTGTGGAGGGATGTGTAAGGTCACCCAGGTGACCTCATTAACTTCTCTCCTTTTTCAGTTTGGTGTCATCTGGTATGGAAAAGGCATGGGCTAATTCATGAATCCAAATCTCAGTTCCAAACCAAATTGAAAAATCATTGCAACTTTCTGAACTTAATTTTCTTTATACAGGAAGTGCAGGCGATAATGCACATTTCATGGATGTTTCCAGAATTGAAAGCATAATGTACGTGACCAGGGCCAAGTCTGGCACATAGCTAACATGACAAACATTGGTAGAGTATACTGCTGTACTTCATTTCCACAGCATGTTGTTCCTGAGATTTTTCTGTAGCTAGGAACTTTTTTTCCCTTTAAAGAAACCTTAGAATCTCTAAGAGTCTATTTCTCCTTTCTGGAAAAGAAGTATATTTACCTAGAAATGGCTATTTCCACTTCAATCTGTTTCCCAGCTCTCTCAAGCACTTACTGAGCTATAAAATACTCAAATGAACCAGAAGACCTACTACTTTAAATAATTGCTCTGTGATGCAAATAATCCAGATTGTTTACTTGGTAAATCTAGACGTTTTAACACCTCAAGCGTCCTCTTTACCAAGAGAACAAACCAGACCAGTCCAGTCCTTGAACTCTAAAAGAATAAGATTTAAAATAACTCAAGGGGATTTCAAAAATAGAATGTACACAGAAGACTTAAAGGTAGAAAGATAGAGAAGTGAACCTGGACAATTTTTATTTCTTATGGACTTGCACTTTCTGAACCTGGAAATGCCAGGCTAACTTTTATAATGAATGAAGCGAATGACTTTGCTTATCTCCTTCCAACCTTTTGCTGTAAGCCCCTCATCTCTTGCAATTTAAAAACAGTGGGATGGTCACTTCAAGTTTAGGCCATTACTATGACTTATCATCTTGTGTAGGAGTTCGCTTCACAACATGCAGTATTTTTAGGGTGGCCTTAAAAAGAAAAAAGTAACCCATTGTCAAGTTCCAAAGAGACAGTAGGAAATCAATATTTTTCACTTGGAAATGGATACATTGTCATGCATCTGAGTAAGGTAGCTACAAGAGTCCAGTGTGCTCGGTGGTCTCCTCAGTGGTCCTAGAATAGGACACTAAGTCCTCCAAATTGGAACCTCCTGTCATGGTAGGAGGCAGGGTGTGCTTTGTTACCAGCTACTGTCCTCTATGATCTTACTCCCTATCTTCTCTGTTTTGCTTCAGTAGCCTGCAGGATTTCACTTCCTGTTTTGTTTAGGTTGAATCCAAATCTCAGTTCCAAACCAAATTGAAAAATCATTGCAACTTTCTGAACTTAATTTTCTTTATACAGGAAGTGCAGGCGATAATGCACATTTCATGGATGTTTCCAGAATTGAAAGCATAATGTACGTGACCAGGGCCAAGTCTGGCACATAGCTAACATGACAAACATTGGTAGAGTATACTGCTGTACTTCATTTCCACAGCATGTTGTTCCTGAGATTTTTCTGTAGCTAGGAACTTTTTTTCCCTTTAAAGAAACCTTAGAATCTCTAAGAGTCTATTTCTCCTTTCTGGAAAAGAAGTATATTTACCTAGAAATGGCTATTTCCACTTCAATCTGTTTCCCAGCTCTCTCAAGCACTTACTGAGCTATAAAATACTCAAATGAACCAGAAGACCTACTACTTTAAATAATTGCTCTGTGATGCAAATAATCCAGATTGTTTACTTGGTAAATCTAGACGTTTTAACACCTCAAGCGTCCTCTTTACCAAGAGAACAAACCAGACCAGTCCAGTCCTTGAACTCTAAAAGAATAAGATTTAAAATAACTCAAGGGGATTTCAAAAATAGAATGTACACAGAAGACTTAAAGGTAGAAAGATAGAGAAGTGAACCTGGACAATTTTTATTTCTTATGGACTTGCACTTTCTGAACCTGGAAATGCCAGGCTAACTTTTATAATGAATGAAGCGAATGACTTTGCTTATCTCCTTCCAACCTTTTGCTGTAAGCCCCTCATCTCTTGCAATTTAAAAACAGTGGGATGGTCACTTCAAGTTTAGGCCATTACTATGACTTATCATCTTGTGTAGGAGTTCGCTTCACAACATGCAGTATTTTTAGGGTGGCCTTAAAAGAAAAAGTAACCCATTGTCAAGTTCCAAAGAGACAGTAGGAAATCAATATTTTTCACTTGGAAATGGATACATTGTCATGCATCTGAGTAAGGTAGCTACAAGAGTCCAGTGTGCTCGGTGGTCTCCTCAGTGGTCCTAGAATAGGACACTAAGTCCTCCAAATTGGAACCTCCTGTCATGGTAGGAGGCAGGGTCTGCTTTGTTACCAGCTACTGTCCTCTATGATCTTACTCCCTATCTTCTCTGTTTTGCTTCAGTAGCCTGCAGGATTTCACTTCCTGTTTTGTTTAGGTTGCCAGCTTCTATTCACAGGGTTCTATTTCCCTTTTTCCTTTTTCTGATAAGTAACTGCTCTTGGAATATGGGAAGTTCACTCACTAAGGACAATCTCCTTCTGGAATTTCTGCTGTGTGTCTGTATAAGAAGTATGGGCCCAAGTCCTACAAGTATTTGTCTTGCTGGACTACGATTACTTGGGATGATTTACAATAAAACTGGCCAAGATAGGGATTCTTTGAAATTCCTAAATTAGTTTCTCTATGCAGGGCTTCCCTGGTGACACAGCTGGCAAAGAATTCATTAGCAATGCAGGACACCCGGGTTTGAGCCCTGGGATGGGAAGATCCCTGGGAGAAGGAAATGGCTACCCACAGTTTGTCTGGAGAATTCCATGAACAGAAAAGCCTGGCAGGCTTGAGGGTCACAAAGAGTCAGGTATGACTGAACGACTAATATTTTCACTTTCACTCATGCAGTCAATTAGAAAAAGAATCATAGGCAAGAATGGAATTTTGCATTTTCGATGACTCCAAAAACATAATAATGGATCCATTATCGCTTCTCTCAGAGAAGCAATTCTCTCAAAGGATTTCAGAACTGGAAATGACTCTGAGGCACCTAGAGCTCTCTCTCTCTCTCTCTCTCACTCTGTTCCTTCCTGTTCCTCTGAATGTCCACTGCAATACTCTCCTCCTTGCTATCCATATCTTTCTGAGATTTCTTTTTAAAACACCAGTATTGATCCCCAGCAGAAGAGAACAATATTTGTAAGGGCCTGATGAAAATTGTAAGGGCCTAAGGAATCGAAAGTCTTTCTACAAGGAGCTTGCACTTCTTTCCCTGTACCTTTGAGATATAAATGTTCTACCTCATCTTCTAGGGGAACTCTTTTCTAGACCATCTCCAATTCCTACTACTGAAAAAAAAAAAAAAAGGAAAGTGAAAAGAGACCTTACAACTCAAACTCCTAAAAAGACTCTCTGGCCCAAACAGCCTCCTTAAAGTTGCTTGTCAAGGATAAATGCAAATCTTATAAGTCTTCCCTACACATAATAAAAGGCTTTAGCCATAAGCAGACATAATTTGTTCCAAGTGTTATTTATAAGCTGGAGAATTTTTTTTTGGCCACTTCTATTGGTCTTTCATTTATCCATTTTCATCCAGCTTTGTTCTTTGGCCTGTGTGGGCCTCCCATCGCAGTGGCCTCTGTCATTGCAGAGCACTGGCTCTGGGCACATGCTCTCCAGAGCTCAGGCTTTGTAGTTGGACACATCGGTCCAGCCGCTCCGCAGCACGTGGGATCCTCCCAGGCCAGGGATCGAACCAGCACCCCCTGCACTGCAAGGCAGTATCCCTACCCACTGGACCACCAGGGAAGCCCTGAATTTTTTATTATACCTGATTCATAAATAAAGTTTTAAAATTTAAGCTATGAGATCTCTAAACTCTCTAAACTGGAGAAGAAAATATCAACTCAATCCAGTATTCTAAAATCATACATCTGTACAACCACCTCTCTCTCCTCTGTGGGACATGTCTGTCTGGGACTGAGCCTTTCTGATGCCAAGGGAGTTGATACCAATGCCAGATAACCATATCGTTGATCTCCAAGGCTTTCTAAAAAAACATCTCTATCAAAAGGGAGAAATGTGGAGAAATGTGAAAGGAAAATCAAAATAGAGTTGTTGCTAAGAGAGTTCTCCTTATTGGAGCCAGGAGACTACTAAGGACATGTGACTTATGTATCTGACCTTTTGATCTCATGACGTCACCCACAACCCCTGCCAGAAACTCAAAATACTTATCATTCTAAGATAACTCACATCAGTCTATCTGCTTATCAGACCTCTATCCTGAAACAACTGTGATTTCATAAGGAGAGACATTTTCTGACTTTTATCAGAGTCCATCACAATCCTCCCCAGGCAACAGTTGTGTCTTTTTATCCTTATACGTCCCTCACTCTCTCTTTACCAGAACACACTTTCAAGATATCCAAGTCTGTCTCCAGAATTGCAATTCTTATGACTTCAAATAGGCTATATCCATGCTTGTATGAAAAAAAAAAAATTTTAAAAATAAGGAAATCCTTTTACAACTCACCATGAATTTTGTTTTCACCACTTACAGTTCTGGAACCATGAGGATTTCTTGCAACTTCTCTGTGCCTCCATTTATAAAATGGGGAAAAAATAATCTCTACCAATACGGACAAAATCAGACAACATACACGCAAATACTTTGCAAATCATATGTCACAATATAAATGACCTTGTCTTAAAAAGATAATAGCCTCAAAATTATTTGCCTTAACAAAACATCATCTCTGAGAGGCCAGCGATGGAATTCCAGGCATTTCTGGTTCGATTCTTAACAACAAAAACAGTGGTTTAAAGTGGGGGATGGAGAAATGGGATTCAGAAGAAGGAATGAGTACCTAAAAGAAACATAATACTATCTTCTCTTACTTTCTCAATCATGATAGTTCACCTTACTGGCTTTTGTGATAAAATGTTGGTAGAATTTCAGACCATTTATTGCAGATTCAATTCATTTAGTTAATTTAATTAAATAATTATTGACCGCCTGCTATGGCCATGCGCTGGTGCTATAGACAATTGAAAAGCCACAACTACTGTCTCCAAAAAACTTCTAGTATTATAGAGGTAAAAGCTATATTTTAAAAAGTACCATAATATAGTGGGGGAATGCTCTGAGTTTAGAGAGTCAGAACACAGGTTCAACTTCATTGTCCACACGACCCCCTTCACCTGGACCATTCCCCATTTGTTTCTACTCACCAGCCACCATCACCTTATAATGTTCATCTTCCTCTGATGCTCAAGAAAGTCTTTCCTCATTTTCTTAACTGGGTCAATTTCCGTATTTATAATTCTATGATAACCACAGAACTTTCCTAAGTATTGGATTAGCCAATAAGTTCATTCAAGTTTTCCCATAAGATGTGACAGAAAAATTCAAACAAACTTTTTGGCCAGCCCAATAACACTTGTATCAGTTGGATTTTGCATTTATTTGTACAGAGCTCTGATGAATTCTGTGAAGTCAAGAAACCTGGTTTTTTTTTTTGACCATGATATCCAAGTCTGTCCCCAGAATTGCAATTCTTATGACTTCAAATAGGCTATATCCATGCTTGTATGAAAAAAAAAAAATTTTAAAAATAAGGAAATCCTTTTACAACTCACCATGAATTTTGTTTTCACCACTTACAGTTCTGGAACCATGAGGATTTCTTGCAACTTCTCTGTGCCTCCATTTATAAAATGGGGAAAAAATAATCTCTACCAATACGGACAAAATCAGACAACATACACGCAAATACTTTGCAAATCATATGTCACAATATAAATGACCTTGTCTTAAAAAGATAATAGCCTCAAAATTATTTGCCTTAACAAAACATCATCTCTGAGAGGCCAGCGTATGGAATTCCAGGCATTTCTGGTTCGATTCTTAACAACAAAAACAGTGGTTTAAAGTGGGGGATGGAGAAATGGGATTCAGAAGAAGGAATGAGTACCTAAAAGAAACATAATACTATCTTCTCTTACTTTCTCAATCATGATAGTTCACCTTACTGGCTTTTGTGATAAAATGTTGGTAGAATTTCAGACCATTTATTGCAGATTCAATTCATTTACTTAATTTAATTAAATAATTATTGACCGCCTGCTATGGCCATGCGCTGGTGCTATAGACAATTGAAAAGCCACAACTACTGTCTCCAAAAAACTTCTAGTATTATAGAGGTAAAAGCTATATTTTAAAAAGTACCATAATATAGTGGGGGAATGCTCTGAGTTTAGAGAGTCAGAACACAGGTTCAACTTCATTGTCCACACGACCCCCTTCACCTGGACCATTCCCCATTTGTTTCTACTCACCAGCCACCATCACCTTATAATGTTCATCTTCCTCTGATGCTCAAGAAAGTCTTTCCTCATTTTCTTAACTGGGTCAATTTCCGTATTTATAATTCTATGATAACCACAAAACTTTCCTAAGTATTGGATTAGCCAATAAGTTCATTCAAGTTTTCCCATAAGATGTGACAGAAAAATTCAAACAAACTTTTTGGCCAGCCCAATAACACTTGTATCAGTTGGATTTTGCATTTATTTGTACAGAGCTCTGATGAATTCTGTGAAGTCAAGAACCCTGATTTTATTCTAATACTTTCTACCCTTTGCCCCATCCATGAGCTAGCATTATGGCTGGCATACAACCCATGCTCATCAAATATATAAAGGACGTAGGAGAGGAAAAAGACAAAAAAAGAAGAGAGAGGGAAATCCTGGCTGACATTTACTAGGTTGCAAATTTATTGTCCCTTCTGTATCTTTATCTGTAAAATAAGAATGATAATACATTTTCCAGGGTTGTTATGAGAAGCAAATAATGAAAGAGATGCTCTTTTGCAAAACATAAACTGAATAGCATTTTAATAGAAAGTAGACTGCAGAAACCATTACAGCAGTGAGAGTTGAAAATACAGAGCTAAAAGAGAATGAAGGAAAGGTGATTAATTCCTTCCAGAATTGGGGCAGAGAATGGATCAACAAAGACTGAATAGACAAGGTGATTTATGGCCCAGGAATGAGTAGGTTTTAATAAGCAGTGATAGAACACCTACTCTCTTTATTTACTGTATAGTGAATGCCTGGATGAGTGTGTGCTGGTTATGTGAGTTGAGTCCTCCACAGAATGTCACTCTGTAAGCAGAGGGCTTGCCATTTGTTTTGTTCATGGCTGTATCCCCAGTGCCTGTAACGATGCTCATAGATGACTGCCACTTGTTCCACAAATGCTTATTGAATGAACAAGTAAGTGAATGAATTAATGGAGGGAATAGGCAACACTAGAAGAAATTTATGTGTAAAAACATAGATATAACAATCTGGTTCCTTTAGAAAATGATGCTGATGTGGGAAGCCAGGGCTTGGAAAGAGGAAGCTCAAGAGGAGGGAGGGGAGGATGTAAGGGATCCGGAAAACATGAACCCACCTGCTGGTGACTGATGAGCACCCTGGTGGGCTCGTGGACCCCAGGTGTCATTGCATGGCTGATTTGTGGGATTTCAAAGTTTTCAAATTAAAGACCCTAGCTTTGTCATCTTTAGGTGAAACTGAAGAGAAAACATTTGCTATTAAACATTTAGGTGAAATGCCCAGAGTCAGGCCCAAGAGCTAATCATTATAAAGTTCGTCTCTGCACATTGTCTTTGGCAACTTGTGACATACAAGGACAATGAAGTTTTTAAAAAATATGTATTTGTAATTATAATAAAGATAAAAACTACAGAAATCATCAGGAGCATCTGAATTCAAAACGCCAATGAATGTAAATCATGCTATTTGCATAGAAATGTGGCATCACTACAGATATTGGTTAAAATTCAGAAGTAGATGAATAATGAATAAAATGCCACTTTCAAAATTATAAAATAGAAATGTAATTACTCTTATCTTTTGGGAAAAAAACTCAGTCTTCTAAGTGCTTGAAAAGAGGAGGGGAACAGAAAATAAATGAGGTGCTGAAGACTTTCAGTCAGTACATCACATTACTATTTTTTAATGTTAAAAAATTACTACCTAATCAGTATCCAAGATAATGATCTGTAATCTTACCAGTGCGAGACTGATGATAAATACCAAGTACTGATTTTTTAATAACATGAAAGTCAGATATACAACACATTTTTAGGTAGGAGTCCTCTAGTTTTCCTTACTGGGAAATCTTTACTGTCCAGCTATTATAATATAATTCAAATAATATCTTTCTTAAAATATCATTTTAATGCAAATAACCCAACAGCAGACTTTTAAACTATTGGCTCCCAAAGGCTTACTTTTTATTTAAGACTTAAATAGTAGAAGTGGTTTGAAATAATTGAGTTCTTGTCTAATTACATAAAGACTAATTTAGCACCTCATTTATTTGGAGAGTCTTGGCATAGCAAATCCATTTAAAATGACGTACAAGAGCAGGTAATTAAAAATTAAGGTTGAAATCAAGATCAAAAAAGGCAAGACTGAAGGCGGTGTCAACGGCTCTGATTAGTTGAAGAGGACAGTAAAATGAGTCAAGAGGGCAGGAAAAGGGCAGGGTGATGGACTGCAGTTCCCTGAGGCACCAATGCCTTTTTTCACTCTCCCCTGAATGTCCATTTGCAAAGATGACCACATGCAACTAAGAGACATGACCTGATTGAGTGTGGGTGAGTGTTGGGGACTCCTTGCTAAAGGATACCTTGCCCACATCTCCTGTCCTGGAAGGAAATGTGTATGGCTAGTCAGGGAAGGCCCTAGCAGCCACATGAGCAGGGTCATCATAGGTGGGTCCACCAGCAAGCTGGTGAAGGTGCTGAATCAAAAACACATATATGCATGAATTGGTTCATAGTACTTTTCAAGTCTACTATATCCTTCTACTTATTATCATATTCATTCTATTTATTTTTAAGTGTTCAATACTGAATCTCCAACGAGAAATCTTAGTTCATCTTCTTGAAAAATGATTGCAATATATAGTGGAACTATATTCTGTATATTCTGTACTATAAATTTATTCTGTATTTTCCAAGTCCCCTGTAACTGTCATCGTATTTTCATAATTTAAAAAGTAAAAAAGAGGGCTTCCTTAGTGGTCCAGTCGGTGAAGAGTTCACCTTGCAGTGCAGGGGGCGCCAGTTTGATCCCTGGGGCAGAAGGATCTAATATGCCGCGGAGCAGCTGGACCGGTGTGTCCAGTTATAAGCCAGCACTCTGGAGTGCATGCGCCCAGAGTCAGTGCTCTGTGACGAAAGAGGCCCCCACGAGGGGAGACGCACACAGGCCAAAGAATTAAGATGGGTGAAAATAAACAAATGAAGGACCAATAAAAGAGTCTTAAAAAAAGTAAAAAAAAAAAAAAAAGAGAAAAAAATAGAAACACATAGGCATACAATCAAAATAATCTTTGATCATTATCAGAATACAAATGATAATGATCAAACCATCTACAGCTTGTAAATGGTTTTTGCATATGTAATCTCACTTTGTCCTCATACCAACCCAAGAGAGAACATACGCTTTTACTAAGCCCATTTTAGGAAAAGACACACTGAGGTCCTGAAAGGTAAGTAACAAATCTAAGCTGTTGTATGTCTAAGGCGCCAGGACTAGAAATCAAAACTTTTGATTCCAGATTCCAAAATGGATCGTCTCCATGTTAGTTGACAATTTTTTTTTTTCCTTTAACTCTTACAAAAGCTTTCTTTTCTTTCTTCATAAATTTTAGATTTTATTATTGAAGTTTTACAAAATTATATTAGCTTCAGGTGTATAGGGCTTCCCTGGTGGCTCAGACAGTAAAGAATTTGCCTGATTTGAAGTGTGGAGACATGACCTGATTGAGTGTGGGTGAGTGTTGGGGACTCCTTGCTAAAGGATATCTTGCCCACATCTCCTGTCCTGGAAGGAAATGTGTATGGCTAGTCAGGGAAGGCCCTAGCAGCCACATGAGCAGGGTCATCATAGGTGGGTCCACCAGCAAGCTGGTGAAGGTGCTGAATCAAAAACACATATATGCATGAATTGGTTCATAGTGCTTTTCAAGTCTACTATATCCTTCTACTTATTATCATATTCATTCTATTTATTTTTAAGTGTTCAATACTGAATCTCCAACGAGAAATCTTAGTTCATCTTCTTGAAAAATGATTGCAATATATAGTGGAACTATATTCTGTATATTCTGTACTATAAATTTATTCTGTATTTTCCAAGTCCCCTGTAACTGTCATCGTATTTTCATAATTTAAAAAGTAGAAAAGAGGGCTTCCTTAGTGGTCCAGTCGGTGAAGAGTTCACCTTGCAGTGCAGGGGGCGCCAGTTTGATCCCTGGGGCAGAAGGATCTAATATGCCGCGGAGCAGCTGGACCGGTGTGTCCAGTTATAAGCCAGCACTCTGGAGTGCATGCGCCCAGAGTCAGTGCTCTGTGACGAAAGAGGCCCCCACGAGGGGAGACGCACACAGGCCAAAGAATTAAGATGGGTGAAAATAAACAAATGAAGGACCAATAAAAGAGTCTTAAAAAAAGTAAAAAAAAAAAAAAAAGAGAAAAAAATAGAAACACATAGGCATACAATCAAAATAATCTTTGATCATTATCAGAATACAAATGATAATGATCAAACCATCTACAGCTTGTAAATGGTTTTTGCATATGTAATCTCACTTTGTCCTCATACCAACCCAAGAGAGAACATACGCTTTTACTAAGTCCATTTTAGGAAAAGACACACTGAGGTCCTGAAAGGTAAGTAACAAATCTAAGCTGTTGTATGTCTAAGGCGCCAGGACTAGAAATCAAAACTTTTGATTCCAGATTCCAAAATGGATCGTCTCCATGTTAGTTGACAATTTTTTTTTTCCTTTAACTCTTACAAAAGCTTTCTTTTCTTTCTTTGTAAATTTTAGATTTTATTATTGAAGTTTTACAAAATTATATTAGCTTCAGGTGTATAGGGCTTCCCTGGTGGCTCAGACAGTAAAGAATCTGCCTGCAGGAGAACCAGGTTCGATCCCTGTGTTGGGAAGATCCCCTGGGAAGGGAATGGCAAGCCATTCCAGTATCCTTAACTGGAGAATTCCATAAACAGAGGAGCCTGTAGGGCTACAGTCCATGGGATCACAGAGAGTTGGACATGACTAAGCAACCAGCACTTTCACTTTCAGGTGTACAACATAGTGACTTAGTATTTTTACAGATTATGCTCCATTAAATTATCACAACATAATGTCTGTAATACCCTTCGGCCATGCAATATCCATGGTGCTTATCATGGTGGTTTATGTCTTACATAGTGCTTTGCATCTTACTAGATTTTTCTTTCTCTCCCTCCACTGGTCTACGTACACTTGAGTGAAACCTTGAACTAGGAGTTAGGATACATGATAATTCTTACTGGTAAGGCTCCTCACTCATCAAGGAGTATGGCTAACTCTCTCCAGGCTCCATTTTCTCCCCCATAAAATGACAAGGTCTTCCTCAGTGGGCACCAGGCACTATACTCACACACACACTCTGTGAGCCTTCATGAGGTATGGTTTCAGGCAGCAGTTGGGTAGGGCTCCCAACCCAATGCCATCAATATAACTTGCTGTGACTCTGCTATCATCTTGCCTTCTTAAGGTCTTGAAGTCAATTCTTCACAAATCTCAAGCTAAATTATAGTTGAATTTGGGAGGAGCCTCAGCTCTCACCCGCGTATCATTGTTCACATATCAGCTAAGATAGAACATAGACAGATGGTTCTTAAAGTGACCAGGAGCCAGAAATGAGAGACAGGGCTGACCCCAGTGGCATCAACAAAGACAAACTTCATCCAATTCCCAGTTCACTGAGGTCTAGTCCCAGTGTGGATTGAAATGTGGAACTATTTTTTGCCAGTTTTAAGAGTTGTTGCCATCCTCCTCTCACGAAATAAATAGAACATCTATCTAGAGAGGCTGTTATACACTGTTCACTCAAATAAATCTTTTCATAAATTTTCCAGAGTTTTTTTTTAACTCTTACAAAAGCTTTCTTTTCTTTCTTCATAAATTTTAGATTTTATTATTGAAGTTTTACAAAATTATATTAGCTTCAGGTGTATAGGGCTTCCCTGGTGGCTCAGACAGTAAAGAATCTGCCTGCAGGAGAACCAGGTTCGATCCCTGTGTTGGGAAGATCCCCTGGGAAGGGAATGGCAAGCCATTCCAGTATCCTTAACTGGAGAATTCCATAAACAGAGGAGCCTGTAGGGCTACAGTCCATGGGATCACAGAGAGTTGGACATGACTAAGCAACCAGCACTTTCACTTTCAGGTGTACAACATAGTGACTTAGTATTTTTACAGATTATGCTCCATTAAATTATCACAACATAATGTCTGTAATACCCTTCGGCCATGCAATATCCATGGTGCTTATCATGGTGGTTTATGTCTTACATAGTGCTTTGCATCTTACTAGATTTTTCTTTCTCTCCCTCCACTGGTCTACGTACACTTGAGTGAAACCTTGAACTAGGAGTTAGGATACATGATAATTCTTACTGGTAAGGCTCCTCACTCATCAAGGAGTATGGCTAACTCTCTCCAGGCTCCATTTTCTCCCCCATAAAATGACAAGGTCTTCCTCAGTGGGCACCAGGCACTATACTCACACACACACTCTGTGAGCCTTCATGAGGTATGGTTTCAGGCAGCAGTTGGGTAGGGCTCCCAGCCCAATGCCATCAATATAACTTGCTGTGACTCTGCTATCATCTTGCCTTCTTAAGGTCTTGAAGTCAATTCTTCACAAATCTCAAGCTAAATTATAGTTGAATTTGGGAGGAGCCTCAGCTCTCACCTGCGTATCATTGTTCACATATCAGCTAAGATGGAACATAGACAGATGGTTCTTAAAGTGACCAGGAGCCAGAAATGAGAGACAGGGCTGACCCCAGTGGCATCAACAAAGACAAACTTCATCCAATTCCCAGTTCACTGAGGTCTAGTCCCAGTGTGGATTGAAATGTGGAACTATTTTTTGCCAGTTTTAAGAGTTGTTGCCATCCTCCTCTCTCACTGAAATAAATAGAACATCTATCTAGAGAGGCTGTTATACACTGTTCACTGTTTTTTCTTCTGATTTTCTTTGTTTAGTGATTGAGATTCATCAATAATGTATATAAGCAACATTTATATTATTTTTTGTTTTTTGATGAGTAGCATTTTTTCATCTTTGAATGTGTGCCCATTCATCCATTTATTTTTTCCTGGGTATTTAAGTTATTTCTAGGTTTTCACTATTGAAAATATAGCTGCAACAACAACAACAAAAAGCTAAAAGCCCCATAAGACGCTGATTTATCAAGAGTTTGGTTGTTGTTCTGGGTAATTTGGTCTGAGGTTTTGTTAGATGCACTCAATAAAAGTCAGTCAGAAAGGGGCCTTCTGGCAGGCTGTACTTTGGCTCCTATCAAGAGGTACATCTACTTCAGCCTGTCAGCCACTACATACTTATGGAATCCCTGCCATGCCCCAGAACTAGGGTTGCAATTAACAAGTTACAAATGGTCCCTTCTTTTGTGGAGTTGAGAGTCCAGCAGGAGCAATACACATTGCCTAAGTGTAATGAGTGCCAGGAGGAAGTGCTACCAGAGTCAACACAGGAAAACTCGCCTAACACCAGGACCTTGTATTAACAAAAACGGCAATACCGAAGGGGCAAAGTAGCTATATGTCTTACCCTGGCATATTTGAAGGATGCGATACACTCATATAAATAACCGTGTCTCTCACAAAAGAGCAGGGGAAGACAACATCCTCTTCACAGGGATATTTCCCACCTCCTCCCCACCTCTCTCCCCACCTTGCCCCAGAGATGCCCCACTGGAAGGGGACCAGAACAGGCATGGATACAGGAGGATAGGGGTACAGAGAAGGATGAGTGTGAATATAATCGCCTGTAGCCTGACTTAACTACTCCATACTATTATTTTTAGCTATTAACATGGTAACTCCATACTGTGACATTCACTAAAATCAAAATTGTAAAAAGAATATCTTATGAATTAGATCTTCATCATGAAATCATACGGCTTCCCCGGTGGCACCAGTGGTATAGAACCCACCTGCCAATGCAGGAGACATAGAGATGAGGGTTCGATCCCTGTGTCAGGAAGATCTCTGGAGGAAGGCATGGCAACCGTGTCCAGTGCTCTTGCCTGAAGAATCCCATGGAGAGAGGAGTCTGGCAGGCTATGGTCCATAGGGTTACAAAGAGTTGGACACAACTGAAGCGATTTAGCATGCATGCATGCAATGAAATCACCTCACATACACATTACTGCATTTTTGGTAATTAACTGTAAGGCTGTGATGGATCCTGAGGTTGAACATCAAACTGACACCTACTTTGTGCTCATCTCTCCATGGTCATCCCATAACAAGATGCACAGGAGAAAGTGCTGTGCTATATAGAATGAGGTACACACTTACTGTTGTCCTCAGCAACACGACGTCTGCTTCCTGCAAGGAACACGGGATGCAATTTGCCCACACATGCCAAGCAGGTTTCCAGTAAAACACCAAGGGGAGGATCCCAAAGGAGAAGATGGATCCAGCAAGGCAGAGGGTTTTCCGGCAGCTCTGAGTTTGGTAGCCAAATATCTCCTGGGGTAGAACCAAAATGAACACATGTATCTGTTAAGCACAATAAACAACAAATGAACACATTGGAATTTTGGTGATGAAGCTAGAGGACAGAGGGAGGATGGGGCAGAGTGTGAAGAAGCTGAAGAGGGTGAAGGTAGAAGAGAGCGAGGGCTTGGGAAAGTGGAGGAAAATCCCCAATGAAGATTCTTTATAAGCCATGATCCCAGACATCCAGGAAGCTGTGATCCAATCAGGAAATTCAGTATCCACAATTTCAGCACATGACTATCCTGTGCCAAACACTATACGACATGATATGTCATCTTGTTTTGGTCTCTGATACATCCTCTGTACAGGATAATATGGAGTTACAAAAGAGTCGGATGTGACCTAGCGACTAAACAACAAAAAACCACTCAGTTCATAGACAATGAGGCTGAGCTCAGAAAGGCTAAATGTAATGATCTGTCCAAGGTCACACAGCTGATAGGTTCTGCTGACCAAATTCAAACCCAGATCTGTCAGTCTTCAAGTTTTGAACTTGATTCACGGCCTTTACAGATGCGACCACAAGACATGTGACATTAGCCATGAGTGACAGCAGCAGTGAATGATGCCCTTGGCTGAGACCAGCAGCAGTGTGGGTGGAGAGGGAGCTGCAGCAGTTGAGGGTGGGGGTGGCAGCAGGAGTGTTGGCTGGGGTGTCTAGGGGATGTGGCTAGAGCCCAGTCTTGAGTTCAGAGTCAGGATTTGGTGAAACTGACCACAGGAGGATGAACAACTAAATCTCAGCTTGTCTTTGGGGGTTTGCGGTAGAGAGAGCTATGCCTTCCCACCCTCCTCTCTTGTTCAGTAAGAAAAAGAATTTTATGTTGGTGGGGAATGGATGAGGGCAATAGAGACTATTTGGTTTATTTCAGCTCCTGCTTATTGAGCAGCTGCTATGTGCCATGAGGGAGAGAGATCATGAAAAATGGAAAGATAGAATCTGATCTGTAATAAATGTATAATCTGAGCAAACTTTTTCTTCCAAGGAATGCTTGGGACAAAATGGAAAACCACTCCTGAAATTTATGGCCTCTATCCCACGGCTATAGCCCACAAAGCCAAAAGTAAACAGCATACTGATCATAATGGCTAAAGTTGAGAGGAAGGAGAATGTGCTATTTAAGAGCACATTCTCTGGACCAAGGTATTTTGGGTTCAGAGCCTGGTCTACCGTTAACTGAGTGTCACATGAAACAAGTTACTTAACCTTTTTATTATTTTTTAAATCAATTTCTTTTTTAAAATTGAAGGATAATTGCTTTACAGAATTTTGTTGTTTTCTGCCAAACATCATGAATCAGCCATAGGTATATACATGCCATCTCCCTGTTGAACCTCCCTTCCATTTCCTTCCTCTATTTCTTGACTTGTTATCCATAAAATGGGGGTGGTCATGGTGCCCACCTCCCAGGGTTGCTGTGAAGTTTGAATGAGCTACTATGCGTGAGCATTTACTGCTACAGCTGCTACTTTATCATTTCCCAGAACATAGGCCTGAAATTCACCTGGAAATTCTACATGGTTTACTGGCATTTAGAACTAGGAATTCTTAGCATCAACTGCTCTACTTTTGTTAGAATTGCCTTTTAGGAAAAAGGAGATCTGAAACATGCAACTTTAAATCCACCAATTCCCCATCTCACATGATAAAATGTATTAACAAAAAAGTTTCTGTGATCTTTGGCTGAAAGCTGCTTGCACATGTAAATACTGGGTTCCTTTCTCTTATAAGCAGTGCACACAGGTGCCAAATGGCTTCCTTAGATAGTGTTCACATCTGGCACACTTTTGATAAAATGTTCACCTTACTGCAGAAATACAAGCTCTTGACTGATTTTGCAAAGTAGAATGTCTATCCCGACTTAAATATGCTTCTGTCTCACATTCCAGCTGTTGCCCTGCAGATGCCAAACCTGGGGTGCTTTCTTCCCCTCACCTGCTGGAAGCAATGCCTTGTTAGTTTCATATTAAGTAGGGTCCCAATTCTAAATTCCAGACCTGTCCTGAGTCCATCCCACCTGAGTCCATTTGTTTTGGATGAAAACAAACGATGACTTAGAGGCAAAATAATAATAACAATAATAATAGTAGTCATTAAAAAAAAAACAGCTTCCTTCTCTCGCCATTCGATTGAGCCCCAAGTTATAATTGCAGATTTATGCTAATCCTGCCCCTAGTATAAGCACAGATTTCCCTGTCACCATGCACTCTTTTATGCACTATGCTGTGAGAGCATTCTGTAGTTTCCCAAGTGTCTTCAGGTTCATTATCAAAGTAAACCAAGAATGATGCTCTTCAATTTCCTTCTAAGAAAACTGGAGTTTAAAGTGATTACATTAATAGTTGTTATTAGCAATTAATGATTTGGAAACAATGATGGTAGCTAACATTGATGGAGCACTGAAAGCCTTTTACCAAGTACTTTACACACACTTTGATTTCACTGAAAAAGATTAAATAAGTTTCTCAACACACAATGCTCATAAGTAACTCAGAACTGGGACTCTAGTCCAGAGCTTGGCAGTACACTGAAGGTAATGTGAGCTGACGTTTCCACTTTAGGGCTCTTCTTCATTTTATTTTTAATCTCAGTTCAGTTTAAGAAATTTTTTAGTTGTCCAGCAAATTGCAGACATGTGCTAGACACAGAAACGAATGAAGCAATGTTTCTAGCCTCAAGAAGCTCGTCAGATGAATGGGAAGGTCCAGAGACAGATAAGAGATTAAATAAGGTTAGAGCAAGAAAAGTTGCATAGAGGGTTGACTATACAAATCCTCATCTGAATAGAGTGCTAGTAGTAACAACACAGGTAGACCAGAAGTATCTTAGGAAAGCCAGATGAACACCTGTTAGTGATATCAGAGTGTTACCCTAAAAGCTTGCTTGCACTCAGTCTGCCAACACAACACCAGCTCAAGAAACAACACAACTGTCCTGACTTGAACTGAACTGCATTGCAGGAATTATTCATAGATACTGGGTTTAAAATGGTAAAAATTTGCACAGTGATGTTTCTTATTGCCCCATGGCAATTTCCTTCCTGCATTAGAGTGCCATCCATGTATCCAAAATGCTCGAGGGCACGGTCCCTACTCCCCTGTGCTCCACCCACCCTTTCTGCCATAAAAAATAGTCAGTCGTCAAAAAGAAAGAAAAAAAATGGCAAATGTCCAAAAAATATTGCCCTCTGGGCAGTCTACTTGCATTACAGAATAGCACACTGTCCCTTTATTCATCCCTTACAAGCCACAAATTCTCCTTCCTCTGTCCCAAAGGCGTTGACATCCTTTGTACTACTAAGGGCTGAAAGTCTGACTTCTAGGTGTTTAGACCCTCTCTCTTCTCCCATATACTGAAGTCAAAGTATGCTCACCAGAAGTGAAAGTGTTAGTTACTCAGTAGTGTCCAACTCTTTGCGACCCCATGGACTGTAGCCCACCGGATTCCTCTGTCCATGAAATTCTCCAGGCAAGAATACTAGAGTGGTTGCCATTCCCTTCACCAGAGGATCTTTCTGACCCAGGGATCAAAGCCAGGTCTCCTGTGTTGCAGACAGATTCTTTACCATCTGAGTCACCAAAGAACCCCCAAGCAATGGTCTAAACTATCTCATCCAACAGAACACTTTAAGAGTCTACAGACCCTTTTTTCAGAAATATACACACACAGAGTTCTTCATAGAGATTCAGGGGGTTCCCAGAGTCTAGAAAATATCCTGCTCTAGAAGGCTAAGGCTAAATCAGGGCTGATCGTTCAGAGTTTACACTCTGTACATGAACTTGGGACCTGGCACTAGGTAAACAGATTAGTGAAAAGAGAAGTGTGAGAACCCAAGCTTGTGGAAATGCAGGGGAGTGTGACAGGGTGAGGACCAAAAGCAGAGCAGTGGCTGACTCTGGAAAGCTCCATCAGGTAATGTATCACCTGGAGCTACTGAGTCCTGATAATGGTTCTCAGCCTTCTATTCCCAGAGACTTACAGGAGAACTCTGGTTAAACAGATCTCAGAGACTGGGGTGCCATGAGAGAGGGAGATGTATGTACCTGTCACACGGACCAGGTAAATACATGCGTGGGTATTAAGAGATTGCTCTCTTCCTGACAGCATCATCTCCACCATTGTGGTTATCCTGCGATGGAGCCATGTACAAGCACAGTGTTTAAACTGGACTCTGGAATCTTCTCTCACCTTGACTGATGCTTTCTTTAAGCATATTCAATCAGTTACATTCAGATCTTGGTCTGGGAGCCATTTATTTTCTTTTAAGACACTTTTGCATTTCTCTTCTGGCTTCATTAAGTATTTGAAAGTTTAAGTGATTCATTTTTTAAAAGTTTACCTCCCTGAAGATAATCTCTTTTCCCTTATTTTCAAATGTTGGATGTGAAGAGAATGTTTTGCTCCAATTTCTGCACATCACAATAAGTTGTGCTAAAGGAACACAGTTTACCTCACAGCTGATCTTAATCACACATTCCATTCAAATGTCTGCCAGGGTTGTTTTCTGTTTGCCACCATTTCATGTTAAAGAATGATTCCCTCAGTGTTCTCTAAATTAATTTAACTTCTCCATCCAGGTGAAAAATTCTCAACCTGAATGGCCTAATCTTAAACTGGAGATTAATCTTAAACTTTCTTTCTTCTCAAAAAGAATAGCCTGCAGACAGATCTCTTGTTGGCCTGGTAAGTATTTCTTAAAACTTTAAATTGGTCCCCCAGTTATTTCCACATGGAAGTTCTACTTATTCTTTAAAATTAAATCAGAAATTGTGTCCACCCTGTACTCACATTCTTGCACTGTAAGAATCAACTGGGGACTTTAAAAAATAAACAAATGAACTTATTTACAAAACAGAAATAGACTCACAAACATAGAGGAAAAACTTTTGATTGTTAAAAGGGAAAAGTGAGGGAGGGAGGATAAATTAGAAAATTAGGATTAACGTATACACACTACTGTGTATAAAATAGATAAACAATATAGACTTACTGCAAAGCAAGGGGAATTCTACTCACTATTTTGTAAAAACCTATATGGTAAAAGAATCTGAAAAATTATATGTGTGTGTGTATATATATATATATTACACATATATGATATATATATATAATATATATAGGAATATAATACATATATAATATATATATGTAGGAATCACTTTGCTGTACCTCTGAAACTAATACAAAACTGCAAACCAGCTATTATTTCAATAAAAATAAATTTATTTAAAAAAATGAACCAACTAGGGAGCACAAAGAGACATATACAAAATGGGCCAGGAACTAATCCAATACTACCCAGTGAGATAGAGGATGATGGTACTATAAGACCATTTGGGGTCATTCTCAGCTGAGTCAGAGGTGCTATGGACATACAGGTCTTATAGGACCTGATACAGGTCTTGGTCGGGAGCCATTTATTTTCTTTTAAGACACTTTTGCATTTCTCTTCTGGCTTCATTAAGTATTTGAAAGTTTAAGTGATTCATTTTTAAAGTTTACCTCCTGAAGATAATCTCTTTTCCCTTATTTTCAAATGTTGGATGTGAAGAGAATGTTTTGCTCCAATTTCTGCACATCACAATAAGTTGTGCTAAAGGAACACAGTTTACCTCACAGCTGATCTTAATCACACATTCCATTCAAATGTCTGCCAGGGTTGTTTTCTGTTTGCCACCATTTCATGTTAAAGAATGATTCCCTCAGTGTTCTCTAAATTAATTTAACTTCTCCATCCAGGTGAAAAATTCTCAACCTGAATGGCCTAATCTTAAACTGGAGATTAATCTTAAACTTTCTTTCTTCTCAAAAAGAATAGCCTGCAGACAGATCTCTTGTTGGCCTGGTAAGTATTTCTTAAAACTTTAAATTGGTCCCCCAGTTATTTCCACATGGAAGTTCTACTTATTCTTTAAAATTAAATCAGAAATTGTGTCCACCCTGTACTCACATTCTTGCACTGTAAGAATCAACTGGGGACTTTAAAAAATAAACAAATGAACTTATTTACAAAACAGAAATAGACTCACAAACATAGAGGAAAAACTTTTGATTGTTAAAAGGGAAAAGTGAGGGAGGGAGGATAAATTAGAAAATTAGGATTAACGTATACACACTACTATGTATAAAATAGATAAACAATATAGACTTACTGCAAAGCAAGGGGAATTCTACTCACTATTTTGTAAAAACCTATATGGTAAAAGAATCTGAAAAATTATATGTGTGTGTGTGTATATATATATATATTACACATATATGATATATATATATAATATATATAGGAATATAATACATATATAATATATATATGTAGGAATCACTTTGCTGTACCTCTGAAACTAATACAAAACTGCAAACCAGCTATTATTTCAATAAAAATAAATTTATTTAAAAAAATGAACCAACTAGGGAGCACAAAGAGACATATACAAAATGGGCCAGGAACTAATCCAATACTACCCAGTGAGATAGAGGATGATGGTACTATAAGACCATTTGGGGTCATTCTCAGCTGAGTCAGAGGTGCTATGGACATACAGGTCTTATAGGACCTGATACAGGACTGGAAATGGTCATTTTTCATTCCAAACCCAAAGAAGGGAAATGCCAAAGAATGGTCAAACTGCTGCACCACTGCACTCATTTCACATGCTAGCAAAGGAATGTTCAAAATTCTCCAAGCTAATCTTCAATAGTACATGAGCTGGGAACTTCCAGATGTACAAGCTGGATTTAGAAAAGGCAGAGGAACGAGAGATCAAATTGCCAACATCTGATGGATCACAGAAAGAGCAAGGGAATTCCAGAAAAACATCTACATCTGCTTCATTGACTACACCAAAGTCTTTGACAGTGTAGATCATGACTGTGGAAAATTCTGAAAGAGATGGGAATACCAAACCACCTTACCTGCTTCCTGTGAAACCTGCATACAGGACAAGAAGCAACAGTTAGAACTGACGTAGAAAAATGGACTGGTTCCAAATTGGGAAAGGAGTATGTCAAGGCTGTATATTGTCACCCTGCTTATTTAATTTATATGCCAAGTACATCATGCAAAATACTGATCTAGATCAAGCTGGAATCAAGATTTCCAGGAGAAATATCAATAACCTCAGGTATGTAAATGATACCACCCTTATGGCAGAAAGTGAAGAGGAACTAAACAGCTTCTTATGAAGGTGAAAGAAGTGAGTGGAAAAGGCTGACCTACAGCTCAACAGTAGAAAAACAAAGACCACAGCATCTGGTCTCATCACTTCATGGCAAATAGATAGGCAAACAATGAAAACTGTGACAGACTTAATTTTCTTCAACTCCAAAATCACTGTAAATGGTGACTGCAGTCATGAAATTAAAAGACACTTGGTCCTTGGAAGAAAAGTTATGACCAACCTAGACAGTGTATTAAAAAGCAGAGACATCCCTTTGCCAAAAAAAGTCCATATAGTCAAAGCTATCTATAGTTTTCCCAGTAGTCATGTATGGATGTGAGAGCTGGACCTTAAAGAAGGCTGAGCACTGAAGAATTGATGCCTTTTACCCGTGGTGTTGAAGACTCTTGAGAGTCCCTTGGACTGCAAGGAGATCAAACCAGTCAATCCTAAAGGAAATCAACCCTGAATAGTCACTGGAAGGACAGATGCTGAGGCTGAAGCTCCAATACTCTGGCCACCTGATGCAAAGAGACAATTCATTGGAAAAGACCCTGATGCTAGGAAAAATAGAAGACAAAAGGAGAAGGTGACGACAGGGGACGAGATGGTTGGATGGCATCACTGAGTCAACAGACATCAGTTTGAGCAAGCTACAGGAGATGTTGAAGGACAGGGGAGCCTGGGGTGTCACAGTCCACAGGTTCTCAAAGAGTCAGACACGACTGAGCAACTGATCTGAACTGAACAGCACTTTAAACAAATCAGCTCACTGCAACACCCAAGGGTAGAGGTGACTTTAATAAAACAATGGCAAGTGAAATCAGTCAGCACAAAGGCTTTCATCAGCATGGTAATCTTTTTATAAAGTTAAAAACAGCTAAAATTTTAAAGAATATTTTTAGGATAAGCTTAGAAAAGAAAACTACATAGAGAGAAGACAAGGGAGTAATGGACTGGTTCCAAATTGGGAAAGGAGTATGTCAAGGCTGTATATTGTCACCCTGCTTATTTAATTTATATGCCAAGTACATCATGCAAAATACTGATCTAGATCAAGCTGGAATCAAGATTTCCAGGAGAAATATCAATAACCTCAGGTATGTAAATGATACCACCCTTATGGCAGAAAGTGAAGAGGAACTAAACAGCTTCTTATGAAGGTGAAAGAAGTGAGTGGAAAAGGCTGACCTACAGCTCAACAGTAGAAAAACAAAGACCACAGCATCTGGTCTCATCACTTCATGGCAAATAGATAGGCAAACAATGAAAACTGTGACAGACTTAATTTTCTTCAACTCCAAAATCACTGTAAATGGTGACTGCAGTCATGAAATTAAAAGACACTTGGTCCTTGGAAGAAAAGTTATGACCAACCTAGACAGTGTATTAAAAAGCAGAGACATCCCTTTGCCAAAAAAAGTCCATATAGTCAAAGCTATCTATAGTTTTCCCAGTAGTCATGTATGGATGTGAGAGCTGGACCTTAAAGAAGGCTGAGCACTGAAGAATTGATGCCTTTTACCCGTGGTGTTGAAGACTCTTGAGAGTCCCTTGGACTGCAAGGAGATCAAACCAGTCAATCCTAAAGGAAATCAACCCTGAATAGTCACTGGAAGGACAGATGCTGAGGCTGAAGCTCCAATACTCTGGCCACCTGATGCAAAGAGACAATTCATTGGAAAAGACCCTGATGCTGGGAAAAATAGAAGACAAAAGGAGAAGGTGATGACAGGGGACGAGATGGTTGGATGGCATCACTGAGTCAACAGACATCAGTTTGAGCAAGCTACAGGAGATGTTGAAGGACAGGGGAGCCTGGGGTGTCACAGTCCACAGGTTCTCAAAGAGTCAGACACGACTGAGCAACTGATCTGAACTGAACAGCACTTTAAACAAATCAGCTCACTGCAACAACCAAGGGTAGAGGTGACTTTAATAAAACAATGGCAAGTGAAATCAGTCAGCACAAAGGCTTTCATCAGCATGGTAATCTTTTTATAAAGTTAAAAACAGCTAAAATTTTAAAGAATATTTTTAGGATAAGCTTAGAGAAAAGAAAACTACATAGAGAGGAAGACAAGGGAGTAGTGACCACATGGTATAGGGCAATGGGTTACTTCTATCAGGGTAAGACACAGAAAGAGGCACCACATTATCATATGTAGGTTATCGTCAAAATTCTAGATTTTGTTAGAGTAATGGAGTCCTCACTATTATAAGAAAATTAATTAAATGACTAAATTAATGCAATACAGAATGATCAGAGAACAAGTGTGTCATGAACCAAAGATTATGGATGACTAATTGCGAGCACCTGAAGTCTTAAAGGAAAAAGGAAGGAAGAATCACTCAGAGTGAATAGGACATACCCCGCTTTAAATGAGCAGGTGCTCCCCGTGTCCCATGGTCTCTGCCAGGCTTTTCCTTTTCTCAAACACTGAGGCTCTATGTCAGCTTCTATTTTTCATTTCATCTGGGTCCTGTTCACTGGAAATACAACCTCTCACTATAGGCCAGTGATTCTCCACCAGGGTTGATCTTGACCTCCACAAGGGACATTTGGCAATGGTTGGAGACATTTGGGGGCCTCTCAAGTGGCTTAGCAGTAAAGAATTTGCCTGCAAAGCTGGAGACACAGGAGACCAAAATTTCACCTTTGGGTTGGGAAGATCCCCTGGAGGAGGACATGGTAATCCACTCTAGTACTTTTGCCTGGAGAATCCCATGGACAGAAGAGCCTGGCTGGCTACAGTTCATAGGGTCACAAAGAGTCAGACACAACTGACACAACCTAGAATGCATGCACAGAGACATTTGGGGTCACTCTAATCTGGGTGAGAGTGCTACAGATATCTGATGGATAGAGGACAGGAAGGCTTATAAATATCCTACAATACAGAGGACAGTTGCCCCCCAAGCCTCCATAGCAAAAAATTATGTGACCCAAAGTAACAGTGAGGTTGAGAAGCCTGTTGTGTGATTTGAGCTTCCCCCACATAAGCAAATCTCTGGATCTTAGTGCCACAGATGTCATCCTTGCCATCCTGAAGAGAACTAGAAATTTTGATATTGAAATTATTGTCAACAGGGATATGCACTTAGTGCCAAATGACCACTAAGGTCAGTAGTGGTCCCAGCGATTCATATTCCAGATGCAGAAACAGGAGCTAAGAAAATCAACTGTCTCTAGGGTCTGCACTCACCTGCCTCCCTGATCTGGACCATCCCTTCTCTCTCTCTCTGCTCCAGCCACCACATTTCCTTTAACTAAATGGAGCCCTATTCTGCCTCAGAACCTTTCAGTGTCTGGCTATTTCTCGTACTTTTAAGTCTCCTTCACATGGTTTCTTCTCAGAGAGACCTTAACCACTCTCTTATTTGTAACTGGCAATTAGTATCTTTTTTGCGTGTTTTTCTAACTAAAATCCCCACAAGGCTTCAAGTTCTGTCAATTTAGGATCCATTCAAGCTTGTTTTCTCCAGTACTGTTTATCCAGCACCTAGTACATGATCTGCATGTAGTGGGAACTGAACGAATCAATGGAAAAGAAAAAACAAGAATGATGATACTGAAGGAAAGAGGGAAGGAAGGAAGAAGGAAGAAAGGACTAAGGGAAAGAGGAAATTAAACTTAATAAGCCCCATTTTCCATGTCCTATCCCAAGAACTTTAACTGTGTCTTATTTCTGGATATTCCCAAAACTAAACCAATGTTCTGGGGGGAGTCAAAGAAGAAAAGGAGGCATAAGCAATCTCCAGACATGTTCTAACGTGCCTTGGACATTAGGAACTTAACAAGTCTCATCATTTACATCACACAGTCTCTAAGGCTAGACTTCTTAAACAAGTGCTTTTTCTTTTTCTTCCTCCTTACTGTATGTATACAGGAAGATGCTAAAGATAAGATTGGGTTTCGCAAATTTCTCACCTTCGACAGAAACAAGTCAAGGGCTTAGGCTAGAAGGGACAAACTGATCTGGACATCTGCCACCCAGGATTCTGCCCTACACCAAAATGTGTGCCCACAATTATCTTTGGGTGAGCTGTGCTAATTTCCTGGTCTTGAAAATCACATTATAAGAAAATTAGTTTTAAAATGCATCAAGAAACATACTGCAACGTTAACCACTGAGTCCCATTTTTCATGGTAGCATCCGCTGAGTGGTGTAAGTGTGAGCCTTGAAGGAGGGGATCCTTGGGGCTCGAGCAGCCTGGCTGCCATACACTGTCCTGTGGCAGAAAGTTAGAATGTCACTAAGCTCAACTTCATTCCCTGGTTTGGGATTTTACTTCTCTCTTATTACTAGCTTGGGATTGCCCCTTCTCTGACCACTGACTTCCAATTTGCTTGTTCAGTGTTACCTCCTGCAACTGCTATGGGAAGCGTTGGGAGGACTTTGTCAGGTCCCAGAATCAGGAAAGTTCTCATAAAAATGTTTAGGTGCTGCATTCCCAGCACAAAGTCTTTAAGGTACTTTTGCTTTCAGTTCAGTTTATATTGCTTACTGGGTAAAAGGTTTGTTAGAGATAAATTCCTCATCCTCAAGGGGTTGACAGGAGAGGTGATTAATTAAAAAGCATGATTCAGGACATAAAATAGGAAGTGTCACGCAAAAAATATAGAGGGAAAAATGCTAGCAATTTTAAATGATAATGATATCCTACTGTGATGATAATTAGTAAAAGCTGGCCAAGAGGATTGTCACTTGAGGTGGACTTGGAGAGAATTTTTAGAACTTCAGTAACAATTGAAGGCCTTCCCAGGTGGTGCTACCAGAGGAGGAGACAGAGGAAATGCGAGTTCCATCCTTGGTTGGGAAGTTCCCCTGGAGGAGAGAATGGCAACCCACTGCAGTATTCTTGCCTGGGGAATTCCCATGGACAGAGGAGCCTGGCAAGCTACAGTCCACGGTGTGTCAAAGAATCAGACATGATTGAAATGACTTAACATGCATTCACAGTAGTCGGGAAAGGAAGGTAAGAGGAAGGGCAGACCAAGTGGAGGAACTAGCCTTGAACAAAGGTGCAGAGTCTGGAAATGTATTCAATACATGGAGTGTATTAAAGAACAAAATGTCAGTTTAAGGTAGTACAGGCCCATGTATCATGGTGTCATAATCAACCATATCCCGTACGGCCAGAGAATGCAACTTTGGGCTTCTAAGACATGTCTTCTATGCCTCTGAGCAAAAGAGAGTTTGCCAAGCCTTTAAAGGCACACTCGCATCTCTTCCCCTCCTCAACCAGTCCCTCTCATGACTTTCATAAAGCTGCGGTTCTCAGGCAAAGTCAGGGCTGGAGAGGCCTCTGTCTGTGGTCATTCCACATGAGCACCAGTCTGGTTCTGGAAGCAGGAAGGACAAATGTGCTTGGGGCTTCCGTGTCCTTACATCTAACCAGGGTTTCTTTTTCTCAGACCAGGAGACTGCCAGCCTAGGCTACGGAGACATCTCCTTGTCACACCAGTTGGTTGACAGAAAAGCAACCTGCCCTACCCACCTGTGCAGGCAGGGTGGTGACACCCTGCCTTGTGGGCAATTGTCCACCCAAACTTGGCTAAAGCTCATGAAACACACAGTTTGTGTAAATAATAACCTGTTGTTAGGTCCCAGTCACCCTAAATAACTTTTTTTTTTCATACCCTGATTTAGTCCTCACAATCCTACAAGGAAGATAATATCATTGGGGTAAACCTCCATGAGCTTGGATTAAGTAATAGTTTCTTAGATGACACCAAAAACATATACAACAGGCCTTCCCTGGTGGTCCAGTGGGTAAAGAGTCCGCCTTGCAGTGCAAGGGTCATCAGTTCGATCCCTGGCCTGGAAAGATCCCATGTACCATGGAGTGGCTGGACCTGTGTGTCCAATTATGAGCCAGCGCTCTGGAGTGCATGTGCCCAGAGCCGGTACTCTGCAAGGAGAGAGGCCACTGCAATGGGAGGCCCTGCACATGCCAAAGAATAAAGATGGATGAAAATAAATGATGACTTGGAGGCAAAAAAAAGAAAGATAAGGTTCAAAGAGGTTAAGGAAAGTCCTCAGAGTCACACAGCTAGTAGGCCACAGAGAAAACTTCTTCCGCCAATAGGGCTACTTCTCATGAAGACATTCCTACCCCTGCTCTCTGATAGTCTCATCTGGCCAGGGATAGTGCTTAAACTCTTACTGATTATTCACATTTGAGCTAATGCATGCACTGCCCAGACAGGTTCTTAGGCTCCTCTTAAACAGGTTTTCACAAGCTTCAAACTGCAAAGAGAAAGGAAATAGGAGAGAGGGACACCACCCAGCAATCAGACAGTAGTTTCTACAAGCAAAGGCTTAATTTTCTCGTCTGGTAATCTTGGGAAAATGCATTTTCTAGATTTCCATGTGATGCTGAAATGAAACCTTTTCTGAGGTAATGTCTGAATAATTTAAGACCAGTGAGACTCCAATAGGTCAGTATCTGGGATCCCATCTGGTCTGTGAAGACTCCTTAGTGCACAGGAGAAAAACCGAAAACAGCAGAGTAAGGGGAAATACCACATGTAAAGACCAAACCCTGAGTTCAAGACCTTACTAATTTTAGCATCTGGAAGTAACTACCCCACCAAAAAATAACACTACTAATGCATGCCTCACAAAATTGTTATTGACAATAAAATGAGACAACAGTGGCAAACTCATGATTCAAATAGAAGTTGTTCTTATTACGAGGGCTGTTAGACCTAAGGTTAATTGATAAACACTCAGAGACTCCCTAACATGGCTGCCTCCCATTATCACTTAGATCTCAGCTTCCTCAGCCACACAGTCTAAAGAAGCTAGCCCGTTATGCTCTTCCCATCATCCTCTTTAAATCTCTACAAACCCCAATTTTAATCTGACATCTTTCTTATTTGTTTGTTTTCTTCATGATAGGTTCGTAGAATGTCAGCTTCTCAGGAGCAGAGCTTCCATCTGTCTTATTCATTGCTGGATCCCTCATATACAGCAAAATACTTCCTGTAACAAAATAGACTCACTAATACTTTTTGAGTGAACAAATGGTTCCGATAACATTGTGAAATATTACTATACTGCTAAACAGAGATGCCAAGAATGACAATTTCAAACTGTTAGCATATGATGAGTCTTAGCAAACATCCAGTCAAGCATCATTTTCAAGAGGAGAAATCTGAGACCTTAGGGGAATTCTCAAACAAGAGCACACAGAGAAAGCATAGGAACAAGCATTGATCTCCTTCCACAGTTAGACTTCCACTCTCTAATCAGTGGAGAATTTATCTTGACAACAGATTGCATCTTCAAGGATTCTTACTGGTCTTTATCCCCAAGTGTGATCATTTGTCACTTACCATAGGACATTATAAATGAAAAATTGGGGAGCGCTATGTTATCTGAGCACTGAGAGAAGGAAGAATCAGAGATAATCTTGTATTTCTTTCACAATATGAAACACCTACACCTTCAATGAAGAAAACCCTATTTTCTGAGGAAGCCTATTTCATTTTCAGACAACCTTACTAATAACTACAACGTGTACCAGACACTGGGCTGAAACCCAGAAGGTGATATTCTGAGCTCAGACACTTCTCTCTCAACCAGAGCAATCGAATTCTATCTGTCCAAACAATATACAATCAATATAGCCATTATATTGATCTTCCACTACAACTGTATGCCTAAACAAGGGCTTCTGTGGATAAAAAATTACTTTGAAAATCAGTGTATTCAATGACCAACTTCTCTTGTTGAGATGGCTTGAAATCTTATCCAAGTGGAGGTGATGGAAAGAAGGCCTAGAATCACAGTTACCATCTTTTTAGAATAAGTTCTTTCTTAACATGGCTAATGAGAGATTAACTGTTAAAACTGCTTTGGAAAGCAGTTTGGCATTCTATAGCAAGGTTAAAGATATGTTTGCTGTATGATCCAGAACCTTCTCTACAGAAGTGTGTGCATGTGTGTCCATCACTTAGATCTCAGCTTCCTCAGCCACACAGTCTAAAGAAGCTAGCCCGTTATGCTCTTCCCATCATCCTCTTTAAATCTCTACAAACCCCAATTTTAATCTGACATCTTTCTTATTTGTTTGTTTTCTTCATGATAGGTTCGTAGAATGTCAGCTTCTCAGGAGCAGAGCTTCCATCTGTCTTATTCATTGCTGGATCCCTCATATACAGCAAAATACTTCCTGTAACAAAATAGACTCACTAATACTTTTTGAGTGAACAAATGGTTCCGATAACATTGTGAAATATTACTATACTGCTAAACAGAGATGCCAAGAATGACAATTTCAAACTGTTAGCATATGATGAGTCTTAGCAAACATCCAGTCAAGCATCATTTTCAAGAGGAGAAATCTGAGACCTTAGGGGAATTCTCAAACAAGAGCACACAGAGAAAGCATAGGAACAAGCATTGATCTCCTTCCACAGTTAGACTTCCACTCTCTAATCAGTGGAGAATTTATCTTGACAACAGATTGCATCTTCAAGGATTCTTACTGGTCTTTATCCCCAAGTGTGATCATTTGTCACTTACCATAGGACATTATAAATGAAAAATTGGGGGCGCTATGTTATCTGAGCACTGAGAGAAGGAAGAATCAGAGATAATCTTGTATTTCTTTCACAATATGAAACACCTACACCTTCAATGAAGAAAACCCTATTTTCTGAGGAAGCCTATTTCATTTTCAGACAACCTTACTAATAACTACAACGTGTACCAGACACTGGGCTGAAACCCAGAAGGTGATATTCTGAGCTCAGACACTTCTCTCTCAACCAGAGCAATCGAATTCTATCTGTCCAAACAATATACAATCAATATAGCCATTATATTGATCTTCCACTACAACTGTATGCCTAAACAAGGGCTTCTGTGGATAAAAAATTACTTTGAAAATCAGTGTATTCAATGACCAACTTCTCTTGTTGAGATGGCTTGAAATCTTATCCAAGTGGAGGTGATGGAAAGAAGGCCTAGAATCACAGTTACCATCTTTTTAGAATAAGTTCTTTCTTAACATGGCTAATGAGAGATTAACTGTTAAAACTGCTTTGGAAAGCAGTTTGGCATTCTATAGCAAGGTTAAAGATATGTTTGCTGTATGATCCAGAACCTTCTCTACAGAAGTGTGTGCATGTGTGTACCAGGAGAGAGGAACATGTATAATTCAAAGCTGAAAACAAAAGTCTATCAGCAACAAAACTGATATTTTTAAAGAATAGTCTTATAATTATCTGTTCTGACACAATGAAAATGAATAAACTCTAATATGATACAATAATATGTATACACCTCAAAACTAAGCAGAATAAGCAAAACACCAAAGAATATCAAGTTAATGTGATTTCAGTCATATAAGCTTCAAAAATACTGTCATGGAATGGTATAAAAATATTCTTAAAGGCAAGAAAATAAGAATTAGAGAAGGCAAGTATGAGGTTGTTTCTATATTGGGTAACAGAAATGGGTTATGGTTAAGGAAAGTCCCAGGAAAACATCTAGAATGCTAGCATCTTCTGTCTTCTATGCAATGACCATAAGAGATTTGATTGACTATTAAATTGGCTGCATTTTTTTTTTGCACATTTATTTGAGTTTTTAAAATGACTGGATTTTGCTTTTGCCTATGGAAGCTATCAATGCTTGCTAGGCATATGAGTCCTTGGACCCATAGCCATAACTCCTGAGAGTCATAGCTGACAGGTTTGTAAACAATGATGTAAAGGGGAAAGCATTGGTTTGGAAATTGGTAATCCTGAGCTCTAGTCTGAACCTTGATTCTATTAAATAATCCCTTTTTCCAGTCTGGGCCTCAGTTTCACCCTCTGCCACAGAGTGGGTGCAATTATATGATCTCTCAAGTCCCTCTAAACTTTGATGCCTATGATACTTATAACAATAGGAACCTCACAATTATCACCTATATGACCAGCTTGCATTCCCCTCATAGCTACACATTATACTCATAAATCCCTTCCACTGAGATGCTGTCCTCTACTTCAAAGCTACCCATGTGTCCTTCACTCAAGCTTCAATATTCTCTTAAGGAAAAATAGAGGGTGGTTTCTATGGTACCATATGTGCAAATTGCTGCCAACATATTGTGCAGACTACCTACCTGAGACCTTCAGACAGCCCTCTGGAAGAGGGAGCATGCCATACGCAAGAAGCCCCATGCCTGGCGCCAAGGAGGGGAACTAACATGCCACTCCTGTTGTGACATTGTGTGACTTCCTGGCCACTGTGCCTTATTCATCAACTGAGCATAGGAATTCCCCAGTGTGACAAGACTGCATTCATTTCTGTAATTCATATTCAGACCTGAGCACTGTCTTGGGGAAGGTTTCTCTCAGTTCTCTAAAATGGCGCTGTCAAACCATGATGTGTGGTTCTGGTTTTGACTGACAGAAGAGACACCTCCTAATCTGCTGGAGAATTTCAAACAAATGGACCACAGTGGGAGCTGATGAAGTCAGGACACATAGAAAAGAAATGAGTGACCCAATAAAAATGAAAAACTGTTTGAAAGAGTGATGGAGTGAAAGGGAGACCAGAATTTCTAGATTGTTGAAATATCTTGTAATGTCACACATAAGTAAAGAGTAATTCAAGATACATAGGCTGGGCCAGATAGTTATGTTATAATCACAGGTATTTCTTTTGTGCTTTTACTATTATAAAAGCAATACATGCTTATTTGAAAGATCAGAAAAGAAAAATACAGCTTGAAAACCCCACAATCCAGAGATTACCACAACCAACAGCTTACTGCATATATGTTATTCCTCTTATTAAAATGAAATCATTCGATAAATGTTCTTTTATTACCTGCATTTTCATTTACTGGTTTCCAGGTCAGTGAGTTTTTAATCTCAACTAAAACCCAAATTATATTTCAATTTTTTGATGGACCCACTAATGTCCACTACAACTGGTTTTTCTCCAGACTGGAGTGGCATTATCCTGTCTTTTAACTTTGATGATAATTAATAGATTTTCACCTTACAATTAGCCATTAAGTTGTATAAAAATAGTTCTTGTGCTTTTATATAGGTATCAGATAATGTTTCACAATAAAACAAAAGGGGAAATGTCACAAACTCTTATATGATCATCACTGCACTTTTGCTGGTTCTTTTCATCTAGTCCTTTCCCTATTTCATGATAATGACTTCTGAAACAGACATACTTCTGCAAGAGTTCAAGTATTAATAGCTACATTCCCACTGGTATCAGATGCTAACACAAAGACAACAGAAAATGACCTGATCTTCAGCTGACTTTAATAGTTTTTTTCTTTTTTAGAAAAATTACATTTATTCTACAAAGAAATGGTAAAAAAAAAAAAAAAGAAGTTTTTGTTTATAAAAAACTTAATCATTTCACAATATATACACATCCCAAATCATCACATCATTCACCTTAAACTTACACAGTGTTGCATGTAAGTATGTATCAATAAGGCTGGGGAAAAATTGCCTATGAGCAAGAAAGAAAAAAAGAAAATTATTTTTGTTTTGTTATTTTGCATTCTAATAAAAATAGAGGTGTGATTTTATGTCAGACTAAATTAGTTTGCCTGTAAACCAAACCAAAAACAGTATGTCCTTGGCACCGTGCTTCCAAATCTTTTTTATACAATGACACCTATAGAAAAATGACAATATTTGCACAATGCAAATAAAATAAGAAGGTGAGGCTGCTTAAAGCTGGAGCAGATCAATATCTCAGCCTTCCCATAGGAACCCCTGCAACTTGTCTGTAGCACCCCAGCACCATCTGTGGCATATTAGCAGGGTAGCCTTGCCTTAACCTATATTTATAGTAGAACAACACTTTCTTTTTCTCATATTTCTCTCTGTATAATCAGAGTCATAATAGGCAATGTTATACTTAAAAATGACTATGTCCTATAACTACACATCATTCCTTGAAATACCCTCTTATCTACCAGTATGCCTATTGGAGCAGGATTTTTTATTTGTTTTTATTTTGCAAATTCCTGCTACTACCTTGTTGTTCCTTTTCCTAGGGAAAAAAAAAAAAACAGAAATCTTTAAATAAATAAATTTATTCAAAGAAAATTTTCTCTGTTAAGCCTCCTTAGTCAGAATTTATCACAAGTTTAAAACAAAATTCATTACTTACACCCCTTCTCTCTCTCTGAATCACCGCCACCACTATCACATAACCAGAAACTCAGAAACTCACAACCATGACTCAGAAATCTAGGAATTTCCTTGAATATTCTCCCCCTCCTCCTTCAACATCTAGTTAGCTCCAAGCTCATGGATTGTGTCACCTATATTTTTCTCAACTTGGTCTCCTCTGCTCTATCCTGATATGTCTCTTTCTTCATTCAACCTTGATGTTCACTGGAATCACTGCAAGAGCCCCCATTTAACTTCAGTGTGAACCTACAATGTTGTCCACACTGTGACCTTCTGAAAGCAGAAATTTGCTTCAATTCAATTTCAATTTCTTATTAGAGTAATCAACCACCCCAATTTGTCTAGAACTGAGAGGTTTTTCAGGATGTGGGTTTTCAGTGCTAATGACCAGAAGGTCCAGGTAAACCAGGATGGTCAGTCACCTCTTTAGAACTCTTCATTCCTTTTAAGAATGGCAAGCAAAGCCCTTCCTAACTGTCCCCACCCCATCTTTTCAGCCTCATCTCTGTGTTCTTCCAGTCCCATTCTACCACATGCACATACACCGTGCACACCAACTTGGCCAAGCTACATTCAGTTCTCGGAATGGAGTGTGCTCTTTCCCTTTACATCTCAGGACCTTGGTACATTGTGTCTCCTTGATTTAGAATGTTCTTCCCCTAATCTACGCTTACTGGTAAACTTCTATAGGTCCATCTAGATTATTCTCAGTTGGCACTTTTTCACTGGAGTCATCCAGAAGTTGGCTGTAGCTTCCTGTATATTCCCACAGCATCTTGCTGTCATAACACTAGCCCACTGACCTCTGTCTTCTAATAGATATTTGGTCCTAGGACTTTTCTTTGTATCCTTAATAGCAAGCACAGGGACTCATACACACTAACTGCTCAATGAGGAGGGAAGGAAGGAAGGAAGGGTATGTCTACAGATCCCTTTGCCTTCCGTGTATGTTATATTTGGGTTAGTTGAATAAAATGCTTGCTTTTTCCATTAAAGTATTAACTCGCCAAAGACTTTATCGATCACTACAGGATGCACACTGCAGAGATTCATTACATTTATTCAATTGATATGGCTTACCCATTGTCTAAGGCTGAGAAAAGCTGGGTGAAACTTAAATAAAACGAATATCCTACAGAAATTTCTCCAATTCCAATTTCTCAACATCTAGTTAGCTCCAAGCTCATGGATTGTGTCACCTATATTTCTCAACTTGGTCTCCTCTGCTCTATCCTGATATGTCTCTTTCTTCATTCAACCTTGATGCTCACTGGAATCACTGCAAGAGCCCCCATTTAACTTCAGTGTGAACCTACAATGTTGTCCACACTGTGACCTTCTGAAAGCAGAAATTTGCTTCAATTCAATTTCAATTTCTTATTAGAGTAATCAACCACCCCAATTTGTCTAGAACTGAGAGGTTTTTCAGGATGTGGGTTTTCAGTGCTAATGACCAGAAGGTCCAGGTAAACCAGGATGGTCAGTCACCTCTTTAGAACTCTTCATTCCTTTTAAGAATGGCAAGCAAAGCCCTTCCTAACTGTCCCCACCCCATCTTTTCAGCCTCATCTCTGTGTTCTTCCAGTCCCATTCTACCACATGCACATACACCGTGCACACCAACTTGGCCAAGCTACATTCAGTTCTCGGAATGGAGTGTGCTCTTTCCTTACATCTCAGGACCTTGGTACATTGTGTCTCCTTGATTTAGAATGTTCTTCCCCTAATCTACGCTTACTGGTAAACTTCTATAGGTCCATCTAGATTATTCTCAGTTGGCACTTTTTCACTGGAGTCATCCAGAAGTTGGCTGTAGCTTCCTGTATATTCCCACAGCATCTTGCTGTCATAACACTAGCCCACTGACCTCTGTCTTCTAATAGATATTTGGTCCTAGGACTTTTCTTTGTATCCTTAATAGCAAGCACAGGGACTCATACACACTAACTGCTCAATGAGGAGGGAAGGAAGGAAGGAAGGGTATGTCTACAGATCCCTTTGCCTTCCGTGTATGTTATATTTGGGTTAGTTGAATAAAATGCTTGCTTTTTCCATTAAAGTATTAACTCGCCAAAGACTTTATCGATCACTACAGGATGCACACTGCAGAGATTCATTACATTTATTCAATTGATATGGCTTACCCATTGTCTAAGGCTGAGAAAAGCTGGGTGACATGAAGGTCTTTGCCAGCAGACATGTCAAGAGAGACTGCAGAGATATATACATGTGCTCCAAATGTATGAATTGAGTGCTATCCCTTCCTGCATGTAACTGCCGTGGATGTACCTTTGCAGCAATTATTTCTTTTAAGGGGAGGCCTCTTATATGTTTAACAGATAGGAGAGTGGAGAATTGGAATCTACCAATGAAACCAGGCACTGAAACAGCTCTATCCTTAACTAGCTTCTCTGACTACTGAGAGGAAAAGATTCCTTGCTCAGTCATCATACAGCCCCTATTTCAAACCCACAAACAAATATCTATACCAGAGTATTAAATGTGGCCAACTGTATACATCAGAATCACATTATAAAAATGCAAATCCCTGGACCACTGCCTCAAATTTATGAAGTAAGGGTACAGGGCAAGGAAATTTCCAGTTCAGTATCTCAGCTGATTCTTATGCACATGGCATCTGGGAACAGCTGATCGATAGACAGAAGGAGACTCTTCCATTTAGACCAAGTAATATTTCTTCTGTCTATTGGCTATTATAATAGTAACTACTTCATAAGGTGGATGTGTCAGTTAAATAATATGTTGCCTATAAAGTGTGTACACAATGCCTAACACAAGACAAGAGCTCAGAATTTATTAGCCAGTACTACTCCCAGACTTTGAGTTTCTTGGTGGAAGAACATGTTTTTCCATTCTTGTATTAACCTTGACATTTTGGTATCCAATATATAAATCTACAGATAATCAGCACCTAACAAATTGAATTACACTGAACATTGATCTTGAATAAGATTGGAGGGAAAATTTTAAACAGAACACCACTTTTACTAAAAGTGACCAAGATCTTTGGCAAAGGCTAAAAACCGACCCAAGAGAATGACAAAAGCATTTTTGTGCAAAGTTGATAGGATCCTGCATAGACTGGCATAATCTTTCTAAAGAGCAATGCAGTAAATTTATCAAGAGTCTTAAAAGTGTTCATAATTTTTGTTGCAGTAATATAATTATTATTTCTAGAAATTCATCATAAGGAAATAATCTAAAATGAAATGGTAAAATTTTATATTTTTATACAAAAGAGTAAAACATGTGCACATACTAGAAAGAACTTAACTGTCTGACATTCGGAGAACAGTTAAGTAAATATGACAGATCTACAAAATAGAATGTTATTCAGTCACCAAATTAAAGTTTACAATAAATTCTTCATGGGCTTCCCCTGGTGGTCCAGTGGGTAAGGACACTGCCTTGCAGTGCAAGGGGCGCCGGTTCGATCCCTGGCCTGGGAAGATCCCACGTGCCACGGAGCAGCTGGACTGATGTGTTCAATTACCGAGCCGGAGCTCTGGAGCGCATGCGCCCAGAGCTGGTGATCTGCGACAACAGAGGCCACCGCGATGGGAGGCCCACACGGGCCAAAGAACAAAGATGGATGAAAATGGAGAAATGAAAGACCAATAGAAGTTGCCCGCCTGCTCCCCTCCCTCCTCAACCCGACCCCCGCCCTAAATAAATAAATAAATAAATCTTTTTTTAAAATAAATAAATAAATAAATTCTTCATGACTTGGGAAACATTTACAATGTGTTAAATGAACACAGGCATTTATAATTTGAGTCTAGCAATATTGAAGACAATTTATAGAAAAAAGCTAGCAGAAAATACATTAAATGGTAACAATGATAGAAACATATTGGTATATATCACATTTCCTTATATTTTTCTGTGCTTTCGAAATTTTATAAAGTAGGATAAAATATATTTTAAAATCAAGTCATAAAGTAATATTTTCTTTAAAAGTAACTGAGACTTCTAGAAACATGGAGTAAACTTACTTTGTCCTATTCCTCACAATAAGTTCAACTAAAATCCATGAGTATTATATAGAAAATAAACATAAGAAGGTTGGATGATGGAGAGAAGGCAGATTGACTATAAAACTTAGGCACAAAGGAACCAACAGCATAGTAGTGAGTTCCCCTGGGCTTTCTTTTTGTCTTGTCTATGGCTTGGAGCAAAAGAAGCTGGCAATGGGAGAAGATACACACACAAACACATACACACACACACACCCCACGTAGACAAATCACATACCACACACCAAAAGCCTGATGTCTCTATCCAAATGACCAAGAAAGGCTCCAAAGTTCACACATGAAAACTGGCCCCTCCCCATCTATACCAACAAAGGCCAAGTGCAGAGTTTAGACTGCTCTTCTCCATATGTAAAAGAGGAACCTCAACCCTCCAGAAGGAGTGATGTCACATAAGGCTAAATAAGGACCCAAGACTTTCATTTCCACCAAGTAGTAGCAATGATCCTTTTCCCTGTGGCATTAGTGGAAACTACATGGAGCCTGGACTACCATTTCCACCAATTAGTAACAAGGCTCTCCTCCTTCTCCGCCTCCTCCTCTTTTCCTACTCCATGCTGGAGTGTTGTTGGATGGAAACTATGGAGAATCAAGACTTTTTACTACCACCTAGCAGTGATAAGACTCCCATCACATCAGTGGAGGCTCCCATCTCAGTGACAACAGAGCCCACCGCGATGGGAGGCCCACAGGAGCCAAAGAACAAAGATGGATGAAAATAGAGAAATGAAAGACCAATAGAAGTGGCCCGCCTGCTCCCCTCCCTCCTCAACCCGACCCCCGCCCTAAATAAATAAATAAATAAATCTTTTTTAAAAATAAATAAATAAATAAATTCTTCATGACTTGGGAAACATTTACAATGTGTTAAATGAACACAGGCATTTATAATTTGAGTCTAGCAATATTGAAGACAATTTATAGAAAAAAGCTAGCAGAAAATACATTAAATGGTAACAATGATAGAAACATATTGGTATATATCACATTTCCTTATATTTTTCTGTGCTTTCAAAATTTTATAAAGTAGGATAAAATATATTTTAAAATCAAGTCATAAAGTAATATTTTCTTTAAAAGTAACTGAGACTTCTAGAAACATGGAGTAAACTTACTTTGTCCTATTCCTCACAATAAGTTCAACTAAAATCCATGAGTATTATATAGAAAATAAACATAAGAAGGTTGGATGATGGAGAGAAGGCAGATTGACTATAAAACTTAGGCACAAAGGAACCAACAGCATAGTAGTGAGTTCCCCTGGGCTTTCTTTTTGTCTTGTCTATGGCTTGGAGCAAAAGAAGCTGGCAATGGGAGAAGATACACACACAAACACATACACACACACACACCCCACGTAGACAAATCACATACCACACACCAAAAGCCTGATGTCTCTATCCAAATGACCAAGAAAGGCTCCAAAGTTCACACATGAAAACTGGCCCCTCCCCATCTATACCAACAAAGGCCAAGTGCAGAGTTTAGACTGCTCTTCTCCATATGTAAAAGAGGAACCTCAACCCTCCAGAAGGAGTGATGTCACATAAGGCTAAATAAGGACCCAAGACTTTCATTTCCACCAAGTAGTAGCAATGATCCTTTTCCCTGTGGCATTAGTGGAAACTACATGGAGCCTGGACTACCATTTCCACCAATTAGTAACAAGGCTCTCCTCCTTCTCCGCCTCCTCCTCTTTTCCTACTCCATGCTGGAGTGTTGTTGGATGGAAACTATGGAGAATCAAGACTTTTTACTACCACCTAGCAGTGATAAGACTCCCATCACATCAGTGGAGGTCATCCTCTAAGTCAGAGAGTTGTCAGTAGAGCCTAGTGGTACTGAAACTCCCTCCTTTGATCAGCAATAATGAGACTCCTTCCCCCTCCTCAAGGTTGAGTGGCAGTTGAGTAGGTTATTTGGACTTTCTCTACTGACTGGAAGTAACGAGGTAGTGCACCACTCTTCCTCTTCTGGAGGAGGGCAACAGAAGCCAACTGATATATAAGTTTTAAATAGGATCCAGAGTCTCATAACACAATACCTAAGGCTTTGCTCTCTTAAATGTCATGCCAAAAAGATCTCAAACTGAGTGAAGAAACACAATCAACAGATGCCAACACCAAGATAACAGAGATGTTAGAATAATCTGATACAGATTTTAAAGCAACCTTCATAAAAATACTTTGAGGAGCAACTACAGTCACACTGAAAACAAATGAAAACAGAATATCTCAGCAAGAAGTAGATCAAAGTAGAGCCAAATGGAAACTTTAGAACTGAATAATACAATGCCCGAAATTAAAAAAAAAGAAAAGGAAAACCTCAATGGCTGCTGTCAATAGTAGAATTGAGAAACAAGAAATAATCAGTGAAATGAAAGAATCATAAAATTGCCCAAACTGAACTACAGAGAGAAAATAGTCCTTAAAATGTTGAATAGAGCCATAAACTGTGAAACTATAACAAAAGATCTCATTTTTCCATGTCATTAGAAGGATAATAGATAATTTGAATAATTTTAATAACCCTAGAACTATCAAGATAATTGAATTGATACTTTTTTAAAATTTTTAAAAGACATCCCTAAGTCCAGGTGATTTCTCTGAAAAAATCTACTAAACATTTAAAGAACAATTACCAACAATTCTTCACAATTTTTTTTAGGAAATGAAAAAGACGAAACATATCTTAATTCATTTCATGAAACTAATGTTGCCCTGATAACAAAACTAGACAGACAGTATTTTTAAAAAGGAAGGAAGGAAGGAAAAAAAAAAGTAATCAAACTATAGACCAATATCTCAGAAATATAGAAGTAGAAGTCCTGAAATTCAAAGACATGGAGTGTTGTTGGATGAAAACTATGGAGAATCAAGACTTTTTACTACCACCTAGCAGTGATAAGACTCCCATCACATCAGTGGAGGTCATCCTCTAAGTCAGAGAGTTGTCAGTAGAGCCTAGTGGTACTGAAACTCCCTCCTTTGATCAGCAATAATGAGACTCCTTCCCCCTCCTCAAGGTTGAGTGACAGTTGAGTAGGTTATTTGGACTTTCTCTACTGACTGGAAGTAACGAGGTAGTGCACCACTCTTCCTCTTCTGGAGGAGGGCAACAGAAGCCAACTGATATATAAGTTTTAAATAGGATCCAGAGTCTCATAACACAATACCTAAGGCTTTGCTCTCTTAAATGTCATGCCAAAAAGATCTCAAACTGAGTGAAGAAACACAATCAACAGATGCCAACACCAAGATAACAGAGATGTTAGAATAATCTGATACAGATTTTAAAGCAATCTTCATAAAAATACTTTGAGGAGCAACTACAGTCACACTGAAAACAAATGAAAACAGAATATCTCAGCAAGAAGTAGATCAAAGTAGAGCCAAATGGAAACTTTAGAAATGAATAATACAATGCCCGAAATTAAAAAAAAAGAAAAGGAAAACCTCAATGACTGCTGTCAATAGTAGAATTGAGAAACAAGAAATAATCAGTGAAATGAAAGAATCATAAAATTGCCCAAACTGAACTACAGAGAGAAAATAGTCCTTAAAATGTTGAATAGAGCCATAAACTGTGAAACTATAACAAAAGATCTCATTTTTCCATGTCATTAGAAGGATAATAGATAATTTGAATAATTTTAATAACCCTAGAACTATCAAGATAATTGAATTGATACTTTTTAAATTTCTAAAAAGACATCCCTAAGTCCAGGTGATTTCTCTGAAAAAATCTACTAAACATTTAAAGAACAATTACCAACAATTCTTCACAATTTTTTTTAGGAAATGAAAAAGACGAAACATATCTTAATTCATTTCATGAAACTAATGTTGCCCTGATAACAAAACTAGACAGACAGTATTTTTAAAAAGGAAGGAAGGAAGGAAAAAAAAAAGTAATCAAACTATAGACCAATATCCCTCAGAAATATAGAAGTAGAAGTCCTAAGAGAAATATTAACAAAGAGAATTCAGCAGCATGCTAAACAAATCATACAACATTACCAAGTAGTGTATTTCAGGCATATAAGACTACTTCAACATTCATAGATCAATCAATGTAATCCATCATGTTAAGAGTTAAAAAACACAAAAATAGAATCAGATCAATGCAGAAAATATATTTGATAAAAATTCACACACATTCATGATTAAAAACTCTCAGAGAAATAAGAATGAAAGGAAGTTTCCTCAACTCAACAAAGAGCATCTTTAAAAATATAGAGCTAATTATATATTTAATGATGACAGACAATGTTTTCTCCATAATATCAGGAGCAAGACAAAATGTCTATTCTTGTCATTCTTGTTCAACACAGGACTAGAGTTGTAGCTCAACAAGGAAAAGAAATAAACAGCATACAGAAATAATATATTTTTAGTTGCATATGGCATGATTTCTATATAGAAAATTCCAAGAAATCTACAAGGAAATAACTTCTTAGAATTAATAAATGAGCTCACGACAGTCATATGATAGGGTAAACATTCAAAAATCACCTCTAGGGCTTCCCTGGTGGTCCAGTGGGTAAGGACACTGCCTTGCAGTGCATGGGGGCCCGGTTTGGCCTGGGAGGATCCTGCGTGCCGCAGAGCAGCTGGACCAATGTGTCTGATTACCGAGCCGGAGCTCTGGAGCTCATGCGCCCAGAGCGGGTACTCCAGAGGCCACCACGATGGGCCACACGGGCCAGAACAAAGACGGATGAAAATAGACAAATCTCATTTTTCCATGTCATTAGAAGGATAATAGATAATTTGAATAATTTTAATAACCCTAGAACTATCAAGATAATTGAATTGATACTTTTTAAATTTCTAAAAAGACATCCCTAAGTCCAGGTGATTTCTCTGAAAAAATCTACTAAACATTTAAAGAACAATTACCAACAATTCTTCACAATTTTTTTTAGGAAATGAAAAAGACGAAACATATCTTAATTCATTTCATGAAACTAATGTTGCCCTGATAACAAAACTAGACAGACAGTATTTTTAAAAAGGAAGGAAGGAAGGAAAAAAAAAAGTAATCAAACTATAGACCAATATCCCTCAGAAATATAGAAGTAGAAGTCCTAAGAGAAATATTAACAAAGAGAATTCAGCAGCATGCTAAACAAATCATACAACATTACCAAGTAGTGTATTTCAGGCATATAAGACTACTTCAACATTCATATGTAATCCATCATGTTAAGAGTTAAAAAACACAAAAATAGAATCAGATCAATGCAGAAAATATATTTGATAAAAATTCACACACATTCATGATTAAAAACTCTCAGAGAAATAAGAATGAAAGGAAGTTTCCTCAACTCAACAAAGAGCATCTTTAAAAATATAGAGCTAATTATATATTTAATGATGACAGACAATGTTTTCTCCATAATATCAGGAGCAAGACAAAATGTCTGTTCTTGTCATTCTTGTTCAACACAGGACTAGAGTTGTAGCTCAACAAGGAAAAGAAATAAACAGCATACAGAAATAATATATTTTTAGTTGCATATGGCATGATTTCTATATAGAAAATTCCAAGAAATCTACAAGGAAATAACTTCTTAGAATTAATAAATGAGCTCACGACAGTCATATGATAGGGTAAACATTCAAAAATCACCTCTAGGGCTTCCCTGGTGGTCCAGTGGGTAAGGACATTGCCTTGCAGTGCATGGGGGCCCGGTTTGGCCTGGGAGGATCCTGCGTGCCGCAGAGCAGCTGGACCAATGTGTCTGATTACCGAGCCGGAGCTCTGGAGCTCATGCGCCCAGAGCGGGTACTCTGCGTCAACAGAGGCCACCACGATGGGAGGCCCACACGGGCCAAAGAACAAAGACGGATGAAAATAGACAAATGAAAGACCAATAGAAGTAGCCCGCCAGCTCCCCTCCCTCCCCACCCCAACCCCCCAAAATAAATAAATAAATCTTTTAAAAAATCACCTCTATTTCTATATTTGAGTAATGAATGCCAAAATAAACACATAAGTCAACTTATAATCACTCAAAAAAATGAAATACTTTGGTTGGTATGAATATAACAAAATATGCACAGGACTTGTACATTGAAAACTACAAAATGGTAATGAAATAAACCAAAGAATATCTAAATAAGTGGCAAGACATGTCATGTTGATGGTTTGGAACATTCAAAATAGTGAAAACTTTAATTCTCTGCAAATTAATATACAGATTTAATATAATTCCGATCAAAATCTCAACAAGAATTTTTTGTATATATAAACAAAATTATTCTAAATTTTGGAATATGAAAATTCAAATGAACTCTAATTGCTAAAACAATTTTCAAAAATAAGAATTAAGCAGGAACAACCGGTTTACCTGGTTTCAAGTCTTATTATATAGCTACCTTAATCAAGACTTTGCATGTAGCACTAGCACATAGTTTAGTGGAACAGAACAGAATCCAACAAATAGGCCTATACAAATGTGCCCAATTGACTACTGACAGGTATGCAAAAGTGATTTAATGGAAAAAAACAGCCATTTCAACAAATGGTACAAGAGCAACTGGACATCCATAGGTTACAAAAAAAATGGCCTTCAAGCAGAGTCTCATACCTTATACAAAAATTAGCTCTTCAATGGATTGCACACTTAAATGCAAAACATAAAACTTCAAGAACAAAACTAGGAAAATATTCTGGGGCCTATGACTGCATAAAGCGTTCTTAGACTTTACTTCAAAAGCACAATCCATAAAGGGAAAAAATGATAAATCAGAATCCATTAAAACTTTAAACTTTTGCTCTGTGAAAACTTTTGCCTGTTAAGAGAATAAGAAAGTCTATTGACTGGGAGAAATATTTACAAGCCTCACATCTGACAAAGAACTAGTATAAATGTATAAAGAACCCTCTAAACTCAACACTAAAAACAATAGACAAAAATCCTGAAGATGCAGATGGCTAATAATCACACAAAAAGATGTTCAAAATCAATAGCCATTAGAGAAATAGACCAGAAAGAGGTATCACTACATACCTATCAGAATGGTTAAAATAAAAAATAGTGACAACAGTAAAAGCTGATGAGGATGCAGAGAACCTAGACCATTTAGATTTTGCTGATGGTGCAGTCACTCTAAAAAACAATTTCGTACTTTAATTAAAAAGGAAACATGTAACTTCCATACAACCCAGTAACAGCTTTCCTAAACATTTACCCCCGAGAAATGAAAAGTTACTTTTCACAAAAACCTATACACAATGTTTATAAAAAGCTTTATTCATAATAGCCAAATGCTGGAAACAACTCAGATGACCTTCAATGGATGGTTAAATAAAACATGGCACCATGGAACACCAGGGAACACTAGTTAGCAAAAAAAAGAAAAGGAATGAACTCTTGATACACAAGACAACCAGGATCAAATCTCCAGAGAATCAGACTGAATTAAAAAGTCAATTTCAAAGTTTACATACTGCATGACAATATTTATGTAGTTTTAAAATGATAAAAGTATTGAAATAAGAAACAGATTAGTGGTTGCCAGAAAATAAGCAAGGAGTACAGTAAGAAGGAAATGGGGGGCTTCCCCTGCGGGGGGGGGCTTCCCCTGAGGGGGACTCCCCCTGAGGGGGGCTTCCCCTGGTGGTCCAGTGGGTAAGGACACCACCTTGCAGTGCAAGGGGCGCCGGTTCGATCCCTGGCCTGGGAAGATCCCACGTGCCGCGGAGCGGCTGGACCGATGTGTCCAATCACCGAGCTGGAGCTCTGGAGCGCATGCACCCAGAACCGGAGCTCTGTAGCGACAGACGCCACCGCAATGGGAGGCCCACAGGAGCCAAAGAACAAAGACGGATGGAAATGGAGAAATGAAAGACCAATAGAAGTGGCCCACCCGCTCCCCTCCCTCCCCAACCCGACCCCCGCCCAAAATAATAAATAAATAAATAAATCTTAAAAAAAAAAAAAAAAGAAGGAAATGGATGTGACTATAAAAAGGCCACAATGAAGGATCTTTTGGGAAATGGAAATGTTCTGTACCTTGATCATATCAATGTTAATTTCCTGATCATGAGACTGTTTTACAAGATGTTACCAGTGGGTACACAGTATCTCTCTGCATTATTTCTTACACCTGTATGTGAACCTACAATTATCTTTACCAAAAAAAAAAAATCTTTTTTAAAAATGAATGTGTCAGACTAGACTATTTCTGAATAATGTTCTATACATGAAATTCCATGATTTGAGCGGTCTAAGGATCCATTTAGCTTTTGGTGATAAATGGCTACCCTATGTCCAGCAGACAAAGTGTCCTACAGATCGGAGCACCATGTTCATGCTAGGAGGAGTGTGGGCAACCTCAGAATGAGGACAGGTATGAAACTCAATCAGACAGATCCTGCACATCTATATCTATCTAGAAAGGGAAGAGACAGATGCCAGACAAGGGAAATTTCTTACACAAAATGAACGATTAATGGAAGAATTCATATGAGAAAGACCCTGGATTTCTAAACAGGCCCTTTCGACCACAACAGTTTGTAAATATCTACTGCTTTCACTGACATCCCTTTCAAATCTTTAAACATCACCCAGCCCCAAGCCTTTCAGAGTCCCATTCCAGCACTGGCGGATGAAGAAAATGTAAACAATCTCAACAAGTAACATTTTTCTATGGCAGAGAAGGAACTCTGTTTCTTTTTTTTTCTTTAAAGAAATAAAACCAGAAAGGAAATGAAAAGATCTTTTCTGTAAAGTACCAGATAGAAAATATTTTCAGCTTTCTGGGCTATATGATCTCCCTCACAACCATTCGGTTCTGGTGCTGTAGTGCTAAAGCAGCCAGAGGCAATCTGTGTACAAAGGTAGGAGTCTGTTTTCCAACAAAACTTTATTTATGAAACACTCAGTGGGCCAGATTTTACCCACAATCCACAGTGTGAAGACTGACGCTGTAGAAGACCGTCAGAAACATTTAATGGCTGCACCTGTAGTGACAGTACCTACCCACGGGGTAATTATAAATATAGAAGAAGCGCTTATGAAAGAACATAGGTCTTAGTAAGTAGGACTGCTACTGTTACAATTATTAGGCAAGAATTGTTAAGCAGATTTTTTTGTCCCTTTTCTGTTTGACCATCTCTGTTTCCCTCAGGCTTTAATTATAAAAATGAGATCACTAGGTAACATTTAACCTGTCTTACGCTCTACTGAACGTCACAATGCCTTGTCTAACTTATTGACAAGTTAAAGTTAAAGAATGACTGACTTTTCAAACAGAGGAGAAATACTGTATGACATCATTCATATGTGGAATCCAAAAACAAATGATATAAATGAACTTAGAGACTCACAGATTTCTAGAAAGAGCTTATGGTTGATAGACGGGGGAATGGGGAGGATAGGGTAAGGGATAGATAGGGATTTGGGGACAAAGATGTACACACTGTTGTATTTCAAATGCGTAACCAACGAGGACTTACTGTTTAGCACATGGAACACTGCTCAATATTATGCGGCAGCCTCAATGGGAGGGGAGCTTGGGGGTGAATGGATATATGTATATGTAGAGCTGAGTTCCTTCACTGTTCACCTGAAACTATCACAACATTACTTATTTATCTACTATACCCCAATACAAAATAAAAAAAAAAAATTTAAAGGGACTTACCCTTTATCCCCACCATTGTTCAGTTGCAAAGTTTTGTCCAACTCTTTGCCATCCCATGGACTGTAGCACGCCGGGTTTCCTTGTAGCATGCCTGTCCTCTGCTTTCTCCCAGAGCTGGTTCATATTCATATCCATTGAGTTAGCGATGCTATCTAACCATCCTACCCTCTGCTGCCACTTCTCCTTTTGTCTTCAGTCTTTCCCAGTATCAAGGGTTGATGCTTTCCCTAGTAAGTCAGGGGCTCACATCAAGTGACCAAAATACTGGAGCTTCAGCTTCAGCATCAGCTCTTCCAATGAATATTCAGGGTTGGTTTCCTTTAGAATTTTCTGGTTTGATCCCCTTGCAGTCCAAGGGATTCTCAAGAGTCTTCTCCAGCACAATTCATAAAGATCAGTTCTTTGGCTTCCCTGGTAGTTTAGACGGTAAAGAATCTGCCAGCAATGCAGGAGACCTGGGTTCACTCTCTGGATCAGGAAAATCCCCTGAGAAGGGGATGGCTATCCATTTCAGTATTCTTGCCTGGAGAATTCCATGGACAAAGGCTACAATCCATGAAGTTGCAAAGAACTAGATGAAACTGAGTGACTAACTTTTTTAGCCTTCTTTATAGTCTCACTTCCTTACATGAACACTGGAAGAAACATAGCTTTGACTATACAAACCTTTATTGCAAAGTGATGTCTCTGCTTTTTAATACGCTGTCTAGGTTTAATAGCTTTCCTTCATGGCTGCTGTAACATGCCCAGAGTGATATTTGAGCCCAAGAATATAAAATATGTCACTGCTTTCACTTTTTCCCCATCGGCCATGAAGTGATGAGACTGGATGCCATGCTCTTAGTTTTTTGAATGTTGAGTTTTAAGCCACCTTTTTCACTCCCCTCTTTTACGCTCATTAAGAAACTTCTTAGTTCCTCTTCATTTTCTACCATTAGAGTGGTATCATCTACATATCTGAGGTTGTCAATATTTCTCCTGGCAGTCCTGATTTCAGCTCATGATTCATCCAGCCCAGCATTTCACATATATACTCTCCAGATAAGTTAAATAAGCAGAGAGGCAATATACAACCTTGTCTTACTCCTTTCCCAATTGGCAACCAGTCCGTTGTTCCATGTCTGACCCTAACTGTTGCCTCTTGTCTTGCATACAGGTTTCTCAGGGGAGAAGTAAGATGGTCTGGTATTCCCATCTCATTAAGAATTTTCCACAGTTTATTGTGATACACACAGCCAAAGACTTTAGCATAGTCATTGAAGCAGAAGTAGATGTTTTTATGGAATTACTTTGCTTTCTTTATGATCCAACAAACGTTGGTGATTTGATCTCTTGTTCCTCTGCCTCTTTGAAACCCAGCTTGTACATCTGGAAGTTCTAGGTTCACATACTGCTGAAGCCTAGTTTGAAGGATTTTGAGCATAATCTTGCTAGCATATGAAATAAGCACATTTGTATGGTATTGCCCTTCCTTGGAATTGGAATGAAAACTGATCTTTTTCAATCCTGTGGCCACTGCTGGGTCTTCCAAATTCTCTGACATATTGAGTGCAGCACTTTAATAGCATCACCTTTCAGGATTTAAAATAGCTTAGCTGGAATTCTATCCCCTCCTTAGGTTTGTTCACAGTAATGCTTCCTAAGGCCCATTTAACTTCACACTCCGGGATGTCCAGCTCTAGGTGAGCGATAACACCATCATGGTTATCCAAGACATTAAGACCTTTTTTGCACAGTTCTGTGTATTCTTACCACAACTTCCTAATCTCTTCTGTTTCTGTTAGGTCCCTACTGTTTCTGTCCTTTATTGTACCCATCTTTGCAAGAAATGTTCCCTTGCTATTTCCAGTTTTCTTAGAGACCTCTAGTCTTTCCCATTCAATTTTTTTGTCCTCTATTCCTTTGCATTGTTCATTTAACAAGGCCTTTTTACCTCTCCTTGCTATTCTCTGGAACTCTCCATTCAATTGAATGTATCTTTCATCCCCCTTAGTAAATTTGCAGGCAAGATAGCATCCAAAGGAAGCTCAGGGGGAGTCAGCAAATATGCACAGAATGGAAACATGAGAAAAAATCTGACCCCCTCCCTTAATGACTAACTGAGGTTATTTCCCCCATTTCCCTTTAATTAGGCTGAGCAGAACCTTCAGTTAGTTTGGGGACACAAAAACCACCTTCTACCTGGTTGGCAGCTTCCTGACTAAAGCAGCCTTCCTTTCCAACCAAGACTTGTCTCTTGAGTATTGGTTTTTCAGATGGCAAGCAGAGGAATCTGAGCTTGGTCACAGAATCAGACTGATCTAAGACCTGTCTGAATTTGGACAGAGTGATCTGAACCCATTATTGTCAACAACCTTAGTGAGATAGTCAGAGGCACCTTTGTGCTCCTCCTTGTGGATGTATTACCAAATCCAAACTCCCTCTGCTTGACACAGGACAGGCCAATGAATCCGAGAGACAAGGTATTGAGGCAAGGAAAATGACTTTACTCAGAAAGCAGCTGACTGAGAAGATGGCAGGCTAGTACCTCAAAATAACCATCTCATTGGGGTCTGGTTGCCAGGTTTATAGGTCAGAGATGAGCGGACTTGAGGAAGCAAAGCAAAAAGGCCATTAATCTTGCAAATATCTCTTAGAATGGCAAGCCTCAGAGAGGATGTTTTAATTTCTCCCTTCCTGCCGTCACAGGTGGACAGGGTTTGGAACAAAAGCACTTTAACAGTCAGGCAAAGGGGAAGGGTCCTTGAGACAAACTGTTAAGTATGAGACGAGCCATTAAGCATGATCATAATAATAAAAGCAACAGAAAGCAAGTCAAAAAAACAGCTTCCAACATGGAGTCAGAATTGGATTCTTTCCTGCAACAGATGCACTTTTACCCCAGAATTTCTGAGGATTTAAAAAAAAAGAATTATGTAAGAGAAGGCAGCTTCTTTAACTTACTCCAAGATTTTCTGAAGTAGATTTCAAAGAATTATGCTACATGAAGAATGATTGAAGAAACTTACTGTTTAGACTGGAAAAGAGATAACTGGAGGAGTGGAATACAAGAACAATTTTTGTATTTTTCTGGGGAAAATACAACAAACAATTTTTAATTGCCTGACTTATAGAACTGGAAACTGGTTTTTTTGACAGGTAGCCCTCCCAAACAAAAGGCATAAGACTAGTGAATTCAGGTTAATAGAACCATATTTCAGTTCAACACAAGGAAGTGTTTCTTTAAAAGTAGTCAGTTCTGTCTTACAAGGAAATGATTAATCTTATGATAAGCTTCCCACTCAGAAGGTACTTAAACAAAGGTTGGATGAATGAAGTAAAGGGCAGAAGGTCAGATAAACTTTGAAGAAGATTTTGGCCTGAGACTCTGATTCTATGCAACAAGTGAAAAGAAGTGTAGTAAACCAGGCATCTATTTCTCTCAATTCTAATTCTTATTTAACTTTAATTTATGTGCTATTTTATATTGTTTTGGAATGCAATTAGTGAGATAAATTGGGGAATTCTCAAATTTCCCCCTCAGAGACAAGGTATTGAGGCAAGGAAAATGACTTTACTCAGAAAGCAGCTGACTGAGAAGATGGCAGGCTAGTACCTCAAAATAACCATCTCATTGGGGTCTGGTTGCCAGGTTTATAGGTCAGAGATGAGCGGACTTGAGGAAGCAAAGCAAAAAGGCCATTAATCTTGCAAATATCTCTTAGAATGGCAAGCCTCAGAGAGGATGTTTTAATTTCTCCCTTCCTGCCGTCACAGGTGGACAGGGTTTGGAACAAAAGCACTTTAACAGTCAGGCAAAGGGGAAGGGTCCTTGAGACAAACTGTTAAGTATGAGACGAGCCATTAAGCATGATCATAATAATAAAAGCAACAGAAAGCAAGTCAAAAAAACAGCTTCCAACATGGAGTCAGAATTGGATTCTTTCCTGCAACAGATGCACTTTTACCCCAGAATTTCTGAGGATTTAAAAAAAAGAATTATGTAAGAGAAGGCAGCTTCTTTAACTTACTCCAAGATTTTCTGAAGTAGATTTCAAAGAATTATGCTACATGAAGAATGATTGAAGAAACTTACTGTTTAGACTGGAAAAGAGATAACTGGAGGAGTGGAATACAAGAACAATTTTTGTATTTTTCTGGGGAAAATACAACAAACAATTTTTAATTGCCTGACTTATAGAACTGGAAACTGGTTTTTTTGACAGGTAGCCCTCCCAAACAAAAGGCATAAGACTAGTGAATTCAGGTTAATAGAACCATATTTCAGTTCAACACAAGGAAGTGTTTCTTTAAAAGTAGTCAGTTCTGTCTTACAAGGAAATGATTAATCTTATGATAAGCTTCCCACTCAGAAGGTACTTAAACAAAGGTTGGATGAATGAAGTAAAGGGCAGAAGGTCAGATAAACTTTGAAGAAGATTTTGGCCTGAGACTCTGATTCTATGCAACAAGTGAAAAGAAGTGTAGTAAACCAGGCATCTATTTCTCTCAATTCTAATTCTTATTTAACTTTAATTTATGTGCTATTTTATATTGTTTTGGAATGTAATTATAACAAGCTCCATTTATCCATCATTCATTAATTTGTTTTTCAAAAATGCATTTTGTGTATTTATTATATGCCAGGCATTTTTCTAAGCATTGAGGATACAGCAGTGAATAGCTGAGCAATTAGCTATATGAGTAATTAATAGAAAAGTATATCCTCTTTGGGCTAATAAAATTGGCTACTTTTATTTGCATATCTTTTAGTTCAGTTTGCTGATTACTTTATATAGGGACCTTTTGTAGGCAATTATTTCAATGATATTAACTCAAATAATTTTTTTTTCCTGTGCTGTGATCTTTGTGAAACTTCAGAAGGAAGATAATTGGGTTTTCTCCCAATAGTTTGAAAATCCTATAATCAGGTCTTTATTAAAGAACAGATACTATAGCTGTGACGACAGGAGAGAGAATTTGACACCGAGATATTAGAAATTCTAGCTTTTATTTATCCCTCCTAGGGTAGAAACAGCAGGGGTAAGCTACATAGAACAGTATTCTGAAATAAAATACGAAGTCTCCCTAGCCTGTTGCCAAAGTCCTGTACACCTCTGCAACATGGGACTGGTGAGAATTGGCCTTTTATATACACATGATGTCTTTGCCTGAAAAACCTTTAAAAAAATAGAAAGCATCACAATGTTCTATTACACACTGCCTCTTTATAGTTTTCTGGGATGGAGAATGGATAATGTGGCATTTCTGAGCATCAAAATCATATCATTTCTTGCAGTTTAATTTGAGTCTACATCTCTACTTACTCCAGAGCAGGGTTTTAAAGTCAGTCTGGCCTCACAAATGCTCAGACCACCCAAAGATATGATTTTAGGAACTAGAAAAGACTGCCTTAAAAAATATCCCTCTAATTTATACAAAACAGACAAGGTTTATAGCCAGAGTTATTCACTACAATATTATTAGTACTAGGAATAGAAAGGTACATAAGAATAGGGTAATCATTAAATGATACTGTATCATCATTAAAACAGTCTTTAAATAGGGGCTTCCCTAGTAGCTCAGTTGTGAAGAGTTTGCCTACCAATGCAGGAGACATGGGCTATATCTCTGATCCGGGAAGATCTCACATGCTACAGAGCAACTAAGCCCACGAGCCACAACTATTGAAACCAGTGTGCCCTAGAGTCCGAGTTCTACAACAAAAGTCACCACAGCAAGAAGCCTGCTCACCTCAACTACAGAGTTGCTGCCACTTCTTGCAACTGGAGAAGAGCCTGCAGCAGCAGTGAAAACCCAGGATAGCCAAAAATAAATAAATATACAAAATATATTTTTAAAGTTTAAGTATTTTTAATAATATAAAGAAAATATACACGAAATAATATTCAGTGAAAAGAAACAACGTAAAAAGATAAAGCACAACAAAAAATGTTGAAATATATGCATAAAATAAAATACTAGTGGCATTTCCTTGGGTGATGGCATCATTTTAATATTCAGTGAAAAGAAAAACAAAAAGTAAAAGATATATAGCTGTGACGACAGGAGAGAATTTGACACCGAGATATTAGAAATTCTAGCTTTTATTTATCCCTCCTAGGGTAGAAACAGCAGGGGTAAGCTACATAGAACAGTATTCTGAAATAAAATACGAAGTCTCCCTAGCCTGTTGCCAAAGTCCTGTACACCTCTGCAACATGGGACTGGTGAGAATTGGCCTTTTATATACACATGATGTCTTTGCCTGAAAAACCTTTAAAAAAATAGAAAGCATCACAATGTTCTATTACACACTGCCTCTTTATAGTTTTCTGGGATGGAGAATGGATAATGTGGCATTTCTGAGCATCAAAATCATATCATTTCTTGCAGTTTAATTTGAGTCTACATCTCTACTTACTCCAGAGCAGGGTTTTAAAGTCAGTCTGGCCTCACAAATGCTCAGACCACCCAAAGATATGATTTTAGGAACTAGAAAAGACTGCCTTAAAAAATATCCCTCTAATTTATACAAAACAGACAAGGTTTATAGCCAGAGTTATTCACTACAATATTATTAGTACTAGGAATAGAAAGGTACATAAGAATAGGGTAATCATTAAATGATACTGTATCATCATTAAAACAGTCTTTAAATAGGGGCTTCCCTAGTAGCTCAGTTGTGAAGAGTTTGCCTACCAATGCAGGAGACATGGGCTATATCTCTGATCCGGGAAGATCTCACATGCTACAGAGCAACTAAGCCCACGAGCCACAACTATTGAAACCAGTGTGCCCTAGAGTCCGAGTTCTACAACAAAAGTCACCACAGCAAGAAGCCTGCTCACCTCAACTACAGAGTTGCTGCCACTTCTTGCAACTGGAGAAGAGCCTGCAGCAGCAGTGAAAACCCAGGATAGCCAAAAATAAATAAATATACAAAATATATTTTTTTAAAGTTTAAGTATTTTTAATAATATAAAGAAAATATACACGAAATAATATTCAGTGAAAAGAAACAACGTAAAAAGATAAAGCACAACAAAAAATGTTGAAATATATGCATAAAATAAAATACTAGTGGCATTTCCTTGGGTGATGGCATCATTATGATTCTTCTTTTACTTCTGTATGGTGCACATTTTAATCTTTGAATACAATTAAAAGCGTTAAAATAATCAAAATTGTGTTATTTTATTTTTAATTTTATATTGGAGCATAGTTGATTAACAATGTTAGTTTCAGGTGTACAGGAAAGTGTAAATTATACATATGTATGTATCTATTCTTTTTCAATTTTTTCCCATTTAGATTATTAGAGAATATTGAACAGAGTTCCCTGAGCTATGCAGTAAGTCCTTGTTGGTTAGTTTAACTATAGTAGAGCTTGCAGGTCAATCCAAACACCCAATCCATCCCTCCTACCCTACCTTCCCCCTGGTAACTGTAAATTCATTCTCTAAGTCTGCAGGTCTGTTTCTGTTTTGTAAATAAGTTAATATGATTAACTGAACTTTTTAAATCAGAAAAAAAGCAAATGGATTAACTTAGAGATTGTCATACTAATTGAAGTAATTCAAGCAAAAACAAATATTATATGATATTGCTTATACATGGAATCTAAAACATAATACAAATCAATTTAATTACAAAATAGAAACAGAATTGTAGATGTAAGACAAATGCATTATTATCAAAAGGTAAGCAGGGATAAATTAGGAGTAAAGAATTGACAGATACATGCTGCCATATATAAAACAAATAAATAACAAGGACTTGCAGTTAGGTACAGGGAACTATATTCAGTATATTGTACAAGTCTGTAAGAAAAGAATTGGAAAAAAGATACATATACTGAGAGACAGAACATAATTACTTTGCTGTACTGCTGAGACTAATGCAATATTGTATATCAATTACACTTCAATTTAAATAATTTTTTAAAGTAAAAATAAAATTGGAAAAATAAGCATATATTTTTAAAGTTCTTCTCTTTCTCTTCCTAAATATCTAAAATACCTTCAGAAAAGCTTTCTATTTTAGGTTTTCTCAAGCAAAGCAATCATAGTGGGGCTTCCCTGGTGGTCCAGTGGGTAAGGACACCGCCTTGCACTGCAAGGGGCACCGGTTCGATCCCTGGCCTGGGAAGATCCCACGTGCCGCAGAGCGGCTGGACCGATGTGTCCAATTACCAAGCCAGAGCTCTGGAGCGCATGCACCCAGAACTGGTGCTCTGCGACAACAGAGGCCACCGCGATGGGAGGCCCACATGAGCCAAAGAACAAAGATGGATGAAAATGGACAAATGAAAGACCAATAGAAGTGGCCCATCTGCTCCCCTCCCTCCCTACCCCACCCCCACCAAAATAAATAAATAAATAAATAAAATAAAATAAAAAAACAATCATAGTGGAAGCTGACCATTTTAAACTTTATATGTTCATTTTAGCTACACTATTATTTGCTGATTATCAGCTTGGAAATTCTGGTTGTCCATCTGTATTTTTTGTCTGGACCACCCAATTCCCATTTATTTTACTCCAGGTAATAGCATCCAAAACCCGTATTTTCTTCCACCCTCTACCCTGACCCACTCCCTTATGCTGATGTGCTTCATGTCGAGTTGCCTCTGACTTCAACTCTTTGACTAGGAATGTGATTAAAACCATGATATTCTCCTTTCCACACTAATAAGTTTGAAAAGGGGAGATGATCAAATCAGATCCAGTGAGAAAGAATCAGTACTTTTTTTTTTGCTCATCGTTTATTGAGAAAAGAAAGGCAAATTATTTTTCCATTGACTTAGCACCTGAGGATATATAATACGAGTTGTCAAAAAAAACCTATGTGAAGTCTGAGACTAAAATCAGTATGGCAAAAGTGACAAAGGTCAGTTACTTCTAAGTAGGAAATCCTCTCTGACACAAGCAAAAATCCACTGGAGCTAAATGTATCCTCTGCCACTTACCATCCTGAAAGCAGGGTTCTACAAAATCATGCTCAAGCAACTGTGAGGGAAGGAGCAAGAAGCTCCCATCTAAGGCCAAGGACAGAAGACAGAGGTGGCTGCCATGGAGAGGGTGAACTAGGGTATTGACAAAGCATCACTCTTGAAGCCTAAACACAAAAGCATTGGCTCGGATTACCCTCAGTGCCCCTTCTAGAAGCCTTGCAACAAACCAAGCAGTAAGAAGCCAAGGAGGCCATACTGGCAGAGGAACAAGAACATCACCACTTGTGTGATGCAGGCAAGCACAGATGGTTGAAAACTATCGGGAAATCTGGGTGACCTGATTCTGACACCTGTGCATTTGTTCATTTCTGTGCTCAAAAGATCAAAAAGCAATGACTAGACTCAAACGTTTTGTTTCTCACAAGTTTAAAATAAATGCTAAGTGTGAAATGGCATCTAAACTAATACACACTGTCTTGGGCTTATTTACTATTTACAGCGGTAGTAGTAGCAGTAGTAGTAGTAGTAGTGATAGTCATGGGTAGTCATAGCAGTAGTAGAGATTGTGGTATTGGTAGGGATGGTAGCAGTAATGGTAGCCAGGAGACTACTGGAGTTAGAGCAAGAACTTTGGAATCAACCTGTCAGAGGTTCAAGACCTGTTTTTGCTGCTTCTTCAATCAGATCAGTCACTCAGTCGTGTCCGACTCTTTGTGACACCATAGACTGCAGCACGCCAGGCTTCCCTGTACTTCTTAGCTCTTCTTGGTTTCCAGATTTGGACAGATTATATATTCTCAGCACTCAGTTTTGTGAAATTGGGATTACCAACTCAACTGAGTTAGGAAAGAAGAGAAAAAATTTGTAGTATTTGCACCAAATCTTCAATTCATCTTATCAGATGTATATTAAAGTCACTTCAGTGATACGGGGAAGATACAAACATGGAATAAGATACAGTACCTGCCCAAACTAGTTTACAATCCTTTGGAGGAGAAAGACAAACACATGACTCTATTACAAAACCCAGTGAAAATGCTATAATGTCTTCTAATGCAGTCCAGACAAGGAAATGACCAACTGTGGCCCAGGACTCCCAGGTGACTTAAAGAAGGAAGCCAGGTTTGAGGTGAGTTCTGATGGATGCGCAGGACTCTGAAGACCAGATATTAGGGTGAAGGCACCTTCTTGGCAGGGAACTTATATAATACATTCTGGGAAGAGCAAGAACCCACATTTGGATGATCAGAGAAAATGAAAAGTAAAAAATTGTTTGTTGGAATTGACTAAGGGAAAGACCTGCACAGAGTGATGCAACCTCTAAGACGGATTCAAAATCCTGCAGCCATGGTTCCCCAAGAAGTTAGTAAACTGTGGAAATGCTAAGGTGATTCTAGACTTAACCAGAGTCCTGTGTGCACAACCACTAAAATTAGAAAGTGTCCTGGCCTGAGAGACATGCCATTTCTCTGGAAAAGACACAGCACATTTGGGCCTCCTCTGTTATTTTTCTGAGGGGAAGCTAGGGCATAACTGTGCTCATTATCCATAAGAGTAGCCTCAGACTGTGGACAGATTTGAGGAGGTGATGTTGTGAGCTGTCTTACAATTCTACCCAGCTGTGGTTTCGGGCAACTCACCAAGGTTTACATGATATGCATCTAGGAAAGCTGTAGCCCATGTAGATAGGTGGTCTCACTCTGGCTGCTCTTCATGAGTCTTTGAAATGAGCACAAAGTATTGAAACTGGTGCCCAGGCATGAATTTCCCTGGACATAAAGCCAAATCACCAACTCTTTAGTACACCAAGTCCCTGTGCTTGGTGTCTTCTGTGGGCCTGTGGAGACTGTAGAGTCAAACCTTGGTTAATTATTTATGGATGCTTTTACTCTTCATTCCTTTATGCATGAGTACTCCATACACAACTATCATAAATTTCCAGTTCTCACTGAATGTAATGTCTCCAGATATGTCCTCCTTTCCATGACTAAATAAACTCACAGCAGTTTTTAAAAATCAAGAATATCACTTAAATTTCTTAAGATGCTTCACAGAGATTTTGTAAACCTATTTTAAAATTTTTAACCATATTTGTATGTGTTGAAACAACCTCAGGAAACCATCTGTACTGGTCCCTGACTCAAATCAGTAAGGTATTATTATCTCTATCCCGTAAAATGCTATAATGTCTTCTAAGCCAGAGTGACCAACTGTGGCCCAGGACTCCCAGGTGACTTAAAGAAGGAAGCCAGGTTTGAGGTGAGTTCTGATGGATGCGCAGGACTCTGAAGACCAGATATTAGGGTGAAGGCACCTTCTTGGCAGGGAACTTATATAATACATTCTGGGAAGAGCAAGAACCCACATTTGGATGATCAGAGAAAATGAAAAGTAAAAAATTGTTTGTTGGAATTGACTAAGGGAAAGACCTGCACAGAGTGATGCAACCTCTAAGACGGATTCAAAATCCTGCAGCCATGGTTCCCCAAGAAGTTAGTAAACTGTGGAAATGCTAAGGTGATTCTAGACTTAACCAGAGTCCTGTGTGCACAACCACTAAAATTAGAAAGTGTCCTGGCCTGAGAGACATGCCATTTCTCTGGAAAAGACACAGCACATTTGGGCCTCCTCTGTTATTTTTCTGAGGGGAAGCTAGGGCATAACTGTGCTCATTATCCATAAGAGTAGCCTCAGACTGTGGACAGATTTGAGGAGGTGATGTTGTGAGCTGTCTTACAATTCTACCCAGCTGTGGTTTCGGGCAACTCACCAAGGTTTACATGATATGCATCTAGGAAAGCTGTAGCCCATGTAGATAGGTGGTCTCACTCTGGCTGCTCTTCATGAGTCTTTGAAATGAGCACAAAGTATTGAAACTGGTGCCCAGGCATGAATTTCCCTGGACATAAAGCCAAATCACCAACTCTTTAGTACACCAAGTCCCTGTGCTTGGTGTCTTCTGTGGGCCTGTGGAGACTGTAGAGTCAAACCTTGGTTAATTATTTATGGATGCTTTTACTCTTCATTCCTTTATGCATGAGTACTCCATACACAACTATCATAAATTTCCAGTTCTCACTGAATGTAATGTCTCCAGATATGTCCTCCTTTCCATGACTAAATAAACTCACAGCAGTTTTTAAAAATCAAGAATATCACTTAAATTTCTTAAGATGCTTCACAGAGATTTTGTAAACCTATTTTAAAATTTTTAACCATATTTGTATGTGTTGGAAACAACCTCAGGAAACCATCTGTACTGGTCCCTGACTCAAATCAGTAAGGTATTATTATCTCTATCCCGTAAATGAGGTTACATCCAAGAGAGGTGACCACAATCTACTTTATAATGGCTGAGCCAACACCACAGTCTCCAGATTCCTCGTGTAGCATTTCTTTCAATTATGCCCTGCTGTTTTGCAGCCACTAACAACTAAAGTAGTGCACCCAGAATTAAGCAAAATCGGAGACAGTAAACCACCATGTTTAAAGCAGGAACTTAAGCTAGAGCCTTCTATTTCTTGAGCCAGATGAACTTGGACACGTTACTTAATTTCCCTGTTCTTGCTTCTCCATTTGTAGAAGAGAGGTGCTCATTCCTCCTAGAGTTGCCAAGAGGGTTAAAGAAGTCATTATGTATGAAGTTCTCAGTCCAGATCAATCACCATGTAAGTATTTGCTATGACTATTTCCATCCTCACTTCCAACCTGTTCTACTTTTCCCTCTGGGATTAAGTGGTAGCACCATCTCCCATTGGACAAGGTAGGAACCTTAAAGTCTTCCTTAGAAACAACTTATCCTGTTCACCACATCTCTCTTATCCCACAGTCTACGGCTCATGAAATCTTTTTCATTCTAACTTCTAATTAGCTCTTAAATCCTTTCTCAACTTAGCATCTTATTTGGCAAGCTGTGGTTTCATCATGACTCTCTTACCTGGACTGTTTCAAACACTCCTTCCTTGTGTCTCCTCCTCCAACCAAACTTCCTCACCCCTGATGTAACATCCTTTGCAAAGGCAAATCCCGCCATATAATTCCATGTTTCAAAATTTCCAGTGGTTTCCCTATTGTGTCCATCAGGCTAGTGTCACAATCTGACTGACCAAGTCCACCTCAGCCATCAAAGATTCTAATTTAGTAGGTCTGGAATGGGGGCCTAGGGACCTATTTTTTCAGGCAGTCTCCAACTTGATTCTGTTATGTTTCTTTTATGGACCAATATTTGGGAATCAGTGGGAAAGATAAAATGTACTCTCATTAGGACACCTTATAAAGATCCCTTGCTATGCCCTCTTTGCCTCTTTGACTGACTTGCTCCTTCTTTGTGCTCCCACAGCTCTGTATGCATAAGTCTCACAATGACACCTATTTCAATACACTTTCATTACATTTCACCCCTGTTTCCCCCAACTGTAGGGCCAACATCATGAGCATGTGGCTTGTGCAGTTACACAATGCCCTACTCTTGGAAGGATGGTCTGCTAGAGTCATTCTGAAGTTCATAGCAATTGTTGAGCCAGAGGTATACCTCATTTTTATTTTGCACTGGACTTTGTGAATTACATACTCTGTCCTGAACATTCAACTGTGAACTCCTTGAAAACAGAAACTATTTGCTATTCACTCGAAATCCTCTTTGGTTAGCACAGAGGACGCCTGTCACAGAGTAAGGGTTTGGTAAATATTTGTTGAGTTTATACATGAACAGATGAAAGGGTAGAATAAGGTATCTCATAGGAAAATAGTGTAGTATGGCTAATTAACTCCAAAGAATAAGCTTGTTTATGCTTGAGGGAGAGAGCAGTCAATTGATAAACTCACAAGATGACTAACAATTCCCAATAAGTAACATAAAATTTCCTAGGTTTCTCTTTACTCAGTCATTACACCCTTTCAGCCCCATCGCCTCCCTGTTTTTCTCAGAATACAAAACTGCAGGTTAAGTGAGCCTGTTATTGTGCCATCAGCTAAGCCCTGAGTGTTTGTGCCAAGCCCTGTGCTAAATTCTGGGAGCTGGGGAAAGGGGAGAAGGAGGCCATACAAAGGTGAACCAAGTAGGTCCCCTATTCTTAAGAAATAATTAAACCTTACTCTTCAAGAGTCTCCATCAAAGATGAGTTGACTTCATGGGAGTTCCACAGCAATGAATCAAGAATAAAGACACTGGACTTGGCCAGTGGCCCAGCTTCCTGAACATTTCAGCTGACAAAATGTCTCAGTCTGAACACAATTCCTCCACTATGAGATCTGTGGGTTTGCTAGTTAACATTGGCAACCAACTCTGAGGTGCTCATGGAGCATAATAAGTAAGTGACTATTGAGGCGGGGGAGGTGCTTTTGCTCCCTGGTGTTGCGGAAGAAAAGTCCAACATCAGCTATCAAAGTGAGCCAAGTAATTGCTGAGGACAGAGGCCCCTCGCTCATGCTGAAGGCAAGATAGGACTTCCAATGTGGCAAAGACCACACACCACCCGGCTGTCATCTTATGTGCCAGTTGTACTAGCTTCTGGCTTTTCCTACAAATGACTTGGAAGTTCAGAAAGGGTTGCTCTTGCTTTTCCACATTCACTAGTTTTTAGTTACCAGTTGACTGGTTGATATAACATCAGTGATAACACTAAGCTATTCCTGTAAAAAAAAAAACAAAATGGCTGACAAACATATAGAGATGTGATCAATTCAAATCAAATCATGGAAATGAAAAAAAGAGTACAGCCACAAAGTGTCATATTCACATTACAGATGAGCCAAAGTTACAAAGATTGATAATGCTCAACATTAACAAGAATTGTAAAGAGAATAAAAGTTGCTCAGTCCTGTTCAGCTCTTTGTGACCCCATGAACTCTAGCTCACCAGGCTCCTCTGTCCCTGGAATTCTTCAGGCAAGAATACTGTAGTAAGTAGCCATTACCTTCTCCAGGGGATTTTTCCAACCCAGGGATCAAGCCCAGGCACCCCACATTACAAGTGGATTCTTTAACATCTGAGCTACAACTTCTTGTCAAAGTATAAATTGGAACAACCGCAATCTTAGGGAGGGGAGTCTGGTATTAATACCATGCATCAATCAAAGTTTAAAACACACACCCCTTTAATACAGCAATGCTTTTTCTAAGACTTTTTCCTAAGGAAATGATCTGATAAATATATAACACATGCACAAAATTGTCCATCACAGTCCAAAACAATTTAAAAATGACTCAAGCATGCAACACGAGAGATTTACTTTAGTGTAGTCCATCCAAACACAATTTAAACATCAAAATGGCTATGTGAAGCTGTAAATATCAAAATGAAAACATGTCCCTAATATATTTTAAGTGTAATGATAAGGCCAGCTTTAAAAGAGTATAAATTGAATGATTCCATTTTTTGTTTAAAAATATGTATTTGTGAGTATGTGTATAAGAATATATTGTGACTGGCCTTTGATTTGGCATGGTGCATAGTGAAAATAAATGCAGGAAATTCAAATACAATATTCTTATTTATTTTATTTTTGAAAAATATTTATTTACTTGTCTGGTCTGGGTCATAGCTGTGTCATGCAGGACCTTTGATCTTCAATCTTTGTGGCATGTAGGATGTTTAACTGCTCTGACCAGGGCTTGAACCTGGTCACTACCTTAGGAGCTCAGAGTCTTAGCTACTGGACCTCTAGAAAAGTCCAAATAGTCTTATTTTATTCAAACATATGTGGAGAGAGGTGGGAAGTCTTGAAGAAATACTATATGCTCTAGCGTGCTGGTATATATTTAACAACCAGCCTTCAGGTGGGGCAAACAGGAATTCTCTGAATCACCTGCTGATTTCTGTGGCATAAAAACTCCCAACGTTATTCACTTCTAGCTACGCATGTGACATCATTCAATGCAAAGTTGAGAATAGAAGTACAGTAGCATACCGTTATGTAGTATTTCCATGATATCAATACTACAGATATAAATAATTGCAGGAATATAGAAAACAGGGCTTCCCTGCTGGTCCACTGGGTAAGGACACCGCCTTGCAGTGCAAGGGGTGCTGATTCGATCCCTGGCCTGGGAGGATCCAACATGCTGTTTAGCGGCTGGACTGATGTGTCCAATTACTGAGTCGGAGCTCTGGAGCGCATGTGCCCAGAGCCGGTGCTCTGCAACAACAGAGGCCACTGTGGTGGGAGGCCCACATGGGCCAAAGAACAAAGATGGATGAAAATAGATAAATGAAAGACCAATAGAAGTGGCCCACCCACCCCACTCTCTCTCTAACCTACCCCCCACCCTCCCCAACCCAGCCCCCCCCCAAAAAATATATAGAAAACATTAAAATGTAGTGAAATATTAGAAAATAGTGAGTTTTATATATGCATCTTTTATAAGTCTGGAAGGAGAATCACCAATAATATCGATCATGTCTGGTTGGAAAATTCACAGATCATATTTACTTCATTCTTTACACCTTTAAATGTCATTTCAACACATTTTATAGTAAACCCATGTTACCTTTATAGTCAGAAAACATTTTCAAGGCTTTTTTCCTTTTCTTATTTGTTAAAATCTAGGAATGAAAAAAATCAAGGAACACAAATTTTTAAAACAAGCTTCAGACTTCCTTGGTAGCTCAGTGGCTATGACTCTGAGTTCCTAACGTAAGCGGTCCAGGTTTGATCCCTGCTCAGGGAACTAGATCCCACATGCCAGAACTAAAGAGTTTGCATACCGCAATGAAGATCAAAGGCCCTGCATGCCACAACTGAGACCTAGCACAGCCAAATAAACAAATTAAAATATTCATTTTTAAAAGTCTCACTGGAACCAGGCACCTCTCCCAAAGGAGTCTGATTGTACTAAAATATAACTAAAGATAATAGTCAGTAAAGTTGGAATCAATTAAATCAAATCTTTGTTCAACCATAGCATAAGAAAATGAGCACTCAGTGTTTTAAGGCCTTTCAAAATACAAATATATAACATCTGAATCTGAGTTCCTGGCCCATCTGATGTTCTTCCTTTACAAATAAGGAAACTGAGTCCTAAGACTAGTAGGTATTTTCCAAAGGAAACACTCTAAAGCTGGTTATTAATAAAGTAACTCAGCTCCTCTCCATTCATAAATGGTCTCTACAACTTATGGGCCACTGGTGCAGTGCAGTGCAAGGTGCTGATTCGATCCCTGGCCTGGGAGGATCCAACATGCTGTTTAGCGGCTGGACTGATGTGTCCAATTACTGAGTCGGAGCTCTGGAGCGCATGTGCCCAGAGCCGGTGCTCTGCAACAACAGAGGCCACTGTGGTGGGAGGCCCACATGGGCCAAAGAACAAAGATGGATGAAAATAGATAAATGAAAGACCAACAGAAGTGGCCCACCCACCCCACTCTCTCTCTAACCTACCCCCCACCCTCCCCAACCCAGCCCCCCCCCAAAAAATATATAGAAAACATTAAAATGTAGTGAAATATTAGAAAATAGTGAGTTTTATATATGCATCTTTTATAAGTCTGGAAGGAGAATCACCAATAATATCGATCATGTCTGGTTGGAAAATTCACAGATCATATTTACTTCATTCTTTACACCTTTAAATGTCATTTCAACACATTTTATAATAAACCCATGTTACCTTTATAGTCAGAAAACATTTTCAAGGCTTTTTTCCTTTTCTTATTTGTTAAAATCTAGGAATGAAAAAAATCAAGGAACACAAATTTTTAAAACAAGCTTCAGACTTCCTTGGTAGCTCAGTGGCTATGACTCTGAGTTCCTAACGTAAGCGGTCCAGGTTTGATCCCTGCTCAGGGAACTAGATCCCACATGCCAGAACTAAAGAGTTTGCATACCGCAATGAAGATCAAAGGCCCTGCATGCCACAACTGAGACCTAGCACAGCCAAATAAACAAATTAAAATATTCATTTTTAAAAGTCTCACTGGAACCAGGCACCTCTCCCAAAGGAGTCTGATTGTACTAAAATATAACTAAAGATAATAGTCAGTAAAGTTGGAATCAATTAAATCAAATCTTTGTTCAACCATAGCATAAGAAAATGAGCACTCAGTGTTTTAAGGCCTTTCAAAATACAAATATATAACATCTGAATCTGAGTTCCTGGCCCATCTGATGTTCTTCCTTTACAAATAAGGAAACTGAGTCCTAAGACTAGTAGGTATTTTCCAAAGGAAACACTCTAAAGCTGGTTATTAATAAAGTAACTCAGCTCCTCTCCATTCATAAATGGTCTCTACAACTTATGAATAAAAGTATATATTCCTCACTTGTCACTGTTCACTGAGAAGGGATAACCTCATTTGGTGGGAAGCAACAGGGCAGTATTCATTCAACTGGTTAACTTGCCTAAGCCCTGACTTCTGTCTTTCCATAGGTATCAGTTTATGCCTCTCCAGTATTTTATACTTCTTCAAACACTTCCACACAAGAACCCTTTGAGATAAGTAGGAAAGGACTATACCCTTTTTACAGGTACAAAACCTGAGGCTAGAGGAGGCGAGTGGCTAGCCCAAGGCTAGTGAGAGCCTGACCTCTGGTCCCATCACGCTGCTGTCTGGGAGTTGGTCTCCTCCTTGAGGCCTCTCAGAGGCAGTCATTTGAGTGAATCTTCTCCAAAGATCACTTTTTCCCCTTTCCTGCCTTGTCCTATGAAGTGCTTTCTTCCATTGGCTCCTGTCTCAATTTACATTTGAGGATATTACTTTCTCTTTAGTTTCAATTTAATAGTTCTAGAGTGGAAAATAGTCCTAGGCGTCATTAGGCCTGGAAATATTCTGTTATTTGTCATGAGGGCTAGACCTTAGAATGTTGTTTTCTTTTGAAACTTGCAGTCATTTCTATCATCAGAGGAATGACTTCTGCAGAGGTCCAAATAGTGCAGTTAGAAAGGAAGAAACTGTAAACACTTGGTGTGACACATTTCTAGACAATCTTGATTTGCTAAAACAGATTAACATTGAGGCAGAAGGTGACAGACTGACTCAGGAAATACAAATCATATATACAACAACAGATCCTGGGGATCAGATGCCCCCAAAGTTTTTTTAATTAAGGGAGGAAATGTGTTCTCCAATTAAGACTGTCATATCTGGAACTTCTCTGGTGGTTCACTGGTGAATACTCCTTGTTTCCACTGTAGGGTGTGGTGTTTGATCCTTGGTGGGGGATCTAGGATCCTACATGCCTCTCGGCACAACCAAAAAAAGAAAAAAAGGAACGCTATATCCTCTGGAAAAGCTGAAGAAAGCATCAGAGGGCTACGATCAGGTCTTCCAGCTTAAGCTGTGTGTGGTCTCAGCTCTTGGATGTAATGGCTGGTCTCATGTTGGACAAGCAAATCCTCAGTGTACCGGCTGTCTCCTCTTTCAAATGGGAATCACAGCACCTGCCTCACAGGGTATAGTGAAAACTAAATTAGCTAGTGGGCAAGGAATTATTCTATAAACTAAAAATCACTATAAAATACGTGGCATACTTTTAAGATATCTTGCTCATTTTTGATGCTTGCTGCTCTGGATGAAGAGAATAGGGTGTGAGTTTAAAATGGACGGAGTGTCAGACACAGCAACAGGCAGGTGGCCAGGTCTCCCCAGGCTGAGCAGGGAGCTTGAGAGCGCATACTAATTGTTGCACCTCCGCTGAGACTGCCGGCTAGATGGACTCCTCTCCAGAAAACACAGTGTCCTTTCCACATCAAAGACCTTCTCTTACCCAGGCTTTCAGCTGCATGCAAAACTAAGCTGACACCCGATGCATTGACAGGGTGATTCTATTATAAAAATGAACTATTGACAACATTGTTTCCCTAGAACATGTAGGCAACAGAAGTTTCCCTGGAACTAGTAATGTCCTAGCAGTCTGGAGATGATTCTTCATGAGGCTCGAATGACAAATTGTGGAAGAGAAGAAATTAATGGAAGGGAGAAGAGGAGGTGTGTTTGCAGCTGAGAATTTGAAGGAGAATTAAAGAACCATTAGAGGGAGGGAGACTTTGCCTTCTGGTGAAGAATATCCAAGATGAGGATCAAATTTTCAACTTTATAGAGAGAATTTTCATGAGTCTCTTAACATAGAGAAAACTGGAGGAAAAAAAAGGATGATATTCAGCATGGGTCAGAAGGCCATTTCCGGTGACATCGGTATAGGGCCTAAAGGCAACTGTCACTGGGTGGTAAAATCCGAAAGAAGTAAGGAGATGGTTAAGAAACCCGGATAAACTTGAGAGACTTTGATTCCCTTATGAATGTTTCAGCTTTGATAGCAGAAGGGATCGACGAAGTTCCAAAAAATGTTGTTGCTATAGGAACAGGTAAGCAGATTAGACTTGAAAGACCAGTTTAGGAACAAAGAATCTAATAGCCTGGGCTAAAGCAATTAACGAAGAAAACATTTTTAAGTAAATATATTTTGGGTTTGCAATTTATATATTAATTTCAGGAAGATAAAAATGCTACTGTAGAATGAGAACTTCACATTTTAACATTTTAATTACACCATTACAGGCATAAAAGACTGTGCTTACACAATTAGCAGAACAGCCTTATTAACAGAAGTACACATTTCCAACTGTCTCTTGATTATATTGTAATTGAGAAATACAGCTTTAATTTTAGCCATAGCATAAAAATCATCTTTGACTTTCCTACAGTTTCTCAGATGGGAACATATCTAAAATAAAAAAGAGACTGTGAACTCTAGAAATTCTTCTGTAACCAATCTGTATGTAGGAAGCAACAAGTAAAATTCTAGAAGTAAAGAGAAATGCACGTAGACTAATAATTGTTAATGTTTTATATGCATTTTCTGCCCAGACATCAGATATGTGAGCACAGAAGGAGGTCAGAACCCCACTGCCCTGCTGCTCCACTGAAGACGAGCTAGTTCTTCCTAGCAGGGAATATGCTGCTTCCAATATCAGGGATTTGCTGAAAATAGTAGAAGTTTTGAGCAGAACTTGCTATCCTGATGAGGCTCGAAAACAAATCATAAAGTGGCATTGTACTTCCCTCCCTTTCAATTCTACTTCCAAACGTTCTAGATAAAACGAATACAATATTTTTCAGCCTAGCAGATTTCTGGTGTTAGAGGTTACATTTATGGGAAAGGAAGAGTTCTTGGACATTGAGGAGAAAAACTTTGCCTTCTGGTGAAGAATATCCAAGATGAGGATCAAATTTTCAACTTTATAGAATTTTCTGAGTCTCTTAACATAGAAACTGGAGGAAAAAAGGATGATATTCAGCATGGGTCAGAAGGCCATTTCCGGTGACATCGGTATAGGGCCTAAAGGCAACTGTCACTGGGTGGTAAAATCCGAAAGAAGTAAGGAGATGGTTAAGAAACCCGGATAAACTTGAGAGACTTTGATTCCCTTATGAATGTTTCAGCTTTGATAGCAGAAGGGATCGACGAAGTTCCAAAAAATGTTGTTGCTATAGGAACAGGTAAGCAGATTAGACTTGAAAGACCAGTTTAGGAACAAAGAATCTAATAGCCTGGGCTAAAGCAATTAACGAAGAAAACATTTTTAAGTAAATATATTTTGGGTTTGCAATTTATATATTAATTTCAGGAAGATAAAAATGCTACTGTAGAATGAGAACTTCACATTTTAACATTTTAATTACACCATTACAGGCATAAAAGACTGTGCTTACACAATTAGCAGAACAGCCTTATTAACAGAAGTACACATTTCCAACTGTCTCTTGATTATATTGTAATTGAGAAATACAGCTTTAATTTTAGCCATAGCATAAAAATCATCTTTGACTTTCCTACAGTTTCTCAGATGGGAACATATCTAAAATAAAAAAGAGACTGTGAACTCTAGAAATTCTTCTGTAACCAATCTGTATGTAGGAAGCAACAAGTAAAATTCTAGAAGTAAAGAGAAATGCACGTAGACTAATAATTGTTAATGTTTTATATGCATTTTCTGCCCAGACATCAGATATGTGAGCACAGAAGGAGGTCAGAACCCCACTGCCCTGCTGCTCCACTGAAGACGAGCTAGTTCTTCCTAGCAGGGAATATGCTGCTTCCAATATCAGGGATTTGCTGAAAATAGTAGAAGTTTTGAGCAGAACTTGCTATCCTGATGAGGCTCGAAAACAAATCATAAAGTGGCATTGTACTTCCCTCCCTTTCAATTCTACTTCCAAACGTTCTAGATAAAACGAATACAATATTTTTCAGCCTAGCAGATTTCTGGTGTTAGAGGTTACATTTATGGGAAAGGAAGAGTTCTTGGACATTGTCTTTTCTCACATAGTGCCAGAATCAAATCTCAGAGAAGTGTGTGTATGAGAATATGCATGAGTGTGTGTGTATGTATGTATATGAGTGTGTGTGTATCTGAGTGTGTGTGTGTGTGTGTGACTGAGTGTTGGAGGCTTGGAGTGGGAATGGAAAGAGGGGGAATGTGTCTAGAATCTTACCATCTCATTTTCTTCTCCTTCATTGAGCAAAGCGTGATGGTCCTTCTCAAAGTGGTCCTCCATGGAAAAGCAATTCCTCTCCTCCCTGACCTTCCAGAGCAGATGCGTCCAGGATGAGTTTGAACTTGCTCAGCCACCGCCGCTTGAGTTAAGGATCCTCCAGGTTAAAACTCCTGGAGCACACACCTCTCAGAAAATGACACAGCAGACTCAACTCCTCCCACGAGTCACTCTCAGCTTGGAGGAATTTCTGCCTGCTCCTGGCTAACTGCATTCTCTCTCTCAGAGCAGCTGTCCCAGAGGAGGCTGCTCCCATGTGGATCTTTTTGTGCCCAACTTACAGGGAAAGAACTCATTGCCAGCGCAGTGCCCGCCAGCCAAAGACATCTGACTGCAAATCCAGCGGGACAATGCAGAGTTGGCAGGACCTCTTGAGGAGTGGGGAACAGGCACAAGGACGCCCAGATTTCTTCACAGAGGCTAAGGAGCTGCGGTGGGAGGGAAGCTAACAGAGCCGCAGGTTTTATCTGATTAATGAAAGCCTTAATCCATTGAATTTTAATAGGATCCTGATTCATTTTGCTTACAAAAGGTACAAATTGTGACTAATCCTCTTCAAAAGGTATTTGAAATCACACTTCTCTGTATGTACATTAAAAAAATTCCACTCAATGTATAAGTGGAATTAAGTTTACCTTTGTGAGAAACTTGCAGCAAAAAAAAAAAAGTTATAATCAAACTATTTTGTGCAGCCTCCTCTCACTAAGATATTGGCGGTTAAACGTGTAAGGGATCTAGATCTATTTAATTTTTTTTTCACATATTCATTCAACACATATTATGTGAGCATGTTATATATATAAATTGAGTCATGTTTGCTACACTTCAACTGATGTAAGGATTCAAATACATAAACAAGTGTAGTAAAAAAAAAAAAAAAAAAAGTGTTTGGTTATTATGTGAACTGGAAAAAAAGTCTAAGGTAGCTAGGAGGTCCAAGTATGGTGACGGAAACACCCATTCATGTCTGCTTTGGTTAAAACAAAAAAAAAAAAAAGGCAATCCAGCTGTTAATCTGTGCTCTAGCCTCCCTGTGAGGGCTTAACCTACCAGAGATGGCTCTTATCATCTAGGAATTGAATGGGCATCTAGGAAAGCATATTACACAGCTCTGACCAAGGATTGCCATCATAATTAAACTAGACATTCAATTTAAGAGCAGACAGTACAGCACAGTGGCTCAGGGCATGGGATCTGAATTTGTAAGTTCCGTCACTAAGCTCTGACTCCTTGTGACTCCACGAACTGCAGCACACCAGGCTTTCCTATCCTTCACCATCTCCTGGAGGTTGCTCAGATGCACGTCCATTGAGTTGGGGATGATGCCATCCAACCATCTCATCTTCTGTCCCCCACCCTTCGGAGGGTCTAGGTTCAAATTTGGACTTTCCTAGTTATGCCACCAAGAGATAAAAATTTTATAAGCTAGAGAAAGGTCTATCCGCTCAAATATAGAATAAAGATGGCAACAATAGAACTTATCTCCTAAGACTGTTATATGAGGGATAGTGCCTGGGAAACAATAAAAGAGAGTTCAGTAAAGGAGAGTGGTCAATAAAGGAGAGGTATTTTTACCTTCAGTGTGTCCAATTTTAATAGGATCCTGATTCATTTTGCTTACAAAAGGTACAAATTGTGACTAATCCTCTTCAAAAGGTATTTGAAATCACACTTCTCTGTATGTACATTAAAAATTCCACTCAATGTAAAAGTGGAATTAAGTTTACCTTTGTGAGAAACTTGCAGCAAAAAAAAAAAAGTTATAATCAAACTATTTTGTGCAGCCTCCTCTCACTAAGATACTGGCGGTTAAACGTGTAAGGGATCTAGATCTATTTAATTTTTTTTTCACATATTCATTCAACACATATTATGTGAGCATGTTATATATATAAATTGAGTCATGTTTGCTACACTTCAACTGATGTAAGGATTCAAATACATAAACAAGTGTAGTAAAAAAAAAAAAAAAAAAGTGTTTGGTTATTATGTGAACTGGAAAAAAAGTCTAAGGTAGCTAGGAGGTCCAAGTATGGTGACGGAAACACCCATTCATGTCTGCTTTGGTTAAAACAAAAAAAAAAAAAAGGCAATCCAGCTGTTAATCTGTGCTCTAGCCTCCCTGTGAGGGCTTAACCTACCAGAGATGGCTCTTATCATCTAGGAATTGAATGGGCATCTAGGAAAGCATATTACACAGCTCTGACCAAGGATTGCCATCATAATTAAACTAGACATTCAATTTAAGAGCAGACAGTACAGCACAGTGGCTCAGGGCATGGGATCTGAATTTGTAAGTTCCGTCACTAAGCTCTGACTCCTTGTGACTCCACGAACTGCAGCACACCAGGCTTTCCTATCCTTCACCATCTCCTGGAGGTTGCTCAGATGCACGTCCATTGAGTTGGGGATGATGCCATCCAACCATCTCATCTTCTGTCCCCCACCCTTCGGAGGGTCTAGGTTCAAATTTGGACTTTCCTAGTTATGCCACCAAGAGATAAAAATTTTATAAGCTAGAGAAAGGTCTATCCGCTCAAATATAGAATAAAGATGGCAACAATAGAACTTATCTCCTAAGACTGTTATATGAGGGATAGTGCCTGGGAAACAATAAAAGAGAGTTCAGTAAAGGAGAGTGGTCAATAAAGGAGAGTTATTTTTACCTTCAGTGTGTCCACTCACTCTCCTTCAAGCTACATACCAATGTTGGCACTGATACCCTCAACCTGACATGAAAAACCCTAGCAAGACTAAGAATAAAGTTTGTGTGTATGTGTGTAAACCATTGAACAAATGGTAAAGTACAGCTAAAATAATCATTAAAAGTAAACTTTTATAATATTAATTACTATATATATATACATGCAGCTCTCTGAATTTCTAAAAATTATTAGTACAGCCTAACCACATAATTAAAGCATTGTACCACAAGATCAAAATCTGAGATTTCTTTTTAGGGGGATGAAAACGTTCATCATCTAATGTTCTGAAATTAGATAGTGATTATGGCAGCAAAACTTTGTGAATATACTAAAATTCACTGGATTGTACATTTCTTAAAAGGTAGATTTTATAAAATGTGAGTTGTACCTCAATAAAAAAATTATATTTCAGAAAAAGATAAGTGAATGTTTTAGAGTTCTAGCAGCAGTCATGTAAGTATTTAGCAGAAAAAAATAGTAAAATAAGATTTCAAACTTTATCTCAGCTTATGAGGATTGAAGAATGTTCATATGTGAAGTGATAAAACTATACCAGCGCTAGTGGGCAAGTGAGAAACAAATGTTCTATTCTATTGTCTAGGACTGGCAATTCCCGCACTACTTCCTTCTGGCTGGGTTCCTGAATACACTTGGCAATTCATGCACTGCTATGGGGTTAAGATGTGTCTGTAATTGACTAAGGATTTCAGGGGAAAATGCATATGAACTTAACCTCATTAAACAGATATAATGACGCCATAACAATATTCAAGCCAAACTTGAATAGCAAAATCAGTCTGTAAGAACATAAAAAAAAAAATATTTGTAAAAAGCAGGAGTCCATAGAAAATTATTTCAACAACATGATCTAGGAGAACTGAGAACACTGAGTTTCCTCACATCCATGTATACTAAGCCACTTCAGGCTTATTCAGCTTTTTGCGAACCTATGGACTGTAGCCTGCCAGGCTCCTCTGACCATAGGATTCTCCACGGGTACTGGAGTAGGTTGCCATTTTCTTCTCCAAGGGATCTTCCTGACCCAGGAATTGAACCCGTGTCTCCTAGGTCTCTTGCACTGGCAGGCAGGTTCTTTACCACGAGCACCACCAGGAAAGCCCCCTTCACATTCACCCAGAAGTTCTAATAGTAAAATGTCTGAGTGCCTCTACAGTCACAAGACTTGTGGGCAACCTCCTTCCTTGTTAGCACCATCGGCCTGCGAGAACCAGTGTACCTAGAAACAGAGCTACATTCCATGGAAAAGGAAACGGAGCATTGACAGGACTCTTCCACCTACCAGGCACTTTTCTGAGCATTTTCCACACACATTCAAATCCTTACAGCGACCTCTGTAGTCAGTGCTGCTATGAACTTCCTCACTTAGCGACAGGGAAACACCAGCACAGAAAGTAAATCATTAGTGAAGAGTTGAGTGTTTGGCCATGGTAATGCTGCTCTCCCAATCTATGATCCTAGTTACTAGGTTAACTCAGCTTCTATAGGTTCACTTGGCATAATCGAAGTGCTCTCCACAGGGTATTGCATCTACATGACCAGAAAAGACTCTTTGGGGAGGAAGTATTTGAGAAAGGCCTTGAAATCAGACATTAAGGGCTTCAATAGGTGGAGATGCTGGGGCTTAGATAGGAAGTGGGTCATAAGAATGAGCATCTGAAGCAAGGGAGCCATCAGAAGGAGAAACACACAGGCTGGTCCAGACTAAGTTCATTGTCTTTGCTGCAGCCTGGCTGTAAATGAAGGAAAAAGGGAGTGAGATAGAGCAGGAAATAGACATACAGATCATTACCTGAATGGCCTGAGTCTGAACTTAATACAGAGAGTAATGATGTCAGTGAAGATAGACTGGTATCATAGATATGCATATTTTTCTTGATCAACCTGTGCTTGAATATTACAGGAATCATTACATAAACAAAGTTCTAAAGTAACCCAATCATTCTAGGCAATACTATGTGTATATAGAATGCTTTTATGAACTCTTTAAATCTATTTTCCTTTATAACAATATCTGAAAGTTAATTATATATTGAATAAATTTTGATATTAAATTTCAATAGACTTCATAGAGCTCTTTTAGGTTTGCACCAAAACTGAGCAGAAGGTACAGAGACTCTTCCACATAACTTTTTTTTTTTTTTTTTTTTAATCATAGAAGAAATGTATTTATTTTTTTAATTTTTTTTTTTTTTGGCCACTCCTATTGGTCTTTCATTTCTATCTTTGTTTTTTGGCCTGTGTGAGCCTCCCATCACAGTGGCCTCTGTCGCCGCAAAGCATCAGCTCTGCACGCACAGGCTCCCCACATAACTTTTTAAAATACACATCCTTCCTCCCCCAAATACATATCACAATGGTATATTTGTTACTAATTGAACCTACATTGACACATCATTTTTATTCAAAGTTCACAGCTTACTAGAGCTTACTTTTGGTGTCGTACATTCTGTCAGCTTTCACCTCATAGTTTCATATAGTTTCACTGCCCTAAAAATTCTCCCTGCTTCCCCTGTTCATCTCTCACTTCCCAATGACTTATGGCAATGGCTGAGTCTTTTGCTGTCTCCATAGCGTTGTCTTTTGGAATGTTACATAGTTGAATTCATACAATATGTTGTCTTTTCATATTGATTTCTTTTACTTAATAATATGCACCTAAGTTTCTCCCTGTCTTGTTCTGGCTTGATCACTCACTTCTTTTTATTTATTTATCATCATTTTTTAAAATTAATTTTATTTTTAAAAAAGTTTTAGAGTTTTGTTGTTCACAGACATGTATGTTCCCAGATCAGTCATATGCATATCCCTGGCACCCTCCCCACTCCCAGTCTCCCCCCAACACCACCCCTCCAGGCCATCTCACCCCGCCCCTGCAGGATCTCCTATTCCTATAGGGAAATGACAATAGCTATCTTTTTCACATATGGTACTATAGGTTTCCATGTTACTCCCTCTATGCCTCCCATCCACTGTTCATACCCCACCATCTCCATATGTCTGTTCTCTATGTCTGTTTTTCCATCACTTCACTGTGTGTTACCATTTCCCTCTTACTAGATTCCATATGTATGTGTTAGTATACTGTACTTTCTCTTTTTGACTTACTTTGCTTTTTACAATAGGTTCTAGATCCATCCACCTCATTAGGGCTGATTCTTCTGCATTTCTTTTTACAGCTAAGAAGTGCTCCATTGTATATATGTACCAGAGCTTTTGTATCCATTCATTCGTCGATGGACATCTAGGTTACTTCCATGTTCTAGCTATTGCATAGAGAGCTGCAATGAACATTGGGGTACAGGTGCTTCGTTCAGTTTTGATTTCATCAGGGCATAAGCTTAACAGTGGGATTGCTGGGTCATATGGTGCTTCTGTTTTTAGTTTTTTAAGGAATTTCCATACTGTCTTCCATAGAGGCTGTATCAATTTACATTCCCACCAGCAATGCAAGAGTGTTCCCTTTTCTCCGCACCCTCTGCAGCATTTATTGTCTGTCGATTTGTGGATGATGGCCATTCTGACGGGTGTGAGGTGATATCTCATTGTAGTTTTGATTTGCATTTCTCTAATAATAAGCAAGGTAGAGCATCATTTCATGTGCTTCTGGCCATCTGTGTGTCCTCTTTGGTGAGATGTCTATTTAGATCTTTTTCCCCATTTTTTGATTGGGTTGTTCGTTTTCCCTGTGCTGAGTTGTCTGAGTTGCTTATCGATTTTGGAGATTAATTCTTTGTCTTTTATATATTTATCATCATTTTTTAAAATTAATTTTATTTTTAAAATTTTTACAGAGTTTTGTTGTTCACAGACATGTATGTTCCCAGATCAGTCATATGAATATCCCTGGTACCCTCCCCACTCCCAGTCACCCCAATCCAACCCCTCCAGGCCATCTCACCCCGCCTCTGGAGGATCTCCTATTACCACAGGGAAATGACAATAGCTATCTTTTTCACATCAAATAATATAGGTTTCCATGTTACTCCCCATATGCCTCCCACCCACTGTTCATACCCCACAATGTCCATATGTCTGTTCTCTACGTCTGTATTTCCATCACTTCACTGTGTGTTACCATTTCCCTCTTACTAGATTCCATATGTATGTGTTAGTATACTGTACTTTCTCTTTTTGACTTACTTTGCTTTTTACAATAGGTTCTAGATCCATCCACCTCATTAGGGCTGATTCTTCTGCATTTCTTTTTACAGCTAAGAAGTGCTCCATTGTATATATGTACCAGAGCTTTTGTATCCATTCATTCGTCGATGGACATCTAGGTTACTTCCATGTTCTAGCTATTGCATAGAGAGCTGCAATGAACATTGGGGTACAGGTGCTTCGTTCAGTTTTGATTTCATCAGGGCATAAGCTTAACAGTGGGATTGCTGGGTCATATGGTGCTTCTGTTTTTAGTTTTTTAAGGAATTTCCATACTGTCTTCCATAGAGGCTGTATCAATTTACATTCCCACCAGCAATGCAAGAGTGTTCCCCTTTCTCCGCACCCTCTCCAGCATTTATTGTCTGTGGATTTGTTGATGATGGCCATTCTGACTGGTGTGAGGTGATATCTCATTGTAGTTTTGATTTGCATTTCTCTAATAATAAGCAAGGTTGAGCATCATTTCATGTGGTTTTTGGCCATCTGTATGTCCTCTTTGGTGAGATGTCTATTTAGATCTTTTTCCCATTTTTTGATTGGCTTGTTCTTTTTTCCAGTGCTGAATTTTCTGAGTTGCTTGTAGACTTTGGAGATCAACTCTTTGTCTTTTATTTCATTTACTATGATTATCTCCCATTCTGTGAGCTGTCTGTTCACCTTTTTTGTAATTTCTTTTGCTGTACAAAAGCTTTTAAGTTTCATTAGGTCCCACATGCTAATTTTTGTTTTTACTTCCACTGTTTTAGTAGGTGGGTCAGAGAAGATCTTGCTTTGGTTTATTTTGCCTATATTCTCCTTTAAGAGTTTGATGGTTTCTGGTCTTACATTTAGGTCTTTAATCCATTTTAAGTTGATCTTTGTGTATGATGTCAGGGGATGTTCCAACTTCAATTTTTTGCATGTAGCTGTCCAATTTTCCCAGCACCATTTGTTGAAGAGGCTGTCTTTGTCCCATTTTAGATTTTCACCTCCTTTGTCGAAAATAAGGTACCCATAGGTGCATGGGTTTATCTCTGAGTTCTCTATCCTGTTCCATTGGTCTACATTTCTGTTTTTGTGCCAGTACCATACTGTCTTGATGAATATTGCTTTGTAGTATAGTTTGAAGTTAGGGAGGCTGATTCCTCCAGCTCCATTTTTCTTTCTCAGGATTGCTTTGGCTATTTGGGGTCTTTTGTGTTTCCATATGAATGTGTTATTCTTTGGTTTAGTTCTATAAAGAATGTCATTGGTAGTTTGATAGGGATGGCACTGAATCTATAGATGACATCTGGCAGTATTGTCATTTTCACAATATTGATTCTTCTGACCCAGGAACATGGAATGTCTCTCCATCTGTTTACGTTTTCTTTAATTTCTTTCATGAGTGTCTTGTAATTTTCTGTGTACAGTTCTTTTGTTTCTTTGGGTAGGTTCATTCCTAGATATTTTGTTCCTTTGGTTGCAATGGTGAAGGGGATTGCCTCTTTGATTTCATTTTCTGATTTTTAATTGTTTGTATATAAGAATGTCAATGATTTCTGTGTATTGATTTTGTATCCCATGACTCTGCTGAATTCATTGATTAGCTCTAGTAGTTTTCTAATAATGTCTTTGGGATTTTCTATGTATAATATTATGTTATCTGTAAATAGAGAGAGTTTTACCTCTTCTTTTCCAATCTGGATTCCTTTTATTTCTTTTTCTTCTCTTACTGCTGTTGCTAGAACTTCCAGGACTATGTTGAATAATAGTGGTAAAAGTGGACACCCCTGTCTTGTTCCTAATCTTAAAGGAAATTCTTTGAGCTTTTCATTATTGAGGATAATGTTTTCTGTGGGGTTCTCATATATGGTTTTCACCATGTTGAGATAGGATCCTTTTATGCTCATTTTTTGAAGAGTTTTTATCATAAAAGGGTGTTGAATTTTGTCAGAGGCTTTTTCTGCATCTATTGAGATTATCATGTGATTTTTGTCTCTCAATTTGCTGATATGGTGTATCACATTAATTGATTTGCAGATATTGAAGAATCCTTGCATGCCTGGGATGAACCTGACTTGGTCATGATGTACGAGTTTTTTTATGTGATGTTGAATTCTGTTTGCTAGGATTTTGTTGAGGATCTTGGCATCTAAGTTTGTCAGTGAAATTGGTCTATAATTTTCTTTTTTTGTGTTGCCTTTGCCTGGCTTAGGTATCAGGGTGATGGTGGCCTCATAGAATGTATTTGGAAGTGTTCCTTCCTGTGCAATTCTTTGGAAGAGTTTTAGAAGGATAAGCATTAGCTCTTCTTTAAATGTTTGATAGAATTCAGCTGTGAAGCCATCTGGCCCTGGGCTTTTATTTCTGGGTAAATTTTTTATCACAAATTTGATTTCTGAGCTTGTGATTGGGTTGTTCATAGTTTCTATTTCTTCCTGGTTGAGTCTTGGGAGATTAATGTTTTCTAAGAAACTGTCCATTTCTTCCTGGTTGTCCAGTTTGTTGCCATGTAGTTGTTCATAATAGTCTCTTATAATCCTTTGGATTTCTGCATTATCTGTTGTAATCTCTCCTTTTTCATTTTTGAGTTTGTTGATCTGATTCTTCTCTCTTTTTTTCTTGATGAGTCTGGCCAGCGGTTTGTCAATTTTGTTTACCTTTTCGACGAACCAGCTTCTCCTTCTATTTATCTTTACTATTGTTTCTTTCATTTATTTTACATTTATTTCTGCTCTGATCTTTATGATTTCTCTTCTTCTGCTAACTTTGGGGTGTTTTTATTCTTCTTTCTCCAGTTGTTTTAAGCATAGGGTTAGGTCATCTCTTTGATAGTTTTCTTGTTTCTTGAGGTAGGATTGTATTACTATAAATTCCCCTCTTAAAACTGCTTTTGCAGTATCCCATAGGTTTTGTACTGTCATGTGTTCATTGTCATTTTCTTCTAGGAATTTTTTTATTCCTCCTTTGATTTGCTCAGTAATCAATTTCTTTTTCAGGTATGTGTTGTTTAATCTCTATGTGCTTGTGTTTTTAGCGGTTTTTCATTCCTGCAGTTGATATCTAGTCTCATTGCATGTGGTCCGAGAAGATGGTTGATATAATTTCAATTTTCTTGAATTGACTGAGGTTTGATTTGTGGCCCAAGATGTGGTCTCTCCTGGAGAATGTTCCATGAGCACTTGAGAAGAAAGTGTATTCTTCTGCTTTTGGATGGAAAGTCCTAAAGATATCCATGAAGTCCATCTCTTCTAGTGTGTCATTTAAGGCTTGTGTTTCTTTATTAATTTTATGTTTTGATGATCTGTCCATTGGTGTGAAAGGAATGTTAAAGTCTCCTACTATTATTGTGTTATTGTCAATTTCTTCTTTTGTGTCTGAAACTGTTTGTCTTATGTATTGAGGTGCTCCTGTGTTGGGTGCATAGATATTTACGATTGCTATATCTTCCTCTTGGATAGATCCCTTACTCATTCTGTAGTGACCTGCCTTGTCTCTTAAAATCTTTTTTATTTTAAAGTCTATTTTGTCTGATATGAGAATTGCTACTCCAGCTTTCTTTTGACTTCCATTTGCATGGAATACCATTTTCCATCCTGTCACTTTCAGTCTCTGTGTGTCGTTAGGTCCGAAGTGGGTTTCTTGTAAACAGCATATATATGGGTCTTGTTTTCTGTTGAACTTTTTTGGTTTGTTGATCTGATTCTTCTCTCTTTTTCTTGATGAGTCTGGCCAGCGGTTTGTCAATTTTGTTTACCTTTTCGACGAACCAGCTTCTCCTTCTATTTATCTTTACTATTGTTTCTTTCATTTATTTTACATTTATTTCTGCTCTGATCTTTATGATTTCTCTTCTTCTGCTAACTTTGGGGTGTTTTTATTCTTCTTTCTCCAGTTGTTTTAAGCATAGGGTTAGGTCATCTCTTTGATAGTTTTCTTGTTTCTTGAGGTAGGATTGTATTACTATAAATTCCCCTCTTAAAACTGCTTTTGCAGTATCCCATAGGTTTTGTACTGTCATGTGTTCATTGTCATTTTCTTCTAGGAATTTTTTTATTCCTCCTTTGATTTGCTCAGTAATCAATTTCTTTTTCAGGTATGTGTTGTTTAATCTCTATGTGCTTGTGTTTTTAGCGGTTTTTCATTCCTGCAGTTGATATCTAGTCTCATTGCATGTGGTCCGAGAAGATGGTTGATATAATTTCAATTTTCTTGAATTGACTGAGGTTTGATTTGTGGCCCAAGATGTGGTCTCTCCTGGAGAATGTTCCATGAGCACTTGAGAAGAAAGTGTATTCTTCTGCTTTTGGATGGAAAGTCCTAAAGATATCCATGAAGTCCATCTCTTCTAGTGTGTCATTTAAGGCTTGTGTTTCTTTATTAATTTTATGTTTTGATGATCTGTCCATTGGTGTGAAAGGAATGTTAAAGTCTCCTACTATTATTGTGTTATTGTCAATTTCTTCTTTTGTGTCTGAAACTGTTTGTCTTATGTATTGAGGTGCTCCTGTGTTGGGTGCATAGATATTTACGATTGCTATATCTTCCTCTTGGATAGATCCCTTACTCATTCTGTAGTGACCTGCCTTGTCTCTTAAAATCTTTTTTATTTTAAAGTCTATTTTGTCTGATATGAGAATTGCTACTCCAGCTTTCTTTTGACTTCCATTTGCATGGAATACCATTTTCCATCCTGTCACTTTCAGTCTCTGTGTGTCGTTAGGTCCGAAGTGGGTTTCTTGTAAACAGCATATATATGGGTCTTGTTTTTGAATCCATTCAGCCAGTCAGTGTCTTTTGGTTGGAGCATTTAGTCCATTTACATTCAAAGTAATTATTGATAAGAAAGTTCCTATTGTTATCTTCTTAGATGTTTGGGTTTGATTTGTAGGCCTTCTCCTACTCTTGTATTTATTGGCTATATAAGTTCCTTTAACACTTGTTGTAAGGCTGGTTTCATGGTACAAAATTCGTTTAGCTTTTGCTTGTCTGTAAAGCTACTGACTTCTCCATCAGTTCTGAATGAGATCTTTACCGAGTAGAGAATTCTTGGTTGTAGATTATTCTCTTTTAGCGATTTAAATGTGTCTTGCCATTCTCTTCTGGCCTGCAGGGTTTCTGTTGATAGATCAGCAGTTAAACATAAGGGGTTTCCTTTGTAAGTTATTTGTTGTTTGTTCCTTGCAGCTTTAAGTATTCTGTCCTTATATTCAGTCTGTGTTAGTTTGATTAGAATGTGCCTTGGTGTGTTTCTTCTGTGGTTTATCCTGTATGCATCGCTTTGTGCTTCTTGGACTTGGTTGACTATTTCCTTTCCCATGGTGGGGAAGTTTTCAACTATAATCTCTTCAAGATTTTTTTTCATAGCCTTTCCTTCCCTCTTCTTCTTCTGGGACCCCTCAAATTCTAATGTTGTTGAGTTTGATATTGTCCGCTAGGTCTCTGAGGCTATCCTTGTTCTTTTGATTCTTTGTGCTTTTTTCTGTTCTTCAGCAGTTATTTCCATCATTCTGTCTTCCAGCTCACTTTTCTGTTCTTCTGCCTCTGATACTCTGCTATTGACTCATTCTGTAGTGAACTCCTGTGTTGGGTGCATAGATATTTACGATTGCTATATCTTCCTCTTGGATAGATCCCTTACTCATTCTGTAGTGACCTGCCTTGTCTCTTAAAATCTTTTTTATTTTAAAGTCTATTTTGTCTGATATGAGAATTGCTACTCCAGCTTTCTTTTGACTTCCATTTGCATGGAATACCATTTTCCATCCTGTCACTTTCAGTCTCTGTGTGTCGTTAGGTCCGAAGTGGGTTTCTTGTAAACAGCATATATATGGGTCTTGTTTTTGAATCCATTCAGCCAGTCAGTGTCTTTTGGTTGGAGCATTTAGTCCATTTACATTCAAAGTAATTATTGATAAGAAAGTTCCTATTGTTATCTTCTTAGATGTTTGGGTTTGATTTGTAGGCCTTCTCCTACTCTTGTATTTATTGGCTATATAAGTTCCTTTAACACTTGTTGTAAGGCTGGTTTCATGGTACAAAATTCGTTTAGCTTTTGCTTGTCTGTAAAGCTACTGACTTCTCCATCAGTTCTGAATGAGATCTTTACCGAGTAGAGAATTCTTGGTTGTAGATTATTCTCTTTTAGCTATTTAAATGTGTCTTGCCATTCTCTTCTGGCCTGCAGGGTTTCTGTTGATAGATCAGCAGTTAAACATAAGGGGTTTCCTTTGTAAGTTATTTGTTGTTTGTTCCTTGCAGCTTTAAGTATTCTGTCCTTATATTCAGTCTGTGTTAGTTTGATTAGAATGTGCCTTGGTGTGTCTCTTCTGGGGTTTATCCTGTATGGAACTCTTTGTGCTTCTTGAACTTGGTTGACTCTTTCCTTTCCCATGCTGGGGAAGTTTTCAACTATAATCTCTTCAAGAATTTTTTCATAGCCTTTCTTTCCCTCTTCTTCTTCTGGGACCCCTATAATTCTAATGTCAGTGTGTTTGATATTGTCCCATAGGTCCCTGAGGATATCCTCAGTTCTTTTTATTCTTTGTGCTTTTTTCTGTTCTTCAGCAGTTATTTCCATCATTCTGTCTTCCAGCTCACTTTTCTGTTCTTCTGCCTCTGATACTCTGCTATTGAGTCCTTCTATAGTGTTTTTAAGTTCAGCAATAGAGTTTTTGTCTCTATTTGTCTGTTTTTCATGTCTTGCATGTCTCTTCTCAGTGCACTAATTTCCTCTAATACTCTGTTTTTGTAGTTTTCAATCCTCCCTAGTATCGCTCTTCGGAATTCTCTTTCAGATAATTTGTCTGTCTCATCTTCTGTCATTTGTAACTGTGTTTCTCTGACTTGTTCCTTCATTTGTGCGGTGTTTCTCTGTCTTTTCATTATTATGTCAATTTTTGTTTCTTTGTGTGTGTCTGTGTGATGGAGGTCTTTTTACCCCTGGCTGTGTGGTTGAATTCTCCCTTCCTTTTGGTTTCTGTCCTTGTAGAAGGGTTCGGTGCTTTGTGTCTTGGGTGGTGTTGGGTCTTGTTTGCAGGTGAATAATCTCTATTGTTGTATGTCCTTTGATAGTGTAGGGTCTTGGAGTCAGGGCTTCCACTCTGAGGGTTCTGGGTTTGATCTTTGGCCGGGGATGGTAGGCTTTATGTCTGATTTGCTATAGCATTGAGTGGTATTCATTCAAATATAGGCATATGAGGGACAAAAGGTGCATTCATAAAATCATGCAAGTATTTTCTAACATAATGGAAAAATATACATACATACACATCAATAAACACAACTGAATAGTCTTACAGGGATAAAGTACAGGAAATTTTTCTGGCAGATGGCACAATCAAAGTTGGTACCTGACCGTTAAGCTCTAAATTCATTTAAACACTGACTGGACAAACAGATCCAGAGCAAAGTCTCAGCTGGGAATATTGCAATGAAAGCAGTTTTTAGCTAAGACATGTGTTGGGAGAGGAGGAGAGTGTATAGGTAATGAGAAGGAATAGATTCGTGTTGCAAGAATTTTGTAGGGTTAGATAGCAGATTAGTGTGGAGCAGAGTTTACTATAGCTGAAAGAGAGCATTAGAGACAGCAAGGTAGGAAATATTTATAGAGAGGATAGTAGTATATATAAAAACATTTTACAGTTAGAGTATAGGGAGAGGAAGCTGTGGTATGAGAAAAAGAAAAAAATAATAATAACTTTAAAAGATTTTTAAAAATTATTTAAATAAAATTACTGTCCATGGCTTTTAATCTTCTCATCTGCATGTGAACCTTCCACCAGTTTGCTCTTGATGCTGTCCCAGATTTCCCTAGTCTGTACTGGTGGGATTGGGTGTGGGGGCTGGACGGCTGCTTATGTCTTAGGTTTCAGTGAGGGTCAGGGTTTTTTGTAGTCAGGACCCTTGCAAAACCGGTTGCTCTGGTTTCTGTTTTGTTTTCAACAAAACAAAGGCTCTCCAGCCAACGTAGCTGACACCCCTGTCTCTCTGCCCCTGATGCTGGCTGGGGGAGGACGCGTTGGTGGTCCCCAGTCGATTGGGTGGGCGGAGGTTGTGCCCCTGGACTCGGTGCTGGAGGGGTTCCCCGGCTCTATTGTGTACCCCTGGTAGCCTTCAGTCTGTGCTCCGCTGGCGGGACTGAGCACTTCTCGCCCTGGATCGCTTCTGCGGATCTCATCCCGGATTCCTGAGGGTTCTGGGTTTGATCTTTGGCCGGGGATGGTAGGCTTTATGTCTGATTTGCTATAGCATTGAGTGGTATTCATTCAAATATAGGCATATGAGGGACAAAAGGTGCATTCATAAAATCATGCAAGTATTTTCTAACATAATGGAAAAATATACATACATACACATCAATAAACACAACTGAATAGTCTTACAGGGATAAAGTACAGGAAATTTTTCTGGCAGATGGCACAATCAAAGTTGGTACCTGACCGTTAAGCTCTAAATTCATTTAAACACTGACTGGACAAACAGATCCAGAGCAAAGTCTCAGCTGGGAATATTGCAATGAAAGCAGTTTTTAGCTAAGACATGTGTTGGGAGAGGAGGAGAGTGTATAGGTAATGAGAAGGAATAGATTCGTGTTGCAAGAATTTTGTAGGGTTAGATAGCAGATTAGTGTGGAGCAGAGTTTACTATAGCTGAAAGAGAGCATTAGAGACAGCAAGGTAGGAAATATTTATAGAGAGGATAGTAGTATATATAAAAACATTTTACAGTTAGAGTAGAGGGAGAGGAAGCTGTGGTATGAGAAAAAGAAAAAAATAATAATAACTTTAAAAGATTTTTAAAAATTATTTAAATAAAATTACTGTCCATGGCTTTTAATCTTCTCATCTGCATGTGAACCTTCCACCAGTTTGCTCTTGATGCTGTCCCAGATTTCCCTAGTCTGTACTGGTGGGATTGGGTGTGGGGGCTGGACGGCTGCTTATGTCTTAGGTTTCAGTGAGGGTCAGGGTTTTTTGTAGTCAGGACCCTTGCAAAACCGGTTGCTCTGGTTTCTGTTTTGTTTTCAACAAAACAAAGGCTCTCCAGCCAACGTAGCTGACACCCCTGTCTCTCTGCCCCTGATGCTGGCTGGGGGAGGACGCGGTTGGTGGTCCCCAGTCGATTGGGTGGGCGGAGGTTGTGCCCCTGGACTCGGTGCTGGAGGGGGTTCCCCGGCTCTATTGTGTACCCCCTGGTAGCCTTCAGTCTGTGCTCCGCTGGCGGGACTGAGCACTTCTCGCCCTGGATCGCTTCTCGTGCGGATCTCATCCCGGATACCTGGTTTCCTTGGAGCAGGTCCGGGACTGTGCAAGCCAGTTCGAACAGCCGGCTCACTCCTGTCCCGTGGAACTAAGCCTCACTTTTTGACCCAAATCTTCTGGCAGCTCCCCGTCCGGCTCGAGTCGGGCTTCTGGACTGTGACCTATGGGAGATTTCCCATTCTGTTCCCCACTCCCTGCTAGCGTTCAGTCTCACACTCGCCTGGCACTTCCGTGTCAGTACTGACCCCAGCGGGATTCTCACGCTGAGCGTTAATTTCTGTCATCCCAGTGCACTTTTCAGTGCTCTCTCCACCCAGTCCAGTGTGGGACCTGGGGCATCGGAGCTCCAGGATCCGTGGGAGCTGCTCACTCTCCATCCCTTCTAGAATTGAGAACATCTTTTGTCATCTAGAAGCTGGTTTCTTGGTGGTGTTTCATTTCTTGATTAGTCTGGTGATTCCGTTGGGGAGCTGCTGAAATCATTCCTCTGCCATCTTGGCCCCTCCTCTCACTCCCTCCTTTTTAGAGTTGAATAATATTCCAGTCTCTAGATGTATCACAATTTGTCTATCCATTCACCTACCGAAGGACATTTTGGTTGCTTTCAAGTTTGGGCTATGAAAAGGCTGCTATGAACATTCATTCATGTGCAGGTTTTCTTGAGGACATATATTTAAGAACAAGGAATTTAATAGTCAAGTCTAAAGCAATTTAATCAGGAAAAAATTTAAGTAAATATCTTTTATTTTTGTGGGGCTGGACTGCTTATGTTTAGGTTTCAGTGAGGGTCAGGGTTTTTTGTAGTCAGGACCCTTGCAAAACCGGTTGCTCTGGTTTCTGTTTTGTTTTCAACAAAACAAAGGCTCTCCAGCCAACGTAGCTGACACCCCTGTCTCTCTGCCCCTGATGCTGGCTGGGGGAGGACGCGGTTGGTGGTCCCCAGTCGATTGGGTGGGCGGAGGTTGTGCCCCTGGACTCGGTGCTGGAGGGGGTTCCCCGGCTCTATTGTGTACCCCCTGGTAGCCTTCAGTCTGTGCTCCGCTGGCGGGACTGAGCACTTCTCGCCCTGGATCGCTTCTCGTGCGGATCTCATCCCGGATACCTGGTTTCCTTGGAGCAGGTCCGGGACTGTGCAAGCCAGTTCGAACAGCCGGCTCACTCCTGTCCCGTGGAACTAAGCCTCACTTTTTGACCCAAATCTTCTGGCAGCTCCCCGTCCGGCTCGAGTCGGGCTTCTGGACTGTGACCTATGGGAGATTTCCCATTCTGTGCTAGCGTTCAGTCTCACACTCGCCTGGCACTTCCGTGTCAGTACTGACCCCAGCGGGATTCTCACGCTGAGCGTTAATTTCTGTCATCCCAGTGCACTTTCCAGTGCTCTCTCCACCCAGTCCAGTGTGGGACCTGGGGCATCGGAGCTCCAGGATCCGTGGGAGCTGCTCACTCTCCATCCCTTCTAGAATTGAGAACATCTTTTGTCATCTAGAAGCTGGTTTCTTGGTGGTGTTTCATTTCTTGATTAGTCTGGTGATTCCGTTGGGGAGCTGCTGAAATCATTCCTCTGCCATCTTGGCCCCTCCTCTCACTCCCTCCTTTTTAGAGTTGAATAATATTCCAGTCTCTAGATGTATCACAATTTGTCTATCCATTCACCTACCGAAGGACATTTTGGTTGCTTTCAAGTTTGGGCTATGAAAAGGCTGCTATGAACATTCATTCATGTGCAGGTTTTCTTGAGGACATATATTTAAGAACAAGGAATTTAATAGTCAAGTCTAAAGCAATTTAATCAGGAAAAAATTTAAGTAAATATCTTTTATGCTTGTTATTTATAATCAACTCATTTTATTACGTTATCAGAGAACTGAAAATTAAAACAGCAACGAAATATCTGTATACACCTATGAAAATTGCCAAAATATGGAACACTGACAACACCAGATTACACCAGATCACAAAATTAAATGTCTCATCATACAATGTAGTGATCATGCTCCCTAGAATTTACCCAAAGGAGTTGAAAGTTTTATTATTAAATCAGTCTCTCTTTCCCTTAATACTGCCTTTTCAAAATTTCTATTTTACATAAGGCATGTCTCACAGGGTATAACATGGCATGCTGAATATCAGAGGTAGATTTGGTATGAATTTAAATCTTGACATTTTTCTGACAGAGAAATTTCATTCATTTATTTAACATTTGCTTGATTAACTTCATCATGCCAAGACTTGTACTAGATGAGGAATGTAAATTAATATACCCCGAAGAGCTAAGTCATTAATAAGCAAGACAAACACCAAAACATGAATTTAAAAACTAATGTTAATTAAAAAGGAGTGGCAGAGAAAGCTCAGGTAGGGAGTTAGGCCAGAAAGACTTCATGGATGTGGGAAGCTCTTTGATAATCTATATAGATGGAGATGCATAAAGAAGAAAAGCAAAGGCCCAGTGAAGAGCATACTTGTGAGCCCATTCTCGGGAATCTGAATAATACACATGTAATGACAGCTTAGAATTGAGAGGAATGCCCAAGAGGAAATATTGCTTCAGCCATTCCTCCTCAAATACTCCATCTCAAGTAAGAATGAAGTAGAATAAAAGAAGAAAGACAAAAATTAGCTACCTCTTGCCAATCTGGTAACTCAGCTTGATTTCATTTATCTCAGAAGTACATCCACTGCTCTGAGTATTTCTCAGACTCATTGGGTGTATATGATAGATTCGAAATGGAAATGAAGGCATTTCCAGTTTCTTCCAGGACTGTTGGCATGCAGCTACTTTATATCCTAACCAATTTAGATGGTGGGAGGATAAGTGGTAATCATGTTTCGTCATGTATTAATCTCTACCTTTCATCTGAGAACTCTGCAGTAGATGACAAACATTATTCCTCGCAACATCTCTATGAAGTAGGAGATGAGTAATATTATTGCCCCCACTTGAAAACTTTAGGAACTGAGTCACAAAGGGGTCACAAGACTGGTTCAGGGTTATGTTGGGTTCTCAACACAAAGTTGGAACCCAAAATAAGCATGGTGTTTCTGCTTGTAATCACTGGCAATGAGTTACCTCAAGTTTCCTCTTCAGTTCCTCAAATCTGCTTATTTGCAAAGTGCTTGAGAATTTTAGCCCTTGAACTTTATCTAACCTCAAGCTTTTATTATTAATTATCCTATTGTGCACTCATGCAGAATCTGTGAATGATACTGTAGCAAGAAAAGATGTGATACCTTAAAGAGGAATGACTTGCCTCAAGGTGGCATTGTGAAGTTTAACTGAGTTAATTACATTTGTAAAACATTTAGCAACCCTTAGATGAAAGAGTCTAATACAAAGATCCAGGGACTCTCCATTAATTACAGAAGAAAAGAGCAGGTTAACTGTATCTACTTCTCAGCACCATTGCTTTCAAATATTCCTTCTTGGCACTGGGTTCTGACATTCTTTAGGATGAGTTGGTGTGGTTCATTGGCCCACCTTCAGAAGCATACCCCTCGCTTTCTATTATTTTCAAAAATAAAAAACTCCTCTCTGGAGGTAAGGTAGCTTCCCTTCTTTGAAGTGTATCTCAGTTGGCAACTCTTATGACCATATCAGTTCATTAAGGACAGTCTATAAAAATTAAAGCCAAGAGAGTAAATCCTAGGCAGAAACTTTATGCCAGTGTACTTATCTTTGAGAACTTCTAACCAGAAGTTGTGAATATGCAAAACCATGTATGTTAAAGTATAACTATTAAAAATCACAGACTGTTGTAGGTAGACTTGACCTCAGAAATTACCAAATAACCTTCATTGTTTCTCAAGTAAAGAAAAAGTTTGAAGAAGACTGTATAATGATTTTCCAAGGTCACAGTCTATGAGAGGTGGACCTCAAAGAAAGAACTCATGTCATATATAAGGTACTTTACACTGCACCATATTGCTACCCACTTTCTGTAAAGGATCAGAGAAGGACTCTGAATGGTCTCCCTATCATATAAAGCTTAAGCTAGGAGAAGATATTCACAGTAGATAGCTGATAGAATATTGATATTGATTAATATATAAAAACTTTCACAGTTTAATTATGTGAAGGCTAATATTTACTAATTATTTTCATCCATAAAGAAATTCTAATTTGTAAATGTTTTATTTATAAAATTAAATGAACTAAATAAATAGATAAAGGATTTAACATGTGTATGCACATGTAAGCTAAATTGCTTCAGTTGTGTCCAACTCTTTGCAACACTACAGACCACAGCCCGCCAGGCTCTTCTGTCCATGGGATTCTCCAGGCAAGAATACTGTAGTGGCTTGCCATGTCCTACTACAGGGGGTCTTCCTGACTCGAGGATTGAACCAGAGTCTCTTATATCTCCAGCACTGGTAAGGTTAGCACAGTAAAGGATATTTAAAGAGGAATGACTTGCCTCAAGGTGGCATTGTGAAGTTTAATTGAGTTAATTACATTTGTAAAACATTTAGCAACCCTTAGATGAAAGAGTCTAAAATCCAGGGACTCTCCATTAATTACAGAAGAAAAGAGCAGGTTAACTGTATCTACTTCTCAGCACCATTGCTTTCAAATATTCCTTCTTGGCACTGGGTTCTGACATTCTTTAGGATGAGTTGGTGTGGTTCATTGGCCCACCTTCAGAAGCATACCCCTCGCTTTCTATTATTTTCAAAAATAAAAAACTCCTCTCTGGAGGTAAGGTAGCTTCCCTTCTTTGAAGTGTATCTCAGTTGGCAACTCTTATGACCATATCAGTTCATTAAGGACAGTCTATAAAAATTAAAGCCAAGAGAGTAAATCCTAGGCAGAAACTTTATGCCAGTGTACTTATCTTTGAGAACTTCTAACCAGAAGTTGTGAATATGCAAAACCATGTATGTTAAAGTATAACTATTAAAAATCACAGACTGTTGTAGGTAGACTTGACCTCAGAAATTACCAAATAACCTTCATTGTTTCTCAAGTAAAGAAAAAGTTTGAAGAAGACTGTATAATGATTTTCCAAGGTCACAGTCTATGAGAGGTGGACCTCAAAGAAAGAACTCATGTCATATATAAGGTACTTTACACTGCACCATATTGCTACCCACTTTCTGTAAAGGATCAGAAAAGGACTCTGAATGGTCTCCCTATCATATAAAGCTTAAGCTAGGAGAAGATATTCACAGTAGATAGCTGATAGAATATTGATATTGATTAATATATAAAAACTTTCACAGTTTAATTATGTGAAGGCTAATATTTACTAATTATTTTCATCCATAAAGAAATTCTAATTTGTAAATGTTTTATTTATAAAATTAAATGAACTAAATAAATAGATAAAGGATTTAACATGTGTATGCACATGTAAGCTAAATTGCTTCAGTTGTGTCCAACTCTTTGCAACACTACAGACCACAGCCCGCCAGGCTCTTCTGTCCATGGGATTCTCCAGGCAAGAATACTGTAGTGGCTTGCCATGTCCTACTACAGGGGGTCTTCCTGACTCGAGGATTGAACCAGAGTCTCTTATATCTCCAGCACTGGTAAGGTTAGCACAGTAAAGGATATTTATTTGCATTATTCATTATAGAAATGGAAATTAAAACCACAATGATATTTCCAATGCACCAACATTAACATGGTTACAGTTTAAAAAGCCTGATAATGCTAAATGTTGTCAAAGATGGGTGGAAGGAGAAACTAGGGAAAGAGGATTAAGAGGTATCAGTATAAAATACGTAAGACCCAAATTCCCTCTTCAGCACAGAGAATGTAGCTAATATTTTTATTTTATTTTACTTTTTAACTTTTACAGTCCCTATCATATTTTAAAGAGAATTTCATTTGGAAAGTTCAATTTAGATAGATGATTTGCAGAATTCACTAACTGGGTAAAGCCACAGCCATATCACAGAACTGTAGGATGTATCCAATTATTGATTTAGGCAGAAAAGAGGATTGTGAACACATCTGGTGCACTTGATATCTGCACTTGGGGAACTGATGAATTTGCAGGAGCTAACAAAATTAGTTCAGCCTAACCAACTGTCTTATTCTTTGCTTACAGCTCAGGAGAACAGTGGGCCACAAGAAAGGAGGGCATAAGACGGAAGTGGAAATGCTTCCAGTCAGCAGTTAAGTCCAGCCATGAGGAACATGGGGCAGGTGATACTTGGAAAGGCAAACAGGAAACTGACTCCAGGAGTCTGTTCTCTAGTGGCCAAGACCAGCTAGAGACAAAGTGATAGATATGTAGTGATTTATTAGAATAGGACAATTATAAGGGTCACAAACAGTCAGGCCAGCATTACATTGCCCCTGATGCTCAGTGGGTTACATTTTTGTAATCAGAGGAAGAAAGGCGAGGGGGAGAAGGTTTTCTCTGTCCTTGAATAGACATCATATCTCCATCATCATTTCCTCCCCCAGGTAGAACAAGGCAGTTTGCTCGTCCCTCCCTATATGGTCAGGCCAGGACTATCATGTTGTTGTTCCCCATTTGTGACCATCTCATCCTCTGTACGCCCTAACATCAGGCAGTTTGTCCATGGGATTCTCCAGGCAAGAATACTGTAGTGGCTTGCCATGTCCTACTACAGGGGGTCTTCCTGACTCGAGGATTGAACCAGAGTCTCTTATATCTCCAGCACTGGTAAGGTTAGCACAGTAAAGGATATTTATTTGCATTATTCATTATAGAAATGGAAATTAAAACCACAATGATATTTCCAATGCACCAACATTAACATGGTTACAGTTTAAAAAGCCTGATAATGCTAAATGTTGTCAAAGATGGGTGGAAGGAGAAACTAGGGAAAGAGGATTAAGAGGTATCAGTATAAAATACGTAAGACCCAAATTCCCTCTTCAGCACAGAGAATGTAGCTAATATTTTTATTTTATTTTACTTTTTAACTTTTACAGTCCCTATCATATTTTAAAGAGAATTTCATTTGGAAAGTTCAATTTAGATAGATGATTTGCAGAATTCACTAACTGGGTAAAGCCACAGCCATATCACAGAACTGTAGGATGTATCCAATTATTGATTTAGGCAGAAAAGAGGATTGTGAACACATCTGGTGCACTTGATATCTGCACTTGGGGAACTGATGAATTTGCAGGAGCTAACAAAATTAGTTCAGCCTAACCAACTGTCTTATTCTTTGCTTACAGCTCAGGAGAACAGTGGGCCACAAGAAAGGAGGGCATAAGACGGAAGTGGAAATGCTTCCAGTCAGCAGTTAAGTCCAGCCATGAGGAACATGGGGCAGGTGATACTTGGAAAGGCAAACAGGAAACTGACTCCAGGAGTCTGTTCTCTAGTGGCCAAGACCAGCTAGAGACAAAGTGATAGATATGTAGTGATTTATTAGAATAGGACAATTATAAGGGTCACAAACAGTCAGGCCAGCATTACATTGCCCCTGATGCTCAGTGGGTTACATTTTTGTAATCAGAGGAAGAAAGGCGAGGGGGAGAAGGTTTTCTCTGTCCTTGAATAGACATCATATCTCCATCATCATTTCCTCCCCCAGGTAGAACAAGGCAGTTTGCTCGTCCCTCCCTATATGGTCAGGCCAGGACTATCATGTTGTTGTTCAGTTGCCTAGTTGTGTCTGACTCTTTGTGACCATCTCATCCTCTTACGCCCTATTCTTCTGCCCTCAGTCTTTCCCAGCATCAGGGATTTCTCCAATGAGTAGTCTGTTCACATCAGATGACGAAAACACTAGAGCGTCAGCTTCAGCATCAGTTCTTCCAATGACTATTCAGGGATGATTTCCCTTAAGATTGACTGGTTTGATCTCCTTGCTGTCCAAGGGACTTTCAGGAATCTTCTCCAGCAACCACAGTTCAGAGGCATCCATTATTCAGTGTTCTTTCGTAAAGAAGGTGGAACACCAAAGAATTAAAGAAGGCAGGATTGTCAAAGCACTTTGGAAAAATATTTGCAAGTCCAGTATAATGCAGGTCTTTTATTTTGAAAAGTCACCTTTCCATAAATGATTGCCTTTTGTGTGTACAGAGCCTGTTTGGCTGGTCTTTAACTTGATTACATCACTGGCCAGGTTGTAGGCCTTATTTTTTACTATTATTTTATTATCTCGGGGTCGTGGTGCCAAGAATATGTCTTGGGGCCAGAGAATATGTTATGAGGGTTACTAACTCACTGAGCTCACGGAGCAGGATGTCTTATGCCACCAGTGTTTGATTGTTTGGTATATGTCTTATGCTTCTGACGCATGGTTTTGCTGTTCAGCAAGTTACTTTCATTTTATCATTAAGCCAACCAATCTGACTTTGATGCTAAGCCATTTGTTTTACTTGATGAGTCAAGCAAGCCCACATTGTTTCAGAATCTTTCCATTACTTCCTTGAGTGACCTTACTAGTCTTACTGTGGTCTCCCAAATCTCCTGAAAATTCTCTATTTACAATCCTCTAGTGGGATTTCTAAGCTATTTGATCGTCCTATTCTGTCCCTATCAAGAGCACTGCCTCTGGTCAGACTGGTGGCTAGCACGACTTGGAGCTGAGTGGTGGAGAGTGAGGTCAGTCTGGGTTTGGTACCCCATCATGGGATGATTCAGGAACAAGGCAGTTTGCTCGTCCCTCCCTATATGGTCAGGCCAGGACTATCATGTTGTTGTTCAGTTGCCTAGTTGTGTCTGACTCTTTGTGACCATCTCATCCTCTTACGCCCTATTCTTCTGCCCTCAGTCTTTCCCAGCATCAGGGATTTCTCCAATGAGTAGTCTGTTCACATCAGATGACGAAAACACTAGAGCGTCAGCTTCAGCATCAGTTCTTCCAATGACTATTCAGGGATGATTTCCCTTAAGATTGACTGGTTTGATCTCCTTGCTGTCCAAGGGACTTTCAGGAATCTTCTCCAGCAACCACAGTTCAGAGGCATCCATTATTCAGTGTTCTTTCGTAAAGAAGGTGGAACACCAAAGAATTAAAGAAGGCAGGATTGTCAAAGCACTTTGGAAAAATATTTGCAAGTCCAGTATAATGCAGGTCTTTTATTTTGAAAAGTCACCTTTCCATAAATGATTGCCTTTTGTGTGTACAGAGCCTGTTTGGCTGGTCTTTAACTTGATTACATCACTGGCCAGGTTGTAGGCCTTATTTTTTACTATTATTTTATTATCTCGGAGTCGTGGTGCCAAGAATATGTCTTGGGGCCAGAGAATATGTTATGAGGGTTACTAACTCACTGAGCTCACGGAGCAGGATGTCTTATGCCACCAGTGTTTGATTGTTTGGTATATGTCTTATGCTTCTGACGCATGGTTTTGCTGTTCAGCAAGTTACTTTCATTTTATCATTAAGCCAACCAATCTGACTTTGATGCTAAGCCATTTGTTTTACTTGATGAGTCAAGCAAGCCCACATTGTTTCAGAATCTTTCCATTACTTCCTTGAGTGACCTCACTAGTCTTACTGTGGTCTCCCAAATCTCCTGAAAATTCTCTATTTACAATCCTCTAGTGGGATTTCTAAGCTATTTGATCGTCCTATTCTGTCCCTATCAAGAGCACTGCCTCTGGTCAGACTGGTGGCTAGCACGACTTGGAGCTGAGTGGTGGAGAGTGAGGTCAGTCTGGGTTTGGTACCCCATCATGGGATGATTCAGGAACAAGGCTGAGCATCCTGGTGGGAATCCAGAACAGATGCCGGCTATAGATGGAGAGAGAACAAGGCAAACCTGGATGTAGCTACTGCTTGCCATCCTCCCTTAGGTCCACTTCAAGATGATATACGCCATTTACAGCTTTCATCATTCCTTAGCAAGTAAGACACTGCACAGAAGGAAAGAGACTCACCAGGGTGTCAGATGGTGCTATTTGGAAAGGGAGAAGAGACTGAAATGAATGCCTCATGAAGCTCAAACTTTTATTTGTTCATCTTACAGGTATCTTCCAGTGCCCTAAGCAAAAGGGAGAGGAAAGTGTTATTTCCTGATGAGAAAATGAGTGGAAATTAGAACTGATGCGTTCCTAGGACTCAGAACTGGCCCTCCATAGTGAGACACTAAGGGAGTCTTGCTGAGGTCTTTTGCTCTCCCAAGACTTCCACTAATCCTTCTCAATGATCTCAGATCAATAGTCTAAGGAAAAACTGAGTTTGCCATGCAAACACAGCTTTAAAGTAAGTCCCCCAGCTTCCAACTCAATCTCTGTTCTAAAAGAGGTGCTTGGGGGCTGTCTTGCCTTTGCCCTCCTCCTCAAGGCCCATGAAACATTGCTTTCTTCCTGTGTCTGCCACCGGAGTGTCCCTGAAGCTCTCCTCACACTGAAAACCGAGCGACTTTCTACCCCTTTAGTCTTTCTCTGGCCCCAGGACACTTGTCATTGGTTGTCTGCTTTGTTGCTCGGTTGGTCTATATCCCGTTCACCCTACGGGGGTTAGTTTACTTTTTTCATTTGTGGAATGGAATACAACTACTGCTCTACTCTATGGAGTGGTTATAAGGATTCGTAAGATAAAGTATACATGCCCAGTGTCATGTCAAACAAACTATAAAAATACTTCTTAAATAAAAAATTAGTAGAAGTTGAAGATAAATGTACCTGGGAATTTCTTCTTCCCTAAAAACATTTTTATATGGAATGTGTGTGTATATATATGTGTGTGTGTGTGTGTGTGTGTGTGTGTGTGTGTGTGTAGATAACATTTTTATAAATACTAGGTATATATTTATTCCACATACAAACATAAAATAGGGGAAAAGAGCACAACATTTTATTTTAGTGAGGGGGAGCAAGATAGGAGCATGAGATTAGGAGACAGAAACTACAGTGTATAAAACAGGCAACAAGGACATATTGCACAGCATGGGAAAATACAGTCATTTTTCTGCAATATCCTTTTTTTTTTGTAATATCTTTAAGTGCAGTATAATCTATAAAAATACTGAATCACTATGCTGTACACTTGAAATTAATATTGTAAATAAATCATACTTTGATAAAAAAATAAATAATAAAATCATTTTATTAGTCTTTCTAAAATAAACACACACACAAATGGATTGTTTGATTGAAGATGCCATCATTCAGAGCAGGCTAGGTTAAGTCACAGACTTCCTAACCCTGGCCACTGAGTTTGCCTCTCTGGGTCTTGCTTGGGCGTTGCTGCCTGCAGGCCCGGCTCCAGCCTAGGCACTCTATGACAACAGCTGCATGGATTTTGGCAGATTGAAGAATCATCCAAATATCCAATAACCTGAGCAAAATCTATATGGGAGGGTTAACAAGCAGATAAGAGGAACTCAGCAATGTCTCATGAAGTTCTTTGGCAGCAACTCTCAAAGGTACTTGAAAAATAGACAATTAGGAAGCACAAGCTGGTGATCTGACTGCTTGTTGCAGGATGGAATTGACACTGATCCAGTGAAGCAAAGAGAAAAACTAGGATTTACAGGGAAAAGTGGCTGCCCAGTGGTTCTGAGTACCGGCTTCAGTCCTCTTGACTGTGTGATGCTTCACAGATAGAGAGCTTCCCTTGTAGCTCAGCTGGTAAAGAATCCACCTGCAATGTAGTAGACCCTGATTTGGGAAGATCCCCTGGAGAAGGGAGAGGCTATCCATACCAGTGTTCTTGCACTTCCTTGGTGGCTCAGATAGTAAAGAGTCCGCCTACAATGTGGGAGACCTGGGTTCGATCCCTGAGGAGGGAAAGGCTACCCACTCCAGTATTCTTGACTGGAGAATTCCACGTCTTGTCCATGGGTGACAAAGAGTTGGACACGATTGAGGGGCTTCCACTTCACTTCACAGGTATACACTCGATACATGTTACCTTTGTATATGCTCAGTGTAATGTAGTCCAATTATACATTAATAAAGTAGAAAAGCATATGAGCACTTACGTCCAGTGGCCTGGGCTCTAATTATTGTATTTCTACTTAAACTGAGTATGATCTAAAGCGAACTCCTTAACCTCTAAGAAATCTCTTGTGTTTTGATAAGAGGTCAGGTGAGATAATGCATATAAATTGTGGAGTCAATGTGGCGAAAATTTGCCTAGGGGCTTCCTAGGAATGTCACAGAAGGTCTCTTGCCCAGTCTGGGGGTGGACAGACTTGAGATGGTGGGTCTCCAGGCACTTTTGAAAGACCGTCAAAGAGCTCTGCAAAACTGGAGAATCCCAGGCAACCATCCAAGGTGGGCAACCCCAGTATTTTAAATGAGAGGAATTCGGAGTCAGATCAGCAACTCTGGGGCCTGGCTGATGCAGTTTTGATCCAGACCTCCCATTCTGTACATGAGGTGTGCCAGCCTGCCCCTCCTCCCCACTTCCGGCACATCTGCATTGGGCACCTTCCCCGGTCAATACTCTTCCAGCATCTGGCAACCAGGAGTTCACATGCCAAGTTCCTGTAAATGGTCAAGCATCTCACTTCTTCTCTCTTGTTCTACCCCTGTGTGATCTTGACAAGTCACCTCACTGCTCTGAGCTCAGTTTCCTCATCTGTACAAAGAAACTATAATTTGCCACACCCTCGTGATCTCGTAAAGCACTTAGTACTGCTTGGGATAGGGTCAAGCGCTCCATGAAGGACAGATCACTAGACTGCTGTGAGTGAGCATCATGGGAGGTGATAGAGGTAAACTCCACATGGAAGGGAGAGCCTAAGTCCTCGGCTCACAAACCTGTATGGCTGCTGAAAGGAGCAAGTTAAAATGCTTTTTTCCCTCTAGGAGAAGAAACACAGATGCATTCATTATTCTTTTTTATTTGATTGGAATACAGTTGGTTTACAATGTTGCGTTCTTTTCAGGTATATAGCAAGATGATTCAGTGTACATATGGCCACTCTTTTCTAGATTCTTTTCCCAAAGAGCCCATCACAGAGGACTGAGTAGAGTTCCCTGTGCTATAGTGTAGATTCTTATTAGTTAACAAGGTTGCACATATTGGGGTTGATGGGCTGGCTCCACAAGCCTACAAGGCCTGCGCTTGCCCAGTTTCAAGACTGAAGAAGTAGTCCAGAGTCAACAACAGAGCCATCAGTGGTTTAATGGATGGGAAAGCTTACACATCTGAATCAAGGTCCTGGAGTCACACCCCACCGTGCGTGGTGCACAGCAGGCAGGACACGGTGGCAGTCTTTCCCAGGGGGAAGGTGGTGGCAGAGAGTGGACATGACCAGTTATAGGGAGAATTGAAATCAGATAGTGTCATTAGTTACCAGGGAGACCAGCAGAGGAGCATGCTCCTCACCACCCCATTTATTAGCCATCATTCGCTGGGACTTGGGTCAAGTACACAGGAAGGTCAGTCCTGTGAGTAGGGTGTGAATGAAGCAGGCCCTGGTCAGGCAGAGGACATACTGAGAGCAAGAGAACAGTCACCTTGGGTGGCCGATTCCACCCCTACCTACCCTCTGTGACCCTTATGGTCTAACAACACAGATGCATTTCAGACTGTGATTCCCTGGAGATGATGCACCCACCTTTGTTCTCTAGACCTACTCTTTTTCCACTCTCCTAAATCCCAGTTTCGTTTATTGAAATGTAATACCTCAGCAAGCATCCTTAATTTTGGATCTCCAGGATTTTCCTTGCTGTGATCTGTTAACTCCTATGATAGAACAGATGGTCCCAGCTAATACCTTCTCCACAACTGAATATTCCATCCTGATCTGGACCACAGCTGACCTGCCTCCTTCCTCAAAGCACTGATGAGCTCACCCTCTCCCCCACAGCCTATATTCTGCCTTCAATAATCTGTGACTTCTCCTGGGTGCAGAGCCCCAAACCTGATCTGCTGGAAACACCCCAGCTCTGGGAAGACACTATGTCTTACTGTCATAATCAGAAAAAAGTAAATGCTATTAAAAATACATTTTTCTGGGGCATAATTTTCCTCCAGTTTTACTTATCCTCCACTAGACTAGAGTACGTCTCTTGTTTGCCATCTCTGGGGACTCCTCAGTGTCAGCCTCTTTGATGGGTCATCTGCTAGAAGTTAATATTACTATCAAAGATAAAGAGTTGGAAATATAGTGCAAGTTTTACCCTATTACACGGAAAATATCCAAATAAAGAACCTGTGTGCCTCATTTGGCAGCAGGAAATTTACCCTCATTAAGGAGCCACCAAATCTCTTGAACTGTGCGGAGAAACGGAACTTCAGATACCATGCTTAGGCTTTTTCTTTTCAGCCAGAATGATTTCTTCTTCCAGGACTTTTCCCTTCAGTGATATTCTTTGTTCCTTTCCTCCCCAACAGCCCCTGACTTCAGATCAGATTGGCCCAGGTCCTGTTCAAAGCCTTCCCGGCATGCTCCAGACAGACCACCTTCCTGTAAAGTTGTGAGCCAGGTCAGCACAGTCCAGCTGAGATCTTGGGTCCATAGTGGTGCCCTTCGTTAACTGGGGGTGCTAGAAATGCTACCACTTTCCTTTAATTACAAGAGAGCTTCAGCAAACGATTGACTGCAAGACAAATTCTTTCTCTGGCTGGGTGATAAAAAGTAAAGGCAAACTTTTTCCTCCATCTGCAAGGAATAACATACACTACTCTTCCACTTCAACCATTATTTCTAAGCATATTGAAATACGGTATATGGATTTGTAGTCACCTCACATTTGGACATAAGGCCAGATTCTACTACTAGCGAGGGTAACTTTTGCATGGCTTTAAAGAATGCTCATCTATAAAATAGGATTAATGACTTGATAGGTTGCTGTTGTTTAGCTGCTAAGATGTGCCCGATTCTGATTCTTTCTGTGACCCCAGGCAAGAATCCTGGAGTGGGTTGCCATTTCCTCCTCGAGGGCATCTTCCCAGTCTGGCAACCAGATCCAAGTCTCCTACATTGGCAGGCAGATTCTTGAGCACTGAGTCACCAGGAAGCCCCAGTTGGAAGAATACAATTATACAAAATGTTTAGCTAAATGCTATTAAAAATACATTTTTCTGGGGCATAATTTTCCTCCAGTTTTACTTATCCTCCACTAGACTAGAGTACGTCTCTTGTTTGCCATCTCTGGGGACTCCTCAGTGTCAGCCTCTTTGATGGGTCATCTGCTAGAAGTTAATATTACTATCAAAGATAAAGAGTTGGAAATATAGTGCAAGTTTTACCCTATTACACGGAAAATATCCAAATAAAGAACCTGTGTGCCTCATTTGGCAGCAGGAAATTTACCCTCATTAAGGAGCCACCAAATCTCTTGAACTGTGCGGAGAAACGGAACTTCAGATACCATGCTTAGGCTTTTTCTTTTCAGCCAGAATGATTTCTTCTTCCAGGACTTTTCCCTTCAGTGATATTCTTTGTTCCTTTCCTCCCCAACAGCCCCTGACTTCAGATCAGATTGGCCCAGGTCCTGTTCAAACCCTTTCCCCGGCATGCTCCAGACAGACCACCTTCCTGTAAAGTTGTGAGCCAGGTCAGCACAGTCCAGCTGAGATCTTGGGTCCATAGTGGTGCCCTTCGTTAACTGGGGGTGCTAGAAATGCTACCACTTTCCTTTAATTACAAGAGAGCTTCAGCAAACGATTGACTGCAAGACAAATTCTTTCTCTGGCTGGGTGATAAAAAGTAAAGGCAAACTTTTTCCTCCATCTGCAAGGAATAACATACACTACTCTTCCACTTCAACCATTATTTCTAAGCATATTGAAATACGGTATATGGATTTGTAGTCACCTCACATTTGGACATAAGGCCAGATTCTACTACTAGCGAGGGTAACTTTTGCATGGCTTTAAAGAATGCTCATCTATAAAATAGGATTAATGACTTGATAGGTTGCTGTTGTTTAGCTGCTAAGATGTGCCCGATTCTGATTCTTTCTGTGACCCCAGGCAAGAATCCTGGAGTGGGTTGCCATTTCCTCCTCGAGGGCATCTTCCCAGTCTGGCAACCAGATCCAAGTCTCCTACATTGGCAGGCAGATTCTTGAGCACTGAGTCACCAGGGAAGCCCCAGTTGGAAGAATACAATTATACAAAATGTTTAGCTAAGTGATCTTAAACCTAGCACTTTGATTTTTGTTTCTAATACCATTCTCCAACAACAGGAAGCAGGGGTCCTTGGGAAGAAAAATGACCGGTTCCAGAACTAGGGCAGTAAATACACAAGATGAGCTTGGAGCCTCTTTTAGGATCTGAAAGCTAAGACGTGCTCATACACACGTAAACATGCAGCAGAAATGAGAAGAAAAATGACAGGAGTATATTTAAAGAGCCCTAGAGAAACTGGAAGAGTTCTTAAGGGCCAAAATAATGTGAGCAACAAAAGATTGTGATTGAATTTGGATTATAACCCAAAGTACAAAGCAATTATCAATGAGTCCTCATTGATATAAACAAAGGATAAAGTACATGAATCAATGGGGGAGAAGAGACAAGTCTCTTAAGTAGAAGAACCCATAAAATGTGTATAGAATACTGCCTCCTCCAGAAGGGTTACACAGCTACCCACTCCTTACGTATGGGCTGCTCATAGTGACTGCCCTCCACAGAGCAGAGTGTGGAAAGAGGGTAAGAGTCACCTTCGCAGTGGAGAAGCCCGACAGACATCAGCTTAGGCGGGTCATCAAGGTCCACATGAACAGTCCTGGATCATGTTCACAGTGTGTACCCTTCACTAGATGAGGTGAGAGTGATACGTCATCTCTGTGAGATTCTTCTCTCGAACTCATGGTACCAGTCTAATAATGGGAAAAGGAAAAGCAAAATTTAACCAAATCCCGAAGAAGGGACAAAGCCTCAGGAGTCACATGCAAAAGGGTTTGTAGTCACCTCACATTTGGACATAAGGCCAGGTTCTACTACTAGCGAGGGTAACTTTTGCATGGCTTTAAAGAATGCTCATCTATAAAATAGGATTAATGACTTGATAGGTTGCTGTTGTTTAGCTGCTAAGATGTGCCCGATTCTGATTCTTTCTGTGACCCCAGGCAAGAATCCTGGAGTGGGTTGCCATTTCCTCCTCGAGGGCATCTTCCCAGTCTGGCAACCAGATCCAAGTCTCCTACATTGGCAGGCAGATTCTTGAGCACTGAGTCACCAGGGAAGCCCCAGTTGGAAGAATACAATTATACAAAATGTTTAGCTAAGTGATCTTAAACCTAGCACTTTGATTTTTGTTTCTAATACCATTCTCCAACAACAGGAAGCAGGGGTCCTTGGGAAGAAAAATGACCGGTTCCAGAACTAGGGCAGTAAATACACAAGATGAGCTTGGAGCCTCTTTTAGGATCTGAAAGCTAAGACGTGCTCATACACACGTAAACATGCAGCAGAAATGAGAAGAAAAATGACAGGAGTATATTTAAAGAGCCCTAGAGAAACTGGAAGAGTTCTTAAGGGCCAAAATAATGTGAGCAACAAAAGATTGTGATTGAATTTGGATTATAACCCAAAGTACAAAGCAATTATCAATGAGTCCTCATTGATATAAACAAAGGATAAAGTACATGAATCAATGGGGGAGAAGAGACAAGTCTCTTAAGTAGAAGAACCCATAAAATGTGTATAGAATACTGCCTCCTCCAGAAGGGTTACACAGCTACCCACTCCTTACGTATGGGCTGCTCATAGTGACTGCCCTCCACAGAGCAGAGTGTGGAAAGAGGGTAAGAGTCACCTTCGCAGTGGAGAAGCCCGACAGACATCAGCTTAGGCGGGTCATCAAGGTCCACATGAACAGTCCTGGATCATGTTCACAGTGTGTACCCTTCACTAGATGAGGTGAGAGTGATACGTCATCTCTGTGAGATTCTTCTCTCGAACTCATGGTACCAGTCTAATAATGAGGAAAAGCATTAACCAAATCCCCGAAGAGGGACAATGTACAAATACCAGTACACCTCAAAACTGCCAAGATCATCAAAGAAAAGAAATTTTGAGAAACTGTCACAGCCAAGAGGAGCCTCAGGAGCCATGACAACTAGGTGTGATATGGTATCTCAGAACAAATAAAGAACATTTGGCTAAAACTAAGGAAACTTCAATAAAACTACAGGCTTTGGTTACTAATAATGTGTCAATACTGGTTCATTAATTGTGATAAGCATACCATACTAATACCAGATGTTAAAAACAGGAAACACTGGGTTTTGGAACACACAGGAACTCTCTAAATGATTTTCACAATTTTCCTGTAAATCTAAAACTACTCTAAAGTTAGAAGTTCAGTCTTTAAAAAGGCAGTGTGAATAAACATTTGTTTGAGTCACTGGGAATTGCTTATTTTAAATAAATAGCAACTCAGTCTTTGTCACCTTATTAAAATAATTGAAGCCACCTTGGTGGCAATGTCAGGACGTAGATCTAAATTGATGGTATAAATCGGTTTCAGAAGCAAACGAAAAACATCTTAGTTTAGTGAGAGAACTCTGCCCTCTAGTGGCTTAATGTTTAATCAACAATTTGTGTCAAAGGACAGCCTTCATGCCAGGGTTTTGATGTTTCAAAACCTACTCAATGAGTCAAGAGAAAGTCGGAGCCCTTGACCGGCTGGACCATATCAGCACTTTATTCACATACACAGAACTTTACCATCCTGAGTGGTCTCCGAAGAAAGAGACATGAAGGAATCAGCTGATGGGAATATAAACGGCCTGGCTCGGCAAGAGTTGTGTTAATCGCTCAGTTGTGTTCAACTGTTTGGGACTCCATGGACTGTGGCCCACCAGGCTCCTCTGTCCATGGTATTCTCTAGGTAAGAATGCTGGAGTGACTCGCCCTTCCCTTCTCCAGGGGATCTTCCTGACTCAGGAATCAAACCCGAATTTCCCACATCAGCAGCCAGATTCTTTATTGTCTGTGCCATGCTGTTGAAAACTGTGAATAGAGAGTCTTAAAAATATTTATATACCTTTACATGGTAGTTTCACTTTTAGAAATTGTTCCCCATAAAGTAATACAAGTTACAACCAAAGGTTGAAACTATTTTCAAAAAGTTCATGTAATAGCGAAAAATTAGAATGAAAATAAATATCAAACGATCAAATAAGTATGGAAGAAAGGGATGGAAGAACAAAGGAAGGGGGTGGGAAACTGTACCCACGTAAAGGATTTATTATGCAGTCAGTTCAATAAAACTACAGGCTTTGGTTACTAATAATGTGTCAATACTGGTTCATTAATTGTGATAAGCATACCATACTAATACCAGATGTTAAAAACAGGAAACACTGGGTTTTGGAACACACAGGAACTCTCTAAATGATTTTCACAATTTTCCTGTAAATCTAAAACTACTCTAAAGTTAGAAGTTCAGTCTTTAAAAAGGCAGTGTGAATAAACATTTGTTTGAGTCACTGGGAATTGCTTATTTTAAATAAATAGCAACTCAGTCTTTGTCACCTTATTAAAATAATTGAAGCCACCTTGGTGGCAATGTCAGGACGTAGATCTAAATTGATGGTATAAATCGGTTTCAGAAGCAAACGAAAAACATCTTAGTTTAGTGAGAGAACTCTGCCCTCTAGTGGCTTAATGTTTAATCAACAATTTGTGTCAAAGGACAGCCTTCATGCCAGGGTTTTGATGTTTCAAAACCTACTCAATGAGTCAAGAGAAAGTCGGAGCCCTTGACCGGCTGGACCATATCAGCACTTTATTCACATACACAGAACTTTACCATCCTGAGTGGTCTCCGAAGAAAGAGACATGAAGGAATCAGCTGATGGGAATATAAACGGCCTGGCTCGGCAAGAGTTGTGTTAATCGCTCAGTTGTGTTCAACTGTTTGGGACTCCATGGACTGTGGCCCACCAGGCTCCTCTGTCCATGGTATTCTCTAGGTAAGAATGCTGGAGTGACTCGCCCTTCCCTTCTCCAGGGGATCTTCCTGACTCAGGAATCAAACCCGAATTTCCCACATCAGCAGCCAGATTCTTTATTGTCTGTGCCATGCTGTTGAAAACTGTGAATAGAGAGTCTTAAAAATATTTATATACCTTTACATGGTAGTTTCACTTTTAGAAATTGTTCCCCATAAAGTAATACAAGTTACAACCAAAGGTTGAAACTATTTTCAAAAATGTTTCATGTAATAGCGAAAAATTAGAATGAAAATAAATATCAAACGATCAAATAAGTATGGAAGAAAGGGATGGAAGAACAAAGGAAGGGGGTGGGAAACTGTACCCACGTAAAGGATTTATTATGCAGTCAGTAAAGACATGCCCAAGCATATTTAATGGTTAAACTGCTTGTGATAGAATCTTTAGTAGAACTCTAGAGTGATAAAAATAGTGTGATAAAAACTTTAGGGAATAGCAAAGATGATCAGACATACATGCACTGTGCATACATGAACAATGATACATAATTCTTAATCATAGTGTGCAGAAAATGTAACTTTATCTTTATATATCTCGACTTGATCTTTCTTTTACTACCACATTGTTCCTGATGGCAGGAAAAGAATCTAGTCAAGCACCCCAGGGTATCCCAAGCACTTCGTGTTTAAACAGTTAATTAAGAATTTCCTCCTTCCTTCTTCCTTCCATCCGTTTCCATTACCCAGATGTTGGTGTCACCGAGCGTGGGAAGGCTGATCTTTCACTGTCCTCTCTCCTTCACGGGCACAGGCTGAGCCATCATTTTCTTACCCAGTCATCTGCACTTACTAAGTTTGCATATTTTGCAACACCTCTGGCTCTGCCGCTGGTTGTTCTTCAGTCTTCTCTAAGCCCTTCTTCACACCTTTCGGGCTAATGAAACACTAATGCACTTCCCAAGCCTCCTGGACCACAGGTAATGTGGGGTGTGGGCCCCTACTAGGCTTTCCCTGCCTCACTCACCTCTCCTCTGCTACTGCCATGACCTCTGGACTTCTCTGTCAGTATCACTGACTCCTTGGATTTCCCCCAGAATCAGGATCCAGTCCTCTGCGTGAGGTCCTCAGCCCCATTGCTCTGAGCCGTCATTCCACAAGGTACCCAAGTGTCTCTGGGACCTACCTCAGCACCAAACTCAGCCATATTCCCAAGCCTCTCCTTCCTCAGCTGTGAAACACTCGTCAAATCCATGACCAGAAAACTGTACCTTATATCATTCATTCTTCCAAAGTTTATTATTTATAAAAGTAAAATTTAACTTTTCTACGTGAAAGTCAGACGCTAAAACACAGGACTTCTCTGGTGGTCCAGTGATTAAAGCTCTGTGATTCCACTGCAGGGGGCACAGGCTCAATCTCTGTCAGGAAACTAAGATCTTGCATGCTGCACAGCATGGCCAAAAAAAATTTAAAAATCATTGTTAAAAAAAGAGAGAGAGACTCAGAAATCCTTTTTCTCTAAGTAGAGCTTCTTCCAGGAATTGCACGTCTATTTCAGACTTTCAAACTTAAGTACTTACTGTCTCATTTATTTCTCCTTGCTTTCCTATTGTCACCTTACACTTAATACTCATAGAAAAGTCTCACTAGGGCTTCCCTGGTGGTCCAGTGGGTAAGGACACCGCCTTGCAGTGCAAGGGGCACCGGTTCGATCCTTGGCTTGGGAAGATCCCACGTGCCACGGAGCAGCTGGACCCATGTGTCCAATTACCGAGCCGGAGCTCTGGCGCGCGTGCGCCTGGAGCCAGGGCTCTGCAGCGACAGAGGCCACTGCAATGGGAAGCCCACAGGAGCCAAAGAACAAAGACCGGAAAATAGAGAAATGAAAGACCAATAGAAGTGGCCCGCCCGTCCTATGCACACATACACTGACATATATAGATGCATAACCATACATATGTATATAAATAGGAAAATCAATTCAACAGAAGGTTTTAATGGTTACCTGTACATCTCTCCCTATATTTCCTAAAATTCCTAGAAGGAATAGGTTTCAAGTCATCAGAAAAAGAAAATGGTATATAAAGATGCATTGGTGAACAAGATCTCTGACTCCCAGCATCATCATCCAAGTGAAGGAGGAGGAGGATGGCAGCCCAGCTTCCTGCTGGCCTCAAGCTCACCTCTCCTCTACCTTTGTGTCACATGATCCTTGACCGCTCTCTTCTAGAAACCCTCTCCTTTCCTTGGCTTTTCTGAGCACCAAGCTCTCTTGGCTCTTTTCCTAGTTTTCTTACCCATCTAAAACCTAGACCTCAATTCCAAGTCTGATACTATAATAAAATGAGACATTTGGGGGCCTTGGGAGGGAAATAGAGTAACTTGCTTGAAGGAGCAGTGTCAGACTCTATGGCCAGAGTCTGTACTATCATAAGAAAGATGACTGCACATTTATCTGAATCTGACAGGCTCTGCGACTACTTCGTCCAACATGAACAGACAAGATTGACTGCAACCGGAAATTTTAGGAGTTCTGAGCCACTGAATCTGCCAAAAAAATTTAAAAATCATTGTTAAAAAAAGAGAGAGAGACTCAGAAATCCTTTTTCTCTAAGTAGAGCTTCTTCCAGGAATTGCACGTCTATTTCAGACTTTCAAACTTAAGTACTTACTGTCTCATTTATTTCTCCTTGCTTTCCTATTGTCACCTTACACTTAATACTCATAGAAAAGTCTCACTAGGGCTTCCCTGGTGGTCCAGTGGGTAAGGACACCGCCTTGCAGTGCAAGGCACCGGTTCGATCCTTGGCTTGGGAAGATCCCACGTGCCACGGAGCAGCTGGACCCATGTGTCCAATTACCGAGCCGGAGCTCTGGCGCGTGCGCCTGGAGCCAGGGCTCTGCAGCGACAGAGGCCACTGCAATGGGAAGCCCACAGGAGCCAAAGAACAAAGACCGGAAAATAGAGAAATGAAAGACCAATAGAAGTGGCCCGCCCGTCCTATGCACACATACACTGACATATATAGATGCATAACCATACATATGTATATAAATAGGAAAATCAATTCAACAGAAGGTTTTAATGGTTACCTGTACATCTCTCCCTATATTTCCTAAAATTCCTAGAAGGAATAGGTTTCAAGTCATCAGAAAAAGAAAATGGTATATAAAGATGCATTGGTGAACAAGATCTCTGACTCCCAGCATCATCATCCAAGTGAAGGAGGAGGAGGATGGCAGCCCAGCTTCCTGCTGGCCTCAAGCTCACCTCTCCTCTACCTTTGTGTCACATGATCCTTGACCGCTCTCTTCTAGAAACCCTCTCCTTTCCTTGGCTTTTCTGAGCACCAAGCTCTCTTGGCTCTTTTCCTAGTTTTCTTACCCATCTAAAACCTAGACCTCAATTCCAAGTCTGATACTATAATAAAATGAGACATTTGGGGGCCTTGGGAGGGAAATAGAGTAACTTGCTTGAAGGAGCAGTGTCAGACTCTATGGCCAGAGTCTGTACTATCATAAGAAAGATGACTGCACATTTATCTGAATCTGACAGGCTCTGCGACTACTTCGTCCAACATGACAGACAGGACACTGAGAGTTCAGGCTTTAAGAGACTGGCAACTTCTGTCAGGAGAAGCCCTTTCTTTAGGAGTTCTGAGCCACTCTGTGAAAAGTGAACTAGCCTGAGAATAAATGCTCTGTTGCAAGGAGTCCAAGATAACCAGGTAGTATGCTATTTGGAGAGAGACAGAGCGAAATGGTAGTGTTTTTTTTTTTTTTTAAGTCACTGTCTTTGGGGTAGTTTTTCTACTACAATGGATAATTAGAACAAACTCCCCACAATAGAAGCAGCCTAATATTACAGCAGCTCTAGAAAGAGCTGTAGTGAGAATTATCTTCACAATAGGTTCCAGCTTTCTCTGGGGGAGAGGGCTTTTTTGTTTAGGGAAATACCTTGATAAGCCCATTAAGACTAGAAGGTGAGACCCTAAGAAGATGAGTTGGTACAGAGAAATGAAAAGACTAAGCAAAACACTTTGAATTGCAAATGGACAGGAATTTGGAGGCAGGGAAGAACAAGAATAGAGCACGGAGTGATAAAGAAGAGAATTAGAAGAGGGGCAAGTAACATGCCCAGAAGCTAAAATCCATGTTGCAGAAATGATCCACTTTTAAAAACATGAGCATCTAACAAATTTAATCTGGATACATATTTGTGATGAAAATCTCTCTAGTTCCCCTGAACTTTCATCAAATTTACTATTAATATTAGATAACTTGTTACATTATAAATTTTTGGTGGAAAATTTCTGAGTGCCACATGCAGACAGACTTGGTGAGAACAGACAACAGGTGGCAATTTCTACACAGCACTGAGCTAGGATAATGGTTCCCAACTGGGAGCAATTTTGCCTGGCCCCCTGCCCCTCCCCATACACCCAGGGAACTCAGACAGTAACGAATCCACCTACAATGCAGGATCGGTTGAGTTCAGATCAGTTGCTCAGTCATTTCTGACTCTTTGGGAGCCCATGGACTACAGCGCCCCAGGCTTCCCTGTCCTTCAACATCTCCTGGAGCTTGCTCAAACTCATGTCCATTGACTCAGTGATGCCCTTCAACCATCTCGTCCTCTGTCATTCCCTTCTTTTGCCTTCTATTTTTCCTAGGATCAGGGTATTTTCCAATGAGTTGTCTCTTCGCATCAGGTGGCCAAAGTATTGGAGCTTCAGCTTTAGCATCAGTCCTCCCTATTAATAGTCAGGGTTGATTTCCTTTTGGATTGACTTGTTTGACCTCCATGCATCCCAAGAGACTCTCAAGAGTCTTCTCAATACCAAAATTCAGAGGTATCAATTCTTTGGCACTCAGCTTTCTTTATGGTCCAACTCTCACATCCATGCATGATTACTGGGAAAATCATGGATTTGACTAGACGGACTTTTGTCAGCAAAGTGATGTCTGTGCTTTTGAATACATCAAGTTTGTCATAGCTTTTCTTCTAAGCATCTTTTAATTTCATGGCTTCAATGCAGGGTACCCTGGTTCAATTCCTGGCTCAGGAAGTGAGGTGAGACCCTAAGAAGATGAGTTGGTACAGAGAAATGAAAAGACTAAGCAAAACACTTTGAATTGCAAATGGACAGGAATTTGGAGGCAGGGAAGAACAAGAATAGAGCACGGAGTGATAAAGAAGAGAATTAGAAGAGGGGCAAGTAACATGCCCAGAAGCTAAAATCCATGTTGCAGAAATGATCCACTTTTAAAAACATGAGCATCTAACAAATTTAATCTGGATACATATTTGTGATGAAAATCTCTCTAGTTCCCCTGAACTTTCATCAAATTTACTATTAATATTAGATAACTTGTTACATTATAAATTTTTGGTGGAAAATTTCTGAGTGCCACATGCAGACAGACTTGGTGAGAACAGACAACAGGTGGCAATTTCTACACAGCACTGAGCTAGGATAATGGTTCCCAACTGGGAGCAATTTTGCCTGGCCCCCTGCCCCTCCCCATACACCCAGGGAACTCAGACAGTAACGAATCCACCTACAATGCAGGATCGGTTGAGTTCAGATCAGTTGCTCAGTCATTTCTGACTCTTTGGGAGCCCATGGACTACAGCGCCCCAGGCTTCCCTGTCCTTCAACATCTCCTGGAGCTTGCTCAAACTCATGTCCATTGACTCAGTGATGCCCTTCAACCATCTCGTCCTCTGTCATTCCCTTCTTTTGCCTTCTATTTTTCCTAGGATCAGGGTATTTTCCAATGAGTTGTCTCTTCGCATCAGGTGGCCAAAGTATTGGAGCTTCAGCTTTAGCATCAGTCCTCCCTATTAATAGTCAGGGTTGATTTCCTTTTGGATTGACTTGTTTGACCTCCATGCATCCCAAGAGACTCTCAAGAGTCTTCTCCAATACCAAAATTCAGAGGTATCAATTCTTTGGCACTCAGCTTTCTTTATGGTCCAACTCTCACATCCATGCATGATTACTGGGAAAATCATGGATTTGACTAGACGGACTTTTGTCAGCAAAGTGATGTCTGTGCTTTTGAATACATCAAGTTTGTCATAGCTTTTCTTCTAAGCATCTTTTAATTTCATGGCTTCAATGCAGGGTACCCTGGTTCAATTCCTGGCTCAGGAAGATCCCCTGGAGAAAGAAATTGCAACCCACTCTAGTATTCTTGCCTGGAAACACCTATGAATAGAGGAGACTGGCATGCTATCGTCAATAGAGTCACAAAGAATCAGACACGACTGAGTAAGCACCCAGGGAATGTTTACTGTTATTGGGAGACACTTTTGCCATGACTGGGGACAGGGCGGTCATGACATTAAAACTGGCCTTGAGTGGGCAGGTACTGGGGATCGCGCCAGAAATTCCTTCAACGTACCAGACAGCCACACACAATAAAGAATTATACAGCCTAAAATGTCAATAGTCCCAAGGTTGAGAAATCTTGATTTAAAAGACACGAAAGTTCTGAATCAGCCCTGCCTGTGAGAACCTAAATCTCCCACGAAATTGACATCTTGGAGAAGATGTTATATGTTCTGCAATCGATGGAATAGAATTAGAATCAATAGTTAATAAATTTAAAATAAAAAATAAACCTAGGTTATTCTCCTAGACTTTAAATATGTATTGGTTCATATGTATTAGTTCATTTTGTACTCAGACACATCAGTATGTATTATAATGTCAAGGTAGCAGAATGATGCAGATGTACAAACCCAAAATGGTCATTGACCCCCAGACTCATCACACATACTGGATAAGCACTGTAAAAGTTATAGCAGACTGCTGCCTCAACTGCCCATCTTGGCTGTTCATGCCATGAAGGAAAGTTAAATGGTACCACTGAAATGGAGCAGGATTGTCTGGTTCTTGCCCCGCCACCCCATGTCCTCTGCCTGCCTTTGGTCTGTGGGAAACTTTAGTAGAGGAATACATTTAATCAGAGACGTAAGATGTGGAAACAAAGGAAAACAGTCAAAGGAGATTAAATCATCATCATCATCATCATCATCATCATCATCATCATTATCATCATGGTGTAGTCTTCAAGCACAGTCAAGGACATTTAGCTCATTCTCAAGGGCTATAGGCAATATTCTGAGCCATAGCCTGTGAGCTGCCTTACAAATACTAAACACCAGGTGGAAAAGTTAACGACATGATGACCAGACTGTACCCAGAACACAATTCTGAGAACTGGCCTCAGAGAAATGGAACAAATGGACCCTGGAACTGAAGATTAACTACATCCAAAACAATCAAGATGATGCCGGTCAGACTGCAGATGACCAATTTGAACATGACTGTCACAGATAACTGCATTTCTGCATGTTAGATTCCTCCTTCTGTCTATAAAAGCTTTTGCCCCACTGGTTGCCAATGGGGGGAAGTTGACTTTGGGACAGATGCCTCCCCCTCAATTGCTAGCATTGGAAATCAAGCAAACTTTCCTTTCCACCAACCTAGCCTGCTTATTGGCTTTCTAGGCATCAAGCAACCCAACCCCACCCACTCTTGGTAATACTCTGGCACTAACTCTTCTCCTTCTTCCACATTTAGGGACCCTTGTGATTACATTGGTCCCACCCAGGTAATCTAGAATTATCTTCCTATTGTAAAGTCCACTGATAACAACCTTAATTTCAATTGCATCCTTAATTCCCCTTCCCATCATCACAAATTCCAGGAATTAGAATGGATTTTGTGGGGTGTTATCCTGCCTTCTACACAGCTCCATTTAAATTTTTTGAGTGTTCTCTCTCTGATACTAAGGGATGTGTCTGTGTTCCTTGGTTGTGTGTGAGTGTCTGAATTGAAAAGCCCTACACACACACACACACACACACACACACACTCACACTCCCAGTTACATCTAGGAATAGCTATAGTTTTACAATTGTACTTCTTATCATTGTTTTCATTCTTATCCTTTTCTTATTTTTAATGATTTTTATGCATTTGGCATTTTCTTCCCCTGCAAACTAAAAGGAAGTCTCAAGTTTGCATTCCATGTCACAGACATCATTTTCTGTAGTGGCACAGTTACCTTTGCTGCCTTCCATGTAGGTTTTAATATTCTTTTGCCTTGTAAATCTTGAGGTGTTGCCCTTACTTATCTTTATTGCTTTCTCTGCCTGCACCTTGGAGGTCAAGTTTTTTCATTGTCTTACAGATGCAAAATTAGTGTTAGTTTTTCCCTTGATCCTGTTGTAAATAAGCTCATTGTTAGTAAAATCATGGTCTTCCTCTCCATCTTCCTATTATGACTGTTGTGATCAATATCACCCATGGATGCTCTTGGAATGTGCTTGTAACCATGCTCAATCTTTGCATATAACATCTTCCATTCTTTTCTATAATATTTTCCCCACAGGCTTCAGTTTTTTTCATCCTTGCTCTTCTAGGCCATCAGGTTTCCTTTGTTTTCTATGACAAGGTATGTATTACCCAACGTGGGCTTCCCTGGTGGCTCAGTGGTGAAGAATCTGCCTGCAAGGCAGGAGACATGGGTTCAATCCCTGGGTTGGGAAGATCCCTTGGGGTAGGAAATGGAAACCCACTCCAGTATTCTTGCCTGGAGAATCCCATAGACAGAGGAACCTGGTAGGCTACAGTCCGTGGGTTTGCAAGTAGTCGGATATGACTTAGCAACTAAACAACAGAACAATAACCAAGAAATCACTAATTCAGCTCCATAGATCTTATACCTGTAGTTATTCCTCTGTGATTTTGGCTAGAGACTTTTTTGTCATTGTTATAAATTTTCACATTTTTTGGCGTTTCACAGGTATTCTAGTAATTAATTAGAAATAAACTACATCAAGGAGCGCTAATCAAACACAGATCTTATGGTTGAGGAAATGTGGCTCCCTTGGAGATATTCACACTGAAGTTTCATTTGAGATGGACAGACTATGAGGTGGGGTACAGTTTTGAAAATTGAATTCATGCTGTTATTCCCACACTTCTGTTTCCCTCCTGCCATTGAAAAGGCAGGCAGCATTTGTAATTTCCTTGCCTCAGGGATATTAGGAGGAAGGAAGTGTGGGGAATTCATAAACTCTGCTGGAAGCTTTCTATGAACACTTAAGACCAGTGTTAGAGAAGAACTGGAGCAAAAATGGGGTCTTGGAGAAGGAAAAATTGGAGATGTTTTTGGTCTAGATATCCCTAGACCAGAAGGAAAAATTAAGGCCTCTGAGGGGTCTTATCCTCCAAAAGATTCCACCTAAACATGATCAAGCTGCTTCCCTGGTGACTCAGTGGTAAAGAATCCACCTGGAAATGCAAGAGACGTGGGCTCAATCCCTGGATGGGAAGATCCTTTGAAGGAGGGAATGGCAACCCACTCCAATATTCCTGCCTGGAAAATCTCATGGACAGAGGAGTCTGGTGGGCTACAGTTTACGGTGCTGCAAAAGAGTCAGACACAACTTAGTGACTAAACAACAAAAATAACAACAACAAAAAAACACAGATTCATCAGATTCAAAGACATTATGAAGATTAGGAATGTGTGGGTCTCCAGAAGTTATCTGCAGTCATTTACTGTAAAAAAAAAAAAAAAGTTATTTTCTATACATGTGGTTATTCATTTCATCTACTATATGTAATAGAAATGCTATATAATGGTGTGCTTCTGTGTATCTCTCCCTAACTGTGCCTTCAGGGACATCTTGCTGGTAGCTTGAAATTAGTTATGTGTAGTGTTTACATCATGGAAATCAGTGAACACTACCAATCAAGGGTTTTTTGTTTTGTTTTGTTTTTTAAAGATTTATTTATTTATTTAATTTTGGGCAGGGGTCAGGTTGGGGAGGAGGGGAGCGGGCGGGCCACTTCTATTGGTCTTTCATTTTTCCATTTTCATCCGTCTTTTTTCTTTGCCTCCTGTGGGCCCCCCATCGCGGTGGCCTCTGTTGTCGCAGAGCACCGGCTTTGGGCGCATGCGCTCCAGAACTCCGACTCAGTAATTGGACACATCGGTTCAGCCGCTCCGCGGCACATGGGATCTTCCCAGGCCAGGGATCGAACTGGCGCCCCTTGCGCTGCAAGGCAGTGTCCTTACCCACTGGACCACCAGGGGAAGCCCCCAATTAAGGTTTGACTTATCATTTTGTTGACTGTTTAGTTTTAGGAAGGTGATAGAGAAATGGTAATACTGCAGGTTCAAAAAGTGTGCTGTGTCTGTTCCATTGTGAACAGCACAGAGCATTGAGGAAATGCTCTTCTAGTATTTAAAATCCGTTGTCTGATTCAGCAAAGATATCTTACACATCATCATGAATGATCTAAGTTCTGATATATGCCTTTGTTATTTCACATTTCTCTTGTTAATACATAAAGAATATCAATTTATATTCATGTCAGATCTGACCTCATTGGCCATTGACTTGAGCAATGTCTTTAGTACCTTTAATAATTGACAGTAAGTTCTTTAGTATCAATAGTAATCAAAATAATCAAGCACTTATTCCTACTGAGTTTATAATGACCTTATGCATATGGGTGCAAACACTTTTGATAGAGCTAGTTGCTAAATATTTCCTAGGACAACACAGGTGTGCATATGTGTGCTTAAGTAACACACTACTCTTGATCCACCTTTCTGTCATTGAAAAGTTATGCCATGTATGGGACTTCACACCACATATGGGACTTCCCCAGCAATACAATGGTTAAGATTCCACACTTAAACTGCAGGGAGCATGGGTTCGATCCCTGATTGGGGAACTGGGATCCCACATGATATGTAATGCAGCCGAATGAAAAAAAAAAACCCAAAACAAAAAATTGTGCCATTTATTTTGTTTATTTGTTTGTTTTGAAGCTTCTTATACCTCTGGCTGCTTATTATGCCATGTCTTCTTCTAGGCCAAGGTCATGTCCAAAGCCTACAGAATATCTCTTTCTTCATTCCCTTGGGCATGAGCTTTCTCCCTCCTGCTTAAAGGCATTTTTGCTCTAAACTTTGGAATATTTCCTCCTTGTTTCCCTTTTAGATTAATAACATATCACCTACCCCCACCCGATTTCCAAGCTTGGCCTTTTCAAGAAATAAAACATATACCAGCCTTTAAGTCACATTGCCTGGAAATCCATTCTTGTAATATCTGCACCAGATGCCTTTCCAGCTCACTGGTGTCCTTCCCAGAAGAAGTTAGACTGAACTGTATGCCTTGCAGAGGGACGAGCTCCCACTTGCTTGCTCCTGTTGACAAACTCTTCGTTCTCTTATGTGTCTTATCTAGCCTTCCCAGACTTCAGTCTTTCTCTGCAAATTCACCCATTTCTTTTGTTTCCAGAATTATCATTCTTTAGCCCACTTGATTATGCTATAATTCTGCTCTGTAACAGAATTTCTACTCCTTCCGTGGTCCTCGGTGTGTACTCAACTCAACCTCTGTAAGCATTGCTTATACTGTTTACCTTTTTAGGTATGCGTCTCTCTAGCCAGACCAGAGACACTTGAGAACAGGGCTGGGTTTTACTCCTTTTAAAAAATGTTATTATTTTTTTTAATCCCCAAATAAAGGTTTGTAGGAAATGATTTAAAAATGTTTGTTGATAAGGATTATGACATGCTTTTCTGAGGGATGAGAACTTGGTAACCATAAGAGTGCAGTTGTGTATGACTTAGCTAGTTTCCCTCTCCAGGAAACCACAGAGGAAGAGTGCAGAGTTGGAAATTTGGGGATCTCCCAGGAAGAACTTCAGAAAAACTTCTATTATAAAAATTTTAATATAAAACTTTAAAAAATGAATACAAATATTTCAGTTTTCATTAATACCTCCCTTTAAGAATATCCCTGGGATTAAAAGATAAATTGAGTCATTGAAAATTTTAAAGGTTATTCTTTAATGATGTTGATTCCAATGTTTTACTATTTCATACAATGCAGAAGAAACATTGTACATGCATTTTTGTACAGTTTGTAAGCAGATAAGATAGAGGGTCCAGAAAAGAAAATCAGGTATGGCTTTCTTGGCATGAGAAGCCATTTTTGGCCCAAGCCATTTTGTGATCTCAGCCTGGACACAATGCTGCCCTAGGTCTCAGGAATTAATGAGCTTAAGGGAACAGAGAATTGGAGCATGAAGAAGACTAAGTGCTAAAGAATTGATGCTTTCAAATTGTGATGCTGGAGAAGACTCTTCAAATTCCGTTGGACTGCAGGGAGATCAAACCAGTCAATCCTAAAGGAAATCAACCCTGAATACTCATTGGAAGGACTAAGGCTGAAGCTCCGATACTTTGGCCACCTGATATGAAGAGCCAACTCACTGGAAAAGATTCTGATGCTGGGAAAGACTGAAGGCCCAAGGATAAGGGGGTGGCAGAGAATGAAATGGTTAGATAGCATCACTGACTCAATGGACATAAATCTGAACAAACTCCAGGAGATAGTTAAGGACAGAGAAGTCTGGTGTTCTGCAGTCCATGAGGTCTTGATGAGTCAGATACAACTTAGAGACTGAACAAGGGAACAAAAGAATGCAGAAACAACTGTTATCAGGAAAGAGAAGCAACAATACATCTATTGTAGAACTTCCAGTTCTACTTCACTGCTAAAGGTTAGTCTAAAGCCTCAACCACCAGATCACTTGGAACTTAAGAGACTATGATGTTGACCTTTTCTGCCCCATGTGACTGCCACCAACTAAAGCAGACACTGTTAATTGCCCAAACCCCTTCTTGAATATGCATATACCCGTAGCTTAAAACTTGCAGTTGTGTATCTTAGCTAGTTTCCCTCAGGAAACCACAGAGGAAGAGTGCAGAGTTGGAAATTTGGGGATCTCCCAGGAAGAACTTCAGAAAAACTTCTATTATAAAAATTTTAATATAAAACTTTAAAAAATGAATACAAATATTTCAGTTTTCATTAATACCTCCCTTTAAGAATATCCCTGGGATTAAAAGATAAATTGAGTCATTGAAAATTTTAAAGGTTATTCTTTAATGATGTTGATTCCAATGTTTTACTATTTCATACAATGCAGAAGAAACATTGTACATGCATTTTTGTACAGTTTGTAAGCAGATAAGATAGAGGGTCCAGAAAAGAAAATCAGGTATGGCTTTCTTGGCATGAGAAGCCATTTTTGGCCCAAGCCATTTTGTGATCTCAGCCTGGACACAATGCTGCCCTAGGTCTCAGGAATTAATGAGCTTAAGGGAACAGAGAATTGGAGCATGAAGAAGACTAAGTGCTAAAGAATTGATGCTTTCAAATTGTGATGCTGGAGAAGACTCTTCAAATTCCGTTGGACTGCAGGAGATCAAACCAGTCAATCCTAAAGGAAATCAACCCTGAATACTCATTGGAAGGACTAAGGCTGAAGCTCCGATACTTTGGCCACCTGATATGAAGAGCCAACTCACTGGAAAAGATTCTGATGCTGGGAAAGACTGAAGGCCCAAGGATAAGGGGGTGGCAGAGAATGAAATGGTTAGATAGCATCACTGACTCAATGGACATAAATCTGAACAAACTCCAGGAGATAGTTAAGGACAGAGAAGTCTGGTGTTCTGCAGTCCATGAGGTCTTGATGAGTCAGATACAACTTAGAGACTGAACAAGGGAACAAAAGAATGCAGAAACAACTGTTATCAGGAAAGAGAAGCAACAATACATCTATTGTAGAACTTCCAGTTCTACTTCACTGCTAAAGGTTAGTCTAAAGCCTCAACCACCAGATCACTTGGAACTTAAGAGACTATGATGTTGACCTTTTCTGCCCCATGTGACTGCCACCAACTAAAGCAGACACTGTTAATTGCCCAAACCCCTTCTTGAATATGCATATACCCTTAGCTTAAAAACTTCCCCAATTTTGCTGTTGGAGGAGCTACTGCTTTGGGAAAGATGCTCAGTGTTCTCACATGCTGCAAGTAGTAAGTCCGCCATTTCTCCATCTTCAGCTTGGTTGTGTCTCTTGGCTCAACACCCACCAAAAAGAGAACCCAACTGTTGGGGGAAAAGATTCACCAGGCTAAATACCTAGAAGTAAAATCACAAAACAAGGGCTTGGAAAGATGTAAAGATAACCCATACAGGAAAGGAATTGCCATTATTTGCTCTCCATTTTTTCCCCTCAAAACAACTGGGAATTAACAGTAACAGAGTAATATTTGCATAACTCTAAGAGTTATGAAAATTTCAGTAATTTCAACAAACTAGTGATTAAAAGCCAGATGACTGCCAGTTAAGGAGTGAATGAACAAAATCATTTTTGATGCCTTTATAAACTGCACATGAGTGTTCCAAGTCTTTAACTCGCCTAATTCATGAGCCTCTCTTGGATCCCCTTCAGAGATTCTAAAGCATTTGAATCGGTATCTGTATACACAAGGAGTATTTGTCCAGTACTCCTTCTGTCAGCCTCCGGAGAGTGCTCTAAGGATATGAAAGTACTTCCTAAACAAAGACTTCAAGCAAAGGTGCACGGCAACGGGGCAGCTGTGGGTTTTCATTATTCTATTACTCTATTCTTGTACTGTACTCATTTTGTATTCCTTAGGCCCCACTCCGTTTTACTCATTTGTCAGGGGTGGCAGAGAATGAAATGGTTAGATAGCATCACTGACTCAATGGACATAAATCTGAACAAACTCCAGGAGATAGTTAAGGACAGAGAAGTCTGGTGTTCTGCAGTCCATGAGGTCTTGATGAGTCAGATACAACTTAGAGACTGAACAAGGGAACAAAAGAATGCAGAAACAACTGTTATCAGGAAAGAGAAGCAACAATACATCTATTGTAGAACTTCCAGTTCTACTTCACTGCTAAAGGTTAGTCTAAAGCCTCAACCACCAGATCACTTGGAACTTAAGAGACTATGATGTTGACCTTTTCTGCCCCATGTGACTGCCACCAACTAAAGCAGACACTGTTAATTGCCCAAACCCCTTCTTGAATATGCATATACCCTTAGCTTAAAAACTTCCCCAATTTTGCTGTTGGAGGAGCTACTGCTTTGGGAAAGATGCTCAGTGTTCTCACATGCTGCAAGTAGTAAGTCCGCCATTTCTCCATCTTCAGCTTGGTTGTGTCTCTTGGCTCAACACCCACCAAAAAGAGAACCCAACTGTTGGGGGAAAAGATTCACCAGGCTAAATACCTAGAAGTAAAATCACAAAACAAGGGCTTGGAAAGATGTAAAGATAACCCATACAGGAAAGGAATTGCCATTATTTGCTCTCCATTTTTTCCCCTCAAAACAACTGGGAATTAACAGTAACAGAGTAATATTTGCATAACTCTAAGAGTTATGAAAATTTCAGTAATTTCAACAAACTAGTGATTAAAAGCCAGATGACTGCCAGTTAAGGAGTGAATGAACAAAATCATTTTTGATGCCTTTATAAACTGCACATGAGTGTTCCAAGTCTTTAACTCGCCTAATTCATGAGCCTCTCTTGGATCCCCTTCAGAGATTCTAAAGCATTTGAATCGGTATCTGTATACACAAGGAGTATTTGTCCAGTACTCCTTCTGTCAGCCTCCGGAGAGTGCTCTAAGGATATGAAAGTACTTCCTAAACAAAGACTTCAAGCAAAGGTGCACGGCAACGGGGCAGCTGTGGGTTTTCATTATTCTATTACTCTATTCTTGTACTGTACTCATTTTGTATTCCTTAGGCTCCTCCATGCTCCGGCAATACTACACTTTCTAAAACTGGTAGCACCCAGTGAGAATTTATCACCTGTATTTCACGCCTTTCAGCCCCAGCCCTAAACCTTGACCCTTGAGCTCCCCGAGTACCTAACCTGAAGGGCACTTTAAGTTCACCGCTCCACCCCGGAAACACAGGGCGGGGGAGGGAGACAAGAGGGAGAAATTGGTTCCTACGGAGGCTTTGAGCGCATGCGCGAGTCCTCGCCCGGACCGTTTGTGTTGCCCTCCTAGGAAGGGTGGGGTGCAGGTTAGGCCGACGGACCGAGTACGGGTGCCGAGCGGGCTCTCCCGGAAGTCCATTAGCCATTGGGAGGGCCACAGAGGCTGCTGTGTGCCCTTGTTGCTGAGCTTCTTCCTGGGTCATTCCCGGAGCAGGAGCCGGACTGGGGCGGACACCGGGGCTCCCCGCTGACCGCCTCGGCGCCTGTGTGACCTCCTCGCCGGCGGGATGTGGCGACTACGGCGGGCTGCCGTGGCCTGGTAAGTGCGGGCTCAGACCTGGCCCCGTTATTTCTGGGGCCTCCGAAAAACGCGGCTGCCCCATCACCACCTCCAGGATGTGCAAATAACTTTCAGGCGAGGCAGAGGGCAGCTGGATGGTTCTGGGATATTTTTGAGGCTTAGCCGAGGCGCTGGCGCTAGTATTGGCCCCTGTTCCTCTTCCTAGGCCGGTCGGAAGATGCTGGGCGCTTTTCAGTCTTGGCCTGTTTCTCTTGTCCTTTTGTGCCTGCATCTTTCACCCTTCTGACCTCACTGTTATCTCTGACTCTGGTGGCGTCTGGTTTGTTTCCTTTCTCTGTTCCCTCTCTGTCCGGGCTCCATGGTTCTATCCAGGTGTCACGTTTTCCGCGTTTTTTCTTCAGGTCTTTTTTCTTCTACCTCCACACCAGGCTTAAATTGCTTTTGCAGGTACCCAAGCTGTTTCTCTCGGGGTGAAGAGAACTCTGCTTCTTGCCTTAATCCTCTGAATGAACCTGATTTGGAGTCATGCAAGACTTCAAGCAAAGGTGCACGGCAACGGGGCAGCTGTGGGTTTTCATTATTCTATTACTCTATTCTTGTACTGTACTCATTTTGTATTCCTTAGGCTCCTCCATGCTCCGGCAATACTACACTTTCTAAAACTGGTAGCACCCAGTGAGAATTTATCACCTGTATTTCACGCCTTTCAGCCCCAGCCCTAAACCTTGACCCTTGAGCTCCCCGAGTACCTAACCTGAAGGGCACTTTAAGTTCACCGCTCCACCCCGGAAACACAGGGCGGGGGAGGGAGACAAGAGGGAGAAATTGGTTCCTACGGAGGCTTTGAGCGCATGCGCGAGTCCTCGCCCGGACCGTTTGTGTTGCCCTCCTAGGAAGGGTGGGGTGCAGGTTAGGCCGACGGACCGAGTACGGGTGCCGAGCGGCTCTCCCGGAAGTCCATTAGCCATTGGGAGGGCCACAGAGGCTGCTGTGTGCCCTTGTTGCTGAGCTTCTTCCTGGGTCATTCCCGGAGCAGGAGCCGGACTGGGGCGGACACCGGGGCTCCCCGCTGACCGCCTCGGCGCCTGTGTGACCTCCTCGCCGGCGGGATGTGGCGACTACGGCGGGCTGCCGTGGCCTGGTAAGTGCGGGCTCAGACCTGGCCCCGTTATTTCTGGGGCCTCCGAAAAACGCGGCTGCCCCATCACCACCTCCAGGATGTGCAAATAACTTTCAGGCGAGGCAGAGGGCAGCTGGATGGTTCTGGGATATTTTTGAGGCTTAGCCGAGGCGCTGGCGCTAGTATTGGCCCCTGTTCCTCTTCCTAGGCCGGTCGGAAGATGCTGGGCGCTTTTCAGTCTTGGCCTGTTTCTCTTGTCCTTTTGTGCCTGCATCTTTCACCCTTCTGACCTCACTGTTATCTCTGACTCTGGTGGCGTCTGGTTTGTTTCCTTTCTCTGTTCCCTCTCTGTCCGGGCTCCATGGTTCTATCCAGGTGTCACGTTTTCCGCGTTTTTTCTTCAGGTCTTTTTTCTTCTACCTCCACACCAGGCTTAAATTGCTTTTGCAGGTACCCAAGCTGTTTCTCTCGGGGTGAAGAGAACTCTGCTTCTTGCCTTAATCCTCTGAATGAACCTGATTTGGAGTCAGATGTGGAGCAGTGACACATACAGGGTCAGAGATGGTGATTAGAGATATTTTCTTAATAGTAGATTTTTTCCCCCAGTGTTTAGGGAGAGAGAGTTGCTCTTTGGATGTGAGGTGGTGAATACCTTTTCTAAATCACTTTGTTATTGTTGACCTGGTTAGACTTAACCCTAAGCCAGAAATCATAGAAGTATTTACATTTCTCTGGGTTACTCTGTGCATTTTAATGAATTAAATTTGACTGTAGTTTTTACAGTAGTTATGGCCTAGTAACCTTAAATATCTTCAGGTTTGACTCATGTTGCAGGCCTTTGAGAAGTAACTTGCATCAAGCAAGCTTGGAAAAACCTGGTTTTCTTGAATTAACTCAATCTCTAAACACCTGTCCTGAATTAATTGTTTTTAAATGGTGTAATTTATAGTGTTAGTGAGTGATGGAATCCGTTTGTTCTGTGTAGGTTCAGTTTAAATTTAGAACTGAAAAGAACATACAATAGTTGTAGTTTTAGTCAATTAGAATACTTGAATAAGTTACTTCTAACCTCATGGAATTTAAATTTCTGAGTAAATCCACAGCTCTTGGTATGAAACTAAGTTATTTACAACCTTTTTTTTCCACTTTCCAGTATTTACTGGAAAAATATGTCTAATTTTCTTTAAGAAAAGACTGCAGAAAATAGCGTACTTTTGTTGGAGTGCTTAAGATATGTACGAAATTGAGTTTAGAAACAAATTATCAACTGATAATTGTTTATTCCGTTGGATGCAGTTGGCTAAATTGTTTCTAAAGTTACTGTTGACTGCATAGTCATGATTTAAAATATCTAAAGTTGACAGCAGAGTTTAGCTGCCTGCAGAAGCAGAGATGAGGAAAGTTGAATGCCCCAAATTCTTTTGATGTAGTTCCTATGGCTGTTATGAAGGAATACTTTTAAATTCTTTTTTTTTTTTACATTTAAATTCTTACTTTTTAACAAAGGAACACTCTTTGACATGTATATCTAAATACATACACAGAAGACTACTGCACGACATTTATTTAGGTACAATAAGTATTTGCATAAAGTTGTTGAAAGAATAATTACATGCTGGGAAACAGTGCATCGGTTAAAAGAAGATGGATGCATGAGAATAGGTGATATCTGGGGTGAGGGTAGGAAGAAGCCTTGTTTTGCATCGTATTTGGTTTTTAGTTTGGCCTAATATGGAAGTATATCATTAAATTCCTTTTCTACCATTCACTAGTCATTCTACTTTAGGCCAAAGGTAATTTAAAAAGCAGATTGGAAAAGTAAGGCTCCTTACTGGGTCTTTCTGAGAGCTAACAGTTGCATTTGGCAAACATCCAACGTGTCTGGCCGTTCTTTACAGCATGATTTCCATGTTCCTTGATTCCTTTTTCTTAAGATATTTCTGTGCTGTGCTTAGTCACTTCAGTTGTGTCTGACTCATTGTGACCCCGTGGATCTCAGCCCACCAGGCTCCTCTCCGTGGGATTCTCCAGGCAGGAATACTGGAGTGGGTTGCTATGCCCTTCTCCAGGGGATCTTCTAGTCCCGTACAATTAAACAATGTATTTTTATTCTTTAAAACTGCGCCTGGCCCATACTAAGCACTATGACACTGTGTTGAATAAGATCGTCAAGCATATATTTGTTGGTAGGAGATTTTCTTTCTCTGCCAGGAAGGACAAGAAGAAAGAGCTCAGAAAGTAATGTATACATTTAGATTCTTTTCTCTTTGGGATGTTTTTTTCCTCTTTCTTTTTCTGGGGAGCCAGATAATTTCTCTTTAATTCCCATCCCTGTTATCATCTCTGGATTGTGAGACCTAGATGAGAAGGCAAAGAAGGGATGTGGTAAGCTACTGAAACTTCTGTGCTTAAAGGTGAAAGTTTACATGGCCCTTTTTCTACAGATGCATTCATAATTTATGTTTGTTTTCTTTCTTTTTAAAAAGTTAAATATATTTATGGCTGTTGTGTGTCTTCATTGCTGCATGACTTTTCTCTCATTGCAGTGAGCAGGGTCTACTTTCTAGTTCCAGTATGTGGGCTTCTTAGTGTGGTGGCTTCTCTTGTTGAGAAGCACGGGCTCTAGGACACATGGGTTTCAGTAGTTGTGGCCCACAGACTTAGTTGTCCTACGGCATGTGAGATCTTCCTGGACCAGGGACTGAACCCGTGTCTCCTGCATTGACATGTGGATTCTTTACGATTGAGCTACCAGGGAAGCCCACATTTATTGTCATACCACCATTTTAACCAAACATTACATGAACTCTGTTGTATATTTACATGGGCTTTTTTTTTTAATTTTTAATTTTACTTTTTATTTTTACAGAGTTTTCTTTTTTACAGATATGTATGATCATTGTAATGGCTGTATAGTATTCTCTTTTTTTTTTTCTGTGCCATAGTTGATAAATTTCTGCTTTAAGCATTAGATAATTAAGTGGGAAAATTTTTTGCTATTATAACACATCTTCCAGTTTTATTGAGATGTAAGTGACATCACTGTAATTGATGTACAACATAGTGATTTGACTTACCTATATACATCATGAAATGATTATCGCAGTAAACTTAGTGAGCAGACATAGTCTCACATACAGAATTAAAAGAAATAGAAAAAATATTTTTGTGATGAGAATTCTTACGTTTAATTGTCTTAATTTTCTTTTATAACATACAACTGTGTTAATTATATTTTTCATGTTGTACATCAGTTTTAGTATTTATCTTAGGACTATCAACCTATGCCTGTATTCTTTCCTGGAGAATCCCATGGACAGAGAGCCTGGCAGGGTGCAGTTCATGGGGTCACAAAGAGTCAGACACGACTGAGCAACTGAGCACATAATTTGTACCTTTGACCGCTTTCATCCAATTTCCCTTTCCACCACCATGCCTCTGGTAACCACAAATCTGATCTCTTTTCTAAGTGTGAGTGTTTGTTTTTAAAGTATAATTGATCTACAATACTGCATTAAATCCTGTCACACAACTTAGTGATTTGGTATTTCTAGACGACCTCAGAATGATCTCGTGATAAGTCTAGTTCAGGTATGTCTCTGTACGAAGATAGTTTGTTTTCAGCTTTACTGACAGCAAGTAACTGTCAGTAGCTAATAAAATAAGTTTCTCTTTTCAGTTTTGATTTTTGGAGGCCAGGATCATAACCCCCATACAGTAAGTCAGGAGACAGGCTCTGGAGTCCCACCGTCTTGGTCTGAATCCCTCTTTGCTTCTTATGTCAGTGGGAACTTCAGTAACTTACTTAAGTCTGTTCCTTTTCCTCAGTGGTAAAATGGGAACGACGCCAGTATTTTTTGGGGTATGTGAATACATCCTTTATTTTTTTAATATATGTATGTTTTTTGCCATTTATTTGAGTGAAGGATAATTGCTTTACGCAATTCTGTTGCTTTCTGCCAGACGTCGACAGGAATCTTAGCATAGGGTGAGCAGCAGGACTGCCTGAGCTAGCCGCCCCTGCAGCAGTGTCTTAGTGGCAGCGTAAGCGGTCAGTGCCTGTGTGCTGCCGTAAGACGCAGTGTTATTGGTCACGGGTACCCTGTGTTTTCCCTTTTGCACATTGCATCTTTAATATCATTTCTTTACATTGTTTCCTTGTCTGACCTGTCTCCCACACCTGGTTTTCTTTCAGTGAGGTCTGCCAATCCTTAGTGAAACACAGCTCCGGAGCAAAAGGAAGCTTACCACTACAAAAGCTACATCTGATTTCACGAAATATTTATCATACACGTCATCCTACCTTAAAGCTTCAAAGAGCCCAATTAAGGACATCAATTCAGCAGTTCTCCTCTCTATCTAACCTTCCTTTACATAAACTGAAACTTTCTCCAGTTAAATATGGCTACCAGCCCCACAGGAATTTTTGGCCAGCCAGGTTAGCAGCAAGACTCTTAAAACTTCGGTATCTCATACTTGGATCTGCTGTTGGGGGTGGCTATACAGCCAAAAAGGTGAGTTTCACTTTCCTACTGCTTTTCCAAATATTCCAGCGTGACTATTTTAATGTTTCATAGCATATGTCGTTTTTCTTCACTGCAGTAGAACATGGCTAGATATTTAAACATTTATCGTGTGTCTCTGTCAAGTGCTAAAGGGTTTTAACGGTGCTAGTAGGAAAATGCTCTCTGAATCTTAGTTATTATAAGAGATGGAAATGGCCTAAGGAAGGAGCACTGGCCTGGGAGTGAGAACACCAGGGTGTGACTTGCAGCTCTGCCACTTAGCAGCCAGGAAGGGAAGTAGGAGGCGTGCTCTGCAGCCACTTTGTGGCAGCTCTGGGCCCAGAGGCAAGGTCTCCTGATCACGGGTCTGTCTGCCTTCTGTTCCTCAGTGTTGTAAAGCCAAATCATGAAACCTGTTTGAAGTAGGAGTATATTTTGAATTTTTCCGTTTTCTGTATTTAGGAAAGAAGCATTTACATGGTTTATATGCTTGTCTCTTGATTTATTTTTAGAAGAGCAGAGGCACTTTGTTTCTAAAAAACAGGAACATAAATACATTGGTCTTAGCAGCTTAGCCAGTTTTAACAAAATGCATTTAAATAATTTTTCTTTCTATCTTATACAGCATTCACATCATTTGATTGGCATGCTTTCTTGTCTTGTAGACGTTCGATCAGTGGAAAGACATGATACCTGACCTTAGTGACTATAAATGGATAGTGCCTGACATTGTGTGGGAGATTGATGAGTATATCGATTTGGGTTAGTATCAACATTAAAATACTTTTCTTGGTTGTCTCTTTAGGAAAGAAAAATAATTGTATTGAGATAGCTCCTTAACTCTTAATTTTAAGGTTGCAGCAGTTTTATTTTCGTGATGGAAGTAATAGATGAGCAGAGGAAGAATTGGTAAGAAACAAAAATTATCTACTGATTCATTACTTTGATACAGCTGCGGCTCTTCTTGAGGAGCAGTTTCTTTTAATTGTACCTTTTTTTGTGTATGTGGTTTTACTTTCCTTTTTAAAAATTGTATAGTCATAGTGAACAGACACTTGGCTGTCTTGTCTTTTGTTACCTAACACACTTGTTCAGCATTTTCTACACTGCCCGGCAGCCTTCTTGAACATCATTTTCAGGCTTGTATGCTGTTACCCAGAACAGACAAACACGCTTTACCCAACTCTGTCTCTTTGATTGAGGACCTCGGTTGCCTCTGCTTTTTGTAACCAAGTTCCTTTAAAAGTCTGCCAGTGCCCAGAGGAATTTGTCGTGTTACTTTGCCATTGTTCCCTTTTTCTAATAATGAAATTATTTTCCCAAGTCTCTCTTTGTAGACTTTGTGTAGACTTTTTAGACTTTAGCTCAGGCATCTGCAGTGGGTGGATTTAATCTCTGCATGCACTATTCACAGCAGTTTCTTAAAGATTGTTGCATTGACAAAGATATTTACAGGAAAAGCACTCCTTCAAGTTATTTTTCTAAGATTAAGAGAATTTTTTAACTTGACACATTCACCAGTACCACACTGTCGTGGCTGCGAGCCTGGGTCATGAAGCGGGACTGCCTAGGCGTGCACCTGAACTCCCCTACATGACTGGGTGCACAGGTCCTCTCCCTCAGCCTCTGTGCTCCATTTCTCATCTGTAAAATGGGCTTGAGGAGGACTGTTTTGTAGCGTTGTCATGAAGATGAAACAAATTAATGCTTTTATAGCACTTAGAATAAGACCTAATACATAAGCTTATTTTGAGAAACTTTGTGTTTTATCTTCTCCAGAGAAAGATAGAAAAGCCCTTCCTGATCAAAAATATCTTGAACTAATTGTATTGAGGGATAGCTTGGGTTAGTATCAACATTAAAATACTTTTCTTGGTTGTCTCTTTAGGAAAGAAAAATAATTGTATTGAGATAGCTCCTTAACTCTTAATTTTAAGGTTGCAGCAGTTTTATTTTCGTGATGGAAGTAATAGATGAGCAGAGGAAGAATTGGTAAGAAACAAAAATTATCTACTGATTCATTACTTTGATACAGCTGCGGCTCTTCTTGAGGAGCAGTTTCTTTTAATTGTACCTTTTTTTGTGTATGTGGTTTTACTTTCCTTTTTAAAAATTGTATAGTCATAGTGAACAGACACTTGGCTGTCTTGTCTTTTGTTACCTAACACACTTGTTCAGCATTTTCTACACTGCCCGGCAGCCTTCTTGAACATCATTTTCAGGCTTGTATGCTGTTACCCAGAACAGACAAACACGCTTTACCCAACTCTGTCTCTTTGATTGAGGACCTCGGTTGCCTCTGCTTTTTGTAACCAAGTTCCTTTAAAAGTCTGCCAGTGCCCAGAGGAATTTGTCGTGTTACTTTGCCATTGTTCCCTTTTTCTAATAATGAAATTATTTTCCCAAGTCTCTCTTTGTAGACTTTGTGTAGACTTTTTAGACTTTAGCTCAGGCATCTGCAGTGGGTGGATTTAATCTCTGCATGCACTATTCACAGCAGTTTCTTAAAGATTGTTGCATTGACAAAGATATTTACAGGAAAAGCACTCCTTCAAGTTATTTTTCTAAGATTAAGAGAATTTTTTAACTTGACACATTCACCAGTACCACACTGTCGTGGCTGCGAGCCTGGGTCATGAAGCGGGACTGCCTAGGCGTGCACCTGAACTCCCCTACATGACTGGGTGCACAGGTCCTCTCCCTCAGCCTCTGTGCTCCATTTCTCATCTGTAAAATGGGCTTGAGGAGGACTGTTTTGTAGCGTTGTCATGAAGATGAAACAAATTAATGCTTTTATAGCACTTAGAATAAGACCTAATACATAAGCTTATTTTGAGAAACTTTGTGTTTTATCTTCTCCAGAGAAAGATAGAAAAGCCCTTCCTGAATCAGAAGACACTGTAAAGTTGAACCAACTTTGACAGAATTGTTGAGTATTTATAGACAAAAAATAAATACTCAGTCACTTAATAAATAAAGCTTGCAAAAATAGAGGCTTGTCTTGGCATACCTTAGAAAGTTTTTTCAAAATAGTAACAAGTGTGAGTCTTCCTAGGAAATATGAAAGGAGAAAGAAAAGTAATGGAATTCCATTCTAGAACTGAGATTTCATCATTTTTTTAGAATTCAGGCCAGGTGCTGCAAAAGGTTTTTTTTTTTTCTTTGATTTGTTGCCTCTGCTGTGACTTCCTCCAAAAAAGTACTTCTGATTCCAATCCCCTGTTAACATTTATACCATGCTTCTTTCTCTAGGCATTTAACATATAAATCCAAAAAATCTAAATCATGTGTTTGAGTCTTTTTAAAAATTTTTCATAGCTTGTAGATTATCATCAGAATAAGACATTGTTTCAGAGTTATGTGGCAGTTATAGTTGAAATAGAGAGAAAAGTGGAAAAACTATTTAAGTTTGTCAATGATTATTTAAATTGTATAAATGTCTAAGTAGTCACATTTTAATTTTGAGACTATGTATTTCTTTCTCTTCTCCAGAGAAAATTAGAAAAGCCCTTCCTAGTTCAGAGGACCTTGCAAAATTGGCTCCCGACTTTGACAAGATTGCTGAAAGCCTTAGCCTATTAAAGGACTTTTTCACCACAGGTAAGGAAGGACCTGTGTTTGATCTCATTTAAGATATCAGGAAACAAAGGAAAGATAATTAAGATGTGTTCATTTCTATCTTTTAAAATGTTTAGTACAAATAAAAATTAGGTTTTTTTTAATTAAAAAATAATCCAAATTTTGTTCCTCCATGGTTATAATTTTTTTAAATTTATTTTGTATTTTTTTTGGCCACATTGCACAGCATGTGGGATCTTAGTTCCTTGACCAGGATTGAACCCATGCCCCTTGTAGTGAAAGCACAGAGTCTTAACCACTGGACCACCAGGGAAGTCCCCATGGTTTTAATTTTTGTTTGGCCCAAAAATATGAAAATCTGCAAATATGTAAGCATCTTGGTGTTAGGTGGTGAGGGAAAAATAAATCACTTGTTCTTGACAAGTAGATGAGACTTGCTGTGTGTTTGCTTATCATAATTGATTAGAGCCGATTTGGTGGTTTTCAAATTTAATTAAAATGGATCATTATGAATAGAATTTACTAAGGTTAATCCTGGTGTATTTGCCCAATTCTGCCCTATCATGATATAAATCTGAGGTCTCAGACATCTTTGTTTGCTCATTCCTGTTAAATTTTACATTTCTATTTCCCCTTTTGCTGATTTTTCACAGGTCACAAATTGGTTAGTGAAGTCATAGAAGCTTCTGACCTACTTCTCTTGTTAGGTGTGTAAACAGATATTTTTGCTGATTTTAACATGTCTTTTAAATGCTTCTAATAAACTAGTTGCAAATAAAATTGCAGACCAAATTTATAATGCTTGTGCTGAATTTTAAAATGTCAGTTATATTGGGCAAATTCATTAGCCTTTAGGTGGAAATAATAAAATAATTATTTTGTGGTAAAACTAAAATTCCTAAATATGTATCTATATAATAAAATTAAAGCTAATTTAAAAAGTTTGCATAACCTGACTTTCCTATTTTCTTGAACCCGATCTGTCTGGTCTGATAACTGAAGCAGTCAGTTTAGTTTGACTTGTCTGTCCTGTCACAGTTGACATTTTTACTATAGTTTGTTTTGCTATACGTGGTCTGTTAGGACAAGAGTGTATGGCCAAACTGTAAGTATTCTCCTGTGGAATAATCTTTGTCGAAGATTGTCTTATTTTTTAACTGTGATTTTCACTGGTATTTTAAATCAGTTAAACAGGTTTTGATTTTTTTTTCCCCTTAGGTTACCACTACGTTCCTTAAAATAAGAATAGTTTTCCAGAAAAGTGATTTTTGCTCTGAAAATCCACTTACCTTTCAACTGACTTATAATTTGGCATTTAGTTTAGGTTATTGACTTCACTGGAGAATTTAAAAGACTACATGTTTGTCTTTAAGGTTCATCTGGAGAAACAGCATTTAGAGCGACAGATCCCGGATCTGAAGCTGACAAGCGTTATAGAAAGGTAAGTATAAAGGAGCATTCTTCACATAGTCATCTTGAAAGATTTTTTTAAGTTTTTACCTACCCTGAGCGATTTTAAAATGGTAACGTCTGAGAAACATGAAATTATCCAATGGAGGTATTGTTATTATTCTCAGTACAAAATGTGAGGCATTATGCAACAGTTCTGGAAATATAATTGAATAAGCTAGATTCTCTCAAATATGTCTGAGAAATATTAGTTTCCAAGGTTTCTGCAACAAAGGGTTTTGTTGTTAAATATGTGTGTGGGAAAACTGGTACAAATAAAATTATACCAGTAAAGAAGAAGGCTTCTATAAAAGAAGCAGGCTTCTTTTTTGTCTAGGATTTCTCAGACCGCAGTATGTGCATGTGCATTGTGAAGCTATAAGAGAAGTCAGATTGTGCCGTTTTCCAAATTTTTTAGCAGAAAAACCCTTTTTCCATAAAATACCTTCAAGACACTAATGTTTCACATTATAGACTTAGGCAAAATCATGAGGAAATAGTAAGTTTGTTTTTAGGGAATAAATAGATTTCTGTTACATTGCTGGTCAACAGAAATACGTGTGGGGTTATTTAGGAAATGTTAATTTCAGCATATGCATTAAAATCCATATAAAAGTTTTAGCAGAATTGCTGAAGTAGAGTAACGCACATTGTTGTGTGGGGTTTGTTTTGTGGGGGAGGGGATGGGGGGGGTGGGCAGCTTCTATTCGTCTTTCATTTATCTATTTTCATCCATCTTCGTTCTTTGGCCCGTATGGGCCTCCCATCGCGGTGGCCTCTGTTGTCACAGAGCGCCGGCTGTGGGCGCATGCGCTCCAGAGCTCTGGCTCGGTAATTGGACACATCGGTTCAGCCTCTCCGCGACACGTGGGACCTTCCCAGGCCAGGGATTGAACCGGCGCCCCTTGCACTGCAAGGCGGTGTCCTTACCCACTGGACCACCAGGGGAGCCCTGTTGTGTGTTTATGATCATATGTTAACCTGACATTGTCTTATTCTTCACTTTTTTCATCTTTTGAAATTGGCAAGATAAAAATGATTTCTTGAAAGCTTTTTTAAAAAATAATACCTAGATAAAAAAAAAAAAAAAAACTCTATGAACATTTAAAAGTTAAGTGTGAACATTTAAAAATTAAATGAAGACTATTTTGGTTTTAATACATTGAGGTAAATAATTTCATGTTTTGGGGGGAAGCAGGAAGAACATAATTCCTGTGTGTAGGTTTCCATCTCATTTCCTGTCCTTCAGCTTTGAACTTTTTACATGATATTCCACATTTCAAATAATTATTTCAAGAGTTTTTTTCTTCTTCTTCTTCTTCTTTTAGCTTGATCTTTTGGAAAAAACATTTTTTCAAGATGTGTGTCCATGTTTGCCTTTTAACTTGATTGTTTTTGAAACCTTTTCCATTTCATTTTCCTTTACCATTGGCATTATTTTAGCCAAGGAACATCTTTGTGCACGCTGCTGGGAAAAAAGTCTGAGTAGAAATTAGCCGTGATGATCAGCTTATCTTGAACCAAGCAAAGCCTAGGCCTGCGATGCAGGGAGACGTAATATACAGAGAGAAACTAATGTAACTGATGAGAAGAAATCTCTGTTCCAGGGATGGTGGTATGGTTTTCAAGTGACAAGATTTCTGTGACCTAGGTCAGTTAGGGGAGGTCTGTATCTTTTCTTTTCTGACGTGGCCTACAATTGTTTTGATTCATGAGAAATCCGTTTTGAACCTGACAGATATTTCCCTTACAATCCTGCTAAAGTAATAAATGAGTAGTACTTGATGGAGGGTCAAGAACTCTGCAGTATAGAAGAAACAAGAAAATTAATCTCTGGAAATTTATTTATATTTATATTTACAGATTTTATTTTATGCTCCAAAGCAAATTTATTGCTCCAGTTTAGAATTTACTTTGCTTGAAGATAAATGCTATTGTAGACTATTTCTTTTTAACGTTTCCATAATTTACGGTGGTTATCTTTCTATTAAAAACTCATCGGTTATTTCCAACTATTTGTTATAAATACTACATCAAGTTCTAGTTAAGCCATTTTCATTATAGATAGTGTTAAGTGATAGTGCAAATATTTATTACACAGAGAAAGTATTTTCAGCCTCACCTAGTGGTTTTGAATTTTATTAATACGCATCATTATGTTTTCAAGGCTTGACTATTTGCCTGTGATACTTGAAAATAATGATCTACTCAGACAAGATGCAGACAAATGGGTTATAAGGGATTGTCTGAAAACTGATGATTGAATGTAAGCTTAGAAAGGGAGACCTTAGCAGAAGCCTTTTAGAAATCACTCTAAAATATCAGATTTTTTCATTGGTTCGGTCTGGTGTCTGAGAGCCCCAAGATTTTAAAGTGTTCATGCCTTAGCTTGATGGACTGGTTTATGCCAGATGTTTTGGCTAGACTTATATTAGAAATGTAAATGTGAATCAAATTGTTTTAATGTGGTAATAAAAAAATATTTCTGTGACTAGAACTAAAAAGTCAAAAAAAGCCTGGGGTCACTGGACTCTAGGTGTTTAGAAAAGTTGTAATTGAGGCCTTCAGAAAGTCAGAAAGCATATAACATTAGGTTTCTTTGATTTTTCCTTGGGTCTATATCTATTCAGTTTGTGGACTGTTACATTGATCAAAAATTCTTGTATCTATTTTTGATAAATAAGAAATGGAAAAATACTGAAACTGCATTTTAGTAAATCCTTTTAATCAAATGTTTTTAACCTCTGTCCACTATAGAAAAATATTGGAAAGAACCCTTAGTGTGAACTTAATATTCTTGAGACCTAGAGACCCTTAGAACTAAATGAAGACAAATTCAGAATTGGAGTGGCAAGCCTTTTTTGGTGAATTAATGAACTCACCTGGTTTATAAGTCCCCTGATTTCTGTATATAGGTCATAATATATATCGGTGACAGGACCATGTAGTGTCTCTTCTCTTTTTAAATTCCGTAACATTGTGGTGTTCTAGTGAAAATTAATTTGTTAAGTGAGACATCATCTGTGCTTTTGTTCTATCATGTTTCTGATTGGTCATAAACATCTTACAGAAATAGGGAATATGATCATTTTGAAGGTTACAGGCACATTTTTAATTTATAGAAAATATTTGAAGTCCAAATCATAAGAAGTATTGTTACTGTGTTTAAAAAAATCATGTTACTCTAACAATTATGTTCCTTTCCACATATTACTCTAATTCTTAATTGTGTGGCTTTACTTACTTTGTACCTCCCCACTGAGATATCTCTCTTCCCTTTTCTCTGCCTGATTTTCACTCATCCTTAAGCTCAGTCCAGTTGTTACCTTTATGAAGGCTTCTGTAAGCATTTTAGTCCTAATAATTATACTCTTAACATTGAAAACATTTGACAGATAAAACGATATTTACTTTGAGTTTCATTAATAGGCTATTTCTGTCAAAAAAATCTCTGTTCTCAGAGCACCAAGAATATTGCTGAACTCTAAAAAATCTGTCAGTTGATTTAACTCAGTAAAAGGCTAATTTAAAATAAATTTGACTAATGCTAAAAAGAGTGGGTCCAAAGATTTAATGTAATGAGTTTTTGCTCTGATTACCAGTGAATGTCTCTTGGCCTTATGTTTGACGACCTTTGAGGAGAATAAGAATGTGATGGTAGCACGTATACTTGAAATTCTGAATTGTAACAAAACAGTGTTGCTTAAGTAGGATTTATATTTCTGGAAATCCTCATGCAACAAATAATATAAGCTATGGCAAAATGAGATTCCTTGCACCATCCAGTAACCACAGATTTAGGAAACTTAAGTTTCCTAAGCAGCTAACAACTAGCAACTGTACTTGGTTAGATACTTGTTCTATTCCTTAATAATAAGCATATTGCCTTTTTATATTTTTTTACGTTAAATATAGACTGTGTGCATAGCACTGTCTTTAGGTGTAATAATTTGGAACAAAGAGGATTTGGTAAAAATTATAATTTTACTTAAAGCCTGTTGGTGATAGACTGATTTTTCATCTCATAAAATTATTATTTGTAGAAATTGTCCCAGTATTAAAATGTTATTTCTGAATTGGAACAAGTTAAATAATTCAAGTAGAAAGACATATTTCCTTCTGGTAGCCAATAATAAACATTTTAATGAGCTCTAAACATCTTGAGAGAATTTATATATTGCTGGGAGGAAGAAAAATAGGAAAATAGACCTTTATAGCTAATTAAATAACAGAATTATTTAAACTTTGAAAAGTAGTTTAGTGCCAAGGAATATTTTTTAAATAGAAGGGGAAAGAAGTCCTCAGTTTTATGAAGCTTTTTCTAGACCCAGGGTTAGCTTTTGCGTGAAGAGGTCCAGATAGTAAATAAGTGTGTGGCTTTACTTACTTTGTACCTCCCCACTGAGATATCTCTCTTCCCTTTTCTCTGCCTGATTTTCACTCATCCTTAAGCTCAGTCCAGTTGTTACCTTTATGAAGGCTTCTGTAAGCATTTTAGTCCTAATAATTATACTCTTAACATTGAAAACATTTGACAGATAAAACGATATTTACTTTGAGTTTCATTAATAGGCTATTTCTGTCAAAAAAATCTCTGTTCTCAGAGCACCAAGAATATTGCTGAACTCTAAAAAATCTGTCAGTTGATTTAACTCAGTAAAAGGCTAATTTAAAATAAATTTGACTAATGCTAAAAAGAGTGGGTCCAAAGATTTAATGTAATGAGTTTTTGCTCTGATTACCAGTGAATGTCTCTTGGCCTTATGTTTGACGACCTTTGAGGAGAATAAGAATGTGATGGTAGCACGTATACTTGAAATTCTGAATTGTAACAAAACAGTGTTGCTTAAGTAGGATTTATATTTCTGGAAATCCTCATGCAACAAATAATATAAGCTATGGCAAAATGAGATTCCTTGCACCATCCAGTAACCACAGATTTAGGAAACTTAAGTTTCCTAAGCAGCTAACAACTAGCAACTGTACTTGGTTAGATACTTGTTCTATTCCTTAATAATAAGCATATTGCCTTTTTATATTTTTTTACGTTAAATATAGACTGTGTGCATAGCACTGTCTTTAGGTGTAATAATTTGGAACAAAGAGGATTTGGTAAAAATTATAATTTTACTTAAAGCCTGTTGGTGATAGACTGATTTTTTTTCATCTCATAAAATTATTATTTGTAGAAATTGTCCCAGTATTAAAATGTTATTTCTGAATTGGAACAAGTTAAATAATTCAAGTAGAAAGACATATTTCCTTCTGGTAGCCAATAATAAACATTTTAATGAGCTCTAAACATCTTGAGAGAATTTATATATTGCTGGGAGGAAGAAAAATAGGAAAATAGACCTTTATAGCTAATTAAATAACAGAATTATTTAAACTTTGAAAAGTAGTTTAGTGCCAAGGAATATTTTTTAAATAGAAGGGGAAAGAAGTCCTCAGTTTTATGAAGCTTTTTTCTAGACCCAGGGGTTGGCAAGCTTTTGCGTGAAGAGGTCCAGATAGTAAATATTTTAGGTTTGCGAGCCCTTGGGGCTCTCGGACTCCTCAGGCAGTCCACTGGAGTTTGCCAACTCTTTCTCTAAACAGTAATTTACAGGTGCTCTCCAAAGTGTTGTGAATTTGCCATTTTCTTTATTGAAATATAGATTGACCCTGAAGGGTCAAAGACAATTTGAAAATAGACTGTAGACCTAATGGGATGGTATCAGGAGCAGACCAGGGGGTCACACTGCCTGTTCAGACACTGCCCTTCCTGTTTTCTGAACTGTGTGACCTTGGATAAGTTCCTTAGCTTCTCCAGGTTTCTGATTTCCCCTTCAGTAATAGGGGAAACGCTACCTGTTATTGTGAACATTTTGTAAAGCCCTTCAGCATAGGATCTGACACATAATAAAACTAAATATTAATATGATATGATTATTACCATCTAGCACTTTGAATTATTGCATGAGTTAACAGCATATTGGTGTTATTTGATTAATTTCTTCCCCTTGTCTTATTTCCTGTTGAGTCTGTTCTAAGCATTGTGATAAGTGGGGAAAATGGATTGTAGGGTTGAAATGTAGTTTATTTACAGAGTAAGTAATTTTTAGGAAACCCAATTTAGATTTTATGCTACAAACTGTGCATTTTAGGAATAAACATGTGCCAAGCCTTATCCTAGATGCTGGCCGTAGCACATCTAATGTGTCAGACCTACCTTATTCTGTTTGCTAGGTATAAAAAAAAAAGAAATAAGATATAGGCCCTGCTCTGCTATTAATATTTAGAATACTGTTAAAAATGCAGCATTTTATTTTTTTGGCCATGCCTTATGGCTCCCAGGGTCTTAGTTCTCTGACCACCAAAGAGCAAAACCAGGGCCACCACGTCCTGACCACTGGACCGCCAGGGAATTCCCCCCAGAAAAGTATTTTAAATGTATTCATACAAGTATGAGTCATAATTTCCAGGTTTTTAAATTGTTTTCTAACAAGCTCATCAACTTTTAGAGGTCTTTGCAGCACTTTCAGTTGACATTTTGGTTTCTGGAGTTATTGCTGATTTTCTTGGTCTGATACTATACTTTTTAAAAAATCCAAGAACATGGTATATGCAGCATGGGACCATGAGAGCTACAGAGTCAAATTGACAGTAACCAGAAGATGTTTAGAGAGCATATCTTCTGTGGTTGTTTGCAATAACCATCTATTGTTATAGACCACACTTACTATGTTTTTAATATATCTCATTTTAAAATTATATGCTATTTCTTGAGAGACAAATGTGTGCTTGGGAAAATACTTATTGAATAAAAGTGAGTGTATCTTGCACAGAGGCACACACATTTTTTTTGCATTTGTTCCTTATTCCACACAACCTTAGCTTTAAACGCTTGCCCAGCAACACTTAGAGTGAGATTTGATGCTTAAAATAATGGTAACGTTTTCTAGTTGTGTAGTATAGTATAAATAGTTTTTTTCTCTGTGTCTAATTCTTGTTTTCTTCCTGCTTTTTTCAGGAGGTAACAGTTAATATCAACTACCTTCACATAACAGTGCTACAGTAACAGACTTGGAAGGAAAGTGAGGTGTCACTAGAAAGAGGGTGCTTTCTTGTTACTTCAGTAGATGTTAGAGTATTTACCGTACAGTTTGTGTATACATGTAAGCAGTGGATTAGGGAGGGGTATTTAAGCTATCAATAAATAGGAATCCTGTGCCTGATAGACCAGCACAGCTTAGAAATGTGTAATATTTTCTTACTGCTTTGGCATTTTATACATCATAATACTGGGTATTATGTTAATTGAAGCACAGGCACCCTAATGTGTGAGCCAGCATGGAAGACCTTCTTTAAAAGAGAACAGTTCTGAGAAATCTATAAACACTTGAGTGAGTAGAAGTGACTATGATAAGTGACTGGATCCAAATTAGCTGGGTAACTTCTCTTTCTGCCTGATGAAAGGCAGTGATACATAAAATGAAAAGAAAGGACATAAAAAATTATGAAGTGATGAGGATAGTGAATTGGCATTGCATTTCTTTAATAGATTTATCAGTGACCATAAAAATGCTTATTTAAAGGATGCATCTTAAAGATAACTGCAGTTTTTTACAAATATATTTTGTACTGTTGAGTTTGGAGACAAATGTTGAAATTTCAATTACGTTACCTGACACTTGTTCTCTCACCTGTTAAAGCAGAAATACCAGCCAGTTTCATCCTTTGATTTATATTAAGTCAGTCAGTTTCATTATGTTGGTATAGCTTAATGTATTAAAACTAAGAGTCAAACAAAGTAAAGTTTCCCCAATGTAATTTTGTGGTTGTTTGCAATAACCATCTATTGTTATAGACCACACTTACTATGTTTTTAATATATCTCATTTTAAAATTATATGCTATTTCTTGAGAGACAAATGTGTGCTTGGGAAAATACTTATTGAATAAAAGTGAGTGTATCTTGCACAGAGGCACACACATTTTTTGCATTTGTTCCTTATTCCACACAACCTTAGCTTTAAACGCTTGCCCAGCAACACTTAGAGTGAGATTTGATGCTTAAAATAATGGTAACGTTTTCTAGTTGTGTAGTATAGTATAAATAGTTTTTTCTCTGTGTCTAATTCTTGTTTTCTTCCTGCTTTTTTCAGGAGGTAACAGTTAATATCAACTACCTTCACATAACAGTGCTACAGTAACAGACTTGGAAGGAAAGTGAGGTGTCACTAGAAAGAGGGTGCTTTCTTGTTACTTCAGTAGATGTTAGAGTATTTACCGTACAGTTTGTGTATACATGTAAGCAGTGGATTAGGGAGGGGTATTTAAGCTATCAATAAATAGGAATCCTGTGCCTGATAGACCAGCACAGCTTAGAAATGTGTAATATTTTCTTACTGCTTTGGCATTTTATACATCATAATACTGGGTATTATGTTAATTGAAGCACAGGCACCCTAATGTGTGAGCCAGCATGGAAGACCTTCTTTAAAAGAGAACAGTTCTGAGAAATCTATAAACACTTGAGTGAGTAGAAGTGACTATGATAAGTGACTGGATCCAAATTAGCTGGGTAACTTCTCTTTCTGCCTGATGAAAGGCAGTGATACATAAAATGAAAAGAAAGGACATAAAAAATTATGAAGTGATGAGGATAGTGAATTGGCATTGCATTTCTTTAATAGATTTATCAGTGACCATAAAAATGCTTATTTAAAGGATGCATCTTAAAGATAACTGCAGTTTTTTACAAATATATTTTGTACTGTTGAGTTTGGAGACAAATGTTGAAATTTCAATTACGTTACCTGACACTTGTTCTCTCACCTGTTAAAGCAGAAATACCAGCCAGTTTCATCCTTTGATTTATATTAAGTCAGTCAGTTTCATTATGTTGGTATAGCTTAATGTATTAAAACTAAGAGTCAAACAAAGTAAAGTTTCCCCCAATTATTTGCTAATATTTCCCTTAATTTGAAAGTGCTTTAACTATAATACACCTTTTCTGTTTTTATTTATTTTTCTTCTGGTACTCTTTTATTTATATAAACTAAGTTATTAAACCTGTGGTTGAGTCTGCAAATTAAAATGTGAATATACCATTAATCAATATTTCATTTTAAGAAATTTACAATTGTATTAAAGAACATAAAATGTTTTGAACAGTTATTTTATAAAACTGTGAGGCTATTTGAAACTTCTAACTTAGATTATTTTAATGAGTGTTAATTATCGTAACTTTCTATGACTTGGTAAAAATGGAGAGTGACCTTATTCCCTGCAACTTTACCTTTTTGGGATTTCTAACTGATAAAATAGAAAGGTTCATAGAATTGTCAATTCCCAGTTATTCTCCTACATTTCTTGAGGTTGATTATCTAATAGACCAGCAATTAAAAACACTGTACAGAAAATGACATGTATTTTAGTTTCATTCCACAAGTGAATGCATTGCATCAGATGAACGTTTCATGATTATTAAACAGAACAAAGTTTAAACATAGAAATGATGATTACTTATACATTGGTCCAAACTGGACGTCTTTTTTTTAATTTTCATAATAACTGTATTGTCTCCATATTTTAATTATGCTCTTTAATAGAACTTGTGCTTTAGTAATCAATGTACCCTTGGTTATATTCTCAGAGGACATTTTTATTTAATGTCAAAACAGCTCATAAAAAGTGAAAATTCAGTCACCCCACTTATTTGATGTTTTTTTTATTATTATTATTAAGATTTATTTATTTATTTATTTATTTATTTTGGTCGGGGTAGGGTGGGGAGGGAGGGGAGCAGGCGGGCCACTTCTATTGGTCTTTCGTTTGTCCATTTTCATCCGTCTTTGTTCTTTGGCCCCTGTGGGCCTCCCATCGCGGTGGCCTCTGTTGTCGCAGAGCACCGGCTCTGGGCGCATGCGCTCCAGAGCTCCGGCTCAGTAATTGGACACATCAGTCCAGCCGCTCCGTGGCACGTGGGATCTTCCCAAGCCAGGGATTGAATCGGCGCCCCTTGCACTGCAAGGCGGTGTCCTTACCCACTGGACCACCAGGGAAGCCCTATTTGATGTTGTATAAAGCTAAAACAGTACCTCAGACATTTTTTAATTTGCAAAAAAGACCACCTTACATTTTATTCAAATAAGGCTATGTGCATATGCATGTAAAATTGTGAAATTAATGTAAAACTGATTAACTTGATGCTCAAAACTAAGTTTTGAGGAATATTCATGTATTTACTTTTCGGCCATGCCACGTGGACTCTAGGATCTTAGTTCCTGTACTGATGATTGAATCCACACCCCTTGGAGTGGAAGCAGGTGGAATCTTAACCACTGGACCACCAGGGAAGTCCCTCAAGGGATCTTTAATTGAAGACATTAGATGTCAGGGAAAAATATTTACTTAATAATGATTTAATAAGTAAGCTATTGTATATTCTCCATTTAGTCTTATGAAACTTATGGTTGAGAATTAGAAGATTCAGGCCTGTAAGACCAGCAATTAAAAACACTGTACAAAAATGCATTTGCATCAGATGAACGTTTCATGATTATTAAACAGAACAAAGTTTAAACATAGAAATGATGATTACTTATACATTGGTCCAAACTGGACGTCTTTTTTTTAATTTTCATAATAACTGTATTGTCTCCATATTTTAATTATGCTCTTTAATAGAACTTGTGCTTTAGTAATCAATGTACCCTTGGTTATATTCTCAGAGGACATTTTTATTTAATGTCAAAACAGCTCATAAAAAGTGAAAATTCAGTCACCCCACTTATTTGATGTTTTTTTTATTATTATTATTAAGATTTATTTATTTATTTATTTATTTATTTTGGTGGGGGTGGGGTGGGGAGGGAGGGGAGCAGGTGGGCCACTTCTATTGGTCTTTCGTTTGTCCATTTTCATCCGTCTTTGTTCTTTGGCCCCTGTGGGCCTCCCATCGTGGTGGCCTCTGTTGTTGCAGAGCGCCGGCTCTGGGCGCATGCGCTCCAGAGCTCCGGCTCAGTAATTGGACACATCAGTCCAGCCGCTCCGTGGCACGTGGGATCTTCCCAAGCCAGGGATTGAATCGGCGCCCCTTGCACTGCAAGGCGGTGTCCTTACCCACTGGACCACCAGGGAAGCCCTATTTGATGTTGTATAAAGCTAAAACAGTACCTCAGACATTTTTTAATTTGCAAAAAAGACCACCTTACATTTTATTCAAATAAGGCTATGTGCATATGCATGTAAAATTGTGAAATTAATGTAAAACTGATTAACTTGATGCTCAAAACTAAGTTTTGAGGAATATTCATGTATTTACTTTTCGGCCATGCCACGTGGACTCTAGGATCTTAGTTCCTGTACTGATGATTGAATCCACACCCCTTGGAGTGGAAGCAGGTGGAATCTTAACCACTGGACCACCAGGGAAGTCCCTCAAGGGATCTTTAATTGAAGACATTAGATGTCAGGGAAAAATATTTACTTAATAATGATTTAATAAGTAAGCTATTGTATATTCTCCATTTAGTCTTATGAAACTTATGGTTGAGAATTAGAAGATTCAGGCCTGTAAGATCAGCACTTAAAAAATCAGTTTTGTTTTTTCCCCATATGTATCAAGTGAAGAACATACCCCGACTCTTATTGGCCACTCAGAAATAAGGGTTAAACTATTTGTTTTCTCAGTGTTCCTGCGAATCATTTAGTTAACTCTAGTGCCACCCATAAGCATTCCAGTTAGTTTACGTTTTACTGTATGTTGATCTTATATCCAGCTCATTTTATTCAGCCAACAGTCACTTATTGCACTTTCCTTTTCCCTTTTTAAACTATGGTGTTTTATATTTGAAACATAATTTTACTGAGGGGGAAAATGGCCGTGTGGTACAGAGCCCAGTTATATAGTGACTCTAAGGTACATAACCGAGTTTCCATTTTTGTTACAAGCTTTCCATTCCTCCCTAACATACATCTATTCCTTTCTTGTGCCCTCTGGTTTAACGTTGTTCTCCTCCCCAATTTTCCTCTTCTCCTCATTGTAAACTCATGGCAGGGTCTGCTTGGTGAGCTCATTCTCTTACAACAGCAAATTCAAGAGCATGAAGAGGAAGCACGCAGAGCTGCTGGCCAATATAACACAAGCTATGCCCAACAGAAGCGCAAGGTGATGGATGGTTTAAGGGGGCTACTGATTTGTTCACACTAATCAGCCATTTCTACCAATATCATGTCACCTTAATCCATTCATGGACTATGGTTAGGAGAAATTAGTTTTGATAAAACAAAAATATGAATGATAATATAGATGTACAGTTCTCTAGAGTAGGTAAGCAAACCCAAAACATTTTATTCAAATAAGGCTATGTGCATATGCATGTAAAATTGTGAAATTAATGTAAAACTGATTTACTTGATGCTCAAAACTAAGTTTTGAGGAATATTCATGTATTTACTTTTCGGCCATGCCACGTGGACTCTAGGATCTTAGTTCCTGTACTGATGATTGAATCCACACCCCTTGGAGTGGAAGCAGGTGGAATCTTAACCACTGGACCACCAGGGAAGTCCCTCAAGGGATCTTTAATTGAAGACATTAGATGTCAGGGAAAAATATTTACTTAATAATGATTTAATAAGTAAGCTATTGTATATTCTCCATTTAGTCTTATGAAACTTATGGTTGAGAATTAGAAGATTCAGGCCTGTAAGATCAGCATTTAAAAAAATCAGTTTTGTTTTTTCCCCATATGTATCAAGTGAAGAACATACCCCGACTCTTATTGGCCACTCAGAAATAAGGGTTAAACTATTTGTTTTCTCAGTGTTCCTGCGAATCATTTAGTTAACTCTAGTGCCACCCGTAAGCATTCCAGTTAGTTTACGTTTTACTGTATGTTGATCTTATATCCAGCTCATTTTATTCAGCCAACAGTCACTTATTGCACTTTCCCTTTTTCCCTTTTTAAACTATGGTGTTTTATATTTGAAACATAATTTTACTGAGGGGGAAAATGGCCGTGTGGTACAGAGCCCAGTTATATAGTGACTCTAAGGTACATAACCGAGTTTCCATTTTTGTTACAAGCTTTCCATTCCTCCCTAACATACATCTATTCCTTTCTTGTGCCCTCTGGTTTAACGTTGTTCTCCTCCCCAATTTTCCTCTTCTCCTCATTGTAAACTCATGGCAGGGTCTGCTTGGTGAGCTCATTCTCTTACAACAGCAAATTCAAGAGCATGAAGAGGAAGCACGCAGAGCTGCTGGCCAATATAACACAAGCTATGCCCAACAGAAGCGCAAGGTGATGGATGGTTTAAGGGGGCTACTGATTTGTTCACACTAATCAGCCATTTCTACCAATATCATGTCACCTTAATCCATTCATGGACTATGGTTAGGAGAAATTAGTTTTGATAAAACAAAAATATGAATGATAATATAGATGTACAGTTTTCTAGAGTAGGTAAGCAAACCCAAAATATTAACCATAGGAATTTATTTTCTGAAAATTAGATTATCTGTGAGGATTCATGGATAAGAATTGTGAATTGCAGTTATTTGATCCAGTTATTGAGTCACCTGTTATTATTATATACTTATATATATATTTATTATATATTAGTTGTTGAGTCATCTGTAGCCAACCTGTCTATTCTCTTGAGTCTGCATTTCTAAAATGCAAAGGCTTACTATGAATGACCATGTTAAACTAAAGAATGAAATGTGTTTGTTTTAGTTGAAATGAATCAACAGAATTCTTGTTTCTTACAGAAGCAAACTATTTTGACTTAGCTTTTGGACAAAGTTACTCTTAGATACTTTGATAGACTTGTATACAGACTTCTGACATTTATGAAAAAAGTCAGCACAGGTTTTCACCTTGTCCACTAAGAGTTAAACATTGGAAATTTGATATAATTCTGGTCACTAAAGAACAGATTCTAATAAAAGTCAGCGTTAACACTATACAAATGTATGCTTATAGGAGCAACTAAGAAATCTTTGAAAATACTGCTTTGGCTTTAGGTGGTCCTATAGTATAGATCCTGGAGTTAGTGTTCTAAAGAGACTAGAGTCAAATGAAATGTTTATAATGATTTTAAGATTGTATTGTAGTAGCTTGACATCGACTACTTACATATGTATTAGAGAAGTTCTAGAGTTAGGTACAAATTTTACTCAGGAAAAAAAATTCAATCATTTAGCTTCCTGTAGGTTCTCATATTGAAATCAATCAATATTATAGATGATTAGTGAAATCATTCAGGTGGCTAGCCCTATTGCATTTGGTGGTGGTTAATGCTTGAGAGTGCTAATCATAGTGTTTCCAGTGTCGCTTCCTGATATTTCTCAATTCTATGGCTGTGGAATCAGCTCCTATATGTTATTTAGCTTTCAGAGAATAAATAACATAGGCAGAAATAGAAAGCACATTATTTTCCTACATGTTTTAAATCACAGGAGGACTTACTTTAAATGGTGCTTTAGTATTCTCTGTCCCTCAGGCTGTTGAGAGTACCATATGAGTATTTTAAAAAGTTGGATGCTCAGGCTAAGCTTTTCCTTAACTTCATTATGGAAAGGAGGAAGAGCTGCTATGTTTTGTTGTGTTAATTAGACATGAATATAGCTCTAGTTACCAGTAGTTTTCTTTTTTTTTTCATAATGGTAAAATAATTTGCAGTGATTCCCATAGACCTGCTATTTTAAGATCGTAAAGTACAGCTTAGGATTATTAATATGTTATTGAATCTGATGGTTTAAGTGAAATTGAGAGTGGACACTGTTTATTTTCTACACTGCCAAGGATTAGTGTTCATTTGGGGCCTTTTTTCAGGCTGAGAGTTATCCTTCCTATTCCTAACATTGATTGGATTATCCATATAACCCTTTTATTCCTCACTTTGCATATTTGTTAAAGAGCCATGGACATGTATGATGTTCTTTTACTGTCCCTAAAGATGATTTCCCTACTGTATCTTCCCCTGCATTCTGCCTGTAGTTAGTATACAGATGACTTCAGCCCTACATTGTCATATTGACAAAATTGCCAATTTGGTGAGATTTTTATCATTCCAGGCATTTGAGGTTCACTTGAGGTACAAAAGCACAGCTACTTTTTGTTACTTTCTGATCCTTCTTTCTTTTTTTTTACATGTTGGAAATGTTAGTAGGCCTTCATCATTTATCTTTTTTTTTCTTTAATTTTTTAAAAAATTTTGGTTGTATTGTACAGCATTGTGGGAACTTAGTCCCCTGATCAGGGATCAAACCCACACCCTCTCCAGCGATCTTAACACTAGACCTTCAGGGAAGTCCCTACTTACATCTTACTAGTAGAAGCGAATAGATTTTCCCTGTATCATCTGAGGAAAGGGGCTCAGATGCAGAAACAGTAGATCAAAACTGCCATTAGTAAGTTTGCCTCCTGTGAATATATACACATAATAGAAATTTTTGCAAGTCTTACACATTTCCATATTTCAGAATGGCCACAATTGCTTAAAATTTAAAAGCCACACTTGGTTTTATAAAGGTTTTGCCTTTTCAGCTTTAGCTTTTTTGTGCAGAGGTTTCTGCTCTTTCTCCATCGATTTTACAGCCGTGGAGTTGTAGAAAAGCTCTGGTTTTAAGCCTATTGACACCCATTGCTGTCAGGGTGAGTTAAACTAATTTCATAATGAAAACTAACTATATTAAACAACAGGACAAGAACTTACTGTGAGTAGCTGAATTTTACCAAGAACGTGCATCAAGATAAAATAGATCCCAGGTTGCTAGTTAAGACCTCAAATAAGTGATAGACTTAACCCTAGCATGTATTGTTCTCTTAAAATATGTCAAGTCAGAGTATCTTGCCATTAATGTTTAATATTTATTTTGTGGACCTAAAGATTTTAATCTTATTTCTGATAAAATCCTAGGTCTGATTCTTTACCATCAACTGTTTTTTAGATAATAAAGCATAATCTTTTAAAATTGAAATAAGCAGATAGGAAGTGTATTGGTAAAACTGTGCATGAGTTATCCCTAACAGTCATGCCAGAAGGGCACATTATAAGTTTAAATACTTGTAGAAATCCTAGCATTGTTACCAAATGTTTACTGTTGATGTTTCCTTGCTTTCCATTGTATCAGATGACTTCAGCCCTACATTGTCATATTGACAAAATTGCCAATTTGGTGAGATTTTTATCATTCCAGGCATTTGAGGTTCACTTGAGGTACAAAAGCACAGCTACTTTTTGTTACTTTCTGATCCTTCTTTCTTTTTTACATGTTGGAAATGTTAGTAGGCCTTCATCATTTATCTTTTTCTTTAATTTTTTAAAAAATTTTGGTTGTATTGTACAGCATTGTGGGAACTTAGTCCCCTGATCAGGGATCAAACCCACACCCTCTCCAGCGATCTTAACACTAGACCTTCAGGGAAGTCCCTACTTACATCTTACTAGTAGAAGCGAATAGATTTTCCCTGTATCATCTGAGGAAAGGGGCTCAGATGCAGAAACAGTAGATCAAAACTGCCATTAGTAAGTTTGCCTCCTGTGAATATATACACATAATAGAAATTTTTGCAAGTCTTACACATTTCCATATTTCAGAATGGCCACAATTGCTTAAAATTTAAAAGCCACACTTGGTTTTATAAAGGTTTTGCCTTTTCAGCTTTAGCTTTTTTGTGCAGAGGTTTCTGCTCTTTCTCCATCGATTTTACAGCCGTGGAGTTGTAGAAAAGCTCTGGTTTTAAGCCTATTGACACCCATTGCTGTCAGGGTGAGTTAAACTAATTTCATAATGAAAACTAACTATATTAAACAACAGGACAAGAACTTACTGTGAGTAGCTGAATTTTACCAAGAACGTGCATCAAGATAAAATAGATCCCAGGTTGCTAGTTAAGACCTCAAATAAGTGATAGACTTAACCCTAGCATGTATTGTTCTCTTAAAATATGTCAAGTCAGAGTATCTTGCCATTAATGTTTAATATTTATTTTGTGGACCTAAAGATTTTAATCTTATTTCTGATAAAATCCTAGGTCTGATTCTTTACCATCAACTGTTTTTTAGATAATAAAGCATAATCTTTTAAAATTGAAATAAGCAGATAGGAAGTGTATTGGTAAAACTGTGCATGAGTTATCCCTAACAGTCATGCCAGAAGGGCACATTATAAGTTTAAATACTTGTAGAAATCCTAGCATTGTTACCAAATGCTAATATTAGCATAAAAATTGTTTGTAATATTCTAATAACCTTAAATCATTTTAATTCTTTATATATCTTTTTTATTTTACCAAATTATCAAAGTTAACCTTTTATAATCATTGGCTTATATAAACATTCTAACTTCTGTGCAATTGTTACTTTCTTAATTATTGCCCCAGATGTAGAGATATGTTGGATTTTCTACTGTAACTTAGAATATATTGCCTGAAATCATTATATACTCACATCTAAAAACAGTTTATACTAATACTGCTTATACAGTTCATACTAGTTTAACTGCAGTTGGTTGAATATTTAATGGAACAGAGTAAATCAGAGTAACTTTGCAAATGAATTGGGAATATAAATCTGCATAACATTTTTATGATCACATTTTACAGCATAGTGGCATGCCATATGATCGAAATATGAACTTTATTTCTTCATTGGCCTTCAAGATTTTGTTCTTTGGGTTGTAGTCTCCTCCTCAACATGTTTGTTTTCTCACATTTTAGGAGACGATTAATAACTCTTGTCCATTTTACACAGAGTCAAATGAAAAATACTTTTGTCCACAAGTATGTGGTTGCTGTACAGGAATAAGAAACAGTAACACAAAATTTGTTTTATATTGTCATTTTTCTAATTATCAAATAAGATATTAAATTTTTAGACATAGGTTTTTTAGAAAAAAAATGATACGTATCTATCATTTCTAGCAAGTATTGTCATTTTTGTAAAGGACATTTGGGGGGAACTTTGAGACAGTGTTTAGAAATAGGAATTAAGATCACAAAGTAATTTTTATTGCATGGATAAGAGTTATTAATGTCCACTTCAATAAGCAAATCATTTAGAGTGTTTTCATATGTATTTGCTACCTTCATGTCTCAACCCCTTAAGTAGCCAGTGAAATGCAGATGAACAAAGATTTCCACGAGTTCTCCTTGATTTTTGTCTCCTGTGGAAAAAATCACATTTAAAAAGTTTGAGTACAGAAATTAGATAATTATTTTGAAAGACTGAGAACGGCAACTTCGGCATCTCACTGAGGAGACAAAACAATTATATGGATTTGTCATAAATGACATCATTTTAATTACAATTGATTATTGCATTTTATATTTGGAATTGTGACTACCTTAAAGCCAGTTATAAAATTCTTTGTTATTTTGAATATATTTTCTTAGAGCTATTAGCATTAGTGACAATTTGGAGTAGTTTCCTCAATTCCTGTGGATTTTATCCTACTTTTGTTTTACTTCCAAATCAATTTTAGTTGCTTTATTCAACTTCATTGCCTCTGATGCATTTGCTTTATTATAAGTTAGAAGATCTTGCATTGGAACTGAATTTAAAAACAAGCATCTGACTGCACTTAAAGCTCTAAAGAATGCAAGTTGTTCTTTGCATATTATTAAACACTTTCCTACTTATAGAATAGAAATGGATGAGTGTTTGCCTAAAAGGTACACCATGACTAATGAACTTTTTCAGTAACTGTAAATGATAACATGTGTCCAACTTCCTGAACATTATTGTAAGGACATCATCAGTGCCTTATTTCTCCTAGCATCCAAGTCCCTGTTCTTCAGTACAGAACACCCCGTTAAGGAACATAGTAATCAAATGTGCTGATCGCTTATTTTCCTAACAAGACAGACAGAAGGAGTGACTAGAATGGCAATAGGAAGATGGTTTCTTTTTAAGGTTTCCACTTAATATAGACTTTTCATGAACTATTTTTATTGATGAATAAGATTCTACTCTTAAATAAGCATTGGATTTAAAATTTGCCTTGATTAAATATGCATATAAAACCAGTAGTTTTTAACTCTTAAAAATGCTTTTAAAAAAAAAAAAATTAACTTACTGTATATTCTATATAAACCTAATTCTACTCAAATAAAATAATTTATTTTAAATACGTAGGTGTCAGACAAAGAGAAAATTGACCAACTTCAGGAAGAGCTTCTGCATACTCAGGTAATTCTAATGTAATTCATACTCAGATAAAAAAGAACCAGAGTTTGCCTTGTACTCTGAGTTTGGTGATGTGGAAATTTATCTTTTTACAGAACAAAATTTGTAGTGGTTTAATGATAAGAACCTTTTATTATTATCAATAGATACCCCCATTCAAATGCTAATTGAGAAATAAGGAATAACGAAGGAACTTGATAAGTTTAATTAACTCATTTATGTGTAAAACCCTCATTTTGACTGAATCTTACGCTTCTAATTTTAAAGGAAAACTATGACAAAAAAGACTGGGGAAGATGGCTTGTCCTTATATAAATCTGTGCTTGCATTTTTTACATTGATTGGCTAATTAGAGTAACAGTTAAAAGAAGTTGGATTGGAGTCTATCACAGTTCTCTAAAGCCCAAAGTCAATCAGACGATAATCTTTCCGAAGGTATTAATCTTTATGACATTACTTTGAAAAGAGTTATTCTCTTATGGTTGATGATACAATTAAGTTAAAAACTTGTTCTGTGCAGTGTAATTGAGTAGGTAACATTCTAGTGAAAAAATTGCCCTATCACCCACTCTATGATTAATTATTCTGTGTAGATACAGTGATACATTGGGTCTCTTTTTAGGGCAAAAATACAACAAAAACATTTTAAATGAAATTAAGAACTAGTATATTTTGAGTCTCAGGTCTTCTGTATATCTATGCCTTGATTCTTTTCCTTGACTGTGTGTTAGGATCCGGTGGGCTCTGAGTAGTACTATAAATATTTATTACGGCTTCACAGCCAGGGAATCACAGTCTGCAGCCAGAGATGAAGCATCATTGGCCTCAGAATGTAATCTCTGGAGCATTTGCATCAGTAATATGGGAACTTGTTTAAAATTTGCCTTGATTAAATATGCATATAAAACCAGTAGTTTTTAACTCTTAAAAATGCTTTTAAAAAAAAAAAAATTAACTTACTGTATATTCTATATAAACCTAATTCTACTCAAATAAAATAATTTATTTTAAATACGTAGGTGTCAGACAAAGAGAAAATTGACCAACTTCAGGAAGAGCTTCTGCATACTCAGGTAATTCTAATGTAATTCATACTCAGATAAAAAAGAACCAGAGTTTGCCTTGTACTCTGAGTTTGGTGATGTGGAAATTTATCTTTTTACAGAACAAAATTTGTAGTGGTTTAATGATAAGAACCTTTTATTATTATCAATAGATACCCCCATTCAAATGCTAATTGAGAAATAAGGAATAACGAAGGAACTTGATAAGTTTAATTAACTCATTTATGTGTAAAACCCTCATTTTGACTGAATCTTACGCTTCTAATTTTAAAGGAAAACTATGACAAAAAAGACTGGGGAAGATGGCTTGTCCTTATATAAATCTGTGCTTGCATTTTTTACATTGATTGGCTAATTAGAGTAACAGTTAAAAGAAGTTGGATTGGAGTCTATCACAGTTCTCTAAAGCCCAAAGTCAATCAGACGATAATCTTTCCGAAGGTATTAATCTTTATGACATTACTTTGAAAAGAGTTATTCTCTTATGGTTGATGATACAATTAAGTTAAAAACTTGTTCTGTGCAGTGTAATTGAGTAGGTAACATTCTAGTGAAAAAATTGCCCTATCACCCACTCTATGATTAATTATTCTGTGTAGATACAGTGATACATTGGGTCTCTTTTTAGGGCAAAAATACAACAAAAACATTTTAAATGAAATTAAGAACTAGTATATTTTGAGTCTCAGGTCTTCTGTATATCTATGCCTTGATTCTTTTCCTTGACTGTGTGTTAGGATCCGGTGGGCTCTGAGTAGTACTATAAATATTTATTACGGCTTCACAGCCAGGGAATCACAGTCTGCAGCCAGAGATGAAGCATCATTGGCCTCAGAATGTAATCTCTGGAGCATTTGCATCAGTAATATCCTTTGGGAACTTGTTGAAAATGCAGATTATTGGCCCCATCCCAAATGCACTGAATCGGAAGTTCTGTATATAGAACTGAGCAATCTCTGTTCTTAAAAACCCTCAAGTGATGTTGATGAGTTCTTAAGTTTAAGAATTACCAGTCTAGGGCTTTGCAGGACAGCCCAGTAGCACATCTCTGCAGGAAGTCTGCAAGCTGACACCTGTACTATAAGAGTGTTTCCAGCCCAGAAAATGTAGACCCCATAATTGATTCCATATTTACCAGGAAGTGAACCAGTGAAATCCTACCACCCATATGCATACCCCTTGACATCTGTCCTTTAGTTTGTCCAGTTGTTGTCAGCTGCTAGACATTGACAGGTACCTTATGGAGAATTCATCATGTAATAATGCCATTATATCCATAGTGTCCAGTAGGAAAAAAATGCAAGCCATGTGTAGCTTAAAAATTTTATAGTAAAACAAGGGTAAAGAGAAATAGAATTTTTATGGTAATATACTTTGCAAAGTAGATCAGAAATAATAGATATCTAGTATAAAAATATTAATGTAGTATTTATGTATTTTTACTGAATTATAGAAATCTGGTGTGTATTTTATACTTAACGCACCTCAATTCAGACTAGCCACGTTTCAAGTACTGAGAATCTGGGCTACCATCCATGTTAGACAGCCTAGATCTCATTCTTAGAGAATTACCAGAAGTTTGTTGTGTATACCATTGCTGAATATAAATGAACAAGTTCTGTAAAAATATATTTGTAATAGAATCTAGCCTGTAGTTCTACCTGTCTCTACTATATAGTTTAACTATGTAATATTTTCTTAAATTTGTCTTAAGCTGGACCTTCTCTAAGGACAGAGCCATGATATCTTGTTGTAATCATTGTGTTTGGAAGATGGTAACAGCCTCTAACATATTTTCTAAGAAATATTTTCTATTACAAAAGACATGTTACTGTAAAGTTTGACAGAAATATCCAGTTGGTGGGACAGGGAGGGAGGAGCCTTGTGTACCCGTGGCTGATTCATGTTGATGTATGGCAGAAACCCACACAATACAGTAAAGTAACTATCCTCCAATCAAAAAAAAAAAAAAAAAAAAATTCAGTCAGTTGTAGGAAAGAGTAGTTCTTAATAATCTTTCTGAACATGGTTAATGTTTAGAGAAGAAATAATAGTGCACAGAGAAGACCAATTAGAAAAGGATCACATTTATTGGAGAACAGTATGTAGCTAAGCATCTGCTTTAGACAAAAAAGCCTATAGAAATGTATTAGTCTTCTTTTTAAATTGTTCTTATTTCAGAAGTTAAAAAATTAATGTGTAATCTCTGGCCACAGAAACTTAACCAGATTTAGAAGAGTTTGAGTCCTCAACTCAAACCTATACTCAAAACTCTGTAACCTTTGCCCGGCTCCCAAATAACCCTAACTTCTGATTTCTAATCTGTATAATCTTGGCCTCACATGAAGTCTTAAGGAAGTTTATGCAGGTGAAACACTGAGTAAAGAACCTTTCATGTAATGCAGGGTAAGGTACTGTTAGCTGTTTTTATTTTATACCATTTTAACTAAAATGATTTAATTATGGGGAATGAGGAAGATTTGAATTTTTGACAGATGTCCCTTTAATGAGAATACTTAAAATTTTGATGGAGGAAATAGTGCTTCATAGGGTATACTTAAGAACTCGCGTTTTATTTTTAGTATTTTTATTAATTTCTTCAACATAAACAGCAAAGAAAACTATAATAAAATTTGTTGTTTGGGATAATATTCATAATGTATTTGTTCAACATTTTCATAGTTGACTTTTAAGTGAAATAATTCATTTTAAGTAATCAGGAGAGATTGCTTCAGGATCTTGAAAGATTTTAGTGGACACTTAATGTTATGTTTTTAACCAATCTTTTTCTTATAAAGTTACATCTATTACTGTCTTGCAGTTAAAATACCAGAGAATCTTGGAACGGCTAGAAAAGGAGAACAAAGAATTGAGAAAGTTAGTATTACAGAAAGATGACAAAGTCATCCATCATGATATCTTGTTGTAATCATTGTGTTTGGAAGATGGTAACAGCCTCTAACATATTTTCTAAGAAATATTTTCTATTACAAAAGACATGTTACTGTAAAGTTTGACAGAAATATCCAGTTGGTGGGACAGGGAGGGAGGAGCCTTGTGTACCCGTGGCTGATTCATGTTGATGTATGGCAGAAACCCACACAATACAGTAAAGTAACTATCCTCCAATCAAAAAAAAAAAAAAAAAAAAATTCAGTCAGTTGTAGGAAAGAGTAGTTCTTAATAATCTTTCTGAACATGGTTAATGTTTAGAGAAGAAATAATAGTGCACAGAGAAGACCAATTAGAAAAGGATCACATTTATTGGAGAACAGTATGTAGCTAAGCATCTGCTTTAGACAAAAAAGCCTATAGAAATGTATTAGTCTTCTTTTTAAATTGTTCTTATTTCAGAAGTTAAAAAATTAATGTGTAATCTCTGGCCACAGAAACTTAACCAGATTTAGAAGAGTTTGAGTCCTCAACTCAAACCTATACTCAAAACTCTGTAACCTTTGCCCGGCTCCCAAATAACCCTAACTTCTGATTTCTAATCTGTATAATCTTGGCCTCACATGAAGTCTTAAGGAAGTTTATGCAGGTGAAACACTGAGTAAAGAACCTTTCATGTAATGCAGGGTAAGGTACTGTTAGCTGTTTTTATTTTATACCATTTTAACTAAAATGATTTAATTATGGGGAATGAGGAAGATTTGAATTTTTGACAGATGTCCCTTTAATGAGAATACTTAAAATTTTGATGGAGGAAATAGTGCTTCATAGGGTATACTTAAGAACTCGCGTTTTATTTTTAGTATTTTTATTAATTTCTTCAACATAAACAGCAAAGAAAACTATAATAAAATTTGTTGTTTGGGATAATATTCATAATGTATTTGTTCAACATTTTCATAGTTGACTTTTAAGTGAAATAATTCATTTTAAGTAATCAGGAGAGATTGCTTCAGGATCTTGAAAGATTTTAGTGGACACTTAATGTTATGTTTTTAACCAATCTTTTTCTTATAAAGTTACATCTATTACTGTCTTGCAGTTAAAATACCAGAGAATCTTGGAACGGCTAGAAAAGGAGAACAAAGAATTGAGAAAGTTAGTATTACAGAAAGATGACAAAGGCATCCATCATAGGAAACTTAAGGTATTTTAACTTTGTCTTAACTTCTTAGCTCTCAGGACTCTGCCACTTCACACTGTGTGTTCATCAATACCAGTTTTTACGTGCCTGCAAGCTACACCATCATTTTCATTCTCCTGTCCTCGAGGGGAAGGGAGGTGTCTCCTCTGATGTGAGGATTTCATAGTCGCCAGCATTTGTTTTATACCAGATCTATAAATTCTTCATGCTTGTAAATCAATGGATCATTATGTGGCAGTTGGAAAAGTCACATCCATGTGTTAACAAATATTGAGAGTTTATCTGAGAAATTGTATTTTCTTTCATTAAGTGAAATAGTAATGAAAATTTGAAAAGTTTCTTGTTTATTTTTTTAAAAAAAAAACATTTATTTTTTATTTATTTATCTTTTTTTTGGGGGGTGGGGTGGGGAGGGAGGGGAGCAGGTGGGCCACTTCTATTGGTCTTCCATTTCTCTATTTTCATCTGTCTTTGTTCTTTTGGCTCCTGTAGGCCTCCCATCGCGGTGGCCTCTGTTGTTGCAGAGCACCGGCTCTGGGCGCACGCACTCCAGAGCTCCGGCTCGGTAATCGGACACATCGGTCCAGCCGCTCCGCGGCACGTGGGATCTTCCCAGGCCAGGGATCGAACTGGCGCCCCTTGCAATGCAAGACGGTGTCGTTACCCACTGGACCACCAGGGAAGCCCTGTTGTTTATTTTTACATAGAAGGGATAACAGTTGCTTTCCTTTTAATTATTTCTAGGTGTTAAGAGATGAAAGGAACTATAGGCCCTCATTTTGTTCCTACCTTGATATTCAAACTTTACCTTTAATTATTAAATGCTTGATAGTAGCCTTTTTCCCAAGCCTATTTATATGTTCAGTCGTTCCTCACATACTGGAAGCCTGTTATTTTCCAGGGAACATGTTGGATCCTGGTTTGACTGAAGGAGCAAGGCAGCATGCCTGCTCCTGGTGCTCTCAAGGTGTAGCCTGCCCAGGGTTCTGTGTACACTAGTCCTTCTTACTGATTTAACAGTAATCCTGGTGAATCTTTCTCTGCTTTACCCTTTCTCTGTCTCTCTGACACACCAAACATTCCTTTCAGTTGGTATCTGACCCCTTATTGGGGCCTTTTTGGTGTTAATAATCTTCCCTTGTTGGGCACTTAATGTTAACTCTTCAGTATTAAACAGTAACCTTCCTCTTTTATCATTTAATTAGAAGGTTAGGAAATCCTGAATTAATATACTATGTTAAATCAGTATCTCTTGAGATAAAATAAATTGGATAAGAACATACAGAATTTTATTCTATACTGTTTTACCTTTACTCCGAATACAGTTATTAGGGAAGCATTTTGAGTTTGTCAGCTTTTTGATCTTGACACATCTGTGGTTTTTTTAAAATGTTTTCTCATATCATTAATTTTTTGAATTTTTTAGAAATCTTTGATTGATATGTATTCTGAAGTTCTTGATGTTCTGTCTGATTATGATGCCAGTTATAATACACAAGATCATCTACCAAGGGTAAGTAGAATATTAGTACAGAGTGAACTTGTCCATTAACAGTAAACCACTTTTTTTTTTTTTTTCCCAATTTTGGCCTCTTTTATTGCTCTTTCATTTATTTATTTTCATCCATCTTTCTTCTTTGGCCTGTGTGGGCCTCCACTGCAGTGTTCTCTCTTGTTGCAGAGCACTGGCTCTGGGTGCAGGCGCTCCAGAGTGCTGGCTTGTAATTGGACACACCAGTCCAGCCGCTCCATGGCACATGGGATCTTCCCAGGCCAGGGATCAAACCAGTACCCCTTGCACTGCAAGGCAGACTCTTTACCCACTGGACCACCAGGGAAGCCCCACTTTGATTTTTTTGAAAAGCACTTTTTTAAAAACATTTTAAAAAGTATATACACACATATATAGACATAGACAAAGACATAGACTTCTCTGTAATATTCCTTTGTTCTAGGGGATGTCTCGAGCATCAGGTGTTGTTTGACTCTTTATTTTGGTCCATTGGTTTACTTATATTTATACATAATGAAGGAATATATTCAGATATTTGGCATTATGTATTCATGATGTCCATGATATTAAAATTAGTGAATGGTGGGTGAAATTAGATGCATGAGAGAAATTTAACCTCAGTGAATTGAAAATGTCTTTGTAAAAAGTAAACTAGCAGTGGAAGAGATTTGTGGAATATTAATGGTAAGCCGATTTTAAAACTAGTGGTTTAAATTAGCATTAGATCTTAGTAAAATTCTGGCCGTAAATAATAGATCAATTGATGTTTTACTGTTAACATTTTCAATATACCTACATGTATAAACCATCAGTTTTTTGGGGTGATATTTTAAAATCATGTAACTGTGGACAATTTTTTTGTCCAATTTTTCTTTCTTTATTTATTTGATTTATTTATTTGTTTATTTTACCTTAATTATGGCATGTGGAATCTTTCATCGCACCATGCAGGATCTTTCACTGTGGCATGTGGGCGCGGTGGTTGTGGCACCTGGGCTCCAGAGTACATAGGCTCAGTCGTCCTGGTGTGCCAGCTTAGTTGCTCCACAGTATGTGGATCCCTAGTTCCCCTACTAGAGTTCGAACCCACATCCCCTGCATCGCAAGGCAAGATCTTAACCATTGGACAGCCAGGGAAGTCCCACTGTGGACAGTTTTTAAAGAGTAATTCTCAGCAGCATTCTGAATCTATTCAATTTAAGTTCATATCAAAAAGTATAAATATGTGGTATTTACTTTCCGGTAAGGTTGTTGTGGTTGGAGATCAAAGTGCTGGAAAGACTAGTGTGTTGGAAATGATTGCCCAAGCACGAATATTCCCTAGAGGATCTGGGGAGATGATGACACGCTCTCCAGTTAAGGTAAGAAAATAGGCCCTCTGGGTCGATAGACTTATGGCGGTGATCGTTCATGATGTGTTTAAATCTTGAAGCACTGTGTTGTACACTGAAACTGACATGGTATTGTTTGTCAACTGTACTTCAGTGGAAAGAGAAAGATAGGCCAAATGAAGTTTTCCAGGGATGCAGTCACTTTAACAAAGTTGTCCTTGACAAGAGAAATAATTGATAGGTAACTTTTGCAATTACTCTCAGTGTAGAAATTATTAGAAGGCACCCCTCAGACATGAACAAAGATCGGGAATTTGGGGCTTGCCTGTGAGACGTTAACAAAGGAGCAGTTGGATATTCAGGTTTGGAGGGCAGTCTGGGTTAGAGATAGAAATTGAGGAGTCGTGGTCAGACATCTGCAGGTGGTGGTGAGTACCCAGATCTTAATGGACAGGATCACCTAGAGACTGAGACAGAAAAGACCTACAACCTCTTGACACATTTAGCTCTCAGCGGGTAGATGTCGAAGAAATGAATTGTCCATTACCTGAGTTTACCTTTGAAAGGAAATGCAAAATTTCCTTTTGGTTTTCAAGTTTTGAAATGGATGGTTTTCTGTTTCATACTCTGTATAACTTGAACTGGGAAATGAGAATCGTCTGAGTGCTGTGAGAACTGATAGGAATTGTAAATATAATCTTCTCAATTTTCTGTTAATTTTAGGTGACTTTGAGTGAAGGCCCTCATCATGTGGCCTTGTTTAAAGATAGTTCTCGGGAGTTTGATCTTACCAAAGAGGAAGATGTAAGTAGACTTTGTATGAGGTTTATGTGTGTACTTGTTTTATAAGCTGTGTAGACCTATAAAAGACAACTAAATAGAATATTTGACAATTTTCTTAGGATTTTGTTGTTTTCCATTGATAGCTTGCAGCACTAAGACATGAAATAGAACTCCGCATGCGGAAAAATGTGAAAGAAGGCTGTACTGTTAGCCCTGAGGTAAGTGTTGCAATTCATTTCAGCAGTGTTTTATGGAAATCCATTATTTTATGATTTGAAATCATGATATTACCAATGATACTTAGATTCCAGAAGTTCAAAAATAGCCTTTTTAAATTTAATGCTGCAAAGAATATATCATTTTTGGATAATTTTCTGGGATAATTACACTTATGACCAGAAAAATCATAACTTTCTCTGAGCCACATAGCTGAATGAATGAGATACTGAGTTTTCATTATATGTATCAACAACAAAAATTCCTAACAAGCTGCCTCCAGAACTTAGTTTTTTGGTTTTTGGATTTTTTTTTCCCTGAACAGACTATATCCTTAAATGTAAAAGGCCCTGGACTGCAGAGGATGGTGCTTGTTGACTTACCAGGTGTGATTAATGTAAGTGTGTACAAAATGAGTATCTTACCGTATTCCTGTTGTGGCAGATGTTTATAGTGAAGTGACCTTTCAAACCTTTTTCTTCAAGACTGTGACATCAGGCATGGCTCCTGACACAAAGGAAACTATTTTCAGTATCAGCAAAGCGTACATGCAAAACCCTAATGCCATCATACTATGTATTCAAGGTAAATCTTACTGAAAGACTTTAATTCTAATATTGTACTGATACTCTTCCGTAATTCGCTATCAAGCTTTGTTCTACATATGTGTGTTACATAACAATAATATAATAAATATGTTTTATTTTCTCCTCTTGTTCATTTTATTAGTAAATAGAGTTGAAGTTGGTGACGTTTTGATGAATTTCACTGTGTTAAGTATCATAGAAATTCTTACTGAGTAGAATTTCTTTTCACACGATAAAATATTAAGGAAGATTGTCTTACTATAATGTAGACACAAGATGTAGCTTATCGAAGTTTTTAAAATCCGGCTTGTAACCATTTCCGTGTCATTTTTCAATTTATTCTCAGATGGATCTGTGGATGCTGAACGCAGCATTGTTACAGACTTGGTCAGTCAAATGGATCCCCATGGAAGAAGGACAATATTTGTTTTGACCAAAGTAGACCTGGCAGAGAAAAATGTGGCTAGTCCAAGCAGGGTGAGGGCAAATTCTTTATACAAGTTCTAGGTATGACAGGGACTGATTGAGGGGGGAACAGTTTTCCTTGTGAAATATAAATAGTAATGGGATTTTTCTTGTTTCTCATTAAAAACAAAATATCGTAAAGTTATAGTAAAATACCTAAGTGCAGTATTGATGAATAAGTGAAATTCTACAATTATAGCTGGTTGGCTTCAAATACTTAAAACTAATATTGCTTATTCTAATTATATTTTGTAGGCTGACATAGTCATCAACCTCATTGCAGTATTTTTTAAACATTTTTTGTTGATGTTCATAAATTAATGTAAAACTAGTGACAGTTTAGATTCCTTACTGACATTACTTATTTTATTCTTTGTTTTAATTTTTTTTATTGTTTATTTATTCAGATAAATGTTAGCCTATCCTAACTGATCAGAGGCATGTGGCAGATTTTCGTGATAGAGAAGGCATTGGTTGGGGTGTCAGGACTCAGCATTCTTATCCGTGCTCTACCACCAGCTGGGCAAATCTTGTTAATCTTTTCTGCATCCAGGCAATGCACAGTCCAGTCTATTAATGTAGTTGATCACCAGGGTCATTCTCACTTCTGATATTCTGTGACTTCTATATGAATTTCCCAGCTGGCTCAGTGGTAAAGAATCCTCCTGTCAATGCAGGAGACAAGAGTTCAGTTCTTGGTTGAGAAGATCCCCTGAAGAAGGATTCTTACCTGGAAAATTCCGTAAACATAGGAGTCTGGCGAGCTACAATCCATAGAGTTGCAAAGAGTCAGACATGACTTCATAACTGAGCACACATGCACACACACACACACGACGTCTGTACATGTTGTTCCATGTCCCTTTTCTCTTCCTCCCTTAACAAGGAAGAATTTTGTGTCAAAGTACCATTGTGTGCAAATTTTATTAGGGCATGCTCTCTTCTTAATGGTGAAGGTAAAAGTGGGTGAAAATGTACAAACTGTAGCTAGATTGCTTAGTTTCCCGTCTGCTGTACTGTTGCTATGTAACCTTCAGTAAGTTATTTCACTTTTTCAGTGCTTAACACTTTGTCACCTGTTGGAAATGAGAATACTGATGATACTAGAATTCTTCTACACTGTCGGAGACTCGGGTTTGATCCCAGGGTCAGAAAGATCCCCTGGAAAAAGGAGTGGCATCCCACTCCAATATGCTTGCCTGGAGAATCCCATAAACAGAGAAGCCTGGCAGGCAACAGTGCATGGGATCACAGAGAGTCAGACACACCTGAGCAACTAAGTGCAAGCACCTCTCATAGCTTATGAAGATGTATTGAGTGAAATACTTGTTGTGAAATAGTTGAGCTTAGCACCAAAGTGTTATATAAATTGTGGCTGTCATCTGTTATTCTTATATCTTCATCCCCTGAGAGAAACTAATGTAAATTAGTAAAATAGTGACTTTGACCTTACTGACATTACTTATTTTATTCTTTGTTTTAATTTTTTATTGTTTATTTATTCAGATAAATGTTAGCCTATCCTAACTGATCAGAGGCATGTGGCAGATTTTCGTGATAGAGAAGGCATTGGTTGGGGTGTCAGGACTCAGCATTCTTATCCGTGCTCTACCACCAGCTGGGCAAATCTTGTTAATCTTTTCTGCATCCAGGCAATGCACAGTCCAGTCTATTAATGTAGTTGATCACCAGGGTCATTCTCACTTCTGATATTCTGTGACTTCTATATGAATTTCCCAGCTGGCTCAGTGGTAAAGAATCCTCCTGTCAATGCAGGAGACAAGAGTTCAGTTCTTGGTTGAGAAGATCCCCTGAAGAAGGATTCTTACCTGGAAAATTCCGTAAACATAGGAGTCTGGCGAGCTACAATCCATAGAGTTGCAAAGAGTCAGACATGACTTCATAACTGAGCACACATGCACACACACACACACGACGTCTGTACATGTTGTTCCATGTCCCTTTTCTCTTCCTCCCTTAACAAGGAAGAATTTTGTGTCAAAGTACCATTGTGTGCAAATTTTATTAGGGCATACTCTCTTCTTAATGGTGAAGGTAAAAGTGGGTGAAAATGTACAAACTGTAGCTAGATTGCTTAGTTTCCCGTCTGCTGTACTGTTGCTATGTAACCTTCAGTAAGTTATTTCACTTTTTCAGTGCTTAACACTTTGTCACCTGTTGGAAATGAGAATACTGATGATACTAGAATTCTTCTACACTGTCGGAGACTCGGGTTTGATCCCAGGGTCAGAAAGATCCCCTGGAAAAAGGAGTGGCATCCCACTCCAATATGCTTGCCTGGAGAATCCCATAAACAGAGAAGCCTGGCAGGCAACAGTGCATGGGATCACAGAGAGTCAGACACACCTGAGCAACTAAGTGCAAGCACCTCTCATAGCTTATGAAGATGTATTGAGTGAAATACTTGTTGTGAAATAGTTGAGCTTAGCACCAAAGTGTTATATAAATTGTGGCTGTCATCTGTTATTCTTATATCTTCATCCCCTGGAGAGAAACAACTTCAATTATAAGTAGCCATCCCTTGTGCTTCTGATTAGAATTGCTTTTTCCCAACTGAAAATTTGTGGAATTCTGCCTCTGTGACAGGGATTCCCAAGACAGATGACCTCTATGTTCACTGATTGGAAGGACTCACAGGACTCAGTGCACAGCCATACTTATACCTAAGAAGAAACTACAAAAGATGATATCTAAAGGAAGCCAGGCTCTAGTTTCCAAGAGTCCTTTCCCAATAGAGTCACAGGAAATGCTTAGGCCACCAGCAACGAGGTACTCACTAGCAGCTCAGCACCCAAGGCTTTTTTATTGAGGGCTGGTCACGTAGGCACCCGCAAGTACCAAAATTCCAGACTCCCAAAGGAAAGCAGATGTTCAGCATAAACCACGTAGACTGCACAATAAGCCACTGTTATTTAGGGAAGCTTCTATATCAATGTAGGGAATTGTTTACCAGTTAAGTTCACGGATGCCAGCCAAGGACAAGCAGGCCTTTCTGAGGACAGCGGTCTTGGCCTGCTGTGTTAACTCTTTTCTGCACAGTCTCTGTGACTTTAGCTTTGCCATATTTTCTCAAGGGGGACACCTGCGCTGGCAGTATTGGTCCTAAAGAAGAAGGGAGAAGCTGAGGTGGAAGCAGACTTCTGTGCTTCCTTCCCGTTTCCCATCTTTCATTTTTTTCTCATCTTTAGGGTAACCAGCTTGTATTTTCTTTGAATATAGCTGAAGCTTGTATCAGTCTTTTTATATTGAAAATTTAGCATTAGCTTAGGAATGTTATTTACCTTTGTGGAGGGACTCTTACCTCAATATTTATCTGAATGAGTTTCTGGGAGTAGGAATTCTTTTATACTGTGCGTGAATGATAGATCTCTGCAAAGGTGCATTTTTCTAGGGACAGAGTCTGTACAGTTTTTATTGCATTTAGAAAAGGAGTTTTGACCCAAAAGAGTTAAGAACCAAGTATTTTTGTATAGAGTTTTTTTTTTTTTCCAAAGGTCATCCAGCTATTTTAGAATTTAGATATTGGAGAAATAATAATAGTAGCTACCATTTATTGAGTGCTTCTGCATGCCAGGCACTGTGTTAAGGATCTTACACACTTTTCAGCTACCATTTTGAAAAAGTTAAATAGCTTACTTAAGGCCACGTACCTAGTAAGTGACAGCAGAAATTCAAACTAAGGCCCAAGTCCAAACCACATCATTCCAAGTTCTACTTCTGGTACTTATGTTTTAATAATACATTTTTAATATGACAAAATGTGTTTTATTTTTTCCTTAAATAGCATTTGAAATGCATTTAAATGGTTTGTACAGACATATACTTACCTATGCATATACAGCATTATTAAATTTGCTTTCTAAATAACATATTATTCTTTGAAAGTTATGTAAACTCACATCATGTTTATTTTTTCCCACTTTTAAAAATAGATTCAGCAGATAATTGAAGGAAAGCTCTTCCCAATGAAAGCTCTAGGTTATTTTGCTGTTGTAACAGGAAAAGGTATGCAAAGGATTGTTACAGTTTTTTGTTGTTTTGAATTAATAAAAATGAACTTGTGAGAACTTTACCCTCATCTGTCCCTAGGAAACAGCTCTGAAAGCATTGAAGCTATAAGAGACTATGAAGAAGAATTTTTTCAGAACTCAAAGCTCCTAAAGTAGGTGTCTTATTTAAATATTTAAAAGATTTACAGTGAGGCAGTGGCTTCATCTGTTTTCAGTGTTAAAGTTTGAATTATAGCTATCAGCTTAACATTGAATTTCCAGAATTGAATTGCCAGACAGTGGTCTGTAGGCACTACTGGCAGGCCCTCAGACCACGTGGGCAGAGTTGAGGGCGTTTAACACACGGTACAGTACATGCTTGTCATAGCCAGCTACCCCTTGGCCTTTGGGTACTGTAGTCAGCACCAACACCTGCTAAGTTACTTTACTTATAAGGTGATTTTTTAAAAAATTCAACACTTACATTTTTAAACATGGATATATGCTTCTCTTAGAATATTAGGGAAAGTTGGAGTGAAAGGTGGAGCTGTCAAAGGGGTATTGTTAAATAGACACTGGCAGAAGTTAACAGAAAATGGGAAACTAACAGAAGCGCAAAAGGGAAAAGCTAAAAAAATTTTTAAAAAAAAAAGGCAACTGAACCTTAAAACATAACATGTAGAAAGTCCTGAGCTGGAAGAACCTCTGTACAAGTAGAGTAAGGGAAGTGCTTTCACCCATGATCTTGAGAACTGTCTTTTGGAATGGGGGTAGAACTATGCTAGGGCTGAGTTCTCAGGTGGCTCAGTGGTCAAGAATCTGTTGCCAGGCAGGAGACGCAGGTTTAATCCCTAGGTGGGGAAGATCCCCTGGAGATCCATGCCAGTATTCTTGCCTGGAAAATTCCACGGCATGGGACCACAAAGAGCTGGATGTGACTTAGTGACTAAACAGCAAGAAAAATTGTGCTATCTAATATAGTAGCCTTGTGTGCTTATTTAAATTTAATTAGTTAATGTTAAAGGAAAACTTCCCTCAGTCACACTAGCCACACATTTGGAGGCATCCGTAACCCCATGTGACTAGTAGCGGCTGTGTTGGACAGCACAAGTATAGATTACTTTCTTCATCATCGAAAGTTCATTGAACAGCCCAAGTATACAGTGGTTAAGTGGCTGTTCTCATTATGTTGTAATAGGCACATTCTCAAAACAAGATAATATTGCCCTTTCTGCCACTTTAATATACTTTAGCTCTGGTTATTGTTCTGTAGGACAAGCATGCTGAAGGCACACCAGGTGACTACAAGAAATCTCAGCCTGGCTGTGTCAGACTGCTTTTGGAAAATGGTTCGAGAGTCAGTTGAACAACAGGCCGATAGTTTCAAAGGTACGTCGGGTTTTAAAATAAGCTCTCAAATTTAGGTATTTTATTACCTGACAGACTTCAGTATCTATCAGATTCTTTACTTCCTGTAACAGTTGCTTTTCGTTCATTTATTATAAGGTAATATGTGGGAAATGGAAAAATACAAATCTTCAGTTGTACAAGAGCAGGATTTTTCCTTTTAGAGGAAACTTTGCTCGGAGCACATTACAAAGTTTAAATAGAAAGTTTACGGTAGTGTTTGGGAGAAAGAGCGTAGAAAGCTGTAGAGAGCTCAGATTTCACCTTTTTTCACCTTTGCTAGAGGGAAGAGGTGTGCTGGCAGGCAGAGCAGCCAGTGTCCTTTCAGCTGCACAGTACTGGCTCCTGAATCCCCTGCCTTCCTGTTCCTTGGCTTTGCTTGCTTCTGTAGTGTCATTTGGGGAGAGAATACCTCCTTCCCTTTTCTCATTAGGAAATCCTACCTATTTATCTATCCTCCTAGTTCCTCAGCAGCCTCATAAGTATTGTTCTCATTTGACTAAAGAGCAAACTGAGGCGGAGAGTAACTTACCCAAGTAACATACCCATTATCACACAGTAATAGATAACAGACCCAGGATGTGAACGGGGTTCAAAATCAGAATTGCGTCGCTGGCATGACCTCAGAGTCCCACGCTCTTAGCAACTGTACTATTGTGTCAGCTGTGTGCTTTGTGGGTTGAAAATTGAAAAACTAAAGTCAAAAGGATTCATTTGGAAAAAGTGTTGCAATAATGTGGATTCTGAGATTGAGAGCCCGGAGTACTCAGGAGTTATCTGTGCACACTCAAGACATTCAGTTAATACAGCAGATATGTGAGATAGCCTTAACCACTGCATCTGGAATGAAAGAGAATCCTCTAACCTGAGCATCTTTCCTGCTTCCTCAGCAACACGTTTTAACCTTGAAACTGAGTGGAAGAATAACTATCCTCGCCTGCGAGAGCTTGACCGGGTAATATTTGTGTACCTCATGAATTTTGTATCTGTCTAATTTAATATTGTACTCTAACAAAATTTAAGTGAGCAAAATCTGATAAGCTAAATTGCTTTGGTTTTAACCACGGTAACTGATTTAGAGTTGCAGGCATACATTTGGAGGAATAGTTGTCACTTCTGCAACAATTTAAATTATTTTTTACATAACAATAAAATGTAGGGCTTCCCTGGTGGTTCAGTGGGTAAAGAGTCCATCTTGCAGTGCAGGGGGCTTCAGTTTGATCCATGGCGTGGGAAGACCGCCCGTGCTATGGAGCGGGTGGACCGATGTGTCCAATTATGAGCCAGTGCTCTGGAGGGGTGCTCTGCAGTGAGAGAGGCCACTGCAATGGGAGGGCAACACAGGCCAAAGAACAAAGGTGGGTGGAAAATAAATTAAAAAACAATAAAAAGAGCCCAATATTTAAAAATAAGAAGAATAATAATAAAATGTAATTAGGGATTCTAGGATAGCTAAACAGGTGTTTAAAAATTTTTGCTGAGAAGATAAAGACTATCTTTTCAAGTGTTTTAAAATGCTGTCAGTTGTAAAACAGCATCAGATTGCTGTTACTGCTGTATTAAGTTAATACGTGTTGACAACTTTCACAGAACATTACGTGAAAAATTGCATTCAGAATTGACTGAATAAGGTGGACATTTGTGTCCGTTGCTGTGTCCTTGTCTGGTTGTCGGCATTCCTATAAAGAGACTGAAAGAGAAGGACAGTAGTTGCAGGTTATGCATGCTTCAAACCTGAGCCCAGCCCGTTTCCTGTCAGAGGCCTTCCTTCTAGTAATTTCTGAAAATCATGGCGGGTCACATTGACTATCTTATGAAAATCTTACTTACTTGTATCTATCTGTATTGCCTAGAACGAACTGTTTGAAAAAGCTAAAAATGAAATCCTCGATGAAGTTATCAGCCTGAGCCAGGTTACCCCAAAACATTGGTGAGTATTGGACCTTTTCTCAAAGATTTTCCTATGTGAGTTATAATGGAGTACTGAAATTTAGATTGACAAACCAGTGATTTATTGTAGCTTTGGGTCATCCTGCAGACACTTAATAACTATTTTACTCTAATCAATTAAATATTTAAGTATAATGAATTATGTATTTATTAAGTCTCTCTGAGAGGATATATTCTGAAAGATAGGTTTCTCCATGCTCTTTTGACATCTTGATTAATCTTGAGTTTTTCATTACCTTATACTTAACAAATACAAAATTTTGATTTCTATAAAATCACTTAGGTAAAAAGTTTTGTTAAATTCTGCTTTAGCTAAGTATCAAGCAGTCTGTCAAAACTAGGTTCTCTTATTGGATTACACATAGAGAACAAAACTACAGAGAAAATTAATCTGTAAGGGGAGACGAGTATATTATTTTCAAAGTCTCATACCTACATAAGAACACTGGTGCTTTTGAAATATGTGTCTAATGTTTTGAATAAAATAATATTTGAAAGTGAATCCTATTTGAGGTTTTTTTAAATAGCAAGTAAATGGGCTCTTGAAAAATACTCATGTAAATCACTTTTAAGACAAACTGTCACCTTCAGCTTATGTTTTATGTCAGTATGTTGGAATGGCACTGTAACCGAAAGAGGTTCCATGTCCCTTAAGCAAGCTGTGTATAAGCTATATATACATAACCTTTAAGTTTTTATAATCTGTATTTTTTTTAAAAAAAAAAAAATTATTTATTTATTTATTTATTTTTGGGCGGGGGTCGGGTTGGGGAGGGAGGGGAGCGGGCGGGCCACTTCTGTTGGTCTTTCATTTCTCTATTTTCATCTGTCTTTGTTCCTTGGCTCCTATGGGCTTCCCATCGCGGTGGCCTCTGTTGTCACAGAGCCCCAGCTCTGGGCGCATGCGCTCCAGAGCTCCGGCTCGGTGATTGGACACATCAGTCCAGCCGCTCCGCAGCACATGGGATCTTCCCAGGCCAGGGATCAAACCGGCGCCCCTTGCACTGCAAGGCGGTGTCCTTACCCACTGGACCACCAGGGGAAGCCCTATAATCTATATTTTAATTAACAAATTCCTTATATAAAAATTACCTTCATAGTGAAATCTGTAGTATTTTAAGAATTTTTCTTGGAGCAGAACTGTGTTTACTTCCATTTATCATAATATTTTTTCTGTAACTCTTATTTGCTCAATTGAAGATTGTCCAAATTGAACATAGACAATAGTGTCCTTTCCTCAAGTTTCTATTCAGTGCTGCTCATTTCCTTCTGTTGGCGCCCTTTCATCCCTGGTGGTGAACCCTTTTCTCTCTTAAAGTAATCAGAATTTGCCTATTTTTAATCTCTTCTCCTTATCCACAAAAGAATTCTGATCTTATCTGTATTCGTTAATTAATCTGAGCCACCAGGGAAACCCAATCATATACCCACGCACACAGCAAATTTATTATCCTTATTATTATTTGTGTTTTAAGCTGGTTGTATGGCTTTGGCTCAGTGGTCTAGAATCTGCCTGCCTAGCAGGAAATGTGGATTTGACTCTTGGGTCAGGAAGATCCCCTGGAGAAGGAAATGGTAACCCACTCCAGTACTCTTGCCTGGGAAATCCCATGTACAGAGGAACTACAGTCTGTGGGGTCACAAAAGAGTTGGACACGACTTAGCAACTAGACAGCAATGGCTTTCTATAAGTCATCCAGCTATCGAAGTTTGCCAGAGACAGGGGTGTGTGTGTGTGTGTGTGTGTGTGAATATACATATATACACACTCATTGAATAAATAGAATACTGTTGACCTTACTAGATTGTATGAGGATATTGTACAGAAAAAATGATTTGTGAACTGTTATAAGTAGTAATGCTATTTATGGAGAAAAATGTGCCTTTGTAAACTTCTGACATCATCACATAGAATGCTTAGTTTTGTTTGGACAGAGGAAGTCTGAAATAAAAGTATACTTACACTTAATTGAGTCTTGAAGATCTAATTTACTCAACACAGGTGGTGAAGGGAATTGTGGCCCTACACAGGAAACCTATATTGCCAGATTGCCTGTTGAGAAGGCAAGGAAAGAATTATGTATGGCTGCTAGAGATTTGTTCTTTGAGCTTCTGGATCTTTTCATCACCACCCACCTTTTTCCCCACACTCTACAGATTAACACAAAATAGCAGGTCCTAATATTAGCTGTTTGCACCACATTAATTTCAACTGCATTGTACCCAAAATATTTAATTTTTGTGACATAGTTTATGTTGTATTTGGTAGTATCTTTTTGCTGCTTAATGCCTTGTGTGACATTTTAGGATACATCTCTAAGATGTTTAGTAGAATTTGAGTCAGAGGTCTGATCTGTAGAGAAGAAACCTACAGTTACCTAGAACATGCACTGGAGAATTGGTCAATGTAAGCTGAGGAGTAGTGGTCTGAAGAGGGATTGTAGGATCAGGAGAACATGGCTTGGAAGCACAGTCCATGCCTGACTTGGAAGCGCATTCAGCCAGCAAGCAGCTTCAAGGGTACAGAATTTAAGGACAGTCATTGAGAGTCCTTTGCGAAAACTAGCCTAAGGCTTGTCCGAATTTGGTGATCTGGAATTTCGTTATGATCTCCTTGGAAGGGTGGGTGGGCTGTAGAGTCCTGTCCCACAGACTCCTGGCAAGAGGTAACAGACCATGTCTGTTCTGAGGCAGGAGCAGCAAAAGGCTTTCGTGGTTAGAGGCTGGATCCTAATTTTTTGTTCATCTTTCAGAAGTCTTGAGTTTGTGTTTAAAGTTGTCTGAACAAGTGGTCCTGATAAGCTTCTTTTCTTTAACAGCTTGCTGTTAAAATTCTCCCATTATCTGTCATTGATGCCATGACTAAATGGACTCTATCCTTCTGATGCTGAGTGTCCATCTTCTCATACTCTCTCTTTCCTTCCTCCCTCCCTTTCTTCCTCCTTTCCATCTTTATTGAAATGTAGTTAATGTACAGTGTTATGTTAATTTCAGTGCGCTACATAGTGCTCTGACATTTGCATGCATAATGGAACAGTCATTGTAAGTCAAGTAACCATCTGTCCACAAAGTTATTACCTTGTTACTGGTCATATTCTTCATGCTGTATATTGTATCCCCATGACTTATTTATTTTACAACTTATTTATTTTATTTTATACCTCCTTATCTTCTTCACCTATTTGATCTTCTCTTGTATACACTTGTTTTCTGGTTGTAATGGGAAAAAGACCTGGAAATTAGCAAAGGAAAACCCACAGCTAAGCTCATTGATTCAGTATTAGTGTTACACAATATGTTGAGTGAATATGAGTCAGCTTGCACGGCAGGGAGGGTTGACCCTCCGCACCCAAGGAAAGTGCAGTTTGACTTTTGGACAGGAGGAGGTGTTTCTGTTGCCTGTGCTTTTGTAGCTGCATCCTAAATGGTGAGATTACTTTTAAAACTGACCACTTGATAAGCAGGGTGTTTTTGTATGTCGTAGCAATGCTTGCCTAGAACATGCACTGGAGAATTGGTCAATGTAAGCTGAGGAGTAGTGGTCTGAAGAGGGATTGTAGGATCAGGAGAACATGGCTTGGAAGCACAGTCCATGCCTGACTTGGCGCATTCAGCCAGCAAGCAGCTTCAAGGGTACAGAATTTAAGGACAGTCATTGAGAGTCCTTTGCGAAAACTAGCCTAAGGCTTGTCCGAATTTGGTGATCTGGAATTTCGTTATGATCTCCTTGGAAGGGTGGGTGGGCTGTAGAGTCCTGTCCCACAGACTCCTGGCAAGAGGTAACAGACCATGTCTGTTCTGAGGCAGGAGCAGCAAAAGGCTTTCGTGGTTAGAGGCTGGATCCTAATTTTTTGTTCATCTTTCAGAAGTCTTGAGTTTGTGTTTAAAGTTGTCTGAACAAGTGGTCCTGATAAGCTTCTTTTCTTTAACAGCTTGCTGTTAAAATTCTCCCATTATCTGTCATTGATGCCATGACTAAATGGACTCTATCCTTCTGATGCTGAGTGTCCATCTTCTCATACTCTCTCTTTCCTTCCTCCCTCCCTTTCTTCCTCCTTTCCATCTTTATTGAAATGTAGTTAATGTACAGTGTTATGTTAATTTCAGTGCGCTACATAGTGCTCTGACATTTGCATGCATAATGGAACAGTCATTGTAAGTCAAGTAACCATCTGTCCACAAAGTTATTACCTTGTTACTGGTCATATTCTTCATGCTGTATATTGTATCCCCATGACTTATTTATTTTACAACTTATTTATTTTATTTTATACCTCCTTATCTTCTTCACCTATTTGATCTTCTCTTGTATACACTTGTTTTCTGGTTGTAATGGGAAAAAGACCTGGAAATTAGCAAAGGAAAACCCACAGCTAAGCTCATTGATTCAGTATTAGTGTTACACAATATGTTGAGTGAATATGAGTCAGCTTGCACGGCAGGGAGGGTTGACCCTCCGCACCCAAGGAAAGTGCAGTTTGACTTTTGGACAGGAGGAGGTGTTTCTGTTGCCTGTGCTTTTGTAGCTGCATCCTAAATGGTGAGATTACTTTTAAAACTGACCACTTGATAAGCAGGGTGTTTTTGTATGTCGTAGCAATGCTTGACAGTGGAGATTAGTTATGGAGAATCTGAATAAATATTTTCCAGAGATTTCAAATATTTTCTTCATTGAAGTAATTTTCATTTTTCTATGTAGAAAACTGTGTTCTTGTAAGATGTCTTTTGACGTAGAATTTTCAGCTTGATTATTTATGTTTTATATTATCATGAAATGGTGAACAATTTTATCTAGCAATATCCCATAATATCTCTTCTGTGGTCTGATAGATTATTAAAAGTGTTCTAAGAGCTTGGACTTCACAGTCAATACATATAATGTATGTGTTAATATTAGGTAAATGAACACATAAATAGATACTTAGAATTACTAATCATTAGGGAAATGCAAATTAAAACCATAATGAGATACCACTGTAAATCTGTTATAAGGACAAAAATGAAAATCATCAGTCAGACCAAATATTGACAAGATCTAGAAGATCTAGAACTTAATCCTTTGGTGGGAATACAAAATGGTTCAACCAATTTGGAAAATGGTTTGACAGTATCTTATAAAGTTAAATATACAATTACCATATGATCCAGACATTTCACTCCTAGCCGTATGCACAAGAGGAATAAGAGCATTTGTCATACACAGATTTGTATGGATACACACATGCTCATAGCAGCTTTATTTTTGATAACCAACAAGTGGAAACAACCCAAATGTCTGTCAGAAGGTGAATAAGTAAACGGATTCATGCGATGGAATGTTACTCAGCAAAAAAAGGAAGTGAAATACTAACATGCTAAACAACATGAATGAATCTGAAAATAATTATGCTGATGAAAGAAGAAAGATGAAATAAGAATATGTGCTATATGATTGCATTTATATTAAATTGTAGGAAACATAAACTTGTCTGTAGTGACAGAAAGTAGATCCAGTGGTTCCAACTTTTGAGGATGATGAATACCTTCATTATTTTGATTACTGTGATGCACAGATGTTTGTTTACGTATGTCAAAACTTTAAATATGTGCAATGTATTATAAGTTAATGATACTTCAGTAAAGCTGTTTCTAAAAACTTGATGTTATATTTGAATATGGTGTTCTTGGAACTTTTTTTTGATTTCAGGGAGGAGATCCTTCAGCAGTCTTTGTGGGAAAGAGTATCAACTCACGTGATTGAAAACATCTATCTTCCAGCAGCACAGACCATGAATTCTGGGACTTTTAACACAACAGTGGACATCAAGCTCAAGCAGTGGACTGATAAGCAGCTTCCCAATAAAGCAGTCGAGGTTAGGATATAATTTAATTAAATGGGTAAGAAATATTATCTGAAGGGAGTAGGAGCTGTGAATTGTAGGATTTATTCCCATCACAGCCTTTCTATTTTCTTTTGGTTCTTAAGCTCCTTTTATTCTGTATTCCTGATCTCTGTGTTAGGATTAACCTTAATGCTGCTATTGGTGAAACAATTTTCTAATTGCTGTCATGTTGATGTAAGGGTGTTGCCTCTCCTTCCAAAGATAGCATTTAACAAAAACCAGCAAAATTTGCTTGAATGTGAAATATTTTTAACTTCTTCTGTGGTTAGATATTCCATAAGGAAAATATTTAACAGATGAAATGTTTCATTTATCTATTTTCTGCAGGGTTCAGTTTTAATTAAATAATTATTTCCTTAGTTAAGACCCTGCCAGAAGGTTAGACTAGGAATATAAGAGTTATGCTTTCACCTTAAAGAATGCATTTCTGGTACCTGTGTACCTTGGTTTTAACCACTTTGCAGCCATGTGATCTTTGAACTGTTTGATGAGTAATCTTTCTGTGTCCTCATCTCTAAAATAAGGATGAAAATATGACCAACATAAAAAGTTGTTACAAGGAGTCAAGAGTTAACACAGGTAGAATATGTGGACAGTATACAGTCCAGAGTAACCACTTGGTAAATGCCAGCTGCTTTATGATGATGATCATCATCCTCCAAGTTGATCTTGCCGTACACATTACTCTGAAGAATGATTGTTGTAGTTAAGAGTCAATGTGTCCTTCTGTGTGAGATTGCTCACAAAATTGGAATGCATGTTAAAAATAATCTTTTTTCATACTCACCATAGAGACAAAATGTCTGTGTCTACTTACACAAGTGTATTTTACCCCTTTCCTGTTCTGCCATTCCTTGCTTCTTTATCTGTCCTCAATTTCTTCAAGCCTCTTTTTTTAAGAACTCTTACGGCCTCTGTACCCTTAAGTCTTCTTTTTTTTTTTTTTAATTTTGCCCTCTTTTTTATTGGTTCTTTATTTATTTTCATCTATCTTTATTCTTTGGCCTGTCTTCTTTTTTTAACTTTATTTTTTAAATTAATTTATTTTTGATGTTCTGAGGTTTCACTGCTGCCACAGGCTCTTCTCTAGTTTCAGGGAGTGGTGGCTACTCTCTGGTTGAGGTGAGCAGGCTTATTGTGGTGACTTCTCTTGTTGTGGAGCTTGGGCTCTGGGGCACACGGGCTTCAGTAGTTGCAGCACGTGGGCTCATTAGTTGTGGCTCCAAGGCTCTAGAATACAGACTCCATAGTTGTGGCTCACAGATTTAGTTGCTCCTGAGCACATGGGATCTTGTTGCAGTTTTCTTGTGGAACTCAGGCTCTAGGGCACGTGGACTTCAGTAGTTGTGGCACAGGGGCTCAGTAGTTGTGGCTCCGAGGCTCTAGAGCACAGGCTCCATAGTTGTGGCTCGTGGGCTTAGTTGCTCTGCAGCATATGGGATCTTACTCAATCAGGGATCGAACCTGTGTCTTCTACATTGGCAGGCAAACTCTTTACCAGGGAAGCCCTGCTCTTAAGTTTTGCTGACCCCTGGTCTCAACACATTTCCCGCTGAAGCAATTAGAGAGCTGCTGCCACCACTCTTCTCCTCACAGCTGGCCCTGACATGGGCCATGCCTCCTTTCATACATTGGCAGGCAACTCTTCGCCAACATAAAAAGTTGTTACAAGGAGTCAAGAGTTAACACAGGTAGAATATGTGGACAGTATACAGTCCAGAGTAACCACTTGGTAAATGCCAGCTGCTTTATGATGATGATCATCATCCTCCAAGTTGATCTTGCCGTACACATTACTCTGAAGAATGATTGTTGTAGTTAAGAGTCAATGTGTCCTTCTGTGTGAGATTGCTCACAAAATTGGAATGCATGTTAAAAATAATCTTTTTTCATACTCACCATAGAGACAAAATGTCTGTGTCTACTTACACAAGTGTATTTTACCCCTTTCCTGTTCTGCCATTCCTTGCTTCTTTATCTGTCCTCAATTTCTTCAAGCCTCTTTTTTTAAGAACTCTTACGGCCTCTGTACCCTTAAGTCTTCTTTTTTTTTTTTTTAATTTTGCCCTCTTTTTTATTGGTTCTTTATTTATTTTCATCTATCTTTATTCTTTGGCCTGTCTTCTTTTTTTAACTTTATTTTTTAAATTAATTTATTTTTGATGTTCTGAGGTTTCACTGCTGCCACAGGCTCTTCTCTAGTTTCAGGGAGTGGTGGCTACTCTCTGGTTGAGGTGAGCAGGCTTATTGTGGTGACTTCTCTTGTTGTGGAGCTTGGGCTCTGGGGCACACGGGCTTCAGTAGTTGCAGCACGTGGGCTCATTAGTTGTGGCTCCAAGGCTCTAGAATACAGACTCCATAGTTGTGGCTCACAGATTTAGTTGCTCCTGAGCACATGGGATCTTGTTGCAGTTTTCTTGTGGAACTCAGGCTCTAGGGCACGTGGACTTCAGTAGTTGTGGCACAGGGGCTCAGTAGTTGTGGCTCCGAGGCTCTAGAGCACAGGCTCCATAGTTGTGGCTCGTGGGCTTAGTTGCTCTGCAGCATATGGGATCTTACTCAATCAGGGATCGAACCTGTGTCTTCTACATTGGCAGGCAAACTCTTTACCAGGGAAGCCCTGCTCTTAAGTTTTGCTGACCCCTGGTCTCAACACATTTCCCGCTGAAGCAATTAGAGAGCTGCTGCCACCACTCTTCTCCTCACAGCTGGCCCTGACATGGGCCATGTCCCATGACAGCATATTTTCATATCCCAAGGTTCAAGCAGTGGAAGCAGTCATAAGAATGCCAAGTGACTCTGTCTTTTGCCTCTTTCTCCCTTCACACCTAGGTGTGGTAGAAAGACGTGAACCTGCTGAAGGTCAGGAAACAGACTTTAATAACCTCACTCTGTATTTTTGGACAGTCACCTTTCTTTATGTCATAATTTCTTCATGTTTAAAACAAAGAGGGTGGAATATACAGTAACTAGTTACATAACAGTAACTAGCCCACTTAGTCCTAAGTAGGTTTAGTTCTTAATTGGTTTTGACACTGTGCTCTCCTTTCACTGTTCAGGTAATTGAGAGTCAGCAGTAGTACAAAGCTGAATACTACTCACCTTTGTTTGAAAGTGTTGACAGATTGCTTCATATATTTGCATAGAGGCAAAGATGTGAAAAAGATGTAATCATTCAGAAACTTCAAACTTTTTGCACTGTGGAAGAGGCAGGCAGGCTCAGATACCGTAGAGAGAAGTAGTGTGTAAGTGAACTGAGTGTGGTGGTTGACAGGGGCCGTGTGCTTTCTCTGCTCCAGCGGGCAGAGGAGGTCTGCAGGAACGTGGGCCCAGTTTTGCCACAGAGTTCAGGTGAGGCTGGAAACAGATTTTATATGAAGTCTCTCAGTTTTTAAATGTTGGTTACTAATTTTTTAAAATTTAAGATTCCATATATGTATAGAGAAACATGTCAGGCCAAATCTATCCCACCAGCTACTAATATGAGCTGTTTAGGGCAGAGTTTATATTTTCTACCTTTTCTTTTAAAAATGTGATTAAATATATATTTTCTGATAAACTGATTTATCACATCTACTTGGCTTATATTTGTGTTTATTTTTCCTGTTAGACATTAAATGAAAGAATGCAGTATAAATACAGTTGCTCTGCAGCATATGGGATCTTACCAATCAGGGATCGAACCTGTGTCTTCTACATTGGCAGGCAAACTCTTTACCAGGGAAGCCCTGCTCTTAAGTTTTGCTGACCCCTGGTCTCAACACATTTCCCGCTGAAGCAATTAGAGAGCTGCTGCCACCACTCTTCTCCTCACAGCTGGCCCTGACATGGGCCATGTCCCATGACAGCATATTTTCATATCCCAAGGTTCAAGCAGTGGAAGCAGTCATAAGAATGCCAAGTGACTCTGTCTTTTGCCTCTTTCTCCCTTCACACCTAGGTGTGGTAGAAAGACGTGAACCTGCTGAAGGTCAGGAAACAGACTTTAATAACCTCACTCTGTATTTTTGGACAGTCACCTTTCTTTATGTCATAATTTCTTCATGTTTAAAACAAAGAGGGTGGAATATACAGTAACTAGTTACATAACAGTAACTAGCCCACTTAGTCCTAAGTAGGTTTAGTTCTTAATTGGTTTTGACACTGTGCTCTCCTTTCACTGTTCAGGTAATTGAGAGTCAGCAGTAGTACAAAGCTGAATACTACTCACCTTTGTTTGAAAGTGTTGACAGATTGCTTCATATATTTGCATAGAGGCAAAGATGTGAAAAAGATGTAATCATTCAGAAACTTCAAACTTTTTGCACTGTGGAAGAGGCAGGCAGGCTCAGATACCGTAGAGAGAGAAGTAGTGTGTAAGTGAACTGAGTGTGGTGGTTGACAGGGGCCGTGTGCTTTCTCTGCTCCAGCGGGCAGAGGAGGTCTGCAGGAACGTGGGCCCAGTTTTGCCACAGAGTTCAGGTGAGGCTGGAAACAGATTTTATATGAAGTCTCTCAGTTTTTAAATGTTGGTTACTAATTTTTTAAAATTTAAGATTCCATATATGTATAGAGAAACATGTCAGGCCAAATCTATCCCACCAGCTACTAATATGAGCTGTTTAGGGCAGAGTTTATATTTTCTACCTTTTCTTTTAAAAATGTGATTAAATATATATTTTCTGATAAACTGATTTATCACATCTACTTGGCTTATATTTGTGTTTATTTTTCCTGTTAGACATTAAATGAAAGAATGCAGTATAAATACAGTTTTTTTCTTTTAAATCATTCTAGGTAGCATGGGAGACCCTACAAGAAGAATTTTCCCGCTTCATGACAGAACCAAAGGGAAAAGAGCATGATGACATATTTGATAAACTTAAAGAGGCTGTTAAGGAAGAAAGTATTAAACGCCACAAGTGGAATGATTTTGCAGAGGACAGCTTGGTATGTCATTTGTATATTAGGGTGCCAGCCTCATATTTTTATATGATTTCTCAAATTGATTTTCTTTATAGGAAACTGTTTTTATATGACTTTAAATTAGTTTCTGAATTGAAAATAATGAGAAGAAATAAATTTACAAAATATAATTGGCCTTTTGACATTTCTCTGCCCTTCTAAAATTGTCCTCTGCTATTTTTCGAATATCATTTCAGAAAGAAATCAAACGTTGCAGTAAACAGGTTTCTATAAACTTCCACAGAATTTGCATGGGCCTGAGCTATAGATAGCTGCTTCTCATTTTACCCTCAGTGGTAGCAAGAGGGATTAGATGCGTTGATTTTCAGCGGAGCTGAGTCAAACTGTTCGGCTCCTAAAATCATAACGTGTTGGATGCTTACAAGGTACCATAAGCTTGGCTGTGTGTTTTGTAAGCATTATTTTATTTCATTCTTAAGCATTTCTGTCATTGTCATTGGCAAAGCTGTCATTGTCATTGACAAGCCCCCACTTGGTCTTAATTATAAAACCTGCTTCCTGACCTTCCTTATCACCTGATAAATGTAGAATTCTCACATCACCAACCATAATCATTTCTTTATTAAGCTCCAGCTCTGTTCAGACAGTTAGGAGAGGAGCTGTTAATAAGATTGAGCAGTTTTTTAAAAATGCATATCGCACTGTGGGCTAATTCTAAGGTTTTTGGTTTTTTTTAAGAAGTGTTTGTCTTCATATTTGAAAACTATATTCATTCTCATTAAATGTCTTAAGAGGATTGGCTTTCTGAGAGAATGGTACCATTCCCATTCATTCATTCATTAAAAATCTAGGATTTGAAAAACAACTTTTTGTAATAACTACTTAACAATTTACTTAACAATTGTGTAGACCTCCTAAGTGTCCTTCTACTATATTTTCCATTGCTGTTAACAGTGTGAGGATGGTTATTGCTTTTTTTCTTCTTCTCCTCTTCTTTTGAAAATGCTAACACGTACATCATCTGACAGAAAGAAGCAGTAGAGATGATGTGAATCATTAACTCCTGAATGCCAGGATTCTAGGGTGAAATTTTAAGTAGACAACAAATAAGCAAGCAGATATTGGGACCCTCTGCATTTGTGTGGGAAGGACATACATTTATGTTGTGTAGATAATTTGCTAGTTTGGATATATGCCAAGCTGTCAGTTAGAATTAGTTACTAAAACAAGACATAAATCAAAATAGCTGTTCTTCTTTCTTGGTTATTTCAGAGGGTTATTCAGCACAATGCTTTAGAAGATCGATCCATATCTGATAAACAGCAGTGGGATGCAGCTATTTATTTTATGGAAGAGGCTCTTCAGGCTCGTCTCAAGGATAGTAAGTAGGGATGTAGGTTATTGAGTTTTCAGTATTCTTAGTGGAGAAAGAGTCATCTAACTTTAGTGAGCTTGGGTTAAAAAAATTTTAGCATCTCAAGTTCTTTGTCAGTACTATTCTAGTTGAATATTATTTGTACAGTTTTTCAGTCAGTTGCTTACAACTACTAAAATGTTAAACTGGGCACATGATGTTTATATATATTTATATTCTAAATACCTGTAATTCAGCCTATTTTTGGATTTGCTACTAACAGAAATTTTATAAGCAATTACACTTTTCATAAAATCTCAACATATATAATTAAATTATTTCTTATATATGTACTATATCAATCATAGAGTTTTTTTTTCTTTATTTCAACTGACTGTATATTGACACAGTGTTTTGAAGTAGTTAAGAAAGCAAGATAGTATTAGTTATAATTTTTGTGCCTGGTAAGTGATAAATAAAATTCCTGGTGAATTAAAAAAATATTTTTTTATAAATCTTTCTAGCTGAAAATGCAATTGAAAATATGGTGGGTCCAGATTGGAAAAAGAGGTGGTTATACTGGAAGAATCGAACTCAGGAACAGGTAAAAGCAAACAAGTCTTTAAAGATATAATGACTTTTTTATTTTTACCTTATTCTATTTATATTATCACTGAATTTTTCTGTTAGTTGCCTATTCAAACGGTTCTTTTGCATTTTTTGCTCCTGTGTTCACAAAATAAGTATAAAAATTAAAGCAGGAAGTAGAATTATAGAATGCATTCATTTTATAAACATTTAATGAGCACTTTAAAAAAACAAAATGGTAAAGGCAAATATAAGTAACTTTATAAATGAATAAATAGAGGCAAAATGTGTGGTGACTAAAATCCTCCATCCACCCATTTTTATTCCTTCCTTGATACGGTTTCTTTTCCTGGTATTGAATCATATACCGCTCTTTCTTACATTAATTCCTTAGATAAAAGATTGTAAATGGAATTTAGAATCAAAATACTTAGACTCCCCATCCCAAACTCTGTTTATTATAATTTTCTTGATATAATTAACAGACAATAAATTATACATTATATATTCATAGTAAAGAAAAATACATAAATGGATAAAGGAAATATTCCTTTCTTCCTTTCTTGAGTCTATGTAATTAGAAAAATGAGACTATCAGACATAGAAATACTGAAGGAGCAGATAAAAAGAATGAAAAGTTACTGAATGACATTTTGTTGTTCACTCACTCTGTTGTGTCCAACTCTGTGACCCTATGGGCTGCAGCAAGCCAGGCTTCCCTGTCCTTCACCCTCTCCTGGAGCTTGCTTAAACTCAATGTCCATTGACTCAGTGATGCCATCCAACCATCTTGGCCTCTGTCGTCCCCTTCTCCTCCTGCCTTCAGCCTTTCCCAGCATCAGGGTCTTTTCCATTGAATTATCTCTTCACATCAGACAGCCTAAGTATTTGAGCTTCAGCTTCAGCATCAGTCCTTCCAATAAATATTCAAGGATTATTATAAATATTTTGTTATAAGATGATAAATAAAATTCCTGGTGAATTAAAAAAATATTTTTTTATAAATCTTTCTAGCTGAAAATGCAATTGAAAATATGGTGGGTCCAGATTGGAAAAAGAGGTGGTTATACTGGAAGAATCGAACTCAGGAACAGGTAAAAGCAAACAAGTCTTTAAAGATATAATGACTTTTTTTATTTTTACCTTATTCTATTTATATTATCACTGAATTTTTCTGTTAGTTGCCTATTCAAACTGTTCTTTTGCATTTTTTGCTCCTGTGTTCACAAAATAAGTATAAAAATTAAAGCAGGAAGTGGAATTATAGAATGCATTCATTTTATAAACATTTAATGAGCACTTTAAAAAAACAAAATGGTAAAGGCAAATATAAGTAACTTTATAAATGAATAAATAGAGGCAAAATGTGTAGTGACTAAAATCCTCCACCCACCCATTTTTATTCCTTCCTTGATACAGTTTCTTTTCCTGGTATTGAATCATATACTGCTCTTTCTTACATTAATTCCTTAGATAAAAGATTGTAAATGGAATTTAGAATCAAAATACTTGGACGCCCCATCCCAAACTCTGTTTATTATAATTTTCTTGATATAATTAACAGACAATAAATTATACATTATATATTCATAGTAAAGAAAAATACATAAATGGATAAAGGAAATATTCCTTTCTTCCTTTCTTGAGTCTATGTAATTAGAAAAGTGAGACTATCAGACATAGAAATACTGAAGGATCAGATAAAAAGAATGAAAAGTTACTGAATGACATTTTGTTGTTGTTCACTCACTCTGTTGTGTCCAACTCTGTGACCCTATGGGCTGCAGCAAGCCAGGCTTCCCTGTCCTTCACCCTCTCCTGGAGCTTGCTTAAACTCAATGTCCATTGACTCAGTGATGCCATCCAACCATCTTGGCCTCTGTCGTCCCCTTCTCCTCCTGCCTTCAGCCTTTCCCAGCATCAGGGTCTTTTCCATTGAATTATCTCTTCACATCAGACAGCCTAAGTATTTGAGCTTCAGCTTCAGCATCAGTCCTTCCAATAAATATTCAAGGTTGATTTCCATTAGGATTGACTGATTTGATCTCCTTGCAGTCCAAGGGACTCTCAGGAGTCTTCTCCAACACTATAGTTCAAAAGCATCAATTCTTTGATGCTCATCCTTCTTTATGGGCCAACTCTCACAACCATACATGACTACTGGAAAAACCATAGCTTTAACTATATAGACCTTTATTGGCAGAGTGATGTCTCTACTTTTGAATCCATTGTCTAGGTTTGTCATAGCTTTTCTTCCAAGGAGCAAGTGTCTTTTAATTTCATGGCTGCAGTCACTATCTACAGTGATTGTGAAACCCAAGAAACCAAATAATATATCATTCCTATTTTCTTCTTTATTTTTTGGTTTTCATTTTAAATATAAAGTTAAATATATAGTCAACACCCTATTTTTTTTCTTGTTTTATGCATTTCTTGTTGCATTTCAAGTTATCAGATGTGAGTCCCAGTTTGTCTTAGAATAGCAAGGGGACAGTCTTTCTCTGCCCGCCCCTTTGTTTTTTCTAACTTGATTTTTGTGGGAAAATGAGTCATGAAGAGACTGAAGAGAAGCTAAGGAAGTTGACAGAGTTAGTGGTTGTTGTCATGCCTGTGTACAGGGTGCATCAGTTATCTCTGCTTTCCAGATGACCTGCAGGGAGGTCGACTTTCAAAAAAGAGCTTCTACGAGATCCATCAGAGGTTTCTGACTTTGAGACAGGAAGAGGCATTGATTAGAACAAACTGGTGTAAGGCAGATAAACTCCAAAGAAAAATTGTGTCTGACCTTTAAGGCTTACTTAGGCTTAATTAGGTCTAGAAAGACCAGTGATGACAAAACTTGCCTCAACAACCAGTAGTAAATATGCTTTGTGCAGACATTCTCAGGGAGTGGTTCCTGTTGTAAGTTACTTTCTCAGGAACTTGAACTCATAGGGAAGCCTTTCAAGAGAAGGAGGGAAGTTACTGTGTTGACCAAAAAGGGTTTTTCATTAAGAGGGAAAAAAAAACAGAAAAAACCCAAGCAAACCTTTTGGCCAACCCATTAGTTTTAACATCAAAGCAAGAATCTATAGCTTGGAAGAGGAATATGGAGACCCTTCTCCTAAGATTTCAGGACAGTGAGCGTAAGACCCAGACTGACTGTAGATGAACAGAGGCCATGCTTTGGAGAGAGGCGCGGCATGGGAATCACTGGTGTTTGTGTATGTATCTTGTTTTCTCTTTCAAACAAATCCTCAAGTCAGTCTCACCAAATCATATTCTCCTTCTCTAATCTCTCTAACCCCTGCCACTCCCAGTAGAAAACTACTGGTCTAGAACTCATGCCTGGAGATTTGAGTGAGAAACAGATTCTAGAAGAGGTTGAGAGTATTCCTAAGTCTCACACTGCAAATTTAAATAGCTGTGTAACAATTCCATTTCTTTTGAGTTGACAAGAGTTAGCAGGAAAAGAAACTTAAGATTGTCCTGTGTTGAAGAGGAGAAATCCATGTCCTGAAAACTATTTTTTCTTTTGTATTGTAACTTTTTCCTAGTCTTCTGGGGGAAAAAAAACACGTTCCTTTGAAACATCTTCTCATTGGGCTAAACTAATGGAAATCTTGGTCAGGATAGATGCAGGAGTGGTGGTCTCCTGAGCATCAGGGTGGTGGGGACGTGTGGACCAGTGGAAGCAGAACAGGGCAAGAAGAGTGGGAAGATGTTGTAATTAAGAGAGTTCTGTCTTCACTCCAAATAGCAGAAGTTTATGAGAACAGTGAAATTTCTCTTTATTAAATGTCTTCTAATGTGTCACATTTTCATAGAATACTCTTTAGTAGTTACATTTACAAGCCATTTCTTTGTGTTTAAGTGTTATTCTTATATAGTCAGATTGCATAGTTTGGTACAGTTTGGGGCTAAGTGCTGTGGCAGTAACTTACTTAGAGTAATCCATGAATTTGAAGCTGGTTGTCTGCACCATGTAATTTTGAAAGAAGGATGGAAAAATGAAAAGGTAAAGTTACTTTGACACCATATACACACAAGTCTTACTTTCAGACTTACCACTAGTGTGTGATTTCCTCGTTTGTGAAGAGATTGTAAGCAATATAATTATTTAGAAAGAGACTGGGTGTGAATTTAAGAATGGTGAACACCTTACAGAAGCAGTGAAAGAGTGACTTTTAATGAGAAGACCTAAAAAAATAATATAACTATGAATCTCATATTTAACTTAACAGAAAAGGAAAGTTTCCGTAGGCACAAGGCCTTATGGTCATCCATTTCTAAATCTCTAAGGCATATAATACATTATCTCTTTTTTTGTATACCAGGGTACTTTTTTCTTAGGTTGAACTCATACCAAGGTCACGAAAGGAATGCTTTCTTAGTACTTACTAGTAAGTTGTCTGGTTCTGCAACTTGGACAGTAAAACATTGCAGCCAAAGTAATAAACAGCAAATAGGGCTCGCCCCCTCCCCTTGTGACCCTTCATACATCCAGCTTGCTCTGCATTCATAAGTTGTGATACTCTGGTCTTCCTTGTTTGTTACAGATGAGCTTGTGTTGCCAGTCATGAAAAAGTAATGTATTTTTTAAAATTAATTATGCCAATCATGAACCATCTAAACACAGTCCTCTTTTAAACATTTCCAAGTGTGTTCACAATGAAACCAAGACTGAACTGGAGAAGATGTTGAAATGTAATGAAGAACACCCCGCTTACCTTGCCAGTGATGAGATCACTACAGTCCGAAAGAACCTTGAATCCCGAGGAGTAGACGTTGACCCAAGCTTGGTAATAGGCGTTGCTGGAAAGCATGAATTTGCTTCCTAAGTCTTTGTTTCTTGTAGTAAAGTGTTATTACTTCTAATGTATTGCTTAGATATTTAAGTACTTAATTTGTCTGTGATCACATGTACTTCTACTGACAAAAAGAACTCAGTGATTTTTCAGTGTGGAAAGATTGAAATCTTAATCTCAGTATTGGTTTTTTAAACGTCATGCTTTAGTTTGTAAATGGGGAACCTGAGACTTAGAAAAGGGAACCATCTGGGCAAATGCAGCAGTGAGTTTAGGCAAAGGAGGATGAAGCACACCCAGATTTCTGCACCACGTTTTACTGGTTCAGATTACAAAATAGAATTTTGACTTAAATATGGTTCATTTATATGTATTTTCAATCAGATATATCTTAATCATAACTTGATGTGTATGAGTAAATTGGATAATGCCTTTGGGTTTTTCTTTTTTTATTTCAGATTAAGGATACTTGGCACCAAGTTTATAGAAGACATTTCCTAAAAACAGCTCTAAACCATTGTAACCTTTGTCGAAGAGGTTTCTATTACTACCAGAGGCATTTTGTAGATTCTGAGGTAAGGTTTCCCAAAAGTTTTTAGTGATAATTGTTTAAATGCTTGAGGTTTAGCAGTAAAGTCTTTTGATCTTCTGAGAAAAAGTATGCATTATTTAGAAAGATAGTCTAACTCATATTTTCTCAAAGATGTTTACCACTTTGGTAGCAATTGCATTTTATATACATAGTCCAGTGCTTAGCAGACTGTGTGGATATAATAGGCTTTACAGTGTTTTTAAAGATTTTTTCTTTAACATTAACTTTATGTGAGAAAGAAATGCTTCCCCATTTTGGAAAGTAAACATAATAAGTAAATGTTAAAAAAAATCCAAAAGCAAACAGTAATTTATAATCCCCCCACCTAGAAGTAATTTTAGTCAGTTCTTTGTATACATGTTATACATATGTATATTTATAGCATAATCTATTTTATAGTGCAAATAATACATTTTCATGCTTTTCCCCCATATTGTAATTCTTTATATCACAAAAATTTTTGCATTAAATAATTCTTTAAAAGAACTGTATAAACAGAATGGACTATTGCACCGTTCAACATCATATTTTACAAAATGACCCCTAGATGGCAGTGGACCAATGTATTTTGAACATTTTCATGCAAGCAGAAATCGCTGTTAATCAGTGATACTATTTGAGACCTAAAAATTTTGAGTTTTCAGCAGTTTAAGAGAATTTTGTGTTTAAATGTGATGATGTAAAACTTGACAAGTTTTTTGGCATAATTGTTGGAAAGACCTCTCTGTATAGAATAAGCTTGCTTTCTCTTGAGAGAAAGAGAGTTAGCAGCATGCTAACTTTTTTTTTTTTCTTTTTTTGAAGTATAGTGGGCTTACAAGATTATATTAGTTTCATTATTTTCATAGATTATACTCCATTTAAAGTTGTTATAAAATATTGGCTGTATTTCCTGTAGTTTATTTATTTTATACATAGTTGTCTGTACTTCTTAATCCCCTTTCCCTGTTTAATCCTCGCCCAGAGGATAAGTTTCTTTTTTTAAATATCATTAATTTATTTTCGTATACAGGTGAACTTCAAAAAATGGCTTGAGTGCACACTCAAAGAAAAGAGGTTAGCCTGAGGACGTATTTCAGATAACACGATTGTTAGTTGAAACTAAACGCTAATTAAGGATATATTCTATGAACTCATACTTTTATATAATGTAATGAAATGCTCAAGTTTACTTGCTTTGTCATTGGAATCAAAGCAAAACTATGTAGCTGTGGGGCAGATAAAACCCAAATCATGCAAAACTTCATGGATCCTATGCAGCAAGAAATCACTAGGTTCTGTCTATAAGAGGAATGTGTGTATTAGGTAAATCTGAATTTTTTTTTATTAAAACATAGGCTATAGGTCCTGACTTTAGTGTTGTATGTGTTTGGGATTGTGGTTTTCATTTTAACCTTTGCATCTGGTAACCTCAATCACCTCACGTTCCAGTTGGAATGCAATGATGTTGTCCTGTTTTGGCGAATACAGCGCATGCTTGCTATCACCGCCAACACTTTAAGACAGCAGCTAACAAACACCGAAGGTAAGCCCCAGAGGAACCACCTTCTAATTTGATGTCAGAAATAACAGTAATGTTCATTTGAAATAGAAGCATGCCAAAATACTTCCTGAAAATTAAATTTATTAAAAAAACAACAACAAATAATAATTTGCTTTAAAATATTAATGAAAATAAATCATAATTGAGAAAGATGGGAGATAAACATGCCAGAAGTCTTTCTTTATTACAGAAAACCTCCTCTGCTAGGGAAGGAGCCCTAAGCATCACTTAATTTGACAAGGTTTTGGCAGCTGTAATCAGTGATACTATTTGAGACCTAAAAATTTTGAGTTTTCAGCAGTTTAAGAGAATTTTGTGTTTAAATATGGTGATGTAAAACTTGACAAGTTTTTTGGCATAATTGTTGGAAAGACCTCTCTGTATAGAATAAGCTTGCTTTCTCTTGAGAGAAAGAGAGTTAGAAACATGCTAACTTTTTTCTTTTTTTGAAGTATAGTGGGCTTACAAGATTATATTAGTTTCATTATTTTTATAGATTATACTCCATTTAAAGTTGTTATAAAATATTGGCTGTATTTCCTGTAGTTTATTTATTTTATACATAGTTGTCTGTACTTCTTAATCCCCTTTCCCTGTTTAATCCTCACCCAGAGGATAAGTTTCTTTTTTTAAATATCATTAATTTATTTTCGTATACAGGTGAACTTCAAAAAATGGCTTGAGTGCACACTCAAAGAAAAGAGGTTAGCCTGAGGACGTATTTCAGATAACACGATTGTTAGTTGAAACTAAACGCTAATTAAAGATATATTCTATGAACTCATACTTTTATATAATGTAATGAAATGCTCAAGTTTACTTGCTTTGTCATTGGAATCAAAGCAAAACTATGTAGCTGTGGGGCAGATAAAACCCAAATCATGCAAAACTTCATGGATCCTATGCAGCAAGAAATCACTAGGTTCTGTCTATAAGAGGAATGTGTGTATTAGGTAAATCTGAATTTTTTTTTATTAAAACATAGGCTATAGGTCCTGACTTTAGTGTTGTATGTGTTTGGGTTTGGGGTTTTTCATTTTAACCTTTGCATCTGGTAATCTCAATCACCTCACGTTCCAGTTGGAATGCAATGATGTTGTCCTGTTTTGGCGAATACAGCGCATGCTTGCTATCACCGCCAACACTTTAAGACAGCAGCTAACAAACACCGAAGGTAAGCCCCAGAGGAACCACCTTCTAATTTGATGTCAGAAATAACAGTAATGTTCATTTGAAATAGAAGCATGCCAAAATACTTCCTGAAAATTAGATTTATTAAAAAAACAACAACAAATAATAATTTGCTTTAAAATATTAATGAAAATAAATCATAATTGAGAAAGATGGGAGATAAACATGCCAGAAGTCTTTCTTTATTACAGAAAACCTCCTCTGCTAGGGAAGGAGCCCTAAGCATCACTTAGGATTTGGGGGAATCTGTACTTCCATGAAAGTAAAAGGCTTAAGAATAAGACTTTTCTCTGAGAATATATTAAGTCCTATATATTAGGTTGAGAGTCTCCCTATAACTGTATGAAATCTGAACTTAACAATTTATTTATCCTGATGAGAAAATAGGAACTTGCTCACCATCCTTGTACATTCACAAAAAAGGATGCTTCTCATGTTCCTTTATTTGCTTTAAATAGTCAGGCGATTAGAGAAAAATGTTAAAGAGGTACTGGAAGATTTCGCTGAAGATAGCGAGAAGAAGGTAAAATTGCTTACTGGGAAACGCGTTCAACTGGCTGAAGACCTCAGTAAGTAGTCCTGCCCTTCACCTCACTGCCTTTTCACCTTCCGCATGTCCATTTATTTCTCCATTTCACTTTAAACTTACAGAAAAGTGTATACAAAGCTTTTTTCCCTTGAACTGTTTGAAGTTCCTATCCTGAAACTCTCATCAGTTCCAATTATTTTAATGTGTCCTTTTTTGAAACAAGGATTTTCTCCTAGCAGCCATCAAAATCAGGATGTTGATAACAGGGATACATTACTGCATCTGATTTTTAGGTTCCATTTAAGTTTCACCTGTTGTCTTTATATTGTCTTCATACCACAGGATATTCTATACTCATCTTTTGCTTTCCCTGACCCAGCTTCCATTTTTTGTAGGATGATACTTAGAAATCAAGAGCTGGGAACTAGATACGTTCTTTCTTACTGAAATATCACTATTCCCAGACATACTCAGTGGAGCAAGGGAACAAATATGTGTGCATGTCTGTGTATGTGCATTTGCGTGCTAAGTCGCTTCAATCGTGTCTGACTCTTTGCAACCCAATGACAAAGACTATAGCCCGCCAGGCTCCTCTGTCCTTGGGATTCTCCAGGCAACAAGATTGGAGTGGGTTGCCATGCCCTCCTCCAAGGGATTTTCTCAGCTCAGGGATCCACCCATGTCTGTGTCTCCTGCACTGGAAGGCAGGTTCTTTACCACTAGCACCACCTGTGAAGCCCGTGTTTCCATACACACACATTTATATCTGCATTCCTTATCATATGCGTTAGTCTATATTGAAAACCATAAGTTGACACTAATACTTTCAATATTAATCTGATAATACCGAGTTCATTCTAACTTTCTCCTTTCCCGTGCTTTTTTTTTTTTTTTTTAATATTTGCTTATTTATTTGGCTGCATCAGGCCTTACTTTGTGGCACATGGGCATGAAGGATCTTTGGCTCAGTAGGCTTGGTAGTGGTGGCGTGCAGGCTTAGTTGCCCCACAGCACACGAGATCTTACTTCCCCAGTCAGGAAACAAACCCACATCCCCTGCATTGGAAGGCAGATTCTTAACCACTAGACCACCAGGGAAGTCTCCCCTTTTCTGTATCTGTAATTCCTTTTTCTGACAGTGGAAAATCTGGCTCTTAGTGTCCTTAATCTGTGCATTTATTTTGCTAAGCCCTCTTATATGTAACCACATTTGTCATTCTCTGCTTCACAGCACAAATGTCCTCACCTGGCTCAGGTTCTTGTCACCTCCCTCCAGGCCATCACCCTGGTTCCTGGCCCTACGTTAGCATCCTTTCCACTTCACCTAGACTCTGACTTTCTGTGCCAGGGTGCCCTTCCTCACAGTTTTACTGCGCTCATGCTCTGACACTGCAGACCTCTCATTCTTCCTCGTCTACCCAGCTACCCAAGGGCTCTCCCTCACCCGAATCCCAGCCATGCTTTTGTAGAGTCAGCCTTTTTGTCCTGCTTGTGCTTTGTCACCCTGTACTGCCTGCCTGCCTTCCTCCACGAATCCTCTCCTCACTGCTGGGCAGGTCACCACAGCCCTGTGTGAACGCCCTCTTAGACCTGTCTCACTTTAACATCTCTACCAGGACGATATGGCTCCCCACCCTCAGCCTCCAACCTAGCCGGGCCTTATTAGTCACTTCATCATTTTGTTTGAGGGGTATGGAGATCTGAGTACTAGTGGATTCCTCACTTTAAACTGTTTGGATTGCATGTTAAGATTTACCTAAATCCTTGAGAATCCAAAGAAACCAGTGGAATATTTATATTAAATAAAAATAAAAACATTAGTGGTCAGTCCTTCAGTTTGAGTTTGCCTTGTTACAGGTTTCCCTTATTTCAACTTCATGAAATAGTATTTTCCCTTTCAGTGAATACTTAGCTTCACTGTCTGAATTTTCTAATATCTGAAAGATAGCACGTGCTCAACAGAAAGCAGTTCTTCAAATTTGAAAACAGTTTCTAAGCTGAACATGTTGCACTATAGGCAGCCCCTGGAACATCCAAGAGAAACCAGTTTCCAGTCCTCTGCCCTGGGCGGAGCAGGTTTTCTCTGCCCCCCTCCACACGAGATCTTACTTCCCCAGTCAGGAAACAAACCCACATCCCCTGCATTGGAAGGCAGATTCTTAACCACTAGACCACCAGGGAAGTCTCCCCTTTTCTGTATCTGTAATTCCTTTTTCTGACAGTGGAAAATCTGGCTCTTAGTGTCCTTAATCTGTGCATTTATTTTGCTAAGCCCTCTTATATGTAACCACATTTGTCATTCTCCGCTTCACAGCACAAATGTCCTCACCTGGCTCAGGTTCTTGTCACCTCCCTCCAGGCCATCACCCTGGTTCCTGGCCCTACGTTAGCACCCTTTCCACTTCACCTAGACTCTGACTTTCTGTGCCAGGGTGCCCTTCCTCACAGTTTTACTGTGCTCATGCTCTGACACTGCAGACCTCTCATTCTTCCTCGTCTACCCAGCTACCCAAGGGCTCTCCCTCACCCGAATCCCAGCCATGCTTTTGTAGAGTCAGCCTTTTTGTCCTGCTTGTGCTTTGTCACCCTGTACTGCCTGCCTGCCTTCCTCCACGAATCCTCTCCTCACTGCTGGGCAGGTCACCACAGCCCTGTGTGAACGCCCTCTTAGACCTGTCTCACTTTAACATCTCTACCAGGACGATATGGCTCCCCACCCTCAGCCTCCAACCTAGCCGGGCCTTATTAGTCACTTCATCATTTTGTTTGAGGGGTATGGAGATCTGAGTGCTAGTGGATTCCTCACTTTAAACTGTTTGGATTGCATGTTAAGATTTACCTAAATCCTTGAGAATCCAAAGAAACCAGTGGAATATTTATATTAAATAAAAATAAAAACATTAGTAGTCAGTCCTTCAGTTTGAGTTTGCCTTGTTACAGGTTTCCCTTATTTCAACTTCATGAAATAGTATTTTCCCTTTCAGTGAATACTTAGCTTCACTGTCTGAATTTTCTAATATCTGAAAGATAGCACGTGCTCAACAGAAAGCAGTTCTTCAAATTTGAAAACAGTTTCTAAGCTGAACATGTTGCACTATAGGCAGCCCCTGGAACATCCAAGAGAAACCAGTTTCCGGTCCTCTGCCCTGGGCCGGAGCAGTGCGTTCTCCTCCACTGTCTGTCCTCTCCTCCTTCCTTACCTCAGCTTCTTAGTTCTTTCTCCGTGCCGTTTCCTCCTTTTCTTTAAGTCGTCTTTTCTTTGAAACGTTTCTCTCTTTAAGTTTTGCTGTATCGTTTGTACTAACTCATAGAAGGTCTTGTACCTAAATCTGAACCACTGTGAACTTTGTTGTTCAGTTGCTCAGTCGTGTCTGACTGTTTGCAACCCCTTCAACTGCAACAAGCCAGGCTTCCGTGTGCCTCAGCATCTCCCAGAGTTTGCTCAGACCCATGTCCATTGAGTCGGAGATGCCATCCGACCAGCTCATCCTCTGCCATCCCCTTCTGATCTTATGCAGGGTATCTCTCACAGCCTTAGCTTCCTTTGAAAGAATGACACTGTAATAGTTTTGTTGTTGTTGTTGTTAGAGGAATTGGTTCAGAAAGCGTTTGGAAGTTCCCGGTTCATGAGTTTCTGCTGATTCAGTGCTGTTGCAGGAGGAGAGGTGTCGGTGTCACAGTATGTACACGTCTGTTTGGTTTGTATCCCTCAAGACGTAGTTATCAGACAATGAAATACTTCCATGTGTTTTACCTGAAAATACTCTTTTAAGTGACTAGAAAATGATCTAATTCTCATGTTTTAGAATAGTCTTTTTAAAAAATATTTACTTGGCTGCGCTGGGTCTTAGTTGCAGCATGTGAACTCTTAGCTGGAGCGTGGTGGGGTCTAGTTACCTGACCAGGGTAACCTAGGGCCCCTTACATTGGGAGCTTGGATTCTTAGCCACTGGACCACCAGGGGAGCCCCTATAGTAGGGTATTGTGTAACCCCATAACTTTCCACTCTGAATTTGTTTTCCTGCTGGTTTTCCTGAAAAAAAAGTACTTGTGATTCCCTTGAAATGACTTACTACTTTTGTGTGTGTATATATAATTATCATCGTGTTAATGTACCAAATAATGTCCTCAGAAGCAAGTGTTTGACCAGTGACTCAGCCTCATCAGTCACACTAACAGATATGAGGCATGACTTTGTCCATCATTTGGAAAAGAATCCTTTTCCGTATTATCTTTAGTCTAATACATGGGAACTTTCAGCCAGAAAACTTTCAAAGTTTAATAGTTACTATTGTCTTATACAGGTCAAAATTCCTAGTCATAGTCAATTAGTATATGTTAGATTGCTTAATGAAATTTAGGGAAAGGGAGGCAGGCAGGGGTTAATTGTTGCTGTATTTACAATTTCAGAATGGTACAGGATGGAGTATTGTAGAAATTGGTGCAAGTTTGATGCATCATATATTTTGCCAATCTTAAACTTGCCCAATTTCAAATCATTTCACCACTTTACTTTGGAGCTTTAGCAACTGACTGTCCTTTAAGGTGAGTATATAAAAAATAGTGTGGGGTTCTCTCATACTCTGGAGAAGATATACCATGTTCAATATTGAAATGAAGCCACAAAGCTAGTTAGTTGAAACAAGAATTTGCCTCTTCTAGTCCTGGGAGGCTCATGGGATGAGGACTTCTGGAAGGAACCAAGACTCTGAAGATAGTAGATTCCATAAGTGGAACAGGGAAAGGTCAGGAGAGGGCTGGGGCATCTTAGGATGTGGAAAGTAAGGAAGTGGTTAAAGGATGATAGGAACAATTCAGCAAGATACAGAGCAGTGTGCTGTAGGACACTATCCAGCACTAGGACAGTTCAGGCGCCTAAATAAATAAGGACTGTGTAAGAAAAAGAGAGTAACAGTTTATTGAAAAAGCCTGGTAATAACTACCTTTATCAAGTGGTCAAAGCAGTATTATCGGTAATGGTCAGATCAGAACTATGTGCCACCTTATGCAGTTCAGTGAAAAGAACCCAGTATCACTTCTGTGGTTTTTCTTACCAAAGATATGTAACTTAAATTCAGTCATCAGAAAAACCCACATTAAAGCAGTCTACAAAATAGTTGTTTTTCAATCTTTAAATATATCAAGATTGTGGGTGACAAGGAAAGACTGAGAAAGTGTTCCAGGTTGAGAGAGAGAAAGAACAGGAAAACAAAATATAATGTGTGTGATCCTGAACTGAAGCTTTTTACTCTGAAGGATATTAATGGGATGGTTGGTAGGGTTCTGCAGATTACATGGTAGTCATATGTCAGTGTTACCAATTTTTAAACTTTGATTAAGATTATTTAGGAAGAGGTCATATTTGTAGGTAATACACAATCAAGTCATTGGGGTTTCTGGAGCATAGTGACAGTAAATGATTCAGGAAAAATATGTTCTTCATGGTATTCTTAAAACTATTTCCTCAGTCTAAGAAAAGGATAAAAGAAGATCTGTATTTACAATTTCAGAATGGTACAGGATGGAGTATTGTAGAAACAAGTTTGATGCATCATATTTTGCCAATCTTAAACTTGCCCAATTTCAAATCATTTCACCACTTTACTTTGGAGCTTTAGCAACTGACTGTCCTTTAAGGTGAGTATATAAAAAATAGTGTGGGGTTCTCTCATACTCTGGAGAAGATATACCATGTTCAATATTGAAATGAAGCCACAAAGCTAGTTAGTTGAAACAAGAATTTGCCTCTTCTAGTCCTGGGAGGCTCATGGGATGAGGACTTCTGGAAGGAACCAAGACTCTGAAGATAGTAGATTCCATAAGTGGAACAGGGAAAGGTCAGGAGAGGGCTGGGGCATCTTAGGATGTGGAAAGTAAGGAAGTGGTTGAAGGATGATAGGAACAATTCAGCAAGATACAGAGCAGTGTGCTGTAGGACACTATCCAGCACTAGGACAGTTCAGGCGCCTAAATAAATAAGGACTGTGTAAGAAAAAGAGAGTAACAGTTTATTGAAAAAGCCTGGTAATAACTACCTTTATCAAGTGGTCAAAGCAGTATTATCGGTAATGGTCAGATCAGAACTATGTGCCACCTTATGCAATTCAGTGAAAAGAACCCAGTATCACTTCTGTGGTTTTTCTTACCAAAGATATGTAACTTAAATTCAGTCATCAGAAAAACCCACATTAAAGCAGTCTACAAAATAGTTGTTTTTCAATCTTTAAATATATCAAGATTGTGGGTGACAAGGAAAGACTGAGAAAGTGTTCCAGGTTGAGAGAGAGAAAGAACAGGAAAACAAAATATAATGTGTGTGATCCTGAACTGAAGCTTTTTACTCTGAAGGATATTAATGGGATGGTTGGTAGGGTTCTGCAGATTACATGGTAGTCATATGTCAGTGTTACCAATTTTTAAACTTTGATTAAGATTATTTAGGAAGAGGTCATATTTGTAGGTAATACACAATCAAGTCATTGGGGTTTCTGGAGCATAGTGACAGTAAATGATTCAGGAAAAATATGTTCTTCATGGTATTCTTAAAACTATTTCCTCAGTCTAAGAAAAGGATAAAAGAAGATACAGCAGATACTGCATCAGCAATCATATGAAAATAATTTAGAGAAAACGAGGCTTTTGAAAGCATGATCTCTGAAGATGTAGAAAGACAATGTCACCTCATGGACAGTTTAATAAAATACATACTGATCTTCCCACCTTAATTCCTTTCTTGCTGTGTCTAGTCATGTTCAGAACTGTCCTAGTGTCCACTGTGACATTGATGAACTTCTTATGAGGTTTTTTTAGTGAATTTTATCTCAAAAGATTTTTTATAGATATGTAAATACAGCATTAATTTAGATAAAATCTGTTCAGATTCCCAGCATAGTTTTTATAATGTGTCCAGTTGATTTATTGAAAGAGACTACAATTTTAAAATGCCTTCTCTTTGAAGAGGGAAAAATCAGCATGTCATGTAGCTCAATTCAAAGTTTTTGTATAATGATCAGTATGATTTATAAAATCTGCTTTATGATTGTCATTATATAAAATAAGTAATATGTGCTAACACCTCATAGAGTTTTTTTTTGTTGGCGTTTCTTCTCCATTCCATCCTGGAAACTTAGTGTCAGGGCACTGGAAACAGCTCAGGTAATGCTGCTAAACTGAGTTTTATCGGTACAGCATAGGATTCTTTTATTGTTTGCTCTGTGAATATCATATCAACAGTTAACTAGATTATTATGAGTTTTTGGACCTTGATATCAGCATGGAGTTTACAGTTTAGGTTTCTTAAACTCTTATTCACCAAAGTCTGAGTTATGCTTTTCATTCTCTGTGTACATAAAGAGTCACTGATACCCAAGAATTAAAAGGGTATTAACAGTCATTTAGATTTTCCTCTCCTTATTTTACAATAAATTTGTGTTCATTTTTGTATCAGAACTTGAATTTATTTGTGAATATGAATTAATATTTGAAGAAATTTCCTATGCCAGATACTAGGTTATGGTTTAACGTGCATTTTCATATTCTTATAGGTTAGTCATTTTTTTTTCTCATTTATAGGTAGAGAAATAGAGTCCTACAGATATACACATAGTAAGTGGTAAAACCAAAATTTGAGCTCAGGTCTTTTAACTACTGTGCTGAACTAATTTGAGGGGAAATAAAACCCCTAGCATTAGACAATATAATTATATTAAATGGTCTTGTATATTTGGAAGCTTCCATTGTTAACAGTGTCCTTTATGGAATGGGTTAGAAAGACATAACATATTAGTTACGATCATGATAATCATCATCCTATCTACTTCCTATAATACAAAAAGCTTTGCAGCTTAAAGTTTCAAACAATGTGAAACTTTTGATAGAATTAGAACATCTGTGTAGGACATCTGTGTAAATGACACCAGTAAACATATTAAAGGAAGTTAATTTTCTTTATATGACTTGTAGGTCTGTCTCGAAGATTCCACCATAGGCAAGCAGTATCTAAGTTGCCCAAAATCCAGACACAGCTCTTCAGTCTGGTGTTTGTACTTAGAGATGTAAGATCCAACTTTAACAGATACAGAATCTTTACTTGAGCATAATAGCCATTATTCTAAGTTGAGCCTTTTGTTGAGCTTGTCTGGGAGCATAATAGCCATTATTCTAAGTTAACACCTCATGAGTTTATATGTTTGCTTGGGGCGTTTCTTCTCCATTCCATCCTGGAAACTTAGTGTCAGGGCACTGGAAACAGCTCAGGTAATGCTGCTAAACTGAGTTTTATCGGTACAGCATAGGATTCTTTTATTGTTTGCTCTGTGAATATCATATCAACAGTTAACTAGATTATTATGAGTTTTTGGACCTTGATATCAGCATGGAGTTTACAGTTTAGGTTTCTTAAACTCTTATTCACCAAAGTCTGAGTTATGCTTTTCATTCTCTGTGTACATAAAGAGTCACTGATACCCAAGAATTAAAAGGGTATTAACAGTCATTTAGATTTTCCTCTCCTTATTTTACAATAAATTTGTGTTCATTTTTGTATCAGAACTTGAATTTATTTGTGAATATGAATTAATATTTGAAGAAATTTCCTATGCCAGATACTAGGTTATGGTTTAACGTGCATTTTCATATTCTTATAGGTTAGTCATTTTTTTTTCTCATTTATAGGTAAAGAAATAGAGTCCTACAGATATACACATAGTAAGTGGTAAAACCAAAATTTGAGCTCAGGTCTTTTAACTACTGTACTGAACTAATTTGAGGGGAAATAAAACCCCTAGCATTAGACAATATAATTATATTAAATGGTCTTGTATATTTGGAAGCTTCCATTGTTAACAGTGTCCTTTATGGAATGGGTTAGAAAGACATAACATATTAGTTACGATCATGATAATCATCATCCTATCTACTTCCTATAATACAAAAAGCTTTGCAGCTTAAAGTTTCAAACAATGTGAAACTTTTGATAGAATTAGAACATCTGTGTAGGACATCTGTGTAAATGACACCAGTAAACATATTAAAGGAAGTTAATTTTCTTTATATGACTTGTAGGTCTGTCTCGAAGATTCCACCATAGGCAAGCAGTATCTAAGTTGCCCAAAATCCAGACACAGCTCTTCAGTCTGGTGTTTGTACTTAGAGATGTAAGATCCAACTTTAACAGATACAGAATCTTTACTTGAGCATAATAGCCATTATTCTAAGTTGAGCCTTTTTGTTGAGCTTGTCTGGGAGCATTGAGATGTTTTATAATAAGCTTCAGTGTATTTCTTCACATTTCCTGTATTTTATGTGAAGAGAAGATATGCTTCAGTCAAAACCAAGTATTTCATATTTACATCTCATTTACCAGTGAAATGTGAAACAGTCATAAACTTTTTACTTGGGCTACCATTGCACAGGCTTATTTTAATGATAATAGTTTGATGCCCTTAATGTTAAAAACAGGGTAGCTTGAAGAGGCTGGTAAATTGGAATTTTCCAATATCCGCAGCTTTTCTCTCCCGCGGTTAATTTGCTCTGCTGACTCCCTACGCGAGGTGGCAACAGCTGGCCTTTTTACTCAAGCTCCGGGGATTAGGGGAGCGCTCGCAGCAGCGTGCTCGGCCACTTGCCTCTGTTGACCGTTCTTTATTGTTTGATGCCTGAGCATCTCCCAGACGGCCAGCAATTGTTTCTCGAAACCTAAAGTTTGTTTCTCTTGGGAGTCTACAATGCTGGTGGGGCTCGTCTTTTAATCTCCTCGCTTTCCCAGTCTCCTCTTATCCTTCATCCTGAGCTTTCTCTTGAGAATTAGAGTGGAGTGAAGATACAAGTTTGTATCTTAGTGTGCAGGAGATTCCGTTTTTGGGGCTAAAACTTAGAAATACAGACCACAGATGGTAATTTCTTTTTTCTATGAGCTATCAGATTGTAGCAAATCATTTTTTTAATGAAACTTTGTTCTTCATAATTAATGTACTAGTGCATTTTTTGAATTATAGTGATAAAAAGGGAGCATCAGGAGAATGATCCAGTGCTACCATTTTAAAAACTGAGATCAGAAGGGAAATGCACCTTATCTGCTTAAGTTTGAGAGGTACCTTAATTATCTCTAAAATATAATTCTAATTTATATGAGAGTCTACAAGTTTCTTCACACTGTGTTAACACGGGTCAAAAGTAGTCAGAAAATATCTAAGTTGCCCACAACCCAGACACAGCTCTTCAGTCTGGTGTTTGTACTTAGAGATGTAAGATCCAACTTTAACAGATACAGAATCTTTACTTGAGCATAATAGCCATTATTCTAAGTTGAGCCTTTTTGTTGAGCTTGTCTGGGAGCATTGAGATGTTTTATAATAAGCTTCAGTGTATTTCTTCACATTTCCTGTATTTTATGTGAAGAGAAGATATGCTTCAGTCAAAACCAAGTATTTCATATTTACATCTCATTTACCAGTGAAATGTGAAACAGTCATAAACTTTTTACTTGGGCTACCATTGCACAGGCTTATTTTAATGATAATAGTTTGATGCCCTTAATGTTAAAAACAGGGTAGCTTGAAGAGGCTGGTAAATTGGAATTTTCCAATATCCGCAGCTTTTCTCTCCCGCGGTTAATTTGCTCTGCTGACTCCCTACGCGAGGTGGCAACAGCTGGCCTTTTTACTCAAGCTCCGGGGATTAGGGGAGCGCTCGCAGCAGCGTGCTCGGCCACTTGCCTCTGTTGACCGTTCTTTATTGTTTGATGCCTGAGCATCTCCCAGACGGCCAGCAATTGTTTCTCGAAACCTAAAGTTTGTTTCTCTTGGGAGTCTACAGTGCTGGTGGGGCTCGTCTTTTAATCTCCTCGCTTTCCCAGTCTCCTCTTATCCTTCATCCTGAGCTTTCTCTTGAGAATTAGAGTGGAGTGAAGATACAAGTTTGTATCTTAGAGTGCAGGAGATTCCGTTTTGGTGCTAAAAACTTAGAAATACAGACCACAGATGGTAATTTCTTTTTTCTATGAGCTATCAGATAGTAGCAAATCATTTTTTTAATGAAACTTTGTTCTTCATAATTAATGTACTAGTGCATTTTTTGAATTATAGTGATAAAAAGGGAGCATCAGGAGAATGATCCAGTGCTACCATTTTAAAAACTGAGATCAGAAGGGAAATGCACCTTATCTGCTTAAGTTTGAGAGGTACCTTAATTATCTCTAAAATACAATTCTAATTTATATGAGAGTCTACAATTTTCTTCACACTGTGTTAACACGTGGGTCAAAAGTAGTCAGAAAATATCTAGACGAGAAAAGCTTCAGCAGGAGTAATTTTATCATTCTTCATTTAGAAAAGAAAAATGGTAAGATAACTCTTGAATTTAATTTTCATTGGTTCTTCCACATTCCTACACTTCTGCCATACCTGCAGAATCTTTGAGGGCCTTTGTGGATGAAAATACACAGCAGTGTGAGACAAAAATCATCCTTGAAAAATTATACTCAGAATCAGAAACTTGAAACTGTGGGAGAGGAAAGTCATGTTGAAACTGTCTTTCTGGAGTTAGGGTGGTGGCAGCCATGGTTACCAAGTCTCCACAGGTGGTTCTTGCCATGCACCACAGTCAGCCACGCTCTGCCCGCAAACCACTACTCTAGAGAGTTCTTCGTGTTTACAGCACTATATGATATGCCGTTTTAGTAATGGGGATGAAACTGATGTGTATCTTCTTTTAGTAGATCTAATAACTCATGTGACTACTGAAAGTTGGTTATTTGAACTGTCATCTGTAGTAGCGTGTTCATTTAGCTTCTGTAGCATAACCAAAGATAATGAATTTTAAAGGGATTTGATTTAAAGGAGAAGAGGGTAATATTGAGTTGTAGAATTTCAGGTACCTAGCAATCCTTGTGGCATCATCTATACCTAAATACTGTTATCGTGGGTCTTAGTCAATAATTATAGGACGTCGACACTGCTTTCTCATCTCTCCTGGCTTCTGGCGCATTTCTAAGCAGTCTTTTTCCGTTTGTCTCTTTTTTCCTAGTATCTCTCACTGTTCCTTCTTCTACATCATTATTATCTCTTGGTCCTGAGCTAGTGTTTTTCTTCTCCTCTCTGCTTATTTACCTTCCTTCAGTGGTTAGAAATCTTACTGAGGTACTGCAAATGTTGTTTAATTGAGCAGAAGGCAGGCTTCCCACTGTAGACAACTGCAGATCAACTAAAATAACCAAGTTAAGAAACATTTTTATATCTATTTGTATGATCTCTTCTGCCAAAGTGATTTGCTTCTTTCATAAATTCACCATACTTTGTGTATCATATACATTGCATATATTTGCTGAATGTTGACTCATGATGCTTTAATACAGACTCTTAATTAGCCCCATCTCTTCTTAACTTTAAAGAGAAGGAAAGAAAGCGTTCTCATCCCAAGAGAGCTTTCCTTGTTGCCAGAAAAGTGCCATCTCATTTCTTTTGTGCAGCAGCCCTCATTTGCTGCATTCAGCCCCATACTCACACATGCCTTTGCTCATGTCTTGTGATCTAGCTTTTATCCATGCCAAAACCACTGCTTCCTAGGTCACCGTCATCTCCTCATCACTGGCCCGCCCAGTTCACCAGAACATGTTCATTTTTGTGTGTTTTTATTAGGGATTTTAAAGTCGATTGGAGTATTTTTATTCTCTCTGACATTTACTACCTTTTGGAATGGTTACTAGGAGTGAATATGTTTGATAAGTGGAAAGACTGGAATTTTTCTTTTCTTTACTACAGAGTAAATAACTAGTTTTATGTTATCAGTGTTTGAGGTCTTTAAGGCATCTTCTCAGGGTGAAAGTGATTGAATTTTTAAATTCTACCTTTTTGAAATATTTTTCCCAGTAAAATGAATTGACAAAGCCACTAAGAAAGAGAGTGAAGGATTATTCTTGAGTCTGCAGAGATGAAATAGAGTCTGCCTTTGTGTTGTAGCCAAAAACAGGGTATTGAGTTGTAGAATTTCAGGTACCTAGCAATCCTTGTGGCATCATCTATACCTAAGTACTGTTATCGTGGGTCTTAGTCAATAATTATAGGACGTCGACACTGATTTCTCATCTCTCCTGGCTTCTGGCGCATTTCTAAGCAGTCTTTTTCCGTTTGTCTCTTTTTTCCTAGTATCTCTCACTGTTCCTTCTTCTACATCATTATTATCTCTTGGTCCTGAGCTAGTGTTTTTCTTCTCCTCTCTGCTTATTTACCTTCCTTCAGTGGTTAGAAATCTTACTGAGGTACTGCAAATGTTGTTTAATTGAGCAGAAGGCAGGCTTCCCACTGTAGACAACTGCAGATCAACTAAAATAACCAAGTTAAGAAACATTTTTATATCTATTTGTATGATCTCTTCTGCCAAAGTGATTTGCTTCTTTCATAAATTCACCATACTTTGTGTATCATATACATTGCATATATTTGCTGAATGTTGACTCATGATGCTTTAATACAGACTCTTAATTAGCCCCATCTCTTCTTAACTTTAAAGAGAAGGAAAGAAAGCGTTCTCATCCCAAGAGAGCTTTCCTTGTTGCCAGAAAAGTGCCATCTCATTTCTTTTGTGCAGCAGCCCTCATTTGCTGCATTCAGCCCCATACTCACACATGCCTTTGCTCATGTCTTGTGATCTAGCTTTTATCCATGCCAAAACCACTGCTTCCTAGGTCACCGTCATCTCCTCATCACTGGCCCGCCCAGTTCACCAGAACATGTTCATTTTTGTGTTTTATTAGGGATTTTAAAGTCGATTGGAGTATTTTTATTCTCTCTGACATTTACTACCTTTTGGAATGGTTACTAGGAGTGAATATGTTTGATAAGTGGAAAGACTGGAATTTTTCTTTTCTTTACTACAGAGTAAATAACTAGTTTTATGTTATCAGTGTTTGAGGTCTTTAAGGCATCTTCTCAGGGTGAAAGTGATTGAATTTTTAAATCCTACCTTTTTGAAATATTTTTCCCAGTAAAATGAATTGACAAAGCCACTAAGAAAGAGAGTGAAGGATTATTCTTGAGTCTGCAGAGATGAAATAGAGTCTGCCTTTGTGTTGTAGCCCAAAAACAGGAGAGACAGAGAGAGAGAGTTGACACAAAGAATAAAGTAATCCTCAGGGAGTGTCCTCGGTGTTAGAGAAGTAGTTATTTATACGCAGGATTCCACACTATGAGTCCAAGTTATGTGCTTTCCAGGTTATTGATGAGAAAATTCAGACTCAAAATGGGATTTTTAGAATCAAGCACATTTTTCATGCCCTAAGTCTGTCTTTTAAGGACAGCGTTGAAGGATATTGATAAATTGGTACAAGATTAAAAGGATATTTACTTCTCTAAAATTTTATACAGACTACTGGTACTCAGTGCTTTCCTAGCAAGGATATTCTTTTTGCTTACAAGCCACACTTTAACTAATAAAAGTAAGAATAAAGATAGGAAAGAACTCTTCAGTAATTTATGGATTGAATTTTTGTTTATCATTCTAAAGTGGGTTCTATTTATGTATTAATGTGTTACATGTTTGTGTGTATATAATTATGTATAAAAAAGGCAGTACTCATACTTAAGGCTAGAAACGCTGTTGTCCCCCTTGTTGTTAATGCTTGCCACTTCCTTAGAGTTTAGAATGAAATAATATCTTTATATTTGGGATTAAACTTTGATTTGTTTTACTCTTTAATTATGGCTTTTGTATTATTCTCTCCATTCAAATATGGTTAAAAAAATGGAATCTAGTTACTGAAGACTAAATTGAACTGCTTCCTAGGTCACCGTCATCTCCTCATCACTGGCCCGCCCAGTTCACCAGAACATGTTCATTTTTGTGTGTTTTTATTAGGGATTTTAAAGTCGATTGGAGTATTTTTATTCTCTCTGACATTTACTACCTTTTGGAATGGTTACTAGGAGTGAATATGTTTGATAAGTGGAAAGACTGGAATTTTTCTTTTCTTTACTACAGAGTAAATAACTAGTTTTATGTTATCAGTGTTTGAGGTCTTTAAGGCATCTTCTCAGGGTGAAAGTGATTGAATTTTTAAATCCTACCTTTTTGAAATATTTTTCCCAGTAAAATGAATTGACAAAGCCACTAAGAAAGAGAGTGAAGGATTATTCTTGAGTCTGCAGAGATGAAATAGAGTCTGCCTTTGTGTTGTAGCCCAAAAACAGGAGAGACAGAGAGAGAGAGTTGACACAAAGAATAAAGTAATCCTCAGGGAGTGTCCTCGGTGTTAGAGAAGTAGTTATTTATACGCAGGATTCCACACTATGAGTCCAAGTTATGTGCTTTCCAGGTTATTGATGAGAAAATTCAGACTCAAAATGGGATTTTTAGAATCAAGCACATTTTTCATGCCCTAAGTCTGTCTTTTAAGGACAGCGTTGAAGGATATTGATAAATTGGTACAAGATTAAAAGGATATTTACTTCTCTAAAATTTTATACAGACTACTGGTACTCAGTGCTTTCCTAGCAAGGATACTCTTTTTGCTTACAAGCCACACTTTAACTAATAAAAGTAAGAATAAAGATAGGAAAGAACTCTTCAGTAATTTATGGATTGAATTTTTGTTTATCATTCTAAAGTGGGTTCTATTTATGTATTAATGTGTTACATGTTTGTGTGTATATAATTATGTATAAAAAAGGCAGTACTCATACTTAAGGCTAGAAACGCTGTTGTCCCCCTTGTTGTTAATGCTTGCCACTTCCTTAGAGTTTAGAATGAAATAATATCTTTATATTTGGGATTAAACTTTGATTTGTTTTACTCTTTAATTATGGCTTTTGTATTATTCTCTCCATTCAAATATGGTTAAAAAAATGGAATCTAGTTACTGAAGACTAAATTGAACTGTGAAACCATCCATTGACATGTGTAACAGTATATTAAAAAAAAATAAAATTAAATAAGACATGAATAAGTTTTTTTAAAAGGAATTGTCTTGAAGGGCAAAGAGATGTACACTGAATTGGTAATCTCTGTGAAATAGGGTTCTCAGAATAGGTGTAGGAGGCAGGTTGAGGACAAAAAGGAATTTTAATTTCTTTACCATTTGATACATTTCCAAATGAGCATCAAAATTGCCTTAGAAATTTCATGTTCTTTATCATCGTGTTCATAGAAATGATAAAGCTGGTTCATCATATGGTAAATCTTGAAAGTGATATCCCAAATAACCTCTCAGGGACTGTGACATCGAGAAGCACTTCATGGGGCCACATAGGAGGTGGTCGTCAGCAGATCATCCTTCAGGGCAGAGAATCCACCTTGAATTCCTCTCATTTCCTTCATGGAGCTGTCATCTGCGAATGAATTGAAATTTTTCTTGTTGAACTAGTGAAGTTTTCAGGCTTGCATTATTTAAGATAACAGATTTATCTGCTTCTTTGTGAATATGGAAATAGTCCATTTTTAATTGCTCTTCGAAGAACTCTTTCAGTCTATTCCTTTAGTTTTCGTACTTTGAGTTAGGTCTTTTTTCTGAGTCAAGGAGTTCAGGTCTTTTTTGCTCTCACCTTTTATTGGCACCACTTCATGGTGCCAGTTCTGAGTCATACATACCTGTCTTTACCCAGTACAGCTGTCAGAATTTTAGGTGTTTCTGTTTTCATCTTTTTTTAAGTCACAGAACCAATGTGTATGCATTGTATAAAATTAGAAGTTGTAGATAGCAGAATTTTTTAAACTATTACCACTGCCCAGAGGTAACCACTGTAGCACTGAATTGTAATGAAATGTTTAATGTGATCTTAGGGCCATAAGTTGAGTCACACATCTGGAACACATTTTTCATGAAGAGGTCTTGGGTTAGCTTCCACCTGTATCCTAAATCTTCAGTTTGTTGTCATTGCTTCTATTTCTGGTTTCTCATCCATCAGAGTAGGCTACATTTCTTTTCCTTTTCTTCATATAAACTTACTTCAAAAAGATTCACTGAGCGAAGTAAGGAGCATTGGTAAAAAATAAAGCCTATGGTGCTCATTACGTTAAATAGGTGAGGTATTCCAAAGGCTGTCTTGTAATGAAACATGTACGATAAGTCACTCTGCTCGTAAAGAGTGTCCCCACCTATATTTAGGACCCTGGCACTTCCTGTACGTGCTTGTTCCTTCAGTTTGTCTCCATTCCTTCAAAGATGCTTGAAGCATTCCCATCTTCAAACTGTTGGGTCAGCTCCTCTTTGACACAGGAAAACCTTTCAAGCTTTGACTGCTACCTCCACTTTAAACCATCCACTCTCTTCTTAACTTTGTAACCTTTTGTCCTCACTTCTACTGAGCATCAAAATTGCCTTAGAAATTTCATGTTCTTTATCATCGTGTTCATAGAAATGATAAAGCTGGTTCATCATATGGTAAATCTTGAAAGTGATATCCCAAATAACCTCTCAGGGACTGTGACATCGAGAAGCACTTCATGGGGCCACATAGGAGGTGGTCGTCAGCAGATCATCCTTCAGGGCAGAGAATCCACCTTGAATTCCTCTCATTTCCTTCATGGAGCTGTCATCTGCGAATGAATTGAAATTTTTCTTGTTGAACTAGTGAAGTTTTCAGGCTTGCATTATTTAAGATAACAGATTTATCTGCTTCTTTGTCAATATGGAAATAGTCCATTTTTAATTGCTCTTCGAAGAACTCTTTCAGTCTATTCCTTTAGTTTTCGTACTTTGAGTTAGGTCTTTTTTCTGAGTCAAGGAGTTCAGGTCTTTTTTACTCTCACCTTTTATTGGCACCACTTCATGGTGCCAGTTCTGAGTCATACATACCTGTCTTTACCCAGTACAGCTGTCAGAATTTTAGGTGTTTCTGTTTTCATCTTTTTTTAAGTCACAGAACCAATGTGTATGCATTGTATAAAATTAGAAGTTGTAGATAGCAGAATTTTTTAAACTATTACCACTGCCCAGAGGTAACCACTGTAGCACTGAATTGTAATGAAATGTTTAATGTGATCTTAGGGCCATAAGTTGAGTCACACATCTGGAACACATTTTTCATGAAGAGGTCTTGGGTTAGCTTCCACCTGTATCCTAAATCTTCAGTTTGTTGTCATTGCTTCTATTTCTGGTTTCTCATCCATCAGAGTAGGCTACATTTCTTTTCCTTTTCTTCATATAAACTTACTTCAAAAAGATTCACTGAGCAAAGTAAGGAGCATTGGTAAAAAATAAAGCCTATGGTGCTCATTACGTTAAATAGGTGAGGTATTCCAAAGGCTGTCTTGTAATGAAACATGTACGATAAGTCACTCTGCTTGTAAAGAGTGTCCCCACCTATATTTAGGACCCTGGCACTTCCTGTACGTGCTTGTTCCTTCAGTGTGTCTCCATTCCTTCAAAGATGCTTGAAGCATTCCCATCTTCAAACTGTTGGGTCAGCTCCTCTTTGACACAGGAAAACCTTTCAAGCTTTGACTGCTACCTCCACTTTAAACCATCCACTCTCTTCTTAACTTTGTAACCTTTTGTCCTCACTTCTACTGAGATTGCTGACAATCAAGAAAGCAATGGGGGCTTCCCTGGTGGTCCAGTGGGTAAGGACACCACCTTGCACTGCAGGGGGTGCCGGTTCGATCCCTGGCCTGGGAAGATCCCACGTGCCGCGGAGCGGCTGGACCCGTGTATCCAATTACCAAGCTGGAGCTCTGGAGCGTGTGCACCCAGAGCTGGTGCTCTGCGACAACAGAGGCCACCGCGATGGGAGGCCCACAACGGGCCAAAGAGCAAAGATGGATGAAAATAGAGAAAGACCAATAGAGGTGGCCTGCCAGCCTCCCTCCCTCCCCAGCCTGCCCCCCCAAAGAAAAAAAAAAGAAAGAAAGAAAGCAATGACCAGGCAAGCATTAGGAATAGAAAGTATTCTCATGTAGCTGCATCTTTTGGTACTTGGAATCCAAGTCAAATCCTTCTTGGAAGTGTCTGTATGTCCCTGAAGTGTGTATAGAGCTTTACACGGAGCGTGCCTATGTTTGCTCATGTTTTCCTTGTAAAGGCTTATCAGGCTTGTAAGTTATTATCCCCATTGTTTAGATGGGAAAAATTGATGTTCATTGAGGGAAATGGTTTAGCCAAGCACATAAATCTTAATGGCAAAGCTGAGACTAAGAACATGCATTAGAGATAGTATCTTTTTAGATTTGTTTTGGGATTCTGTTCATCTTTAGTCTAAATTGTGCTAGTGGGTGACCGTGTGCTAGTGGGTAACCAAGTTCATATAGCTTAGTTTTTTAGATCATTTTTCAGTGTGTTGGTTTCAGAGCCTGCTGCCCTAGTTAAACTAATCATTAACTCTAGAACAATAAGTTTGCCTCCTAAAGATGTGTAATGATTTCATTTTTCAAAAAGGATAGCCCAGGCATATAAATCTATGCATTCTTATTGCTGTTTCAATTTTATGATTATGCTGTAAAAGGAATTATGACTTACATTTAAAGGTGATTTTCTAAGTTAGTGAATGCATGAAATTAATTCTGAAGTTATTCTTGTGTCTTTGAGCCTTTTCCTGATTTAAGAAACCAATATCAGTAATGATGCCTCTTTATAAGGTTATAGTGAGAAATAACTGAAAACTTATGAAACTAGCCTAAAAAACCATGAATGCCTGTTCTCCTTGTGATAAGATAATGCTTTGTCCTAATGCAATATTTTATTAAAAAGATACAGTTATATTTTATTTTTGTTTTTCAACTCACCTAATTCATAACTGCATTAAAGTCTACAATTTTTAGTTGCTAAAGTATATTTTCTGTATACTTTAGTTTGGTTCATAAATCAAAATTGCATTCTCCCTTCTTGTATTATTTTCTTTTACTTTTAAAATGACCTTAATGAGATGACTGTTTAAGAATCATTCTCATGATTCATTCGTCTGCTACTCCTCCTCTTTAAACCTTCAGAACTGAAGGTCTTTTGACAAACCAATATTTATAACAGTTTGACAGCAGGATGAGGAACAGCGTTTGTCTTTGTAACAGCTTGAAGAAAGACCCTTTCCAGGACCCAGTCATGCAGTTACAATCTTGACCTCTTTCTTATGCTGGGAACATACATAGAGCAGCAGCATAGAGCATAGAGCAGAAAACACCTCCCATGTGTTTTCTTGTCCCATTGACTGTCCATTCACTTCCCATCTGTTTGGCAGTCTTAAAGGAACAGAAGGGGCCCTCTTCTTATAAATCTGTCTTTGCAAGTGATAAATGATGTCCTGTCTCTTTAAGGACTGCCTGGGTGGTTTTCCTTTTCTTAAAATGTTTCAACTTCCCTTCTAACAAAATGCAGAGTAAAATATGCCTTTAAGAGTAATAAGAAAATAGAAAGGAAAAAAGTGATGTATTATTTTAAAACTTTCTTGATTATATGGGACTGAATATTTTACTTGTCATAAGCCTAATGGTTTTTTAGCTTTACCAATTAATTACCCTTATCATAGTTGTCAAATTATATTGATTTTTAGGCTTTCCTATGGGGAAAAAAGAAATGTATTTATTTTGAACTAATGTATTTTTTTTTAAACCTTTATTTTACTTTTAACTTTTGCAGAGCTTTGTTGTTTACAGATATGCATGTTCCCAGATTAGTCATATGTATATTCTCCCCTTCCCACCCCTCCCGACCGTCACACAGCACCCCTGAAGGATCCCCTTTTCTCACAGAGCAATAACTAGAGCTATTTTCTTCAGTTATGATAGTACAGGCCTTCATGCTACTTCCTTTATGCCTCCCACCCTCTGTTCCTTCCCCACAATGTCCATATGTCCATTGTCCATGTCTGTCTTTCCGTTGCTTCACTGCGTGTGCCATCATCACCATCCTGCTAGATTCCATATATATGTATTAATATACTGTATTTGTCCTCTTTCTGACTGACTTCACTTTTTATGATACGTTCTAGATCCAGCCACCTCATTAGGGCTGATTCTTCTGCATTTCTCTTTACAGCTGTGTAGTATTCCATTGTATATATGTACCAGAGCTTTTGTATCCATTCGTTCATCGATGGGCATCTAGGTTGCTTGCATGTTCTAGCTATTGTATAGAGAGCTGCAATGAACATTGGGGTACAGGTGCTTCTTTCAGATTTGATTTCATCAGGGTATAAGCCTAAGAGTGGGATTTCTGGGTCGTATGGTGCTTCTATTTTGAGTTTTTTAAGGAATCTCCATACTGTCTTCCATAGCAGTTGTATCAATCTACATTCCCACCAGCAATGCAGGAGTGTTCCTTTTTCTCCTCCCTCTCCAGCAAGCAAAAGGGATTGGGTCTTCTTATAAATCTGTCTTTGCAAGTGATAAATGATGTCCTGTCTCTTTAAGGACTGCCTGGGTGGTTTTCCTTTTCTTAAAATGTTTCAACTTCCCTTCTAACAAAATGCAGAGTACAATATGCCTTTAAGAGTAATAAGAAAATAGAAAGGAAAAAGTGATGTATTATTTTAAAACTTTCTTGATTATATGGGACTGAATATTTTACTTGTCATAAGCCTAATGGTTTTTTAGCTTTACCAATTAATTACCCTTATCATAGTTGTCAAATTATATTGATTTTTAGGCTTTCCTATGGGGAAAAAAGAAATGTATTTATTTTGAACTAATGTATTTTTTTTTAAACCTTTATTTTACTTTTAACTTTTGCAGAGCTTTGTTGTTTACAGATATGCATGTTCCCAGATTAGTCATATGTATATTCTCCCCTTCCCACCCCTCCCGACCGTCACACAGCACCCCTGAAGGATCCCCTTTTCTCACAGAGCAATAACTAGAGCTATTTTCTTCACTTATGATAGTGCAGGCCTTCATGCTACCTCCTTTATGCTTCCCACCCTCTGTTCCTTCCCCACAATGTCCATATGTCCATTGTCCATGTCTGTCTTTCCGTTGCTTCACTGCATGTGCCATCATCACCATTCTACTAGATTCCATATATATGTGTTAGTATACTGTATTTGTCCTCTTTCTGACTGACTTCACTTTTTATGATACGTTCTAGATCCAGCCACCTCATTAGGGCTGATTCTTCTGCATTTCTCTTTACAGCTGTGTAGTATTCCATTGTATATATGTACCAGAGCTTTTGTATCCATTCGTTCATCGATGGGCGTCTAGGTTGCTTGCATGTTCTAGCTATTGTATAGAGAGCTGCAATGAACATTGGGGTACAGGTGCTTCTTTCAGATTTGATTTCATCAGGGTATAAGCCTAAGAGTGGGATTTCTGGGTCGTATGGTGCTTCTATTTTGAGTTTTTTAAGGAATCTCCATACTGTCTTCCATAGCAGTTGTATCAATCTACATTCCCACCAGCAATGCAGGAGTGTTCCCTTTTTTCTCCTCCCTCTCCAGCATTTATGAACTAATGTATTTAAACTGAGAAGAAAATCAATATATTGTTAATGAGTTATCATAGAAAATAACTTCCAAATATTTTTATCATAATTTGAGTTGATAGTTGTAATGAATATGGAATATTTTATGTACTGGAGACAGAATGAAGTAATTCACAGGAGACAGTTATAATCTTACGATAGACTCTAACCTTTACATTTAAAAAGATGATCATGAATCCTATAGAAATGTATGATTTTTTTCTGTTGCTGGAAATAATGACGAAGTATAGATAATTGTATCTTTGAGTTTTCTGAGAACTGAGCAGGAATAAAAGTGATTTCCTTTTTCTTTCACATAGAGATTGTTCATAGAAGGTTAAATGTGATAATATTGTTTCCCAAAGTGTTCTTCAATTACTGATTTACACTACTGGTATAAAAAGGTTATGTTTAGAATATTATAGTATATTATATGAATCACCTGCCTGTGGTATATCGTCTACAAACTAGCTTATTAGTTTACTAGTTCCCTGCCTTATTCCCCAAACAATCTGTTGCAACTTATAAAGATCTACCCTATACAAAAGCTAAGAATACTTAATAAATTGGGTGGAAGGGAAGAGAAAATCCAGACAAGTGAAATAATGTGAAACGTGGGATAAGATTGGTGCCCAAGGGTTCTGTGTACTTTGCTATGAACAAGCTGCCAGTCTAGTTGTGAGCTTCTTAGTAGTGTAACTGAACCAAACTCTGGTCTACCAGCCCAGTGCACGGCCAAGCCAGTCAGCTGACACTGGGTTGTGGTTGCATTTTTTACTAATAGCTTAGCATCAAATCAAAAGATACTAAAGAGCAAATAAAAGACCACTAACAAGTTTGTTTTTGTGGGGTTTTTTAATAATGATTTTTTTTTTACTTTTATAGAGTCTACTAACAAGTTTTAAAAAGGTGCAGTTATTAAAAGAAAGCATTGGAATAGTACATTTCATTCCTAAGTTTTAAAGTACAATCATATGGACTTTGAATCTTTTACGATATAGTCCCTCGTTTTATAGATAAAGAAACTGTCTTTGTCCACAGTCAAAGGCAAAACCAGGACTAGAAATTTATTTCTCCTGATCACATTATCAATATGCAGTTTACATTTTGGTCTCATCTTTATAAAAATAATATGAAATTACTACCCCATTGTTTATTAGGAGCATTTGACCAAAGATTCCTACCTTTTTTGTGTGTGTGTCAAGCACTCTTTTCGTTATTGTATACTCTTGTGAAGTCCATGTTTTACAAGATTTGTCTATAATACACTTTTATTTTTAATTTGAAGCATAGAATTGCAGTTATATCTTTTAATTAGCCCAAGTAACTAATTATTACAAGAGTAGATGTAATTCTAGCCCAAACAGAGATTTCCATTGGAACTTTTTTTTTCGTTTTTTTTTTTTTTTTTACTTTTTTCTTTCCATTGGAACTTTTTAAACAGTAGAGATAACCCAGAGAACTCAGATTATTCCACAGTCCCCTGGCCGCCTGGGACCACACCCAGCTTTGAAAGTACTGCCCTAGTCTCAAATTGCTTTCCCCAGGCCATCAGAGATGATGCCTCCCTCTTCTGTAATGAACAGAAGTGTACTGTCCGTGTTCATTTATGAGTCTTGTTTAAAAATAATCATCCCTATTTATAGGGAATAAACTATAGGGGGCCCGGACTCAGAAGGTAAGTGTTAGATCTAGCTGTGTATCTTTGACTCTATATCTCTTTAGGTCTTCCTTTCAACTGTCAAAGGTGTACATCTTTTCTGGAGTTAGGTCTGGAATTTTGGCTGTAGTTTTGAGAATCTTGAATATGGTCTCTATTCACCTGTCTTTGGTTGGTTCTCTTTCCTTGTTTCTCTAGATGATCCCTTTAAATATTGAATTTCTAAAGAGCACTTCAATGTAATTGTCAAATGAAAAGCAAGCTGTTCAGGAACAGCATGTATAACATAATAAGTGTTCCTTTAATTTTTTCAGACCTTTAGTTAACAGCGTTTTAAAAAGGTGCAGTTATTAAAAGAAAGCATTGGAATAGTACATTTCATTCCTAAGTTTTAAAGTACAATCATATGGACTTTGAATCTTTTACGATATAGTCCCTCGTTTTATAGATAAAGAAACTGTCTTTGTCCACAGTCAAAGGCAAAACCAGGACTAGAAATTTATTTCTCCTGATCACATTATCAATATGCAGTTTACATTTTGGTCTCATCTTTATAAAAATAATATGAAATTACTACCCCATTGTTTATTAGGAGCATTTGACCAAAGATTCCTACCTTTTTTGTGTGTGTGTCAAGCACTCTTTTCGTTATTGTATACTCTTGTGAAGTCCATGTTTTACAAGATTTGTCTATAATACACTTTTATTTTTAATTTGAAGCATAGAATTGCAGTTATATCTTTTAATTAGCCCAAGTAACTAATTATTACAAGAGTAGATGTAATTCTAGCCCAAACAGAGATTTCCATTGGAACTTTTTTTTTCGTTTTTTTTTTTTTTTTTACTTTTTTCTTTCCATTGGAACTTTTTAAACAGTAGAGATAACCCAGAGAACTCAGATTATTCCACAGTCCCCTGGCCGCCTGGGACCACACCCAGCTTTGAAAGTACTGCCCTAGTCTCAAATTGCTTTCCCCAGGCCATCAGAGATGATGCCTCCCTCTTCTGTAATGAACAGAAGTGTACTGTCCGTGTTCATTTATGAGTCTTGTTTAAAAATAATCATCCCTATTTATAGGGAATAAACTATAGGGGCCAGGACTCAGAAGGTAAGTGTTAGATCTAGCTGTGTATCTTTGACTCTATATCTCTTTAGGTCTTCCTTTCAACTGTCAAAGGTGTACATCTTTTCTGGAGTTAGGTCTGGAATTTTGGCTGTAGTTTTGAGAATCTTGAATATGGTCTCTATTCACCTGTCTTTGGTTGGTTCTCTTTCCTTGTTTCTCTAGATGATCCCTTTAAATATTGAATTTCTAAAGAGCACTTCAATGTAATTGTCAAATGAAAAGCAAGCTGTTCAGGAACAGCATGTATAACATAATAAGTGTTCCTTTAATTTTTTCAGACCTTTAGTTAACAGCGTTTTATAGGAAAATTTCACCCACAAGGTGTCCCCAAGCCTGGTAGAAATTGTGCCTGCAGCATGTTATGAAACAGTTCTCTTAAGGAGTATTTGGGTCTTCGGATGTGTGCTTGTATAAAGTACACCGCATCTGTTAAGTTTACGGCTTGTTTTCTACGCTTTCTCTAAAAACATCAAAAGTTGTAAAAGGTTCATTTCAGTTCATGTGGCAGTGTTTTGTGTGTGATTCTTTGTTCCTGTTCTAAACTGTTATTAACCACTGAAGTGAACCTTCTCCCGGGTTTGGCCTTTTGGTATTCACAGTGTATTCAAAACCTAATTACAGATTAGTCTATATTTGAGACTTTTAGAACAAGTATCAGAAGACTCAAAAAGAAAATGAGAGTAGTGGTATCATTTCATGTGGAGATAAAGAGACCCTAAACATGAATGGGTGCCAAGTCATCTGAAGAGAAGAAAAAAGAGAAGGAACTTCATTCACTGAGACTGACGGTTTATGAGTTGGGGATTATGGGAATATTCATGACTCAATCAAAAAGCACAATGAATTGATGTTTGAAATTGTTCATCTTTTAAGTAAACATTGGATAAATGGAAAGCAGACTCAGTATTCATTGCATGTGGAATTGGCTGTTTCGGTATAACAGAAATAGCAGTTTGTTAATCCCTTCCTGAGTTGGTTTAGTTTATCAAGTAAATCACAAATTTATAAGAATTCTCTAGCTGTGTAAATATTTCTGGAAGTTAGGTCTGAATTTTGGCTTTTTTTAAAAAAGGAATAATATAGGCCAGGACTCAGAAGGTAAGTGTTAGATCTAGCTGTGTATCTTTGACTCTATATCTCTTTAGGTCTTCCTTTCAACTGTCAAAGGTGTACATCTTTTCTGGAGTTAGGTCTGGAATTTTGGCTGTAGTTTTGAGAATCTTGAATATGGTCTCTATTCACCTGTCTTTGGTTGGTTCTCTTTCCTTGTTTCTCTAGATGATCCCTTTAAATATTGAATTTCTAAAGAGCACTTCAATGTAATTGTCAAATGAAAAGCAAGCTGTTCAGGAACAGCATGTATAACATAATAAGTGTTCCTTTAATTTTTTCAGACCTTTAGTTAACAGCGTTTTATAGGAAAATTTCACCCACAAGGTGTCCCCAAGCCTGGTAGAAATTGTGCCTGCAGCGTGTTATGAAACAGTTCTCTTAAGGAGTATTTGGGTCTTCGGATGTGTGCTTGTATAAAGTACACCGCATCTGTTAAGTTTACGGCTTGTTTCTCTACGCTTTCTCTAAAAACATCAAAAGTTGTAAAAGGTTCATTTCAGTTCATGTGGCAGTGTTTTGTGTGTGATTCTTTGTTCCTGTTCTAAACTGTTATTAACCACTGAAGTGAACCTTCTCCCGGGTTTGGCCTTTTGGTATTCACAGTGTATTCAAAACCTAATTACAGATTAGTCTATATTTGAGACTTTTAGAACAAGTATCAGAAGACTCAAAAAGAAAATGAGAGTAGTGGTATCATTTCATGTGGAGATAAAGAGACCCTAAACATGAATGGGTGCCAAGTCATCTGAAGAGAAGAAAAAAGAGAAGGAACTTCATTCACTGAGACTGACGGTTTATGAGTTGGGGATTATGGGAATATTCATGACTCAATCAAAAAGCACAATGAATTGATGTTTGAAATTGTTCATCTTTTAAGTAAACATTGGATAAATGGAAAGCAGACTCAGTATTCATTGCATGTGGAATTGGCTGTTTCGGTATAACAGAAATAGCAGTTTGTTAATCCCTTCCTGAGTTGGTTTAGTTTATCAAGTAAATCACAAATTTATAAGAATTCTCTAGCTGTGTAAATATTTAATGCAAATATTTAATAGAAAAAGGAGCTTGCTCTATAATTAGCCCTGCTAATATATACACATTTTTCCATGGGAAAGTAAGTTCTAATGGTGAAGAAATTAAATACCATAAGATCTGGGGATTTGAAAACACTGTAATAGTGAGAGATTGATTTGGAAGGCTGAGAAAGTGAAAAGTGTTAGTTGGTAACATTCCAGCTTGGTGTTTATGCGTCTGTGTTTTCTGTGCAGCCAGATGTCTACAGGACAGTGCTGGAACTGTACATCAGAATTTAAAATGAATTCAAATATGGGAAACAATGCTGCATTTTCTTTGTAATACACCTTCCTTGCCAAGCGTGAAATCGTACCTGTGTGCGCTTGTGTAGTCATCAGACTGCTCACATAGGTGCAGTAGCAAAGTCCTACCTCCCTTCTCCCAGCGAATTCTTTTGTGTTCTAAGACCTGCGTGTCCCTTGTGGCTGGTGGCCCACCAGCCTTCCTTGACCTCCACTGCCAGTGCACACCCTGCCTCTTGCTCCCAGACTTGCTCTAGCCTGTGAGGTCCTGGCATAACATCCAGGAAGTATGTTAAGTGGTTTTTTTCCCCTTCTTGGTAACCTGCGGTCCTCATTCTCCAAACCATACTTTTGGTGACTTCATTTATCAAGTATTTATCAAGCACGTGTAGTGAGTCAGACATTGCTGTAGACACTGAAGATGCTGAGATTTTTTGGTCCAGTTTCCTGCTCTTACATGTTCTCAAAGGATCTCTCCAAATGTGTATGGATCTAATCTCCTCAATAATAATAATAATTATCTGGGTATGACAGCATGTTACACATTTTTTAGACATTTCTAGACACAGAACTATCTAGGAGGTGCTCAGTAACTGTTCATTGCCTAATATCTGAAGCTCCATAAATATTCAGTGAAGAAGATATGTGAGCTGTTTCTAAGCAACTATATGAAAGAATTTTTAAAATAAGAATGTGGCCTTATTTTGTAAAAGGAAGTTTACTGGTTTAATTGCTAGTTAAAAAATAAACAAAAACACCAAAAAAACAGACTACTAAAAAGTACAATGTAAACTTCTAAGAGTTTAATTTTTTATATATAAGAAGTTATTCTTGCCTTTGTAATAGCCGTAATTATATTTTCGCAGTAAATACTTTGATTAAAATAATAGGGGGTACCCCTCCCCTGACTTTTTTTTTTTTTTTTGGTGTGTGTTCATCTCAGTGATACCAAGAATTAAAAGGGCTAAATTATGAGGAAAAGAAAATGAAGGCATTACATTCTTTTTTTTTTTTTTTTAAGAAAAAAATTTTTATATATACTTTATTTATTTATTTTTTGGGGGGTGGGGAGGTGGGGGCAGGCCACTTCTGTTGGGTCTTTCCATTTATCTGTTTTCATCCATCTTTGTTCTTTGGCCCGTGTGGGCCTCCCATTGCAGTGGCCTCTGTTGTCACAGAGCACCGGCTCTGGGCGCATGCGCTCCAGAGCTTTGGCTCGGTAATTGGACACATCAGTCCAGCCACTTCACGGCACGTGGGATCTTCCCAGGCCAGGGATTGAACCGGCGCCCCTTGCACTGCAAAGCGGTGTCCTTACCCACTGGACCACCTGGGAAGCCCCATTACATTCTTTTTATGCAACCCTAGTAGAGTGTGTTGAGTTCCTGCCATGCTAATAAAAATCTGCCAAAAGGATACTTCTTCTTATACCTTAAATTGTAGATTATTTACTTTTAAGTATAAAAGATGCAAATGTTATAAATAAACTATACTTCAGTTTAAAAAACAAGCTGAGAAAGAGAATACAAACATCATGAGAGTGAAAATACAAGATATGAAGTAGAAGGCTTTGCAATTTGCCTCTAAATCACTAGCTTTGAACCAGTCGTTTGACTTTGATAATTCTCAGTAACATTAAGTAATGTTATTAACTGGTTAAAAATACTTGTTATGCTTGCTATGGTTGTTGTTGTTCAGTCACTAAGTCACGTCCGACTCTTTGCAACCCTGTGGACTGCAACACGCCAGGCTTCCCTGTCCTCTACCGTCTCCCAGAGTTTGTCAAACTCATGTCCATTGAGTTCATGATGCCGTCCAATCATCTCATCCTCTGTTGCCCTCTTCTCCTCCTGCCTTCAGTCTTTCCCAGCATCAAGGTCTTTTCCAGTGAATTGTCTCCACATCAGGTGGCCGAAGTATTAGAGCTTCAACTTGAGCATCAGTTATTCTAACAAGTATTCAGGGTTGATTTCCTTTAGGGTTGACGGGCTTGATGTCCACGTGACTCGCAGGAGTCTTCAGCACCACAGTTCAAAGGCATCAATCCTTGACCTGTATTTTAAAATAGGAGCTGCATGATTAAGGTAGAAGTGAAGTAAAATAAATGATGAGTCTTTCTGCTTTTAATGCATGACAAGAAAAGTACGTTTTTATTTTTTAAAGTTTATTGCCTTCTTAGTTTTTGAAAATAACTCCTACAATTTCTTTTGTCTTTGAATTTTAGGACATCTTGGCACATAAAGCATACATTGTAATGTCGTCTTATTGGTTGATCTTTGTAACTCTTCCCGTTACTTCAAATCTAGCAAGTCGTTTTCCAGTTGAAGGCCAGCTATATACTCTCCTGTATTCTCTTCTATTTTTAAAAATGTGGTTTCCTTATTTTATATTTTCCTCTGTCTCAGATAATGCTCTCTGTGAGTCCTTGGTGAGACCCCAGAGAATCTGACAACTTCTTAAAATTCTACACATAATTGTGTGTGATCTGTATCTATATTTGCATTTTTCTATGTGAGAACTCAAAACATTTATGAGATTCTCAAAAGGATCTGTCTCCCACACTCCTCCCCTTCCAAAAAATTAATAGAAGCTATTGTTGTAATGTGCTTGAGCTTCATTTGGATATCAGATAGTGTGTGGTGTGAAGGTAATTCCTCCCCCCAACCTTTTTCCCAAGTAGTTAAAGTATCTCAAACCATTTATCTTCTGTGATTTGTGATGCCTTCAAAAACAGTTTGTTTTTAACCTGTTTGTTATCTCTTTTTATATTCACAGAAAAAGTTAGAGAAATTCAAGAAAAACTTGATGCATTTATTGAAGCTCTTCATCAGGAGAAATAAATGGTAATAAGTGAGCTAAATAAAACCTTTTATTGCATTTGGTACTGACTGAACACAAAGTTTATATTTTAAACTAACTTTAATAGTTTATCATTTTACTTAACTATATCCTGCTTGTTCCCTAATAAAAATCTTAATGTAATTAAATAGCTTAAAAAACAGAAATCTCTGAAACTAGATTCTAAACTTTTTTTCTGTATGATGTTCCTGGAATAACTTGATTGCCTTGTGGCTGAACTAAAATATTTTCTAGAACTCATTTTGAACAAAAGAAAAGTGAACAAAGCTATTTTATGATATGTAGGTGGCTCATTATTCAACAAATAATCATATGTGTTCACTTGCAAAACGTTTTTTATTTGGTTTGACTAAAAATAATTGTTCTTAATCTTATTTTCAGTGTTTAAAAACACTTAAATAATCTGTTTCTCAATTTGCAGTAACTTGGCAGCTGTAGAATGTAGGACTTCTGAATGTATGGGCTCTTATCTAATTTTGTAGCGTGGCATTATAAGATTTCCTAGGAAAATATTGTATATCTCAGACTTCCCTTAGTAGGGTTAATTGCTAATTATTGCTGAAGAAATCTAATTAATCTTTTACTTTTATTGAAGAAGTTGAGAAAGGGAAAATGCTGTAATCAAGACCTCATCATTTATTTTAAATATCTAATTCCTCACTTTGTGAATCTTATTCTGTAGGCACCTTGCAACACAGAAGTGAAAGGATTTAGACATGTGAAAGTTTCTCTGTCTAGCTGCCCTGTGTTCAGAAATGGCCCTTAAGTCAGACTGCCTACTTTCTTATGCTGTAGGGGTGATATATTTGGGAAAGCAAGCTAGAAAAGGAGGCACAGCTCAGACCAACATCATTCAGAACAGTACAGCAGTGATGAATGAGAGAGACAGGAGTTAAAAGTTTTAGGATAATGCTTTGTTACTTTGTTTTGTTTCTCTTTCATAAGTTAAGATACAAAATTGTATACAAAATTGTGTCTAGAAACTAAGTATCAATCGTGTAACACAGGCCAAAGTGTTTTTAAGTGTGCTTGTAAACATTTTATACAGTTTCAGTGTATGAACATTCTCTTTTAAACCCATGCAGTGTTATGATGTCTTCCTCATCATCATAGTTACTATTATCAGCTAATGTTAGAAACACTTGAGAGTCTTCTGGATTTGGAGACTCTCTTTATAAGCACCAGAGTTCACCTCATATTTTTGTTTACAGCTATGGCTTTTTGAGTAGGGGAGGGAGATCCGCAGAAACCTCATTAAAAATGTAAGGTGCATTTCTGTCTTTTCAATGAAATAAGGAAGCCCAATGGAGAAGGGCATGGAAACCCACTACAGTATTCTCGCCTGGAGGATCCCATGGACAGAGGAGCCTGGCAGACTGCAGTCCATGGGGTCACAAAGGGCAGGACACAACGACGAACACACACACGCATGCGCACACACACACACAAAGAGTAGGACACGACAACGAACGCACACGTACACACACACACAAAGGGTAGGACACAACGATGAATACACACACGCGTGCACACACACACGGAAGCTCAGAGGCAGCCTGAGCACTGTCTTTACAAAAAAGTGTCACTTCCCTAAGCTGGTCATTGTGACGTCGGGAGTGATTTGCTGCTGGGAACACGCCTTTTCCTGCCAGTGTCCGTCCCAGGTGCAGGCCAGGCCAGTCCTGTGAGGCAGGTTGTGTACCGGACGACAGTCCCAGCTTGCTTGTTCCCTCCTTGTCTCTACTCTCTGGGGTTCCCCTCAGCCCTGTGATCCGTGGCTCTGTGAACTGTTCTGTGTAGCTGTAAGTTGGACAGATAGCTATTTTGTATCCTGCAAACCCATTTAAAAGAATAAATCTGGGACTTCTGGTGGTCCAGTGAGTAAGACTTTGTGTTCCCAGTGTAGAGGGCCAGAGTCCCCTGGTCAGGGAACTCAGATCCCACATGCCACAGGTGTGCTCCCTGCAAAGAAAGGTAGAAGAGTAAATCTTATAAAACTGTAGCCTTGCTTCATTCTGACCATTTAGTAAAAGTTACAGGCGTCTTAAAGAATACAGATTCTTCTCAATGTCAGTTTTGAGATGGAGTTACTGAGCCTGATCGTTTTGAGTAACTAATTCTGGTACTTGCTAAAGATGAATTCCAGTATTTTTTGATCCATAAAGCATGTTTGATAAAATTATGTTTTTTTCATTTTATAAGAAAACCAAATGCAGTTTTTGCCTCATCATCATAGTTACTATTATCAGCTAATGTTAGAAACACTTGAGAGTCTTCTGGATTTGGAGACTCTCTTTATAAGCACCAGAGTTCACCTCATATTTTTGTTTACAGATATGGCTTTTTGAGTGGGGGAGGGAGATCCGCAGAAACCTCATTAAAAATGTAAGGTGCATTTCTGTCTTTTCAATGAAATAAGGAAGCCCAATGGAGAAGGGCATGGAAACCCACTACAGTATTCTCGCCTGGAGGATCCCATGGACAGAGGAGCTAGCCTGGCAGACTGCAGTCCATGGGGTCACAAAGGGCAGGACACAACGACGAACACACACACGCATGCGCACACACACACACACAAAGAGTAGGACACGACAACGAGCACACACGTACACACACACAACACACACACACAAAGGGTAGGACACAACGATGAATACACACACGCGTGCACACACACACAGAAGCTCAGAGGCAGCCTGAGCACTGTCTTTACAAAAAAGTGTCACTTCCCTAAGCTGGTCATTGTGACGTCGGGAGTGATTTGCTGCTGGGAACACGCCTTTTCCTGCCAGTGTCCGTCCCAGGTGCAGGCCAGGCCAGTCCTGTGAGGCAGGTTGTGTACCGGACGACAGTCCCAGCTTGCTTGTTCCCTCCTTGTCTCTACTCTCTGGGGTTCCCCTCAGCCCTGTGATCCGTGGCTCTGTGAACTGTTCTGTGTAGCTGTAAGTTGGACAGATAGCTATTTTGTATCCTGCAAACCCATTTAAAAGAATAAATCTGGGACTTCTGGTGGTCCAGTGAGTAAGACTTTGTGTTCCCAGTGTAGAGGGCCAGAGTCCCCTGGTCAGGGAACTAAGATCCCACATGCCACAGGTGTGCTCCCTGCAAAGAAAGGTAGAAGAGTAAATCTTATAAAACTGTAGCCTTGCTTCATTCTGACCATTTAGTAAAAGTTACAGGCGTCTTAAAGAATACAGATTCTTCTCAATGTCAGTTTTGAGATGGAGTTACTGAGCCTGATCGTTTTGAGTAACTAATTCTGGTACTTGCTAAAGATGAATTCCAGTATTTTTTGATCCATAAAGCATGTTTGATAAAATTATGTTATATTGTTCTGGTAGATATTTTAAATTTAATAAAGCTAGCAAACTTAGGCAGTTAAGCTTCAATATTTTTATGGTTGTGCAGTAGTAAAATTTACTTAGAAATTTTTCATTTGTCTCCTCAGACCTAAATTTATCAATGAAAATTCTGTTTGTTTTTACAGAATCCTACTCATAATATAATCACCTCTGCATACATCTGAAGAGAAAACTCCAAACTCCTTTTGTCCTGCCTTTTTTTGTTGTTGTTCCTTCTGCTATTCCACCTTTCTAAATATAAAATAAAGTCATGGAATAAAAATAATTGATGTGTGTTAGAGGCACTTTAACAGTCAGCTGCCTTTTGAATGGAGCAACAGTGGAAATGGCGTGAACTTCTGTCTTACTGTATTAAAGTGACAGATCGGGGTAATTTAAGTGATAGGCCCACTTGGCTCAGGCCTTGATGGTAAACTTCACCCCCGCTTGTTGTCTCATTTGTAGCTACACGAGTCCAGCTCACTCCTTAGCCGATTCTACTCGGCGTCAGTCAGTTTCTCTTCTAGAAAAAGAATGCTTAGTGTTCTGAAGTAAAACTTCTGGCAATTTTCCAAAGACTCTCAGTTGTATGGAAAATGATGGTAACCTGCTGCGTTGTTGTCTGTATCTGCACTGTTCTGTATACAGAAACGATTTGACCAGTTCAGTTTATATTCATCACATGAAAGAGAGCGAGTTAACAGAAAACCCCCTCAAACAGATTAATTTGTATTACAATTCTGTGTACATTCAGTGAAAGATTCCAGCCTGTCAGTGACAGTTTAGAGGTGGTCCAGATAAGCTTTGTGTTCCCAGTGTAGAGGGCCAGAGTCCCCTGGTCAGGGAACTCAGATCCCACATGCCACAGGTGTGCTCCCTGCAAAGAAAGGTAGAAGAGTAAATCTTATAAAACTGTAGCCTTGCTTCATTCTGACCATTTAGTAAAAGTTACAGGCGTCTTAAAGAATACAGATTCTTCTCAATGTCAGTTTTGAGATGGAGTTACTGAGCCTGATCGTTTTGAGTAACTAATTCTGGTACTTGCTAAAGATGAATTCCAGTATTTTTTGATCCATAAAGCATGTTTGATAAAATTATGTTATATTGTTCTGGTAGATATTTTAAATTTAATAAAGCTAGCAAACTTAGGCAGTTAAGCTTCAATATTTTTATGGTTGTGCAGTAGTAAAATTTACTTAGAAATTTTTCATTTGTCTCCTCAGACCTAAATTTATCAATGAAAATTCTGTTTGTTTTTACAGAATCCTACTCATAATATAATCACCTCTGCATACATCTGAAGAGAGAAAACTCCAAACTCCTTTTGTCCTGCCTTTTTTTGTTGTTGTTCCTTCTGCTATTCCACCTTTCTAAATATAAAATAAAGTCATGGAATAAAAATAATTGATGTGTGTTAGAGGCACTTTAACAGTCAGCTGCCTTTTGAATGGAGCAACAGTGGAAATGGCGTGAACTTCTATCTTACTGTATTAAAGTGACAGATCGGGGTAATTTAAGTGATAGGCCCACTTGGCTCAGGCCTTGATGGTAAACTTCACCCCCGCTTGTTGTCTCATTTGTAGCTACACGAGTCCAGCTCACTCCTTAGCCGATTCTACTCGGCGTCAGTCAGTTTCTCTTCTAGAAAAAGAATGCTTAGTGTTCTGAAGTAAAACTTCTGGCAATTTTCCAAAGACTCTCAGTTGTATGGAAAATGATGGTAACCTGCTGCGTTGTTGTCTGTATCTGCACTGTTCTGTATACAGAAACGATTTGACCAGTTCAGTTTATATTCATCACATGAAAGAGAGCGAGTTAACAGAAAACCCCCTCAAACAGATTAATTTGTATTACAATTCTGTGTACATTCAGTGAAAGATTCCAGCCTGTCATTGACAGTTTAGAGGTTGCCCTAGAAGCTTAGTCAGTACCAGCTTACCCATTTGATCCAGTTGATGTTTTTGTACTCTCTCTATCCATTTGAAATTCCTTCATTTCGGATGTTGTGTACTTGAATGAGGCTTTCTGGGTGACAGTGTTTTTCAGCCTGTTGACAGAGCTGTTGGACTGTGACATAGGATAGGGAAGATTAAGAATAATCAGTTGACTAAATTCAGTTAGACAACTGTCAAACATTTCAGTGAGGCCTTCGGAAAAGGCTTCTTTCATATGACTGTATTTTAAATAGAAATTATTTCAAAATCAGAATTGTATTGACCATTCCCTTCTTTGAATACGTAAAGAAAAATATAAAGTTTAATTCATTGCAGTTCAGTTACAATAATAGCCTTGCATCATTTTCATGTTTTTTATATAAATATTTTTTTATTGGCTAAAGGACTTTAAAGCAAAGAAATAGGCCATATTTTACTTTAAATGTCTTCCTCATTTAACTGTGTTTTGCTGCCATTTCATTAAGCCTTTAGTATTCTAATAAAAATGCCCATTATATGACAGTTTTTATTTTACAGTTTAACTTTTTATAGTTTCCTTGGTATTATGTTTGGTAACAGTTCCCACATTTTTTAAATTTAACATCAGCCCATTTGCTATTGTGATCTCTATCAAGATCTGACACAATATGCACAGTTAAAGGATATCACAAAATATTTCAGAAATTGAGAATTCAGGAATTATTGTTTTATACTGTTTGATAAGAAAAATAGGTGCAGTTTTAAGCAGCGAGTAGCAGCACATTTTATTTGGGCACTGAGTTGTCAAGGACATTTCTGTATCTTTCAGACCTAGGGACAGTGGGTGAGTGGAGAGGGAGTAGAGCCTCCAGAGGTTCTATACGCAGGTTAGGAGATGCCTTACTAGTTAACTCCCTTTAACTAGTTCTGGCCAATGGGTGAGCACCCTTACTGAAGCAGACACCATTAGACATCATACTAACTCATTATTAATTAGTGATATTTTTGCAGTTGTAAACACAACCACTTTACAACCACAGGTCTGTTTCTAAAGAAAAGAACCATGTTTATTTCTATGAGCTACGGATAGGGAAAAATGCTCTCAGCTGCATTTCTACAGATTTCCCCCAGGCAAAAGGGTGATGTTAAATCAGTGCTTTTTTGAATCCCTTTGTATAAATTTAAGAAGGGGGGGTTAAAGGTAATGTCTCTGTTTCTTTGAGATCAGTATTTATATTTTGAATATATAAACAGGTAATAAAAATGTTATTAAAGGTCCCATGTTAGAGTCCAGACATTCCCCGTCCTCCTTAGTAAAACAATTTCTTTCATGGATTATACATTCTTTTCCATTATGGCTGATCTCATACTAAGCACGCTTCCCTCCTAACCCAAAAGCTATCAGAGGTTTTAAAAAGAAAAATAAAATTCAGATTCTCAGCTGTAAACCCTGTGTGTTGTATCTGTAGGTCAAAAATCACAAGTGATTCAGATGTAAACAAAGCATTGTATAGAAATATAAAAACGTAACCAATAGAAACAAATTCAGTATACAGAAGTGAAATTCTGACTAGACCAGGAGTCACTTGTTTTTCCTGACAGAATTTGCAAAGGAATAGAATGAGCAAAGCTCTGTAAGACTGAGCAACCATAAATAGAGTCTATCTCAAATTGACTCGATCAAGGTATCAGTTTAAGAAACCAAGCTGTGTTGGCAGTTCGTGATAGGAAATGAGAGATTCCTGCAGGTTCAGGGTTGAAGCATAGCTGGCTGAGCTGTAGTTCCCGGCGGAGCAGTCCGCCTTTCTTAGCCGCTTAATTATGTCCTCTTTTCTTTGTATTACCCCCTCTTTCCAGGCTTTACTCCAGCACACTCCTTCCTACAGGTTATTTAGCCTATAGATGCAAATGAATGGTATAATAATGAGTAGGTGACCTTGGAGAGAGTGGTATTTCCTGACCTTATAATTTGGGAGCTTTACATATGATAATAAGATTGAGTGTAGGTTTAAAAGGTAAATCCCTTAACCAGTCAATAATTTAATTTTTATTTATTTTAGATGTATTTATCTGCAAAAAGAAATATGGTGTTTTAGTTTTCCAGTGAAGGGGATCAAAGTAATTTTTTTTTTTTTTTTTTTAATTTCAGTTCTCTAAGCTGCTATATGCTATAGTTTCTGGAACTTCAGCAGTGTAGAAATGTGCTTATAAATATGCTTACCTTTTGAATAATCATAGCTTTGTGTTTAATTATTTCAAACGTAACCTTATTTTTACCTGTGCACTCTGAATGAACTTTGTATTTTTTAAAATGTTCACACTCTATGTAGATGTTACTGCAGTTTATATTTTGCCTGTGCTTGATCTAAGATCGTTGGTGTTGATAAGTAATTAAAAATACTGAAATCATGTTATAATTGTGTTATTGGAGAGCATCTTTTAAGTTGTCTCTGTTTTAACCAGGGCAAGAGAGAGAGAAACTTATGCACCTAGGATAATAATTCAACTCCACAGGTCAACCAAATTCATGGTCTAACAAGCCTTTTACATATGGCTCTTTGAATGCTTGACTCTCATGCCTCACACTGCTCAGTTGTCATCCACGGTCTAACAGTGCTCTTTTTCATGTCTTGATATTTATGAGTACATTTTCACATTTTCCTTGATAAAATCTACTTTGTAAATGTTTTTAACTCCATCTTGCTGCCATGGCCATCATTTTCACTGATGATACGAGCATGTTTAGTCATATATGAGGCTTACTAGTAAAGAAGACATCATGAAGTCTTCAAACTAGAAGGAACCTTAAAGATCACTTCATTCCATTTACCACCCGCCTATGAACTCCCCATTTTTTATTTTAGAATTCTTCCCAGAACTTTGCTCATAAATGAGGATTATTCAAGTTTTGGCGATCATTAGATGTGTAAAATCAGGCAGAGTGTGGGTGTATCTTCTCCAGGATTCTTATGGTTAGCTAAATTCAAAACCAGGAGGGGTCTCTAAAGTCATGATTGCTTCCATGAGTGGTACAGTCTCTGGAGTCTGGTATGTCTCTGGTGACAAGGTATCAAGGTAGTCTTTAAATTCCTTTAGAAGGTTTTTAAGGACGAGCATGTTTCAGTCACACTCACAGTTACTTCACTTACCAGTGCTAACAGAGCGATCCTAGCGTGAAGCCCTGGAAGGAGTTACATTTTAAATTATTTCATCCTTTGTGCACTTCACGATCTTCATGAGTCGAGAAAGTTTTAAGAGTGTACTTCCTAAAGATTTAATGGGCAATTTATCTGTTTTCTGCCACACTTTCAGCTGAAGAATTAGTGTCTTTGTCAAAGTGGAGTAGCTACCATGTGCTCGTAAATAATACAGATGTATTATCTAATTATATTACAAAATGTGGTTTTTTTCCCCACAATCACAAGTTTTTATTTTGTTTTTCTTGATTTTACAGAGTTTTGTTGTTTACAGACATGTATAATTCCAGGTTAGTCATATGTATATCCCATTCCCCCATCCCACCCCTCCTGGCCGTCGCATAGCCCCGTGTCACGATCCCTTAGACCCACAGCGCATTGACAAGAGTTATCTTTTTTACATAAGATAGTATAGGGTTCCATGCTGCTCTTTGCAGATCTCTCACCCACTCTTCCCTCTCCCCAATGTCCATAAATCTGTTCTCTATGACGGTTTTTCCATCAATGCTCTACATGTGTATTTTATCAGTACAAACTTACTAGATTCCATATATATGTGTTAGTATACTGTATTTGTCCTTCTCTTTTGACTTACTTCACTTTGTATAATAGGTTCTAGATTCATCCACATCATTAGGACTGAATCTTCTGCATTTCTTTTTGTGGCTGAGAAATATTCCATTGTGTATATGTACCAGAGCTGCTTTATCCATTCATTTGTCAATGGACATCTAGGTTGCTTCAAAATGTGTTTTAAAATAATTATTTAAATAAAATTCTAACCATAAAATACCCAATTTGTGATAACTAAGTCAAAATTTCTGCACATATTAGACTCAGTTGATAGATGTAGAAAACATAAGAGTCATGGCAGGCACTGTAGAAGTTGTCAGAGATTCCAAAGCAGAATATGTCTGGAAAGTTCAAATCTTTAAAGGGTAAGAAAAAACATACATCATAAGGTATTGGGTTAACGTATCTTGAGAGTTGAGTTAAGGACGAGCATGTTTCAGTCACACTCACAGTTACTTCACTTACCAGTGCTAACAGAGCGATCCTAGCGTGAAGCCCTGGAAGGAGTTACATTTTAAATTATTTCATCCTTTGTGCACTTCACGATCTTCATGAGTCGAGAAAGTTTTAAGAGTGTACTTCCTAAAGATTTAATGGGCAATTTATCTGTTTTCTGCCACACTTTCAGCTGAAGAATTAGTGTCTTTGTCAAAGTGGAGTAGCTACCATGTGCTCGTAAATAATACAGATGTATTATCTAATTATATTACAAAATGTGGTTTTTTCCCCACAATCACAAGTTTTTATTTTGTTTTTCTTGATTTTACAGAGTTTTGTTGTTTACAGACATGTATAATTCCAGGTTAGTCATATGTATATCCCATTCCCCCCCCCATCCCACCCCTCCAGGCCGTCGCATAGCCCCCGTGTACGATCCCTTAGACCCACAGCGCATTGACAAGAGTTATCTTTTTTACATAAGATAGTATAGGGTTCCATGCTGCTCTTTGCAGATCTCTCACCCACTCTTCCCTCTCCCCAATGTCCATAAATCTGTTCTCTATGACGGTTTTTCCATCAATGCTCTACATGTGTATTTTATCAGTACAAACTTACTAGATTCCATATATATGTGTTAGTATACTGTATTTGTCCTTCTCTTTTGACTTACTTCACTTTGTATAATAGGTTCTAGATTCATCCACATCATTAGGACTGAATCTTCTGCATTTCTTTTTGTGGCTGAGAAATATTCCATTGTGTATATGTACCAGAGCTGCTTTATCCATTCATTTGTCAATGGACATCTAGGTTGCTTCAAAATGTGTTTTAAAATAATTATTTAAATAAAATTCTAACCATAAAATACCCAATTTGTGATAACTAAGTCAAAATTTCTGCACATATTAGACTCAGTTGATAGATGTAGAAAACATAAGAGTCATGGCAGGCACTGTAGAAGTTGTCAGAGATTCCAAAGCAGAATATGTCTGGAAAGTTCAAATCTTTAAAGGGTAAGAAAAAACATACATCATAAGGTATTGGGTTAAACGTATCTTGAGAGTTGAGTTACCGGCTTGACAGAGGGTGTGTATGTGATCGCCCTGTGAAGCCTTCGTGTGAATTTCGTTCACATTCTATAGGACCAGTGTTAAAAGTTCTTTGGGGTAAAGTCAGTGACCAAGGGGTAACGAGCTTTTAAATGTTTTTTAAACTAGTTTCTTATTCTCTATGGTAAAGAATTCTTATTGTTTGTTTTGTTTTTAACTAATAAGCCCAGCTGCAGCCTGGTTCCTAGCCAAGTATTTGAGAAAATGCAAAAAGTCATTTTAAAAAATGAAGGCCAGGGATTCCACTGAAGACGCAGTGAATGCTGCTGGCAACCTCCACATAGGCGTGTCTCATGGTTGTGCTAAGAATACAGGTTTCCCTCCTCAGAATCGAAAGAAGTATGTCCATTCTGCTACTGTCTCTTGGAGTGACTAAAATCATAGCGACCACATGAAAATGAGAATTTTATCCAATTGTGAGAAATTATGATCATGGTGTACATGATTTAACACTTGCCAAAAGCTTGTGAGGCTTCTAACATTTGTGAGAAAGTATGTAGGGACTAGGTTAAGTTCATCTTTTTGTTTGTTTTGCTAAAGTATATCTGAGAATTAGGCCAAATCAAAAAACAATGCTGCCTGAATACTTACCTTTACTCATGTCTTAATTTATCTAATACTATGTCCTTTGCTTTCACAGACAAATATTATATGTTGCACCTATTTGAAGAATATCCACAGGACCTTTTGCAAAAGTAAAATGACATGTTTAGTTAACACTTAGGCTCCTTAAGGAGTACTCTGTGGTTCAGGACCAGCTGAGTGTCCCGCTCCAGACAAAACCATATAGTGCTTAAAGGTGTTAGTCACTCAGTCATATCCGATTCTCTGCAGCCTCATGGACTGTAGCCCACCAGGTTCCTCTGTCCATGGACTTCTGCAGGCAAGAATACTAAAGTGGGTTGCCATTTCCTTCTCCAGGGGATCCTCTGACCCAAGGATTGAACCCTTGTCTCCTGCAGTGTGGGCATATTCTTTACTATCTGAGCCACCAGGGAAGCCCATACGTGATCCCAAGACTTCACTTATTTCTTTGCTTCAGCTACCAGAAAACAGTAAAATTAACATATCTCTTAAGAAATGAACCTATCCATTTCTCAGCTGTCTTAGTTTGTGTTTCATTTTTATTTTAATCTCTCTTTCCCACACATCTTGATACAGAAGTAGTCATGGGTCATTTACAAAATGCCATACTTAACTATTTCTGCACTAAGAACTGTATTTGTCTAGAGGGCTTAAGTCAAAAGTCCTCACACTTGCAGTCAGAGGTGCACCAAGGGGTACACAGCCAATCCTGATCAGCACAGGAGTTACAACCTGTGCCAGTTCACCGCTCCTTAAGCAACTTAGTGATCCCCGACTGAGCCACCGTATGGATGCCAAACTTAGTGCAAACACCCAGTCAGCCTAGTACACTACAACCCCGAAATCCTGGGCTCAGATGAGTCTCCTTCCTCAGCTTCCGGAGTAAGTGGGACTACAGGCAGGTACCGACTCAGCCTGCGTGCCTGCTCCCCACCGCCGTGAGCAACACCAACCACAGGAGGCGGTGCTTGATGTGTTTGGGGAGAAAAGGTGCACCGCTGCCTCATCTGCAGCGCAGCAGGGGTGGCCGCACACCCTGAGGGAGAGCCCGTGTAGAGGTCTTAGCGGGGCTCGGGACACAGCAGGGAAGGGTGCTGTCTCTGGCCATGAGCTTTGGGGCATCTGTCTAGAAATCCCCTGAGACCATCACTCTCCCATCTTGCCAAAGATTAAATCTCATGAAACTTCTTTGACTTTCCATTTAAAACACTGAAGAGAAGACCTTAAATCTAAAGCGAAGGATCCAGTGTGTCTTGCGTTAGGCATCCATTATCAGGGGCAGGATTATTCCCCTTGTATAGGTGAGAAAACAGGCTCAGAAAAGTTTTAACATCACTTGAGTGAATCGAGTCTAAACTGAAGAACAAATGTGGTTACAAGCCACTATCCAAAACATGCTCTCTCGCAAAAATGCTTTTAGGAAAATGAACTTATTTCTAAATTATGAGTGCCTTAGGGCACTGATGGACCTAGAAAGTGCAGCTGGCTTTACAGACACGGTCTGGGATGGCTTTTCCTCACTCATTGTAGCTGTTGCAACATCCCTGCAGAGGTATGGTTCTTTACGGGGCCCTGCGGGGTAAAGTGATCCTGAGATTCAGGGGCTTCTAATCTCAAGTCTACCCCAGACCTTAAGTTGTAGAAGTGGAAATGAATGCTCGGCAGTTTTCCCTCAACATCTTCATCATGTCAATTTCCCATTTTACCGCTACTGTATTTGTCTAGAGGGCTTAAGTCAAAAGTCCTCACACTTGCAGTCAGAGGTGCACCAAGGGGTACACAGCCAATCCTGATCAGCACAGGAGTTACAACCTGTGCCAGTTCACCGCTCCTTAAGCAACTTAGTGATCCCCGACTGAGCCACCGTATGGATGCCAAACTTAGTGTAAACACCCAGTCAGCCTAGTACACTACAACCCCGAAATCCTGGGCTCAGATGAGTCTCCTTCCTCAGCTTCCGGAGTAAGTGGGACTACAGGCAGGTACCGACTCAGCCTGCATGCCTGCTCCCCACCGCCGTGAGCAACACCAACCACAGGAGGCGGTGCTTGATGTGTTTGGGGAGAAAAGGTGCACCGCTGCCTCATCTGCAGCGCAGCAGGGGTGGCCGCACACCCTGAGGGAGAGCCCGTGTAGAGGTCTTAGCGGGGCTCGGGACACAGCAAGGAAGGGTGCTGTCTCTGGCCATGAGCTTTGGGGCATCTGTCTAGAAATCCCCTGAGACCATCACTCTCCCATCTTGCCAAAGATTAAATCTCATGAAACTTCTTTGACTTTCCATTTAAAACACTGAAAAGAAGACCTTAAATCTAAAGCGAAGGATCCAGTGTGTCTTGCGTTAGGCATCCATTATCAGGGGCAGGATTATTCCCCTTGTATAGGTGAGAAAACAGGCTCAGAAAAGTTTTAACATCACTTGAGTGAATCGAGTCTAAACTGAAGAACAAATGTGGTTACAAGCCACTATCCAAAACATGCTCTCTCGCAAAAATGCTTTTAGGAAAATGAACTTATTTCTAAATTATGAGTGCCTTAGGGCACTGATGGACCTAGAAAGTGCATCTGGCTTTACAGACACGGTCTGGGATGGCTTTTCCTCACTCATTGTAGCTGTTGCAACATCCCTGCAGAGGTATGGTTCTTTACGGGGCCCTGCGGGGTAAAGTGATCCTGAGATTCAGGGGCTTCTAATCTCAAGTCTACCCCAGACCTTAAGTTGTAGAAGTGGAAATGAATGCTCGGCAGTTTTCCCTCAACATCTTCATCATGTCAATTTCCCATTTTACCGCTACTGATTCTTTTTGAGTTAGCCCAACTATTAAGATATAGTAGTATTTTTACCGCAGTTTTCAAAACCTTGATTGAATATTTTCTCAAATTTTGTCTGCCTTAGACACTTCAGGAAAGCTGTGGACAGAAACCTTTGTCATCTCTAGTAAGTTTATTTTCAGGAATATCATATATATACTTTATTGAATTATCTTGCCCTGAGAGTTTCTGTTTTCCCAGGACTGTTAGAATAGAAATAAATACTTCCCTGCCAACATTCTGATGGACTTCTCTGTTCCTGTATCCGCTCGCCCCGAGTGTGAGTGCCTAGTTGAACATCCCTGCTTTCTGCAGCCTCTGCTATACAGAAGACTCGCCGCAGGAGCCTGAGGCCACTCCCATGTTTGTTCAGACATTCAGATTTCTCCTTTGAAATATCTGAGACCCTTACATTCTTGCTGATTATCCTCATGGCTCTGGTCATCGCTGAATCCAGATCCTGAGACGGTAGGCCCATTCACGTCAAAAGTTCTGTGTTTTGTCCCTGTGCGTGGCAGGGGACGGGGCGTTTGGATCTCATTCTGTGGGAGAGACGCCCCCGTCCGTCCGTGCGGTTTGCCAGCTGTGAGCCCTGTGATTGGCTGGGCTTTTGATGTGCAGATACTACAAGTTGGTTACCAACTTGTGTACAATGGGCGTGTTCTGGTTCATGTGAAAATCAACATCCTTTTTGTGTGTTCCTGGTGACAGGATGCTACAATACTATTAGCATTTGCAAAGAGTGCGCTCTGTCCAAGGGTGTAAGCACAGATCGTGTGCTGCTCAGTTTGTGTTTCTCTATTATGTGAGAGACACAAAGAAGCTGAAGGCTGGCAAAGGCCTGTCAGATCTTGTAATGTAGCGCTCGACCCCCAAACTCCACTTGGCCTCCGAGGGGCTCTTGTTCCCAATCCCACCCCTTCCCCTGAATGGGCTCTGAGGTAGGTAAATGAATTCAGGGGCCTGGTAGGCGGGGGATTCCTTTCTGACCTCATTCCTGTACCATTTGTTTGCAGGCTTGTAGGGGGAGAGGAGGACATTTTGGAATCCTTTGTGTCAAATAATTTTCTTGCAGGTTGGGGAATTAATGGTAACTTTGTCTGAAGCCACCGGAGCAGAAGGCCTCCTCGGCCCAGGCGTGGCATGCCCCACCTCAGATGGACAAGACGAGCATGTGGAAGCAGGGCCATTTCCATGGCAGATGGACGTACGTGACACGTCTGCATGCTCAGCGCCTGGTGGCCGGCAGCTTCCATCTTCCCAAGAGAATGAGACTCAGCACCTCTTCCTTTAAAAGCAGTTTCCTCTTTCTGAGCCGCCGTGACTTATATACCGATGCCTACAGTTTGGCTAATCTTTTGTGTTAACAGTTGTATCTATTCTGAAACATTTTTAAAACCTCCTTCCACTTGGCTAACTGTACAGAGTTATGATTTCAAAAAGAAAAAAATACAAGTGAAAAAAAATACACCCTTGGACTTACTTTGCTTATCTAGAAAGTGAGTTATAGCTTTAGAACAACAGTGGCTCTTGCTTTGTTTAAGAAAAAGAAAAAAATGTACAAGAGAAAAAGAGGCCCAGAGAGAAGAAGCAAGTTGTTCAATTAGTGGTCCAGCTAAAATCCTTGCCTCCTAACTCCCAGGGAAATGTTGTTTCTGTTCTGTGAAGACTTATATCAGGGGACACAGATGTCAAGCTGGGATCCTACAGTCATGCAAAGCCTCCTTCCTTTGAAATGTTAGCAGCGAATTGTAAGAATCTTAAACTCTGTGTGTCAGACAGAAACATCTGTAACACACAGCGCACCCCCGACCTGGGGTCACCATTTGAAATCTCTCATTTAAACAGTAACTTTCTGCTCATCTCCAGCCTCGGTGGATTTGAATGATAGTATTACTGGAGTTTCTGAAAATAATATGATTTCTGGTCGTTCTTAGAGATTCATTGATTTTAAGCTTCATTTAGATACACAGAGCACTAGTGTCACCGTTGATGAGTCTGGACTGAAGGGAAAATGTTACCAGCAGGTCAACTCTGGCTCAGAGAGGCTGCCTGAAGTCCCAGGGCTGCCTCATGGGCCAAGTCTCTCTGGGACTCCAGGTGGATTTGCACATACAACCCGGAACAAGGTACTGGTACTGGACGGCCTGAGCACATACTAAACAGCCTCTTCCCTCCCCTCCTCAACTCTCCTGAGCTGGCAGTTCCTTTTCCTGTTGAGTTGCCTGGCAAGGAGGCAGGTATATGCATAAAGGGAGAACTGGATGCCCTACGTCCGGCACAGGGGGCAAGTCAGCGCTAAGGGAAAGCCTCGACTGCACAAGATGCACAGACTCAACGTAAAAGTCATCCTGAACATCGGACGTTTCAAGTTCTGAAAGTCACACTGGTGACCCTCAGTTGGGGGAAATGCCACTTGTCTTGCCAGTTTTTCATATTTTCAGTGAATTCTGAGTATTCAGAGCACATTGTTTTTTAAGGTTAATTGAGAAGGAGGTACTGGGCTTCCCCAGGGGCTCAGTGGTGAAGAGTCCGTCACCTGGGTCAGGGAGATGCCCTAGAGGAAATGGCTACCCACTCCAGATTCTTTCCTGGAGAACCCCATGTAGAGAGCAGCCTGGTGGGCCACAGTCCCTGGGGTCGCAAAGAGTCAGACACAACTGAGCATAAGGAGGAGGTAGCTCAGAATCTTAGTATGAAATAATCATTTTGTATTGATTATTTGTGGCACAGCTTGAATAAAACCATCTCACTCACTAAGGGTGCTTTGTCACACTTTGTCATACGGGAGAGTCTAGTGAGTGTGTGTGTTTCCTAGATTTGTCATCAAGAATTCATCACAGGTTCCAGAAGAAGAATTCCACTTGGAGAATTCCGACCAGAAGGAAGGTGGCTGCTGAGAAGGGCAAGGCCCTGACAAGCGCACACACACAGGACTTGAACTTGTGCGTCCATCTGTAGGAGAGCCAAGGCAGAGAAGCGTGCTTTCTCATCACACTCTGCACCCATGTGATGGGTGACCTTATCAGAGCCCCTTCCTCCTCGGGGGTGACCCCAAAGGCCTCCAGCCCGGATGGCCTGTGACTTTTTGCCACTGATGACACTTGGCATCTGAAACTGTTCTCCCAAAACTGAGGGAAAGTGTCCAGCTAAGTCAAGCAGGACATTTTCCAGAGTACATTCTTTTCTCAAGAAAGCATCATGTTTGCCTCCAACTGGGTGCAAGGTGTTTCTCTCCTAAATCCCTCTAAATAATGATAGTAACGTTTATTGAGTGCTGATTCTGTGTCAGGCCCTGCTGCAAGTACCTCACCTTGAAAGCTCTTGGTTTCCACAACCCTGATTACATAAGAACACCATGTTTGCCAGCTAGTTCCTTTTCCTGTTGAGTTGCCTGGCAAGGAGGCATTGCATAAAGGAACTGTGCCTACGTCCGGCACAGGGGCAAGTCAGCGCTAAGGAAAGCCTCGACTGCACAAGATGCACAGACTCAACGTAAAGTCATCCTGAACATCGGACGTTTCAAGTTCTGAAAGTCACACTGGTGACCCTCAGTTGGGGGAAATGCCACTTGTCTTGCCAGTTTTTCATATTTTCAGTGAATTCTGAGTATTCAGAGCACATTGTTTTTTAAGGTTAATTGAGAAGGAGGTACTGGGCTTCCCCAGGGGCTCAGTGGTGAAGAGTCCGTCACCTGGGTCAGGAGATGCCCTAGAGGAAATGGCTACCCACTCCAGATTCTTTCCTGGAGAACCCCATGTAGAGAGCAGCCTGGTGGGCCACAGTCCCTGGGGTCGCAAAGAGTCAGACACAACTGAGCATAAGGAGGAGGTAGCTCAGAATCTTAGTATGAAATAATCATTTTGTATTGATTATTTGTGGCACAGCTTGAATAAAACCATCTCACTCACTAAGGGTGCTTTGTCACACTTTGTCATACGGGAGAGTCTAGTGAGTGTGTGTGTTTCCTAGATTTGTCATCAAGAATTCATCACAGGTTCCAGAAGAAGAATTCCACTTGGAGAATTCCGACCAGAAGGAAGGTGGCTGCTGAGAAGGGCAAGGCCCTGACAAGCGCACACACACAGGACTTGAACTTGTGCGTCCATCTGTAGGAGAGCCAAGGCAGAGAAGCGTGCTTTCTCATCACACTCTGCACCCATGTGATGGGTGACCTTATCAGAGCCCCTTCCTCCTCGGGGGTGACCCCAAAGGCCTCCAGCCCGGATGGCCTGTGACTTTTTGCCACTGATGACACTTGGCATCTGAAACTGTTCTCCCAAAACTGAGGGAAAGTGTCCAGCTAAGTCAAGCAGGACATTTTCCAGAGTACATTCTTTTCTCAAGAAAGCATCATGTTTGCCTCCAACTGGGTGCAAGGTGTTTCTCTCCTAAATCCCTCTAAATAATGATAGTAACGTTTATTGAGTGCTGATTCTGTGTCAGGCCCTGCTGCAAGTACCTCACCTACATGAATGCTCTTGGTTTCCACAACCCTGAGAGCTTACATAAGAACACCATGTTTGCCCAGTAGTGTCTGACTCTTTGTGACTCCACAGATGAGCCATGGAATTCTCCAGGCAAGAATACTGGAGTGGATAGCCTTCTCCCAGGGGATCTTCCTATTGCAGGTCTGCCTTATTGCAGGCAGATTCTTTACCATCTGAACCAGGAAGGGGAAAACAGAAAATAGAGTCTCTGAGCTGCTCAGGTTGTCAGAGTTTGTGTAGCTCGTCAGTGGCAAAGCAGGGATTTCCACCTGGGATATCTGGCTTCTTGTCGGTACACGAAACCCCGGCCCTGCAAACTGTCTCTCCACTAGGAACGGCCTGCATCACTTAGCAGGAAGCCGAAGCAAGAAGCTCTTCTTGGCAAACGGCATCAGAGAAGTTTGAGAGGTTGTGAGTTCAGAAGCCAGGCGTTTGGGAGCTGTCGATAAGAAAGTTCCAGCTCCTTCGGAATGTTTGCAAACAGAACATTTTTTCTATTTTTAGGGCTCGTTGCCTCACCTCACCACGCCCGAGTCCTTGGGAACCCCTGACTGCCAAGGAGACTGTTCACACCCAGATCTCCTCGCTGCCAGAGGGAAGGGCACGAGCTTAATTTGTACTGGAACAGAGGAGGGCAAGTTGGGCCAACTAGGTTTTTGGAAATGACTGTGGATTGGCTGAACCTTCATGTTCATGGCAGGCAGCAAGGGGACTGGCTCGGTACTGCCCACTGGTCCTGCTGCCCAGCCACGCTTTACCACAGGAGCATAAGGAAACTGAGGTTTGAGGCATTGTACTCAGCACTGGCTGTTTTGATTTGGCTGACTCATGTTCTGAGGAAAGTTGTGACCAGGCTCAAGGGTCCAAGACAGGACAATGTTCTCCCAAAACTGAGGGAAAGTGTCCAGCTAAGTCAAGCAGGACATTTTCCAGAGTACATTCTTTTCTCAAGAAAGCATCATGTTTGCCTCCAACTGGGTGCAAGGTGTTTCTCTCCTAAATCCCTCTAAATAATGATAGTAACGTTTATTGAGTGCTGATTCTGTGTCAGGCCCTGCTGCAAGTACCTCACCTACATGAATGCTCTTGGTTTCCACAACCCTGAGAGCTTACATAAGAACACCATGTTTGCCCAGTAGTGTCTGACTCTTTGTGACTCCACAGATGAGCCATGGAATTCTCCAGGCAAGAATACTGGAGTGGATAGCCTTCTCCCAGGGGATCTTCCTATTGCAGGTCTGCCTTATTGCAGGCAGATTCTTTACCATCTGAACCAGGAAGGGGAAAACAGAAAATAGAGTCTCTGAGCTGCTCAGGTTGTCAGAGTTTGTGTAGCTCGTCAGTGGCAAAGCAGGGATTTCCACCTGGGATATCTGGCTTCTTGTCGGTACACGAAACCCCGGCCCTGCAAACTGTCTCTCCACTAGGAACGGCCTGCATCACTTAGCAGGAAGCCGAAGCAAGAAGCTCTTCTTGGCAAACGGCATCAGAGAAGTTTGAGAGGTTGTGAGTTCAGAAGCCAGGCGTTTGGGAGCTGTCGATAAGAAAGTTCCAGCTCCTTCGGGAATGTTTGCAAACAGAACATTTTTTCTATTTTTAGGGCTCGTTGCCTCACCTCACCACGCCCGAGTCCTTGGGAACCCCTGACTGCCAAGGAGACTGTTCACACCCAGATCTCCTCGCTGCCAGAGGGAAGGGCACGAGCTTAATTTGTACTGGAACAGAGGAGGGCAAGTTGGGCCAACTAGGTTTTTGGAAATGACTGTGGATTGGCTGAACCTTCATGTTCATGGCAGGCAGCAAGGGGACTGGCTCGGTACTGCCCACTGGTCCTGCTGCCCAGCCACGCTTTACCACAGGAGCATAAGGAAACTGAGGTTTGAGGCATTGTACTCAGCATGGTTGCTTGCATGAGCTAGTTCAACATTTTTCTGATTTGAATGGGTTTTCCTTCATCCTCCATGTTATACCACCATGTTAACTTACTGTCTTCTGGGTACTTTGGGTGGAGTTCGCTGGAAACAAAGCAAGTGAACTTTTAGAATATCCTTGAATCCCAGGATCTAGAAATAAATCACTGTCTTCCATGAACCCTACATACCTGTAAAACAGACTCTATTTCTTCATTCTCCGCCAAGCGCCTTGGAAGAGAGATCACCCCATCTTCATTCAGCTCACTCCAAGCTGGCATTTTCCTTGCCAGCTGGGTCTCTCTCCTCTGCAGCCTCCACCACGGCTGAGTTCTCAGGGCCCCCAGTGACCTCCACGCTCCTAATCCCCCGAGCACTTCTATACTTAAGTTTTTTGACCCATGAAGGCCATTTGTGACATCTCTCTCAAGTCTCAGTTCTTTGACGTCTGTGCTTTTGTGATCCCACTTTCTCCTAGTCCTCCTTATAACAAAATGGCTGCAGGATGTCAGGACTGTTCGCCCACCTCTCTAAGAGCAGGCCTTTCTCAGAGTGTTCCCTTGGAACTCTCCTCTTCTGTCTCCATTCCTCCTGCCTGCTCGACGTCCAGCCCTATCGCTTGTGACTCTGCGCCAAAGCTGCATCCTGTTCCTCTCTTCCTATGCCAAACCCCAGCTCCAGCTCCCAACTTGCATGTCCCCTACACACCACCTGTCCAAAGTGCAAGCACCCCGTCTCCTTCTCCAGATTTCACTATGTTGGTGACAGGCACTGTGACAGCTGCCGAGACAAACATCCAGGACTCTCCCTGTCCCTGGTACAAACAGCACACCCAGCCACCAGCGTCTACGGTTTTGGTCTTAGTACTTCTGTGCTCATCCTTCGGTCGCTCATCAGATGGCCTCACCTCCATTCCTACCACACACCTTCATTTTCATTTCTCTCTTAAAACATCTTTTATATTCTTGCCAAAGAGAAGAATCTAAGTGCAGATATGACCATTTTTATTATCACTGTCTCCAGATAACTTTCAAATAAAATTCAAAATCTTTAACTTGGAGCTCTTTGGAGGATGGGATCTGCCCATTTCTCTAACAGCAATTCCAACCATCCCCTCAGCCCACACCCTTATCAAGAGCCACAGACCTTCCTACTGACCCACCGCCTTCCTGCACATACTCTGGAGGATGGTATTCGTGAATGTGGCCTTTTGAAATTGTAAAAAGGAATGTGTTGGTTGGATGATCTGCATAACAAAGGACATCAGTATTTTCTGATCCACTAGTGCATCATGGCTCCCAGATCAGGCACCCTTCATTTCTCCGCCAAGCGCCTTGGAAGAGAGATCACCCCATCTTCATTCAGCTCACTCCAAGCTGGCATTTTCCTTGCCAGCTGGGTCTCTCTCCTCTGCAGCCTCCACCACGGCTGAGTTCTCAGGGCCCCCAGTGACCTCCACGCTCCTAATCCCCCGAGCACTTCTATACTTAAGTTTTTTGACCCATGAAGGCCATTTGTGACATCTCTCTCAAGTCTCAGTTCTTTGACGTCTGTGCTTTTGTGATCCCACTTTCTCCTAGTCCTCCTTATAACAAAATGGCTGCAGGATGTCAGGACTGTTCGCCCACCTCTCTAAGAGCGGGCCTTTCTCAGAGTGTTCCCTTGGAACTCTCCTCTTCTGTCTCCATTCCTCCTGCCTGCTCGACGTCCAGCCCTATCGCTTGTGACTCTGCGCCAAAGCTGCATCCTGTTCCTCTCTTCCTATGCCAAACCCCAGCTCCAGCTCCCAACTTGCATGTCCCCTACACACCACCTGTCCAAAGTGCAAGCACCCCGTCTCCTTCTCCAGATTTCACTATGTTGGTGACAGGCACTGTGACAGCTGCCGAGACAAACATCCAGGACTCTCCCTGTCCCTGGTACAAACAGCACACCCAGCCACCAGCGTCTACGGTTTTGGTCTTAGTACTTCTGTGCTCATCCTTCGGTCGCTCATCAGATGGCCTCACCTCCATTCCTACCACACACCTTCATTTTCATTTCTCTCTTAAAACATCTTTTATATTCTTGCCAAAGAGAAGAATCTAAGTGCAGATATGACCATTTTTATTATCACTGTCTCCAGATAACTTTCAAATAAAATTCAAAATCTTTAACATGGAGCTCTTTGGAGGATGGGATCTGCCCATTTCTCTAACAGCAATTCCAACCATCCCCTCAGCCCACACCCTTATCAAGAGCCACAGACCTTCCTACTGTCCCACCGCCTTCCTGCACATACTCTGGAGGATGGTATTCGTGAATGTGGCCTTTTGAAATTGTAAAAAGGAATGTGTTGGTTGGATGATCTGCATAACAAAGGACATCAGTATTTTCTGATCCACTAGTGCATCATGGCTCCCAGATCAGGCATGGGGAAGGGTCCTCTCTAAGCAGGAGGTGGACCAAGGGATTTTATGTCACAGAGGATAAATTCACTGATTTGTCAAGTGTTGGTGTGGCATTGAAGAAACTGTACAATTACCTAGAAAGGCTATTCTCGTCCCTTTATTGTGTGAGGTCAGGTTTTCTTCACCTCCTTCAACCAAAACAACATATTGCAACAGGTTGAATGAAGAAGCAGGTAGAAGAATCCATTTATTTCCTATCAAGCCAGATATTTAAAATGATTGCAAAAAAATTAAAAAAGTAAAAGGCTGCTCTTGTCATTACATGCTTACGTTTTTCATAAGAATTGTAATTTATGTTAACATGGAATCGTTTTCATTTTAAAAATTATTAATGAGTAAATATTTTAAATATTTCTCAGTTTCAGTTTCTAACATCTCAGTGTCAAACATTATGTCAAAGAGTAAAGATCAAAAGACAGAAACCCATGTCAACAAAAACTTTGGGATCCACAGCAGTTTTTAAAGATGAGAACTTTGAAAATGATTGCTTTGTACTCTGAGGCTTAGCAATAGGATCAGGGCCTTGGTTTAAAGTATCTGCAGCAATGTAGACCCAGTGAGAATTATTTTTTGTGTTTCTTAGCCTGAGTGCAAGACAGATTTTAAGTACAATGGCAAGGGTTAGAAGGAGTCTAGTGAATTTCAGTAGTCGCTGCTGTGTGAGTGGCGAGTTCAACCATTTTAAGGCACAACCTAAGGAAACACATCAGAGATGACCTTTCTGTCTAGTGTTTTTATTTGGCACTTTTAAAAAACCTAACTTTTTTGGATAACTTTCAAATAAAATTCAAAATCTTTAACTTGGAGCTCTTTGGAGGATGGGATCTGCCCATTTCTCTAACAGCAATTCCAACCATCCCCTCAGCCCACACCCTTATCAAGAGCCACAGACCTTCCTACTGTCCCACCGCCTTCCTGCACATACTCTGGAGGATGGTATTCGTGAATGTGGCCTTTTGAAATTGTAAAAAGGAATGTGTTGGTTGGATGATCTGCATAACAAAGGACATCAGTATTTTCTGATCCACTAGTGCATCATGGCTCCCAGATCAGGCATGGGGAAGGGTCCTCTCTAAGCAGGAGGTGGACCAAGGGATTTTATGTCACAGAGGATAAATTCACTGATTTGTCAAGTGTTGGTGTGGCATTGAAGAAACTGTACAATTACCTAGAAAGGCTATTCTCGTCCCTTTATTGTGTGAGGCCAGGTTTTCTTCACCTCCTTCAACCAAAACAACATATTGGAACAGGTTGAATGAAGAAGCAGGTAGAAGAATCCATTTATTTCCTATCAAGCCAGATATTTAAAATGATTGCAAAAAAATTAAAAAAGTAAAAGGCTGCTCTTGTCATTACATGCTTACGTTTTTCATAAGAATTGTAATTTATGTTAACATGGAATCGTTTTCATTTTTAAAATTATTAATGAGTAAATATTTTAAATATTTCTCAGTTTCAGTTTCTAACATCTCAGTGTCAAACATTATGTCAAAGAGTAAAGATCAAAAGACAGAAACCCATGTCAACAAAAACTTTGGGATCCACAGCAGTTTTTAAAGATGAGAACTTTGAAAATGATTGCTTTGTACTCTGAGGCTTAGCAATAGGATCAGGGCCTTGGTTTAAAGTATCTGCAGCAATGTAGACCCAGTGAGAATTATTTTTTGTGTTTCTTAGCCTGAGTGCAAGACAGATTTTAAGTACAATGGCAAGGGTTAGAAGGGAGTCTAGTGAATTTCAGTAGTCGCTGCTGTGTGAGTGGCGAGTTCAACCATTTTAAGGCACAACCTAAGGAAACACATCAGAGATGACCTTTCTGTACAGTAGTGTTTTTATTTGAGAACTTAACACCTTACCATTTATGTGGGTAAGGGTAAAGACTGAAGAGTCTCAGGCTTTAGTTTCATCTTTTTTTACATTACGTTCCTTTTATTTATCAATAATTAATTTTTACTTGAGTGCAGGTGCTTTGCAATGTTATGTACAGCAAAATGAATCAGTCATCCGTATACATATGTCCCCTCCCTTGCGTATTTCCTTCCAAACATCCAGGTCATCACAGAGAATCTAGTCAAGTTCTCTGTACTATAAGCAGGTTCTCCCCAGGTATCTATTTCATACTTAGTGTCAGTAGGGTATATATGTCAGGCCTCAATGTCAAGGAGCTCTGTGCTCCCCTGAGTGCCTGGTGTGTGCTGACTTCCCATCCACCATTTTTGTCCCTTTTCTTTGGCTGCTAGGAGGCGGGAAGCTAAATGCTCAGCTGACCTTACTCACAAATGGACATTTGCATATCCATGCCTTAACTGAGTTGACTCCACCTCGATTTCATCTTGCTACTCCCCCTGTACTTATCTTCAATTTCTTTCATCTGAATTTTCATGATTATTTCTAAAAGCGACCTCCAGTCCTCTTGCCAAACAGGTAAAGTGTAGACATGTAAATGCTACTACTGGCCGTGCGGAAAGATTGTTCTTCTCTGGGCCTGAACCCAGGTCCTTCCTAAGCAGCAGGCTGCGTGTCTGTAATGTCTTTGCTGTTATTTCCCTTGAGTCATCTATACAATAGGGATGCAATGGAAAGCAGCAGAGCCAGGCCTGGAAAATCTGGGGAAGACAACTGGGACCTGTAGGCTCTGGAGCTGAGAGGAAGCAGGCCACGGGTAGGAAGGGGTGGTCAGCAACACCCTCCCGCCACCCTCCCCTCCCCGTCGCCGCCCCAGCCCCCACCCCAGCCCCAGCCGCCAGGGCGAATCTGCTTTCCTAATGAAAGGATCCTTCTTTCCAGGGGATTATGAGAATATTCATGACCCTTGAGATCAGTAGGTGAGACCCAGCCCTCCCTGCTCATCCTTTGGGCAAATAGTCCAGAAAGCCGAGGTTGCTGGGATAAGAAAGGAACAGTGGGAGTTGGGAGATTTCCCCGCTTCTCTTGGCCCCCAAGCCCCTGTATTTGGGGCTGGGGGTGGGGGGCACTTGTCCTGAGGTGAAGCACGGACTGTGTATTTCATTTCTAAAGAGCAGGCAGCAAGGTCCAGGCAGAAGTCCCGTGACATGACTTGGGACACAAAATGGTATCTTAGCATCGAAGACCCCCTTTGACAACAAGAAGAAAAGCCCTTTTCTTCCCAGCCCGGATTAGGAGAGGAGGGAATTCTCTGGAACATGTGTGCTTTGTTTCGTGGAGGGCAGCCGGGCTGGCCCGGGGCTTGCCTCCCAAGTCTGCCCAAGCAAGCTTGTCCCTGCGTAATTAAAAGGGAAGGGAAACAGCGGGGTGTCTTGTTCCGCTGCTGCCCACCAAAGTGGGGTCCCCGGGGAACGGTGGGGTTTTCTTTGGCTGCTAGGAGGCGGGAAGCTAAATGCTCAGCTGACCTTACTCACAAATGGACATTTGCATATCCATGCCTTAACTGAGTTGACTCCACCTCGATTTCATCTTGCTACTCCCCCTGTACTTATCTTCAATTTCTTTCATCTGAATTTTCATGATTATTTCTAAAAGCGACCTCCAGTCCTCTTGCCAAACAGGTAAAGTGTAGACATGTAAATGCTACTACTGGCCGTGCGGAAAGATTGTTCTTCTCTGGGCCTGAACCCAGGTCCTTCCTAAGCAGCAGGCTGCGTGTCTGTAATGTCTTTGCTGTTATTTCCCTTGAGTCCACTATAAAATAGGGATGCAATGGAAAGCAGCAGAGCCAGGCCTGGAAAATCTGGGGAAGACAACTGGGACCTGTAGGCTCTGGAGCTGAGAGGAAGCAGGCCACGGGTAGGAAGGGGTGGTCAGCAACACCCTCCCGCCACCCTCCCCTCCCCGTCGCCGCCCCAGCCCCCACCCCAGCCCCAGCCGCCAGGGCGAATCTGCTTTCCTAATGAAAGGATCCTTCTTTCCAGGGGATTATGAGAATATTCATGACCCTTGAGATCAGTAGGTGAGACCCAGCCCTCCCTGCTCATCCTTTGGGCAAATAGTCCAGAAAGCCGAGGTTGCTGGGATAAGAAAGGAACAGTGGGAGTTGGGAGATTTCCCCGCTTCTCTTGGCCCCCAAGCCCCTGTATTTGGGGCTGGGGGTGGGGGGCACTTGTCCTGAGGTGAAGCACGGACTGTGTATTTCATTTCTAAAGAGCAGGCAGCAAGGTCCAGGCAGAAGTCCCGTGACATGACTTGGGACACAAAATGGTATCTTAGCATCGAAGACCCCCTTTGACAACAAGAAGAAAAGCCCTTTTCTTCCCAGCCCGGATTAGGAGAGGAGGGAATTCTCTGGAACATGTGTGCTTTGTTTCGTGGAGGGCAGCCGGGCTGGCCCGGGGCTTGCCTCCCAAGTCTGCCCAAGCAAGCTTGTCCCTGCGTAATTAAAAGGGAAGGGAAACAGCGGGGTGTCTTGTTCCGCTGCTGCCCACCAAAGTGGGGTCCCCGGGGAACGGTGGGGCCCAGGAAATTGGCTAAATTAATGGTTACTGAAGGCCTTGCTGAATGTGTGGGCCCTGGAGGCAGAGGGAGGGCAGGGCTGAGTCACCGCTCTTCTGATAAAACAGGAAGAAGAGAAACCTCAGACAGCAGAGCAGTCTGAGCCTCTGGCCACCTGACCAGACAGCAAGGCTGCCCTGGGGACAGGACACCTGGAGCGAGGGGTCAGCCCCTCGTGGAAAGCACAGGCCCCGGGCGGTGTGTTCAGACCCCGGCTTGTCCAGCTGACACAGGCTGGCCCCTCGCTTTCTCCTGCTGACAGCAAGGCCAGAGACTGGAGGTCACAGGTCAGGGCCGGGTGCTGAGGCCAGGGACTCGCAAAGGGAAGCGGAGGCTTCCTCTGCAACACGAATTTCTGGACAGTGGCCTCAGTATTTGTCTGTGGTAGAGCGTCTCACTCCGGGATGACTGCAAGGGCAATCAAACGCTCAACTAGAGGCTAACAACCCTGGCATTTGTAGCGTGTGACCCAGTTAAGGAGGAAAAAAAAATGTTTTCCGATAGAAAGAAGAAAACTTCCTTCTGAAAAACTTTCCACTACCATTTTCCAAAAACTTCAGTTCCAGAGGTAAACTTCGTGCTTCCCGTGCCCAGCTGCCCCTGCAATTCTGGCAGGTCAGATTACAGAGGATTGGGGGACCTTCACAACAGTCTGGAAACGCCTGCCTCCAGCCTCCCTGCTGGGGGAGGAAGGGGGGAGATAATAGGAAAAGTAACAATAGTAAGGACAGCCAAGGAGTCGGGTTTCAAGACCCAGCACCTTCTCTACCTAAGCCTAAAGAGCCATGAGCCCCAGGTGACTTGGGACACAAAATGGTATCTTAAGAAGAAAAAGGCCCTTTTCTTCCCAGCCCGGATTAGGAGAGGAGGGAATTCTCTGGAACATGTGTGCTTTGTTTCGTGGAGGGCAGCCGGGCTGGCCCGGGGCTTGCCTCCCAAGTCTGCCCAAGCAAGCTTGTCCCTGCGTAATTAAAAGGGAAGGGAAACAGCGGGGTGTCTTGTTCCGCTGCTGCCCACCAAAGTGGGGTCCCCGGGGAACGGTGGGGCCCAGGAAATTGGCTAAATTAATGGTTACTGAAGGCCTTGCTGAATGTGTGGGCCCTGGAGGCAGAGGGAGGGCAGGGCTGAGTCACCGCTCTTCTGATAAAACAGGAAGAAGAGAAACCTCAGACAGCAGAGCAGTCTGAGCCTCTGGCCACCTGACCAGACAGCAAGGCTGCCCTGGGGACAGGACACCTGGAGCGAGGGGTCAGCCCCTCGTGGAAAACACAGGCCCCGGGCGGTGTGTTCAGGCCCCGACTTGTCCAGCTGACACAGGCTGGCCCCTCGCTTTCTCCTGCTGACAGCAAGGCCAGAGACTGGAGGTCACAGGTCAGGGCCGGGTGCTGAGGCCAGGGACTCGCAAAGGGAAGCGGAGGCTTCCTCTGCAACACGAATTTCTGGACAGTGGCCTCAGTATTTGTCCGTGGTAGAGCGTCTCACTCCGGGATGACTGCAAGGGCAGTCAAACGCTCAACTAGAGGCTAACAACCCTGGCATTTGTAGCGTGTGACCCAGTTAAGGAGGAAAAAAAAATGTTTTCCGATAGAAAGAAGAAAACTTCCTTCTGAAAAACTTTCCACTACCATTTTCCAAAAACTTCAGTTCCAGAGGTAAACTTCGTGCTTCCCGTGCCCAGCTGCCCCTGCAATTCTGGCAGGTCAGATTACAGAGGATTGGGGGACCTTCACAACAGTCTGGAAACGCCTGCCTCCAGCCTCCCTGCTGGGGGAGGAAGGGGGGAGATAATAGGAAAAGTAACAATAGTAAGGACAGCCAAGGGGTCGGGTTTCAAGACCCAGCACCTTCTCTACCTAAGGCCACGCACGTCCCAAAGGCCCCAGCCATGAGCCCACAGGCCCAGTCTAAGTCAATATTGTAAAGGCGACCTGGCCCTTCTGGCTCTGCAAATATTGGAACAAAGCCTGAAGCGCGGTGACGCTGTTGACAGTTACGAGATGGCGGCATTGTTGTCTTTGTCACCCTGAAGTGCAGCTTGGCGGAGCCTGGCCTGACACCCTGTGTACACAGAGGAGACAGTGGGCTCGGAGGCCCGGGTGTTTGCTCTGCCAACAAGTGCGGGTGACCAGCCCTCCAGCCTCCTCCGAGAGCCACGGCTGGGGACGCCAGACACGCCGCCCTCTCTGCATGCCAGGGGCTGTCCGACAGTGTCCAGGCCACATGTTGTCTTTCTGCTCTCTTTTCATTCATTTGTTAGAAGTACATTTGTATTGAAATATACCATACACGTGTCACCTGTCCAGCTTATGGAAACTGTCACATCCTGTATCCATGCCAAGAACCTGGACATTTCTAGCATCCCGCAGCCCACCTGTGTGCTCTCCCAGGATCGTCACCTGAAGGGTAACCACTAGCCTAGCCTAGCCTTGCTTGCTCAGTTGCTAAGTCATGTCTGACTCTGTCTGAGCCTGCCAGGCTCCTCTGCCCATGGGCTCTCCCAGGCAAGAAAAACTAGGGTTGCCATTTCCTCCTCCAGGGAATCTTCCTGACCTGGGGATTGAACCCACGTCTCCTCTGTCTGCGCATTGGTACGTAGATTCTTTACCACTGAGCTACCTGAGAAGTCCTAGCCTATTGTAACATAAGTTACTTTCGCGCTTTTGAACTTCGTGCTTCTGAAACTTTTCCTTGGCCTCTGAAACCAAGGTGCTATGTGTTTGTCCAGCAGGACGTGGTTACAGCACGGCATGTGCAGATCTCAACTCCACCGTAGCTAGGGCAAGCCCCCCACACTCTGGCATCTGGGATGGCCTCGTTAAAGGACAGAGTTGGTCTGTGTCTCTTGGGGCCCTTCCAGTGCCAATGTGTGGAACTGAAGGGCTTCACAAAGGGGACAACAGGCTGCGCACAGGACACCACTGGAATATATGTGATTTGTTCTGGTCCTGAACTTGGTCCATTCTTCTTTCTGAAAACCATCTCAGGCAGATTGAGAAAGGTAGGCTGCAAACATCCCTCTAAATATACTCTGCTACATGACAGATAGCCCACTCCTTTTGCATTCCTAGGACCTTTCCGTGGGTGTGTGTGTGTGTGTGTGTGTGTGTAATGGTCGTGGTGGGCTGGGGTGACAGGGAGTGGAAAAGGGTTATGGAAAGTGCACCAGAGCTGGGGGTTCTACTTCTTCAAAGTGAAGAAATAAAACTTGAGTCTGCCTGCCCAGTGTGCAGCAAAGCCAGTCTATGGAAATCCAGCGGTGGCGAAGGAAGGCACCGTGTTTATTGCAGGGCCTCAAGCAAGGAAAGCGGGACCCTACAGAAGGCTGAGCGCCGAAGAATTGATGCCTTCGAACTTTGGTGTTGGAGAAGACTTTTGATAATCCCTTGGACTGCAAGGAGATCAAACCCATCAGTCATAAAGGAAATCAACCCTGAACAGTCATTGGAAGGACTGATGCAGAAGCTGAAGCTCCAATGCTTTGGCTGCCTGACGTGAAGAGAGGAGTCACTGGAAAAGACCCTGATGCTAGGAAAAATAGAAAGCAGAAGGAGAAGGGGACAACCGAGTACAAGGTGGTTGGATGGCATCACTGACTCAATGGACGTGAGTTTGAGTAAGCTCCAGGAGATGGTAAAGGATAGGGAAGCCCGGCGTGTTGCAGTCCATGGGGTCACAAAGCATTGGACACGACTGAACTGATCTGAATTAAGGAGAACAAGGAGCTCACGCTCAAAAGACCTGATCACCCTGAGAGCCCTCAGGGAGGATTTTTAAAGGCAATAAGGGTAAGAGTTGCAAGGTGCATGATCAGCTTGTGAACTTTCTTCTGATTGGTTGGTGGTGAGGTACCAATGTGGCATTTTCGAAGTTATCAAAATAATACCATAGCAGGACGTGTTACAAGGATGGCTCTGTCCCGTTAAAGGACAGAGTTGGTCTGTGTCTCTTGGGGCCCTTCCAGTGCCAATGTGTGGAACTGAAGGGCTTCACAAAGGGGACAACAGGCTGCGCACAGGACACCACTGGAATATATGTGATTTGTTCTGGTCCTGAACTTGGTCCATTCTTCTTTCTGAAAACCATCTCAGGCAGATTGAGAAAGGTAGGCTGCAAACATCCCTCTAAATATACTCTGCTACATGACAGATAGCCCACTCCTTTTGCATTCCTAGGACCTTTCCGTGGGTGTGTGTGTGTGTGTGTGTGTATAATGGTCGTGGTGGACTGGGGTGACAGGGAGTGGAAAAGGGTTATGGAAAGTGCACCAGAGCTGGGGGTTCTACTTCTTCAAAGTGAAGAAATAAAACTTGAGTCTGCCTGCCCAGTGTGCAGCAAAGCCAGTCTATGGAAATCCAGCAGTGGCGAAGGAAGGCACCGTGTTTATTGCAGGGCCTCAAGCAAGGAAAGCGGGACCCTACAGAAGGCTGAGCGCAGAAGAATTGATGCCTTAGAACTTTGGTGTTGGAGAAGACTTTTGATAATCCCTTGGACTGCAAGGAGATCAAACCCATCAGTCATAAAGGAAATCAACCCTGAACAGTCATTGGAAGGACTGAAGCAGAAGCTGAAGCTCCAATGCTTTGGCCGCCTGATGTGAAGAGAGGAGTCACTGGAAAAGACCCTGATGCTAGGAAAAATAAAAAGCAGAAGGAGAAGGGGACAACCGAGTACAAGGTGGTTGGATGGCATCACTGACTCAATGGACGTGAGTTTGAGTAAGCTCCAGGAGATGGTAAAGGATAGGGAAGCCCGGCGTGTTGCAGTCCATGGGGTCACAAAGCATTGGACACGACTGAACTGACCTGAATTAAGGAGAACAAGGAGCTCACGCTCAAAAGACCTGATCACCCTGAGAGCCCTCAGGGAGGATTTTTAAAGGCAATAAGGGTAAGAGTTGCAAGGTGCATGATCAGCTTGTGAACTTTCTTCTGATTGGTTGGTGTTGAGGTACCAATGTGGCATTTTCGAAGTTATCAAAATAATACCATCATCCTTGTGGTCCAACTGGTCTCAAGACTGTGGCTTGTGGTCAGCATACAGTTCACTTCTTCCACATGGTGGAGATTTTAGTATCTGCAGAAAGCCCCAAGGATCTGGCTCGAGATGTTCTCTATAGTCGTTGAGGAGAAACTAAAGGTCTTTGACTTTGTTTTATGGCTAAACCAGTATTGTTTTGGTCTTGGTTGAGCTCTCCTTTGTCTTTGCATTTTTTTCACTTCTGGTTCAATTTGTTCTTTGAAACTCAGACATAGGAGGCTTAAGCTTTTTTACAATCAGGAGGCAGAGGCCCTTGGGGCAGGGGCATGTGTCCCTAGGAAGGTCCCTACGGGACTGCTTGGTTTCACAGTAGGGAAACTAGGGCTCAGAAGGGGAAAAGAGTTGCTTGAGGCTACATTGGAAAACAATTGGCAGTTTCTTAGAAAGTTAAATATATAGCCCACCATATGAACTAGCCACCCATTCCTAGGTGTCCATCCAAGAGAAAGAAAAGCCTGTGTCCAAACAAAGATTTGTATGATCTTCTTAGCAGCTTTGTTTCTAACAGTCAGACACTGGACATCATCCAAATATCCACCAAGAGAGAAATGGATAAGCACAATCTGGTATATCCATGCAGTGGAATACTGCTCTGCAGTAAAAAAGAGTGGACATGCAAACAACCTGGGTGAATCTCAGAATGATGATGTCAAGTGAAAGAAGCAGAAGGATGAAGTATGGGGAGGGGGCACTGGAAAAGACCCTGATGCTAGGAAAATAAAAGCAGAAGGAGAAGGACAACCGAGTACAAGGTGGTTGGATGGCATCACTGACTCAATGGACGTGAGTTTGAGCAAGCTCCAGGAGATGGTAAAGGATAGGGAAGCCCGGCGTGTTGCAGTCCATGGGGTCACAAAGCATTGGACACGACTGAACTGACCTGAATTAAGGAGAACAAGGAGCTCACGCTCAAAAGACCTGATCACCCTGAGAGCCCTCAGGGAGGATTTTTAAAGGCAATAAGGGTAAGAGTTGCAAGGTGCATGATCAGCTTGTGAACTTTCTTCTGATTGGTTGGTGTTGAGGTACCAATGTGGCATTTTCGAAGTTATCAAAATAATACCATCATCCTTGTGGTCCAACTGGTCTCAAGACTGTGGCTTGTGGTCAGCATACAGTTCACTTCTTCCACATGGTGGAGGTTTTAGTATCTGCAGAAAAACCCAAGGATCTGGCTCGAGATGTTCTCTATAGTCGTTGAGGAGAAACTAAAGGTCTTTGACTTTGTTTTATGGCTAAACCAGTATTGTTTTGGTCTTGGTTGAGCTCTCCTTTGTCTTTGCATTTTTTTCACTTCTGGTTCAATTTGTTCTTTGAAACTCAGACATAGGAGGCTTAAGCTTTTTTACAATCAGGAGGCAGAGGCCCTTGGGGCAGGGGCATGTGTCCCTAGGAAGGTCCTACGGGACTGCTTGGTTTCACAGTAGGGAAACTAGGGCTCAGAAGGGGAAAAGAGTTGCTTGAGGCTACATTGGAAAACAATTGGCAGTTTCTTAGAAAGTTAAATATATAGCCCACCATATGAACTAGCCACCCATTCCTAGGTGTCCATCCAAGAGAAAGAAAAGCCTGTGTCCAAACAAAGATTTGTATGATCTTCTTAGCAGCTTTGTTTCTAACAGTCAGACACTGGACATCATCCAAATATCCACCAAGAGAGAAATGGATAAGCACAATCTGGTATATCCATGCAGTGGAATACTGCTCTGCAGTAAAAAAGAGTGGACATGCAAGCAACCTGGGTGAATCTCAGAATGATGATGTCAAGTGAAAGAAGCCAGATTTTTTTAAAATGTGAGGACATGCTGTAGGTTGCCAGGAACCGTGCCTTCTAGGAACTGAAAACTCATATAAAATGAGAGAGATCAGTGGGTGACTGGGGACAGCAGGGTGGAGATCAAGGGCACGAGGGAACTTTTGGACTGACGAGCAAGGTTCCTAGGTGCACTTCGATAATGGTTTCACAAATGCAGAAACCTCCCACTTGTACACTTTAAATATGTGCAGCATATTGCATGTTGGTTATACTTCAGTAAAGAAGCAAAGAATGCAGGCTTCTCTGTTGTACAGACAGGGGTGCAAATCCCACATATGAATCCTAGCTCACCACTTACAGGCTGCAGGACCTTAAGCAAATCACTTAGTCTCTCTGAACCTCTGCAAAATGAGAATGATAATATTCCTACCTGCCTCATAAGACGACAACAAATATGGAATGAAATAAGACTAATAAATTACTTAACAGAAAACCTGGGGCACAGTAGGTACTAAATAAATGTTCATTACTATGATGTCTCAATAGAAAATACATTGTACCTATCTACCAATTTGTGATCATTTGGCATCATTTCTATGTTATGCCTTCCAATAAATGGCATGGTGTGTCTATTTTGTTTTCTTTTGTTTGGCTGTGCTGAGTCTTCAATGCAGCACTCAGGCTTTTTGTTGCAACCACGGGCTTAGCTGCCCCATGGATGTGGGATCTTAGTTCCCCTTCTAGGGATCAAATCTGCATGCCCTACATTGGAAGGTGAATTCTTTTTTTGTTTTTTTGTTTTTTTTTAAGAGTCAATAATTTTTAATGAAGTGAAAAAAGATTTGGTATATAAAACTGTATGGTAGACTCCTCCTTGACCCTTTTTTTCTCTAACCACTGGACCACCAGAGAAGTTCCTGTGTCTTTTTCTTTTTTTTTTAAAAGTGCTTCCCATAGCACCTGGCATTTGTTAAATGGTCAGTAAAGTTTCACCCTTTCTCTGCCCTTTCCTTCCCTGTTGAACTCTCTATTTGACCATGACTGCTCTTGGCATTCTAGATTAAGAGGGGCCACTGGCTACACCAGGCAGGAAAAGTCAGCCTCTTAGAGACAGTTCAACTGACTCTAGGTCTCCCGTCTTGTCCCCAAGTGGAGGCAGCTGATGCTGGCCTCACCTGGTGAGGGCTGGAGGCGGCCTTCTTTCTGGGCTGTGACTTGGCCTAAGAAGGGCTGACGATGAGGATGCCGAGCTCTCCTTTTTTCCCGGGCCTCAGGGAACTTTCCATGTCCACAGGTGCTGGGCACCCTGAGAGCCCCGGCTCTTCCTCTAGGGTGAAGCAGGCGCTTTGGAGGAGGCGGCCCTATTGTTTAGGGGATTCACGGCCACAAAGGCCCTGCTGAAGTCTCCCAACCCTGGATCAAAACTGGGACTAGAATGTTCATGAAAGAACAAGGCTTGCTCTGTGTGGCCGCCACAGCTGAAACTTCAGCCAGGGAGGCTGGGATGGCAACACGACCGCTAGTTTGTTCTGGCAACAAAGACGGCCTGCTTTCAGTTAATCTTTCCTCCAAGTTCCCCACCAAAGAGCCGCGGGGGAGCACGAGGTGTGGTCGGGGCGGGGTGATGGCCTGGACTCACGAGCAGGTTTCAGATGCTGTGGAAATCAAAGGAGTGTATTCAGCTTCCCCTAGGAGTTTTGCCTGGTGGCCGGTGATGGTGCCAGTTTTGAGAATCAGATCGGACCCACACATGAGCCCGAACAGGAAGTGAGCTTAGCTCTGCAGGGCAAACCTCTTCAAAAGGATATGGGAAAGAATTGTCTGCGCTCTGGGATCTGGGGGATTCTGGAAAGCAGGTGGCTTCCATAGCTCTCTGTTTACCAAACACAGTGCCAGGACTCACTTTAACCTCACACCAAGCCCATCCATTTCACGTGATTTCCCAGTGAGTCAGTGAAGGCTCAGAGTGCATTTGAGCTTCAGAGTCAGAAGAGGCTTGTCTCAGTCATCCATTCAACAGACCCTCAGACGCGCCCCGTATAGGCAGGCGGTGGGGGACACAAGCGTGGACAGAAGGCAAGCGCACCTTAAGGAGCTCGCAGCGTGGTAATTTGGGTCCACCAGTCTATGGGATGGTCTTAGGCAAGTTACTGAACTTTTTGAGTCTCACTGACTACCTTTAATAAATGGGATTATAACCTTTTTAAGAGATTTCTCTAATGATGAAGTGGAATTAAATGAAATGATGTAGGTCATACCCCCAAGGTTTAGCATGGAGCAGTTCAGTTCAGTTCAGTCGCTCAGTTGTGACGGACTCTTTGTGACCCCATGGACTATAGCACACCAGGCTCCTCTGTTCCCAGCTTCTCCAGGTGCTGGGCACCCTGAGAGCCCCGGCTCTTCCTCTAGGGTGAAGCAGGCGCTTTGGAGGAGGCGGCCCTATTGTTTAGGGGATTCACGGCCACAAAGGCCCTGCTGAAGTCTCCCAACCCTGGATCAAAACTGGGACTAGAATGTTCATGAAAGAACAAGGCTTGCTCTGTGTGGCCGCCACAGCTGAAACTTCAGCCAGGGAGGCTGGGATGGCAACACGACCGCTAGTTTGTTCTGGCAACAAAGACGGCCTGCTTTCAGTTAATCTTTCCTCCAAGTTCCCCACCAAAGAGCCGCGGGGGAGCACGAGGTGTGGTCGGGGCGGGGTGATGGCCTGGACTCACGAGCAGGTTTCAGATGCTGTGGAAATCAAAGGAGTGTATTCAGCTTCCCCTAGGAGTTTTGCCTGGTGGCCGGTGATGGTGCCAGTTTTGAGAATCAGATCGGACCCACACATGAGCCTGAACAGGAAGTGCGCTTAGCTCTGCAGGGCAAACCTCTTCAAAAGGACATGGGAAAGAATTGTCTGCGCTCTGGGATCTGGGGGATTCTGGAAAGCAGGTGGCTTCCATAGCTCTCTGTTTACCAAACACAGTGCCAGGACTCACTTTAACCTCACACCAAGCCCATCCATTTCACGTGATTTCCCAGTGAGTCAGTGAAGGCTCAGAGTGCATTTGAGCTTCAGAGTCAGAAGAGGCTTGTCTCAGTCATCCATTCAACAGATCCTCAGACGCGCCCCGTATAGGCAGGCGGTGGGGGACACAAGCGTGGACAGAAGGCAAGCGCACCTTAAGGAGCTCGCAGCGTGGTAATTTGGGTCCACCAGTCTATGGGATGGTCTTAGGCAAGTTACTGAAGTTTTTGAGTCTCACTGACTACCTTTAATAAATGGGATTATAACCTTTTTAAGAGATTTCTCTAATGATGAAGTGGAATTAAATGAAATGATGTAGGTCATACCCCCAAGGTTTAGCATGGAGCAGTTCAGTTCAGTTCAGTCGCTCAGTTGTGACGGACTCTTTGTGACCCCATGGACTATAGCACACCAGGCTCCTCTGTTCCCAGCTTCTCCAGGCTTCACCACCTCCTGGAGCTTGTTCAAACTCACGTCCACTGACGCAGTGATGCCATCCAACCACCTCGTCCCCTGCATGGAGCAGGCACTCGACAAATCTGCCTGTGATAGCTCTCAGGGATGAGCAGTTTGTGGTCCAGCCTGGTGTAGTATTCCCAGGGGATTTGTGTCACATGGGAAGGGCCAAGGCAAAGTCTGAAGGGAGATAGTTGGAAACTTCCCAGACCCTTATTCATGGGGTGAGGAGTGGACAAGGTCCAGGGGGCCCTACTATTGAAAATAGAGCTTCCTCACAAAGCAGGAGCCCTAGCTTCGCTAAGTACATAAATATACGTCACTCTCATTCCACACAAATATATATATATATTTTTTAAGGTTTCTCTGCCTTTTTAAAAAAATTTATTTTATTTTATTTGTTTATTTTTGGCTCTTCTGAGTTTTCATTGCTGCTACAAGCTCTCCTCTAGTTGCAGGGAGTGGGGGCTCCTCTCCAGTTGAGGTGAGCAGGTTTCTTGCTGTGGTGACTTCTCTTGTTGTGGACCTTGGGCTCTAGGGCTTATGGGGTTGAGCAGCTGTGCACATGGGCGCAAGAGCTGTGGCTCCGAGGCTCTAGAGCACAGGCTCCATAGTCGTGGCTCACGGGCTTAGCTGCTCCGCAGCAGGTGGGATTTTCGGGATTAGGGAAATTTAACCCGTGTCTCCTGCATCAGCAGACACCCTCTTTGAGCTACCAGGGAAGCCCCACACATATATTTCTTAGCACCTTCCGCTGGCCAGGTGCGGGGCACATGATGTTGCTATGACACCTGTGTCAAGGACTGTAGGCCTCAGTGTGGGAAGCAGACAAGCTGCAGGGAGCCCCAGCACCATGTTTGGACGGGGTGCCCTGGGAGGACAGATGTCAGCCTTGGCATCCTGGGGCTGCCCCTCCCCTTCCCCCAGCCCCAGCAAGCGAGAGGCAGAGAACGCTCCTTGCAGTCACCAGTTTTGAAATGATGTAGGTCATACCCCAAGGTTTAGCATGGAGCAGTTCAGTTCAGTTCAGTCTCTTGTGACGGACTCTTTGTGACCCCATGGACTATAGCACACCAGGCTCCTCTGTTCCCAGCTTCTCCAGGCTTCACCACCTCCTAGAGCTTGTTCAAACTCACGTCCACTAACGCAGTGATGCCATCCAACCACCTCGTCCCCTGCATGGAGCAGGCACTCGACAAATCTGCCTGTGATAGCTCTCAGGGATGAGCAGTTTGTGGTCCAGCCTGGTGTAGTATTCCCAGGGATTTGTGTCACATGGGAAGGGCCAAGGCAAAGTCTGAAGGGAGATAGTTGGAAACTTCCCAGACCCTTATTCATGGGGTGAGGAGTGGACAAGGTCCAGGGGGCCCTACTATTGAAAATAGAGCTTCCTCACAAAGCAGGAGCCCTAGCTTCGCTAAGTACATAAATATACGTCACTCTCATTCCACACAAATATATATATATTTTTTTAAGGTTTCTCTGCCTTTTTAAAAAAATTTATTTTATTTTATTTGTTTATTTTTGGCTCTTCTGAGTTTTCATTGCTGCTACAAGCTCTCCTCTAGTTGCAGGGAGTGGGGGCTCCTCTCCAGTTGAGGTGAGCAGGTTTCTTGCTGTGGTGACTTCTCTTGTTGTGGACCTTGGGCTCTAGGGCTTATGGGGTTGAGCAGCTGTGCACATGGGCGCAAGAGCTGTGGCTCCGAGGCTCTAGAGCACAGGCTCCATAGTCGTGGCTCACGGGCTTAGCTGCTCCGCAGCAGGTGGGATTTTTCGGGATTAGGAATTGAACCCGTGTCTCCTGCATCAGCAGACACCCTCTTTGAGCTACCAGGGAAGCCCCACACATATATTTCTTAGCACCTTCCGCTGGCCAGGTGCGGGGCACATGATGTTGCTATGACACCTGTGTCAAGGACTGTAGGCCTCAGTGTGGGAAGCAGACAAGCTGCAGGGAGCCCCAGCACCATGTTTGGACGGGGTGCCCTGGGAGGACAGATGTCAGCCTTGGCATCCTGGGGCTGCCCCTCCCCTTCCCCCAGCCCCAGCAAGCGAGAGGCAGAGAACGCTCCTTGCAGTGCAGGCCGGAGTCAACCTCTCTAGTGTCTCCATTCCCCGTCCGACCTGTCCTGCCACGCTGACCGCAGCCAGAGCGCACAGCACCCCACTTCTGTGCTCAGAGATCCTCAAGGGCTCCACATGAGGCTTCTACAGCCTCAACCTTCATGTCCCGACTTACCTGGCATGTCCCCTTGGCTCCAGGGAAACTGGTCACGATTTCACATTCATACCCACCTGGTTCCCTGCCTTAACGGATTTCCACCCCACTTCTGGCACTAGAGAGATCATCATTTTATATATAGATTCTTTTTTGAAAAAAAAAAGAAAACAGTCTTTAATTCTGTTAATTCTCAAATTCATTCCTAAGTACTAAGAGCAATGGCTTAGGGAATGACAATCCCCAGTACAGGGAGCCTTGCTTTGCAGTCATTGATAAGATAAATGCTCTTTACAAAGCACTTTTCACAAACACTCAGAGAAGAAGGCAGGGTGGAGGACATTACTATTACTAGACCCATTTTACAGATGAGAAAATTGTATCAGCAGTGGCCTGGCCCTGTTGAAAAGCAACTGTGAACTTATGTTCCATGTCGCTCCCCTCTCCCCATGTGAACTTTAAGAGTAAATGAGTTCTTTTTCCTTGGGGAGATTTATGTAATGCATACTAACGCATACCTGTTTGTTGCACAGACTGGCAGAAGCACCTTCCAGCCGGCTGTGCCAATATCCTGGGGGAGGCTGGGGCGGCAACCAGCCGAGTCAAGCCTGTTAGAGACGCAGCCTCAGCTCTGTCACCTGCAGGTCTGCTCAGACACCCCGGATGCCTACAGTCCAGCAGGCCAGTGGTTATAGGGGGCTCTTAGCCCCACGCTGGGGTCACCTTAGGCCCCGCCCCTGCCCTCAGGGAGCAAGCAGTCCTGGTCATAGGCAAATCCACTCTGCTGAAGGGATAACACCGCCTCAGCGGGCATAGGCCAGGACTGCGGTGATGCTGGAGGTACTGGTGGAGGTACTGGGACAGAACCCCCGGACGCTCCGTGGAGGCAGTGGAGTTCTCGAGAAACTGAGGCGGGGAACCACTGATTCAGAGAAGGAGGAGAAGGTGCAAAGGGAAGGAAGAAGAGGAGAGTGTGGAGGTGGAGGGGGAAGTGGGGAACCCATCCCGGAGAAGTCTCTTGTTCTCCTTCTGCTAACTCTCTGCGCTCCTTCTTCTAACCGAATTCTCTTTCTTTCCAAACTAGGGCTAAGGCCTATTTCATACCTGAGCTTCAGATTTAAAATCAGCAACCGGTATTACATGTCATGCCTTTAATATTATTATCGGATAAACTGAAAGCTTAGGATGGTTTTTAAAATAGAAAATGCTAGATGATTTTGAATGCACATGATGCCTGAGGACTCCTTCCGAGGAAAAATCCCCAAATCATTTCCTTGCTCCTGCTATAAACCAACCTACACTCGGGATGGACTCTTTTTGCAGCCACAAAAAAGGCCAGCGGAGCCACTGGCCTGCTTTCTGCATTCTCCAGGGATGGCAGCTTCTCCCAGCTGGAGCCTGGGCTGCTCCCCGCCTGGGGGTGTGGGCTCGCTGTGGTGGGGAGTGCCACCCTCTCCTCCGGAGGAGCCAGTCTCCCCAGGTGCAGCCAGATGGAGCAGCTGGAGAGAGATCTGCTGTGTGGAGCAGGGAGTCACTCTGCGTGCCGGAGTGGCCGTCCTCACGGGCAGTCAGGGGACAAAGCCCTGGAAGGAGCTATTGAGATTTAATTGTGCAAACCCACGTGGCTGATGGGAAGGACATGGAAGGGGCTCTTGGGGGCTTCTTTCTCCTTTCTTCCCTTTCCTTCCTCTTTCTCACTTTTTCCCCCTGACTGGTGGGATAAAAGGAAAGGCTGTGTCTGTCTGTCGCCGCCTGCAGACTTTCTTAGGGTCCTCTGTGTAGTGTTATTTGAAAAAAGACAAAACTCCCAAACAAAACACAGTTGTATTCGCACAAAAGTCCAACGCCACGGTTGAAGTCTCCCTTTCCATTCCCAGAGACGGGTTTCCCAAATGAACCCCCGCACATCCCTGCAGACAATGGGGTGCCCAGGGAGCCGCACGTGATCAGAGCAGTGAGCGAGGGGACAGGCGGGTCAGTGGGCGGGGCGACTCTCCGGCTGCCCGTGGGTCTCTGTGACCTGCCCCCGGCCCTGTGAACGGGGCGGACGAGTTTTCTACTTTCAGCATTATGTCTCCAGGCTTCAAATGTGATTCCAAATGCGCCAAGGATCAAGGCACGGGCTCGTCCTGATGCCGCCTTCTGTTTTCCTGTCTGTGTGTCTTACCTGCGGCCCTCAAGAGGCGGCAGCCTGGCGCCCAGCCCAGGGCCGGCGCCAAGGGCACTGGACACACTTAGCTGAACAAATGTGTACGAGTGTGTGTACCTGCTTACATGTGCATCTTCTAGTGAATTTTTTTTTCATATATTTTTTTGGCCACTTCTATGGGTCTTTCATTTATTTATCTTTGTTCTTTGGCCTGTGTGGGCCTCCCATCTCAGTGACCTCTCTCGCTGCAGAGCACGGGCTCTAGGCGCATGCGCTCCAGAGCTCGGACTCTCGGTAGTTGGACACATCAGTCCAGCCGCTCCGCGGCACGTGGGATCTTCCCAGGCCAGGGATCCAACCGGCGCCCCTTGCACTGCAAGGCGGTGTCCTTACCCACTGGACCACCAAGGAAGCCCTTCTCGTGAATTTTTTAAAGTTTATGAAGATTCTAATTTATCTTCATAAATTAAGAATTTGGAATTAACAGATACACACTGTTATATAGAAAATAGATTTAAAAAAAATAAAAGACCAACTAGGATCCACTGTATAGTACAGGGAACTGTACTCAATATTTTGTAATAACCTATAAAAGGAAAAGAATGGAAAAGAATGAAAAATTACATATATATATATATATATATATATAATTATGTGCTATTTTAAATTACATATAACTGAATCACTTTGACATATACTTGGAACTAACACAGCACTGTAAATTAACTATACTTCAACTTTTATAAAGGGGGAAAAAGTTTATGAATATCCTAAAAAAAGAAAAAAGAAAGACATTCCTCAGCTGCTGGAATCTGAGAAGCAGGCACCAGAACCTAAACAGGCATTTTCAGACCTGAAAATGCCTCTATGGGGTTGCTGCAGGCAAAGTTTTGGCTGAATTAAAGGAAAGAGGTAAGAATGCTAACCTAAATTATTATGTTAAATCACACAGTAACTGAGTGCAGCTGAACTGGAGGCCATATGAATGCACCCTAGGCTGTCACAGGAAAAACAGACTATTTTCTCATTTTTGATGCTTGGAAACCCTCAGTAAGCAGCAGCCTCTCCCTGGGATAAAATCTCGTGTGCGTCTTGCCGGGAGCTGCTGTGCCTGGGAAGTCATGGGGTTTACAGAGTCATAGAAGAGCCAAGTTGAAGAGACTGGAAAGTTCCTCAAGTCTCTCATTTCACAGATGTGAAAATGATAGCCTGAGAGCAACTCTACTGAGAAGAAAGATCAGTTTTACCTGCTTACATGTGCATCTTCTAGTGAATTTTTTTTTCATATATTTTTTTGGCCACTTCTATGGGTCTTTCATTTATTTATCTTTGTTCTTTGGCCTGTGTGGGCCTCCCATCTCAGTGACCTCTCTCGCTGCAGAGCACGGGCTCTAGGCGCATGCGCTCCAGAGCTCGGACTCTCGGTAGTTGGACACATCAGTCCAGCCGCTCCGCGGCACGTGGGATCTTCCCAGGCCAGGGATCCAACCGGCGCCCCTTGCACTGCAAGGCGGTGTCCTTACCCACTGGACCACCAAGGAAGCCCTTCTCGTGAATTTTTTAAAGTTTATGAAGATTCTAATTTATCTTCATAAATTAAGAATTTGGAATTAACAGATACACACTGTTATATAGAAAATAGATTTAAAAAAAATAAAAGACCAACTAGGATCCACTGTATAGTACAGGGAACTGTACTCAATATTTTGTAATAACCTATAAAAGGAAAAGAATGGAAAAGAATGAAAAATTACATATATATATATATATATATATATAATTATGTGCTATTTTAAATTACATATAACTGAATCACTTTGACATATACTTGGAACTAACACAGCACTGTAAATTAACTATACTTCAACTTTTATAAAGGGGGAAAAAGTTTATGAATATCCTAAAAAAAGAAAAAAGAAAGACATTCCTCAGCTGCTGGAATCTGAGAAGCAGGCACCAGAACCTAAACAGGCATTTTCAGACCTGAAAATGCCTCTATGGGGTTGCTGCAGGCAAAGTTTTGGCTGAATTAAAGGAAAGAGGTAAGAATGCTAACCTAAATTATTATGTTAAATCACACAGTAACTGAGTGCAGCTGAACTGGAGGCCATATGAATGCACCCTAGGCTGTCACAGGAAAAACAGACTATTTTCTCATTTTTGATGCTTGGAAACCCTCAGTAAGCAGCAGCCTCTCCCTGGGATAAAATCTCGTGTGCGTCTTGCCGGGAGCTGCTGTGCCTGGGAAGTCATGGGGTTTACAGAGTCATAGAAGAGCCAAGTTGAAGAGACTGGAAAGTTCCTCAAGTCTCTCATTTCACAGATGTGAAAATGATAGCCTGAGAGCAACTCTACTGAGAAGAAAGATGGGCTGGAAACCTCTTCTCCTTCACCTTCTCAGCCCAGGGAGAGCTTCCAGCCCCACCTCACGCCCATAGGTTGTCCAGTGCATAGATATTTTAAGTTGGGAACTTTAGCCTGCTGGGCAGGTACTTTTCCTGTTCTCAGGCTGGTCCAGGACTTTTAGCTGCTTAAATGCTCCAGAGGAAATGCAGGTCCCATGTGGAGTCCCCATCAGCCAGAGGGTAAGATGGCACCTCAGGGGCACCTCCCTACCCAGGTCCCTTGGTACTGGCAAAGGCCAACCCCTGCACGTCTGCTAGTCTACCCTGGGCTACCCTGGGGAGCAGGCACGCTCCAGTGCAATCCCAGGGCGGAGACTGCAGATGATAGCCACATCCAGCAGCGTGGTGATGCCCAGACCAACCTCACCTGGCTTTGATGCTGAGTGCCTGAGTTGGGGTGGAGGTGGGGGGCAGGGATAAGCACAGGACTGCCTGGGAGATGGGGTTCTCTCTGTGATAAATGATGCTGTTGAGAGGCTTCTCTAGCAGGGTGGTCCATAGCTTGGCCTCCTCTATCTGATGGCTTTCCTATCTGTCTTCAGAGTACAGCTTAAAGGGCTCTAGAGCTTCCAAGTGGCCTTGGGGTGAGCATCTCTATCTCCTCCTCTTCAGTCACACCGTAGAGCCTCTGTTAAGTCTTGAGCAGAGTGCCCAGTGCACAGCCATCCAGAGGACCTTGGCTTTACTCTCTATCAGAGCCTGAGTGTCAGCTTTGATATCTGAGACTTTCACAGGATAAACAGGCCTCTTGCTTATATTTCCTGCTACTGCACTCTGAGCTTCCAACAGTTTTCTGTTCTGTCATACTTTCCTTTGACCTCCTTTCTCCTGAAAGACTTCTCTTCTCCATGAGAGCAAGAGATGGTAGATTGAAGAGTTTCTCATTTTTGATGCTTGAAACCCTCAGTAAGCAGCAGCCTCTCCCTGGGATAAAATCTCGTGTGCGTCTTGCCGGGAGCTGCTGTGCCTGGGAAGTCATGGGGTTTACAGAGTCATAGAAGAGCCAAGTTGAAGAGACTGGAAAGTTCCTCAAGTCTCTCATTTCACAGATGTGAAAATGATAGCCTGAGAGCAACTCTACTGAGAAGAAAGATGGGCTGGAAACCTCTTCTCCTTCACCTTCTCAGCCCAGGGAGAGCTTCCAGCCCCACCTCACGCCCATAGGTTGTCCAGTGCATAGATATTTTAAGTTGGGAACTTTAGCCTGCTGGGCAGGTACTTTTCCTGTTCTCAGGCTGGTCCAGGACTTTTAGCTGCTTAAATGCTCCAGAGGAAATGCAGGTCCCATGTGGAGTCCCCATCAGCCAGAGGGTAAGATGGCACCTCAGGGGCACCTCCCTACCCAGGTCCCTTGGTACTGGCAAAGGCCAACCCCTGCACGTCTGCTAGTCTACCCTGGGCTACCCTGGGGAGCAGGCACCCTCCAGTGCAATCCCAGGGCGGAGACTGCAGATGATAGCCACATCCAGCAGCGTGGTGATGCCCAGACCAACCTCACCTGGCTTTGATGCTGAGTGCCTGAGTTGGGGTGGAGGTGGGGGGCAGGGATAAGCACAGGACTGCCTGGGAGATGGGGTTCTCTCTGTGATAAATGATGCTGTTGAGAGGCTTCTCTAGCAGGGTGGTCCATAGCTTGGCCTCCTCTATCTGATGGCTTTCCTATCTGTCTTCAGAGTACAGCTTAAAGGGCTCTAGAGCTTCCAAGTGGCCTTGGGGTGAGCATCTCTATCTCCTCCTCTTCAGTCACACCGTAGAGCCTCTGTTAAGTCTTGAGCAGAGTGCCCAGTGCACAGCCATCCAGAGGACCTTGGCTTTACTCTCTATCAGAGCCTGAGTGTCAGCTTTGATATCTGAGACTTTCACAGGATAAACAGGCCTCTTGCTTATATTTCCTGCTACTGCACTCTGAGCTTCCAACAGTTTTCTGTTCTGTCATACTTTCCTTTGACCTCCTTTCTCCTGAAAGACTTCTCTTCTCCATGAGAGCAAGAGATGGTAGATTGAAGAGGGTAGAGGAACTGGCTTAGGAACAAGGATAGGAAGAAAGGATAGAGCTGCAAAGGGGCCAGTGGCACCAAAAAACCATGCAGTGAGGAGCTGGGGGTCCTAGGTGTGACAGCATTATGTTAATCTTCCCCATCGCTGCCTCAGTGTCTTCATCTGTAAAATGGGGGATCAAGTAGACCTCCGATATGGGTTTATTGTAAAACTGAATACAATAGTGAATATGATGGAGGTTTACAGAATCACACATCCCAGGAAACTTCCACTGACCCACAAAGTGAAGTTAACAGACAAGGTGAGCATCTCTCCTTGCTGATGAAGTGGTTGCATACTACTGTTTCAAGCTTCCACAGAGGTAGTGATTGCACAGAGATAATCTGATTTGGGTAGGGAACAGGTGCAGTTGGCAGGGATGGGCCATCACTGAGAAAAAGAGAATGGGCCCCTCAGTGGGACCCTTGGAGTGTCCTGAAAGAGAAGATGACTTGGGATTGTCCTGATGTACATGAATTAAGTGGCTTCCTGGGTAGCTCAGTGGTCAAGAATCCTCCTGCCTGTGCAGGAGACAGAGGTTTGATCCCTGGTTCAGGAAGGTCCCCTGGAGAAGAAAATGGCAATCCACTCCAATATTCTTCTCTGGAAAATCCCATGGACAGAGGAGCCTGGCAGGCTACAGTCCTTGCGGTCACAAAAGTCAGACACAACAGAGCAACTAAAGAACAACACGCATTGAATTTTGCCTGAGAGATGTCCGGCCAATGCTTAGGGGTTTAGGGAAGTTTTTAAATGGCAGATGTGAGACTTCCCATCAGTTCTGGATGCTGAGCTTCATTTTATTTATTTATTTTTTTAATTAAAAAAAAATTTTTTTTTTTAGATTTATTTATTTATTTTATTTTGGGCGGGGGTCGGGTTGGGGAGGGAGGGGAGCGGGCGGGCCGCTTCTGTTGGTCTTTTTATTTCGTTATTTTCATCCGTATTTGTTCTTTGGCCCCTGTGGGCCTCCCATCGCGTGGCCTCTGTCTCTGCAGAGCGCCGGCTCTGGGCGCATGCGCTCCAGAGCTCCGGCTCGGTAATTGGACACATGGGTCCAGCCGCTCCGCGGCACGTGGGATCTTCCCAGGCCAGGGATCAAACCGGCGCCCCCTGCACTGCAAAGCTGTGTCCTTACCCACTGGACCACCAGGGGAAGCCCTGAGCTTCATTTTAAAAAGGATCTGATCTCCCCTTTGTGGCCCATGAGTTTAATTTGGTCAAGTTTTGGGCTGACCCTCTCTGAGATGGATTATCAGGCATCTTGGAGGTTTAATTAGCAGAATCTCCCTATGAGAAACTCTCTTCCATTACCTACCAGCCTGCCGTACTGCCTAAAACCCTGAGAGGAGGCGGGGTGATCAGCCTGAGGAAGGGGCCAGTATCAGTCATCAGTCACTGAACTGGCTCTGGGCTGAGCAGGGCAAATCCTTGTTTTATTTCAAAACATGTATTGCTCCGCAGCTTGATCTTTCTCATCGAATATATACAATATCTCATTAGATATCTTTCTTTCTCGTATATTAGGCTTTCAAGAGCACTTTTCAATTACTGCATAAAGAAGGAATAATAATTCCAATAATCAGAGATGTCCAGCAAGAGTAGAAGTACCTTGAAAGTAACGAGCGTCCCATCATTAGCGCTGGTTAAGTGGACACAGTCAGCACATCATCTCAGGAGGACTGCTGCACAGGGTGTGGGAAAAGAATAAAATTTGCATTTACTGAACAACTGCTATGTTCCCAGCACCATTCTGAACGCCATGGACCCTTGAGCGATCAGTGGCAGCCTTTTTTGTTTGCAGGCTACAGTCCTTGCGGTCACAAAAGTCAGACACAACAGAGCAACTAAAGAACAACACGCATTGAATTTTGCCTGAGAGATGTCCGGCCAATGCTTAGGGGTTTAGGGAAGTTTTTAAATGGCAGATGTGAGACTTCCCATCAGTTCTGGATGCTGAGCTTCATTTTATTTATTTATTTTTTTAATTAAAAAAAAATTTTTTTTTTTAGATTTATTTATTTATTTTATTTTGGGCGGGGGTCGGGTTGGGGAGGGAGGGGAGCGGGCGGGCCACTTCTGTTGATCTTTTCATTTCTCCATTTTCATCCATCTTTGTTCTTTGGCCCCTGTGGGCCTCCCATCGCGGTGGCCTCTGTCTCTGCAGAGCGCCGGCTCTGGGCGCATGCGCTCCAGAGCTCCGGCTCGGTAATTGGACACATGGGTCCAGCCGCTCCGCGGCACGTGGGATCTTCCCAGGCCAGGGATCAAACCGGCGCCCCCTGCACTGCAAAGCTGTGTCCTTACCCACTGGACCACCAGGGGAAGCCCTGAGCTTCATTTTAAAAAGGATCTGATCTCCCCTTTGTGGCCCATGAGTTTAATTTGGTCAAGTTTTGGGCTGACCCTCTCTGAGATGGATTATCAGGCATCTTGGAGGTTTAATTAGCAGAATCTCCCTATGAGAAACTCTCTTCCATTACCTACCAGCCTGCCGTACTGCCTAAAACCCTGAGAGGAGGCGGGGTGATCAGCCTGAGGAAGGGGCCAGTATCAGTCATCAGTCACTGAACTGGCTCTGGGCTGAGCAGGGCAAATCCTTGTTTTATTTCAAAACATGTATTGCTCCGCAGCTTGATCTTTCTCATCGAATATATACAATATCTCATTAGATATCTTTCTTTCTCGTATATTAGGCTTTCAAGAGCACTTTTCAATTACTGCATAAAGAAGGAATAATAATTCCAATAATCAGAGATGTCCAGCAAGAGTAGAAGTACCTTGGAAAGTAACGAGCGTCCCATCATTAGCGCTGGTTAAGTGGACACAGTCAGCACATCATCTCAGGAGGACTGCTGCACAGGGTGTGGGGAAAAGAATAAAATTTGCATTTACTGAACAACTGCTATGTTCCCAGCACCATTCTGAACGCCATGGACCCTTGAGCGATCAGTGGCAGCTGTTTATCTGTGTGTAATTTATAGTCGTCCTCTGCATACGCAGTTCTTCCGCACCTGCAGAGTCAACTAGTCATGGACTGTGTAACACTGTAGTATTCACTCACTGAAAACTATCCACGTACCAGTGGACCCAGACAATTCAAACCTGCTGTTGGTTCGGGGGCCAACTGTGCTTTTGGTGGGTTCTCACACATGCTATTCACAGAGCTCTAGGAAGTAGGTGGTATTATTATTCCCGTTAGTACAGGTGAGAACGGGGAACCATGGGGCAATTAGGAAATATGCTCAAGGTCACAGAATTGATATGTGGCAGAGGCTAAACTCAAATCCGGGCAGGATGCCATCAGAGGCCAGGGTCTCAACTTCATACCTAGCTTTATAGGAGATCTCCACGCAAGCACTCTTCTATCTCTGGGGATCGATGACTCCCCACTCAAGGAATGGTACCATGGGTGTTCCTGTGAAGCTGGACCTAACTGGCTAGTTCCTTTCCTTGCTTGGCCAGGCGGTCAGGCCAGCAAGAGGTGCCTGTGTTTGAGGGATGAGAGGCTGCCCCTGGATGGAGGAGACAGTTAGGAGGTAGGAATGCTTGCCCTGTTGGATGGTTGGACCAGGAGGACGAGGGGGCCATCAGGCTGTGTCCTCCAGGTGACTCCCACGGCCCAATTCACGACAGCAGAGCATCCCAGCATGTTTGTGCGGGCTCCGTTGGCTGTGCCTTGGGCATGTTGATCTGGAACTACATCTGTCTTGTGTGTATGAACTTAGCCTCAGGCCTCCAAGGAGATGAAACCAAGGCCTGGCACATCTTAACTTGGCAGCTGAGTGGAAGCCAGCCGGTGCCAGAACTCCTGGCCCTCTGAGGACTGGCACTTTCACAGCCAGAATGCCTCCCATAACTCTGCGTCTCCTGCATTGGCAGGCAGGTTCTTTACCACTAGTGCCACCAGGGAAGCCCAATAACAGTCCTACAAGCTACTGTTTAGTGAGAACCTACTATGTCACAAGCCCTTGACAAAATGAATTTTGCTTCTGCTGTTGGCTCTACTTGTAGCAGGAAGCATGATAGACATGCGAGTCAGGCACTAGGCTGCCCAGGAAGTGAGGGCTGTGGTTGGAAGAGAGCCGGTCCTGGTTTCCACTTACTGACTGTGACCTCGGGCAAAGCACTGAACCTTTCTATGCTGTGCTTGCTCTCTCCTCTATGAAATGAGAATAAGTAGTATGTCACTCTACATAGATGCTGAGATAAGATATAAGCTATACAAGATACTAATATATGAGAGATTGATATAAGACGTTTGAAACACTTAGCATCTAGCCCTTAATAAACCTCATCTTCCATTATTCTGGGGGGAGGGGAACGGGAAAAACCATACAGGTGAGAACGGGAAAAGGAAATATGCTCAAGGTCACAGAATTGATATGTGGCAGAGGCTAAACTCAAATCCGGGCAGGATGCCATCAGAGGCCAGGGTCTCAACTTCATACCTAGCTTTATAGGAGATCTCCACGCAAGCACTCTTCTATCTCTGGGGATCGATGACTCCCCACTCAAGGAATGGTACCATGGGTGTTCCTGTGAAGCTGGACCTAACTGGCTAGTTCCTTTCCTTGCTTGGCCAGGCGGTCAGGCCAGCAAGAGGTGCCTGTGTTTGAGGGATGAGAGGCTGCCCCTGGATGGAGGAGACAGTTAGGAGGTAGGAATGCTTGCCCTGTTGGATGGTTGGACCAGGAGGACGAGGGGGCCATCAGGCTGTGTCCTCCAGGTGACTCCCACGGCCCAATTCACGACAGCAGAGCATCCCAGCATGTTTGTGCGGGCTCCGTTGGCTGTGCCTTGGGCATGTTGATCTGGAACTACATCTGTCTTGTGTGTATGAACTTAGCCTCAGGCCTCCAAGGAGATGAAACCAAGGCCTGGCACATCTTAACTTGGCAGCTGAGTGGAAGCCAGCCGGTGCCAGAACTCCTGGCCCTCTGAGGACTGGCACTTTCACAGCCAGAATGCCTCCCATAACTCTGCGTCTCCTGCATTGGCAGGCAGGTTCTTTACCACTAGTGCCACCAGGGAAGCCCAATAACAGTCCTACAAGCTACTGTTTAGTGAGAACCTACTATGTCACAAGCCCTTGACAAAATGAATTTTGCTTCTGCTGTTGGCTCTACTTGTAGCAGGAAGCATGATAGACATGCGAGTCAGGCACTAGGCTGCCCAGGAAGTGAGGGCTGTGGTTGGAAGAGAGCCGGTCCTGGTTTCCACTTACTGACTGTGACCTCGGGCAAAGCACTGAACCTTTCTATGCTGTGCTTGCTCTCTCCTCTATGAAATGAGAATAAGTAGTATGTCACTCTACATAGATGCTGAGATAAGATATAAGCTATACAAGATACTAATATATGAGAGATTGATATAAGACGTTTGAAACACTTAGCATCTAGCCCTTAATAAACCTCATCTTCCATTATTCTTAGCATTTCACTTGCTATTAGCAATAATTTATTGGGTAGATGTTGTTATTATCCCCATTTTATTTTCATTTGTTTTGGCTATACCACACAGCTTCCAGGATGTTAGTTCCTCAACCAGGAGTTAAACCCCAGGCCATCGCAGTGAAGGCACTGAGTCCTAACCACTGGACAACCAGGAAATTCCCACAACCCCATTTTATAGGGAAAAAAAAGACAGCACAGAAAGATGCAATAAGTTGCCCTCAGTTACACAGCTCATAAATGGCAGAGCCAGAACTTAAACCTTAGGTTTAAATTTCTGGCTCAAAACGCCCCTCTTACCTGTCAGTGAAACTGCTTCCTGAAGATCCTAGGAAGTCTGCATCTGGTCATTGATGTTATATAGAAATGTCGGTCATTCCCACTTACAGGCTGCTCATCCGGAGAAATGGCTGAAGGTGATCAAAAGGTCAAGGGCCTTCCATGAGGAATTTAAACAGTAAAACTTCCAAAGAAAAAGCTGTGGGAGGGAATTCCCTCATGGTCTGGTGGCTGTGGCTCTGTGCTTCCAATGCAGGGGGCCAGGGTTCGATTCCTGGTCAAGGAACCAGATCCCACATGCTACAACTGAGAACCAATGCAGCCAAATACATATAAATAAAATATTAAAAAAAAAAAAAAAACTGTGGGAAATGTGGATTGAAAGGCTATGTAGCTTGCTGGGAGCCCCCTGGGCTGGGTCAGGATATTCTCAGTCCCTTTCTGACCATGCCATTCCTTTGCTCTAGCCCCCCCCCTTTTTTTTTTTACTTGTAGCAGGAAGCATGATAGACATGCGAGTCAGGCACTAGGCTGCCCAGGAAGTGAGGGCTGTGGTTGGAAGAGAGCCGGTCCTGGTTTCCACTTACTGACTGTGACCTCGGGCAAAGCACTGAACCTTTCTATGCTGTGCTTGCTCTCTCCTCTATGAAATGAGAATAAGTAGTATGTCACTCTACATAGATGCTGAGATAAGATATAAGCTATACAAGATACTAATATATGAGAGATTGATATAAGACGTTTGAAACACTTAGCATCTAGCCCTTAATAAACCTCATCTTCCATTATTCTTAGCATTTCACTTGCTATTAGCAATAATTTATTGGGTAGATGTTGTTATTATCCCCATTTTATTTTCATTTGTTTTGGCTATACCACACAGCTTCCAGGATGTTAGTTCCTCAACCAGGAGTTAAACCCCAGGCCATCGCAGTGAAGGCACTGAGTCCTAACCACTGGACAACCAGGAAATTCCCACAACCCCATTTTATAGGGAAAAAAAAGACAGCACAGAAAGATGCAATAAGTTGCCCTCAGTTACACAGCTCATAAATGGCAGAGCCAGAACTTAAACCTTAGGTTTAAATTTCTGGCTCAAAAACGCTCCCTCTTACCTGTCAGTGAAACTGCTTCCTGAAGATCCTAGGAAGTCTGCATCTGGTCATTGATGTTATATAGAAATGTCGGTCATTCCCACTTACAGGCTGCTCATCCGGAGAAATGGCTGAAGGTGATCAAAAGGTCAAGGGCCTTCCATGAGGAATTTAAACAGTAAAACTTCCAAAGAAAAAGCTGTGGGAGGGAATTCCCTCATGGTCTGGTGGCTGTGGCTCTGTGCTTCCAATGCAGGGGGCCAGGGTTCGATTCCTGGTCAAGGAACCAGATCCCACATGCTACAACTGAGAACCAATGCAGCCAAATACATATAAATAAAATATTAAAAAAAAAAAAAAACTGTGGGAAATGTGGATTGAAAGGCTATGTAGCTTGCTGGGAGCCCCCTGGGCTGGGTCAGGATATTCTCAGTCCCTTTCTGACCTGCCATTCCTTTGCTGCATGACCCAGTGCATCCCTGGCCTTCTCCGGGGTTGCCTTCTTATACAGTAAGGGTTGAGTCTCAGTGCCCTTCAAGAAGCTTTCTGATTCTAAAAACTTTTAAACTCATTCATGCAACAGATTTTATCAAGCACCTATGTCAGGAACCATTTTTGCTGCTGGAGGTGCACTAGTGAAGAGCATTATGGGTGTGGGCCTTTCCGTCTCAGGGCTTGGAGGGAGACAGAGGGAAACAGACAGTGGGCACAGCATGGTGGGCACCCTGAAAGCACGAGACTGAAACCACAGGAGGACTCCAAACCTAGTCTGCAGGGCCAGGTGAGTCACCCTAGAAGAGAGGTTCCAGTTGACACTCGAAAGTCCAGTAGGAGCTAGCACGGTGGGAGGAGGGAGAGAAGGTACCCGAGGGGCAGGGTTGTGGCAGGAGTGAAACGCAGGGTGTTTAGGTCACAGAGGATGAGGAGAGAGGAGGGGGCCAGAGGCAGCTGCACAGGCGGCAAGGCCTTGATATTGTGCCACACCTTGGCCACCCTGGTTAAGGATTTTGAATCTATTTTTAAATCATTCAGGAGCATCCCACAGGCTTCAGGCCAACGTGCAATTGAGAAAGGTCACCCTGATTCCATGGGGGAGACTGAGTCAGAGGAGGTAAGAATGGAAATGGACAGTCTTGATAGGGCCTCGAGCATCAGACTCCGTCTCAGACAGTGCTGGTATGCTGTCCTGGAGGGCAGGCCCTGGGAAAGAATGAGACGGGAGGGAATTTAGAAGGCAGCAGAGGCTCAGCCTGCTCTCTGCGGGCAGGGAGTCAAGTAGGCAGAGAGGCAGCAGAACTACGCGCGGGGGACTGGACTGTAGGTAGGCTCTGAGCTCCAGATGGACCACACCTTCGGATCTGAGCCTGGCCTTCTGCGCTTTGCTCTCAACACGATCTCTGGATGATTGTGTGCCCCACTAGGCTCACAGCTCCAGCCAGACCTCTTGCGCAGGTCCCGAGCTCCAGGTCCACCCATCCAGCCACCACGTGGCCATTCCTTCTTGGCCACTTCTGAGCACCAGACGCCCAGGTGCCAAGCCAGACCCATTCATCCTCTCTCCCACCCTCACCTTTCTCGCTTCCTTTTGGGACCCATGTTCCTTCAAAGGGCCCCAGTCTCCATCCAGCCCCCAAACTCAGGCTGTCCACAGCCACGGGGAGCAGCGTGTGCCTGCAGATCCGCGCCCACCTCGGAAACCCCAGGATCTGGCTTAGCCAGCGGCAGGAGGGAGAGGGCAATTATCAGCCTTCAGGACTCTGCCTGTGCTATTGGCAGGAATGTTTCTTTCCCGAGTGTCAATAGGAAGCCAGGGTCATTTTTCAGCGTTTGCCGATGGCTATAATTGCATCAGGCCGCGCGGCTCTCTGGGGAATCCCCGTCGTCTTCCATTCTGTGCGCCCGGACACTGCTCTTCAGACACACCCCAGGCCATGGATCATGTTTTTCACATAACCCATTAATTACTAAATAAAACAACCCAGCTTTCAACCTGATTAGCCCAGATTAATGGCCAGCAGCGGGTTTCACGCGCCTGCACAATTTATCACTGAAAAGAACTGTGTCTTTAATGATTTAGCTACCTGGCCTAGCAGGGCCAGCTCAGGGCCGCCAGCCTCCGGGAGGAGTTAATTGCTGTTCTTCGTTTCTGACCTGGAAAAGCCCAGGTGACAGTTCCCATTAGCCAGGCTTGGCCTGCTTGATGACAAAGGATGGCAGGAAGCCCTTCCCTCCCACTTTGTTCAGAAGATGTAGCGAGGTCAAATGTCCCCTCGCCCCACCACGCCAGCTGCCATCTGGAACACGTTGAGTCAACCCGTAAATTTGCGTGCTTTTTTTCTTCCCCCCTCCCCACCTCCAGACTTTTCTTTCTTCCTCATTAGATTGAAAGAGTGAATCATTTTTAATTGTTAAGTTTCACCAAGAATTCTAGCACCTTTCATAAAAATGAGAAAAAAAAATATAGCCCTGGTTCCTTTTCTCTACATTTTGCATGATTTGACCCTATTGTGGAGGAAAAAAAGTGTAAAAAATTTCTTTACGATGGCTGATTCATGTTGGTATTTGGCAGAAAACAACAAAATGCTGTAATTATCCTTCAATTAAAAAATACAGTAAAAAATTTAAATCATTTATTATTGAAAGATCCTTTGATTCACAGGCTCTTCGAGCGCTGGAATTGATCACCAGCAACTGCCCAACACTAGTGCTGTTCTGACAAGGGCGCTCAGTCCCAAGGCAGGGGAAGTGAGCTGTCCGAGATAACTAGCCAAGGCAACGTGGAGAGTGAGGCGTAGCCCTGAGGATTACCAGGGCGTCCCAGCAGCCAGAGCTGCTGACTCCTTGCTTATCCGTCATAGCAGCTCCTCCACTTACCAAATACCTGCTCTGTTTCGGACGTCCCTGAATTTACTATTCACAACAACCTGTAAGATGGACATATCCCAGTTGTTGAGGTGAGGAGACAGAGCCCTTGCTCCATGCTAGGGTGGTACTGTCTGCTAGAACTTTCTACATGATGGGAATGTTCTATGTCTGGGACATCCCAGAGAATGGCCACTAGCCACATGTGACTGTTGAGGGATTGAATTAAGGCATAAGTAATTGAATTTTCTGATTGTTCATTGCTATTAAATAGACAGAATTTTCTCCTTCCTTCCTGATCTGTGTGTTTGTAATTCCAAACAAATATTTTCTTGTAAATGATACCACTGGCTTTTTTTCTTTTTTTCATCCCTTTTAAAAAACATCTAAGATTTTACCATGAATAAGTGGCAAAATAAAGTCTTTAACTTCTAACATTTATTTTCAAATCCTTGAACCACATTTAAGTGGTCAAAGTAGCACAGATTTGCATATAAACCTTAAAATCATGAACTAATTAAGAAATCCTTATTCTAAAAATCATTTCTTCTTGAAGTTTGCAACTTCCTGGCAAGACTGTCTTCTTCCTCTGAAGTACTTCTTTTTTAGAAATTCCTTTAGTAACAATTCTGCTTATAACATAATTTCTCAGTTTTTATGTCTGGAAATATCTTTCTGTCCTTTTTTTCAAATAATATTGTAGCTGAGTATATGGTTCTTGATTAACAGTTATTTTCTTTTATCACTTTATTTTTCTGTTGATTCCAAAAAGTACATACTCTGCATAATCTTTTAGATCTATCTTCCAGTTCACTGTTTCTTTCTTTAGTATGTTTAATTTCAGGCTTAATGTCCACCTATTTTCTTTTCTCCTTCATTTCATTTTCACTTATAATAATTACATTTTCTTGTGTTTGGAATTCTTTTTGGTCTTATAATTCTACAAATGCCTGGGCTTCTTGTAGATTACAGTTGACTCTCAGTATTCACATGGGATCGATTTCAGCTCTGACTGCAGGTGCTAAAATCGGTAGCCGTTTAAGTCCCTGTTCATCCACTGGTTCCTGCAAGTTCTGCATCCCACAGTGAAAATCTGATGATTCTCCTTGCTTTCAGGTCACCTCAGTTCTGAATCCAAATGTGTGTATATTTTATATAGAGTATGTCCTATTTCAGGAGGAATTTTCAGGCTGTATAAATATTTGCCAGAATTGCCATAGCACAAGTTTCTTTCTAAAAGAAATCATGTTTTCATGAATTGTAAAGTATCACCTTTCCTTTGAAAGGACGGGTTATGTGCGTATGGAAAATATCTGCTAAGAAGTATACTATTGGCACACACCGATCCCAGAAAAAGGCAGCAAATTTGGAATAATTTGTCTTTTTGTTCGAGAAAAAACTGTGGTGTTGGAGAAGACTCTTGAGAATCCCTTGGACTGCAAGGAGATCAAACAAGTCCATCCTAAAGGAAATCAACCCTGGATATTCATTGGAAGGGCTGATACTGAAGCTCCAATATTTTGGCCACCTGAAAAGACGACTCATTGGAAAAGACTCTGATGCTGGGAAAAATAGAAGGCAAAAAGAAAAGGGGACGACAGAGGACAAGATGGTTGGATGGTATCTCTGACTCGGCCATGAATTTGAGCAAGCTCCAGGAGAGGGTAAAAGACAGGGAAGCCTGGTGTGCTGCAATTCATGAGGTCACAAATGGTCGAACATGACTGATCAATTGAACTGAAACGAAGAAGGAAAAAAATGTGCCTCATTTTTAAGTGTCTTTCCCTGGGATATCTGTGGAGTCTTTATGGTTACCATCTACAGCAGAAAGTGATTACTATATTCACTTAGTTATGCACAGATTAACTGCAATGCCTTGTAGTAAGCCTAGAGGGATAGAACAAATGAGAATGTTTCTGTCTGCCTATCCAAGTGAAGGACATCATTAATGTTAATAAAATTTAACTTCTATATGTTATATAATCAAATAAAATACATAGAAGTACTAATATTTCATTTCCCTCATCCCAGTGGCTAATCTCACTTTCTCTCTGGGGTACAGGTACCAGTGCCTTCAGTGAAAACATTTTTTTTTAAGTTTTTTTTTCCCATTATGCCTCTTTTTTAATATTTATATTTATTTTCATCCATCTTTTACTCTTTGGCATGTGCAGACCTCCCATAGCAGTGGTCTCTCTTGTTGCAGAGCACCGGCTCTGGGCTCATGCGCTCCAGACCTGGCTTGTAACTGGACACACCAGTCCAGCCACTCTGCAGCACATGGGGTCTTCCCATGCCAGGGATCGAACCAGTGCCCCTTGCATTGCAAGGTGGACTCTTTATCCACTGGGCCACAACGGAAGCCCACTGAAAACATTTTTGATTGTCACAGTTGGGGAAGACACTTCTGACATTTATTAGGTAGAGGCCAGGAATTCTGCTGAATACCCTCCAATGCACAGGAGAGCCTCTGAGCGTAAATACTTCTGTGTCAAAAGGCAAAACATGTTCAGGTCGAGAACCCCTGAATTCAAGACAAATTCCTCAGAGTGGTGGTTCCAGTGTTTTAATTAAATTCTACACTGCTTAGCCTTTCCCAGCCCCCTGATTCCTATATACTGGGTGATGGGTGCTTCTCTCAATCAAAAGATCTATATGCCATTCATTTCTGCACTTCCAGTTTTTAACACAGTCCGTAGGTGTGACGTGTGAATAGTCTTCCAGCTGCAGTGTTTCTAAGTTGAGCTCTACCTCAGAACGACATGAGAGTAAGGCACTTTTCCTAATGCTTTGCTTCAGGCAATCATGCAGGTAACACCATTATTCTAAACTACAGAGATTTGTACATGCTTGCTTTTCCAGTAAAAGTAACCCACGAGCATTATCTCATGTGGTCACAGAATCCTGGTTCTTGTGGGACCAGAGGTAGGGTGGAGTGAGGTAGGGTGAAGAGTACAAGAATGGAGTAAACATGAAGAGCGTGTATGTATTGAGGGGGATCCAAGTCACATATTTGGGCTGGAGGGTATATGCGGTTCTGAGGGCATATGTGAACCTCAGATTAGCTTGGATGAACTGGTAAGCAGGCTCTGGGCAGACAGGTGAGACAGGAGGCCAGAGAGTGGGAGAAATGGAATACAGACTCCCACCGCTCATTGAAGATGGATAGCTCAGAGAAATGTGTGATAGGTTTTACAGGGAGCTTTGCACCTTTTTCTGTTCACACACGCACACTTGGCTCCATCAAAGAGTGAGAGGCCCCCGGATGGTGTAAAATAAACCCTTGCAATAAGGATTCCACTGACCTGGGAGCCATGCAATCTGGCCTTCCTGTTTCTCTCCTCATGACCTCACCCAGGCCCAAGCCCACCCTGCCTCTAGAGGCCGCCTGGCCCATCAGCGGCTTTCCAAGCCACAGAATGGCCAGGTCGGAAGGCCCTTAGGCCTCATGTTTTCCAGGTTTTCCCTGTGCTTTACAGAGGAGGAAGCAAGGGAACAGCAGTGTCTGGTTCCCTTTCCAAGGCAGCTTTTAGTCCTGAGGGTGGGAGGAGGCCTGAGAGCAGACACTATCCTTGATCTCAAGCACCCAAAAGGGAAGTGAGGTGGGTCAGCAGTGTGCCAGAACTTGCTGGGCACGGGGAACAATCCAGCTTGTGCCTGGAGGAAGCCAATTCTCTGCCTCAGGGAACAGATGCCGAAAAGCTCTATAAGCCAGAATCAATGTCTTTTCCCCCAAGGAGAGAGAAAATAAAAGCCATGCTGAATCCTCTGCTCAAAGGAGACAGGACTGCTGGGGTGGGGGCGGCTGGGGAGCGAGACAGGAAGTATATATCTGTTGAACTTTTTCTGCTTATGCAATAGATCTTCATTATCTACATAGTCCTGTGGTTCCCCGGCTCCCCAGGGAGAGGCTTAATGACATAAACTGCCTAATAAGCAGTGACTGGAGCTCCCAAACTGCTGATGGAAGGGGAAGCCTGTGTATTCTGTCTCCTCATTCAGTGTGTTTCCTTTCTCACAGCTTATCTTTGAGATACTGGCTGGAGTCAGAGAAGAAAGACGGCTGGCCCCCCAGAGCACTTGCTCTGATGGAAATGGATGCCAGGGCAGGCTGCCTGTCACGTTCCGTTGTGAAGGGACACAGTCTCTTCAGCCCAGATTTCTTCCTTGAACGCTGACTTAGAAATCATATTTATTTTTATTTTATCTACCAAATACTTATATAGTACTCAGGGTGTGCCAGGTCATATTCTAGGTGCTTTAACCTGTTTAATCTAGAGAAGAGGGTCACAGAGTTAGATACTGTTTCTGAACTCTTTTTAAAGATGAGGAAGCCGTGTCCCCGAGGGTGAAGTCTGCCAGCCACAAGGAATGTGGTGGCTTCTAATCCCTGCTCTGGGGGCAAGCGTGGCCTGGGGTTTCCTCTGCTCACCGCCTGTTAATAGGTCGAGTCCGACAGGCACGCTTCTTTCTTCACGGGTCCTTCTCAGGCTGCTTCCCGCTTGCTGCTCTGCCGTTTCCTCCTTTCTCAGCCCTGGAGAGGTTCTCTCACATTCACTCTCATCTATACACTTCCAACTAATTCACTGTCCACGAATTTCCTCACACTTCAACCATCAAGAAGAGGCATTTCTCTCCTAAGGAAGCTATCTGAAAAAATACTCAAGATTTATGTGTAGAGATATCATCTTGATGTTACTCTTACGTTTGAAAAATTGGGAACACTCAGTGTTTAATAAGAGGAAATCGGTTAACAAAATATGAAGGAGTAACACACAACTATTGAAATGCACTATTTCAGGAAGCTTTTAAAGGGAGAATATGCCAGTAACTCGGCAGTAAAGAATCTGCCTGCTAATGCAGGAGACACAGGAGATGAGGGTTTGATCCTTGGGTGGAGAAGCTGCTCTGGAGAAGGAATGGCAACTTGCTCCAGTATTCATCTTGCCTGGAGAATTCCATGGACAAAGAAGCCTGACAGGTTGCAGTCCATGGGGGTCGCAAAGGAGTTGGACTGACTGAGCAACTAAACAACAAGTAAACAGTTACGATTAATGTTCATATGGAACATGGACTCCGTATTACAAGGGCTTAACTATCATTGATGGTAAGTGGGAGGGGTAAGAATAATTTTTCACTGATACTGTTTCAAATTGCTGTCACATAATGAAAGACAAACAGATTTTAGTCAATTTTATTATTATTTAAAATTTTTGTACAGGCAGCTCACCTTCTGTGTTACTCTGGGCTGACTATTCCCACAATGTCCACCCCCTTGCTATGTTCCTGCTAGTTTGGTATACCGTTTAGTCCATCAAATGTTATTTAATTGCTTGTCCAATGTCTAGCTTCCTTACATGACTTCAAGCACTTGCAGGGCATTTCTCTGGTGACTGAAGATATGAAACCTCCTTTCATGTGTTCATTGGCCATTGATGTACCTTCTTTTATGAAACACCTATTCAAATCTTTTGGCCATTTTAAAAGACAATTGGAGTGTTTTTTTTTAATACTGATTTGTAGAAGTTCTTTATGTGTTCTGGATATAAGTTCTTTTTGGACATTTTTAAAAATTGAAATATAATTGCATTTTAGCATTATATTAGTTTCAGGTGTAAAACATAATAATTTTATATTTGTGTATATTATGACATGATCACCACAATAAGTCTAGTTAAAATCTATTACCATACATAGTTATACTTTTTTCTTGTGATGAGAACTTGTAAGATCCACTCTTTCAGAAATCTTAAAATATAGGGTACATTGTTATTAGCTATGCTCACCATATTGTACATTAAATCCCCAAGACTTATTTCATAACTGAAAGTTTGTATCTTTTGGCCCCTTTTACCCATTGCAACCTTACACAGTTCTCTGCACATGAGTTTCTTTTGAAGTGCTTGTTTTTAAGATTCCACTTGTAAGTGGAATCATACAGTATTTGTCTTTCTCTTCCTGACTTATTTCACTTAGTGAAATGCCCTCAAAGTCCACCCATGTTGTTGCAGATAGCAGGATTTTCTCTTTTTTTATGGTTGAATAATATTCTGTGGTATACATTTATATATGTATATATATTTTTTCTTTATCCATTCATCTGTCAATAAACACTTAGGTTGTTTCCATGTCTTGGCTATTGTAAATAATGCTGTGATAAACCTAAGGATGTACATATCTTTTCAAGTTAGTGCTTATGTTTCCTTTGAATTAGTACGTATAGGTGGAAATGCTGGAGCATATGGTAAATTTATGTTTAATCTTTACAGGAACCTTTATACTGTTTTCCATAGGGAAAGTGAAAGTCACTAAGTTGTGTCTGACTCTCTGCAAACCACACACGAGCCATGGCAGTCTTCAAGCAAGAATACTGGTGTGGGTAGCCCTTTCCTTCTCCAGGGAATCTTTCCAACCCAAGGGTCAAACCCAGGTCTCCCACACTGCAGGCAGACCCTTTACCAGCTGAGCTACCAGGGAAACCCAAGAATACTGGAGTGGGTAGCCTAGCCCTTCTCCAGGGGATCTTCCCAACCAGGAATCGAACCGGGGTCTCCTGCACTGCAGACAGATTCTTTACCAGCTGAACTACTAGGGAAGCCTGTTTTCTGTAGAGGCTGCACCAATTTACATTCCCACCAATAGGGCACATGTTTCCCTTCTCTCCCCTAATGAGACATACTGTGTCTCAGTCTACACATGTTTTGTCTATACTACATATATTTTTTCTTAGGCAGTGGCTTGTTTTCCTTCTTAAAAAAAATTCTTCTAATGGATAGAAATATTTAATTTTGATAAAATTGTGTTTATTAATTTTTAACTCATGGCTAGTGCTTTAGTGTCATCTTAAGGAAATCTTTGCACACCTCTAACCTCAACAATATTTTCCTTTTTTTCTAAGAGTTTTACAGTGTTAACCATTAGGTTTAGATCTAGGATCCACCTTGAATATCAATGGGCCCTCCATATCTGTGGGTTCTAAATCCATGGATTTAGACAACTATCAAAAACATTAGAAAAAAAATTCCAGAAAGTTTCAAAGAGCAGAACTTGAATTTGCCAAGGACTGGCAACCACTTACATATAATTTGCATTGTATTTACAAACAGACACACAGAATTTACATAGTGTTAGGTAGCATACGTAATCTAGAGTTGATTTAAAGCAGGGGTCCCCAAACTCCGGGATCAAATACCTGCTGATCCAAGGTGGAGTTGATGTCATAATAATAGAAATAAAGTGCACAATAAACGTAATGAGCTTGAATTATCCCAAAACCATCTTTCCCACTCCACCCTTCTCATTCATAGAGAAATTGTCTTCCATGAAACTGGTCCCTGGTGCCAAAAGCATTGGGGACAGCTGATTTAAAGTGTACAGGAGGGTTTCCCTGGTGGTCCAGTGGGTAAGGACACTGCCTTTCAGTGCAGGGGGCGCCGGTTCAATCCCTGGCCTGGGAAGATCCCACGTGCTGTGGAGTGGCTGGATGGATGTGTCCAGTTGCCGAGCCGGAGCTCTGGAGCGCATGCGCCCAGAGCTGGTGCTCTGCGACAACAGAGGCCACTGCAATGGGAGGCCCACATGGGTCAAAGAACAAAAATGAATGAAAAATAGATAAATGAAAGACCAATAGAAGTGGCCTGCCTGCCCCTCTCCCTCCCCAACCCCCCCAAAAAAAAGACAAAAAAAAAAGTATACAGGAGAATGAGTGTAAGTTCTAGGCAAAGAGTACACCATTTTATATAAGAAACTTCAGCATCCTCAGAGTTTGGTATCCATGGGGGTGAAGGCACCCTGGAACCCATTCCCTGCAGAAACAAAGGAACAAGTATAATCTTTGTGAGCTGTGTGAGCTAGGAATCCGGGTTCATTTTCTCTAAAGAAGGTCAAGTTGTTCCAATGTTATTTGTCAAAAAGACTTTACTAGCGATTTGCCTTGGTGCCTTTGTCAAACATCAGCTGATTGTATATGTCAGGTCCTGTCAGGCCTGTTTTTTTTCTTTGTGACACGGGTGTGTGTGTTTTTGTTTTGAGCCTACCTGAAGGCCCTAATTCTAGGTCATGGTGTTTGTTCTTTCTTTTTCCATACAAATTTTATTTATTGTTATTATTATTTTTTACAGGGTTTTGTTGTTTACTGCCACACATCGGTTTTTATTCTTAAAGCATAGACTTCTTGAGGCCTCCGAGACTTGGTCCTCAAGGTACTTTAAAATGTGCGCCCACTCAGCGTGGGCCAAGAGTCCACCATCTCTCAGCGCTGTAGGACTTCCGGTGCCTCTGTTCAGGTCTCGTTGCTGCAGTGTGTTAGGCCTCATGGACTCTTAGTTGTGTATGTGTAGCTCAGTTCTCAGCCACAGACCCTATGCAGTTGCAGGGTCCTGCCTTTTTGTGGGGCGTTTTCTCCTGTGATATCCTCCTTATGAATTTCAGCCTCTCTTGTAGCCTGGAGCTCCCATCTCAGCCTCCGCAGCCCTGAGAGGGCACCGCTCGGCTGAGGCTCACTCCCACTGTGGCAGGGAGGTCCCTCTGGGCAGAAAGCTGGGGTGGCCACGCGAGTCTCCTCATACAGTTCACGCTCTCCAGAATCATGGTCTCCAGCTGCCTTCTGTTTCGGGTCTGGAAACATCTGCCCTGCATGTTCTGGCCCTGTTTGTAGTTGTTTAATGCAGGGAGACAAATGATGCACCAGTTACTCTGCCACAGCCAGAAACAGAAATCCCTACGTGATTTTAATTCTTTGCAACATCAGCCCTTTAAGATAAATGAAAGACCAATAGAAGTGGCCTGCCTGCCCCTCTCCCTCCCCAACCCCCCCAAAAAAAAGACAAAAAAAAAAGTATACAGGAGAATGAGTGTAAGTTCTAGGCAAAGAGTACACCATTTTATATAAGAAACTTCAGCATCCTCAGAGTTTGGTATCCATGGGGGTGAAGGCACCCTGGAACCCATTCCCTGCAGAAACAAAGGAACAAGTATAATCTTTGTGAGCTGTGTGAGCTAGGAATCCGGGTTCATTTTCTCTAAAGAAGGTCAAGTTGTTCCAATGTTATTTGTCAAAAAGACTTTACTAGCGATTTGCCTTGGTGCCTTTGTCAAACATCAGCTGATTGTATATGTCAGGTCCTGTCAGGCCTGTTTTTTTTCTTTGTGACACGGGTGTGTGTGTTTTTGTTTTGAGCCTACCTGAAGGCCCTAATTCTAGGTCATGGTGTTTGTTCTTTCTTTTTCCATACAAATTTTATTTATTGTTATTATTATTTTTTACAGGGTTTTGTTGTTTACTGCCACACATCGGTTTTTATTCTTAAAGCATAGACTTCTTGAGGCCTCCGAGACTTGGTCCTCAAGGTACTTTAAAATGTGCGCCCACTCAGCGTGGGCCAAGAGTCCACCATCTCTCAGCGCTGTAGGACTTCCGGTGCCTCTGTTCAGGTCTCGTTGCTGCAGTGTGTTAGGCCTCATGGACTCTTAGTTGTGTATGTGTAGCTCAGTTCTCAGCCACAGACCCTATGCAGTTGCAGGGTCCTGCCTTTTTGTGGGGCGTTTTCTCCTGTGATATCCTCCTTATGAATTTCAGCCTCTCTTGTAGCCTGGAGCTCCCATCTCAGCCTCCGCAGCCCTGAGAGGGCACCGCTCGGCTGAGGCTCACTCCCACTGTGGCAGGGAGGTCCCTCTGGGCAGAAAGCTGGGGTGGCCACGCGAGTCTCCTCATACAGTTCACGTCTCTCCAGAATCATGGTCTCCAGCTGCCTTCTGTTTCGGGTCTGGAAACATCTGCCCTGCATGTTCTGGCCCTGTTTGTAGTTGTTTAATGCAGGGAGACAAATGATGCACCAGTTACTCTGCCACAGCCAGAAACAGAAATCCCTACGTGATTTTAATTCTTTGCAACATCAGCCCTTTGGACGTTACAGAGTGAAAGGGTCCAAGTCCTTTAAAACTACCACATATTCTTGAATAAGACCCCTTGACTCTCAGCAAGAAGGCATGGGCCACTCAGGCCTGGCTGACTGAGTGATTTAACTGAGACGGTTTATGAGGAATAACTAGAAACTAGCCAAAATGTACTATAAAGACTTAAATGGCCATTTTATTGCTAAAAAAAAAAAATCTTCTCTGCCTGCCAACTCTCCCAAAGGGAAAGGTTCAGCATTGGGCAGACTTATTCTAATTTTCTCTCCTATATCTAGGAAATAAATGTGGTGTCGGAGCGCATGAAACCGTTATTCCCCTTTCTACTCATCACCTTCTGCCAGAATCCCCATTTTCAGGTTAATAGAAAATAGAGACCTATCTAAAACCAATAGGCACTAAATATTCTTGTGAAAACCTATCTCAGCATAAGATGTCACCTCCTCCTTGTCCAGTGGTTAGCTGTATCTATTATGCTTGCCTTTTGCTACCTCTTTTTTTGCTTCAGAGTCCTTACAACAGATCTCTATCAATGTTTCAGATAATCTCCCCCAATTTTTCATCTGTGTTTAACATAATAGATTATAAACTTTATAGGGGCAAAAACTTTGCCTGTTGCCCCAGTGTCTGGGAGTGATTGGTACAGAAGATCTAAGAATTGTTTGTTGAATGAATAGAGCAATGACTCGATGAATGAACAGACCTCTCTGGAATTAGACCAAAAAGACTAATACGAAAAGGATGCAAATAGAAAGGCTTAAAGGATTCTCAAAGAAAGGACTCGTTCCTAAGTACCTGCAGTTTTTAATCTTCAAGACCCAAAGACCCCTTAGCCAGAGATAACTGGGAATAACTATTGTTTTGCAACTGAAGCTCCAATATTTGGGCAGCTAATGCGAAAAGAAGAGCCGACTCATTGGAAAAGACCCTGAGGTTGAAAAAGACTGAAGGCAGGAGGAGACGGGAGCATCAGAGAATGAGGTGGTTAGATAGCTTCACTGACTCAATGGACAAGAGTTTGAACAAACTCCAGGAGACAGTGAAGGATGGAGGAGGCTGGCGTGCTGCAGCCCATGGGGTCACAAAGACTTAGCGACTGAACAACAGTAGCAACAAGCTGTTGTTTTACTTAAAACAGAAATTGTTTCTTGAGAGAGTCCATCAAAGGATGCTTCTACTGAGAGCTGGGTATGACAGTGTCTGCGCTTTCTATAGGGGTTTCTGAGACACACTGGGTTTGGTCTCTAAACTGTACAATTCCTTCCTGTCAGTAGCATGCACCAGGGAAGGACTTCTTGTTCTCTATGGGAGTGTCACAGGCGTCCCTGGTGGCTCAGATGGTAAAGAGTCCTCCTGCAATGCAGGAGACCGGGGTTCGATCCCTGGGTTCTGAAGATCCCCTGGAGAAGGAAATGGCAACCCACTCCAGTATTCTTGCCTGGAGAATTCCAGGAACAAAGAAGCCTGGTGGGCTACAGTCCATGGGGCCACAAAGAGTCAGACACAACTGAGTGGCTTTCACTCTTTCTTACTCAGGACACTGAAGTTTCCATGTGTGGCCCAGAGAACATCTCTTGATTGTGAATTTGCAGAAGAAACCAAGAAAAAAGGTAGAACATTCTTTAACTGAAGGAGTCCTGGACACAGAACACTAAGGACTGTTTATCAAAAGGACTCATCTTGTGGGTGATGGAACTTATCCAGGGATTGAGATGCGACAAAATGAACCCAGTTCACGTGGTGGGGAAAGAGCACCATGAGGGCTTGTCCCCTCTAGATGACATTGACCTCCCGTTCAGGCTGTTACTGTTTGTTTATTCCAACTCTGTCCTCCTTCCTAATCACTCTTGCCAGTAGACAAGGCTGCATTTCAGCTGGAGTCATTTACACTCCCAAGTAAGAGCAGAATACTTTCTAATCTGGAGTGATTGGAGACAGTCAGAAGCCTTCTTTATTTTGGCAACACACTCCCAGGTCAATGACAAAAGCTGGTCAAAAGTTCAGTGACTTTAGAATCAGTAAAGGCCTCAGTGGGAATGGGGGATAGAGAGAGAAGCAGTCTAGGAGTTTAAAGGCCTGAGCACATGCTGTTTCTGAGTTGTTGCATGAGCTCTGGGCAGTCCTTCCCTTCTCTGCCTCTTAGTTTCACCACATGTGAAATAAAGGAGCTGGAATAGATTATCTCTATCATTCCGTTTTACTTAAATCTTATTCTAGCAATAAGATAGCAGTATACATGAAGGAAATGAATGCTACCATGGTATAGATTAAGAGAATCTCCATTTTTTTGGTATGTTCTCAGAAAAAGAAAATATGCCTTTTTCTGTGGAACTATGCATACAAAAACCTAAATTTGCGTTGAGAAGTCTAGTGATGGTGGACATCCTAGATAAATCTACAACGACTGATAAAGCCACCAAAGCCATCCCCCTGCCCCAAGGTGGATAAAAGTAGCCCCATCTATTGGGGTTTCGAATATAAGGATTCTACTTCTAGTTTCTCCTTTGACCTGATGCAAAGTCCAGTCAGCTCTCTTTCATGATAGAATATCATCTACAAGTTCAACAGAGATAGAAACAAACCATTCATGACTATCAATTGTATCCCAGGATGAAAATTGTGTTGGAAGAAGAAAAAAACTAAAATGTTCTTAAAATACCTAGAGGGACAAAATGTTACCAGCTCAAAGTTTCCATCAAAGATAGTCTTCTATAAAGTCCATTTAAATTTCCACAAATCTTTTCTAGAATGATTCTTACAACATCCTTTCCATAAGGAGAAACAGCTATGGCCAATAGAACCATGATGATACTGATTCGCAGTTGTGACCATCACAAAATTGTCAGCTATCCTTATTCTAATTTTTTATAACAAGCCCTGACACAGAGCTATTGAATATACATAGCTTAAAATACACCATGCGTGTATAAGGCCATGTGCATCCTCAAGGATGGTCCGTTCTTACAAAAGACCCTTACCTCCTGAGATGTCACCTGATTGGGACTGAGAGGAAGTGAAGATTGCTGCATAGGATTGACATGAAGGAGTTTACAAAGGGCAAGGGAAACATTCTGAGTGTAATTAAGGAAACTGTAAGCGAACAACTTGACGTCATTAAGTGGGGTAAAAATGCAAAAACGACAGCCTTTTCCTCATGCTTGACCATAAACGACATATTTTTGAATGAAGTTGAAATGGTCATTCTTAGGTAAAACTGGGCTTTTCCAAGTGTCCTAACTTTCAGAACATGTCAATGGGTGGAATTATTCTAGCAGTTCTCAGGCTTTTCTTCAGAATGCCCTCTTGATTTCCTCCTATTGGACCCCTGACCTCTTCTCAGTCTCCAGAGTCTTCCTCCTCACAGTGCAGGTCTCCATGTTTGGATCTCTTTTCTCTCTCTGTAATTGGCCCCTTGGAAAGCTCATTGTTCTGACCGCTTTAAATAATAAGCTTTCAATTTTATCTATGCAACTATGTTAGTCTCCCTTTGCTGCTATAATAAATCATTGTAAACTTAGTGACTTATAATTACATAAATCTCTTATCATGTACCTCTGCACACTGCAAGTCTTCAATGAATCTTACTGGGCTAAAACCAAAGTGTCAGTTGAGCTGGTTCCTTCTGAAGGCTCCTAGACAAATCTGTCCCTTGCTTCTTCCCACATCTAGATGCTGCCAGCATCCCTCGTCCTGGGGCCACATCACTTTTTTGAAAAGACTTTTTACAAATGCCTTTTAATGTTATGCATTTTCTCTTGGCTCTACTGGGTCTTCACTGCTGTGCAGGCTTTTCTCTAGTCACAGCAACCAGGGGCTACTCTCTAGTTGTGGTGAATGGGCTTCTCATTGCACTGGCTACTGTTATTGCAGAGCACAGGCTCTAGGTGCATGGACTTCAGTAGTTGTGGTTCCTGGGCTTTAGAGCACAGGCTCAATAATTGTGGCACACAGGCTTAGTTGCTCTGTGGCATGTGGGATCTTCTGAAATCAGAGATGAAAACTGTGTCTTCTGCACCTGCTGGTGGATTCTTTACGACTGAGCCACCAGGGAAGCCCGTGACCGCATCGTTGGGATCCCATCATCACGTCACCTTCTCCTCTGACTCTTACTTCTTCTGCCTTCCTCTTATAAGAATCACTACCATCACACCTAGATCGTTCAGGATAAGCTCCCTATCTTGAGATCCTTAACTTAATCACACGTGCAGAGTACTTTTTCTCCTGTTAAGTAACACGCATGGGTTCCAGAGATTAGGATGTGGTCATATTCCACACCAGTCTAGGCTTCTCTCTAACTCCACACTGGAATACCCAACTGCCTACTGTGCAACTCTGCTGGGATGTATAAGAGGCCTCTTAACACCACCATGATGGTCAGCAAGCAGTCTTCCTCATCATTAATACCAACCCCTACCTCTTAGTTGCCCAGCTGAAAAATTCTGCTGTTGCCCTTAATTCCTCTCTCTTCTTTACATATCTCATCCAAGTTCAGCAGCCAATTGTCTCTCTCTTTAAATTGTACCAGAATCCTCCCCTTCGTACCACCTCCAAGACTCTCAGGCTGTTTCATCTCACTATAAATATTCACCCAGAGGACTGCAACACCCTCTTCACTGGCCTCCTGGCTTTTCAGGCTGCCCCACCCACTGCAGTCATTCTTCATGCAGTAGCCTGAGTGATCCTGCTAAAACCAAAGTTGGGTCATGCTGTTTTTCTTAACACTCTTCTTCAGCGGCTTTCTATTTTTACTAACAATGGCTATCAGATTCTATGTGACCTGAGGCTTTGTTAACTCTCTGACCTTATTCTCACTGCTGTTTTCTTCAGCTACTCTGTCCCAGATATGCTGAACTGCTGGATATGTTCTGAAAATGCCAAGCATCTTCCTACCTCAGGACCTTTGTATATACTGTTCCCCCTGTCTCACAGGCTCTTCTCCAGAGGTCTGTGCAGCTCACTCTCTCACACCTTTCAAGTATTTTCTCAAATACTTTCTCAGTAAGGACATCCCTGAGCTCCACAGAGGAAAGCTCAGCATATATTCTTGCCCACCCTAACTCTTTCTCCCTCCATTTACTGGTTTCTTTTTCTCCATCACTTGTTTCTGTTCCAGTCATTGCTATTTCTCAGTTTGCTTGTTTTTTTGCGGGGGGAGGTGGTGGGCGGGTTGGAGAGGGAGGGGGGCAGGCGGGCCACTTCTATTGGTCTTTCATTTGTCCATTTTCATCCACCTTTGTTCTCCGACCCGTGTGAGCCTCCCATCGCAGTGGCCTCTGTTGTTGCAGAGCACTTGCTCTGGGCGCATGTGCTTCAGAGCTCCGGCTCGGTCGTTGGATACATTGGTCCAGCCACTCCGCGGCACGTGGGATCTTCCCAGGCCGTGGTTCGAACCGGCGCCCCTTGCACTGCAAGGCGGTGTCTTTACCCATTGGACCACCAGGAAGCCCTGACTCTCAGCATTAATACTTGTTTTGTTTGTTAATTTCCTCCTCCATATCATTTGTTCTCCTTTTCTAAACTATAAATTGTATGAAGATAAGCATTTTGCCTACTTTTATAACAAGAATGGTGCTTGGCATTTTACAGATTTATTGAATGGAGAAGGGAGGCTTTCCTCAAGTAGGTATCCAGGAGATTAGTGAAGTGTGGCATTTTCTGCACCTGTTCTTTTATTAATTTAATCATTCAGTGTTTGTCAAGAGTCTGCTCTGAGACTACACCTCAAGGAACTCATTGTCTTTGGAGGAAACCTATGTGCTGTGATATTGTATTAAGAAAGCAGAGACATCATTTGGTTGACGAAGGTTCATAGTAAAAACATCAGTGATCCTTTTGCTAAAAAACCAAAGTTGGGTCATGCTGTTTTTCTTAACACTCTTCTTCAGCGGCTTTCTATTTTTACTAACAATGGCTATCAGATTCTATGTGACCTGAGGCTTTGTTAACTCTCTGACCTTATTCTCACTGCTGTTTTCTTCAGCTACTCTGTCCCAGATATGCTGAACTGCTGGATATGTTCTGAAAATGCCAAGCATCTTCCTACCTCAGGACCTTTGTATATACTGTTCCCCCTGTCTCACAGGCTCTTCTCCAGAGGTCTGTGCAGCTCACTCTCTCACACCTTTCAAGTATTTTCTCAAATACTTTCTCAGTAAGGACATCCCTGAGCTCCACAGAGGAAAGCTCAGCATATATTCTTGCCCACCCTAACTCTTTCTCCCTCCATTTACTGGTTTCTTTTTCTCCATCACTTGTTTCTGTTCCAGTCATTGCTATTTCTCAGTTTGCTTGTTTTTTTGCGGGGGGTGGTGGGCGGGTTGGAGAGGGAGGGGGGCAGGCGGGCCACTTCTATTGGTCTTTCATTTGTCCATTTTCATCCACCTTTGTTCTCCGACCCGTGTGAGCCTCCCATCGCAGTGGCCTCTGTTGTTGCAGAGCACTTGCTCTGGGCGCATGTGCTTCAGAGCTCCGGCTCGGTCGTTGGATACATTGGTCCAGCCACTCCGCGGCACGTGGGATCTTCCCAGGCCGTGGTTCGAACCGGCGCCCCTTGCACTGCAAGGCGGTGTCTTTACCCATTGGACCACCAGGGAAGCCCTGACTCTCAGCATTAATACTTGTTTTGTTTGTTAATTTCCTCCTCCATATCATTTGTTCTCCTTTTCTAAACTATAAATTGTATGAAGATAAGCATTTTGCCTACTTTTATAACAAGAATGGTGCTTGGCATTTTACAGATTTATTGAATGGAGAAGGGAGGCTTTCCTCAAGTAGGTATCCAGGAGATTAGTGAAGTGTGGCATTTTCTGCACCTGTTCTTTTATTAATTTAATCATTCAGTGTTTGTCAAGAGTCTGCTCTGAGACTACACCTCAAGGAACTCATTGTCTTTGGAGGAAACCTATGTGCTGTGATATTGTATTAAGAAAGCAGAGACATCATTTTGTTGACGAAGGTTCATATAGTCAAAGCTATAGTTTTTCCAGTCGTCATGTATGGATGTGAAAGTTGGATCATATAGAAGGCTGAGGGCCACAGAACTGATGCTTTTGAATTGTGGTGCTGGAGAAGACTCTTGAGAGTTCCTTGGACAGCAAGGAGATCAAACAAGCCAGTCCTAAGGGAAATCAAACCTGAATATTCATTGGAAGGGCAATGTTGAAGCTCCAATACTTTGGCCACTTGATGTGAAGAGCCGACCCTTTGGAAAAGACTCTGATGCTGGGAAAGATTGTGGGCAGGAGGAGGAGGGGGCAACAGAGGATGAGATGGTTTGAAGGCATCACTGAGTCAATGAACACGAGTTTGAACAAATTCTGAGAGATAGTGGAGAATGCGGAAGTCTGGCATGTTGCAGTTCATGAGGTCTCAAAGGGTTGGACATGACTTAGCAGCTGAACAACGATTGTGTTTTATAAAAATATATATCTGGATCTCCCAAAGCCCTTGGAATTTCTTGTGCTGAGAGTGATAAAGGTATCTTTTTTATGTTAATAATGTGAATCTTGGAAAACACCCAAAGATAGGGCTGGTCATCAGTGGAGCCAAACAAATGATTAGAGGGCTGGAACTTTCAGTCCCACCTTCTGATCTCTGGGGAGAGGAGAGGATTTGGAGACTGAGTTCCATCACCGATGGCCAACAATTCAATCAATTGTGCCTATGTAATGAAGCTTCCATAAAACACAGAAGGACAGGATTCAGAGAGCTTCCAGGGTGGTGAACCTGCCTTATGGATCCCTTCATCTAGCTATTGATTTGTGTGTCTTTTCTTATCTTTCTGTAATGTATTGGTAGTCTAATGAGTAAATTGGATTCCTCAGTTTTGTGAAGCACTCTAGCAAATTCACTGAATCCAACGTGGGGATGAGCGGTGTTTGTGGGAACTTCTGATATATAGTCAGTTGGTTAGAAGCTTGGGTAACAACCTGGATTTGGGATTGGCATCTGGGATTGGGGCAGCCTTGTGGGACTAAACCATTATCCTGTGGATTCTGATGCTCTCTCTGGGTAATGATGTCAGATTTGTGTTGAATTGTAAGATACTCAGCTGGTCCCTGAGAATTGCTTGGGGGGTGGGGCAAAAAACCTCACATATTGGAATTAGTGCCAGAATTTGACATGCAAGTACCTAACTTTAATCCTAAGAAGACACAGAAGTGCTGTAATAATAGTTCAGAGTGTAATGAGGGGCACAGAGGAGAGAGACAGAGACATCCGATCCTCCTGGTGTTTTGGGGTGATTTTAAGTGGCTTCGTGGAGGAGGTGGCATTGGGGCTGCACCTTGATGGCTTTCTGGTTGTGCTATAAGCAAGGCAGTCCATACTCCTTCAACCATGGGATCTGGTTCCATGTCTGGAACCCTGCCACCCACTGGTCTGAGGCTGGAAAAGCTAACTTAGCCTTGGCCTGGCCCATCTCAGAGGCCTCTGGGGAGAGGACTGAAATGATCACAGCTGCCAAGCAGAAAGCCTTGCCTCAACGAGGTCAGAGTAGAAGTAGTGTCTTCGTGATGTTTTCTGAGAGTCTGAGCAGAGAATCTCAGGAGGAGATCAGAGCCTTGCTGGGGAGGGCGGTGGGGCGGGCAGGAATGAGGCCCGCAGGGCCCAGGAGGGCTGTCGTGAGGGCTGAAGGAAACATCATTTGAGAACAAGGATAGAGTAACAAGCCAGGCAACCCTGAATGGCTCCCCTATTTGTCTCCCGTTGGCCTTGAACTCCCGCTTGTCTGCAAGAAGACGGAGGTTTTCTGAAAGAACAATGCTGGACTGCCCTGGCTTTCTGTGATCTGACCTTCTGTTCCCATTTCAGACTTCAGAGTGGGGTTGTCTCAGTTGCTTGTTTCTCATTTTCTTCTTCATTCATTCTAATGCATTTAGAGCCAAAGGCAAAACAAGCACAGTGGAAACCAGGCTTTGAAACTGCCAAGGTTTGTATGAGCCCCTCCCACACTGCTTATTTCTTGGGGCTATTGGGCTTTCTTACAGGTTTGAGCATGGAATTAAACTGGTCTACGATGGAGGAGAAGCTCCATGAAGCTCCCCTAACTGGCAACGGTGGTATTCCACAGGCACTCTCTGTGTGTCTGGTCTGGCTCTGAACTCCGGGGAGGCTGTAAAAGAAGAAAAACTGGTCATCCAGGCTGAAGGTGCTGGTGGCCTGTGACTGGGTCCTAGGTTTGGGGGCTGCTGGCTTGTTCCTGGCCATAGCCGGGGTCTCCTGTGTCACGTGGTGCCCCTGATGGAGCTTGGTTGGTCTACCACTTCATGACACTCCCTGTGGCACGAGTGAGCCTAGTGGATGCCTTCCAGAAGTCCCTCCACATAGAGCACCAAACAGCCAAGGTCATGTTCCTGGCCCCATCTTCCAACCAGTGGAGGAGGTGGCATTGGGGCTGCACCTTGATGGCTTTCTGGTTGTGCTATAAGCAAGGCAGTCCATACTCCTTCAACCATGGGATCTGGTTCCATGTCTGGAACCCTGCCACCCACTGGTCTGAGGCTGGAAAAGCTAACTTAGCCTTGGCCTGGCCCATCTCAGAGGCCTCTGGGGAGAGGACTGAAATGATCACAGCTGCCAAGCAGAAAGCCTTGCCTCAACGAGGTCAGAGTAGAAGTAGTGTCTTCGTGATGTTTTCTGAGAGTCTGAGCAGAGAATCTCAGGAGGAGATCAGAGCCTTGCTGGGGAGGGCGGTGGGGCGGGCAGGAATGAGGCCCGCAGGGCCCAGGAGGGCTGTCGTGAGGGCTGAAGGAAACATCATTTGAGAACAAGGATAGAGTAACAAGCCAGGCAACCCTGAATGGCTCCCCTATTTGTCTCCCGTTGGCCTTGAACTCCCGCTTGTCTGCAAGAAGACGGAGGTTTTCTGAAAGAACAATGCTGGACTGCCCTGGCTTTCTGTGATCTGACCTTCTGTTCCCATTTCAGACTTCAGAGTGGGGTTGTCTCAGTTGCTTGTTTCTCATTTTCTTCTTCATTCATTCTAATGCATTTAGAGCCAAAGGCAAAACAAGCACAGTGGAAACCAGGCTTTGAAACTGCCAAGGTTTGTATGAGCCCCCCACACTGCTTATTTCTTGGGGCTATTGGGCTTTCTTACAGGTTTGAGCATGGAATTAAACTGGTCTACGATGGAGGAGAAGCTCCATGAAGCTCCCCTAACTGGCAACGGTGGTATTCCACAGGCACTCTCTGTGTGTCTGGTCTGGCTCTGAACTCCGGGGAGGCTGTAAAAGAAGAAAAACTGGTCATCCAGGCTGAAGGTGCTGGTGGCCTGTGACTGGGTCCTAGGTTTGGGGGCTGCTGGCTTGTTCCTGGCCATAGCCGGGGTCTCCTGTGTCACGTGGTGCCCCTGATGGAGCTTGGTTGGTCTACCACTTCATGACACTCCCTGTGGCACGAGTGAGCCTAGTGGATGCCTTCCAGAAGTCCCTCCACATAGAGCACCAAACAGCCAAGGTCATGTCCTGCCCCATCTCTGAATCAGGTCCAGCTCTTCCCCTGGGACAATGGCAGCCGCACTCTAACCCTACTACCCTCAGGGGAGTCCACTTCCAACCAGCTATGCGTGCTTAAGTCGCTTCAGTCGTGTCTGATTCTCTTCGACCCTGTGGACCGTAGCCTGCCAGACTCCTTTGTCCATGGGATATTCTAGGCAAGAAGACTGGAATGGGTTGCCATGCAACTCCAGAGGATCTTCCCAACCCAGGGATCAAACCCCCATCTCTGTCTCTTTTTTTTTAAACATTTATTTATTTATTTATTTTGGGGGGGGTGGGGAGGAAGGGAGGGGGGCGGGCGGGCCACTTCTATTGGTCTTTCATTTATCTATTTTCATCCATCTTTGTTCTTTGGCCTGTGTGGGCCTCCCATCACGGTGGCGTCTGTTGTCACAGAGCACCGGCTCTAGGCACATGCGCTCCAGAGCTCCGGCTCGGTAATTGGACACATCAGTCCAGCCGCTCCGCGGCACATGGGATCTTCACAGGCCAGGGATTGAACTGGCGCCCCTTGCACTGCAAGGTGGTGTCCTTACTCACTGGACCACCAGGGAAGCCCCAAACCCCCATCTCTTATGGCTCCTGCAGTGGCAGGTGGGTTCTTTACCACTAAAGCCACCTGAGAAGTCCAACCAGCTATGAAGATGAGTAAAAAGCATCAGGGCCGCTCTCGGGCCCTGGGTTCACTGCCCTTGTTGGACCATCGCTCTGGAACCTGCTGTGGACAGGGCCCTCAGCTCACCTTCCTCACCTCGATCAAGGGATGAGCAGGAGTCCGTGTTCCTCCCTTTGCTTGGGGCAGGAGATATGTTGAAATACCTGAGCTTAGAAGAACCTCCAGTGGTAAGACCATGCTTCAGCTCCAAAGAACTTGCCTCCGTAAGTTAAGATGTTCTGGATCGAGGCAAAATGCAATGGCTGAAGAGACGACAAGGCTGAAAGAGACGAGACTGAGGGAAAGTTGATCCCAGAGTCAGGCTGAAGAAGATTAGAGTCCAAGAGGATATCAGGAACTCGCCGTCTGCAGCTCGGGCCTGGATGAGCCACCCAACAGACCCAGGGTCAGAATCGCTACTTTAGACTCAACACAAGCTTGTCTACCCCATCATGGGTAACTTAGTTTTAAACTATTTATTTGATTTTAAAATAAAGACTAATGAAAAGCACTTAAATGACAAAACAAAGCGAGCACAATCTGTCTGCCTTCTATGACACCATCTCTTGCTTCCTGCGAGTCTCCTGATTACACACAGTGGCCTTTACACAGAGCTGATCTGAAGCCAGGCTGCCTGGGGAGGAAGACCGACTCTCCTGTTTATAGTTCCTTGTGTGATAGGTGGGAATCTTAAGTTCTCTGTACCTCCATATCTTCATCTACAGAATGGAGATAATAGCAGAGCCTACTTTTCAAGGCTCAAATGAGTGGAATTTAGAATGACCTGGTAGATGGATGTGAGTGCCGCAGTACCGCAGGTGAATTCATCAGCCTGCCATCCCCTCACCCTCCAGGCCTCCTTAACGCCACTCAGACTAAGCTGTTCTTCTTCTCCCTGCAAGTGCTCCATCTGTGGGTTTGCACACATAAACCCCATGCCTCTGCCCCAAAGATTTTCCATCCGTAGGTAAGCTCCTGTACCCCAGAGCACGCAGGTGCTGGCCTTCCCAGGGCATGTAGCCACAGAGCTCGTCACTTCTCAAGCTCAAGGCTCTTCTGGGTCAGTGGATATCTTGTTGATCTCTGGACCCTTGTGCCCTTGCTGTACATGGCACAGAGAAAGAACTCAGTCAATGCTTGTTGGAAAGAAGTAAAAACATACCCTCTCACCTAATGCTTCCTGATATGGCCTTTCCCAGTGATCTCCCAGCAAGTTGCAGGAGCAAGGCAGGGCTGGGGCTACCATCTCTGCTTTCACCAGAGTCCAAGTTTCCCTAAGCAGTGGGCCAGGCCATAGTCGCAGGTCTCCATGGAGGGTGCTTCCCACTAGGTTGGCCTGTCCTCTAAGACTCTACACCATTTCTATCCCAGTGGCTACTTTCATCTCCTGACTCACCCCAGCCATCCGAGCGAGCCTTGTGTACAGTGTGGAAGAGATGCTCCGTGCCTGGGGACCCCATGAAGGAGGGACTTAGAGAGCTGAGCTTCTTCCGTCTCTGGGCCTTGGACCACCGACCGCCCTCAGGACAGTAGCAGCAATGTGGCCATCTGGGCGCAGTTGCTCCAACAGGGCTGTCGCCAAATACCCCCAGGCACCAGGGAGTCTGTGCAGCACATGTCCTGGCCCTGGCCCCTTCTGGAGCCCTGTACCCCATTCCCTGGCCCCCAGGGAGCAGAGCAGGGATGACTGAACCAGATATTATTTAGTAAGTCAGTAGAGAACAAACAGAAAGACGTGTGCTTTTTTTATTTTTGGCTGTATTAATATGCTCTTGCTTTGCAAATGGCCATATAGGTTTGCCCTGCCCTCCCCCAAATGCAGCTTGCCTCTGCTCCTGGCTCTGGGGGCTGCAGAGCTGAGTCAGCTGCCTCCACTGGGTGGAGACAGGCTGTATTGAGTCTCATGGCCAGGGTCCCTCAGAAGCCCTGGAAAGATGGTGCCTTGTAATCATACGTCACCTCTCACTTCACGAGTCATTTCCTCGTCCCTTGTCCATGTGACCCTCGCAGCTCCCTGCTTAGCTCAACAGGATTTGGCTAAGGGCAAAAATGTATTTTGTCCTTCTCAGTGAACTTAGATTGGTTGGGACCCTTATCACAGGCCCTTGGCTTGAAGACTGTGGCCTAGGAATCTAGTACCACCTGTGGTAGAGGTGATGGAGTTAATCCTCAAGTCAGAACATAACCTGGTGTGGAGCCAGCACACCTGGCTTCTAGCCCTGCATGCCAAATGGACTTGGGCAACCTGCTCTGGGCCGCAGTTTTCACATCAGTAAAGGGAGGTTTATGATCTGTAGAGTCTTGCCTAGTTATTTGAATGAAGACATATTAAGAGATAACATGATAGGGGTGTGATAGACCTGTTCTTGAGTCCCCACACTTCCCTGACAGACACACCTACATATGCTGAAGTGGGGTGAATGTCTGTTGAAATCAACACATTCATGACCTTGTATCTAGTTGTTGCCCAATCAGTAAGCAAGCATTTGAGCCTAACTTCAGTGTGTGATTTTTCCTTTTAAATGGATGCTTTCTGTGCTCATGGGAACCTCTTCGAACTTTTGAAGTGCTGTAAGAAGGCAAGTGTGTCTGTCCCCAAAACCCAGTGAAGCCCTTACAGCATGACATCTGCGATGTGACCTCAGAAGGTGAGGGTCCCTCTGTTTCCTTGACTGCACAGGAAGAGGGGAGCAGGACCCAGAATTCCGCTCTTCACTCGTAGGCCTAAGAAACAGGCAAGAGATGCCTCCTTCTCTCTGGGTTTTCTGCTTCTTAGGAGAGCGAGGATTCTGAGGTCACTGCCCTATTCTAGGATCAGACTCTACTCAGGGTGGCAAACGTGGGAGGGCATGGGGCGGGGGGCTACACAGCAAGTCTCCTTTGTGCTGTGAATGAAATCTTAATCCAAACTATCCCTAGAAGCAAACAGATAGATAGATGGATGGATGGATAGATAGATATGCAAGAGCACAATCAATTATTTTGTCAAGTTCAGGCCTGTACAGACAAGGTTACAAAGTGCTAAGTCCCAATGGGAACAATTGTCATCATTTCAATGAACAAAACCCAAGGTTGAAAACCAGAACTTTCAACATGTGTTTATCCTGAATGGACCTTAATCACATGGTCATGCATCTCTTTCAACTGGGCTGAAACTGACTCCTGACATAGTGAAAATGAAGAGAAGTTTGATTTAGTTTTAAAAAGCATTTTAGGCTTGCCACCGTCCCAGCCCTTTGGATCCACAAAGCTCTTATGACGTCCTGTTCTGAGGTTGTGAAGTTCGCTCTTTCCACAAATTCTGATCTGCGAAGTCTCAGAGGAAGGTCACAGAGTGGGCCACTGAGAGGGATCCAGCCTTCTGTTAGGCTCAGCATCCTGTTCAGGCCCTGGGGGTGGCTACTCTGTTTTCACCATTTCTTACTCCTTGTCCTGGGTCTTCCTTGATGGCTCACAGGGTAAAGGAGCCACCTTCAGTGCAGGAGACTCAGGCGCTGCAGGTTTGATCCCTGGATTAGGAAGATCCCCTGGAGGAAGACATAGCAACCCACTTCAGTATTTTTGCCTGGAAAGTGCTATGGACAGAGGAGACTGGTGGGCCGCCGTCCATGGAGTCAGAAAGAGTTGGACACGACAGAGCATGCACATGGATAGATGGACTCCTGTTCCAAGATGCAGCCATAGAGTAATGTCCTCATGAAGTGCTGCAGATTGAGAGTTTCCAGGAAAGAGAATGTTAACTTCATGGACAAATTCCTGTGTTCCAAAGCTCCAGGTCTTAATTCTTTGTGCAAGCTCTCGTCCTCAGTTTGCATGCCCAACTCGCACTCTTAATTAGCCTTGTCATGGGCTCCTATGCTGTTATTTTAAACACCATCTTGTGTCCCAGGAGCCAAGGGGTCCTTTGGGATGAGCAGTGCAGCATTTGGGTATATTTCTAAAAAATGGTCATCACTCTTCTTGCCGTGGTGGCCATCAGTCTTTGGCGGAGCTGTTGCCATAGAGATGTTGTCTGATCCATCTCTATTGATAGCCCTCTTTACAGGGGGCCGTGAATGGGCACTGAGGTAGGTAAATGTATGCAGTGACATTGAGCGGATGATTCTATTCTGAAAAATTCCTGCACCGTTTGTTTCTGTGCTTGTCTGAGGGCTGGGACATGGTGTTGGGTTTTGTCGCGCGTGCTCTCTTCACAGGCCCGGAGTTAATGCAAGCGTTGTGTGGAACCACTGAAGCAGAAATTTCTCTGCTGCCAAGGACAAAAGCTTCACCGGCCACCTCGGAGGCTGCTTTGGGAAGGCCGTGTCTGCTGGGCTCCCAAAGGAAATGAGAGAGAACGCAGAACACGGAGGAGTGCCCACAGAACTCCCCCCGCCCTCCAGGCCCCTGGACACAGCTGGCCCCACGGAGATGCCTCTGGCCAAGTGTGGGCCTCTCCAATCAAGGGTTTAATTTGATTTGCCCTTTTCCAGGCTGTTGAGAGAAATCATCCTGAAGAGGTGTGTGCTTTTCTGTTTATGTGATAAGTGTGTGTTTGCACAGCTCTCTGCTTTGTCTCTTCCCTCAAGGATGCGGGGGTGAGAAGCTCTCTTAGGAAAAACAATGATCGTTTTATCGCTCCATGCCTTTATGTTTCAACCAAGTAATACCCAAGTCTTCTTCCCTTTCTGAGAAAGAGAAAGGGAGGGAGGGAGGGAGGATTTATTGAGAGCCTTGTGTCCTGGAACAGTGTGGACTTGGAAAGTCACCATAAATGAATTTTGTTGAAGAATGAGTGAATGAATGAGTGAATGTTTAAAGCTAGCTTGATGCAAGTTAGGAGTTTCCAGAAATGTTTTTCTTCCATTGATGCTTCACAAACTTTTGGGGAGTGATTAGCCCCTTTTTACAAAAAGGTTAGATGACTTGCCCAAGGGCATATGGAAGATGAAATGACGGCCCTTGGAATTGAATCTGGGTCTTTTGATTCCAAGTCCAGTGCTGTTGTTTCTTGCCTCTGCATTTGGTGGCTTCTGCCCGTGGGCCAGAGTTTCATGAGCAAGGTTAGTGTTCTCCCTTCGGGCACTAGCATAGCCTGGGTGAAGCCACCCATATCCTCCTGCTCTTTGCCCTGACTTCTCTCCTTGGCTGTTTGGCCATGACCAGTCCCAGCCTGATGTTAGCAGCATTGAAGAAGGGAAGGGCATGAGGCACAAGTGGTAGCTGCAAAGCTACATACATCTTTGGAACTTCAGGAATAGGTCCAGGGTGGACAGTGTGATGGTGTTTCTTGTCTCTACATGTTTGGTTGTCTGTTAAGTTGCTCCACATGTGGGTCATGTCAGCTGAAGGCTGGAAGACTTTGTCCCACGGCCTTGCAGAGCTTTGGGGTGGATCTGGGGACACGGGACTCCAGTGCTCATCATTCATGGGTTCCGCCCCTCACTCGTTTCCTTACTCACTCTCAACCTGGCTCATGTATTCATTCACATACTTGGTACACACTCTCGGGAGGATGTGAACCAGGCATGGGAGTGGGCTGTAAAGGGTGCAGAAGTGAAGGCATGATCTGTTTGCCATTGACTCAGAAATGTGTAATTAAAGACACTGAAATAACAGCAATTAACATCTGCCCTTTTTATGTATGGAATGCTTTCACATCTCCTGTCCCAACATCATCATATTCTATGTGTTAGGAATTATCGATAAATCCATCATGCAGATTAGGAAAACAACACACAGAGAAGTTGTCCTAAGTACTCTGAGTGCAGGTTCTGAATGGTTTTGAGCAGTTCCTGCCGGGAGGGTCTTGATCCCTCGCCTGTCTTTCTATGACCAAGGAGCCAGCTGGTTTGTGATCATGAGAAGCCACTTGTACCAAGCTCTGTCTGACTCCTTCAGATAGCTGGAGCAGTCTTATAGAACTCTCCAGGAAAGACTGCTTTAGCTGTGTTCTTAAGAGTTCAAAAGTGGGTTGCAAGGTTTCCACTCTTTTGGACTGAAGGAGTGACTTTAATTTTGGAGCTTAGAAACACTCATATGGAAGATGAAATGACGGCCCTTGAATTGTCTGGGTCTTTGATTCCAAGTCCAGTGCTGTTGTTTCTTGCCTCTGCATTTGGTGGCTTCTGCCCGTGGGCCAGAGTTTCATGAGCAAGGTTAGTGTTCTCCCTTCGGGCACTAGCATAGCCTGGGTGAAGCCACCCATATCCTCCTGCTCTTTGCCCTGACTTCTCTCCTTGGCTGTTTGGCCATGACCAGTCCCAGCCTGATGTTAGCAGCATTGAAGAAGGGAAGGGCATGAGGCACAAGTGGTAGCTGCAAAGCTACATACATCTTTGGAACTTCAGGAATAGGTCCAGGGTGGACAGTGTGATGGTGTTTCTTGTCTCTACATGTTTGGTTGTCTGTTAAGTTGCTCCACATGTGGGTCATGTCAGCTGAAGGCTGGAAGACTTTGTCCCACGGCCTTGCAGAGCTTTGGGGTGGATCTGGGGACACGGGACTCCAGTGCTCATCATTCATGGGTTCCGCCCCTCACTCGTTTCCTTACTCACTCTCAACCTGGCTCATGTATTCATTCACATACTTGGTACACACTCTGGGAGGATGTGAACCAGGCATAGGCGAGGGCTGTAAAGGGTGCAGAAGTGAAGGCATGATCTGTTTGCCATTGACTCAGAAATGTGTAATTAAAGACACTGAAATAACAGCAATTAACATCTGCCCTTTTTATGTATGGAATGCTTTCACATCTCCTGTCCCAACATCATCATATTCTATGTGTTAGGAATTATCGATAAATCCATCATGCAGATTAGGAAAACAACACACAGAGAAGTTGTCCTAAGTACTCTGAGTGCAGGTTCTGAATGGTTTTGAGCAGTTCCTGCCGGGAGGGTCTTGATCCCTCGCCTGTCTTTCTATGACCAAGGAGCCAGCTGGTTTGTGATCATGAGAAGCCACTTGTACCAAGCTCTGTCTGACTCCTTCAGATAGCTGGAGCAGTCTTATAGAACTCTCCAGGAAAGACTGCTTTAGCTGTGTTCTTAAGAGTTCAAAAGTGGGTTGCAAGGTTTCCACTCTTTTGGACTGAAGGAGTGACTTTAATTTTGGAGCTTAGAAACACTCAGGTCTGTACCCCAATCAGAGCTTGTGATTAACGAATCTGAGACGAGATGCAGCATTGTGTGTGTGTGTGTGTGTTTAATAAGCTCATTGTTTAAGCAATTTATTTATTTTTATTTGTTTTTGGTTGCTCTGGGTCTTCCTTGCTTGTACATAGACTTTGTTGTGGAGAGCAGGGGCGACTCTCTAGTTGAGGTGTGCAGGCTTCTCATTGCAGTAACTTCTTTTGTTTGGGGACACAAACTCTAGGTGCAAGGGCTTCAGTAGTTGCTGTGAGTGGGTTCAGCAGTTGCAGTTCCTGGGCTCTAGGGCACAGGCTCAGTAGTTGTGGCACACGGGCTTAGCTGCTCCACAGCATGTGAGATTGTCCTGGACCAGGGATCGAACCTGTGTCCCCTGCACTGGCAGACAGATCTTACCCACTGTAACACTGGGAAAGTCCCAGGCATTGTGTTTCTATTCATGTCCATTTTAAGCGAGGGTGTTGCTTGACTTTAATTTTAGTTTGTCCTGCAGGTATCCTCTAACCAGTGGCGTATGTTCCAGTGGCCTGGGCTTGAGGGGTCTCCTCCTCTGCTGGGCTCCATGCTGCAAGGTTGGGACCTTCATGGACAGTTGTCTGGACACTAGAAGTTAGCACCTCATTAGCAGTGATCTGGGAAGCAGGGCTACTGATCAAGGGTGAAGATCAGCTTCAGTGATCCAGAACACTCCTGTGAAATAGTCAAATATGGTTTCCCCACTTTTCTGTGCAATACTCACAGAGGTGAGGAAAGTCTTATACACGAACTTTGCCCAGAAGAAGGCGCAGAGGTGAATTAGACCGATGGTCTGGAAAGGAAACACACACAGCGATCCTAAGTACTCTGAGTGCAGGTTCTGAATGGTTTTGAGCAGTTCCTGCCGGGAGGGTCTTGATCCCTCGCCTGTCTTTCTATGACCAAGGAGCCAGCTGGTTTGTGATCATGAGAAGCCACTTGTACCAAGCTCTGTCTGACTCCTTCAGATAGCTGGAGCAGTCTTATAGAACTCTCCAGGAAAGACTGCTTTAGCTGTGTTCTTAAGAGTTCAAAAGTGGGTTGCAAGGTTTCCACTCTTTTGGACTGAAGGAGTGACTTTAATTTTGGAGCTTAGAAACACTCAGGTCTGTACCCCAATCAGAGCTTGTGATTAACGAATCTGAGACGAGATGCAGCATTGTGTGTGTGTGTGTGTGTTTAATAAGCTCATTGTTTAAGCAATTTATTTATTTTTATTTGTTTTTGGTTGCTCTGGGTCTTCCTTGCTTGTACATAGACTTTGTTGTGGAGAGCAGGGGCGACTCTCTAGTTGAGGTGTGCAGGCTTCTCATTGCAGTAACTTCTTTTGTTTGGGGACACAAACTCTAGGTGCAAGGGCTTCAGTAGTTGCTGTGAGTGGGTTCAGCAGTTGCAGTTCCTGGGCTCTAGGGCACAGGCTCAGTAGTTGTGGCACACGGGCTTAGCTGCTCCACAGCATGTGAGATTGTCCTGGACCAGGGATCGAACCTGTGTCCCCTGCACTGGCAGACAGATCTTACCCACTGTAACACTGGGAAAGTCCCAGGCATTGTGTTTCTATTCATGTCCATTTTAAGCGAGGGTGTTGCTTGACTTTAATTTTAGTTTGTCCTGCAGGTATCCTCTAACCAGTGGCGTATGTTCCAGTGGCCTGGGCTTGAGGGGTCTCCTCCTCTGCTGGGCTCCATGCTGCAAGGTTGGGACCTTCATGGACAGTTGTCTGGACACTAGAAGTTAGCACCTCATTAGCAGTGATCTGGGAAGCAGGGCTACTGATCAAGGGTGAAGATCAGCTTCAGTGATCCAGAACACTCCTGTGAAATAGTCAAATATGGTTTCCCCACTTTTCTGTGCAATACTCACAGAGGTGAGGAAAGTCTTATACACGAACTTTGCCCAGAAGAAGGGGGCGCAGAGGTGAATTAGACCGACCTCTCCTTTCATGGTCTGGAAAGGAAACACACACAGCGATCATTTCAGTCACATGGGACATAGAGAAGGGTGTGCCCAACTACCTGCCTGCAGAGCCTCAGGGAGGCTGCACCCTAGAGAGGACACTTGATTTGCTTGTGAAGGGCAAGCTGGATTGTTCCAGGCCTAGTTATGGGAAGCGCTTTGAGAGTAGAAGGCACAACAGGAAGAGAGGGAGACCGTGAACAGGAAGAGTAAGAAATCCAGTAGGATAACTAGAGGGGAACTCAGGAAGGATGAGGTGAGGGTCAGGGGATTGCAGCTTTGCACTTTATTCTGAAAGAACCACAAGAGGATTTCGAGCCGAGGAGTGTCACAGCCTGTGAAGAGCATTTGCCCTGTGGCCCGGAGGATGCAGTGGGTTGGCAGCGGGTCCAGCGAGCAGTAGAGGCTGGAGAAGAGACCCGTTAGAGCTGTCTGAGGACCTGAACAGGCAGGGGCTGGATGTTGGAGAGAAGGCACCCAGAGAGGGACACTCTAGCCAAGAGAGGATTCTTCCTAATGAGTGAGGGGCCAGCAACAGCTCCTGTGACCACGATTAGAAAACAGACCTTCCCAGGTAGACTTCATCCTCCAGCTCCTGCTCACTGCCCCCTTGAGAGTCATCTCAGGAGATGCTCCCCAGAAATCTGGTCCTGCTGCCTCGCCCCCTCCAGCCCCTGCACGAAGCCGCCTTGAATGTCTGATGCAGACGTGCCCACGTGTGGGGCCTTCAACATGAAGGTCTGTCTTGTTGACCAAATGCTCTGGGCTCCCCAGGGCTGAGAGCTATTAGGGGAACAAAGGAGAACCCTTTTAATTAGACTTTGCATGTCCCTGCAGGGCGGGGAGAGAGCAGCAGAGTCCCAGTGGTTCTGGTGATGAGATGCAACTGGGGAAAAGTTTAAAACATCTGGGTGTGTTTATACTTCCAAAGCCATGACCGAAACACACAAAACACATGAGGATTGAAACACGCTGAACCTTCCTGTGGGCTTTTGTTTAAACTTATTTGCAGCCACCTGGGAGAATCTAGTTGTACGGAAAGCCTCAGGGCAGCCCTCCCTTCTCTGGCGAGGCTCACCTGCCCTCCAGCAAAGCCAAGACCTGGGAAGAAGAGGAGCAATTTATCAGTCTGAAAACATTACCTGTATCCTCTCGCTCAAGGCAGATTTTGTTGCATAACTGAATATCTCAGTTTATAGCCAGTGGGCGCATGAGGGCACTGAAGCAGGGTAGCAGGAATGTGCAGAGATCTCCAGAAGATTTAAGACTTTCAGCCAAGAATCGTGTAGAGCCCCATATCTAACTTTCTGTAATATATAAACACATATCCTGAAAAGGAAAGGGAGGCAGTGGGGAAAGGAGTGGTGAATTGTCAAAACAGATCAGTCCTCACAAGTCACTGGAAAACTCAAAAGGTTGATTTCCCTTTATCCTGGAAATGTCTGTTTAGCATAATCTGGCAAAATTCATTGAGACCCTTCAGAGTGATTGACTGTTAGTTCAAATAGCAGGGAAGAGTGCTCTTTTCCTAAAGCTGCTCCCATAGAAGACAACGATCTCATACGAGAGCTAAGAGGAAAAATAAGCAAATGTAGATGGCCAGTTCCTTTCCTATTGACAAAACGACTGTGGCTCATCTTCTAAACTAGTTAGCCCAAAGGAACGTCTGTGATCCTGAGAGTCAGAGGACAGAAAGCAGCTCTCCTGGCTGATGCTGCCTTTTTTTTTTTTTTTTCTCCCTTGAGAAAGACTTTTGTAAAAGTGTTTTGAGCAAATTGTGCCATTTGAAAGAAGGCAGGGATAGAACAGAAACTGTCAGGCTTTAATTTCTCTGCTAATTAATGGTTGATCATCTATCCTTTTATGATTCTTGACCCCAGAAGGAAAATTTATTAGTACTTTTAGATTTTGCACAGTCGTGCTAAATGAGGCATGTAATGCACTAATTTAGTGCCTCGTTAGCATAAGCAAGGCCTCCTCAACTCCTCCACTCCCGAGGAAGGTTTGCTCCAGAGCCGGGGGCTGGGACGGGGTAATTTTCCTGGGACACGCACTGCTTCTCTGGGCTCAGATGCCTGAGAGTCCATAGCAGAGATGGGAGCCTAACCCACCCAACCCTGGGGCTTCAAACATGGCCTCTGTCTTTCCTTTTCATGAGAATATTTAAACCCTCAAGACTTCAAGCCGCTTCACAACCCAGGGTCCCTGCAAAACCCAATTTTACAGTCTGTGCAGCTATTTCTCACTATCTCAATTAGACTCCCTTCAATGGAAAACTGAATCTGAGCTCTGGGATAGGATTTCTGTGTGCTGAGATGACGGACAGCTGGAGATGTTTCTATTTAATAGAGACATCTAGCCTAAGTGTTTCTCTGGTATAAATGCCAACTCAGTAAATGCCTGGTTTTGCTGCACGTATGTCTGAAACCCTGGTAAGTTTGCACCGAACTAATGGACTTCAGGGTCCAAGGTATATGGAGGCAGGGAAATATGGAGAAGCTCGCTGGAGAGGGAGCCGTATTCTCACTCTGCTTCCAGCTCCCTTTGGGAACCGCAGAGAGGCACTTGCCCTTTGTGGACCTCTGCTTTTCCATCTGCTAAACGACCTGTAAATCTTCATGCCTAAGGTCCCCTTTCCCATCTTGACATCCCATCATCCCAGCAAATTAGAAATGCCAGAGGCAGGCTGGGTGACTCAGCCCTGGTAAAGGGGTCAATTCAGAAGAAAGGTGTGAAATATCAGAAAGTCCACATCCTTTGGCCCACCAATTCTATTTTAGGAATTAAAAAAATAGGTCTATATGATACTTGTGACCGCCAGAAGGGATTTTTTTTTTCTCCTTGAGAAAGACTTTTGTAAAAGTTTTTAGCTTCATTTGAAAGAAGGCAGGGATAGAACAGAAACTGTCAGGCTTTAATTTCTCTGCTAATTAATGGTTGATCATCTATCCTTTTATGATTCTTGACCCCAGAAGGAAAATTTATTAGTACTTTTAGATTTTGCACAGTCGTGCTAAATGAGGCATGTAATGCACTAATTTAGTGCCTCGTTAGCATAAGCAAGGCCTCCTCAACTCCTCCACTCCCGAGGAAGGTTTGCTCCAGAGCCGGGGGCTGGGACGGGGTAATTTTCCTGGGACACGCACTGCTTCTCTGGGCTCAGATGCCTGAGAGTCCATAGCAGAGATGGGAGCCTAACCCACCCAACCCTGGGGCTTCAAACATGGCCTCTGTCTTTCCTTTTCATGAGAATATTTAAACCCTCAAGACTTCAAGCCGCTTCACAACCCAGGGTCCCTGCAAAACCCAATTTTACAGTCTGTGCAGCTATTTCTCACTATCTCAATTAGACTCCCTTCAATGGAAAACTGAATCTGAGCTCTGGGATAGGATTTCTGTGTGCTGAGATGACGGACAGCTGGAGATGTTTCTATTTAATAGAGACATCTAGCCTAAGTGTTTCTCTGGTATAAATGCCAACTCAGTAAATGCCTGGTTTTGCTGCACGTATGTCTGAAACCCTGGTAAGTTTGCACCGAACTAATGGACTTCAGGGTCCAAGGTATATGGAGGCAGGGAAATATGGAGAAGCTCGCTGGAGAGGGAGCCGTATTCTCACTCTGCTTCCAGCTCCCTTTGGGAACCGCAGAGAGGCACTTGCCCTTTGTGGACCTCTGCTTTTCCATCTGCTAAACGACCTGTAAATCTTCATGCCTAAGGTCCCTTCCGATCTTGACATCCCATCATCCCAGCAAATTAGAAATGCCAGAGGCAGGCTGGGTGACTCAGCCCTGGTAAAGGGGGTCAATTCAGAAGAAAGGGTGTGAAATATCAGAAAGTCCACATCCTTTGGCCCACCAATTCTATTTTAGGGAATATAGCCCAAGAAGAAAATTAGGGTATTTATGAGACCGTCAGGGATTGGTTAAATAAAATATAGTGTATCTATATGATAGGATACTATTAATACGAAACTATTAAAAATAAAACCCAGAAAATTGTAGGCATGCTAAAATATTTTGTTATGCAAAAATCCAGGGTTTCTAAGTAAGAGTACTCACATGATCCGTGTTTTGGAAAAATGTGTCCATAGATGTGTCTAGACAAAGATCTGGAAGGATCTATACCAATACGCTCATGAAGATCCTTGAGGGGCAGAATTCTATGGGATTTTTGTTTTCTTCTTTATACTTTCATATATTTTCAATGTTTATTCATGATGAGTGTACATCCCGCTTAGAATTTTAAAATGTTACAGAAATTATTGAAGGAAAATAAAATATTGGCTCTAATATATGTATTCTTTTTCTCATCTCATCTTTCACACACACATACACATACACACACACAATGGCAACTATCAATCATCTTAAAAAATCAGGAAATAAATGATTTATTAGCTGTCGGTGATACACTTTGGGTGATTCACAGTTGTTTGATATTCATACAACTCTGGCATCTACTCAATTTCATTTTTTGTTTTTGTTTTAATTTTTTGCTCTCGCTGAGTGGCATGCGGGATCTTGGTTCCCCGACCAGGGATCAAACCTAACCAGTACCCCCTGCAGTGGAAGCTTGGAGTCTGAATGACTGGACTACCAGGAACACCCTTAGACAACTTTTAACTGTAGAGACAAAATGTGTGAAGGGTTTTTTTTTTTTTTTTTTAAAGATTTATTTATTTATTTATTTTTGGGCGGGGGTCGGGTTGGGGAGGGACGGGAGCCGGCGGGCCACATCTATTGGTCTTTCATTTTTCTGTTTTCATCCGTCTTTGTTCCTTGGCTCCTGTGGTCCTCCCATCGCGGTGGCGTCTGTCGTCGCAGAGCGCCGGCTCTGGGCGCATGCGCTCCAGAGCTCCGGCTCGGTGATTGGACACATCAGTCCAGCCGCTCCGCGGCACGTGGGATCTTCCCAGGCCAGGGCTTGAACTGGCGCCCCTTGCACTGCAAGGCGGTGTCCTTACCCACTGGATCACCAGGGGAAGCCCGTGTGAAGGGTTTTGAATGTAGGGCCACTTGCCCAGTGCATGTGCTTCTCCCGAGTGTCACTCTTGTAAAGGCATTAAAGATGATCCAGGCTGGCTCTCAGTTATGCAGACGGGAGGAACTTGCCTCGGGTCTGAGATCCGGTTACATCAAAGCCAGGCTACTACCAGTCTCCCATCTTCCATCTCTAGACCAGGAAGGTCAAAACACCCTTTAACTCCAGGTGCCTACAGGGAATACAGCAGGCTGAGACTTCTGGTCTCCTGCCTTCCTTCTTTCCCAGGTGCGTTAGAGCTCAGGCTACTTCCTTGAGGGCAGAATTCTATGGGATTTTTGTTTTCTTCTTTATACTTTCATATATTTTCAATGTTTATTCATGATGAGTGTACATCCCGCTTAGAATTTTAAAATGTTACAGAAATTATTGAAGGAAAATAAAATATTGGCTCTAATATATGTATTCTTTTTCTCATCTCATCTTTCACACACACATACACATACACACACACAATGGCAACTATCAATCATCTTAAAAAATCAGGAAATAAATGATTTATTAGCTGTCGGTGATACACTTTGGGTGATTCACAGTTGTTTGATATTCATACAACTCTGGCATCTACTCAATTTCATTTTTTGTTTTTGTTTTAATTTTTTGCTCTCGCTGAGTGTCATGCGGGATCTTGGTTCCCCGACCAGGGATCAAACCTAACCAGTACCTCCTGCAGTGGAAGCTTGGAGTCTGAATGACTGGACTACCAGGAACACCCTTAGACAACTTTTAACTGTAGAGACAAAATGTGTGAAGGGTTTTTTTTTTTTTTTTTTAAAGATTTATTTATTTATTTATTTTTGGGCGGGGGTCGGGTTGGGGAGGGACGGGAGCCGGCGGGCCACATCTATTGGTCTTTCATTTTTCTGTTTTCATCCGTCTTTGTTCCTTGGCTCCTGTGGTCCTCCCATCGCGGTGGCGTCTGTCGTCGCAGAGCGCCGGCTCTGGGCGCATGCGCTCCAGAGCTCCGGCTCGGTGATTGGACACATCAGTCCAGCCGCTCCGCGGCACGTGGGATCTTCCCAGGCCAGGGCTTGAACTGGCGCCCCTTGCACTGCAAGGCGGTGTCCTTACCCACTGGATCACCAGGGGAAGCCCGTGTGAAGGGTTTTGAATGTAGGGCCACTTGCCCAGTGCATGTGCTTCTCCCGAGTGTCACTCTTGTAAAGGCATTAAAGATGATCCAGGCTGGCTCTCAGTTATGCAGACGGGAGGAACTTGCCTCGGGTCTGAGATCCGGTTACATCAAAGCCAGGCTACTACCAGTCTCCCATCTTCCATCTCTAGACCAGGAAGGTCAAAACACCCTTTAACTCCAGGTGCCTACAGGGAATACAGCAGGCTGAGACTTCTGGTCTCCTGCCTTCCTTCTTTCCCCAGGTGCGTTCTGAGAGCTCAGGCTACTTCCTGCTCGGTGGAGGTCCTCAGTTCTGGATGAGGCTTGCCTGCAGATGCTGAGTCGGAAGCAAGCAAACGAGGGGCTAGGGCACCCAGCACAGCTGCTGGCAGCACACTGGGGCTTCAGGCCATGTTCTTTTCTGGGATGGATGATGGTGGTGAGAAGTCTGTGCTCTCTCAAGGACATTGCTCTTTTGGGCTAATATGTCCTTTCAGGAAGTGGGAGGAGAGGTTAGAAAAATAATATTGAGTCCTCTCAATACCATTAACAAGTTCCCCAGAGAACGTTCTCGTGGCTGGGAATAGCATTGGGTGGCTGGGAGTGGGGGAAGAAGTGGGAAGAGGTACACAGAAGAACAGGGCACTGTCCATGACTTCAAGATGTTTGGAATCTAAGAGTGGGGGTAATCCTGCGGTTGAGGGACTGCAGGCTAAAGCAGCCAACGATAGCCTGAAAGGGTGCAGGCCCAATACATACTGGGAGACCCCAAGGACATTCTGTTTACTTTGGAGGGAGGAGATCCCTGAAGGCTTCTAGGAGAAAGAGACCTTCATAGACTTTCAGAAAACAGAAAAGAATTCAGCACTTAAGGGGCAGAGGAAAGGGCCTGGCATAGTTGCAGGACAGCATGGTGGGGTGGGGCCAGAAACAGGGACCCCACAAGGCTGGAGCTCAGGGCACACACGGAAACACCACAGAGAGCCACATGTTGGAGGGAAGTGGCATCATGTCTTGAGGGGTTTGAAGACCCTGTAAAGGTGTTTGGACTTACCCTATAGGCAATAAGGATTTTGTTTGGCCTATAGGCAAACAGGATTTTAAGCTGAGCTGTGTTTTAGGAAGATTCTGCTCGTGGTGGAGGGGGCAAGTCAGAGGTTTTAGAGAGAATGAAGGGAGATTGCATCGCCCCCTCCTTCCAGGAGATGTGAACATAGGAACCAAGCGCTTCCATTAGCTGGGCCTGTTGGCAGCTCTTACGACCTGCAGAGAGAACCTTCTGATCTGGTTGTTTCGGCAGCATTAGCCGGGAGCCAGGAAAAGGGAGGCGTGTCCTTGGTAGCCCTTGGGAGTGCGGGTGGGCGAAGGAAGCTGGTGTCCTTCCCACCACCGTCCAGGAGAGATTCTGCTCCCACCCGAAAGCTGTGACCCCAATCTGGTTCTGAGTCTGAAACTGGAAAGCCATATTTTCCAAAGAAGGGATGCCGCAGGAAGTAATAAATCTCTTGAGATTTATGGGCCAGGAAATTCCTTCAGGAATATAAATAGAGAAAAGGTGAGGCAGAGGTGGGCAAGGCAGGGAGCAGCTGCCTGGAATCCTCCTGGCCTGCACGCTAGGCTGGGTCAGGTGGGTATTTGTCCAGAACTTAAGGTTGAGATGGATTTTGTGCATTAAGTCACTTCAGTGGTGTCGGACTCTTTGAGGCCCTGTAGATTGTAGCCCGCCAGGCTCCTCTGTCCATGGGATTCTCCAGGCAAGAAGACTGGAGTGGGCTGTCATGCCCTCCTCCAGGGGAGTCTTCCTGACCCAGGGATCGAACCCACGTCTGTTAAGTCTCCTGCATTGGCAGGTGGGTTCTTACCATGAGTGCCACCTGGCAAGCCCGAAAAAGCATTTTGAAGGTAATCTAATATGATGTCTCTTGGTCTTCTGCCATTGAACTCATAGCTCTGACTCTGTAAAATGATCAGGCTGAACTAAATGACCTGTAGGCTCTTTAGCGCCCGTCATCTGATGCTTGTTGTGAAGAGTGGTATTCTTGCTGTGGCCCTGATCGTAGGTACTGTGTCTCTCCCTCTCCCACTGAAAGGAGTCAACAGAGAAAAACTTTGGGCTGGAGCTCAGGGCACACACGGAAACACCACAGAGAGCCACATGTTGGAGGGAAGTGGCATCATGTCTTGAGGGGTTTGAAGACCCTGTAAAGGTGTTTGGACTTACCCTATAGGCAATAAGGATTTTGTTTGGCCTATAGGCAAACAGGATTTTAAGCTGAGCTGTGTTTTAGGAAGATTCTGCTCGTGGTGGAGGGGGCAAGTCAGAGGTTTTAGAGAGAATGAAGGGAGATTGCATCGCCCCCTCCTTCCAGGAGATGTGAACATAGGAACCAAGCGCTTCCATTAGCTGGGCCTGTTGGCAGCTCTTACGACCTGCAGAGAGAACCTTCTGATCTGGTTGTTTCGGCAGCATTAGCCGGGAGCCAGGAAAAGGGAGGCGTGTCCTTGGTAGCCCTTGGGAGTGCGGGTGGGCGAAGGAAGCTGGTGTCCTTCCCACCACCGTTCAGGAGAGATTCTGCTCCCACTTGAAAGCTGTGACCCCAATCTGGTTCTGAGTCTGAAACTGGAAAGCCATATTTTCCAAAGAAGGGATGCCGCAGGAAGTAATAAATCTCTTGAGATTTATGGGCCAGGAAATTCCTTCAGGAATATAAATAGAGAAAAGGTGAGGCAGAGGTGGGCAAGGCAGGGAGCAGCTGCCTGGAATCCTCCTGGCCTGCACGCTAGGCTGGGTCAGGTGGGTATTTGTCCAGAACTTAAGGTTGAGATGGATTTTGTGCATTAAGTCACTTCAGTGGTGTCGGACTCTTTGAGGCCCTGTAGATTGTAGCCCGCCAGGCTCCTCTGTCCATGGGATTCTCCAGGCAAGAAGACTGGAGTGGGCTGTCATGCCCTCCTCCAGGGGAGTCTTCCTGACCCAGGGATCGAACCCACGTCTGTTAAGTCTCCTGCATTGGCAGGTGGGTTCTTACCATGAGTGCCACCTGGCAAGCCCGAAAAAGCATTTTGAAGGTAATCTAATATGATGTCTCTTGGTCTTCTGCCATTGAACTCATAGCTCTGACTCTGTAAAATGATCAGGCTGAACTAAATGACCTGTAGGCTCTTTAGCGCCCGTCATCTGATGCTTGTTGTGAAGAGTGGTATTCTTGCTGTGGCCCTGATCGTAGGTACTGTGTCTCTCCCTCTCCCCAGCTGAAAATGGAGTCAACAGAGCCTAAAACATCACCCACGTTTGGGCTGGGGATTAATGAGAGGACATCTGGAAACTTCCCTTGGAGGGATACATCTGGGCTTGATTACTGTCTTATTTACTGTCTTTTTACTCTGGAGACAGACTCCTAGACTCTCCCTAGGGATCAATCACAGAGGCATGCACACCATCCCAACACACCTTCCAAATTACCCCCAGCCCGGCTGCAGGGGGAGACCGTGGAGGAATCTACACACACACACACACACACACACACCCTTTCTCCCCCTTGCTCCACCCGGTGTTGGTGAATTTCACTGTGGGAGACACAAAACCAGGCTCATCCCTGCCACTGGTAAAGTCCCTCCCACCCCCACCTCAGTCCGGGGTGCCTACTGGTTTCTGCCAGCAGATGGCGCCCAGAGCTGTCAGACCACTGGGCCACAGCCTCAGGGCCCAAGCTCCCGGCCTCCTCCACCAGCAGCCTTGGAATGGGATGATTCAGGAGTCATCTGTGGGAGGACTGCCAAGGGCTTCAATTTACTGCTTGGAACTTGGATATGTTTCCCCAGATGGGGCACTGGGGAGGAGAGAGGAAGGGGAAGGGGGGCAGCATCTCCTAAGGGTGGGGGGCAGTTCTGGTTCAGCTCTGGCAGCCAGACGGGTCCTTCCTGCAAGACCCCACCCAAAGGGGTGTCTGAGGCCAGGGCCGGTCACACCCTGGAAGGGAAATGCTTCCACTGGTTTGAAAACCCAAGAGAACAAAAGGATTCACAGATCAAAAATGAAGCCAACCAGAGCTTCCAAGCCATGGGCATTCCTCCCGCTCCCAATCTCTGACTCATCCCTGAACCCCAGTTTCAGCCTCACCTACTGTGTGAAGCCATCCTGACCTGTGTGCCTCAGGTCAGAATTAATCACCAGCCACCTCCCTGGGCCTCCGGCACTCCAGCCCTGTGGCATGCGCCGCTGCTCTCCCAGGGTGAGCGCTCCTGTAGGAGCATGTCACCCCGCTGGACCGTGGTTACCCCGGGCTGGGGGCCAGACCCCACTGACCCCAGAATCCCCATGAGCCCCGAATAGTGTCTGCTTAGACATCCTGGAGAGTCAGAGAAGAGCGGAAGAACGTCTCTCTAGAGCCCAGAGAAAATGCTACCAGCTGGAATGGTGAGGTCAAAAGAAAGAATCCCTCTTAGGTAGGGTCACAGGACTCCTGAGGTAGGTGAGACACACACACACACACACAGCCCTCCTGGAGCAGCGGAGGAGGGAATGCCAAAAATGTGGCGGTGCCAGCCACAGAGAGGTCTGGAAATGCCTTCTTAATTGAGCCTTTCTGGGAGCAGGCTGGCTGGAGGAGGGTCAGGAGAAGAGAGGAGCTGGCAAGGAAGGGCCCGGGGCTCCAAGACCTGCCTCCTTCTGGAAGCATAGAGACAGTAAAGGCAGAGCCTCTGGCTTCTTCCTAGGAAGGACCCTAGGGCAACGCTACCTGTCGTGAGAGATTTGCTCTCGGGTGGAACAGTTTCATCTGTAGGAAGGTCTTTCGTCTTAAGGAGCCCAAGTCCATTTGCTTGCAGCTTTCCCCCCTGGAGCCAGCCAGGACAGATCTATTTGCCTGGACAGGTGACTTACATGGTAGAGATGGAGTGCAGGAGCTTCCGCAGAGCCCTGCTCAGTGCTAGACATCTCACATACGGTATGTCCTGATCAGAACTACCCCAGGAGTGCTGCTGTTTGGGGCTTCCCTGGTGGCTTAGACAATAAAGAATCTGACCGTAATGTGGGAGACCTGGGTTCAATCCCTGGGTTGGGAAGATCTCCTGGAGCAGGGCATGGCAACTCACTCCAGTATTCTTGCCCGGAGAATTCCGTGGACAGAGAAACCTGGCGGGCTGCAGTCCATGGACTCACGAAGAGTGGGGCACGACTGAGCTACTAAGCACATTGCTGTTATAGGTGGCTGTTTCCTTACTGTGGACGGGGAAGACAGCACCGAGAGGTGTGTTGCTTGTCCAGGGCACACATTCTGAGTGGGCTTTCATCTTGCCTGGCTTCCGGCTTCCCTTCCCACAGCTGGAGATGGGGTCCTGGCTCCACGTGCCCTCTCTTTCCCAGGCTACATGCTGAGGTCTTCAGCCCTCTCTCCTGGCGCATGCCTCCCAGTTCATCCTGGCCAGCTTCTGGGCTGCCCTCTGCTGGCTCTGCATCCCCCACAGCCAGGTCTCCAGACAAGGGCACAGACATTCCTGCTGCTTGGCTTGAAAAGCTTTACATGCCAATCGGGAACCGAGGGGCTTCTGTTTTTGCTTGAAGGCATAACCTGAGTCTTGACTCCTGGACACACACTGGCCTTGGACCCCTGGAGGGCAGTGTTCTGGTTGGCAGGAGGTGGCCAGCCTGAGATCCAGGAGCATTACAGCCATCATCCAGGCTGGCCAAGACAGGGCCTGTTCCCTCCCTCCAGGCCTCTGAGCCCCTGACCCTGCCACTTGGAGTATAGCTAGCACTACAATTTAAATTCATTGAGATTTATTCTTTTGCAAATAATACATTCTCACGGTTTAAAATTCAAAAGGTACAAAAGATAAAGCCAGAAATGCTCGCCCCCACCCTTTATTCCCACCATCTGTTATCCCTCCTCTGGTAACTAATGTTACAAGTTGTATCCGTTACACTTACAATACAAATAAATATGTGTATGTTTATCCACATTCATTTTTCTTTTTCTTTTTTGTAAAAAACAAATGTGGCTCAGGTGGCAAAGAATCTGCCTGCAATGCAGGAGACCTGGGTTTGATTCCTGGATTGGGAAGCTTCCCTGGAGCAGGAAAGGGCAACCCACTCCAGTATTCTCGCCTGGGAAACCTCATGGACAGAGGAGCCTGGTGGGCTACAGCCCAGGGGGTGACCAAGACTCGGACCTGACTGAGAGACTCACACGTTCACTTCTGGGATACCACATCCTCTCTTCCATACCTTTTGTTTTTCCTAAACCTTTAGGTCTTTCAGTTTATGGACTGAGGTTTTAATTCATCCTCTTCTGCTCCATGACATACCAACAGTCAGTCCTAGGACCCTTGTCTGGTGCACACACTGAAAATGTAATACAGATGAAACCTTCAGTCAGTGCTTAGGAAACAAATGAATGCCATGTAGATGTGAAGAGGTTACTACTGCACATGCATCCTTGTTTACACTTCTTAGGTACATTTTCCAGGAATTCAGGAGACTCTGAACTGATCTTTGGGGGATGTGATCCCTACTTTATAAGGAAAAGCATTGAGGGATTGAAGTGATTTGTTCAAACCAAGTTGACGCTGCATTTTAGCTACTCCGATTTGGGGCTTTGGAGGCCTTACAGTGGAGCTCCAGAAAAAGGAGCGACTTTGCTCACTTTTTTCAATACTTAACTTCAATCTGCACAGACAGGCAAGGATGGAGTTAGACTGTCAGGCTGTTAGGCAGTCATGGGGCTCCACTTCCTGCTTCCACCTTGAGCTGAAGACAGAGCCTGCACCTCACCATTTCTTCTAACCTTTCTTCTAACTTCTCCGGCTTCAAAGCAGCGATAATTCAAGCTGCAGTTAGGACGTTAAGTGCTCCAAGGTATTAAGTCTCTAGCATTAAACAGCACAAAAAATGTATTAAAAATACCAACTATCAAAGTGCTAAAAATGACACTCTATCTTAGCTTAATATATTCTAAGAAATGGAAACGGCTGGGCCTCTGTTATCCCTCCTCTGGTAACTAATGTTACAAGTTGTATCCGTTACACTTACAATACAAATAAATATGTGTATGTTTATCCACATTCATTTTTCTTTTTTTTTTGTAAAAAACAAATGTGGCTCAGGTGGCAAAGAATCTGCCTGCAATGCAGGAGACCTGGGTTTGATTCCTGGATTGGGAAGCTTCCCTGGAGCAGGAAAGGGCAACCCACTCCAGTATTCTCGCCTGGGAAACCTCATGGACAGAGGAGCCTGGTGGGCTACAGCCCAGGGGGTGACCAAGACTCGGACCTGACTGAGAGACTCACACGTTCACTTCTGGGATACCACATCCTCTCTTCCATACCTTTTGTTTTTCCTAAACCTTTAGGTCTTTCAGTTTATGGACTGAGGTTTTAATTCATCCTCTTCTGCTCCATGACATACCAACAGTCAGTCCTAGGACCCTTGTCTGGTGCACACACTGAAAATGTAATACAGATGAAACCTTCAGTCAGTGCTTAGGAAACAAATGAATGCCATGTAGATGTGAAGAGGTTACTACTGCACATGCATCCTTGTTTACACTTCTTAGGTACATTTTCCAGGAATTCAGGAGACTCTGAACTGATCTTTGGGGGATGTGATCCCTACTTTATAAGGAAAAGCATTGAGGGATTGAAGTGATTTGTTCAAACCAAGTTGACGCTGCATTTTAGCTACTCCGATTTGGGGCTTTGGAGGCCTTACAGTGGAGCTCCAGAAAAGGAGCGACTTTGCTCACTTTTCAATACTTAACTTCAATCTGCACAGACAGGCAAGGATGGAGTTAGACTGTCAGGCTGTTAGGCAGTCATGGGGCTCCACTTCCTGCTTCCACCTTGAGCTGAAGACAGAGCCTGTACCTCACCATTTCTTCTAACCTTTCTTCTAACTTCTCCGGCTTCAAAGCAGCGATAATTCAAGCTGCAGTTAGGACGTTAAGTGCTCCAAGGTATTAAGTCTCTAGCATTAAACAGCACAAAAAATGTATTAAAAATACCAACTATCAAAGTGCTAAAAATGACACTCTATCTTAGCTTAAGTATATTCTAAGAAATGGAAACGCTGGTCTCTGGGGGCCTGTCTGCCGAGCTCGGGAGTCTAGAAACCTTTCCATGATATATGTGCAATAACTTGGTTAGGTTTGAGAAAAGATCTAAAACAGACATAGTTTTAGAACATTCATGATAAATGGGTCTTCACAAATTGAAGCTGATTATTTCTCTCCCTTGCCATCCCAGGGAGGTGGTCCTGGCTTTTAAACGTGGTTCATTCCTGGAAATGCCATCTTAAAGGTCAATCCTACTTTAATTGTGTGGTGAAAGTCCTCTCTCTTCATGAGAGAACTGAGCGGACAAAGGTGATAGGAAAAGGCAAGAGGCATTTTTAGGTTATGTCTAACAAGGGTGGGTTTCCCTGGTGGGTCAGCGGTAAAAACGATTCCACCTGTCAATGCAGGACATGCCAGAGATGCAGGTTCAGACTCTGGGTTGGAAGAATGCCCTGGAGAAGGAAATGGCAACCCACTCCAGTATTCTTGCCTGGAAAATCTCTTGAACAGAGGAGCCTGGAGGGCTATAGTCCATGGGGTTGCAAAAGAGTTAGACTCGACACAGCAACTAAATAACAACTAACAAGCGCAGCAACAACTGAACACTGCTTCAAATGATGCTCTGTGAAGAGAAGCAGTTTATTGTCACAGTGGGTGGAGTTACTGAACTACATAGATGGCTGTTGAAATAAGAAGAAGAAGAAGAAGAAGGGGCTTCCCTTCCTCTGGTGGTCCAGTGGGTAAGGACATCGCCTTGCAGTGCAAGGGGCGCCGGTTCCAGCCCTGGCCTGGGAGGATCCCACGTGCCGCGGAGCGGCTGGACAGATGTGTCCAATTACCGAGCCGGAGCTCTGGAGCGCATGCGCCCAGAGCCGGTGCTCTGCGACAACAGAGGCCACCGCGATGGGAAGCCCACAGGAGCCAAAGAACAAAGACAGATGAAAATGGAGAAATGAAAGACCAATAGATGTGGCCCGCCCGCTCCCCTCCCTCCCCAACCCGACCCCCGGCCAAAGTAAATAAATAAATCTTAAAAAGAAGAAGAAGAAGAAGAAGAAGAAGAAGAAGAAGAAGAAGATGAAGAAAACTCGACTCAGATCACAGTGAAGAACTGGAGCCCCCTAGGAGATTTAGAAAGTGATTCATCAAAGAAAAAGCTTGTTCCTCAGTTTTCTCCTTCACTTGCCTATGCATCTTGGTCCAGTGTAAGTGGCCACCTTTCCATGTCTCAGTTTCCTTTACTGGAAAGTGGTCCTGCAGCGGTCCAAGGTGAAGAGAAAGTTCTGTCCATCTCCTGATGTGGAGGAACTCACAGCCACCAAATGATGAGGAGCCTGGAAATCAACCACAGATTGAGCTTCCCCTCCAAGACTAACGGACCAGGGTCCTCTGAGGCCAAGCCATTCTCTGCTGGCTATCCATTCTTTGTCTACCATTTTAAATACCAAATTTAACCATGTACGGGTTTGCTTTCTGAATTGGGGGAAAGTCCTCTCTCTTCATGAGAGAACTGAGCGGACAAAGGTGATAGGAAAAGGCAAGAGGCATTTTTAGGTTATGTCTAACAAGGGTGGGTTTCCCTGGTGGGTCAGCGGTAAAAACGATTCCACCTGTCAATGCAGGACATGCCAGAGATGCAGGTTCAGACTCTGGGTTGGAAGAATGCCCTGGAGAAGGAAATGGCAACCCACTTCAGTATTCTTGCCTGGAAATCTGTGGACAGAGGAGCCTGGAGGGCTATAGTCCATGGGGTTGCAAAAGAGTTAGACTCGACTCAGCAACTAAATAACAACTAACAAGCGCAGCAACAACTGAACACTGCTTCAAATGATGCTCTGTGAAGAGAAGCAGTTTATTGTCACAGTGGGTGGAGTTACTGAACTACATAGATGGCTGTTGAAATAAGAAGAAGAAGAAGAAGAAGGGGCTTCCCTTCCTCTGGTGGTCCAGTGGGTAAGGACATCGCCTTGCAGTGCAAGGGGCGCCGGTTCCAGCCCTGGCCTGGGAGGATCCCACGTGCCGCGGAGCGGCTGGACAGATGTGTCCAATTACCGAGCCGGAGCTCTGGAGCGCATGCGCCCAGAGCCGGTGCTCTGCAACGACAGAGGCCACCGCGATGGGAAGCCCACAGGAGCCAAAGAACAAAGACAAATGAAAATGGAGAAATGAAAGACCAATAGATGTGGCCCGCCCGCTCCCCTCCCTCCCCAACCCGACCCCCGGCCAAAGTAAATAAATAAATCTTAAAAAAAAAAAAAGAAGAAGAAGAAGAAGAAGATGAAGAAAACTCGACTCAGATCACAGTGAAGAGCTGGAGCCCCTAGGAGATTTAGAAAGTGATTCATCAAAGAAAAAGCTTGTTCCTCAGTTTTCTCCTTCACTTGCCTATGCATCTTGGTCCAGTGTAAGTGGCCACCTTTCCATGTCTCAGTTTCCTTTACTGGAAAGTGGTCCTGCAGCGGTCCAAGGTGAAGAGAAAGTTCTGTCCATCTCCTGATGTGGAGGAACTCACAGCCACCAAATGATGAGGAGCCTGGAAATCAACCACAGATTGAGCTTCCCCTCCAAGACTAACGGACCAGGGTCCTCTGAGGCCAAGCCATTCTCTGCTGGCTATCCATTCTTTGTCTACCATTTTAAATACCAAATTTAACCATGTACGGGTTTGCTTTCTGAGTTGATGGGTGGCTTTGGTTCCCAGCGGAAGAAACCTGGGGAGAAAGGAGTGAACTCTTCCCCTGGAGTAGAGGGCATATTCAAATATGGTGCCTGGGGATCTGCCCTCCTCCTCCCTGGGCCCAGTGGAGCACAGGGGCAAAGCCACTAGCCCTGCAGGGAAGCAGCGTGCACCGCGAGGGGTGTGTCTGAAGTTGGGCTCGGGTCCTCCTTAAGCTGGCAGAGCTCTCCCTAGGGAAAATACCAGAGAAACCTGGCTCACAGGAGGCTGCCTGGCCTCATCTTAGGAAGAGAGTGATTGGGCAGATACGATCTCTCTCCACCAGCTTGGCAGGAGTCTGGTCCTGTGCGGGGAGGTGGAGTGTTCTCTGGGGTGAGGTGAGCGCTGGCAGAGTGCCTATCCTCTATGCAGGCGGAGGGAGCCAGCGACTGCAGAGAGGAGAGCCAGCGGCGGAGCCAATCACGGCTTCTCTCAACGCGCGTGGGCTGTACATCCGTCTAGCCCTTGCACACCCAACGTCCACGCTCCCTCCTCCCTTGGGAGCAGACCCTGATTTTATGCGAAGTGGCTCTGGGACTACTTTCCCAGCCATCCCTGCTGGAGTGGCCTGTGAGACGCAGATGTGAGTCATCCAGTGGACCTTCAAGGGGACTGATCTAGTGAGGAGGGACCCCAGAAACCCTTGCCCTCGCCCTTCTTCCTCTCTGGATGCAGAGCTGATGGCTAAACCTTAAGTGGTCATCTTGATCCGTAAGACCCATGAAGGAGTCATGCTCTAGGAATGGTTAAGCAAAAATCCGGAGGGCGCTCTAGTTCCCGATGATTTTGTGGACTGCAGCTATCTGCCGGTGCGTTTTTGGTGAGCAAATTAACCCCCAGTTCCACAAAGGTCAAATCTGCGATTCGGGCTCTATTACTAGCCATACAAAATTCCTACCAGATACAGGCCCACTCAGAAAGCAGTGAGCAGCCGTAGCGGAAGCTATGCAGGCATCCGCTGTGGGGGTTAGGGAGTGAGGGGCTGGCAGAGGACAGGTGAGTAAGAGCTGAGTGAAAAACTCGTTGACTAGCCCTGTAAATACCAAATTTAACCATGTACGGGTTTGCTTTCTGAGTTGATGGGTGGCTTTGGTTCCCAGCGGAAGAAACCTGGGGAGAAAGGAGTGAACTCTTCCCCTGGAGTAGAGGGCATATTCAAATATGGTGCCTGGGGATCTGCCCTCCTCCTCCCTGGGCCCAGTGGAGCACAGGGGCAAAGCCACTAGCCCTGCAGGGAAGCAGCGTGCACCGCGAGGGGTGTGTCTGAAGTTGGGCTCGGGTCCTCCTTAAGCTGGCAGAGCTCTCCTAGGGAAAATACCAGAGAAACCTGGCTCACAGGAGGCTGCCTGGCCTCATCTTAGGAAGAGAGTGATTGGGCAGATACGATCTCTCTCCACCAGCTTGGCAGGAGTCTGGTCCTGTGCGGGGAGGTGGAGTGTTCTCTGGGGTGAGGTGAGCGCTGGCAGAGTGCCTATCCTCTATGCAGGCGGAGGGAGCCAGCGACTGCAGAGAGGAGAGCCAGCGGCGGAGCCAATCACGGCTTCTCTCAACGCGCGTGGGCTGTACATCCGTCTAGCCCTTGCACACCCAACGTCCACGCTCCCTCCTCCCTTGGGAGCAGACCCTGATTTTATGCGAAGTGGCTCTGGGACTACTTTCCCAGCCATCCCTGCTGGAGTGGCCTGTGAGACGCAGATGTGAGTCATCCAGTGGACCTTCAAGGGGACTGATCTAGTGAGGAGGGACCCCAGAAACCCTTGCCCTCGCCCTTCTTCCTCTCTGGATGCAGAGCTGATGGCTAAACCTTAAGTGGTCAT